>OZ020232.1:1942394-4397394 GCA_963971235.1 Cryptus armator | reverse complement strand
AATCGGAAATGTGTGCAATATCCTCTGTTACTCGAACTCCTCAATAATTCGCCTTGCCGTCGCCAGACAACATTTACATCACTCATAGAGACACCATTCAGTATAAAAATCAACAGTATATATATATTGCAGTGAAATAATTCCTCATAATTCAAATCATCGACGAATCATCAATCTAATCACGCAACAGATAAAGAAATTTTATAATACCTCTAAGACAAGTCAACGTTTTGGAGCGCTACGTGGGTGTGAACGAGATTACACGATATTTGAGAATATACTTTAATGCGTTAAATAATTAATAATGCGAAAGGCACGCGCTTCGTACATCATTCCGCAAGCACGGTTACAGGCGATTGATAAAAAACAAAAGAGAGCGTTACAACGATGATGTGGCGTGAACCTCGAGAGGGTCCCGCAGAATCGTGGAAGCAACGCCGCGCATCGGGATCGTCTTGAATCGTCATACGTAGCCGACGTTAGCGGTTGCCCGCGTTTCAACACTCCCCCTCGATTCAGGACGCGATGAATTCGTAGTTCCGATCTCCTCTATGCCGAGAAGATTTAAACACTTCATGTGCTTCTGCTTCGTGAGTCCTTTAGTTAGGACGTCCGCCGCCATCTCTGCTGTCGGCGTATACACGATGTCGATATCACCGGCTTCGAGGACCTCGCGCACGTAATGGTGGCGTACGTCAATGTGCTTGCTCCTGTTGTGAAACACCGGGTTCTCGGCGAGTTTCCGAGCTCCATTGTTGTCACAAAAAATCTTGACCTTTCCGAATTTTGCGAATCCGAGTTCCGCGAGGAGTCGTCGCAAATACGTAGCCTCTTTCGCAGCTTCCGACAAAGCCATGTATTCGGCCTCTGTGGATGAAAGCGCCACGGTCCTCTGCTTCCTAGATTCCCACGAAATTGGACATCCGGCGAGGGCGAAAGTGAATCCTGTATACGATCTCCTGTCGTTCGGGCAATTAGCCCAATCTGCATCGACAAAACCTTCGAGCGGTTTTCCGACGCGACGAAATCGTAGTCCAACGTTCTCGGATCCACGCAGATACCTTAGAACATGCTTCGCGGTTACCCAGTGTTCGGTCCTGAAGCAACTATTGAACTGGCTAAGGTAGCTGACCGCATAAGCGATGTCTGGACGGGTACAAACAGCCAGATACATGAGCGCTCCAACTAGCTCACGATACGGTAACTTCTTTTCCTCCAAGCTGGGCTCTTCCTCACTTATTTTGAGCTTCGTTGCAGGGTCCAGTGGAGTTGAAACAGCTTTCGAGTCTGTCATCCCGAAACGTTCGAGAATGTCCTTGACGTATGAAGCCTGACGCATCGTAATTTCGTTTCTGCGTTGCGTAAACTCCATTCCGAGACAAAACTTCGCCACACCAAGATTCGTGACTTCGAAAACATTCGAGAGGTATCGTCCGAAGCTGTCGATTTCTTCGTTATTTTGCGATGCAACGAGTATATCGTCCACGTAGATACAAATCAAGATCAAGTTTTCTGCTTTTCCCTTGAAGTAGACGCAGGGATCTGCAGAAGACTTCTTCGCTCCGTAGTTTGCCAATTCTTTGTCGATTCTTCCATACCAACAGCGTCCAGCCTGACGAAGGCCGTACAGAGCTTTCTTGAGCTGACAAACGTTGTCGTCTCCGTAAAGTTCGTCGAGCATCTTCGCAGCCTTTCTACCGATGTCGCTGCCACGAGGTTCCGTTCGAACGATTGTTTCCAGAGCCTCGGCCGTGTATTTAGATACCTCCATGTATACCTTTTCCTCGAGGATTCCGTTGAGATACGCGGTAGTGATATCGAATTGATTCACCGTCATCCGGTTTTCCGCAGCTAGCGCCATCAACGTCCTGACCGATCCGAGTCGTGCTACAGGCGCGAATGTTTCGAAAAAATCTACGCCGGGTTGTTGCGCGAACCCCTTTGCAACAAGTCGAGCTTTTCGGCGAATCAACGACCCGTCGGGCCCGTATTTATTCCGGAGCACGATTCTACTGCCGATTACTTTCTGATCCTTTGGTCTTTTAGTGATCATCCACGTGTTGTTCCTGACGATCGATCTGATTTCCGAAGTTATAGCTTGTCGCCACTCGTTACCGCACGGCCCGTGAACGGCTTGTTCCAGCGGTATTTCAGCCAGATATGTGGCTTCTTCGGTGAGATTTGCAGTTTGGTAAATCTTTCTGGGTCTCCCCCTGAGACCTGTTCTCTCGATTCTTGGTCTTCCTCGGCCTCGTCGTGGGGCAACGACACGCTCATCTGCATCATCATCCGTGTCCTCGTTTATGTCCTCGTTCGCGTGTGCGTCTTGTCGATCGCGTTCATCTTCCGCGCCGTTTTGGACATCTTCGCCGTCTCGATCTTCGCCGTCTTGAACTTCGCCGTCTTGAACTTCGCCGTGCGTTGTAGGAAACATCATTTCGATCTCCGTGAGAATTTCTCCATTGTAGTCGAAACTTTCGGTAGAATCAACGTTTCTCGATACGACTTCCGGAATTCCGACGAATTTCACGTCCCGCGCGATGTTTATACGTCTTTCGTCTGGTAGCCAAATACGGTATGCCTTCGACTGCTCCGAATATCCGACGAACGTACCTTTCTTCGAACGAGGTTCCAGTTTTCGTTTCGCAGGTGTTCGATCGACGACGAACGCCTGAGATCCAAATTCACGAAAATGGCTCACATCCGGAACTTTCCCCGCCCATTTTTCGTAGGCAGTTCTTCCTCCGAGACTCCTCGACGGACATCGGTTGCGTATGTAATTTGCTGTGTTTATTGCTTCGCCCCAGAACGATGGAGGGAGTCGCGATTGTATTAGAAGACACCTCGTCATGTCCATTAGCGTCCGATTTCGTCTCTCCGCGACACCGTTTTGCTCGGGTGTGTGAGTGACTGTTAGTCTCCGAGAAATACCGTTTTCCTTGAGGAACGTGTCAAAATTTGCGTTCAAATACTCCCTTCCGTTGTCCGATTGAAGTGATTGTATTTTACATCCGTGTCGGTTCTCAACCAGAGATTTATACTCTTTGAATGCATTGAAGACCTCGTCCTTTCGTTTGAGCAAACGTATTTCTCCCCATCGAGAGTAGTCGTCGATAAATGTTACGATATACCTCGCTTTTCCGTTTGACTCGACGCGCATTGGTCCCATGACGTCACTGTGGATTATTTCCAGCAAATTCGAATCCCTCGTAGAATTCTTCGGAAATGGTGTCTTCGTCATCTTCCCGCGGAGACATATTTCGCAGTCTGATTCTTGCGGTGATTTTTCGATCTTCATGCCTTGCACCGTGCCGTCTCGATCGCACTTGATGAGATCGCGAATATTGAGATGACCCATTTTTCGGTGCCACTCATTCGTCAATTTTTCTTCGTCTGTTCTGTCGATAATGTCGACTTTCGCGCTGTATTCGTCGTTCGCTTCACGTACGTAGTACAGTCCTTTATTCCGATCGGCGATCAGCACCGTATTTCCGCTTCTATCGAATACTTCAGCTTTTTCTTTGTCGAAAACCACTATATTATCTTCATCCGTAATCTTTCCAACGGACAATAGATTCGTCCGTAGCTCGGGAACGCGTAGAACACCGCTGACCTTGACATTTCTCGCTCGACCTTCGATGTTCGTCACTATGGTTACAGATCCTTTGCCTTGGATCGGCGTCGACGCCATTTCACTCGCGAGTTTTACGCTTCCGTCACAGGGTTCGAAAGAATTTGAAAATTCCGCGTCGTTGTTTGCCATATGCGTCGTACATCCGCTGTCTAAGCACCATTGTTCGTTGTCTCGTGCGACTTTCGCTTCGACAGTTTCGGTAGCTAGCGCGTATTGTTCCTCCCCCGCATACAGACTTGCCTCGTCCGCCGCGTTTGCGCTGTCGCCGTACTTCTTTGATGCGGTACAATCGGCCGCTTTATGACCGACTTCGCGACATCGGTGGCACTTGAATTTAAACGGTTCGCGTTTCTTTTTATCCGTCTCTTTTGTCTCGCTAGCACTTTTATGTATAGTTTTTTTCGATTTATTCCACTGTTTTTTCGCGAACATCGCGTTCGTTCCGCAGTCGCGAGTTTCGTTTTTTCTCGCGTCGTGTTCTTCGATTATTTTTACGCGTAGGGCTTCGAGATCCGGCAGCTCGTCGCGAGACTCGATCGCGCATCGGAAATTTTCGAAAGTCGACGGAAGACTATAAAGAAGCATCACAGTCAGCAAGTCGTGATTTATTTCGATTTCCATATCGCTTAACTTGACCACTGTATCAAAAAATATCCGAATGTGTTCGCGCACGTCTTCGCTGTCGGCCATTTTTTGTAGCGTAAGCTGCTTTAGCAATGTCGCCTTTCGTGCGGGTCCGCTCGATTGATAAATCGATTTCAACTTTTCCCATACTTTCTTAGACGTATCACATCCTTTTATCTGCTTGAGTTCGGACGGTTTGATCGCGAGGACGATATCCGACTTCGCCTTTTGATCCTCGATTTCCCATCTCTTTGCTGCTGCCACGGTCGCCGCTTCGTTTTCTCTAACCACGGGCTTCGTCTTCTCACCGCTAACAAAACCCCACGCGTCGTTTTTGATTAAAATAGCTTCCATCTGGATCTTCCAGGTGTCAAAATTGTCTTTGTTGAGGAGCTCGATCCTCACAACACTCGACGATGCCATTTTTATCACTTTTATTTCGCGGGGTATCGATAAAACGTTATGACGCAATTTTCTCGGCCGTTAACGCGTTGCAATCGTGATTTTCATTTTTCACACTATTTCCGTGACTCTGGGCCCATAACCTTTTGGAGCGCTACGTGGGTGTGAACGAGATTACACGATATTTGAGAATATACTTTAATGCGTTAAATAATTAATAATGCGAAAGGCACGCGCTTCGTACATCATTCCGCAAGCGCGGTTACAGGCGATTGATAAAAAACAAAAGAGAGCGTTACAACGATGATGTGGCGTGAACCTCGAGAGAGTCCCGCAGAATCGTGGAGGCAACGCCGCGCATCGGGATCGTCTTGAATCGTCATACGTAGCCGACGTTAGCGGTTGCCCGCGTTTCAACACAACGAATAGCATTCCAAGCCCTATCCTTAGTAATTTTCCTCACGGTTAGACTAAAAAATGGGCAGTTGCGCCGATAATTGATGCCAGGAGTGGTAAAGGAGGGAGAGATCTCTCTTGACCAGTGCGTATTCAATCGTACTCGACGCAACCTCGCGTTAAAATTCGGGTGAAATAGAAACACCCACATTTTTGACGTGACACTTGCAAACATTGGAAAGCCAATTATTTACAACAATTTTTTTTGCATCAAAAAGACAATTGTTATTGCCATATAGAAGTATGTTTTTTGTTAAACTTGGCCAGTATTATTTAATTTATTTTTTTGAATAATTTTTGTAAACTCTATTTTTCAGTTCTTGGCGTACCTTTTTTTTTTTTTTGAAAAAAATTTTTGGGAATCCAATTTAGTGCGCAGTCCGAAAAGCCAATTAGCTTTAATTTTCGCAGTAGGTGAAGATGGGATACTGTGTCGAACGCTTTGCTGAAGTCGAACAGGACTAGGATAGTGATTTTGCGGTCATCAATACCCCTTCTGCTATCATCAACGATTCTGAGTAAAGCCACTTGCGTGTTATGTACCGCTCGAAAACCAGCTTGGCGATTATCAAAGAGTGAGTTGGATTCTACGAACGAAGTAATTTGCGCATGGACGATTTTTTCGAAGAGCTTCGATAGTTCGCAGAGATTCGCGATAGGTCTAGTGTCAGACGGTGATCGCGGAGTTTTTATTTTGGAGAGGGGACGAATAAATGCTCGTTTCCAGATCGTCGGGAAATACGACAGTTCGATGCATCGATTGAAGTAAGATGCAAGAGTTGAGGAGATTGCGGGCATAGCATTGTATATACCGAACGGTGTAAAACCATCCGGACCAATGGCAAGCGAAACAGAGGAGAGATCATTACGACAGGATAAGATATCATCTGAAGATATAGGGCGGAAGGAGAACGGTCCTGGGGACTGAAGCGATTCACAAACAGTTTGGAATTCGGTACGCGTGATTGGCGGTGCCCGACTAGAAATGCCAGCATAATAAGCGTTCAACGCATCCGCGGAAAAAAAGTGCAATGGGGAAGAATGGCTAACCTTAACTAAGCCAAGGTTACCCAGCTCATGCCATAGTCTCTTGGGGTCGTTGACTGTATTTAATCGATTCGAATTGTAGTTTTGACGAGCTTGACGCATATCAGAGGTTAATTGATCACGAAACAGCCGAAAGATAACATAAGCAAGTACGCTACCCGATCGCTTTGCCTGCTTATAAAGTCGGTTTCGTTCTCTCATGCGAGCCTTTAGAGACGCATCGAGCCACGGAGACGGAGATTTGCGAACACGGAATGTACGTAGTGGCGCGTGGGAATCTAATTCTGCAATTAGTAGCGAAGATAAATAAAAAAGGATACGATCTAAGTCGGTATCAAGTGGTAGCGGATCAGCAGAGACAAAGATTTCCATACGAGACAACGCTGAGTCAATCGAAAGTTTGTAGTTGTCCGGAGAGAAGTTTCGCAAGTTACGACGAGTTATTGTTTTAGGCTCTACGCTGTCAGTGCCGATAAATGGCGTATCCGATGATGTGAAAAAGTTTAGCTTTTCCTCACTGTCGAGCACGACAACATCAAGCCACGTGTCAGATGATGAAGTGTGAAAAGTAGCGGTTGATTATACAAGATATAACGCCGAGGAAAATAAAGCTTCGCGGAGATATCTCGATTCGAAATTATTAGATAACAAATTACATCGGCAGTGATTATGATATTGTTGAACAAATGAGCATTTTTATTAAAATCCGAGAAAAAATCGTGTAGTAGGAGACCCTTCGGGCGTCTATAGATCGATGCAAACAAGAGCGGTTTTTTATTTTTACATTCAATATTCAGTAATAAATATTCCGGAGCATTAGTGAAGATTGACGGCGACGCGGCAATGACATTAGCTTTCAGTGATTCATGAATGTAGCATGCAACGCCACCTCCCTCTTTGCCCTCGCGGTCATTTCGCACTATGAAATAATTATCTAGCTTTACAAGATTATCATGTATATGTGAGTGCAGCCAGGTTTCGGATATCGATATAATATGGAAGACGTTTGTCTCGAAATATTGTCTAATAAAGTCGATGTGCCCGAGCAGCGAATTGGCATTAAATATTGCGACGCGAAGAGAATTATTCGGGGGAGTGACAGGTTCTACCGGAACGCAGTTGGGACGATCATCGGGATTAAGTCAGACGAGCTTAGTTAAATCATTGGCTGTGATTTCTATGGCGGACAGTCCCGTGCCTTTACGAACGCGGATGATCTGATTTCGGACCCACACGTACTTGTAATGCAACTCGGTCGCTTGCGTTTTCGTTTGACGAAGCAATGCATAGGTGACGGATGGTAAAAGCTCGTTGATATAGATGTTGCCGGAAAGATTGTTACCGAATACCTCCGAGTTAGTCAAGTCGCGTTTCGCTCTTTTCGCGTTGAAGACAGCATCGCTGACCGTATTTGACGTTAAAACAACTACGAAGGACGCCGTGGAACGTTGCGAATTCGCCACATCGGTGTTTTTACCCAGTGGGCGAACAGCCATGACGTGATGTATGATATCAGAGAGACCGAGTACAGTTAAAGCGCGCTTAACCAAAACTAACGGCGTATTATTAGCGTTGGGAATGCTCTTAGGGAGACCCGAAAAGACGATGTCGCTTTTCGGTGATTGCGGACGAGTAAGTTGCGAACGGAGCAAAGAAACTTCTTGATGAAGTTGCATGTTCGATCTTTCTAAGTTATCAATTCGATTTGAGTTGTTCTCGACACGTTTGAGAAGCTCGGGGATGTCATTGGTTTTAGAGGTGATCTCGCTGTTAGTCTGGAGTTGAGAATTGATGAACAAATTCAGACGAGCATCAGTTTCTTTCATGAACGCGAATATACTTTCGCGTGTTACGGAATTCTGAGGCTGCGAAAACTGGATGAGCGGAGGAACATAATTAACCGAGTTGTTATTCGACATGGATAGCGGGAGCGAGATCTTACAGCACTGAAGCACAGATTTATACGCCAAATAATCGTTAGCACAACCAGGATGAAAATAGTGATTGCACTCGCCGCAAGAAATGAACACACCCGCTATAGATTTTTTGCACTTACGACAGGGATGAGGCATACAGACTAAGTTACCACAACAGCAAGTACTAGCTAGTGAGTTACCGGATCGAACGGTAATCGATAGTGCAGATGTCCAATCTATCAATCACGAATCGATATTGTAGGTCCCTAATCAGCAATGACAGTGTCGAAAAGTGCCGGTAGGTGCAGAGTCGAAGAGTTACAGGTGGCGGTAGCGTAGTTCAAGGTCAGATGCAGTTGGCAAGCGCATGCGCTAAAAATGATACAGGCGAATCGCACAAGATGGCAGCAGGCCCTCCGAGATGTTGTAGATGGCGGTTGCGATGTGACGAGTCGGTGAGGAGGACGAAGCGCATGCGCAGAGGCTCGAATTCCCAAAATCCCCACAAGAAATGCAGCGTTGATAGAAGTGAGGTTATATGAACACCGACTTTCCAACGCTTAATGACGACCAAATATGCACAGAAGGCCGTTAACAATTAGCATAGGTTGGAAAGCAGTGATTTGTTTGCTCTACTCTGAAACAAAGTAGTCCGTAGGCAGAGTACAGCAGACAAATGCGAAAAGAAAAGATGGAGCAATGTGACAGCGATGTTTCGTACTCACAGAGAGAGAGAGAGATTGATTGATTGATTGTTTTATTATGCCCTAGTCGAGACTATGGGGCAAATAGATCCAGGTAATGAGAGTACATATTACACTTAAAAACTAAAGACTAAAGATAGTATAACAGTGAGTATATAAACCAAAATAAAGATATAGATAGATAGATAGATATCGCTCAGAAATAAGGATGATTACGGATGGTTACTGTGGAATAGAAATGCAAATAAGAAAATCGAATGAACATCAAAACGAGTAAGGAATTAGTAACGCTAGAACTAAATATGCGTTTCGCGAATCATCTAAATTAAATTAAATTCTAACTTGATTAAATCCCTCGACGTGTTGTACGCGCCCTTACGGCGCATACTTTTCCTAAACTAAATCCTCTTGCGAACCTGAAACAGAAAAAAAAAGTAGATTAAAATTACGAAAAAAATGTAAATATTAATTTAAGCTTAAATTAAGTATCCTACCTTTACCTTTTACCCACTTACCTTTCCATTCGTCCCTCGGTGGTTCCAGCGTCGCATCGTCCCTCGTCGTCGCTGCGTGTCCCTCGTCGTCGCTGCGTCGTCCCTCGTCGTCGCCCCGTCGTCGATTCCACCGGGGAATCCTCGAACCTGAAACAAAAAAGAAACATATTAGCAAATCACTCGGACTCAAAACACTTACCGGAGTAAGACTTACCTGCCGTCGCTTTGTCCCGTCGAAGTCCCTCGTCGACTCGTCCCTCGCTCGACGTCGCAGTCGATATCCCTCATCGTGGCAATCGGTATCCCTCGTCGAAAGTCCTCTGGAATCTGAAACAAACAAAAAAAACACACAAATTAATTAATAACACATTTTACACATTTTGGCACACATTTACATACTAAAACTTACCTGTCGGAATCCATCGCTGTCCCTCGAAGTCCACGATTCCCGTCGGCCGGTTGGCCCTTCCGGCATCTGAAAAATAGAAAAAACAAGTTAATTAATATACAAAACATTAAAATACTTACCCGAATCGATGATTTCCCTCGACGCGGCGCGAAATCCCTGAAATTCCCTCGGCGAAACGCAACGTCGCGAGGGTAACCTAAAAACGTCACTCGCGATATTTCTTCAATTAATACGACGTGTCAACCGTATGACACGCCGTAATTCACGCACACAAATTTGACAAATAATTCGCGCACTCGAATTATTTCCTCGCGCACTCAAATTGATAATTAAAAAAAACGCGCACTGGAATTAACTTTTCACTCGCGTAAACAAAAAAACAAACACTTTCCCCGCGATTCGCGAAACTTCGCGAATCGACGACGCGAGGATAACTTACCGACCGATCGCGCAGATCCCCGTGCCTTCGCGAAACTCCCGAAACATCGCGAAGCGACACGAGGCGATGCGACTCGAAGCGTATCCCCACCACCGGTCCGGCGCGTGCGCGAATGTTCTCGAACGCGCCGAGCCGGGTATATAAGGGGCCGCTTCTCGCAGAAGGAGATCAGTCTCTCGAGCTGCAAAGTCCGAGCAACTAGTCTCCAGCTGCAAAGCTGCCATCAAACAAGACTGCGAAGTCTCTCAACGAAAAAAAGACTGCAAAGTCTCTCCACGAAAAGACTGCAAAGTCTCTCCAAAAGACTGCAAAGTCTCTCCAAAAGACTGCAAAGTCTCTCACCGAAAAAGGACTGCAAAGTCCTTTCCTTCTTTCCTTTTTCCGCAAATTGCTGCAAAAGCAAAACCTCTTTACTGCAAAGTAAAGAATCTTTCAAACACCTACACTCTTTCCTTCTTCTCTATCTTTTTTTTCACCTTCCTTTATTAATAAACAGAAAATACCACAGGTAACTCTGTATGTTTCGAAAACCTCGTAATCCCTCTTACCAAAAGCGGCTACTCCGCCGCGCAGCCAATCGGCACCGAGAGACGGAACGCGTGGATCCTCGGTTACAGAAGACCCAGGAAGTTGCTCCGGAATTTCGCCTCCCGAACACCTGGAGGTTCATTCCGATCGATCTCCTCGAAACTCCCGTCTTCCGCCACCCGCAGCTTCCCGACGTCTGTGCCCCCACATCCACAACTAAAAATCATCCTCCCCCGTCAAACTCTCCTCCACCGTTAATTAATCATCCTCCTCCCGCGATCTCTCCTCTTCCAAAGACTCCCCCTAAAAAACCTTCCCCTCAAAAAGCTACTCCGAAGCGAATCCCTCTCCGGGAGATTTCCCAAATCTCCCCTCCTTCTCCCGAAAAATCTCCTCCCCGGAACGACGAGGAATTCGAGGAGCTTTTTAATTCTCTAGCGGCAGCCATCGAGGGACCTACACCTCCGCCACCGGAATACGTGCCAACGAGGATCGCCACGCGGCCACGGGTGCCGACCACCGGCACAAAACGGAACATCATCGGGAGTCCGCCGAAGAAATCCCCTAGAATAGGGTAGATCGGGCAAACCACCGCCCTAAAAACACCGGCCCTTTTCAGAGCCAATCAAACACCGAGAATAACTCTTTTTCCGCAAACAGAAATTTAACAGCGCTAACGCGCGCATGCGCTATCTCACGCACTGCCCTCTTTGTTATTGGCAGCCGTCGATAACAGACGTTCCTCAGACAACAAGTGGTCATAAAGACGTTGTTTAAACAGGCTAAGCGACTCCGCAGAGGGAACAGTCTGGGGGAGAGAGTGCCACAGATAAACTGACGAGAGATGAAATGATTTACGGTAGGTCTCCGTACGGTAAAGGGGTATGCAGAAAGTGTCAGCAGTGCGACGAGCAGAAGTCCGCAAGTTTTGGTCGTTCCGTTCGAAAAATCCACTCAGGTAGTTGACCATATCATCGTGGAGGACGCGATAGACATACGACCCCAAGAAATAGAGACGACGATTCTTAACAGATAGCCAGCCTAGCTGAAGCCTAAAGGGTGTGATATGTGTGTCGCGTCTGAGATCGAAAATGAAACGTATAGCGCAATTAATGAGTCGCTGCGAGAGAGAGAGAGAGAGAGAGGGAGAGAGGGAGAGAGGGAGAGAGGGAGAGAGGGAGAGAGGGAGAGAGGGAGAGAGGGAGAGAGGGAGAGAGGGAGAGAGGGAGAGAGGGAGAGAGGGAGAGAGGGAGAGAGGGAGAGAGGGAGAGAGGGAGAGAGGGAGAGAGGGAGAGAGGGAGAGAGGGAGAGAGGGAGAGAGGGAGAGAGGGAGAGAGGGAGAGAGGGAGAGAGGGAGAGAGGGAGAGAGGGAGAGAGGGAGAGAGGGAGAGAGGGAGAGAGGGAGAGAGGGAGAGAGGGAGAGAGGGAGAGAGGGAGAGAGGGAGAGAGGGAGAGAGGGAGAGAGGGAGAGAGGGAGAGAGGGAGAGAGGGAGAGAGGGAGAGAGGGAGAGAGGGAGAGAGGGAGAGAGGGAGAGAGGGAGAGAGGGAGAGAGGGAGAGAGGGAGAGAGGGAGAGAGGGAGAGAGGGAGAGAGGGAGAGAGGGAGAGAGGGAGAGAGGGAGAGAGGGAGAGAGGGAGAGAGGGAGAGAGGGAGAGATTGATTGTGATTTATTTAGCCTATGGCTACTTCCATTTCTTACACTAGATTTACATGTTTACAGTACCACGAATTACATGTTTATCCACGAATTTATTATTGTCTATAGACGTGTTCTTTCAGCAGTCTTTTAAATTCCTTTACGTCTCCGGCTCGCTTCACTTCGGCTGGCAATTTGTTAAACATTTCAAAGCCGTTATACGTCAACGATTTTTGATCTGCACTAGTCTTACACATTTTCACTCTTATATTTTCTCTTTGCCTCGTATTATATTCGTGTGTTTCTTTTACTTCTTTTACTTCTTTGGTCAAGTATGTTGGCATTATTCCAGTCTTCACTTTATAAACAAACACACACACATTGTACTCTACTCTTTGCTTTATCGTCATGAAACCCAATGCTTCCAACATATCACTTATTGGCGTATACTTATTGCACTTTAAAATTGCACGCATAGCTCGGTTTTGGATTTTTTGTAACATATTTAGATTGTACTCTGTGAAATTTAACATTAGCGTACAACAATATTCAAAATGCGGGGCAGCTATTGTTTTATATATGTTGCACAACGTCGGTGAGGATAAAAATTTGTTAAGTCTGTACATAAAATTTACTTTCTTTGCAACTTTCTTTGCTATATACGTCGCTGCGCTGTCAAATGTCAAGTGATTGTCGATTACTACTCCTATGTATTTTAATTCGTTAACTTCCGCAATGCGTGTTCCTTCTATTTCAATATTGCAGGAATTTTCCATGTTTGCTCTACGCGGGTCGTGGATAAGCATAAACTTTGTTTTTGTTTTGTTTAGTCGCATCGAATTTACGCCTAACCATTTCACTATTTTACTTAAGTCAGAATTTAATATTTGTTCTATTTCGCATGGGTCTTTTCCACTAATATAAATAATTGTGTCGTGCGCAAACATTTTACAAGTACATTTTTCTATTACCTTTATGATGTCATTTATATATAAAATAAATAGCAGTGGACCCAGCACTGACCCTTGCGGGACTCCGTAAGTTGTATTTCGTTTTGTAGATATGATATTCCCATACTTAACTTGTTGCGTCCTGTTGTTGAGATATGACTCGAACCATTTATATGGTGTTCCAAGAAACCCATATTTTTCCATTTTTTTAAGTAAAATTTTACGGTCTACAGTTTCGAATGCACGTTTAAAGTTTAGGAATACCACTCCGATTAGTTCACTACTATCCATTTTGTTTCTCCAGTCAATTATGGTATTTTGTAAGGCTGTTTCACATGAGAAATTTTTCCCAAATCCAGATTGTTCGTTTATTAGCATATTTTTTTCATCTATGTATTCTGTTATTTGATCTTTCACTATCACTTCCAGTACTTTCTCATATATAGGTAATATGTTTATTGGTCTGTAGTCTTCGACTTTCCTACTTCCGTTAACTTTGGGTATCGGCACTATTATTGCTGTCTTCCAGTTTTCTGGAAAAATTCCTTCATGTAGTGATTTATTTATAAATATCAATATTTGCATGCTTATACATTTCCACGCCCTTTTCAAAATTTCTGTCGTTATGCCCTCATCCGTTCCCTTTTTTTTTTCAGATTATTTATTATTTTATCTACGTACTCATATGTCACTTCTTTAAATGTGTCAAAAGTTCTTTCCCCCATCCGTTCATGTTATATTAATATTTCGGTACAATTTTCTTCTGTTCATTGACTAGATCGTCAATGCTTTTTAGAAAGAAATCGTTGAATTGATTTGCAATATCTTTTTCATCCGTATATTTTATCTCCATTCACCTCTATTCCTCTATTATTTTCTGTTTTTTTCTTAGTTCCTATCAGCTCTTTCGTAGTTTTCCACATTTTTATAGGATTCGACTTTGCTTGATCAATGTTTTCCTGGAAGTATCTCCTTTTGCTTTTTCTAATCGCAGTCACAACTTCATTTCTATGCCGTTTATATACTTCCCAATCAATTGGTCTGTTTGTGTATACCGCCTTTTTATACATGTTATCACGTCTTTTACTTGTTTCGCTGACTTCTTTTGTTATCCACGGTTTATCTTTCCAATTTAACGGTATTCGCTTCTTGAGTTTGGGGGCTGTTACATTTACTACAGCTGTTATACATTCTATAATTTCATCCGCCATTCCATTTGTACCATTATTTCTATTGAAACTGCGTCCTACTAACTCGTTATGTGTATTATCAAATATATCGTAGTTTATGTGTTTGTAATCTCGTGTATAATATTCCCTAATAGTATCATTTTTTATATTGTCATTTAATAAGTTAATTTGCACTATCTGATGGTCAGTTATCTTAGGCGTCAATAATACTGTAGTTTCTATGTAGAAGTTAGAAAATGCCAAGTCTATACGCATTTTTGGTATGTCTGTAATTCTTGTGTCCTCCATAACATATTGTTTAACTCCGAGACAAAGTACGTTTTTTAAAAGTCGTTTAGAGTATTGGTTTGTTTTGTTCACGTCAATGTTAAAATCTCCGAGTACTATGATGTGTCCCAAATGTAAAAAAGTTTCGCATTCTTTTGTTATCTCATCTATAAATATTCCGTCACTCATGTTCGGAGAATGATACACGTTACAAACTATAATTCCTTGAAACTCATTCATTAATCTTATAGTGTTTAACCATGTATTTTCGCTTATATTTCTATTCGATAGCAAACTGTACTGTATGTTTTCTTTCACAAATGTCAATACTCCTCCAGTTCTTTGACTATTCGAGTTGCATCTTATTATGTTATAATTTTTTATGTTTAATTCAGTCTCTTCAATTTCATTTGTCACATGAGTTTCTGTTAGGCATAAAACTTTTGGTTTAAAATCTTTCACTAATTTTTCTATTGCATCTTTATGCTTGAGGTAACCTTGTGCATTCACCATTAAAATAAAGGGATGATGATGTTCTACTTGCACCCGTAGTTGCTATTCTTTATAATATTCGATATACTTCCTATTTCTATTTACCTGCCTTCTGTACGTTTCGCACTCTATATCGGTTGCTTCGTGATCACATTGTAGATCGGACAGATTGAACTTTTCTATAGTTTTGAGACAGTTTATACAACTAGCTTCCCTTGATTTACACTTGTCGTGGCTGTGATTTCCCGCACATATTCTGCAGCATGTTTCATTTCTACAATTTATCGCAAAATGATTATAGCCCCAACAATTATAACACCTCATTACGCTCACATAATCATACACTTGACAGCTCTTCCAACCGACTTTCATTTTTTGTTTTTCGACCAATTGTCTGTGAGTCGCTGGGTCTACTTCAAGTATCATCGTAGTTTCGTTGTTTCTTCCCCGCATCCTTTTTACTATCTTCATCACGAACTTCTTATTTATCGCTGTGAGCTCGTTCTGTGCACTGACCCTATTTATAAACTCGCCTTCCTCTTCGTTTCCTAGTTCTTCTTCTATTCCTATGACTTTTATCTTTGGAAGTTTTTTGTTCGGTACATAAACTTGGTATTCTTCTCCTAAATTTTTCTTCAATGTGTCTCTAAGTATTTCTTTGTCTTTACTTTTTTCACATTCGACTCTTACTTTCCCATTTAACCCTCCCACTATTTTGTCGACTCCTACGCCTAATTGAATAAGGTTGACATTACTTCTTATTACCCCTTCCGTTTGTTTGCTAGTTTGCTGTTTTGTTGGTTGTACTATTATCTCTTCATTTTTACTCAATCTCGTAACTTTTGCATATGTGTTGCGTTCCTCTTGATTCTCTGGCGCAGTGTATCTATTCTCGATTTTATCACCGTTTATTGTATCTTGCTTCGTCTGTCTTAATTCTTCTTTAAGTGATTTTATCTCGTTTTTAAGTGTCTTCGTTGCCTTAGTTATTTCTTCTACAATAATGTTTTTTATAATGGTACTCAACTCTCCTCTCATCGCTTGTAAAATGTCGATTTTCATTTTTTCGATTTCACTTACTGTGAGTTCGATTATTGGATCCTGTTCTTCATCCGCTTCTCTGTTTTCATATTCCTCGTTTTCGTTTGTCATTTCACTTCCGTCATCCTGATCTTCTTGACTTCTGGTTTTTTTTACATTAATCTCATCTGTGATGTTTTTTTCTTCTTCACTTCTCGTTCTTTTTTTGCTTTGACCACTTACGTTATCATCATTTTTGTTTTCTTTTAGAAAAATTTCTTCGACTTGTCCGCGGCAGGGTACTAGCTGATTTTTCTCGTTGTAAGTTCGATGCCACTCAATACAACCCGGATGAAACGAAAGGGAGGGGAGAGAGAGGGAGGGAGGGAGGGATTGAGTTTATTAGCTTTCTCAGCTATATTGGATTTGCGCGTTCGCGCTACATTTTCCATCCTTACTTGCTACGTTTACATACATACATTTACATACTTATATTCGCTTGCGCTTATAAATAATCGATTACAATTTCACCATTCTTCCATTTCACACTTCAATCCCATTCCGGTTTATTCCATTTTTAACAGTTTCTAACACTCTTCGTTTAAATACGTCCATTCGCCTTTCATTTCTTATTTCTTGGGGGATTTTATTGTACAACTTTATGCCTTTGTACCTCATATCTTTTTGACCCGTTTTCATTTTCGTGAACAGTATTCTAATATCATTCGACTGTCTTGTTCGCATTCCCTCTCTGCTCCCAACGCGTTTCATCCATCCGTCACTTTCACTCGATTCGTCGTTACTCATCATCTTATGGATAAATAAAATTACTTTGTACTGCATTCTTTCACGCACACTCAAGAAGCACAATGAGCTTAGCATATCTTCTACTCTCGTTCGCTTGCTGCAATGTAGTATGACTCGCATCGCCCGGTTTTGCAGTCTTTGTATTATATCCACGTCTGTCTTGTTCATATTTAGTACTACAGTGTTACAATATTCTAGATGAGGGGCGATTATACTCTTGTACACTGTGCATCTCGTTCCAACTGACAGGAATTTGCCCAATCGATTTAGGAAGCTTATTTATTTTCCAACTTTTTTTACAATAAATTCACGGTACGCACCGAAGTTTAATGTTGAGTCCAGCATTATTCCGAGATACTTCATCTCTTGTACTCTCTCTAATTCTTCACCGTTTCTACATGTTATCCTTGTATGTTCTCCTCTCCTCTCTCGCGATGCTTTGACTACCATAAACTTCGTTTTGCTCGCATTCATTTTTAGCTTATTCTTGCATAACCAGTCTTCGATTTTTCTAAGTTGTTCGTTCGTCTTTATTTCTACTTCTAATGAACTTCGCCCTGTCGTATAAATAATCATGTCATCCGCAAATAATACTATTTTCTACCCCTGGTTTATCACATTTACGATATCATTAATATAAATTATAAACAAGAGGGGTCCCAAGACAGAGCCTTGTGGGATTCCGTACTTCGTGGGTCTCTCGCTTGATACTTCGTTGTTCCGTATCACCACCTGCGATCGATTGTCTAGATAGGATTCAAACCATTTCCATACTTTTCTCTTTAACCCGTACTTTTTCAGTTTCATTAGGAGTTAATTACCGTCGATTGTTTCGAACGCGCGCTTCAGATCAATAAATACTGCTCCTACTATTTTTCTCCCACTAATTTTGCTTTTCCATTCTGATACTATTGCTTGTACCGCATCTTCGCACGATTTTCCTTTTCTGAACCCAAATTGATATGTACTTAATAATCTATTATTTTCTAGATACTCTACTATTTGTTCTTTTACAATTAATTCTAAAACTTTTTCATATTGAGGTAATTTATTTATCGGACGGAATTCTTCAGCATGTTTTGTTTTCATTATCTTTGGTATAGGGATTACCTAAGACTTTTTTCAGTATTTTACTAGATATTCCCTCTTGGGTTCCTCCTTTGTTCGGTAAATTCGCGACAATTTTTCCCACTGTTTCCCCATCAACTAACACAAATGCCTCTAAACCTACGTTAGTAGTGATATTGTCGTCAATACTTTCTCCAGTATCTTCGATACTTAACACTATGTCCTCTATGCTATCGATGTAATATTTATTAAATTTATCTGCTATCTCACGACGTTCTTGTACCAATTGGCCTTGAAAATATATTCCCTCATCATACTCAGTTTTGTGTTCATTTCCCTTTATTAATTTTTTTAGTGTTTTGCACATTTTAGCACTATCTTTCTTGTTATCATCTATTTTTTGTTCATAGTACACTTTTTTTGCACATCGAATCGCCTTAACTGTGTAGTTTCTCATTCTGTTAAACGCAATCCAGTCGTCATCCGTTTTTCTGTATCGCATCAATATACCATTCATTTTCCACACTATCTTCTCTCATTCTTTTTATTTTATACGGCGCTTCGCTGTCTAAGGCTACTTTAATTCTATTTATAATTTTATTCACTTCGTCATTAAACTGTATTGCAGATTGTTCTTCCGTCCAGATATTATTCGTCTCTATCAAATGACTTGTCTCTAATATTCTCGTTAAAAATCGGTTTTCGTCAAATCTTTTAAAATCTCTTATTACTCTTGTTTTATTTACTTTTGTCACAATGTTAAAACCCAATTCGACTTCGATTATTGCATGATCAGTTATTTTCGGTGTGTAGTGGATTATCGGTTTAACTTTTGTATTACTAAATACTAAGTCTATCATAGTTTGTGATTCTTGTGTTATTCTCGTTGACTTATCTACATATTGTTTCATTCCAAATTCTAAGAATAGGTTTATCAATTTTTTGGCATAAAAATTTCTATTATTTATATCCAAGTTAAAGTCCCCAATGCATACTGTTTTTTCGTCCGTACAGAATTCTTCGGCAATCTCTTCTAAGAAGTTCAAAAAATCAGCATCACTTGCACTTGGCGAGTGATATATCGTGACTACGGTTCCTACGTAACTTCGGCTATAAATTTGCAATGCCACACACCAGCAATTATTTTCCGTTTTTTTACTTCCTATTACCTTGTATTTCAAGTCTTTTTTTATGTATACGGCTACCCCTCCAGTTCTTCTATTTTCCGCGTCGCATCTTACTATTGTGCATCCTTGAATAGCTAATTCAGTACCTTCTATATCACCAATTGTTCTTGTCTCTGTCAGCGCAAGTATTGCCGGTTTGAACTTATTAATCAGTATTTTTTTTATTTCGTCTCTACTATTAACTAAGCTGCGCGCATTCAGACACAGTACGGAACCGTTTCCTAATTTACTATTGCTCGGCTCTTCTCTTTCGCTAAAAAATGTTTAAATGTAGGACATATTTTATCCTCAGTTTTGTGTTTTGTATCCAAGTTTTTTAGATTTAATCGTTCCTTGTGGAAGCTGCAGCTCGCACATTTGAGTTCTTTCTCTTTATAGTCTTTGCCTGATACGCCCCACCACAGTTCCCACACTGTTTTTTTTTTACAGTTCTTGGCTAAATGGTAATAGCCCCAGCAATTGTAACATTGCGTCAGCGATACATAATCGAATGCCTTGCATACTTGCCAGCCTACTTTTACCCGGTTTTCCTTTAGTACTTCATCGTATGTTTTCGTGTCAACTTCTAAAATAATCGTCATATTTTTGTACTTTTCATATGTCCATTTCCTGATTACTTGCATGTGCATATTGTTTTTGTCCTTATCTACTTGATTTTGTTCGCATATTTTGTCAGTCAGTTCATCATTAGTCAGATTACTTTCCTCTATTATTTGATTTTTGGCTTTCTTGATTATCTTGATTATATTTCTCGATTATCTTGATTTTTGGCTTTCTCTGTATTGGTACATTGACAGTGTAGTTTTGTCCGAGTTCGTTTTTGGCTAAATTTTTTAGTTTTTCCCGATCGTTTTCTTGTGCGCATCCGACAATAATTTTCCCCTTCTGCCCTGCTACTATCCGATTAACACTAATCCCTGCTTTAACTATGTCAATTTTTTCTTTTGTTGCTTTCCTTGTAACGTCGCTACTCTGCTCTACAGCTGGGCTTATTATCACTATTTCGTCGTTGCCTCTTACACGTCTATTGTCCGCAACCTGTGCATATGTTTGCCTCTGAGCTATTTGATTTCTGTTCCTTTCAACTTCATTATCGTTCCGTCTATCGCTCCTTTTGTCGCGATTATCGATTGATTCTTTTAGCTCTTGCAAGACCTCTTGAATGCGCACTATCTCACCGTTAAAATTAGTATTTACTTACTCTATTATTATTTTGACTTGCTCTTTCATTAACTCTTTCACCGCTTCTTTGATCGTTTTTTTCACATCAATTCCGCTCTCTAGGATGTTTATACGCTCCAATATGATGTCCAGCTTCCTATCCAGTGTTTCTTCTCCCGCGTCGAATTCGATTTCTTCTTCATCATCGATCGTTCTTCTTCGTTTTCTATTTGTTTCTCCAATATCGCTGAGATCGTCGCCATCGATGCCGGCTTCGTTACTGTCGTCGCCTGCGTCCCTTTTTTTCCCTTTCGCTTCAGTGCCAGGAACAATTTCAATCTTTCCCGGACAATCCACTAACTCGTTATTACGGTCGTAAGATGTGTGGATGTTTGCACATCCCAGATGATAGTATTTTTGGCATTTTTTGCACTCGTAGACTACGGTCATAACTCTTTTTTTGCACTTTACGCACATCGGTTTATCATTTTTCGGAGGGATTTCCGTAGTCTTTTTTTTTTTTTTTCAACACTCAATTATATGGCCCGTTCTCGGTCCGTGCCACTTCAACGTCTCCTTAACTTTTATACCGTAGCATACCGCGAGTAGTATCTGTGATTCTACTTTGCGTGTTGCACTGGAACCTAGTCAATTGCCTTAAATGACGGTAATTTACCAGAGTTGACGAAACCAGAATGAGCACCGCGTGGCTAGTCGCCGCGGAATGGTTGTCACTGGAGGACAGCCACAATATGGCCGACCTCACTTCGCTAACAGCTTGTCTTTTCCCAGTATTGTTTACAACGTTTCTGCTCACATTTGTGATCGGCAAGATGTTTCGCCCCGAAAAAACACTTTCTCACTCGTTTTGGCACTCCGTGGTATACTTAGTTGAATTTTTATTTGTCTATTTACTGTTCAATTTTGTTGTTATTGTAGCAGCAATCTCACACTCGTCCCTCACTCGAGAGAGAGAGAGAGAGAGTGAGAGGGAGAGAGGGTGGAAGGGAGAGAGGGAGAGAGGGAGAGAGGGAGAGAGGGAGAGAGGGAGAGAGGGAGAGAGGGAGAGAGGGAGAGAGGGAGAGAGGGAGAGAGGGAGAGAGGGAGAGAGGGAGAGAGGGAGAGAGGGAGAGAGGGAGAGAGGGAGAGAGGGAGAGAGGGAGAGAGGGAGAGAGGGAGAGAGGGAGAGAGGGAGAGAGGGAGAGAGGGAGAGAGGGAGAGAGGGAGAGAGGGAGAGAGGGAGAGAGGGAGAGAGGGAGAGAGGGAGAGAGGGAGAGAGGGAGAGAGGGAGAGAGGGAGAGAGGGAGAGAATGAATGTGGTTTATTTAGCCTGCTGGCTACTTATCGTTTACATCACAATCTTTAACTATTTTACAATCCACGTATTTCGCACCCAATTTACATCTTCTACTTTCTATTTATATGTCATTCTTACTTCGTATGTACTGCCTCACTTGTCTTTTAAAAGTCTCTAGATTAACGCTACTCGTTACTTCTTTCGGTAAATTATTAAAATATTCAAATCCTTTGTACGTTATTGACGATTTAGCTCTGCTTGTTTTCACTCTTTGGATTATCAGCTTATCTCTATTTCTTGTACTATATTGGTGTGTTTCATTCCTTTCGCGTATTAGCTTGCACAAGTACTCCGGTGTCAGACCATTCTTCATTTTATAAACAAGTACACTCACGTTATACAACATTCTCTCTTTTACACTTAAAAATTCTAGTACGTCTAACATAGCTCTTACCGGTGTATAAACATTTACCATTAAAATTGCTGTCATCGCTCTATTTTGCACTTTCTGCAGCATGTTTAACTTTTCTTCAGTTATATTTAACATTACTGTACCACAGTAGTCGAAGTGTGGCGCAATTATTGATTTATAAATTGTCAATCTCGTTAAAACACTCACATCTTTCTTTATTCTATTTAAAAATCCCACTTTTTTTGCTGTTTTTTTAGCTATATACCATGCATGACTACCAAACGTTAAATGCTGATCTATAATCACTCCTAAATACTTCGTTTCGGTCACTTCCTGTATTATGTCATTACCAATTTTAATAGTACATTTATTTATCACATCAAGCTTTCTTTGGTCATGTATAGGTATGAACACAGTTTTTTTTATATTAATCTTCAATGAATTATTTTTTAGCCATTTCTCCAATTTTCTCATACCATCGTTCAATTTGCTTTCAATACGTTCGATATCCTCATTATATGCATATAGCATCATGTCATCTGCGAAAAGTTTACATTTACAACCAGTATCTTTCAGTTCTTCTACTACATCATTAATGTACAATATAAACAATATTGGTCCCAGTTTCGAGCCTTGCGGTACACCGTATTTGACTAACTTTTTTTCTGATAGTATTTTTTTCAAATTGTACTTGTTGTGTTCTATTCTCTACATACGATCTGAACCATTCCAGTGCTGTTCCTTCTATACCATATGCTTTCAGTTTCTTTATTAATAACTGTCTATTTATTGTCTCAAAGGCTCGTTTAAAATCGATAAATATCACTCTTATTATTTTACTTTGATCTATTTCCACTCTCCATTCAATGAGTGTGTCTTGTATTGCTGTTTCGCATGAAAATTTCTTTCGAAATCCCGACTGTTCTGCGATTAACACTTTGCTCTCATCAATGTACTTTATTAGTTTATCTTTTACTATCTGTTCCATAATTTTTTCGCATAGTGGCAATGTGTTAATTGGCCTATGTTCTTCCGCTTTCCTACTGCCATGTATTTTAGGTATAGGCGTAATTATCGAATTTTTCCATATCTCTGGCATTATGCCATCCTTCAAAGATTTATTCACAATATCCATTATCACTCTCCTATTGCTTTTCCATATTATCTTAACGACATCTACCGTTATACCATCTTTTGAGCCTTTTTTATTATCTAACTGTTTGATTATTTTGTCAATCTCATTATCCCCTACTTCTCCAAAATTTCCTAATTCATTATTATTGTTTCTTATATAAACTGCTTCCATTTCAGTATTCTCATCCACACGTGTTGTTTCGGTTATTTCTCTTACGATTTCTTCCACACTTTCTACAAAGAACGTATTGAATTTACTTGCGATAATTTCCGGATCATTTTCGATTATTCCATGAAACTCTATTTCTCGCAATGTTGAGTTTTTCTTTTTATCCCCAATAATTTCTTTCAATGTCTTCCACATTTTTAACGGTTCTGATTTTCGTTTGTCTATATTTTCTTCGTAGTATCTCTTCCTGCTTGTTCTTATAAGACTGACTACCCGATTCCTATGTCTTTTATATTCCTTCCATTCGATTGCGCATCTATTTCCTAACGCTCTTTTATAACTTATATCCCTCTCCTTACTCGCCTTTCGTATATTCACATCAATCCACGGTTTGTCCTTCCATTTTGCCGGAAGTGTTTTTTTAACAATCGGTGCCGTTTCGTCCAATGTAGCTATTATATTTGATACCGTTTCACTAGCAAGTATATTTACGTCAATTCTATCTTTATTTATTCTAGTCATTTTTTGGTCTAATAGTGTTTTAAAAAGTTCTGCATTAAATCTATTAAAGTCACGTTTATAAAATTCTATTTGATGTCTATTGTCGGTTTCATATCGATTTACTCTTACTTCAACTATATCATGATCAGTGATTTTTGGCGCTCGGAGTACTTCAGTTTGTACATAGAAATTAGAGAATACTAAGTCAATTATCGTCGCCGACTCTTTGGTTATTCTTGTCGATTTTTTAACATACTGTTTCAGTCCAAGCGATGCTAGATTCCTTGTTAATCTTTTTGAGTAGTGAGTTTCCTTTCTCATGTCAATATTAAAATCTCCGACCATTATTACATGCCCATTATCAATTGCCTTTTCGCTTTCACTTATAATTAAATCAATGAACCTACCATCACTCGTACTGGGTGAGTGGTATACATTACTAACGATAACCTTCGTATTCTCCTCTTAACTGTACCGTGTTTATCCACATATTATTTTCTACTTCTTTGTTCTCTATCATCTTGTAACTTACACCTTTTTTAATGTATGTTAGTAGTCCGCCAGTTCTATGATTTGTTGTATCGGTACGTACCACTTCATAATTGCTAATCTCAATTTCAACCGCCTCTACGTCTTGCGTGACGTGTGTTTCTGTTAGACACATTATTTTCGATCTTTTTCCATTCATTACTTTATTTATTTCATCTTTGTGCCAGCTGAACCCTTGTGCATTTAACATTAACAAAAACGTCGAAAATCCTTCTCCATTAGTTAATTGCTATCCTTCACTATATTGTACACTCCTTGACGCTTTTCCTAGTACTCTTTTATAAACGGAACAGTCATAGTGCGTTGCCTCGTGATCTATATCTATTTCCGGTCCGTTGTATTTTTGGCACATCCTCACGCAATTTGCACATTTCTTATAACTACTCGTGCACTCGTTTTCTTGATGTGGACCGGCACATCGTCCACAACTTATTTCATTCTCACAATCTTTTGCAAAGTGATTATAACCGGCGCATTTGTAGCACCTAAGCACGCTAACGTAATCATAGATCCTACAATTTTGATACCCGATTTTCATTCTTCCCGAATCTAGAAGCTGCTTATGAGTGTTCGAATCAAGTTCAAGTATCAAGTTTCTTTTCACTGTACTCGTTTTTATCACTTTTACAATTCTCATTCTAAAACTTTCTTTTTTTATATCGATCCCATTTTGCTTACTTATTTGCTCTATAAAATCATGTGTTTCTATTTTCGCTTCCTCATCCTCGATATTTATTACTTTCAGTTTCGGCAGTTTCTTCCTTGGCTCATAAATTTTGTAATCCTCACCCATATTCTTTTTCACTTCGTTTGAGAAAATTTCTTTATCCTGCTTACCTTGCATATTTATTATCACTCTCCCGTTCGCTCCTTTCGTTATCTTTTCTACTCCTATTCCTAATTGTAATGCATCTACTTGCTCTTTTATTACTCCTACTGTATCTCCACTCGTTTGTTTGTTTGTCGGTTCCACTATTACACATTCATCCTTACTTTGTCTTAGTTTTTGCGCATAAGAAAATTTATTTTGCTCATTTCTAACCCCCTCTCCTCTCTCATTTTGCATCACCTTTGGATTTCGATTAATTTCCTCTATATTATTCTTTACTTTTCTTATCTCATCTCTCAAACTTTTTGTTTCCTTCCTAACTTCTGTTATGATGGTTTCTCCCATTTTTGTTATACAATCCTTTTCAAATATTTTTCGAAATTTATCTAATTCTACTCTAACTTCCGTTCTGATAACATCTCGTATGCTTTCTTTTATTCTCTCAATTCCTACATATTTTCTATCTAATTTCTTAATGTCCTTTAGGATTTGATCGATTTTTTCTTCTCGTGTAATTTCTATCTCTTCTTGTCGCTGATGTTGTTCTTGATCCTCTTCCTTCCTTGTACTTCTTCTTCTTTTCGTATTATTCTCTGTTGAATCTTGATCGCTGTCTCGCTCACTCGTTGATCGCCTTCGTTTCCCCGTCTGTCTCCCGTTTTCTTCATCTGTATCTTTGATTTGTTCTCCATCTTCACCTGGTTCGTTTGTACTCTCCATTATCGATATTATCTCTCTTTCTCCTGTACACGACACCAATTGCCCCTTACTGTTTAGCGACATGTGCAAGCCAATGCAGCCTGGATGGTAGTCTTTCTCGCACTTTTTGCATTTGTGGATGGTTATTTTTGGATATTTTTTACATTTACCATATTGTATTCTCCTTGCTTTCTTTGGAGTGTTATTACTTCTCGACGAATGCATGTATAATATATGGTGGCTTTTATCATCTGAGGATATCTTCTAGTTTTGGCGTCGGCGTGTTAGCGTCAGTCCGTATTAATGCGCTGTTATCACTGAATTGATTTCAATGCCCGTCGATCGTCGGTCGATGCTCGACGATTACACGCTACTCGTGGAGCCACTTCCGTGCCTTCACACCGATATACTCACACACTCATATACCATATGCACTATTTTGCTTTTCTGTTTCAATGTTTTTAATCGTTCACATACAGCACAGTGCCTATTCACGATTTTTTTGTTTTTTTTTCTTAGTTTAATCACACTTGAGCTGCAGATAACCACTTGCCTCTTATGGATCAATATTTGCCACCTCGATCGTTGATGTGGTAGGGTTATGTTGTTCTTGCTGCGCTGTCATATTTTCACACTTTAATAATTTAGTTTTTAGTTTACTCACATCCTGGATTTTATTGTTTATACTGTCAGTTTTAATTTCTTCTTCTCGCTGGTCACTTTTTGTATTTTATTAAACTGTTGATTTGATATAATATACCTTTAGTGTCTCAGTCTCCACACAATGCATCTAGAGAGAGAGAGGGAGAGAGGGAGAGATTGATTGATTGATTGATATTTATTAATGCCCTAGTGGTACTGTGGGGCAAAGCATACATAATAAAGATTTAGCTCTTAACTTATTCCGTTCGGATTTACAGAGTGAGAGTGAATAAGTGACAAATGTTCAGATGGATTTATGACTTATTAGTCGAGATAAGAAAAATGGAGTATAAACTATTAACAAAAATAAAATCATGATTTAGGATAGTGCTAACAAAATAAAATAAATGTGATAAAAGCTTGAGAGCGAGTTCGCTCTCCGCGCTTAACGTGTAAGTAGTTGCTTACAATATGATTGGTGCTTATCCATCTATTGCACACGTCTAGAGCTCCGCACCTCTTGCTACTACTAATAACTAGCCACTACTTTGCTAATTTACTAATTTTACTTTTTTTTTTTAAATTTTATTCTCCGACGCGTTCCTGCGATATCAAATAATCATACAGTTTTTCCTTGAACGATACGAAAGTTAATTGTGCTGTGAGTGTCTGTGGTAGCGATTGCCAAAAGTAAATGCCTGAGTGGTGGAACGAGTTCCTCAGCGTTTCTGTTCGATAGAGCGGTATGTGAAAGTAGGGTGCCGGGCGGCGGGCGGAGCAGCGGACAGTCGGGTCATTTCGGACGAACAGATCATCTAGGTATCTTACCTCGACCCCCCGAGTGACTCGATAGATGTAAATTCCCAAAAAATATAATCTTCGGTTTTTTACTGACAGCCAGCCCAGCTGGTGACGATACGGTGTGATGTGTGTGTCATAACTGAGGTCAAAGATGTATCGTATGCCACAGTTTACGAGTTTTTGGAGTTTAGAGTTCAGTTCGTCTGTCAAATCGTGATAGACGAGGCAGCAGTAGTCGATATGCGGAAATATCAGTGTGGACACTAGCTTGCTCTTAATTTGCTGTGGTAACGAGTTTCGATGGAACTTTAGCTTGTGGAGAGTGAAGTGGACTTTTTGCGAGACAGAGGCGTCATGGCTCCTCCACGAGAGATTGGCACTTATCACCACCCCGAGATTGCGAGCTTCTCTCGTATACGGTAGAGCAGTACCATCAACCATTACGGATGGTAGTGAGTTTAAGTCGATTGTCCTAACGTACGCGTCGCTACCTACTAGCATTACTTTGGACTTAGACAAGTTAATCTTGAGCCCGTTCGCGTTCGCGTAGTCAAAGATGGCAGAAGCGTCAGCGACGATTTTTGCTAGGGTTTGTGTCAATGAGCACGGATAACAATTCTTATATATCTGCGTATCGTCTGCGAATATCATGTGCTTGCTATATCTCAGTGAGGAGCCGATATCATTGATGAACAGACAGAATAGTAACGGTCCAAGCACCGAGCCTTGCGGGACACCTGACGCAACGGTCTACCACTCAGAAGGATTGTTATCCTTCCCAATGACAGCTTGCGTACGGCCCGTCAGATAAGAGAAAAGCCAGTCAAGGGTACTCTTAGAAAAACCGAGGGATTTTAGTTTAGATAGGAGGCGAACGTGTGAGACCATGTCGAAAACTTTGCTGAAATCGAACAGAGTTAAGATAGTGATTTTTTTTTCATCTATAGCTATTCGTATGTCATCGACAACCCGTAGCAGAGCCTTCTGCGTGCTGTATCCTGCTCGATAACCCGATTGATAGGGATCGAGTAATGCGTGAGTATCAATCAATTCTGTGATCTGCCTGTGAACGAGCCTTTCAAGGATCTTCGACATTTCCGGTAGATTCGCTATGGGTCGAGTATCTGACGGGGATAGAGGTGTGCGGATTTTCGATAAAGGCCTGATGTAAGCACGTTTCCAACTCGACGGAAAATGCGAGAGTCGAATAGACGCATTGAATAAGTCTGAAATCGGCGGGGCCGCCCAGGGCAAAGCTTCATTTAAGCAAAGGAAAGGGATTTTATCGGACCCTGACGACAGAGCATTGCTGGAGCTGGCCTTCCCTGCGTCGAGGAGGTCATGTTCAGTGAATTCGCGGAGAGAGAAGGAGAGGTGTGCTTCCGGTATTTGGTCAATTGCGGAGGTGTAATCGCGGAGCGTACAGGCAGGAGCAGAGTTGGTTGTTTTGGCATAGGAACTGTTCAAAACGTCAGCAGAGAAAAAGCATAAAGGAGAAGTGAGCGTGTTTTTAAGAAGTCCTAGCCGAGCCAATTCCTTCCACATTTTTGTCGAATCGTTGATCCCGTTGAGCTGATTGCATTGATAGTCGGTTTTAGCGCGTTTAATGTCGGCGTTGAGCTCGTTTCTGACGTGCCTATATATAGAGAATCCGAGAAAAGAGTTTGATCTTTTAGCTTGTTTGTATAAGAGATTGCGATTCCGAATGCGATTTTTGAGATCATCCGTGAGCCAAGGTACCGGGGGTTTTTTTGCAACAAATGTGCGGAGCGGAGCATGAGCATCGAAGGCACGTAGAAGAACCTCGCACAGTTTGTCGTTAAACGTTTCTAGCTCTTCCGAGGAGGCGAGGCTGAGCGATTCCCAGTCGCCGCGGTAAGATTGAAGTGTTATGAAAAATTCCGGTGCGGCAAAGTGCCTGAGATCCCTCCTGACTAGTGTCCGTTGCACAATGGACGAAACATCGAACGTATATTCTAATTCGAGCAAGTCGTGACCTGCGATGAATGGACATTCCGATTTTGCGAATGAGTTTAGTTTCTCGGGGCTATCAAGAATGAGTACGTCGAGCTATGAGTCGGAAAACGCCGTATGAAAAGTTGCTTCAGAGGTTACGAGGTGAAATGCGTGCGCGAATATCCATTCTTTCAAATAAGTTGCTTCGAAGCTATCGCTTAATAAATTACAATTTAAATCACCTGCTAGAACTATATTTTGGTAAGCATGTGCGTGTACATCGAGAGATGTAGAAAATTCGTGTAATAGAAGACCTTTGGGTCTACGATATAATGATGCAAACAATAGTGGCTGTACATTGTCTATCCTTAACTCTATTATTACATATTCTGGTGAATTCGAAAATGCGCTTGGCGAGGACGTCAGTATTTTTGCTTTCAACAAGTTGTGAATGTAGCATGCGACGCCCCCCCCCCCCCCCTTGTTTGTCCTCACGATCATTTCGTATAATAAAATAATTCTCGATTTTTATTAGAGAGGGAGAGGGAGAGGGAGAGGGAGAGGGAGAGGGAGAGGGAGAGGGAGAGGGAGAGGGAGAGGGAGAGGGAGAGGGAGAGGGAGAGGGAGAGGGAGAGGGAGAGGGAGAGGGAGAGGGAGAGGGAGAGGGAGAGGGAGAGGGAGAGGGAGAGGGAGAGGGAGAGGGAGAGGGAGAGGGAGAGGGAGAGGGAGAGGGAGAGGGAGAGGGAGAGGGAGAGGGAGAGGGAGAGGGAGAGATTGATTGATTATCTTTATTAATGCCCTAGTAAGACTATGGGGCAAAAGTGTACATGACTGAGATTTAGCGCCTAATTGTACTTATGCTACTTATACAGAATTGCTAATTAAATGTATACTATGGAGAAGTTAATAACAACTAAAAATAAAATACTAAGAAAGAAATAAAAACAGATAAAGATAAGATTCAGAATAGTAGAGGGAACAGGGATGCACGAAACTATTCCGCGCGCTCTTGCGACATGAGGTAATCGAACAGTTTTTGCTTAAAGCTGATAAGACTTGGCTCCGCTGTGAGGGTCGGCGGCAGTGATTGCCAAAGGTATATCCCTGATAGGTGAAACGAGTTTTTTTAGGTCTCGGTTCGATAGAGTGGGATGTGGAAGCAAGTAGGCGGACGTCGCGCTGAGCTGCGGACGCTCGGATCTCTTCAGGTGACTGCATGGTTTAGATACCTTGCCGCAACGCCGCGTGATATGCGATACATATAAGCGCCAAGAAAGTAAAGTCGACGATTTTTCACTGACAGCCAGCCTAATTGGTGACGATACGGAGTAATATGAGTATCGCGACTCAGACCGAAAATGAATCGTATAGCGCAGTTTACGAGTTTTTGGAGCTTTGAGTTTAGTTCCTCCGTGAGACCGTGGTAGACGAGGCAATAATAGTCAATGTGCGGAAGGACGAGTGTCGAGACGAGTTTAGCCTTAAGCTGCTGAGAAAGCGAAAAGCGGTGGAACTTCAGCTTGTGGAGCGCAAGATTGACTTTCTGAGAAACTGAGGAGACGTGGCTCCTCCACGAGAGATTAGCAGCTATTACAACTCCCAGGTTGCGAGCTTCACTCACAAATGGCAGAGCAGTCCCATCGACGGTCACGGGCGGTAGTGCGTTCAGATCAATGGACCGAAGAAAAGCGTCGCTGCCGAGCAGCATGACTTTGGACTTTGCTAAGTTAAGCTTGAGCCCATTAACGTTCGCGAACTCGAATATAGCCGACGCATCAGCCGAAATATTAGATAGTGCTTGCGCTAACAGGCACGGGTGGCAACTGAGATAGATTTGAGTATCGTCGGCAAAGATCATGTGGCTGCTGTGTCTCAAAGACGAGCCGATGTCGTTGATGAAAAGGGAGAACAGCAGCGGTCCGAGGACCGAGCCCTGCGGAACGCCCGGCGCAACCGACTGCCATTGGGAGGGTTGATTATCCTCGCCGATGACAGCTTGTGTTCGGCCAGTGAGATAAGAGAAGAACCAGTCAAGCGTTCTCTGCGAGAAGCCGAGAGATTTTAATTTGCAGAGAAGGCGAGCGTGCGAAACAGTGTCGACAGCCTTGCTGAAATCGAAGAGGATGAGGATGGTGATATTTTTTTCATCGATCGCTAGCCGAATGTCGTCCATCACCCGCAATAACGCCGACTGTGTACTGTACCCCGAGCGAAAGCCTGATTGAAAAGGATCGAGGAGATCAGTTTCGATGTATTCGGTGATTTGCTTGTGAACGAGCCTTTCGAGGATCTTTGACGTCTCGGGGAGATTAGCGATGGGACGCGTATCAGAAGGGGACTATGGCTATGTATGACTATATGACTATCTATGACTATAATAAGAGCGCGTTTCCAGCTCGAGGGAAAGTGAGAAAGAGAGATAGATTTGTTGAATAATTCGAGGATGAGCGGTAGAGCCACGGGTAGCGCTTCCTTGACACACAAAAAGGGGATTTTGTCGGACCCAGAGGACAGTGCGTTGCTAGAGCTGGCCATGACAGCATCGCGGAGTTCGCGTTCGGTGATAGCACGAAGATCGAAAGTGCGACGCGGAGTTGCTATTCGGAAAATCGCGGAGGTGTATTCTGGGAAGGTACAAGCAGGGATAGAGTTGGTGATAGTGGCATAGAACTTGTTCAAAACATCGGGAGAGAAGAAGCACAGAGGAGAGGTGAGAGAGTTTTTTACAAGCCGGAGCCGCGCTAATTCCTTCCACATTTTGCTCGGGTCATTGATCGCGCTGAGTGTAGCGAATTGATAATCGTTTTTCGCTTGTTTTATATCCGCATTGAGCTCATTCCTAACGTGCCTGTATATAGCGTAGCCAAGAAGGGAGTTTGCTCTTTTTGCTTGCTTATATAGTGAGTTGCGACTTCGAATGCGATCTTTTAGAATATCCGTGAGCCAAGGCACCGGTGGTTTTTTTGCAACGAAAGTACGAAGCGGCGCGTGAGCGTCAAAGGCGCCCAAGAGAGACTGAGATAATTTATCATTAAATGTTTGTAATTCCTCAGGGGTAGACACCTGATTGTGCGATTCACAGTCATTGCGAAGTGAGTGTAATGATCTGAGAAATTCCGATGGTGAGAAATACTTGAGATTTCTTCTGACTAGTTTCTGCTGTTCAGGAGGTGACACGTCGAATGCGTAGCTTAATTCTAGTAAATCGTGACCCGCTATGAAGGGGCAATCAGACTTAGTGAAGGACTTTAGTTTTTCGGGCCCATCAAGGATAAATACATCGAGCAAAGAATCCGATAACGCTGTATGGAAGGTTGCCTCTGAAGCAACGAGGTGAAGGGCGTGCGCGAAGATCCATTCTCGTAAATGCGCTGCCTCGAAGTTATCACTTAACAAATTACAATTCAGATCCCCGGCTAAAACTATATTGTTGTAAGCGTGCGAAAAGATATCGAGAGATTCGGAGAAATCATGAAACAATAAACCTTTCGGTCTTCTATATATTGACGCAAACAGTAATGGTGATACATCTTCAAACTTAAGCTCTATTAGTACGTATTCCGTTGAGTTGGAAAATACACTCGGCGAGGACGCTAACACTTTGGCTTTGAGGGAGTTGTGGATGTAGCATGCCACTCCTCCACCCTGTTTACCTTCGCGATCATTTCGAATTATGAAGTAATTATCTAACTTGATCAGTTCATCAGGAATGCGAGCATGGAGCCACGTTTCGGAAATAGAAATGACGTGGAAAAAGTGAGAGCGAAAGTAGAGGCGAATAAAGTCGATGTATCCGAGTAGCGAATTAGCGTTGAATTGCGCAATTTTTAAAGCCGGATTCTCGTTGAGTTTTGATTGGACCGGCAGAACAGGGGGCAGTCAAACTAAGCGAGCCAGACCGGCATCCGAATTAATAGAAATTATCTGCGTGCCGTCGTCGCGTGTAACCGAGATGGAGCCCGACCTAATCCAGATGAATTTATAGCCTTTAGCTTTAGCTTTTTCCTTAGTGCGCTTCAATAGATTGTAGGTGTGCGAGGGGAGTAGCTCATTGACGTAGATGTTGCCAATATGATTCGAAGCGAAGACATCTTTGACCGAAATATTGTGTTTAATGCGTTTCTTCGAGATGATGAAGTCCCTGACTTGCGACGATTTTAGTGTGACTACGAAGGACTGCGTTAGCGAGATATTGATAGGCCCGGGTGGAAGCTGCGCGTTGTTCACTGGGGTTTTGCGAGTCATGGCGCGGACACCTAGAACGTCTGAGGTCAGTTCAGCGACGTCGAGCGTATTGAAGATCTTAAGCATTACTTGATGCGGATTATCAGCAATGTCGCGCGGGATACCGGCTAGAATTAGTTCCGAGGAAGTCGGCGGCACTTGAGTTTGAATACCAGAAGTTTTTAATTGCTCGAGTTCCGCTCTAAGACTAACATTTTGCTCTGACAATTGATGGAGCAGCACGTCATGCTCTTCTACTTTCTTAATTAAATTAGGCAGTCCGCTGACTTTTTCTACGATGTCCTTATTCGTCTCGAGTTGCTCATTAATAAATTTATCAATTTGGGCGCCCGACGCGTCGAGTTTAGCCATGATTTGCTGCAAAAGTATATCAGAGCTATTAAAAGGCGCGCTGGGGCTCGAAGTCGCGGACGTTGTGGCTGAAGAGTTCATTGCAGTGACGGCCGATTGAGACTCAGTGACGTGTAACAAGCACTCGAAGTTATCGAAACAGCATTTGCTCGCGGATTTATATTGGATGTAGGTCACGCAGCAACCCGGGTGAAACGCTTTATAACAGACTGAGCACAGTAGGTTAGTACCTGCGATTCTCTTAGAACATTTATGACACTTCGAGTGCGACATGCAGATAGATGTTGTCTGAGATGAAGCTCGACGAGATCTTCCTTATCGACGGCGGACGGCGGTGAGTTCGGACGTTGCGCTGTGATGTTCTCTAGGAGCGTGGACAAGCAGAGGCGCTAGCGTGTCGAGGCGCAGAGACGCCGGCGCAGACGATCTGGAGGTCGATAGCTGAGTAGAAGGCGGTAGAATGTACGAAGTTCCAAGGCGCATGTGTAGATGGAGAGCAGTCGGCGAGAGACCAGCGATATATGCCTCAGCCGTGAAGTGAGGTTAGGTGAGAGCCGAATTGAGGTTAGAAATGCTCAGCTGTCTATTCCTCAATACCGTGCAAATTCCAGCATCCAATGAGCGAATGAATATTTAGCGATGGAGAGCAATTTTTGGCTTGCACTACCCTATAAAAAGAAAGCCCGTAGGCAGAAAGCGGCAGAATTGTGATCGAAAGAAAGCAGAGCGAAAGTAGAGGCAACTGTCATACTCACAAGAGAGAGAGAGAGAGAGAGAGAGTGGTGAACCAGTGACAAAAGTCTCAAGAAAACTGTTCTCACCTGAAATCATTATGCAACGGAAAACATTTGACGGTATAAAGCTGCTGAGCCCCTGAATTAACCACAGGATCCTACTGCTTTTGGACGAACTACAACTTGTGAGAGAGGTTCGCGATACGCTGATCGTGAAAATCTGTGCGCAACGTATACAGGCTAATACTATATTCCCTACAGTGAGCGGTTACCAAGGACTTGATAAAAAAAACAAGTTTTAGCCACCGGGTTGGACACTATTCAAGCTGTGTACGGTGATGTGGATAGAAAACGATATTTAATCGCTGCGGAGTTACTATGTACATGAATACATGAATACATTTTACATAATACATAACCGCGCGAGCACAGAGTCGATCCCCGCGGTACCCGAGAGAATGAAAAACTATAGTACGAGAGTCTGCCGGAGGAACATATTATATTTTTCAGGATTCCGGCATCGCTTGTAGACAATCGGAAGCGCGTGAGGGGTACGCGACGGGAGAGACACCACGAAAACGTTACGACGAATCGCGGAATTATCGCCGTGCGAGGAGTTTATCCCCCTTCCCCCGATTATCGTAGTACGCGTGCCGTAGTACGAGCGAGCGATCATCACTCTCGTGCACCGCGTCGATTACGCAGGACGTACGTAGGAATTAGTTAGCGTAGACAAAGGAGAGCGTCTCTCTTCTTTGTCACGACAGATAACAGTTCATAATAGAGTCAGACAGATCGTCATAGTAACGAGTATTCCGTTAATCTCGTGTTCGTAATCTCCGTGAGGGAGTAATCCGATTATTCGACGACAAGTATCCGATCCGCTGGGGATCGGTGTTGACGGCCGAGGTAAAATCGTTGATCGAGGATAGCTAGGAGGAAGTTCGAGGGTCGTTCGCATCGTTCGAGGATAATTAAACAAGGTAGGTGCACGTGGTGCACCCCATCTTTGGGTTTCTTTATTGCCGAGAGCGATACGCGGATCGCAGAGGACTTTCTCGCTCGTACTCGGCAAAATATTCGGTTAAGAATCCTCGAAAAGTCTTGAACCGTCGAGCGGATCGTCGTGCGAAACGACTAATAGATTTTCACGTAGAGTCTCGCGAGTACATGATTGTTTTTGGATGACCGACGATCGAATATCGTCGGTCACAATTTTTGGCGCACAACGTGAGGCCGGCGAAGCAAAGTGTTTGTAAACTTCGGTGTGAGAAGCCCACGTCTGGCGAAATTGATCTGTGTTACTGAGAAATAATTGAATAAACCGTTGTTTTATTGCTTTTATTTGGTAGCCTTGTGTGTGATAATTGAATCGTTAAAGTTTACTTCCCGCCCGAACTGGACTCCCTATCCCGCTAGTCGAGTAAGGTATTGAGATTTTGGAAGTATGAGAACATTGATTCCCTGGATATCGGGAGAAAGATATCCTGGCGCCCACCAACAATTCGGCGATACGATGGGGTAAAAAATCGGGATTGAAAAACAAAGGCGTCATCATAGATTGAACGAGGAGACGACTGCAGAGAGAGTCCGAACTGCCAAAAGCCCGTCACAATATATATATGTACACAATGGATATAAAAATTTTAAATAAAATATGAAAACTATTTCTACTCTCTCACTTACCGTCCCCCGCTTTATTTTCACTTATTTTTTTTTTACTTTCGGCTGAAATAATAAAAAAAAATAAAAAAATGCTAGATCGCGATTCGAACCATACTCCCCCCTCGGGGAAAGACGGCGCTTTATGCCGTCGCCTTAACCGCAAGGCCAACCTAGCCTATATATATTCTTGTGTGTCATAATACTGACCGGGGACAGAAAAAAAAAATATTGTCGAAAATGAGGCTCGAACCTGCTCGGCGCATCATCATCATACCCCCACGCGCCGCTAGTCAGCAGCAGCAGCACCGTTGGCCTTCAGCGTTAACACGGCTTAATACGCCGATCCGGCGCTATACGGCCCTGGCGCTCCCGGCGCGCATACCCCACACGTTGGCTTTCACTCTCCCCCACCCTACACTCACGCCTCCCACCATATCACACTTAGTCAAGCTAGTCAAGTGTTCGAGTAAGGGCGGGTGGTTAGGACCTGACAGCCGACGAAGCAACATCTCCCCCGAGCACTCTAGTCTGCCTGGGGCATCCGGGGCTCCCGACGGCGAGGTGTCGTGGGGGTGACTCACACACACACCCAGCAACGGCTGGCAACAGCCGCCATCTTGAAAAAATCCGTATAGGTACATTACCTACTTACGCTCTCACCAAGTGTACGGGGAAGAAATAATCGAAATAATACGCGTGGGACGACGGGGCGGGGGTATGACTCGTCAGGCGCTAATTCTTATAACTAATGCAATGGCAAAAACAGGGCTTTCACTACTTTGGGCGCCAGTTACCATTGACGGGGTAACACCGTTAAATCGACAAAGATTGACTCTACTAAACTACTAAAAAACATGGCCGACGGCTAGTCATAGGGCATGTCAGAACTCAGAGGGGGAAACTCGAACAGTTGGCTCATAATTTAATACCTTCGGTCGGAAAATAATATTCAAGGGGTTGCGGGGATGCTTCGGGAATTTTTAGGGGGTTTTTCGGGATGCGGGGGAACGGGAATCTCACTAAGAAAAGATAATTAACGGCTCTACGCCACTTACCACGTGCACGCTTCTACCTGTCGCGAAACGCCGGCAATGGCGATAGTCGTTGCCTCGCAAAAACGCCTACTATCTTCCTTCGTGAATTCCGTGTAATAACGATGGCCGGGGATGGGGATAGCACACTCGATGTGAGATAAGGGGATACGGCAACGCAAAGGTTCCTCACACTCGACGTTCCGGTCAGCCTTTGACACACAACTCGCTATACAAAATTAATATAATATCACGCGCGACTCTCACACGTGCACTCGGGAAGGAATCTCGATCGAAGCTGAGAGCCGGAAATCTTCTCCGTGCTCTCCGGATGTTTTGTCGTACAGCAGCGTCGTGGGGGGTCCTTGCGGTGAGTGAGAGAGTTCGGTACTCGGCATTAGTTGATAACGAGAGCGATCGACGGGCGTTGCGTAAGAGGGCGACAGTTGGACGATTGATCGTCACTCGATACCTTCGAGCGACGATGGCGGGCGGCAGACGACGAGCGGCGGTGGTCAGTGTGAGGCGATGGCAACACAGCAGTGGCGAGGCGCGAGGGATAGCGAGTCCCCTCGTCGACGCTCTCGCATCTCCCTCTACTGTTTCCCTCGCTCTCTCACTACCGTTCTCATTCCATGTTGCGATGCTCGTCGTCGACTCGTTGTTCGGGTTCGCGCGGGAAGGGCAGGGGGGGAGGGGGGTTAACGCAGAAAATATACGACAATATAGACTATGAGGGACAGAGTTACAGAGTTAACAGAGGGGTGAGGGGTTGACAGAGTTATACTATACTTACTGCTATCTAACTCGCACGTGGTAAGCAGCAGGCTCGGGTCGAGTGGATTTAAAAGATGTTAAACGAGGCTACTTCATTACAAGTTATACGATTTTTCTTAGATTTACGAAAATTTGTTAATTTCGTCATTTGAATTCCCCGCTTTTTTCTCCCGCGTGGAATTTCAAATCCTATTGGTTCTCGTGAATTTAAAAATCTGGCTTTCTTATTGGTTTTTTGGTAAAGGCCAATAAGAAACATTCGAGCTCTCTGATTGGCTGGAAACGGGCATAAAAAGGCCAGCGCGAGAAGACTCGCCACCATTTCTGTCGGCGACGCTGAGCAGGTAATTTCTCCTCCGAAACCACCAGGTCCGAAGAGCCTTCGGTGACGTTTGCTCTACATGTACTCAATATCTCGAACCAGGGTGCGGGAAGCTATCGGCGACGAAGCTTTTCACATTCCTGTATCCTACGTCCACGCTAGTAGGGACCGCGATAGGCAGGTATCCGAACGAGAGCGAGCCGGAAGCGAGTCGCGGATCGACCACGTGGTGACACTTGTCGGTTCAAGGTCTCGTGGAAGCCGGACTCTCTGAGGAGGCCCCTGTTCTACGAGTGCCGGGAGACCGTGAGGAAAGTTTTTCACGTTATCCCCGTGGGGTATCTCGTAGGCCCGGCAGAGTAATTTCGATAATAAAATTCATGATTTAAAATAGATTCACCCGCGACAAATAATTCAAAATTTAAACTCAACGCGCTTCGAAATAATTTGTGCTGATAAGGGAAGCTCGGTCGGTAAAAAAATAAAACCTGCCGTTCTTCATCGAGTTTCGATAAATCTCATTTGAAATAATTCCTGCGTGAAACAATCGAGGAATTAAATGAAGAAATTTGTAAAATCGTTCTTTATCGTAAATTACCGACATTTTGTCGTTAAATTCTAGTATTTCCATTTCTTTCGAGAAAGTCGAGACTTTAAGTTAAAGATTCTGTTTGTTCAAGGAAGTAAGAGGAGGATTTCTATCTTTTTGATATTTTCTTAGGTTTTTCAGCGCCATCCGCGAAACACTAATTAACTAATATTATATTTGAATTTGAATGAGAATTACAGTTTGACGAGAACTCGAGTGTGTTTCACTAGATGTTAGATCAATGAATAAGGTAAGCGTCGGTATTGAGGAAACCTTGTCATACGCCGCCTTCTGCGGTGTACGTTTTTTCCGCCTTTCGGCCCTCGCGATCTAAAAACATAGAAGAGAAAAAACAAAGATTAATATATAAAAAAAAAATAAAAAACATATATAAATGTAATTACGATACAAATACTTACCTGCGGCGGAGCGTCGCCCGCAGCGTCCCTCGGCGATCTTCGATGTCGTCCCTCGGCGAAGTCCCTCGTAGATCCTCGGTGTCGTCCCTCTGCGAAGTCCCTCGTTGATCCTCGATGTCGTCCCTCGTTGATCCTCGGTGCCGTCGATATCCTCCGTCATCCCTCGTCGAGCCCCTCGTCGAGACTTCTGCGGCGTCGTCCTCCGGCATCCCTCGTCGTCGAACTTGAAAAAGAATAAAAAAGAGAATTATTCTAGAATTAGCCTATGTAGAATATCAGAACAAAACTTACCTTGTCGATGAGTCGCTGCGTCGACCAGCGAATCTTCGCCACCGCCGTTCTCCTCCGCTGCGCCGGAGTTCTCCCACGCCGAACGTCGAATCTGAAATAGGAAAATAAGGGGGATTAATCGTTATTTCTAATTATTCATAATTCAATCGCCTCGTGTTCCTTCAGCGGAAACAAAAACACGAGACGATCAAATTTCTCGCGACAGAAAATCCCCAGTAGTAGGTGGTGCACTATGGCGACCCCCACTCCTATCCCCACTCCTACCCCCTCCACTTTTTTTGAAGTGGTGGCGCAAGAGTGGGGATAGATGCCCTCCCGCTCCTATCCCCTCCACTTCGGTCCCGTTTTGAGCTCGGTTTGAAGTGGTGGGGATAAGAGTGGGGATAGGCTTCAGTGGAGATAGCCATAGTGCACCACCTTTTTTTTTTACATACCGCATATTTATTTATATTACATATTTTTTTCACAATACCCGAATAATATAATCATTTCTTATTGACTATATCTTCCCACATTCTATCAAGGGGAAATGGATTAAGATAATATTGAAGTATTTTTATATTGTTGAGAGCACAGTTATAGATAAAATTCTTGTCACCGCTATGTTGACTATGCCACGAACACACTGTTGTCGACGGTGAAGGATCAATCCTCAATGGTAGATCTTCATTGTTGCCCAAATTTTCAATTTTTCGTCCAGTAGCTTCTTCCAAAAATTTAACAGCGTCATGACCTCTGGCGTAAAGAATTGTATCATCACCAACAAATTCTGCAGTGTCCTTGAGCTTATCGCACAATTCTTCGATAGTAATGCCATCCTGGGACCATTGTATCCCATGATAATTGGTGGTTAGCCAATCATTTTCTGCACGTACTCGTGGTAGTAACTCGCTAATAAGTAACTCGTAAGGTGGTGCAACAATCCATAATGCTCTATGGCGTACTTTATGCACTGCTCCAACTGCTACTTCTTTCGGTAGAAATTTACCGTGCTTGTCTTTAAAGCTTTGAATATCAAACACGATATCAAACACAGCCAGTGCCAGCCATAATGATACTCTCGGAAAAAAAAATAGGTGTGCCACTCCGAAAGGGTTGTGCGGCACTAATCACTGAGGTGCTACTTTGAATTCGACATTATTATGCGCCGTCCCAAGATGACGCATGAGCAATGCTTCCACTCCTATCCCCTCCACGTCGGTGGCTTCAGTGGTGATAGCCATAGTGCAGCACATTTTTTTTTTATTATTTACAACTTTGAATATCAAACACGATATCGTAGCCAGTACCAGTCATAATGTTACTCTCGAAAAAAATACTTGAGCCACTCGAATGGGTTTTGCAACACTAATCACTGAGCCGCTGCTTTGAACTCGACGTTATTATATTCTGTCCCGAGGTACCGCATGAACAATGCGTTTCCATGAGCCGCTGTTTCATTTGTCGAAACATCTCTGCGTCTTCATCGAAAGCTTTGACGAAACGATTTGGTAGAAAGCACGTAAACTCATTCTCTACATCGATGGTGATTCTTGAGCCCCATTTAGTATTGGCATATCTGATATTCGTGATCTTGTAGTCTTTATTTGCCGCCAACTCACATAGCTTCTTCACAGGCAGAAACTCCGTCAATCTTCCTACTCTGTTGATTCGCGAGAAATCCATTTTAGATTTTGAGGTGTTTCAACGAGCGTGTTAGAAGACAAAGTTCAGTTCTTGATTGTATTAGCCCTTTAATAGCACTGATATTTTGCAAGTGTCTTTCTATTCGCTTTTTTAATTCGCGCTGTTTTCTCTGTATGGACTTGATGTCGGGAGCGTGATCGGAGAACGAGTGATGAGAACATTGACAACTGACGAAATTATTACTTGATGCCCCCACTACCTCCATTTTGAGAAGAAGAAATGATATCACCGTATGAGGGCTCTTTGCTATTGCAGCAGTATTCGTGACTCATGCAAATCTGAGTTTCACGCGAAATATAATATTTGCTGAATCCGACTTTTTGAAGAAAAAATGGCGGCGATGATTAATACAGCTGCGCGTGACTTTCAAGCTGATACGTATAGAATTACAGCATGCTTATACTTGCTGCTATCGCAGTGACTCATGCTAACCTCAGCAGTATTCGTGATGAAGACTGATTAAGACAAGGAATTCGTCGTGTTCTTTTTATATGTTACTTTTATTAAATAAATTTATAATATTTACAGACAACGTTCACGAGAACAGCAACTCTGTATGCAGTGTAAATATCTATTACTAAAAGCACAATTTTTCTTATTGTAACTACCTCGTACAGTAGCACCAGTGTTATTGCCAGGGGCTATTAATTTATGATTTTTTTATTAATATACGCCTTGTAATAGTCGTAAACTATTTTATCGTTCCGCTCCAAATTATTTGAAAACACACTTTTAAACTTATGAATACCGAGTCCACTACACATATAATGAAGAAACATGACGCAATAATGTCCGCAGCATTGCGAGTTAGCTCCTTGAAGTTGAGTAGTGTTGTATTGGAAGAGGCGACAGATTCGTCGGAGACATATGAGATGGCTCGGTATGATCGGTGGGAGCCCGTAGCTATCGAAGAACCATCCATGTCCACTTCGATCGACGTACATGGCGACCCAGTGGGCCCCGGGGAGTTTGTGCCCATCTGTATTAACGACAATCGCTACTGGTTTCGTCAACACCTTTGGGATGCGATCTGCAGGGTATACTCCAGTTGTATGATTTTCTATGCCGCGAAGACAATGAAGAATTTGAAGGCTATTCATAATTGTTATCAGCCTGTTTCGTCGCGGTCTTCATTCTTCTTCACGTTCTCGGGTTCCGACAGGGCTATGGAGCCAGTAGTCCTATATTCCCATAAGCAGTCAAAGCGATCATCCTGACAGAGCCACTCTTTGATTCTTGTAGCGTAATCCAGAGCACAGTTGTACGAATGTCTTGTATGCAGTCAACTATGATATATGCATCGAGTACCGTGACCACCATCAAGTTTATGGAACGAGGTGGGATGCTCGTTATTCTCTTCTTCCAGGTTTACAATGAAACAGCTTGTGAGATTTGTCAAGTACGAAGTTTTGATAGCGCCGCTGGTAAATATTCTATCAGCTTGTTCAGCCGTTTTCTTCAGAATATTTTCGATAGCTTCTAAAGATGTGTCACCCTCGGACCATGCTAGACCGTGACAATGACGTTTGAACCACGCGTTTTGTCGTTTTATAGCAGGGGGCAGATTTATATATGCGCAAGGTGGTTTTACAAGCCAGTACCCGATGTAATCACTCGTCACCGAAACAACTGCAACTTCTTTAGGCAAAAAGTTATTAAATTGATCTTTTACGCCTTGTATATCAATTACAACACTTATGGATTCGCGTGACATCTTGATGCTTCCGGCTCTCAATGTTAACTGAAGAAGCAGCGAGTATAGCTTAGCCGCTGAAATCTACAATAACCTGACGGGACGAGTCGATTTCCAATACATTATCATATTCAGCATATACGATACAGTTAACCGTCGAAGTTAGAAACTCCTTGAATCGTACTTCTATTCTAACACTACCGTGTTTCACCAGATTCCAATGACTGTTATTGTTTGCCGAAAGGTCAGGTGTAAGGTCAAATGCGAAAAGACAGTACCCCCACGGATAAGATGAGCGTGATACACAGTTGCCCTGATTGAGGAAATGAATGCCCGTGCCTGAGAACAACGTATGATAAGCATCTACATATAGAGCGGTATCGGTAAAGTCTGGCTGTAGAGCTTTCGAGGGTATCTGAATACCGTCAGCGTATAAAGAGAGATAGTTGATCTCATAATTTTGAAAATTAAAAGGATTTAGTGTGCGGTCACCATTTAAGGCTTTATTATTCACGAAGCCAATAATTATGCGCTTGGGCAATTGACCAAGTATGACATTATCCAAAGTGTCCGCATGTACACCAGCATGCATTGATATGGCTTTAACTTCTACTCGTGTTAAGGGATAATTGGCCGTAACTTTAGATAGAGCTCTTGCGTGAGCCAGCAGTATCCCGGGAGCTATCCTGGTACGGCGTACAAGAAGCGATGCTTCAATAATACGGATCTTGCTATTTTTTGAGGTGGTCATGAGGCAAAATGCGTCACTGGTGCGCACGAGGCGTAACCGCATTTCAACACCGTTCAGCAAGAATCTATCCTGATTAAAAATATCGCAGTGAAGATGTCCAAGAAGATCGACTGTTTTGCCGTCGCTTAGAAAATTACTACCGACTTTATCTTTATCTGTTAAGATAAAAGGTGAAAAGGGGAATAAAAGGCAAAAGGTGAAAAAAGTGATTCGCAAACTGTTTGCATCGCATCGAATCGAAAAGTTTAGTCCAAACTGGCTGCGCTGTGAACGATTGAAATGTTTTTGCAAACTGTTTGCAGCACATTAAATATTTTTTCTGCAAATGGCACCGCAAAAGATAAAAGCGTTTACTCCAAACGGTCTGCGCTGTAAACGATTGAAATTTTTTGCAAACCAAAAAAAGTTATTCGCAAACTGTTTGCACGGCATCGGATTTAAAAGTTTACTCTAAACTGTCTGCGCTGTAAACGATAGACATTTTTTTTTTGCAAACTGTTTGCCGCACATTGGGTCAAATACTTTTTTTTTACTATTGGCGTCACAGAAGATTAAAAACAAAAAAATGTTCGCAATCTGTTTGCACCGCAGTGGATCGACGCTTCTTTGCGCAAACGGACTACTTCGCAATTTTGTGTGGAAATTAGAAATCTAGCGATGCACGAATATGAGGTTCTGATATCTCGAGTCACTGTAGGCCAAGCGATGTCGAGGTTGTCCAGCAAAGATTTTGCTCGCAATATGATCCGCTGAATTCACTGCGACGACGGTCGTAAGGCCGTTTCTTTTCAAAATGGAGTGAAACTAACGATGAGATCGAGAAAAATATTCGAGATAAGATTGACTCTAATATTAAAAATAATGGTATTAAGTAATGAGGTTTTTACACAAGTAAAATAAAAATGTATTTGTATGATTTCACGTATTCGTTTGCATTGTTTACTTGATTGCGAAAAAATGAAAAAGCGTAGGAACGAAGGAACGACGATAAGTCGATTGGTAGCGTCGGGTTCAAAATAAATATTTTGATTTTTGGAAGAAAATTTTTTGCAGTTTTTTATCTTTACGAAAATTACAGTTGTGAAAGTTTTTGAAAAAATGGTTACAGTTTTTGAAATGTTTTTGAAAAATTCGCGCAACGTAGACAAAACAGTCGCTGTTTACTTAATAACACTCAAAATCACTAAGATACGATGGTGGGCGCCGCTCTCTTCCAGATCTTCTTCGTTTTCCGATCAGGGAGCCTGTTTTTTTTCCGTCTGTTGCTGGATTACGGCCAGGGGGGTGCCTCATATATCGTATTCGGTGTACAAACCACATGTCGTAGCAAACAGGTGTAATTGGTAGAAATACCATTGGATCCGGAGGTGACGGCAGAAAATCAGCCTTTTGGAGACGGCACCGCTGCGTCTCCAATTTGATAGCCGATCGTGCATCCTCTATAACAAATAAATACCCTAACGTAAAGAACCTTGAAGGATGAATTAAGGAAACATCTAGTACCGTCTGGCCAAATGTGAGTTTCAGAGAAAAATTTCGAACGCTTCTCGATGGGATCAAATCTGAAAAAAAAACCAATGTAGACTAAAAAGATTGATTTTCACATGACAATAATAATTCCAAAATGTTTTCCAAGGATAATAGGATATTTTTCCTGCGTTTTAAACTGAACGACAGCCGCGCATCCAGGATGACCCCGAGATAACTCAACGTGTCTGCGGTCTTGATCTTGCTATGACCGACCGTGAATGTGGCGTACGCCCTCTTCTTCGTCCGAGAGATGAGCACTGTCTCAGTCTTCTCAGCCGCCAGGCTCAGCCCATGGTCGCTCAACCAGCCAGCTACTACCTCGATTGAGTCATCTCCGAGGTGTTGCACCTCATCGATGGTTTTCGCGACGACGACGAGGGCGACGTCGTCCGCAAAAGCCACCATCGACACCCCGTCTGGAAGCGGCTGCCGAAGCAGGCCATCGTACAAGACGTTCCAGGAGGAGGGGCCCTAGGACCGAGCCCTGTGGCACGCCTCCTGTGATGTTATAGGAATGCGTGCCATCGTCGGTGTCGTAAAGCAGGGTCCGGTCCGTCAGGTAGCTCAAAATGACTCTTCGCAGGTAGAGCGGCACCTTGAGATCTTGCAGGGCCAGCAAGATCTTGTCCCACCTGGCCGAGTTGAATGCGTTCCGTATGTCCAAAGCGATGATGGCACACATACGCTTTGTTCACCGGCTGCCACTGATGGCGTCCGTGGCTAGCGCCACTACCCGGCCGATGGCGTCCACTGTTGAGCGACCCTTACGAAAGCCGTACTGGTTTTCAGACAGGTCGCCAGCTCCCTGTATGGCTGCCTCTAGCCTGGCACATATGACTCGTTCGAATAGCTTCCCGGTTATGTCTAGCATGCACAGCGGTCGGTACGAGGAGGGTTCATCCGGGGGTTTGTTCCCCTTAGACAGAAGGACCAACCTCTGCACCTTCCACTGTGCATCCGGGAAGCATCCTTCGCGAAGACATGCGCGGAATGTATTCCCGAAGATGTCGGGGGCATTCAGCGCAGCGGTCTTTACGGCCAGGCCAGGGACCCCGTCCAGCCGTGGGGCCTTGCGAACGGTGATCCTGCTGGCAGCCATCATCAGTTCGTCTTCCGTGACATCTGGAGTCTCGGCTGCACCGTCGTCTACCATCAGGCCAGTCTCGGCACGCCGCTTCCGGTGTTCCCAGAACAGGTGTTGGACGACCCTGTCGAGGAAGATTGGACAAGTTGGGGCGGTGGCACCCCTGGGCTTGATCTTGTTCATAACCGTTTTGTACGGTCGGCCCCAAGGGTCACTGTCCACTTCCTCGCAGAAGTCCAGCCAGCACTTTCGCTTGGCGGCCTTGATGGCAGCCTTGAGGCGTTTCCGCATTATTTCATAGGCCACAGCCAGTTCCTGGTATTGCGGCCTATGAACAGCTCTTTGGTGCAGCCTACGTGCTCGGAAGCACTCTCGGCGTATCTCTGCGATGTCCTCGTTCCACCAGTATACTGGTGGACGGCCGCGAGGGTTGGACTTCGCGGCCATGGAGGCATCGCAGGCCGCTGTGATGGTTTGCGAGAGGCTTCGAGCTCGTTCCTCGGGCGTTCCCTGCACTGTCGCTCCCTCTAGTACGCAGAGGAACGTCTCCCGGTCGAAGGTGGCGGGTGCCCATCTCTCTTTTTTGCGTCTGCACGACGCCCCTACTGTCCTGCTGGTCAGCTGGAGGTGGTATACCAGGGCATGGTGGTCGCTGCCCGTGTACCGATCGCTAACTTTCCAGTCGAGCCCTTCCCTCATCAGTCTAGGATCGATGAAGGTCAGGTCGATAATGGAGGTCCTACCGCCCTTTGAGAAGGTTGGCTTGGATCCCGTGTTAGCGATCTCCAGCTCCAGTATCGCGAAGGCCTCGAGGAGGGCGCGACCGCGATGGTTGGTACTCGCGCTGCCCCACTCCGTCGCCCATGCGTTAAAGTCCCCTCCGATGACGACCGGCAATCGGGAGGTCCTAGCACTGTCGACGATGGCATCCAGGGATCTCAGGAATTCGTCAGTGGCATCACTGGGCGGAAGGTAGCAACTGTATAATCTTATACCAGCTACCTCCACCCAGGTGAAACCGGGCCGAGGGCCGGCCATCTTGTTGGATATATGAAGGTTTCCGCAAACCCAGATGGCCGCCTTGCCGGTCGAGTCCCCTACCCAGTTCGGTTCACTGAGATCCCTGTACTCCTCGTTGACGATGACTACGTCGGCCTTCTCTTCCCTGACCAGCTGAAACAACAGGTCCTGGGCCACAGCACAGTGGTTCAGGTTTATTTGGAGCACCTTAGCCATTTCTGGTCAATGCCCCAACCTCCTGCACTGCCTGTCGCCTGACTGCGCATTCCACAGCCCTGTGACCCTCCTTGCCACACCGGTAGCACTGCGTCGACCGGTCGACCTCGCTCTTGCAGTCCGTCGCCAGGTGCCCCGTGTTATGACACCTGAAGCACCGGGAGGATGTTTGGCGCAGCCGAACCCGGCAATTCACCCATCCAATCCTGAGCCTTCCGCTTTGCAACAACTCTTTTGCTGCTGCAGCGGGAAGCAGGACGCTAGCCGCCTGGGTACCACTGTAGGAGTCCCTGAGTTTAATATCCTCAGGGGTTACCGCTCCTGACCCAATCGCCGCAGTGATGGCCTGTGCCACCTCTTCTACGGTTGTGGCCTCGTCCATGTCCTTGACGACCAGGACTTCCCTATGAGTCAGCGTCTGAACAGCCGCCGACTCCACTAAGGTGGCCGAGACCACTGCCTGTAGCACTGGTGTCTCTACCCCAGGTTTACCCAACTCCAGGAGTAGTTCTCCAGCTCGGGTCCGCCTGATGCGGGTCACCCTATCCCCCAGAGCTTTGAGATCCGGTGCGGCTCGTACTTTTCTAAGTATGTCGGCATACGACACCTCACCCGTTGCCTTGATGTGGATCGCATCGGGACGGGGGGGTCTAAGCGAGACCTAGGGCTTTGCCTGCCTTTGGTCGCGCCTGTCGGCATCTTCCATTGACAACGGCTGCTGCTGCAGTTTTTTCTTGTCCCGTTTGACGACTGTTGCCCAGTCGGGGTCTTTCGGCTGGGCAACTGCTGCTGCCTGGCTTCAGCTGGCCGGGCGGATCCCTTTCGGGAGGCGCCTCTCTCTTCTTCTTCTTCCTCTTCTTCCTCACCGGCGGAGACCTAGGCGGCGAGGGGTGCTCGCGGTCCAGGTCGCGGTCCGGGCGCCGTGGGGCGCCCGGTCGGTGCGAAAGAGAGGCGATGTTTGGCTCGACCCCTCCTTGCTCGGTCGTGCTGCCCGGGCTGGAGTTGCCGCGGGTCGCGCCACCGCAAACTCTTTCAGCGCCCTTAGGGTGCCCCGTGCCTTGACTTTGAGCTCTGTGTGGAGGTTCTTCTTCTCCAAGATGAACCCCACCAGGGACTCAAGTTCCTTTGTTAGGCGCTGAAAAGCCTCTTGAGCCTTGAGCATCACGCTCTCGCCACCTGCGTCACTTGTTGCATTAGATACTACAGAGGCCGAGAGACCAACCTCTGTAGTACAGCCGTCGCTGAATGACGACGCCCGGGAGCCCGCTTGCTCACTCCCTGTAGGCGCCGGTACTGGGGATCCGGACTCCTGCACCGTAATCGGTATTTCCTTCCAGCCCAACATGACGATTTTTTGACGGGTTTTACTCCCCACTGTTGGTCCGCGGGAGGTATTTTAATTGCCTCCTACCCTCTATATCTAGAGTTCCCCTATCCGCCACCTGGGGACGCGCCCAGGTGTGTGTGTGTGTGTGTGTGTGTGTGTGTGTGTGTGTGTGTGTTTAGACACAATTGCGAGCTGTTATGATTTACGTCTAGTCGGAGGGCTCCAAAAAGGAAAAAAAATTCCTATGATAGCTACTAGATTTGTCATGTCTTAATAGATTGATTTACTTACGTAAATGGTGACCGGGGGTATGCGCCACGTCTTTCTCCTTCTCTCGAGGGTCTTGTTCCTCTTCTGCTATTTCCAGCTCTTCCTTCACGATGCTCAGATCAATTACGTACTCCATTTTTTCTTAACACTTCACTTAACTTCTTTGACTTCTATAGCTGGTCGCTTGTTGATACGTAATGACTACAGCATCTCATCTTTTCCAGCTCGAGTCCTCAGCTATCCCCATTATTTTGCAAACACCACTAATCTTTACCATGAAATTTGATTTCCATTTGACACACTACACCTCGGTGTTAATTCAGCCGTTTCACAATCACAGCCACGGAGACTCGATCTACCAAGGAATGTGCGCAAGATAGAGGGTTTTTTCTAAATTCAAGCTGACATTAATACACAGTAAGAGATGGAGGACGTCGCGGAGCCGTCTTCACGAGTATCACTGACAAGTACTACCATTTACAAAATTTTCTCAATTTTTCCAAACTAATTTTTCTTTTTTTCACTCCTTTCGCTTACTGAGCGTGTTCGTTCTCTTACTTTTCCATTTCGAACTTTGTCGAAATTATTTTTTTACTACTTTTTCGAAATTTTTTGTACTTACCTCGCAGCTGTTGCGAAGAGTCCGAGCGAGTTGGTGTAGTCGATCGACGATGAATTGGAGAAGGCACGTACGGGAGGAAAGATAAGAATGAGTATCGTATGCCGCGCCGGGGGAAAGAATTGCTTCGCAGCTTCCCTGGCGTGGTATATGTCTACTCATTAAAAATTTAAGAAACTTTTTTTTAATGTCACGAAAATTTTATTATTTTAGGATTTAGCAAATATATGAATATAAGAAGAAAAGCGAGTCCGGAAGCTGAAACTTCGCGATAATATTCCTCAATACGTAGAGAAAGGTATCGTAAAAAAAAATTGCCATTTTGCAGGACATCCGAGTTGTTGCGCGCAAAGTAGTAAAAAATCGACTGCTTGCCGAGAAAAATGTTTTTTGCTACTAAGGAAGCGAGTCCAGAAGCTGAAACTTAGTGATAATATTCCTCGATAACTAGGAAATGGTATCGTAAAAAAAAAATTGAATTTTCGAACAATATCTGAATTGTTACACGAAAAGTAGCCAAAAATAGGCTGGAAAAAACTGTTTGTCTAGAAATTTCATTTTTTTTTGCAAATAAGGAAGCGAGTGCGGAAGCTGAAACTTGGCAATAATATTCCTCAATACCTAAGGAATATTATCGTAAAAAAAAATTTGACTTTTTGCACGACATCTGAGTTTTTCGATTTTTTAGTTGATTTCGCCAAAAAAGGTAATTTTCGCAATTTATAGGGTAGGTACGGAAAATCTGATGATTGAAATATCTTCGGCACTGTACCCTCATCAAATAACTTTCAAAACGTAAACCTCTATCATTTATAGTTTTTTATTTACAGAGACTTTTTGTAGAGAGATGAACTTAAAGTTAGCTGACCTTCGAAGCCCAATCTTTTTTTGTGACACACTTACGACTCCGATTGAACTGTTTTTCAACTCAACTCAAAATTCATAGTCAACTAGATTCAAATAGACTGTTTTTATATAATTTTTTTTTTTGCGAATAAGGAATCGAGTTAACATTTTGCAGGACAAAAACGTTGTTGCACGCAAAGTAGCCAAAAATCGGCTGTTTGCCGAAATTTTTTATTTTTTTTTTGGATATAAAGAATCGAGTCCGAAAGCTAAAACTTGGCGATAACGTTCCTTGATACGTACGAAAGGGTATCGTAAAAAAAAATTAACATTTTGCAGGACAAATACGTTGTTGCACGCAAAGTAGCAAAAAATCGACTGTCTGCCAAAATTTTTTATTATTTTTTGGATATAAAGAATCGAGTCCGAAAGCTCAAACTTGGCGATAATGTTCCTCGATATGTAGGGAAGGGTATCGTAAAAAAAAATATCAACATTTTGCAGGACAAATGCGTTGTTGCACGCAAAGTAGCAAAAAATCGACTGGTTGCCGAAATTTTTATTTTTTTTTGGATATAAAGAATCGAGTCCGAAAGCTAAAACTTGGCGATAATGTTTCTCGATACGTAGGGAAGGGTATCGTAAAAAAAAAATTAACATTTTACAGGACAAATGCGTTGTTGCACGCAAAGTAGCAAAAAATCGACTGTTTGCCGAAATTTTTTTTTTTTTTTGGATGTAAAGAATCGAGTCCGAAAGCTAAAACTTCGCGATAATGTTCCTCGATACGTCGGGAAGGGTATCGTAAAAAAAAATTAACATTTTGCAGGACAAATGCGTTGTTGCACGCAAAGTAGCAAAAAATCGACTGTTTGCCGAAATTTTTTATTTTTTTTTGTGGATATAAGGAATCGAGTTTCGCGAGACGAAAGGGACAGTCACGTGGATGGTACCATCGTGGTCGGCTCTCGTGTAACACTTCCCGTTCTCGAGTTAGAGGTCCAAATGAAATTGCCACGCCCTAATACGTTAACATTCAAAAAACGCTCTGGGCCCCCGCAATGCATTGTCGCTTGTATAGCTGGCTGCATTTACGAGATCGAAAAAATTACGATATTTAGTTCTATAATGCCCCTTTATAAAGAGCATCTCTTTCTCTACACGAAGCGCAGCTGCAGTCACGAGCACACCTGGGAATGCGCTGACACTGCTTTTTTGGGAATCAATCAGTGAGGTGACCCTGAGCGGCTGTCTGGGAATGTACCAATATTAATTACAGAGAAGATGGTTGCTATGTTCTCTATATCCCCTCCAGTATCTCGCAAATATATGAAGCGAATCATTAGTCTTTCCTCACCCTCTAAACGCGATAGTCGCCTTGCTGCATAAATTATAATATGCTTATCGGTAGTGCGTGAGCTAAATATTTACAAAATTTAATAGAAGTGTACCGGTATTGTGTAAATTGTGATAAGTTTTTATCGATAGTGCGTGTGCTCTAAATATTTTTTATAATGTATCTTCGATATCCCACCGACAATATGCCTGAGAGTTTCATATGTGAAGTGCTGCATGTAGTGTCAGCGTACATAATAGCTGTACGCTTCGATAATTTGTGCGGGTCATATACAACGTTGAAAACGCTGCTAACCGATTTTTATAGACGTTGTGAACCGCAGTGGCAGCTCCCCCGTCGTCTCGCACAACCCGGTACGGCTTGTGTGCTGTACCGTAATTTCAGTATACATCGGTGCGAAATTATCTATATAGATGACGAAGAATATACGGAGGTTTATTTGGTGGATGAGGATATTTCTATATTCTGCTACTTGAGGGAAGTATTCAGGCCTCATCCTCTCGCTGCTACTGTTCCGGCTCTTGTAATACACTGCGAAATTCACGGCCTCCGCGAATTTGCAGTCGACGATGTCGATAATTACGAGGCTGAAAATCGACTGAAAACAGAAGTCGCACTAGCTGTGGAGGAAGCAGCAGCCACAAATAATGAAGCCGTTGCAATCCATGAAGAAGAAGAAGACATGTTGCCTAGCGACAATGATGATGATGACGATGAGGGTTACGCGGACGAGGCTGATAATGCCGAAGAAGAAGAAGAAGAGAGGGGTGGTGGTGGTGTCAGTGGTGGTGATGACGAACGCTCTGTGCGTAATAACGTTATTTTTACAGCGTTAACGTTACTACGAAACACCCCAATCCCTGTCATTGTGTTATATAAAGACAATTTAGACAATGATAATAGAGATGTAACACCCTTCATCGATATCGGCGAAATCGTGGTGCTATCGTTTAATCGTGAGTACGACCATATCCTCTTCGTCGATGACTCCGAAGACTCCGAAGAGCAGGATAGAATAGCGGAGGAGGGTAACTATTTAGAATAGGGGCTTTTCCCAAATTGCGAGTAAAAAATTTTTTTTTGTTACCAATCGTTGTATTTCATCGTGTAGTTGAAGATTCAGGTGGGGGAGGTAGAAAAATAAAAAAATAAATGTGTTAAAAATCAAAAAAACCTTAATAAACTGAAAAAATGCAAAAAGTAAAAGAAAAAAATGAGAAAAAAAGCTAAATAATCATTTACTTTATAATTTTCTTCGAGAAAATGTTTCTTTCACCTTAAAGTTAAAGAGCCACGCGGGGGAGGCCGAAAAAAAAATTGGAAAAATATTTTTAACCGTCCAGAACATCATGATGAGTTCGCTCGGTACTGTAAGTGCAATGACTGACGATAACAACAAGAATTAATCAAAACTTTTAATCGTAATAGTCGGTGCACTATCATAGTAATAGTTGTAGTTGGTTGCAGTTGATGTAATTATTGCAGATGTTGCAATTGTTGCATTTGTTACTGTTATTAGTGTTTTCGCTGTTGCTGTTATTTTTGTTGTCGTCTTCGACGCTATTGATGTTGTTATGGCTGTTGTTATTGTTGTTGTTGTTGTTATTGATGTTATTGTTGTTGTTATTGTTGTTGTTGTTGTTATTGATGTTATTGTTGTTGTTATTGTTGTTATTGTTGTTGTTTTTGTTGTCAAAAATTTCGTTCCGGGGTCCAGGGGCTTCGCCCCTGGACCCCGGAACCCCTCGGACCCCCCCCCCCCCCCCCGGGCCACCCCCCCGTTCGTCGAATGGTGATTAGGCGATTTTGAGGCACTACATGTGAATAGATATTTTCCGGGTGACCGATTTCCTTACATTTGACCAGTCACGTGCCAGTTCGGGATAATTAATATTACAGCATTAGAAATTATTTTCGTCCTAACTGCGCTGTAATAGCTACATTTCTCGCGTGTGAGTAGAGTCGAATTCCGAGAATTTTTGTCCGGCAACCAGTGCATATGCGCAGTACTGTTCCATTGCTCTCTAGGAACATAGGGAATTCTCAGCGCATTGACTGTGACATATTTTTGGGTTGCGTCGAAAGCGTGAGCTGGAACCGTCTACTTGTTTAGCGATAGAGAATAATAGCGGGCATCCAAGAGAGTGATAAGGAAGAAGAAATCCTGCGTACACCTCCAGAATTAACAGAAGTAGCTGCACAACTGCGCAATCAAGTAATCGGCAAAAACAAACTGATCGGCATGCCAAAAGAAATTGCGGGATTCTTGAAACTTCTTAATCCGGAGCTGTACACAGGCTATTCTTATCGAACATCTTCAGCCACCCGAAATACCAAAAATTGGACAAATGCGATAACAAGGAAACTCGGTAACAATAATTTCGTCGATAACTTGCAAAATCGTTAATGACGAAGATCTCTCTGGAACGTTTCTCGATTAAAAAATCAAAGAATGTCTTTGCGACTGTCTGTCTGTTTGCAACTGTTTTTCTGTCTGCCTGTTTGTTTGCAACTATCTGCCTGCCGGTCTGTCTGTCTGTTTACAACTGTCTGTCTGTTTACAACTGTCTGTCTGTCTGTCTGCATGTCTGCATGTCTGCCTGTCTGTCTGTTTGTTTGCAACTGTTTGTCTATCTGCCTGTCTGTTTACAACTGTCTGTCTGTCTGTCTGTCTGTCTTAGCTGTGTAACCTGTTGTATTATTACGTTGAACTTTGTAAATAAATTACTTTTGTCCCGTGATTGATACAATAATAAACACTTTAAACTATATTCGATTCCTATTTCTTATAATAAAAATATTTGTATTGTTCAGTGGGGGGGCTTCGCCCGCCCAACCCCCCACCGGGGCTTCGCCCCTGGACCCCACCAGGGCTTCGCCCCTGGACCCCACCGGGGCTTCGCCCCTGGACCCCACCAGGGCTTCGCCCCTGGACCCCACCGGGGCTTCGCCCCTGGACCCCACCAGGGCTTCGCCCCTGGACCCCACCGGGGCTTCGCCCCTGGACCCCACCGGAGCTTCGCCCCTGGACCCCACCGGGGCTCCGCCCCTGGACCCCGTCGCCCCCCCACAGCCGTGTACTTAACGACGTTTTGCTACTTTTGGGTCGTATGACCCGAAGTGAGGGTCGAAGTTACACTAACGGTTGTAGTGTGCATTCCTCGCTCCCCTCCGGTCCGCTCGGAATAGCGGCTGGTAGGTGGGCTCCGCTCGCTGCGCTCGCTCCGCGTTTAAGGTTGTAATCATCTAGGGTAGGACCGTAAAAAATAAAAGTGCATATTCACGCAAATAGTATCAATTTCGTCCGGTTCTTCGTGGTGACATGATGATTACGGCTTTTTTTTCCTATCGCGAAGATTGAAGATGTTATCCGGTCATCTTGACCGCCCCCCCCCCCCCCTCAAATTTATGCAGTGTTGTTGCTTTGGGGCCATATGACTCGAAGTGCGGGTCGGAATAACACAACAACTTGTTGTGTGCATTTTTTTGTCAGTGGGGGGGCTTCGCCCCCCCAACCCCCCACCGGGGCTTCGCCCCTGGACCCCTTCGCCCCCTCCCGCCGCATATTTAATGTCGTGTTGCTATTTTGCGACCTTTTATGACCTGAAGTGCGGGCGAAGTAACGCAACACTTTGTTGTGTCTTAAAACTCAAAAATTGCAGAAAAAATTGAAATACGATTAGTTACAATTTTGCCAAGGGCTCAAAACTAAGGCAAAAGTACCGTCGATATCTAGAATTTGTGTCGAAAACTCAAAAAGTTAGCTGAGAATTTGGTACAAAAACAAAATTTGGTAATAATTTCGCCTCGAGCTTAACATTTTATCAAAAAAAAAATTGAAAAATTGGCAAAAACAAACAAAAATTGAATTAAAATCGGAAAATTCGCAAAAACAAACAACAATTGAAATTGAAACATTGGCAAAAACAAACAAAAGTTGAATTGAAATTGAAAAATTGGCAAAAATAAACTAAAATTGAATTGAAATCGAAAAATTGGCAAAAACAAACAACAATTCAATTGAAAATGAAAATTTGAATTGATTGCTTCAGTTGAACCGATTATTTCGCCATGGATATTGGCGTATTTGCTCTGCGCATGCATTACGATTTTTACGCACACTGACACATAACGTAATGTTCGGCGCACAGCGTAGAGTCATGAAGAGTCGAACTTTTCATGTAATCAGCATAAAAAATGGCAATACTAACATTTTTATAGCTGAATTTTATCAAGTTATTAATGCGGATTTTGAAGTACACATTTTTTTGGTTCTATTCGCCAATTTTGCATTAAATTTACTTTCAAGTTATGTCTAAAATTTATTCACACAGATTTTCAACTTTACCATAGAATATGCTTACCACGACACAAGAGCTTCGCGAATAAAATTCGACCAATCGACGACGGTAGCCGAACTCATATCAAGTTCTCGCTGAAGGAACTCTTGCCGCGGTGGTTTTAACGCTACGAAATACGCGATAAAGACGCACGCATCCTCCATCGAAATATACGCATTTTTCAAACCACGTGTCTATTCGAACGTTTTGCTTGAAAGAGCACGCGACGATCTGCACTTTATTGCCTTTCTTTATTTTGTTTTTTTTTTGCATCTCCACTGTAGCGCGCACGGATTAAAAGTAGCTCGCTTTTTGCAGCTCGAACAAGCTACCGATTTTTTTACCACGTTGTGTTTTGTTAAAAAATCGTGTAGCTTCTCCCGATCGCTACAAATCGCCAAAAACTCTTTCAACTTCAGTGTACAGCCAGCACAATCCATTTTTCCCCGAACGATACGTTTGTTTCCGAAGCGCGAACTGAGTATAATGACCAGTAAAAAAACCATTAACGGATTTTTTCCCTATAAAGAGCATTCGAGCGTTTAGTCTGAAGTCTCAAGTGATATAGTGTAAGGGTTTCAACGTAAATATATTATTATTCTTTTATTTGCATTGTTTTTTTCTTTTCGTTGTATTACGATTTTTTTTACTTTGCATTTCGCATTTTTTGCATTTTTCTTTTTCAGATTATTTCGCCTTAAATACGTTTTTGTTCCCTATTTTTCATTGTTTCGTTTTTTTAATTTTATTACGATTTTTTTTGTTATTTTTTTAATTTTTATTTTACTTATTGAATTTTTTCAGTTTATTATGGTTTTTAAAATTTTTAACAGGTTTTTTTTTTCATTTTCTTCCCTCCCCCACATGAATCTTCAACTACATGACAAGACACAACTTTTGGTGAAAAAAAAAAATTTTTTGCTCGCAATTTGGGAAAAGCCCCTATTCTAAATAATTACCTTGACAAGTGGAGAGAGAGAGAGAGAGCACAAAAAGAATGGAAATCGAAAAGAGGGTGGGGGTGACGGAGAGAGGAAAAAAAATGAAGGGTGGGAGAGCACTTAACAATGTGGTGCACTGTGGTTGGCTCCTAAAAACTACCTATCCCCACTCTTACCCCCCACTACTTCAAACCGAGCTCAAAACGGGACCGAAGTGGAGGGGATAGGAGTGGGGGTCGCCATAGTGCACCACCTACTACTATCCCCGAACGTAACCACAAATAACTTCGCGGCGTTCAGGGACTTTTTATTTTTGCTATGCGGGATTGTCGCATAGCAAAAACATATCACGTTTTCCCTTAAAATTACTACTTACCTGTACAGCACCGATAATCCAAATTTCGCACGCACAATTCACTCTTTTTACTTAACACCGAAAAACTTCGCGACGCCGGTACTCGCGAAAAAACACTTACGGGACGTCTGCTAGTCCCCGACGATCGGGACCTCGCGTACCGCTGCCACCGCGCATGCGCAAGCGAGGATAGTTCTAAGCTCCACCGCTAGGTGTCTAAAACGACACGGTCTTCTCGCGAACGAAGACGCGCTGAGGACTCCTTATAAGAGGCGACGCAGCGCTTTTCCAGCATGTACGCCACCGTCTCTGGTGGCACGGGGATCTCCGTCCCTCAGGAGAAGCGCTAGGCACGATCGCCGATCGAACTGCGTACACTTTCTGTTAACTCCACGAGCAATCCACTCCACCGTCCCTGGTGCGATAAAACTCCACCGTCTCTGGTGCGATAAAACACCACCGTTCCTGGTGGCATAAAATATTAATATTCGCTCGCCGCGATAAGTCACATATCTATTCTTCAAACCTTGTATATATTTTTTGCTAATCTTAGAGTTACTTAATAAAAATCTTTTTGTCTTTCTTCATAATAAAAAATCTGTTTTCCTTTTTAATAATTATTTTCTTTTTGTGGCCAATGACCAAGGATAAGAAAAATCCATCGTATCTCCGCCGGCGGCTTCGCTGTAAACAGCGCGCTCTCACGAAATCCGACGAAGTCATTCGTCTCACGGGGGCAAGTCTTCGCGTCGCGGATCCACGGCCCTTCCGGCAACGGCCCTACGAACAGCCCGAAATATTGGACCTCCCATTGCCGCCATGGCATCGCGAATCCCCAACCGTCGATAAGCAAGGACACCGGGTTCTTTTCGAAGCGCCGAGCGCAGCGCATCCGCGGGCAACCGAGCCGCCAAGCTCCCCGATACCCGAGCCTCCGGAGGCCGGTTCATCGAGAATCGTGTCTCCTTCAATACCGACGATCGGTAAGTCAGATCACCGCGAAACTGCCGGGTTATTCCCCACTCCGTCTCACGGAAATCGCGAACCCCTTCAGGGCACACCGGGGGAAACAGATCACGAATTCGCCGAACTTTACGCCGCGGTTTGGCCCACATTAACTTCGGAATAATCCCGCCATCGGTCTCGAAGGAGAACCTAGACCCCGCGAGGTCCACCGCGAAAACCCCCGCGAAACGCGAGCTCCACGAAGCTCCGCGTCCGGCGAAACGTATCGCTCTGTCTCCTCGGGAGATTCGCGACGAGGAATACGACGCCCTATACGACAAACTCGCTCGAGCCGCAGAGGCACCGCTTCCACCATCGCCTTACGTCCCCTCCCGTAAGGAAACGCGACCGTCGCGACCCCTCGTGACCCCGCGCGGCAGTCTGCCCATGATACGGAGCCCGGAGAAGCCCCGCAAAACGACGCCACCGGTGGCCACATGTTCCGCGATTCCCGCTATCGAGACCGCTCGCGCACGGCAGAAATCGAAGACACCCCGGCGATCGATACAGGTGATCGACCCGCCGAAGCGTCCCTCTACGAGGAGGTAGAGACCCCATTTTTTGGGAACAACGGAATTTTTTCGGGCCAACCCAAACAAATTCAAACTTAATTTCAGCTCCTTCCTCCGGGATGCCATCGACCGCGCCGAATTGGAACTAACGCGCTTGTGTTGGTAACAACCTGAACATTATATTGGAGATTTTATGTGTGTTTTCCAATAAAAATGTATTATTTCACCAAATCGACAACGTCTAATGATTTTTGTCTCGCCTCAAACCCCTAACCCGATCCTTCAAACCGAGTGCATAGCATCGGCCAGAGGGTTAACGTTACAATATATGTCTCTCTATATATATAAAGTGTGACGTGATTTTTTGAATCATCGTCACAAAAACCAAAAATACCGTAACTCGCATAAAAATACCGATTTTTAATGCTGAAGTTTCCGGTTTTCTGCCTCTCCCAGCGACTTAAAGATACCGTTAAACTCTCGTGAGATATCGATCGAGTTATTGCTTTGCTTTCCGAGTTATTGTTCAAGTTTTGCCGTTTCATAATTTCTCAAACCTTTCAGTACAACAACAATTAAACAATTTGATATAGATTCCGTTACCGTTTTAGTTTCGTTCCGCTAGTCGAAGTTCTCAAATTCACTTGGTGATGTAAAAGTTAGCAAATAAAAGCACAAGTGAAGGAGAGACTCGACGAAGAGTCTTGCGAATACGTCAAAGTCCGGTGCAAACCCGGCATCCCTAGGAGATAGTGCAATGCGTTGAGATCAGGCGGAGGTATCGTTTTGGTCCAGGCAAGGGTGGTGGGACACCTTGCGCTGTGTTATAGTTGAGTAGAGCCTTGAATCTCACGCATTGACTAGGGGAAGCGATTGCAAAGATTCGTTCAAGTTACCGCCTTATAGTATCGGCTCTCGATTCGGTAAAGTAACGTTATGGTTGAGAGGGCAGTAGTTATCGATCTAGTTCCCGCAAATAATTATCATAATTCGTTACGAATTTTCGTAGGCAAATCGACATTCTACCGAGAGCCGCCGTCGAGGTAACTCGGGCTTCTCTCGCGCTCCCGCTGTCATAGTCTTCGGCCTATTGTTCTCGCGCTCGAGGTATCGTGGGATCGCTGTGTCTCGCTCGCGTTACCGTGGATCCCGATATCGCTCTCGCTCTCGTGTTCGTGCGTCTCGTCTCGTTCGAGTATCGTCGACTCGTGTGTTTCGTGTGTGCTATCCTCGGCAGAATTTCGAAAGGAATTCTTTCCGAGTTGATAATTCGGTTGATGCGTTATTATTAACGTTCTCGAGTTATAGTGCATATGTGTGAGTTCTCGTGGCATCGTCAGATGCAGTTCCCGGTCCTTTTTGGATAAATTACGCGCTTTCGGTGAGTTTTGATTTATCGAAGTTATCGTTCTCGTGGCGCGCTCGCGGTCGCTTGACTCGCTTCGATCTTTCGATCGGCTGAGTGCTCGCGACTCGCGTGCGTGCGATCTCGTGGCTTCTTAGCCAAAATATTAATTTTTGTTCTCGATTAACGTTTCTCGTGTGCTATTCTATTGACCTCGGATCGCGACCCTTCTACCATAACCCGCATCCTGAGCAACCGTGCATTTCCGCCACCGTTCGCTCTCGCGAATGCATCGACGTTAGTTCTCGTTCCGTTTTAGCTTTCGTTTTGTTGTGTCGTTCGTTTCGTCCTTGCGGAGGTCGTAGTTCCACCGACCTCCAGATTAGCCCGGTTTGGTAATTCCGGCGAAACAAAAATTAACCCTGCGGAGCCGTCGTCCCACCGGCCTCCAGTTTAGTCCGGTTGTTAATACCGGCGAAACAAAATTAACTGGACGTCGATGCATCCGCGAGGGTGGACGGCCGAAGGTGACATATGTTTTCGAGTTCGCGTTTTTTTTTTGAGTTTCGATTTCGCTCTTTTCTGAGTTTTGAATTTTTTTTGAGTAAAGTTAGTGTTGCGCTCAGAGTACAGAAAACCCGTCACAAATGGCGCCCAACGTGGGGTCACGCCAATGGAATAGCAGTTTCCCGTTTGATTTCGATTTTGTTTTCGTTTTGTTGCATCGGTTTCGATCTTGATGCGATAAATAACATTTTTTTTTCTCGCTCTCGCGTTATTAATTTAACGCTTTCTCGTCGTGGATGTTCGCACGAACCCACAAGTTCTCGTTGACAATTACGAACATTAAACTTTTTTTTTTTAAATGTTTTGTTGCTCGTTTGTCAGCTCCCGGATGCCTGAAAAATTTGTTAAAAATTTTTCGGTGACACATCAAGCTCTCGATATGCCGGGAAGGCATATTTTCGGCAATTTTCGTCATTTTTCGAATTTTTCGAAAATGATGAATTTTTCTCATCCCTGATGCTCGCGCGTCACACGCGCTGGAGTGGGGGGAGATACCGTTAGCCGAGCCTCGGCGGCGATCGGAAGGTGCGCGAAATTGTGAAAAACTATTTTTTTGAGTTTCAAGGACTCGCTTCTCCTCGCTCTTCGCTCTCGATCGCCGATCTCGGAGATTCCTCGATCACTTCGTCGGGGACACTTGCCGTGAACAGTCGAGAGCTCCCGTTCTCCGGAGATGCTCTCGATTGCGAAGATTTATTCTTCGTACACGCTAGTGACAGCTCGTTCTCGTGTGAATTACTTTGTGCGTTCGAATTAATTTTCGATGCCGAAGTGATTCTGGCTCTCGCAATATTTCTCGATTTCGAATTAATGTTCGATATCGATGAGATTTTCGCTCTCGGAATATTTCTCGATTTCGAATTAATTTTCGATCTCGATGAGATTTTCATTCTCGGAATATTTCTCGATTTCGAATTAATTTTCGATTTCGATGAGATTTTCACTCGGAATATTTCTCGATTTCGAATTAATTTTCGTTTCGATGAGATTTGCACTCTCGGAATATTTCTCGATTTTGAATTAATTTTCGATTTCGATGAGATTTTCATTCTCGGATTATTTCTCGATTTCGGATTAATTTTCGATCTCGATGAAATCCCGACTCTCGTTTTCGAACGCGAATTAAATTTCGCTGTTCGAAAAATTATTCTCGCGTTTCGAACGCAATTAGAACTACGCTGTTCGAAAAAGTATTCCCGCTCTTCGAACGCGAATTAATTTTCGCAGTTCGGACATTTGCTCTCGCTTCTCAAACGTGAAATACTTTCGCTGTTCGAGAATTTATTTTGTTTTCGAACGCGAATTAATTTTCGCAGTTCGAAAATTGGCTCTCGCTTCTCGAACGCGAATTAATTTTCGCTGTTCGCGAATTCATTTTCGATGTTCAGAATTATTTCCGTTTTCGAACACGGATTAATTTTCGCTGTTCGAAGTGCTCTCGCATTTTCGAACGCGGATTAATTTTCGCTGTTCGAATTTTCTCTCGCATTCCCGAACTCGAATTCATCTTCGATGTTCGGAATTTATTTTCGTCCTTCGAATGCGAATTAAATTTCGCCGTTCGAATTGGCTCTCGCATTTCCGAACTCGAATACATTTTTGATGTTCGGAATTTATGTTCGTTTTTCCGAACTCGAATGAATTTTCGAAGTTCGCAATTAGACCTCGTATTCCTGAACGCGAATTGATACTTGCTGTTCGGAATTTATTCTCGTTTTCGAACCCGGATTAATTTTCGGGGGGTCGGAATTTATGTCGTTACGAACGCGAGGTAATTGTCGCTGATCGACACTCGTTCTCGTTTTCCGAACATGAATTAATTTTCGCAGCTCGGAATTGGCCCTCGCCTTCCGAACTCGAATGAATTTTCGAAGTTCGGAATTTATTCTCGTTTTTCGAACTCGAATTAATTTTCGACGATCGGAATTTATTCTCGTTTTTCGAACTCGAATAACTATTCGACGTTCGAAATAATTCCCGATTTCGAACTCGAATTAATTTTCGATGATCGGAATTTATTCTCGTTTTCGAACTCGAATTAATTTTCGACGTTTGAAATCAGTCTCGATTTCGAACTCGAATACATTTTTGACGTTCGAATTAATTCTCGTTTCGAACTCGAATTTACTTTCGACGTTCGAGTCGATTCTCGTCGAACTCGAATCGATTTCCGAGCTTCGAATTAGCTCCTGCTCTCGAACTCGAATTAATCATCGACGTTTCAAACGCGAGGTGATACCCGCGGTCTGAATTAACGCTCGTTTTCTCGAACTCGAATTAATCTTCGACGTTCGGATTAATTCTCGGTGCCCGAACTCGAATTGATTTTCGGATCTTACGGTTGTTCTCGGATGGATTGTTGGAGAAGATTTGTCTCCACTCCTATTTCCCTGAGGCTCTCGAATTTCATTCTCCGTTGCAATCGGAGACATTTCAACCGGGCGATCTTGTCGGGATACGACGGATTCCCGACTCGCCAAAAAGGGTTGATTTCGGCCGTAGCTCCCGTATAGGACCCCTAGGGAGTCCAGATCTCACCGTTCTCGCCCATGGCAACGGCGATCGCGCAGTTAGAGGTCACGCTCTCGTACACGAATTCGGTCGTAGCTCTCGTTATGAGCCTTCGGGCTCGGATCTCGATAAATGGACGGAAACGTCCATGTTCCCGCACATGGCATCCGCCATAATTCCCGTTAAAAGGCCGACAAGCCTTGGATCTCGTCGGAGGAATTACCTCCAGTTCCCGGGGAATCGGATCCCGCTGCGCTATCGTCCCCTGCCGTAAACAACGTGCAGGGAGGGAATGATAACGCAGACATTTCATTGGCTGACTACCTGTGTCGTCCTTGAAATTGGCATTTTTATTTTTTATTTGACGAAACTACTTTCCCGTACCGCGATTGAGACATAGTCTCCCGCGAGGTTCCCGTCTCACTCACAAACGAAAAGAGCTACCGACAAGTAACAGTGAGTGGGAGAAAAGATTGCGGCGACCGAAATACGGGCCGTGATCCGATAATAGTTCCCGTACCGAGAAGACCAATCCTCCCGTGCTGCTACTCCACAAAGGTGATCGCGATTTCTCGCTGATAACCCGCGAAGGAGGTCAGCTGGTACCGATCCCTGCTACGCACGGTAAGATCTCGTAAAGTTCCCGGAACCCCCTTGGATTAAATCCAGGGAAGAAGATACTTGAGTTCATTCTCGTATTCTTCGGGTTCACTACTGTTTCGAACGCTAGTTCGAAACGCCTCCCAAGAGGTGAGGAGTTGTGACGTGATTTTGTGAATCATCGTCACAAAAACCAAAAATACCGTAACTCGCATAAAAATACCGATTTTTAATGCTGAAGTTTCCGGTTTTCTGCCTCTCCCAGCAACTTAAAGATACCGTTAAACTCTCGTGAGATATCGATCGAGTTATTGCTTTGCTTTCCGAGTTATTGTTCAAGATTTGCCGTTTCATAATTTCTCAAACATTTCAGTACAACAACAATTAAACAATTTGATATAGATTCCGTTACCGTTTTAGTTTCGTTCCATTAGTCGAATTCTCAAATTTACTTGGTGAGGTAAAAGTTAGCAAATAACAGCACAAGTGAAGGAGAGACTCGACGACGAGTCTTGCGAATACGTCAAAGTCCGGTGCAAACCCGGCATCCCCAGGAGATAGTGCAATGCGTTGAGATCAGGCGGAGGTATTGTTTTGGTCCAGGCAAGGGTGGTGGAACACCTTGCGCTGTGTTATAGTTGAGTAGAGCCTTGAATCTCACGCATTGACTAGGGGAAGCGATTGCAAAGATTCGTTCAAGTTACCGCCTTATAATATCGCCTCTCGATTCGGTAAAGTAACGTTATGGTTGAGAGGGCAGTAGTTATCGGTCAAGCTCCCGAAAATCATTATAATAATTCATTACGAATTTTCGTAGGGAAATCGACAGTCTACCGAGAGCTGCCCTCGAGGTAACTCGGGCCTCTCTCGCGCTCCCGCTGTCATAGGCTTCGGCCTATTGTTCTCGCGCTCGAGGTATCGTGTGATCGCTGTGTCTCGCTCGCGTCGCCGTGGATCCCGATATCGCTCTCGCTCTCGTGTTCGTGCGTCTCGTCTCGTTCGAGTATCGTCGACTCGTGTGTTTCGTGTGTGCTATCCTCGGCAGAATTTCGAAAGGAAGTCTTTCCGAGTTAATAATTCGATTGGTGCGTTATTATTAACGTTCTCGAGATATAGTGCATATGTGGGAGTTCTCGTGGCATCGTCAGATGCAGTTCCCGGTCCTTTTTGGATAAATTACGCGCTTTCGGTGAGTTTTTGATTTATCGAAGTTAGCGTTCTCGTGTCGCGCTCGCGGTCGCTTGACGCGCTTCGATCTTTCGATCGGCTGAGTGCTCGCGACTCGCGTGCGTGCGATCTCGTGGCTTCTTAGCCAAAATATTAATTTTTGTTCTCGATTAACTTTTCTCGTGTGCTATTCTATTGACCTCGGATCGCGACCCTTCTACCACAACCCGCATCCTGAGCAACCGTGCATTTCCGCAACCGTTCGCTCTCGCGAATGCATCGACGTTAGTTCTCGTTTCCGTTTTAGTTTCCGTTTTGTTGTGTCGTTCGTTTCGTCCTTGCGGAGGTCGTAGTTCCACCGACCTCCAGATTAGCCCGGTTTGGTAATTCCGGCGAAACAAAAATTAACCCTGCGGAGTCGCCGTTCCACCGACCTCCAGTTTAGTCCGGTTGTTAATACCGGTGAAACAAAATTAACTGGCGCCCACCGGGACGCCGATGCATCCGCGAGGGTGGACGGCCGAAGTTGACATCAGTTTTCGAATTCGCGTTTTTGTTTGAGTTTCGATTTCGCTCTTTTTGAGTTTTGAAGTTTTTTGAGTAAAGTTTAGTGTTGCACTTGAAGTACAGAAAACCCGTCACAATATATTGTGACGAGGCGTTACCACCGTCGTCGCAACGTGCGAGTTAGGCAGTAGTGTATGCCGCTGGATCGTCTCTCCCGCCGAGAGCCGATAGATAGGCGAAAAGCATTGAGCGCGTCGCTGCCGTTTATTCGAATTGATTACAGGAAAATTCGGCAACCATGCGAGGAGAGACAGCGTGAGAAGCGTTAGACGAAGGATCGATGAGAAGCGACGCTCGATAACCGAGAGCGTTGCCCCTTCTCCTGACCGGAACGCGACACATCGAGGGTCGATGAGCGAATTTGCGAAGAGACCAGGAAACACGTTCTTCGGCAATTGTAGCGAATAGTACAGTTAGAGCCAGAGTCCGAGCGTAGACCCAGAGATCTTGAAAGAACAATAGAGCGTAGGGACCGCGTGATCGTCGGGAGCTACGAGAGAGAATTTGTATAGTAAAGATATTGCTGTGCTGTGAATATTGGTGGCCGTGCCATATTCGCGAGGAAAGGATTAATCGTCCGGCTAGCTCAGGCGGTAGAGCATGAGACTGGAGTCTCTCGTGCGACACTGAGCGCGTAGGTCACGTCTACTACCCAGTCGTGATTTCACCGTTTTTCTCCCGAGTTATCTCGTACAAGCAATTAAAAAAGTGCAGGAAACACGTGCATATATACCCCCGCGAGCGAGTGACCATAGTGCCAGTAAATATCTGGAGCCCAGGGGCATAAAAATTAATTTTTCGGGCAATATCAATAACGCGGGGTCACAGCCACGACGGGCGTCCCCTGTCATGGCGGCGCCTCCAACGCCGAAGCGAAGGATCGCGCATAGCAACATCGATACCGATCCTCTAACGGAAAAAAATAATAAAAGAGGCACGAAGATGCCGAAATTAATTTCAGACAGTCTCGATAAGCTTTATCAAAAAGCTCTGGATGATAGTAAGATGCCAAACAAGACGAAATCAGCAATAGCGTGAGACGGTATAAAACCCTCGACCTCTGTACCTACAAGATAGAATAAATAATTAGAACAGTAAATCCATATGAAAAATTCATATGATAAATACCGGATCGATTATCGGTCATTTATCATACTTTGCGTAGAAGTTAACATGCGAATTACCGACCGCGCAGCTAATCGATAACTACGGTCGATAGCGTGAGCTGCCCGGTAGTATTGCATCATTTTGTGCACACGGTTTTCTTAAGCTGTTGCGACAGACCCCGGGCAGCGATAATAAAGGTCAGCGAAGTTTGACGTACTTCGTGCGTCAATCGACACAAAAAAGGGCCTCGCACCCGGGTATATAAGACCCGATCGCGAGCACTGAGACTTCACTTCGATCCTAAACTCGAACGGAGAGGAACTCATGCGCGGCTACGGCTCGTTTGATCTTGAGTCCTCTATCTTCCTTATCGATAATTCTCGATAGCAAGATTTCCAAACTTTTCATTTTCGAGTAAAGCGTTGCTTTACTCGACAGAGTCCCGACGCTAAGAAGAAGCAAGGGACTAATTTCTCGACGACGATCCAATCAATGAAGGAAGAAACCAACGTCGGCCATTCATCCTTAACTATTAATTAAATTAATTTTCTTTCAGCGAACAGATTTCTTTTTTGAATTGAAAATTTCTTATCCGAACACAGATGCCGGCAACCGCCTTGGGGGACCTTGGCAACCGCTTTCTTCTGTGTTACCCTATCCTCAAAAACCGAGCGCCGGCAACTGTCTTGGGGGACCTTGACGACCGCTTTCGTAAGGTTTTCCATCTTTCCAATTAAATTGATCGAGTCATTTGATTTGCAACGACTCACCAATTTGTAAGAAGCGCCGGCAACTGCCTTGGGGGACCTCGGTGACCGCTTTCGTGGACAACAATTGGTAGAGAATCGTTTTAACATAGAAGCCTAATTTGGCGCAACTTATTACTTCGTGCCTATGCCGGCGACTGTCTTGGGGGACCTTGACGACTGCTTTCGTGGAACATGATCTAATAAGCGGCGGTTAACGTAGAATCAGATTCCCGTATCCGCAATAAAATAACCTTTCAATCTGTGTCGCAACTTAAAATCCTCAAGAGCCAAAAGTCCCAGCAAATTATTGGACAAAACTCATAATTTATTTTGTATTCACGATTTGTCTTAATAAAATCAAAATTATTGTTGACAATTCGAAACAACAGACAGATTTCTAATTTACAGCACCTGCCCTCACATCTACGTGAGCCAAAAACTCACAATAGCAAACGTTTTGGAGCAAAGGGCTGTAAGCCTCCAAAATCGTACCGTTACAAGCGCCAAACCTCTCTCGAGCGCGAAAAACCGACGCGGCCACAAGCCTAAGTCAGGTAGCATCTACGTTGAGCACTCCGGACGCTGCTTTATCGACGGATGATCAGGAATGGCTTCAACCCAAACACCCAGGAAAAACAGGAAAGAGGTCGCCACCGCGCGATCCGACTGCAATATCGACTAACCCGTACGATAACCTCGAAGATGACAGTGATAGGGAAACTGACGCAAGAATAGCTCAATCGAATGAAGCGAAACTCGACAAAGCAGCTAAACCACCGCCAATTAGCGTGCTTAACAACAACATTAACGCGATCATCGAGGTCCTGCATGCTAATAATATCCCAAAACAGTCATTTTCAGTCCACCAGGTAGATTCGACGCACGTAAAGATACACGCCCGCGATTTAACCGGCTTTGCTAATATAAAAAAAATCCTGAGCGATGCAAAGAATATCGAGTTCTACACGTTTACGCCGAAAAATCTCAGACCGAAGACAATAGTCCTGAACGGAATCCGCGGCGATTTCACCGAGGTATCCATCAAGTCCGAGATCATCGAATTACAGGTACCGAACGTCCAAATTATTAAGGTAATCAAACGCACATTCGACGCGTCATGCCCCGATCGATTTCACCACATCGTACAAATCTCGCATGACAGCAAAATATCGGAGCTGTTGAAGATTCAATATCTAGCATACCAAAGGGTCAGATGGGAGCGTATGCGTAAATCCGACCTTTTTCGATGTCACAATTGTCAGCGAGTTGGTCATGCGAGCGCAAACTGCAACCTATCGTTCAGATGCGTCAAATGCGCGCTTCATCACGGCCCTAAGAAATGTCCGTTAACAAAGGACTCGCCGAAAACGAGCCTCAAGTGCGCAAACTGCGGAGAAGCAGGTCACCCTGCTTCGTATCGCGGCTGCCCGTTTCTAAAGTTCGCCACCAGTCTTAAGAAAACTCAAGCAACGGAACAAAAAGTTCAATATCATCAAAAAAAAGGTAAAATATACCCCAAAGTCAACTCGACTCTTACCTATGCCGCTGCGGGAGGGCCAGCTCGCTCAACCAAATACGAGGATCCAAAGAACAGACGCCAATTCAATGATACGTCTACAGCGGACGATTTCAGTAGCAACACTCCGCAGCAACCGTCGCCACACTGGATCACAGAGTTGAAAAAAGAAATGTCCGATATCATCGCAGCGCAGCTTAGCTCCATCGTGACAATGATCGCCGCTAATACGCAAAATATAGACTTCCTGATGAGTCTAACATGTTCGGAATAGTCCAAGGAACTCCGAACCAGACTGTTAATAACAAAAATCGCGGCGATCAACGTTAACTCGTTGATTGCTAACTATCGTCGTTACGAACTACAGACTTTTATCGATAAACAAAATCCCGACGTGGTTCTGATTTCGGAGACCAAACTTAACGAGCGCTACAAATTAGGGTTCAAAAATTACAAGTTAATCAGGAAGGACCGACCAAACTCTACCCAAGGAGGCGGCACAGCGATCCTGATAAAGAACGAGATATCCTACGAGAACATTGAAGCCCCCTCCTCGACAGAGAATGAGATCGTTGAATACGCAATCATTAAGCTATCCCTCCAGAGAAGCAACCTATACATCGTGAGCGTCTACGCCAGGAACGACAACCGGAGGCTGTTTATCAACGAGCTCAACGAGTTATGTTCTGGTCTGAAGTTACATCAAACTAATAATTATTACGTTTTAGCAGGCGATTTTAATGCACGGCGTAGGGATTGGGGAGATCATACACTCAACGAACGAGGTAGGTAATTGACGCATTGGGAAGCGACGGAAGCCCTCGACTACAGAGCAAAATTCTACACACCACAGGAACCGACTTACACCCCCTCGCGTTCATTTTTAGATATCTGCTGTAACGGTACGCTTTTGGAGGCTTACAGCTCTTTGCTCCGAAACGTTCGCTATTGTGAGTTTTTGGCTCACGTAGATGTGAGGGCAGGTGCTGTAAATTAGAAATCTATTTGTTGATTCGATTTGTCAACAATAATTATTATTTTATTGAAATAATGCCGTGAATACAAAATAAATGATGAAATTTGTCCAATCTTTTGATTGGAATTTTATTTCTTGAGCGTTTAATTTGCGAAATAGATCGACAGGTTGTTTTATTTGTGGAAGTTTTTTGGGATTTTAGCTTCTACGTTAAACAGTCACTTATCAGTTAATGACGAGACGAAAGCAGTCGCCGAGGTCCCCCAAGGCAGTCGCCGGCGCTGTCACGAAGAGATAAGCCGTGCAAAAATGATTCTACGTTAGATGATCGATATTAGCCACCAACGAGACGAAAGCAGTCGCCGAGGTCCCCCAAGGCAGTCGCCGGCGCTATCGTGTACTAATACGTTACCGCAATGCAATTAATTCTCCGTTAATTTATGATTAGAAGGATAAACCGAGATAAAAGCGGTCACCGAGGTCCCCCAAGGTAGTTGCCGGCCCTGGTTTTTTGTAGGAAAGGTAACACTAGACGAAAGCAGTTGCCGAAGTCCCCCAAGGCGGTTGCCGACGCTGCGTTTGGATAGGAAATATTTAAACTTAAAAGGGATCTATTCGCTGAAAGAAAATTGATTTAATTAATTGTTAAAGACGAATGGCCGACGTTGGTTTCTTCCTTCAATCATTGGATCGTCGTTGAGAAATTGGTCCCTTGCTTCTTCTTAGCGTCGGGACTCTGTCGAGTAAAGCAACGCTTTACTCGAAAATGAAAAGTGTTGAAATCTTGCTATCGACAATTATCGATAAGAAAGATGGAGGACTCAAGATCAAACGAGCCGTAGCCGCGCATGAGTTCCTCTCCGTTCGAGTTTAGGATCGAAGTGAAGTGCTTCTGTGCTCGCGATCGGGTCTTATATACGCGAGCGCGAGGCCCTTTTTTTTCCATTGACGCACGAAGTACGTCAAACTTCACTGTCCTTTATTATTGCTGCCCGGGGTCTGCCGCAACAGCTTAAGAAAACCGTGTGCACAAATGATGCAATACTACCGGGCAGCTCACGCTATCGACCGTAGTTATTGATTGACTGCGCGGTCGGTAATTCGCATGCTAAACTTCTTCGCAAAGTCTGGTAAATGATCGTCAATCGATCCGGCATTTACCATATGAATTTTCACATGGATTTTTCGTTGCAATTATTTATTTTTCTAGTGTAGGGGATAGTCGAAAATGTAATACCGTCTCACTGCATAGCAGATGTCCGGCTAAAGATAACAGACACAATAGACTCAAGACTGATAACACACCCATACGACAGTGACCACAAAGCAATACAATTTTCAATTCAACTCGAACACGACACTTTTGTATACCGGGACCCAAACGAACAGCCTACGAGACTTAACTTTAAGGCGACGAAGTGGAATATTTTCACGGCGAAGTTGGCGCAAAACTACGACGAAAACCTCCCCGACGACCGAAACCTCACCATCACAGAAATAGATACCGCATTAACACAAATAAATTCAGCAATAGCTGATACCATGAAGAGTACCATACCCAGTTTTAAAGCCAACAATAGCATACTTAAATACGTAAATTCCAAAATCATCAAACTTCAACGAAACAAATCATTCTTCATAACGCTGCCGAACAGACTACGAAAGACAGACCCAGCAACGAGACGTTTTCTCACGATAGAAACACGTGCAGCACTTAAGGGCATACGAGACGAACTACACCGTGAATTCAAGAAAGTGACAGACTCTTACTGGACAAGTCAAATCAAACAGATCGACCACAGAAAAGCCGAGGCATTTTTTCCAAAGCTCAACAGAATGCTCAGGCCAAGACAGCCAATAGTAGTTAAAGAGCTCCAAATCCCTTGCGATAATCTGCCTCTTTTACAACGCAGCAAGTGTGATCTCCCTAACGCCCAACGGAAGGATAACGATTACGTGTTTTCGTCGCCTAGAGATAAGCTAAATGTATTAGGAGCGTTCTACGAGTCAGTGAACGCGCCGAATTTTTTAAACGAAGGTACGCGTTTAAGAGGAGGTGAAACACGCCAGAATGGCGCAACGCAGACCGGCTCCCGCGGTAAGGCAGAGCACCGAATCGGTAACTCTGCGGCTTACCGCTAGAGGCCGCCCGACGCATCTGAACGCGATATACTTAGGTCTAAGTCGACGCTCGGCGCGTTATATCGACAAACTTTTCGATTGTTCGAATAAAATATCCTCGCATCGACGAATTATCATCGATTCAGCGGGATTATTTTCGCACGAGAGCAAATTTGCTCGGCGACGATATTTTTTACGAGTCGAGAATTTTTTAAATTCGCTCGATAAAATATTTTTTATATAAGATATTTTATCGAGTCAAGAATTTTAGGAACTCGCTTGATCAAAAATATCTATGCATCAACAGACTGCTGCCAAATTAGCGGGATAAATGTCGCGCAAAAGCCCGAAGCTCGGCGACAATTTTTTTTTCGAGTAAAGAATTGTTAAAATTCGCTCGATAAAATATTTTTTGGATAAGATATTTTATCGAGTCAAGAATTTTAGGAATTCGCTCGATCAAAAATATTCATGCATCGACATATTACTGCCAAATTAGCGGGATAATAGTCGTGTAAAAGCCCGAAGCTCGGCGACAATATTTTATCGATTCCAAAATTTGTAAAATTCGCACGATTAAATATATCTTCGCGTCGACAGATTACTATCGAATTAGCGGCATAATTGTCGCGCAAGAGCCCGAAGCTCGGCGACGATATTTGATCGAATCAAGAATTTGAAAAATTCGCTCGATAAAATATATCCACGCATCGGCAAACTACTGCCGAATCAGCGGGATTATCGTCGCACAAGAGCGTTTCAGCTCGGCGAATGATGTTTTACCCAGTTTTGTTGCCGTGACGATGACGATGACGGTGACGGTGACGGTGACGATGACGATGACGATGACGATGACGATGACGATGACGATGACGATGACGATGACGATGACGATGACGATGACGATGACGATGACGATGACGATGACGATGACGATGACGATGACGATGACGATGACGATGACGATGACGATGACGATGACGATGACGATGACGATGACGATGACGATGACGATGACGATGACGATGACGATGACGATGACGATGACGATGACGATGACGATGACGATGACGATGACGATGACGATGACGATGACGATGACGATGACGATGACGATGACGATGACGATGACGATGACGATGACGATGACGATGACGATGACGATGACGATGACGATGACGATGACGATGACGATGACGATGACGATGACGATGACGATGACGATGACGATGACGATGACGATGACGATGACGATGACGATGACGATGACGATGACGATGACGATGACGATGACGATGACGATGACGATGACGATGACGATGACGATGACGATGACGATGACGATGACGATGACGATGACGATGACGATGACGATGACGATGACGATGACGATGACGATGACGATGACGATGACGATGACGATGACGATGACGATGACGATGACGATGACGATGACGATGACGATGACGATGACGATGACGATGACGATGACGATGACGATGACGATGACGATGACGATGACGATGACGATGACGATGACGATGACGATGACGATGACGATGACGATGACGATGACGATGACGATGACGATGACGATGACGATGACGATGACGATGACGATGACGATCGAGAGAAGAGAGAAGAGAGAAGACAATCGTAGGCTTCCTCCTCCAGGCATTTCGTGTCGAAACGACAGAAACGGACTCTGCGAAACAAAAAAAACAACAAGAAAATGAATTTCTGTTCTTCATTTGTCGACGGCAGACAGAAAATGAATTTCTGTTTGTCGTCGAAGAGCGAAGAACAGAAACTACTTTTCTATCAGTCGTCGACGAATGACAAACAGAAATTCATTTTCTGTCTGTCGTCGAAGAGCGAAGAACAGAAATTCATTTTCTGTCTGTCGTCGAAGAGCGAAGAACAGAAATTCATTTTCTGTCTGTTGTCGAAGAGCAAAGAACAGAAACTAATTTTCTATCAGTCGTCGAAGAGCGAAGAACAGAAACTGAATTTCTGTTCGTAGTTCATCGACCACTGATAGAAAATTAGTTTCTGTTCTTCGCTCTTCGACGACAGACAGAAAATGAATTTCTGTTCTTCGCTCTTCGACGACACGGTCGATGAACTACGAACAGAAATTCAGTTTCTGTTCTTCGCTCTTCGACGACTGATAGAAAATTAGTTTCTGTTCTTTGCTCTTCGACAACAGACAGAAAATGAATTTCTGTTCTTCGCTCTTCGACGACAGACAGAAAATGAATTTCTGTTCTTCGCTCTTCGACGATAAACAGAAAATTCATGTCGTCGATAGACTACGAACAGAAATTCATTTTCTGTTTGTCGTCTACGACAAACAAGACATTTATTTTTGATTGTCGTTTGTCGACGGCTGACCACAAATGTAATTTTGTTCGTCGTTTGGCGATGACAGAAAAGAAATTTCTTTTTGTTCGTCGTTCATCGACGACAAAAAAGGAAAAAAAAGAAAAGAGAATAAAAGAAAGAAAGTATAAAAAAAGTAAAAAAACAATAATTTCTTTCCGAAAAAAATTAATTTTTTCGGAAGAATGTTTACTAACCTTCACAAACGAATCGATGATCCTCGATTGCCCGTTGACTGCCGCGCAATTTTGTTCGCTATTACTAGCACCTGTACACTTTAAACAAATAAATGAATCGTGGCACACTAAAAATAACTCGTTGATAAAGTCCTTTGCTTTCGAAGATCATGCCAACTTGTCACTTGAAACGTAAACACTCGCACGAACGACGCGCTCACGTAGCCGGCATACGCGCGACTTTGGCGCTGCAATGCCGGTAACCGTGAAAACAAAACACCTGATTGGCTGTACGTAGATCCGCGGCACTATTGTTTCCGTTTCTCGCGAAGGCGACCTCAGTCGGTGAGAAGCATGGGAGCGAATCGCACACGTAAGTACTTCGCCGCTTCTTCTGATTAAATAAATCGACGATCGTCAATTAATATTCGTTTTCCTGAAACCGTTAATCTTTTATCGTCATTTATTGGAATCCATGGGGATCGGTTTCAACTTCGGACGCGGTGTAATGTTTTATTTTTGTCGTTCTTCGTGTTTTTTCGCGTTCGCCGTTCATCTTTAATCGCCATTTATTGGAATGCATGGGGATCGGTTTCAACTTCTTTTTCGTGGTACGTCGCGATCTCGAGAATATTTCCTCGTGTCACGGTGCAACGATTGCATCTTTTTCACCACGATATGTATGTACGCAATGTATACGGTGTATGCAATATTTTGGTGAAAAAGATGCAATCGTTTCACCGTAACACGAGAAAATATTCTCGAGATTGTGACGTACCACGAACGTCGTGACGTACTTCGATTTTCGCGAAAAAAAAATCAATATCTACGAGACCGTGAGTTCCGTAAGAAAACACGACACGACACGACACGAGAAAATATTCTCGAGATCGCGACGTACCACGAAAAAGCACGAAGAACGTCAAAAATAAAACATTACACCGCGTCCGAAGTTGAAACCGATCCCCATGCATTCCAATAAATGACGATAAAAGATGAACCGCGCACGTCATTTATTGGAATGCATGGGGATCGGTTTCTACTTCGGACGCAGTGTAATGTTTTATTTTTGTCGTTCTTCGTGTTTTTTTGTGGGTTTCCTTCGGATTTGAATTTATCTAGCTTACAAAATTATTGACTTTTAGGACGAACTAAGAGATACGTCTCACCTCCGCCGCCACGGCAACAGCGAAAGAGGCGGTTGCCAATTCGGCTGCGGTCGCCGTCGGCCGACGAGTTCCCGCCGCTGCCGCCGCCACGACAGCGACGACCCGCGGTGCTGCCGTCGGAGCAGCAACAACAGCCGTCGCTGCTGCCACAGCAGCAACAACAGCTGCCGCCGCCGTCGCAGGAGCAGCAACAGCAGCCGTCGCCGGTGCCACAGCTGCCGCCGCAGCAACAGCAATAACAGCTGCCGTCGCCGGTGCCACAGCTGCCGCCGCAGCAACAGCAACAACAGCTGCCGCCGCCGTCGCAGGAGCAGCAACAGCAGCCGTCGCCGCTGCCACAGCAGCCGTCGCCGCTACCACAGCAGCAACAACAGCTGCCGCCGCCGCCGTCGCAGCGACAGCGACAACAGCTGCCACCACCGCCGCAGCAGCAACAACAACAGCTGCCACCGCAGCAGCGGCAACAACAGCTGCCACCGCAGCAGCGACAAAAGCTGCCGCCGCCGTCGCAGCAGCAACAACAACAGCTGCCACCGCAGCAGCAGCAACAACAGCTGCCGCAGCAGCAGCAGCAACAACAGCCACCACCGCCGCAGCGGCAGCAGCAACAACAGCCACCACCGCCACAGCAGTAACACCAACAGCTGCCACCGCAGCAACAACAACAGCTGCCACCGCAGCAACAACAACAGCTGCCGCCGCCGCTGCCGCAGCAATAACAACAGCTGCCGCCACCAGGCCCCGATGATTATGTCCTGGCGTTACATCGGCAAATTTATGATTTGCAATGCACCGTTTATCGCCAGGGCATAATTATCGAAAATGACCAGACGGTCATAGCAGACCTGCAGCGACAGCTTCGAATGCAGTCGGAGGCACCGGAGCCGTCACTGCAGTCTGCTTCTGGTCGGGCCTGGTGGCAGGTCTGTAAAGATAGGCAGAAGCAGCAACAGCAGCAGCAACCGCTGCCACAGCAGCAGCGGCAACAGCAACAGTAGCAACAGCAACAGCGGCAACAGGAACCGGCAGCGAAACTGCCAAAGCTGTCGCTTGAAGAGGTGAGAATAAATAGACATATCTCATGTATATAATAATCAATAAAAAATAAAAAATGGTTTTAATGCGAACTCCTTTGTTTCAGAAAATCGAAAAAGCTGTGAATGCTGCGTTAACCAGCCGTCCACCAGCAGCGCCGGTGTAAGTTGCATCGATGGCACCGATGGCACCAATGGCACCAATGGCACCAATGACACCGGGAGCTGCCTACGTGCCATCGATGCCATCAATGCCATCGATGCAGCCAATAACATACTGGCGAGCATAAAAAAAATTATATTCTTTTTATTTAATAATAATTCTTTCTTTTTGTTTCATTTTTTTCTTTTTCATTTTTTCTTTGTCATTTTTTTCATTCCTTACTAATAAATAAAAGTTTATAGTTATTTCGTCGATATTTATTTTTTTTACCTTATCCTGAACTTCCGTTTATCTTCGAAACATGTTGCACGTCGCTTATCAAATAGAAACTTTCATTCGATATTTTTCGAAGAATGCGTAATAGATTCACCTTCATTGTCGATTATTATTCACCGTGAACATCTAACTTTGCGCGTTTTCTTGGTATCGATGTTATCCACCGCTTTTCGCGGCAGACCTTTTTCCGCTCCTTCGCCGCAGGTGTCTGAGAAAATGTAGAAAAAACAGGAATTAATTTAATATATTATAAATTACCTATAAATGTACTAGCGATACATATTTACTGTTAGTACTCGGCATAGTCCCTCAGCGCCGTTGCCCGTCGTCGATCCTTCGCCATCCTCCGTTGTCCGTCGATTCCCATCCTACATCGTTGGCGTCCTCCGTCATCCTTCGTCGAAACCCCTGAAACAGACGGAAAAAAGGATTAGAATATAATAATTAAATCTACATTATTGGAATTAAACTTACCTCGGATGATTAATCAGGATTGATGCCGCTGTGGCGCTATGGATGTTTCTTTTTCGACCAAATGTAAGAAAATGGCTGCGATTTGAACAGCATGTTTTGAACAGTGTAAATTATCGAATAAGAAAACATATAATTATTTTGAAAAAACCGGACCCGACGGAACTGTGCAAGTAAAAGAAATGCATAATTTAGTTCTTTACGTTATGTCTCTCGCCCTCTCGTGCTCTCGCGGTCTAGCCTTTCGCTCTGTCAATGGCTCGCTCTCTCGTTCTCTCATTCTCTCATTCTGTCGCCCTCTCTCTCGGTGTCTCGATCTCTCGATATTTTGTTTTATCGTTATCTCGTTGTTTCGACTGTCGTTTCTCATTCTCTCGTTCTTGCGCCCCATGCGTCAATAGAGGGAAAACAATTTGTCCCATAGTGGATTCCCGAAATAGTTATTTTTCGGATGGTTAGTTAATCAACGGGCGCGGTAGCGCCTCGACGCCAAGTACTAAAAAATAATTTTTGTAGCGTGACGCGCTGCAGCTCTACTTATACTCGAGAATGCGGGAAGTAAATCTTTGGTTCATAATTTCTCGGCAATTAGACCTCGGAGAATATTTATCACTATACTATAGTATCACTATACTATAGTATCAGTAATCTCTACAGTATCAATAATTTCAGTATTACTAATCCTAAATGCGTACTGCGTTTTGAAAAACGCCAAGGAAACGCTCACCCGCACTTACCCACTCATACTAGTGTATGAGCACGTTTCCGTGACGTTTCGATATAAGGTGCAGATGGCTAAGTAGCCATCAATTAACACCAATCAAGAAACAAAATAGTAATTCGGATACACGTCTATACCGTTGGGAACGGAGACAATTTTCTACTTACAATAATTGACATCAAATGATCTCTCATTTGATGTGCTTCGCGCGAGTACGCTACATAAGCAGGGTCGCCTCCTAATGCAATTGTGGTCGCAAAAGCAGCGGCATAGATCCCGCAAGCGTACTGATCAGGTTGATGGGTAACTGGTTGAAAAACAATATCGTTTACTGCAATATGCGGATAACGCTTGTGAATGTATCTTTTTTCCTCGTCGTGTAAAAAATGGTACTCTTTTCTACACAGACTATCATAAATGAAGACATTAGAACTATCGTAATAGACACAGCACCAGTGCCTGGTAACATTCCCACCAATTATGTGCATATCTTTATCCGATGTACATGACTTGATGAAAGTATGATACGCGAAGTAACTTGTGGGGTGAAAGCAAAAATGAGAGTTTTCATGTACGATTGTTTGAAACAAGTCGATGCTTGTGTCATTCAGTAAGTTAGTAGATGGCAATATATCCTCTACAACTTCTTGTACACTGATATTTCGGCGTACTACTTCGAGCACACCTCTACTCTCTTCCGAAGGTTCCAAGTCATCATTCATAGTAATTGTTACCCAATCAGCGTCGAAGCAAGGTCTTTTTGTTGTGTCAACCACAACATCTGAACCAACTTCTATCGTCGCCTGATCAGAAGTACTATAGTGTCCGACTATTTCATGCAGTCCCTGTTCTCGCGCGCGCTTGCCTTTTTCCAATTTTTTTAGATTTTGTTCAGCTCTGACCCGTGAAATATACTCTGGTTCCCTTATCGGCATACTTCTGTTACGACGACTATCCACGATTTCCGGAAGCAAACATTCCAAGTAAAATCGGGACAGGAGCGGTTCCATTTTGGAAACCCAGAACTCATCGTCTTTGATAACTTTAACGTATTTCACGTCCACCGGGGTCCAGAGCGCAAAAATACAATACTTTCGTTCTGTAACATGTAGTTGGCCTTGTACTTGATAATAGTACACATGATTTTTATTCATGAGATCGTTGTTGCGTTTGTCGAAGATTGACTTTAGATGCGGAATCTGCTGTATGGCTACCTTAGGAGCAATATCTTTGGCGGAAAGCGGACATTTAACCTCAACGATGCCATCGTCATCGATGAGACCGTCTGGGGACGCTCCTAAATAAGGGATTTTTGAATCTATAAAAAGCCCACACGCCGCGATCTGTTTGTCAAGTCTAACTTCAAGAGCTTTTATTGCATGCTGCTCGTTAGTTATACCAAACTGCATGGCTACTGTGTCGAGGACTTTCGGATAACGAATACTTGTAACAAGTTTCGAGCATGATGTTGACTCCAGCATGCGACATATCGCTCCAAATTTGGACGCAGTGATTATGTTGGTTCGCAACTGATGCCAAATTTCACAATTGCTTTGCAGTACAGTGTCGCGCTCGATTTGATGTCGGTTATTTTGATATTCCTTCAATTTATCAAAATGAGTTTCAACGCAAACATCATAGGCATCCTCAGTTAAGTCTGGTTTTTTCACCGATGGGCCGTAGTCTTTGTCCGTCCCACGCCATCGTTGACGCCTGCGTGCACCTCGTACCTGCTCGTTGGTGGAAACGTGCATTTGTCGCCTTTTTTCCATTTTAGAAACAGAGGCAGGCACTTCCATTTCAGCAGATAGATGAACTCGTGAGACAAGTTCTTGCGTATTATGTTGGACTGCACCGCCATAAGATCGCATTTGAAATGAATTTTTAAGGCAATGGTTGATTCGTTTTCCGGAATTCAACTTGTTGACAACGGAATTAGCCGATTCGGCTACATTGTTTGTAACGTTTTCCAGCAGACTGTCCGCATGACAACTCAAATAACGGACTGCCTCGAACACTGCGCTATACGCTCCGGTTCTATGAAGCTGCGGCAGTAAATTAATTTCATTTTCATTGGGGTTGCACTGGATTGGCAATATTGCGCATCCGGAATGATGACCGAAAACGTGATTGAGTACAACAAAAATATCTTTTTGCAGTTTCACTGCTTGTTCGGGTTTGGAAATCATTTCGTCTTTGCGAACATCGCGTATATTCGTAATTAACGTACGCATATGCAAAGCGCTAGCTTCGACATGACTTTGAAACTTTCCTTTGCCGATCACATCCTTATCGGGAAGACACGTCATTTTGGACTTGGCGGCCTCTCTAATTTTTCTACAGAAGTTACGGAACAAGTGATTATTGCACTCGATTTTGTTGACCGTTACTCCGTGCTCGGCATATGGATTTGCGTCTCAAATCGATTGAAACGTACTTGCATCCCCATCAGCTATGAGTGTTTTATAAATAAGCCCTCGCTTATCAATACTTTCATTGAAGCCTTCGACAATAATGTCAGCCTCCATGGCAGTCGAACTGTTATCACGTCCCCAGTTTTTATAGCATTTATGCTTGGGCGCTTCTCTCTTCAACTGCAGAGCTTTAGCACATACAGAACAATATTTGTTTCTGACACCCACGTGTAAAACCTTTTTAGTCTCAACGCCAATTATCAAAGCGTTACCAGACAGCGAATCGTGTTTCCCTCCATGGTACGACCGCTTAGCCCAATAGCCGTCTGCGACGAAATTGATATACGGGATATCGTTGATAATGTGTCCTTTCTTGACAGCTATTTCGCGCTCTTATTCTGCTGCTTTCTGCATTTCTTCTTCAGAACATGCAACGAACTTTTCGTAAAGCTTATCACGATACTTGCGATACGTGACATGAGACATACAAGGAACTCCCATTGTTGCCAGCATTTCTTCCAGTGCATTATATCCGGTACCAGAACTAACCGTACCACATACAGCACCTTCGTTAATACTCATAACGTTAAGTTGGTCGCGGTCAGTCCATACACTGCCGATGTATTGACAGTCGTCACATTCGAAAAACAATTGTGTCCGCAATCCACGATCCACAAAGTTTCATAATTTCAAAGAAGTGAAAGGACACTCGAGTGATCTGTTATGTTTACTAAACTGCTCACGAAGCTGCTCAAGTACAAAGGTCAAATCAACTATACGCCGACCGTTTATTTTGATCTCCAGAAGATTGTTTGAGTTTGCCGAATCGTCACACGAATCCGAATAAATGGACTCTTCCGAAACAAGAATTTCTTCGTCGGAACCGTCGAAACTCGTTTCTGGTGAATCAGAAACAACTGGAGTTTCTACTGAAACGACACTTCCAATTCCGTCTATTTCATGAACGGTGTCAGTTGACAACCCGATTTCAACGAGATCATCTGATTCTCGGATCAATGTTAAAATCGGATCCGATCCGATTTTAACGCATTTGCATCACGTGTTATATGGCTTTGAACATAACCATCAGTTTGAACTTATCTTTTTGACGTCATTTTCGGTAGTAATTTTAGTGTTTCATAACATAAGTGTTATATTTTAATGCGACAGCGGGTAGAGTTTCATCTTGTTATAAAACATCTGCACTTGTTATAAAATCCAATCTTTTTCTTGTACAGACGTAATGACAAGGTCGTCCCAAAAATTGCAGAAGTTATTGATGGATGTGACGATTCGCCTGCAAAATCTATGGACAAGTTACTCGCAACCGAGATCCAAATGGAAGCCGGTAATGAAATAGTAGAAATAGTAGATATCATAGAATTATGTGACAGCCAAATAGCATCCGAGACTTCCGATCCGAACATCTCGGAAGTCTCGGATGCTATTTGGCTGTCACATAATTCTATGATATCTACTATTTCTACTATTTCATTACCGGCTTCCATTTGGATCTCGGTTGCGAGTTTACCGAGAATTACCGTTTACCGTTTATCATAGAATTATGTGACAGCCAAATAGCATCCGAGACTTCCGATCCGAACATCTCGGAAGTCTCGGATGCTATTTGGCTGTCACATAATTCTATGATATCTACTATTTCTACTATTTCATTACCGGCTTCCATTTGGATCTCGGTTGCGAGTAACTTGTCCATAGACTTTGCAGGCGAATCGTCACATCCATCAATAACTTCTGCAATTTTTGGGACGACCTTGTCATTACGTCTGTACAAGAAAAAGATTGGATTTTATAACAAGTGCAGATGTTTTATAACAAGATGAAACTCTACCCGCTGTCGCATTAAAATATAACACTTATGTTATGAAACACTAAAATTACTACCGAAAATGACGTCAAAAAGATAAGTTCAAACTGATGGTTATGTTCAAAGCCATATAACACGTGATGCAAATGCGTTAAAATCGGATGTGACGTCATACGGACGCATATAAACCGGACATTACGTCGTGTAAGTGTAATTTGTAAAGTGACTTCAACAAAAACCATTGAAACGACAGAAAATAGCATTTCAGTTGAGGATTTTTTCCGAGAGATTACCGACTAAAGGTTTTTTCAATAATGTGACGTCGGTGAAGGAAAATTCACGGTCGTTACCCTATCGGGGTGGATATTGCGAGAGGGTTGCATTTGACCGAAAAGTCGATGAGGACTTTATCGTTCGAAATCGACCAAGGAATGTAAAAAAAATTATTGTCGTGAAAAAATTAATTTTCGTAAATAAAAATTGAGAAAATTGTTTAAACAATCGAAAAATCAATATTTTTATTTTGCACTATTTTCCCCAATATCTGGATGTCGATTGAAATCGAAAAGGTCCTGTACCACTTTTTCGTGGAAGCGAGACTTTTCCAGATATCGGTTGGGGAAAATTCACGGTCGTTACCCTATCGGGGTGGATATTGCGAGAGGGTTGCATTTGATCGAAAAGTCGAAGAGGACTTTATCGTTCGAAATCGATCAAGGAATGTAAAAAAAATTATTGTCGTGAAAAAATTAATTTTCGTAAATAAAAATTGAGAAAATTGTTTAAACAATCGAAAAATCAACATTTTTATTTTGCACTATTTTCCCCAATATCTGGATGTCGATTGAAATCGAAAAGGTCCTGTACCACTTTTTCGTGGAAGCGAGACTTTTCCAGATATCGGTTGGGGAAAATTCACGGTCGTTACCCTATCGGGGTGGATATTGCGAGAGGGTTGCATTTGATCGAAAAGTCGAAGAGGACTTTATCGTTCGAAATCGATCAAGGAATGTAAAAAAAATTATTGTCGTGAAAAAATTAATTTTCGTAAATAAAAATTGAGAAAATTGTTTAAACAATCGAAAAATCAACATTTTTATTTTGCACTATTTTTCCCAATATCTGGATGTCGATTGAAATCGAAAAGGTCCTGTACCACTTTTTCGTGGTAGCGAGACTTTTCCAGATACCGGTGGGGCAAAATTCGCGGCTACTCTATCGCTACCCTATCGGGGTAGGTCTTGATACGAGGCTAAATTTCATTGAAAATGCTGTAGGATCTGTGTTTTTCTTTACGAGAAAACAAGAATGTAAAATAAATAAAATTATATAGGGAAGAAAAACAACAATCGTGATTTAGATGGAATCCCCCCCCCCCCCCCCCCCCCGTCATCCCTCCGCGGAAAAGGCACAATCCACAGTCCCATATACCTACTTTTTTATATTTTGAGAAGATTTTTGCATTTTGTGTACATACTCCTTTTGGCGAGATGAAACACATTTCGAGTGCCTCTCAGTCGCTATCTCGCTCGCACTCAATAGGCCTCGCCTTCACCGCGCCTTACAATTTTTCTCGTGATTACAAAATACTTTCTATTATACAGAAATAATCACCCGTACTAATGTCTTTAATTTACTCTACGATCAGATTATGTCATCGCAGTCACTCGTACGTTAATTAAACGTACCTTTCGATCCATTTTTTTCGACGAGTTCGACCGACTCTTTGCCTGTTATTCTTATTCCCCATGGCACTTGTCACTTTATGCTAATGAACTACGAATTGAACATTCACCACGCCACCGCCACGCCACTATTATCGTAGCACTATTATCGTTTATCGTAATTATCGTATTAATAAAAAAAAATGTTGATATCGAAACACTGCAACTTTTCTCGAAAAACGTACGCTTCAGTCGAGCGGCACGTCAATTTCGGCTCTTCTGACTTAGCGTCGTTAGCAGCCGAGTAAAACAGATAAAGAAGGAAAACGTTTGTTATTATTGCATCTCTCTCGCTACGCTACTCGACGTTCGCAGAGCGCTCGTGGCCCGAGATACAGTAATAGCCTATGTATAGTTTGTATATATTGCATACATTGTCAGATACAACCGGCGGCCGGCGGCTTGGAATCGCTCGGCGGCCAAAAGTAAAAAATGTATCCCACAATGATTGCTACAAGTTATTAGCTTACAATATTGTTTTATTGTTGGCATAATTATTAACAATAAACAATTGATAATTAAGGTAGCCCGAGCGCGAGGTGCTCGTTTCGCATAAGTTCGACGAAAACGAGTGAGAATTGCAAACACTTCTCGATGGTATAAAAATCTGAAAAAAATGCATGCGTATTCAAGGTACTGGAATGATTATTTTTACATAATAATAATTCCAAAATGTTAATAACAAATTGATGAAAAAATTAGTTGTCCAACTAATTTTCCGGGAACCCAACTTTTTTTTTAATGAAAATGATTCCTTTATTTTTCTGAATACGTATGAATTTTTTAAGATTTTTCTAAAGATTTTGAATTCTTGTGTTTTTCCACACATTATTCCGATGAAAAAAAAATTCATAATCGTCAGAAAAATCTGAAAAAATTCATATTCAGAAAAATGAACGAATCATTTTCATTAAAAAAAATTGGGTTACCGGGAAATTAGTTGAACAATTTATTTTTCCATCAATTTATTATTAACATTTTGGAATTATTATTATGTAAAATTAATCTTTCCGAAACATCGGGCACCAGATGCGTGTCACGTATTCTTCGAAGATAAGTCTTGAGGTCGCCGTTTTTCATAAGTTCCATTATTACGTACGGCGGTGTATCCTCGGAGACTACCCCGAGAAGTCGAATAATGTGAAAAGTCGAAAAAAATTTTATTACCAAAGCCTCGTTCAAGAACTCGTTCTTTTCTCATTCGCCGTAATTGTCGGCTATCATTTTCGCCGCTACCTGCGTCGCGCAAATAAATTTTTTTGTATATATTAAAAAATAACAAATTTTGATTTTGCACTATTTTCCCCACAATCCGGAAATAACTTCAAATTGAAAACGTCTTTTATCACTTTTTCGTGGAAGCAAAACTTTTCGAGATATTTTTAAATTAAAGGCCAATACCCCATGGGGTACGGGTACTGATTAGAGGGTTGCCTTTGAACGAAAATTTCATAGGAGCTCTATCACTCGGAATGTTGCTAAAAATATAGAAAAGTAATTGTCGAATAAATAAATATTATTTGTAAACTAAACATCGTAGTATTGTTTAAATAAATAAAAAATAATAATTTCGACTTTCTACTATTTTCCCCGTTATCTGAACATTGGTTCGAATCAAAAAGGTCCCGTACTATTTTTTTGTCGGAGCAAGTCTTTTCCAGATACAGGTGTTCAAAAATTCAAGGCCATCTCCTATGGGGGTGGATAATGATAAGAGGGAGGTTGTTTTCGAACGAAATTTTATTGGCGTTCTTTTATTCGTAATCTTGCCAGGAAATAGAAAAAATAATAGGATAAAGAATTCTATTTTATCAATTGAACATTGTAATATTGTTTAAACAATTAAAAAATAAAAATTGTGAGTGCATCATTTTTCTTGTTCGTGTTTGTATATCGCTCTCGTTCCATCGTTGGCGAGATATACTCACGATCCGCTAATTTGGAAGAACCTGAATGGACGGTGTTTCGCCGAAGCCAAATACAACTGGCGGCCTCTAGCGTGGATGTTACGCGACCGGGTTGTAGCTATGTTTCACGAAATTTTCTCGAGATTATCGACAATTCCTTCGAAACAACTTTTCTCCTGATTTTACTCATGAATCAGCATCGGACCGAATGTATATTATGTAATTTCATACGCTCTATCTAATGAAACTCTTAGTTTCCGCATTTTATCACCAGAAATGCCAAAAAAATCGAATTTTTTATTACAGAAATCTGCAATCAAAATTTTTTTTCGATTTTGACAATTCTGAAAGTTTCATTAGCGAGATTCACACTTTTGCAGTCTATCTGCAAAATTTCGTTGCATTCGGTTCAAAACTCTACGAAAAAAGTTGTTCGAAACTTTTCATGTGAGCGCTCGGGTGTTTCACCTGCTATTAAGAACACTTTCCCTTAAGACAAGGATTATACACGATGATTGGAATTTCGTAATCCCAGTGCATTCATGTCCTTTTCTAGTTTGATCCTCGTTACTGCCTTCGTCAAAGAGTCAGCTGGCATCATATTCGTTGATATATGCGTGAGCTTCAAAAGATTGGATTTTAACGCTTCTCTTATGAAGTGGTGCCTTATATCAATATGTTTCGTTCTTGCGTGATGTACCGGATTTTCCGATAGATGAATCGCCCCTTGATTATCGCAGTGAAGAACGATGTCGGCTAAATTTTTATGACCGAGTTCCGTCAGAAAGTTTTTAAGGTATATCGCTTCCTTCGTGGCGTCGGAAATACCCATGTACTCCGCCTCTGTTGAAGATAGAGCAACAGTTCTCTGTTTTCTCGTTACCCAGGAAATTACTCCTTTGCTGAGGGTAAAGGAATATCCCGTGTACGATCGTCTGTCGAAATGACATGCAGCCCAATCTGCATCAACGAATCCGATTAATCCTTCGTTGCATTTTTCGTAGTGTATTCCATGTTGCATTGTGCCTTTCAAATACCGGAGTACTCGCTTGGCAGCTTTCCAGTGTATAGGTTTTGGATTTGAATTGAATTGGCTCAGTAGGCTTACTGCATGCGCTATATCCGGCCGGGATCCCACTGATAGATACATTAACGCTCCAATTAATTCCCTATATGGAATATTTTTCATTGCTTCATCGTGTTCTTCTTTAGATTCTTCACTCGTCGTGAGATTTACGTTAGAATCCAGAGGAGTAGAAATAGCATTACAATCGCTCATTCCGAATCGTTTGAGAATGTCCTTAGTGTAGCCCTCTTGCGATATAACGATTTCTTTACCGTTCGTTTGGAATTGAATACCAAGACAGTATTTTACAATTCCTAAATCTCTGATTTCGAACTCGCGCCCCAGTTCTTGTTTCAATTCCAAAATCCGCTTCTCGTTTCTCGACGCGATGATTACATCGCCTACATATATCGCGATTAGAATAGAATCTTCCCCTCGTCGAGCTTGATATACGCAAGGGTCGCTTGTCGTAGGCTTAAATCCTAGAGCTTGCAGACTTTCGTCAAACCTCTGATACCACTGTCTGCCCGATTGTTTTAGGCCATATAGCGCTTTCGTTAATCGGCAGACTTTGTTTCCTTTGCGTAATTCCACCAACATTTTCGTAGCGCTCTTGCAGATGGGTGATTCTTTCGACTCTTCGGAGATTATTTTTTCTAGAGTTTCTTCTAGCATTTGCGGTGGTTCCATAAAAATTTCTTCATCGATTCTTCCATTTAGGTAAGCGGTCGCGATATCTAATTGATGCAAATGCATATTCTTATTTGCAGCCAGCGCCGTTATTAAACGGATTGAACTCAATCGAGTTACTGGCGAATAAGTTTCATGGAAATCGATTCCAGGTTCTTGTGTGAAGCCTTTTGCGACAATGCGCGCTTTTCTTCGTTCCAATGACCCGTTTGCATGGTACTTGTGTTTGAGTACTATTCGGGAACCGATGACATTGCGATTTTCTGGACGATCTACGAGTTTCCATATATTATTTTTGACAAGTGATCTTATTTCCTCAGCGATAGCCTTTTTCCATTCTGCAACATCAGAACTTGAGATCGCTTGTTTCAACGTAATGTCGGCTAAGTTTACTTCATCTACCTGAAGTTCTTCGGGTTCGATACCGCGCTCTTCTACATTTTCGATAGGTACCATGTTGTAGATTTTTCTAGGACGACCGTTTTGACCCGTTTTGAGCTTTTTTGGTCTTCCTGGTCCTCTTTTCGTCGGTAAATTATTCTGAGGTTCACGTTGATCGTTTATTTCCTCGATCTGTTCTTCGTTACTTGACATTGTATGATCGCTATTAAAATCGATCAAGTCTTCCTCGTGCTCGACGTGCTCGTTATTTAAATCTTCCGATCTTGCGTCTTCATTATCTATTGCTCGTTTTTTGTCGATCGTCTCGAATGTTTTCGCATCGAATTTCACAACATTTCGTTGTTCGTTCTCGTGTTGATGATTACTTGGGTTCTCTTGTTCTGCAAATTCCTGAAACTTTTCGTGATAAGAGAACTCCTCTAGAAATCTTACGTCTCGTGCGATTATTATTTTTCTTTCGGCGTTTATCCAAATACGATAAGGTTTGGACTCTGCTGAGTATCCGACAAATGTCCCCTGTTTCGATCGTGAATCGAATTTTCCTTTATTTGGATCGAGATTCAATGTGTACACTTTTCGTCCGAAAACTCGAAGATGCTTTATGTGTGCAACTTTGCCTGTCCATTTTTGAAATGGCGTTTCTCCTCCCAGAGCACGTGATTGACATCGATTACGTGTGTATGTGGCTGTGGCAACTGGTTCTCCCCAAAATGATTGCGGCATTCCTGATTCGATCATCATGCATCGCGCCATTTCTACAAGTGTGCGGTTCATACATTCCGCGATACCGTTTTGTTCGGGTGTATGAATGACGGTAAGTCTGCGCTTGATCCCATTGAGTTTCAGATATTCGTCAAATTCCTTATTCAGAAACTCCTTGCCGTTATCTGATTGCAGATATTTTATCTTTTTACCCGTTTGCCGTTCTGCCATGACGTGAAAAGCTTTAAACGCTTAACACCCAGAAAAAAAATATATTCTAATCTAATAAATTTACTGTATTGAATCACGTTTATTAAGATAAAACAAATGTTTTATTGCCTCAAGAAAATTATTACTAGACTTGAATAACAACTAATCTTCACTCGAAATAAAAAAAAATATTTGAGTGTCGATCAATTGTTTTGCGGTTTAAAATAAATGTTTATTTGAAGATACGATTTCAATACATATTTCTTGCCGCCAACGAAATCATTTATTTGGCGATGTGAAGTTCCGGCTGGTACTAGGCAACGCGCGTAACAAAGTCGTCAACACGCCAGTCAGCTCGAAATATTAGCTCGGAATCGTTCAATGCTGATACGGAATAACATTTTTTTTCTTACGCCGAACTGATACTCAATCCAAGAGAGGCGACTTGACGTTCCGCCTTGACGGCTTTATTTACTTATAAATCCGGTCGGGTTGTTGTCGTGAACGAACGCTTCAAGCATCGACTGCCGGACTCGTTAAAGTGAAAGTGATGTGCGACGAAATTAATCGGAGTGGAGCGATAGAAATCGATTCGGATCTACGGACTTTCTTGGAAAACGCAGGACTCGCCGAGTACATCAAGATTTTTCAGTGTACTTAACACAAACGTCGCCGTTTTTAACCCGTTGTGTTTGACAATTTACCGCTCATAAAGAATGCGTTTTTCAGTGAATCACATTGAATTGGAGCAGGTAAATGAGCTCAATAGAGAAGATCTCGCGTATTTAATTCCTCGCATCGGCGATGTGAAACGATTCAATAAGGCTGTGGAGATTCGAAAGGCAAAGGTCAGTATTCTCGAGGAAAATGTATTCGCTAAAAAAAAACTAATTATCCCCGTGTACAAAACAATATTGCGTACAACAAATATCTATGTGTCGAAAGAAACAAAAATATATATACTAAATAAAAAAAAATTCGTGGCAACAAAATCTCGTGTCGTGTAAAAAGTCGTGGAAAAAATATTGGTTATAAAAAAAAATTGATTCGCTATTTCAAAAAAGTTGATAAATAAAATACTGTAAAAAAAAAAGTTTGTATAAAAAAAACTTTTGAGTATAAAAAAGTTTTTCGCAAAAAAAAGATTCTCGAATAAAATTTTGTCGGTAACTAAATATTCTCTGTAAAAAAAATATATTACGCAGTTGCAAGAGACCGTGAATCGCGGCTGTATCACATCTTCGAAAATCTTTGATGAGCCGAACGTAGGAAATCAAGATTTGGCGCTTACAGCATATCTCGACACTCACGAATTGAGTCGTTCGAACGCTTTCTGCGGAATCGACGATCCGAATTCCTTGCCACTAACCGAATTAAAGAACGTCACTACTCTCGATTTTGGTGTATCGATTCTACGTACGCCTTTTGCAAACGACGATGAAGAGAATCGCACTCCGGCAACGAGTTTTTGCAGTATCCCGACCGAGGATCAACAAATCGATTTGACTCCGCCGGAAACGAAAAAACGTAAAGTTGAAGAAAAAAAAAACGAAAGCACCTCTTGGGTCTCGAGCATCCTACAAAAGCCTTCGACTATTGGCACTCATCTCATTAAGACAAAAGAGGTATACTATTGTTAGTTAACTCCGACAGTAATTCCTTTGTGTTGCTCAAATCGCTTCTTTTTTATGTTTATAGGATTTGCAAAAACATTTGTCAACGTGCCCTTACGGAAGAAAAGTCCTAACGATTTTTGAGGCTGAAGGGAAGTTGAATAACATTGCCCGAGATGCGCTAACGACGTCGATCGAATACAAGCTCATTGCCGATTATGAGAAGACGGATAACTCGCATTACGATGCAGTGTCGATACTAATCCCCGAATTATTTCCCCGTGAATTTGCGGTACGAAAACGTTTAATATATTTTTAAATTCGAAAATTTCATTCGTTAATTTACATGTGGTTTTGTTTTTTACAGGCTACATATTACATAGCCCCACAAACCGAGGGCAAAGATAAAAAAATATCGAAAGAGAAATTTATGTACAAACATAGAAATCTAAGGACAGCGAATAAGGCGAAAAATTCGAATGGGAAGAGAGCGGCTTCTTCGAAGGACGTCCGAGATAATCCGGCGCAGATAGAAAATCGTGAGAAACGATTAATCGATTTTTAAATCTCGTGCAGCTAAACATATGTTATATTTACGTGAATTGCAGTACTACCGGAACAGGAATTTATCGAATGCCAAACGTGGCTCCAGAATTTTTCGCGTCCGTGGCCGGAAGTTCCGAGATTGTGGCAGAAGACAGCACCAAACCGCATTTGCAAATTAACGGAGAATAACGATCTATCGATTACAATGATTCTGCACGACTGGCCACTTTTCAAACATCCACTAGGTTACACTTTGATATAGGAAAAAATGCATAATTTACATTTCAAACGTTTTTATTTTTATTCAAAATAACTAAGAAGCAATTAATTGCTTATTTTGATAGGTGGCTTCAGACTTCAAACTGTCGCATCCCGCGGGCGATCTCGGACTTCTGACAAACTGGTCGTTGTACAGCGATAAAATCCTCAGTGTCATGAGAAGCCGCGCGAAAAAAGATAAACTAGGAGCATATCAGTCCGCGAACAATTTTGCCGAAGTAATATCCGATGGTATAGTATGAAATCTACACAAAACGTCTATATATACAATCGTCGATAGTAAGATTAGGGTGTTAAAGAATGAATAAAGTAAAGAACTATTAATTATCACCAAAAAAAAACTTATGTACAATTGTTCGGTTCATGATTATTATTAGATTCCAAGGACGTTATCGTATTGCACTTGTTGCCCGCCCTGTTGCCCGCTGCGATTAATCGTCAGAAAGGATTGGCTCCGTGGAAACCAAGTATAGCTGAATCTCAAGACAGTTTCGTTCTTCACGCTAAGGTAAATATGAATTTCAAAGGCACAGAATTGTATTATTTTTTCTTTAACATAATAATTAATTTTAATCGTTTGATCGATATTAGTCTGCCGCTGCTATGCAAGTCCGAATGCAAGAAAAAAAAATACGATACGAGAGCTTGAAGCGGCCAATCCAACCTTGCATCGTCATCGTGGGAGAATCGCTGTTTACAGTCAAAGATTTTTAAGTCGTTTTCGAAACGATAACGTACAAGTTGGATACCGCTCTTTCCGCCGTGGATATATGCTTCAAGCTCATTCACGCGCTGAACTTGATTTATCCAGTGGAATCGAAAAACGTGTGGACGTTCCTCGAAAAGGTTTTCTACCGATTTAATACGAAGCAAACCGTCCCGTGTTGCGTGTCGGCGCTTATCAGCGAGATTTAGAACGCGATAGAAAATTGACACGAAGACGAAGAAAAAAAAAAAAAATCGAAAAATCAGAGTTTTCAATCGTCGAAATACGACTGAATAGGGCGCACATCGCGATATATATTAGATTTTTTCGATAATGCGGTAGAAAACTAATCCGTCGGCGAAAACGAGAAATATTTGTCGTTACTGCTCTTTTCGTTCTTATAGTCGTTCGGATAGTATCCGAGAACGGATAGTCGTTCTTTTCGTAAGCAAATAATCGCGCGCGTTTTCGCGTGTAGTTCGGGTGTCGCTTTTTCTCAGTTCTAAAGGATTCTGTTTAAAGTTTAACACGATACCGGGGGTTCCTTTTCCCTTCTATTATTTCCAAGAGCAATTATTTGAATACAATGTACTTATGCGTATTTGCCGAATGCAATGAACATTGTGAAATTCAGTACAATACACCGGAAGGATTGTTTTTACACATACGCAATTCTCATCGTGATTTGTCAATTTATACCTGCGGGCAAGCTACGTGTGGAAGAGTATTTCAACGATTTCATTCATTCAAGCGGCACATCATTAACGATCACTCGAATTTTGAACCAAATGGGCGACGTGAAGTCACAGTAAGGCCGGAACAGGTAGAGCAAATTGATCAACTTATGAATTTCGATGCCGATCCAGATGATCGTGAGAACGAAACGAACGAACCAACGAACGATCGTGAAATTCATTATATCGATACCCTAAATAAATTGACGCAGCAATATTTGTCAAAATTATATTCAGATAAGAGTATTTCTCGTACGGCGATTCAAGATATTATTGATAGCACGGAATAGTTACTCTGTAACATTGGAACCGTTTTAGAAAGTCAGGTATGTGCAAGCGAAGGCACACGCGAAAACTTCGAAAATATTACAACGTTCTTAACCAAGCCATTCTCTAAAAATGCGACCGAGTATAAGCGAATGAAATCTATGGAGCAAGAAGGATTATATATTCCTCCGGAGAAAATTTTTGTTCGACAAAGAGTCGATGAAAAAACAATAGGCGGTAGAGTTGTAAGATTTCCAGTAGAGGTCACATTATCGTTTGTACCATTGCGAAAACTATTCACAACTATTTTTCGGTTACCAAATATCCTCGAAATTGCAGAGAAATACTTGAACGAACAGAATCAAAATACGGTTATCGATGATGTTGCTCATAGCCCTTTCTGGACTAACAAGAAGCGTCAATTTTTTGAGGGCAAATTCGTAATACCGCTATATGTTTATTATGACGAATTTGAATGCAACAATCCTCTCGGTTCGCACGCGGCGGTTCATAAAATGGGTGCCGTTTATATAAGCCTTCGTTGCTTCCCGTTAGATTTTCAATCGAGACTAACTAATATTTGTCTGGCATTACTTGTTCATTATGAAGATTTTGTATCAGAGGGAAGTAACGTTTTTCGAGTGTTAGTTCACGAGTTGATTTTCTTAGAGACGGAAGGAATTTGCATTGATCGAGGGAACGGCGTATCCCAAAAGATTTATTTTTCTCTAGCAATGATTCTCGGCGATAACGCAGGTTTGAATGCCATTCTAGGTTACGTCAGTTGTTCCGGTAACTTCTTTTGCCGCATATGTATGGGGCATAGACGTGATTTGCTTCGTAGTGCGGAAGAAGATGAACTTCTTTTACGATCCCCCGAGAACTATAACAATGATCTTGAGCTTAATGATTACCAATTAACAGGGCCGAAACGAAAATCGATTTTCAATGAAATTCCGTCGTTTCATATCGCGAATAATGATGCAGTCGATGTAATGCATGACTTACTCGAAGGCATATGCAATTACGACATGATACTCATGATGGATTACTACATCGAAGTAGAAATATTAACATTAGATTCGATAAATGCATGCATCCAATCGTTTGATTATGGTTACACCGAATTCGGAAATAAACCACCGGTGGTCACGAATGATATGTTAAAAAAAAAAATTAAATACAAAAGCGGCTGAGATGATGTGTTTAATTAGAAACTTCGGTCTTATGGTTGGCGAGTTAATTCCTGAAGAGGATTCTGTTTGGGCGCTGTACACTACGCTGTGTAATATAATGGATCTGGTAATGGCACCGTTTTACCAAGTAGGAACACATGAGCTTTTGAAAGTTCTGATTAGTGAACATCACGAATTATATATAGAACTATGCAAAAAAGTTCCGCGATACGCGCAAAGTACGTACTATTTAAAACCGAAATTTCACTTGTTAGTGCATTATCCTCGAATTCTCGATTCCCGTGGGCCGCTGCGTAATTTTTGGTGCATGAGATTTGAGGGTAAGCATTCGGAGGGAAAACAGACAGCTCGAATTTCGGCTAGCCGTGTAAATCTTCCACAATCAATCGCAATAGACCATCAGATTCGTGTAGCGTATAGTTTGGCAAATAATTTAAATCTCGAAAATGTTATAAAAAAAGGACCTCGCGTTCAGTTTGAAGGTTGCGCCCCCGACGAAACGTACATTCAATATAAATGGATACGTTATAACGGCCGTTTGTACAAGGCAGGCAAATGTGTAGTACGGATAGGTACGCAAAATGATTTGCCACAGTTCGGATTCGTTGCAGCTATCTTCCTTCGGCACGATGCAATTATCTTCGCGTGCAACAATATCAATACGATCGGATTTGACGAGCATCGACATTCGTATATTGTTGAAATTTCAGAACATCCATTCAGAAATTATGCCCAAAATTATCGGCATATTTACATGAACGATTTATCGGATTCGACCCCTCTTTACATGCGTCAAGTTTCAAATATTTTCTTTATTACGCCTCCATATGCTATGTAACAAGAATCTTATAAGATGTTCTTCTGTCGAGATATTTATTTGAATATTAAAACTGCTTGCTAATGTTTGTGAAATAATAAAAGTGATTTATGTAACAAAAATGTGTATTGCGTTATTTATTGATTTATTTTTTGAAAAATCAACAAAAGAAATGAACCGAGAGAACGACAGGTCTATCGAGAAATGCATACATATACTTTATTTATTGTATGTGAATATCGTTTAATACAAATAACAAGATCAAGTAAAATAAATTCCGAGAAATAAGTAAACCATTTATTTGACACAAATATCGATTTATTTGATGCAAATAAACACTTGGAAGTAAAACGAGTAACACTATCAAAAAAATGAATATATTAGAAATGAATAAACTCTTTATTAGGTTGTGACGCAAAGAAAATATTTTCTTCGTCTCTAATATTTTTGTTTTTATTAGAATAAACTTTTTTCTGGGTGCAAGTGCATCGCTTTTGTTTCTCAGTAACCGAGTCTCGCACCACCTGGAACAGTCGTCGATAAATGTTATAAAGTATCGCGATTTTCCGAGTGACTCGACCCTCATTGGCCCGCAAATGTCTGCGTGGACAATTTCCAGTAATTCCCTCGATTTCTGCGATTCTTGAGGAAAAGGAATTCTTGTCATTTTTCCTTCCAGGCAAACTTCGCATGGAGGCATTTTTCTCTCGTCAAATTTCATACCCTGAACCATCTTTTTGTTCTCCATCTTGGTTAGATCTCGTGGATTCAGATGCCCCAGTCGTTTGTGCCATTCTTCAAGCTCTGATGTTGAATTTATTGCAATAGTCTGTCGGCAGTCGAATATTGATTGTTCTCGTACGTAATATAATCCATCGACTCTGTCCGCAACCATTCTCACGTGTCCCATTTCGTCGATAACCTCTGCCTTATGTTTTCCGAAAGTAACCTCGCAATCTTTGTCAACAATTTTGCTGACAGACAAGAGGTTAACTCGTAAATCCGGTACATGTAACACGTCCGTAGGGATTATCTCCTTTTTCTCGGTTCCAATCTGAGTCGATATTTTTACAGAACCTTTCGTCCGTAGTTCAATCGATGATTTATTTGCAAAATTCAAGATTCCATGTTTGACTTTTTGCACTTCTTGGAGTCTTTCTTCGTTTTTACATAAGTGGGCTGTGCAGCCGCTGTCCAAGCACCATTCTTCGGGTTTGTGATCAGCAATGAATGCTGAATGATTGCTTGCTTCTTTGATTTCTGCGAAAAAGGCATTTACCTCAGGATTCTTCGACGTTTGTTGATTATTTGTCAACTTCGCGTAACAATCCGCAGCTTTATGCCCGATTTTACCGCAACGGTGGCATTTAAATTTGAATCCCTTTTGATTCTCTTGCTTTCTGGTTTTCCTTTTATCGTCTTTTTGGTACTTATTTGTGTGATTTTCGGGATCCTTTTTGACGTACAGCGCGTTTTGCTTTTCTTCTCCATGACCTCCTTTTCTAGCATCGCTTTCCTCGACTATCTTGATTCTAAGAGCCGCGGGCTCCGGTAGCGTATCTCGCGATTCGAATGCGCACCGAAAGTTTTCAAAACTTGGAGGTACACTATACAATAGCATAGTCGACAATAACGGTTTGTTCACTTCGATATCCTTGTCCTTCAATTTATCCACGGTATCAAAGAATTTCGATAAATGCTCTTTTACATTATCACCGTCTTGCATTCGATGTGACAAAAGTCGCTTCATTAGTGTGGTTATTTTGGCCGGTCCCATCGATTCGTGTACTTCCTTGAGTTTTTCCCAAATGGCTTTCTGATGGAAAGACTGATGGAAAGAAGTAAATCCGACATCGCAGCGATTTCGCCTTCTTCCCATTCCTCGAGAGCTACTCGTGATGCGTCGTTTCCTTCGATGATTATCGGTTTGACTTTTGTACCAGAAATGTAACCCCACGTTTTACTCTTGTTAAGTAAAGCTTTTACTTGAATCTTCCACGTATCATAGTTATTCTCATTGAGAGTTTCAAGACGGACCCGTTCGCCGCTCATTTTAAGCTTCCGTTTTATTCACGAACGATTTGACTCTATACGCGTTTACTGGTTTATTATTCGTTATTAATTTATCTCGTTGTACACGCGTTCTGGGCCTATAACCTGTGGGAACGAGATCCACGGATACAAGATAATTAGAAGTCACACTATTTTAATAACAATCTTTATTTTAAGCGGATCATCGAACCGGACAGTTCGTCAATTATAACGTTAGTAACGTACGGAGATTTTACAAACAATAACAAAAGAATACGGGGATACAGAGCTATCGAGTCATCCTTGGATTGTGAAATAAACGAATAGTTCCAACAAAGACTTCCCCCACCTTTCTTTTAACTCGCACAACTCGCTGTCAAACAAGACGAATTTACCGTGTGGATGTGCGCGCCTTAAACAAGGTCCAACACCACCCTAACAAATAAATGTTTAGTCTTTCTGTGTTTATTTTGACTATTTGTACCAGAGAAATTGTACCACGGTATTAAATATACATTAAAAAAAAAAAAAAAAGTAGAGCATGAGACTCTTAATCTCAGGATGGTGGGTTCGAGCCCCACGTTGGGCGCCATTAATTGTGACGGGCCGTTTTACCCCTCGGGTGAGCTAAAACCACCGCCGTAACAATTAATGGCGCCCAACGTGGGGCATGGGCAAAAATCGGGAATATTCGTTCGAATATTCGAGTGAAATTATACGTGCTAAAATTGGGAACATTTCGATTCGCAACGTACAAATTGTCTTCGCGATCGAGTCGCGGCCGAGCCGCTCGGGTGACCGCGAGTGTAAAAAGTGTTCGAAACGTAAACACAGTCGCGTTGACACCGGGGCGAGCCAACTCGAAGATACCCCTGCGAAATTTCGTGTATTAAAAAATAAAAATACAAAAACTTTTTTTCACAAAAAAGTCAAAAATGACGCCAAGTACTAAAAAATACACAATGAGACGGTGTCTCAGGTCCCCGAGGACACCACACGTTCTCGAAACTTCCGCGAGATATCGCATTCTAAGTATTTTCTCAATAACGAAGTATCCGCGGTTAATTACCGAGGTGGCCGCGAGATTTCGCATTTGTAATTTTTCCTCGTAAACGAAAGGGCACCTGGATGCATGTAAAAAGGCGAGCGCGAACAGAATCGCCATCAGTTCCACCGGCGACGGCGAGCTGATCATTTTTCCTCTACCTCCGAGTCCGAAGAGCCTTCGGTGACGTTGGCTCTACGAGTACTCTATCCTCCCGAACCAGGGTGCGGATGGCAATCGGCGACGATGCTATCCGCATTCCTGCACCCAAGTCAACGCTAGTAGGGAACCGCGATAGGATAGGTAACCCGGATGAGAGCGAGCCGGAAGCGAGTCGCGGATCGACCACGTGGTGACACTAGCCGATTCACGATCTCGTGGAAGTCGGACTCTCCGAGGAGGGCCCTGTACTGCGAATGCCGGGATAACATGAGGATAGTTTCTCACGCTATCCCCGTGGGGTATCTCGTAGACACGGCAGAATAGTTTCGAAAATAAAAATCATGTCTTAAAGTAGATTCACCCGCGACTCGTAATTCAAAAATTAAACTTAACGCGCTTCGAAATAAATTGTGCCGAGAGGGGAAGCTCGGCCGGTAAAAAGTCAAATTTATCATTAGTCCGAGAGTCTTTGATGAATCTCGTATGTAATAGTTCCTGCGTATAAAAAAAACAAGATATTAAGGGGAAAAATGTATAAAAGTGTGCTGTTTCACAATTTACCGACCATTCGTCGGTAAATTCCAGTATTTCAATTTCACTTCGAGAAAATCGAGACTTTAAAATAAAATTCTATTCGTTCGAGGAATTAAGGGTAACAAATTCTGAAATCATTTTTCATTCGTAAGTTACCGACAGTTCGTCGGTAATTCCGAATATTTCAATTTCTCTTCAAGAAAGTCGAGACTTTAAAGTAAGAATTCTGTTCAAGGAACTAAGGGGAAAATCCGATTTTTCGAGATATTTTTTTGTTCTTTCAGCGCCATCCGCGGCAAACTAATCTTGTATCAATAGTCGGGTAAGAATTACCGTTTTGACAGGAACTGTGTACAGTTCCTGTCGATACAGCAGTGTGTTTCACTGTACGTTTAAGGCGACGAATAAGGTAAGCGTCGGTAATAAGGTAACCTAATTATTGTATTGGAGATTTTTTATGTGTTTTTGAATAAAATTTATTGTTTTCACCAAATCGATCACATCTAACGATTTTTCGCTCGCCCCGAACTCATAACGCGATCCTTGAAACCGAGAGCGAGGCATCGGAAGAAAAGGTTAACGTTACAACTGGCGCCCAACGTGGGGCGAGCGAAGGGGTCGATTTGGTGAAATTGACCGATGGAGTAGAAAAAATAGTAGAACGCAAGTAAAAATAAATAAAAACTAACTTCGCGGTAAAAATCGGTATCCGCGGGGTAAAAATTAAAAACAATCATAACAATAATACAACCGTGAGTAAAAATAATAAAAATTCACTTCGCGATAAAAATTAGTCCTCGCGGACTAAATAATTAAAAATTAAAATAATAAAGATGGCGGCGAGGCCAGATACGCCGGACACTGGAGGAGAGGACATCCCGGAGCAGGAAATTCAGGAGATCCCGAAGGATCTGGAGGGGCAGCCCAAAAAGGATGATGCAGGAACTCAAACACAGTTCACCGACTCTGGAGTCGGTGATGCTTCTGTGGTACTCTCACCCGATTTGGATCTAACAACGACAGTCTCCGTTCCGGCACTTAAACACTACTTCTCCCAGCAATACGGGAATTTTGGACTAATAAGGACGGACAAAAATAAAGGGACGAAACCGAAGGAAGTCATACCGAGACCAAAGCCGAGGGAATCAGCAACGGTCGATGAGATATTAAAGGGTATCCGAGAGACGAATCAACGTCTATCAACACTAGAAACCGAAGTCAAAAACAGTCTCGAAAATTCGAGGAAGGAGATACTACAGTACCTCCGAACTGAGCTCCACAAGATGGATGAGAAATACAGCGATCATTTCACGATGCTGCAGACGGCAATGACGACGGAAAATTATAATTTATCAGAAGCGATAAAAAAAAGCAGCTAAAGAGGCGCAACAACGAACGAACGAATTAGGGGCCAGAATGGCAGGTTGCGAAGTAACAATGGCACAACACCGAATAACCCTTTCGGAAGTCGATCAACGTTTAAAAAGGATTGAAGAACACGGTCCAGAGACGTTAATGGATAGTACGCGCTTTCCAGGAATGGGACAACAACGACAACACGAGATAGCTCCACCCCCGGAACAAAGGACTGAGATGACTTCTGCAAATCAAACAGAGATGCCGCGCATAAATAAAATCAAACTGTTTCCGCCGAAATTTGACGCATCGGGTAAACAGCGACCAATGAAGTTCATCCGGGAATTGAAACAGTATAGTGAGGCAACAAGGCCAACCACCGCAGAATTCCACTACTTGATGGCCCAATGTTTTGAGAAAACGGTCAAGGAATGGTGGATGCTTGTGGAAGAGGAAATCGACGATTTTGAAGAATTGGAACGCAGTTTCCGAGCGAGGTATTGGAGTGAGGAAATTCAATTCAAGGCGAGAAAAGCGCTTGAATTCGGTCATTTCGAGGAGGGAACGCAAAATACTCGAGCAGAGTATGCCACGCGACTTTTCGGAACCGCCAGAGATTTGACCCCCACTCCAAGTGATCGGGAAATCATAAACACGATTTCACGACATTTCTCGGAGGAAATTCGTGCAACGGTTATTGCAAGGGGAATCGATTCATTGGCGAAGCTAATCCTTCTTCTTGAGAAGTTTGATCAAGCGGGACCAATTAATTCCCGTCGGGCGAATGCTCCGAGAGCTGGAACAAATGGGTTTAATAATTAAAAATCGAATAAACCAACGGATCAAAGGGGTGGTGAATCGGGGAATAATCCCAATAAATCACAAAGACCGTGGAATACAAATCAACAAGGGCAGCAACAGCAACAACAGGGGCAGCAACAGCAGCAACAAAAACGATCGACACCGATCAACAAGAATCAAACGGCACAGGCAATTCAGGTGGAAAAAACCAACGAGCCTGTACCGTCAACATCGAAACAGGGAAACTAAAAAATGTTGTATCCTCGTCCAATAAAGACGGGAGATCGGATACAACTATAAAACAGAGAAGGAAGAGAAAAACGGATACGACAGTTAATATTAATACGCTTTTTACGGATATTCGGGAATATCTTTTGGGCGAAGAGATAAACGGAGAGGAGGTTCAACTCACGGAATGTCCGGCGATTGGTACTGAGATAGAAGGGATAAAAACTATCGCATTAACAGATCTAGGAAGTAAGATAACCGCAATCTCGGAGGAGTTTTATCAGCGAAACTTGGATATTTTACAACACTGTCCAACGCTACCGGTTACAGGCGTATGTGTAAGAGGAGCGCTTCGAGGGAGACCCGTAAGGGTGAGAAAACAATTGATGGCGTCTACTAGAATAGGAACGTCATTAATACAAATTAAATATTTGATTATTCCGGGACTTATAAGGGACAGTATTCTCGGGATAGACTGTCTGACCGCGTTAAAAGGTATTGTCAATCTCGAAAATCAGACAATAAAAATCCAAAGTAGTGGACGATCTGAGGTCGTACTGATTAGGTTGGTTGAACCGAGGAAGGCAACGACTAATCGAACCCAGACGTCCGTGAAAAAAAACTACTGAGGATAGTCTGTCGAGTGACATACTGCGTAGTACTGTCATTCCCCGTGAAGAAGCAAGGCCCGATAAGCTTCCTCAGGAAATATCAAATTTAATTAACGAAAAGGAGGAAGAAGAAATAACGAAGGACGAGATAAAGGAGAAAATCGAAGAAGCTACTCAACTTACACCGGATCAGAAAAGCCAACTGGAAGAAGTCTTATGGAAGTACCGAAGAGTTTTTCGTAAAGCTCCGGGAAAAATAAGCGCTTATCAACACAAATTGAAGGTTACAAGCGATAAACCACTTTTGGGTTATGCTTACGAGATTCCGTTTAAATACTTGGAAAAGGTAGATGCAGAGATAGAGAAATTGTTGGAATACGATATAATTCAGAGATCAACGAGCCCGTGGATAAACCCGATGACTGTCGTCGCGAAAGGATGGGACTGTTCGTTTATGTTTGGATGCGCGAAAATTGAATCAACAATTAATCAACGACAATGAATCTACTCCGCACATCGAGGAAATATTTCAGCGATGCCACTCGCTTAACGTAATGAGTAGTTTGGACTTGACCAGCAGCTTTTGGTAAAATCCGCTACATCCGAACTCGTATAAATACACGGCGTGTAGACATCGCGGTAAAATTTACGAATTCAAAGTTACACCGTTTGGATTCAAAACGAGTACGGCAAGTTTATTGACAGCTTTAGATATTGTCTTAGCTAATCTCGGGGAAAACGTGATCAATTTTGTTGATGATCTGCTGTGTATCTCCGGTTCATTTGAAGAACACATGCAGCATCTGACCGAATTGTTTCAACGACTTGCGAAGCACGGAATGACTCTCAAGTTAATGAAGGCAAAGTTTTTTAGAAGAGAAGTAGATTTCTTGGGCCACGTTTTAACGACAGTAGGAATAAAACCGCAGATCGAAAAGATTCAAGCAATTCAAGACTTTCCAGCGTCGAAAAATATAAAACAGCTTCGAGGATTTCTGGGGTTGGTAAATTATTACACAAAGTTTACTAACAGACACGCGCACGAGTCGGTGACTCTGTTACAACTCCTAAAAAAGGGAGTAAAGTGGCGATGGAAAGAAGAAGAGGAACGTGCTTTCCATCGCATAAAGAATTTGTTTATCAGAGATGTCCTATTAAGGCATCCTGATTCTTCACGGGAATACATTTTACAAAGAGATGCAAGTGATTATGCTCTTGGAGCAACACTAGCGCAGAAAGACGAAAATGACGAACTAGACGTTGTCGTTTTTGCAAGTCGGACTCTTAAATGACCCGAATTAACGTACACTACTACCGAAAAGGTACTGTTAGCTATTGTTTGGGCTTTGAAGAAATTTAGAACTTATTTAATGGGGACGCGAATACGAGTGATAACCGATCACAAAGCGGTAATTTTTCTAAAAAATTGTAAACTTTTAAACTGTCGATTAACCCGATGGGTACTCGCGATCCAAGATTACGATATTGAATTTGAACATTGTCCCGGGGCACGAAACGTTGTCGCAGACGTACTTAGTCGAATCGACGAAAGGGGAAAGGATATAAAAAAAACCCGGCGGGCGCGAAATCACTATAAACACTCTATTAATGCAGAGACCATCGAGGGAAATCGAAGAGCGAATTCGCAACATCGCAGAGGAATAAAAACAAGATGGAACGTTAAATGCTCTCCGCGAAAAATACGCGGTAAATAACGAAGATTCTAAATATAGTATAGAGCACGATATTTTGATAAACAAAAATAAAAAAATTGTTTTACCGACCCCGTTGCTAAAACAATTAACTACCGAAACACACGAAATTTACGGGCATATCGGGTCGAAAAAGGTTTGGAAACTGCTAAACGAGGATTTTGCGCATCCGCATATGCAGCAACATATCCGGCAGCATTTAACTAAGTGCGATTCTTGTCAGCGCAATAAGGTGCCAAATCAGCATTCTTACGCTGCACAACAATACATTATTCCCGAGAGACCGGGGGATCTGGTGTCCATTGATTATTTTGGACCATTGCCATCGGCACAAGCGGGAATGAAATACATTTTAGTTACAATTGATGGTTTTAGTAAATTCGTTAAACTTTATCCCCTAAAGGCAGCAGCAGCGCCAGCATCGATTGATCGCATCTTTAATCATTACATTCCGAATTTTGGAAAACCGAGAAAACTACAGTTCGATCACGGAACACAGTTCACCTCGAGAAAATGGTTAGACAAGTTAGCTAGCGAGGGGATTCAACCGGTGTTCTCGTCGATACGACATCCACAAGGTAACATTGTAGAAAGGGTAAATAGAGAGTTAGGGAGATTTTTCCGATCTTTACTGGCTCATAGGGAAACACACTCGAGTTGGTTAAAGTGGACTGCTGCCATTGAAGACTGCATTAATGAAACTCATCATGAGATCACTGAATTCACACCAGTCGAGTTACAACTAAACAAGAAACCCCTGCGAATATGGAGGGAATGGATTCAAATCAAAGATCGAGGAGAAGAACCTCTGGAACAAAAATTACGTCTAGCGCAAGAGCGTATTAGAAGAAAGGGAAGGCAACGCGCCAAAAGATTCGATAATAAACATAAATTGATTGAGTTTGATGAAGGGGAACAAGTTCTGGCAAAAGCTTGTAACGTAAGTGATCCGGCAAACAAAAGAATAGCGAAATTCTTTTCAATTTATGAGGGACCATATAGAATCAAAAAGAAGATTGCCGAATCAACATACATCTTGGAAAATCAATCCAACAATCTAGAAAGGGGGATGTATCACGCTTCGAATCTAAAGAGATACCAGCGATAGGAGATTCTTGGAAGATTTGAATTTGATAAATGAAGAGTAATCGGAATTTTTTTGTTTTGTTTTAATATTTTGTTCACAGCAGTATGAATAAGAAAGAGTTTGCGACACAGACGGAGACGGGGTTTCTCGTTCACCACTTCTGTCCACGCCGACGCCGACGCCGATTCCCGGGGGTTGGGAATACCAACCTACCCCCGTGGGTCTTAAAATAATATCGGCCGGTGTTTGGGTCGGTAAAGATGGAGCGAAAGCGACGCTGGCACGAGGGTGCCAGACGACGCTACGAGGAAAAAATAAAAATAAGGGGATACAGACGATGGACGTGACGGAGGAAGAAAAGAAAGGATGGGACGAAGAAAAACGGAGAATTGAAGAATCGAGGAAGGGGATGAAAGATAAAAAGATTTTAAAAGAAATCGAAATGGAAAAAATAAAAAGAAACAGAGACAGACATAGGGAATGAATGATTAGGAACAGGATAAGGATGAGAGGTGAAAGGGATGAAAAGATCAGGGAGGCAATGGAGGAGCTGCAAAGATGGGAAGAGGGAAAGGAGAGGGAGTTTGAGGCGGCGAAGGCACCGATAAAAAAGGAAATTAACAAAAAAATGAAAGTCGAGACCCCCGCCCCTCAGGCGACCCCCTTTTCGTTTGAAGATTTTGACGAGGAGATGAAGAAGGAGACGAGATTGTTGGAGGAAGTACTGGTCGAAATCCGCAAGGAAAACATCCCCCCTCCAACAGCCCCGTCCGGCTCAAAGATCACGAGCGTCGAGGTTTTTAAAAAACCGCTGGTTCCCCTCCGCCGTCGCTATAAGAAGCTCCACGTATAAAAAAAATATATTTTTATCGCGCCAAAAAAGGCAATTTATGTAAATATTGTTCGCTGTCAGGCATTTTAATTTGTTAAAGAGAGAGAGAGGAAGTTTAAGACTTCTAGAAAAAAAATCTCGAATGAGTTTTTCGGGCAATTAATAAAAGCCAAAGTTAAGTTTACCTTGTTTCAAATTTTATTTAATTTTCCTTATTTTGAGAATCGAAAAAAAAAAAAAAAATGACGATGAACAATATCCGAATGGTAGACCGAAAAAGGCCCCAATAACATCCTGGAAGGAAGTTTTTGGGTCCGGAGGGGCGTTGAGACAGTATCTCATAAGTACCCGCGGTAAGTTTACGGAGTAGCCGCGAGATTTGGCATTCTTTCTTATTTTCCCGAGAATGAAGTATTCGCGGTTAATTGACGAGGTGACCGCGAGATTCCGCATTCTGAAGATTTTCTCAATAATGAATGTGCACCTGAATGCATGTAAAAAGGCCGGCGCGAACAGAATCGCCACCAGTTCCACCGGCGACGACGAGCAGGTAATTTTTCCTTTTTGTACCTCCGGGTCCGAAGAGCCTTCGGTGACGTTGGCTCTACGAGTACTCTAATTTCCCGAACCCGGGTGCGGGAAGCTATCGGCGACGAAGCTTTCCACATTCCTGTATCCTAAGTCCAAGCTAGTAAGGACCGTGATAGGGAGGTATCCCCGACGGGAGCGAGCCGGAAGCGAGTCGCGGATCGACCACGTGGTGAAACTAGCCGATTCACGATCTCGTGGAAGCCGGACTCTCCGAGGAGGGCCCTATACTGCGAGTGCCGGGATAACGTGAGGATAGTTTCTCACGCTATCCCCGTGGGGTATCTCGTAGACACGGCAGAATAGTTTCGAAAATAAAAATCATGTCTTAAAGTAGATTCACCCGCGACTCGTAATTCAAAAATTAAACTTAACGCGCTTCGAAATAAATTGTACCCAGAAGGGAAGCTCGGCCGGTGAAAAGTCAAATTTATCATTAGTCCGAGAGTCTTCGATGAATCTCGTATGTAATAGTTCCTGCGTGTAAAAAAAACAAGATATTAAGGGGGAAAATTTATAAAAGTGTGCTGTTTCACAATTTACCGACACTTCGTCGGTAAATTCCAGTATTTCAATTTCACTTCGAGAAAATCGAGACTTTAAAATAAAATTCTATTCGTTCGAGGAATTAAGGGTCACAATTTCTGAAATCATTTTTCATTCGTAAGTTACCGACAGTTCGTCGGTAATTCCGAATATTTCAATTTCTCTTCAAGAAAGTCGAGACTTTAAAGTAAGAATTCTGTTCAAGGAACTAAGGGGAAAATCCTATGTAAGATTTTAAATATTCGCGGCGCTCGACGAAATAACGCGCACGATCGCCTCACCGGGAGTTTCACGTTTCCGAAAATCTCCAGGTGAGAGCGCTAAAATTCGTGACGTCACCGGGGATCTAATATCCTCGGTGCACGAGGCTACTCGGCCTTTTTCTCTCTGGGGACGTCGAGCGAAGCACATCCCTTCCGCAAATTTGGTCAACGAGGAATCCTTACTCCGAAATCCGACGATCGTGCGTGGCAGGCCGATCCATACGTCTCGTCGAAACCATCGGGATTTTCGAGGAGATTCTGCGAGCCCCAGAGTCGAAAAGAAAGAGCCACCGAGGAAGCTAGTAAATGTGGAGGAAAAACTCTGAATTTCAATACCAAACTCATACCGCACAAGTAGAAGATGTGTTGAAACTTTCACAGCGATAGAAAATGTTTACGTAAAGTTATTGTGTCTACGCCAGAAAATTGTTTATCTGTCTGTACATATATATCAAATTTTCTGGTGTAAACACAATAACTTTGTACAGACATTAATAAAAACTATGAAACTTAGTACACATGTTCATCATATACAATCTGAGTTTAGTATTGAAAATCAGATTTTTTTGAAACGCGAAATAAAAAGTTTTTCAGGTTATACAGGCATACACAGTTTTTATCACATACACCATATTTCATTGCAATAAAAATCGAATTGTGAACTAAAAAACTACATTTCTCAATAACATTAATAAAGAAAAATAAAAATTACGGAAAAACATCGCGAACTGTCAAACTTTTGCTATAGAGGTAACGTCCATAGGTCGATCTTCAACCGCGAGAGGCGTGATCGACGCCAAAAGTTCGACTCGCCACCTATGATTTGTAATATAATGTTCAAAAATTTCAGCGGCAAACGCTGATTGTAAGCGATCAACAAAATTTTAACAAAATTTGACTTACAATTATGAGGACAAAAATAGATGGGTTCGAAAACTAAACTCCTCCACTAAAAACATAAATATCAACACAATACTAACTTCACGCCATCAACAACTCGGATGAGAAAGTCACGACTTGCTAAACGCCAGTAGCAACTGCTTCGTGTCCAATTTTTTGAACTACTTTTAAGCAAACAAAAACTATTCGCGTCATGAAATATGATAGATTGGGCTACAATTATGAGGACAAAAGTGAGAAAAGATTTTTTGTTTCATTTTATCATATGGAAAAGAGTTATTTAGTCCATAAATTTGGCGTTATTTTTTCTCGCGATTACAATACTTTTTCTTTTTCATACTTCGTATGGATGAGAAAGTAAAAAATAAAACCATAATAAAAACATTTCAACGAGCTGATTATTTTTCTACAATAACTTATAATTATTGGTCTTAACAAGAACGAAAAATCAAAACATAATAAAAACATTTCAGCAAGCTGTTTTATTCATTCCATTTTTTTAGATTTACGGTAAAGTGAAACTGACAGAGGAATTCTGCGATAGTAGTAAATCAGATTCCAGATTTTCTTTAAATAATTTATTACTCTACTACAACCAAACTTTACTTCGATTCAACTACGGAACATAGAGATGTAGTGAAAACTGATTTGCTTTTGTTCGTATCAACGCTCCCGAAGAAAATTTAGACCGAAATTTATTGCTATCATAGCAGCGTTGTCGGTGATACACCGTAAATTAAAACAAGAACAAAATTATATGAAACAAACGGATTGGTGTAATCAAATATCGGTCGTTTGAACGGCGCGCGTCAAGGACTGCGCTTGCGTACAAAGGTGGCTCTATACCGTGCTGTATACACACGCCGATTCATACGGGAACCCCTCCTTTACCGCCCAGTCGAATTCGTGAACAAAGAAAAAGGGATCTCCCCTTACTGCGAGTCGACTTGTGCATATTTTCAACGTACTTCGTAATGGCTGCGCAATTAACAAAAGCCGACTTTACGTTGACTGAAGAGCTTGACGCACTCGTCGCAGGTGATAATACAGTGTGAGTTCAGTTGATTAAATTATCATTTATATTCATATATATTGTAGCGTTTGCCTTTTCTACCGATGCCTCGCACTCGGTTTCAAGGATCGCGTTAGTAATAATTTTTATTAGCAAAAAACACATAAAATATCAATACAAAATTCAGAGACTTATAATAGCGACGCTTACCTTATTCGGCGCTCGAAACTTATAGTGAAACACACTTGTGTTCTCGTCAAAACGTAATTATCAATTAATTTAATGTAAGTTTATTAGTTTTTCGCTCATGGCGCTGAAAGAACTAGAAATATCTCAAAAAATACGAATTCTCCTCTCAATTCTCTGAACGGACAGAATTCTAAACTTAAAGACTCGACTTTACTCAAAAAGAACGAAAGAACTAGAATTTACCGACCGACTGTCGGTAAATTATGAAAAAGAAAGGTTTTACGAATTTTTTACCCTTAAATTCTCAATCGTTTCAGTGAGGAATAATTGGAAACCGACTTTACCGAAATTTCAATAAAAAACAATAAATTTTACTTTTTACAAGTTTTTACTGACCGAGCTACGCTTCTCGACATGAAGCACGTTGATTTTAATTTTTAGGTTAAACGCGGGTGAATCTACATTTAAACGTGAATTTTAATAACGAAAGCTATTGTGCTGTGCCTACGAGGTACCCGACGTCATCCTGGTACTCGTAGAGCAAGGCCCTCTTCAAAGAGACCGGCTTCCACGAGATCGTGAATCGACAGTGTCACCACGTCGTCGATCCGCGACTCGCTTCCGGCTCGCTCTCATCCGGGTTACCTATCCTATCGCGGTTCCCTACTAGCGTTGACTTGGGTACAGGAATGCGGATAGGATCGTTGCCGACTGCCATCCGCACCCTAGTGCGGGAGGATAGAGTACTCGTAGAGCCAACGTCACCGAAGGCTCTTCGGACCCGGAGGTCGAGGAAAAGTGATCAGCTCGCCGTCGCCCGTGGAACTGATGGCGATTCTGTTCGCGCTCGCCTTTTTACATGCATCCGGGTGCCCTTTCATTTACGAGAAAAAATTACCAATGCGAAATTAAGAAAATAATTAGAATGCGATATCTCGCGGAAGTTTCGAGAACGTGTGGTGTCCTCGGGGACCTGAGACTCCGTCTCAATATATATCGAGCACAAATAGCAGATCGCAATATTTTACATTTTTATTTTAGGTTATATTTTCGCGTCGTCCATTGTTTAGTTTATTTTTATATTTTTATATTGACATATAAATAACATCAAGTACCATCGTTTCAATAGTCACACGTGACACATCGTATATCTTTTAAACTTTTTTTTTGATTTTTTACTTTTTAACCTTATAATTTTCTTTTTTTTATATACAGCGAAATTATCGGCTATGTTGACCATGTCGAAGGCACTAAAAGTATTGGCAATCCCAGCAAATTGTTGTATAAGTGCACCATCAATAACGCCGATGGTAGGCGCATTCGTTTTCTAAAATGGGAGGACACCGTCGCTGCTTACGAGCACGTGATTAAATCTCGAGACGTAAGTAAAATGACGTATACAAGAAACGTAGAATTATTTGAGGAAATCAAACTATATTATCGAAAATAATTAGTCTTCATAGATCATTCGAATCAGACGAGGAAGGATAACAGCCGTAAATCCACGATACTTCAAGGCCGACAACGATATCATCCCTTTTGAGGTCAATACCTATCCACTAACGACGATCGAGATTTCTGGGAAATTTTCCATTAGCGGCGCACAAGACGAGCCACTGAAATATGTGCCCGTACAGCTGAAGTATATTGCAGACGCGACCGGTAATGTCTGTGAGTACAATTTACAATCCTTTTATTTTCTTATAATATTCGATATGTAAAAAATAGTTCTTATATATAATTTTCATTATTTACAGGTGTTCAGGGTTACATAAAAGGCACTTTCGAAAAACAGATGAGTGGTTATTCCACCCACGGCACAGGGGCAATCACCGACGGAGTGTACAAATTAAGAGTGCATATAGGCAATTTGGAAACCGACTCAAATTTGCACGAAGGAGTTCTTGTCGAGATAAAGGGCGATTTGAAAGAAGATGGATGTAAGTTCTTTTTTATGCGATCATGGGTATAAATAACTTTGTAGGTTATGTAAATTACGTTTTTTTACAGTTGGCAACAACTTCTTGCAAGTCGACGATATGATCGATATAAAAATCATCGAGGGTGAACTGATGTCACCAACTGAACTGCGCAAAGGCTATAGACCGCCATCAAGAGTCCACCAAATACAGTTCGTATGGAGTAAATTAAAATAGAAAGGTATTGCAATTTAAAAATATTTTTTTGCCAGGCAATAGTTTTTTGTTTTAACTTTGTATATCTTGTGTACGGAACGACACGTTTCGAATTATTAAAAACCACGATGTTTATCAATTGATAACTGTTTGAAAATAGGATGCGACTTCATCAATATATAGTACACGATGCCATTTTTTTACTCGCGATTTATCATGAATCGATCACAATCGACAAACAGCAGCAGCTGCTGCAGTTTTTGAATTCAATAATTGGCTAAGCTCTTTGCTCTCACTAATATCGAATTCTATATACATTTAAATAAAATTCACTCTCTTGCATATATCGTTCAGAAGAAAGATTTTCATATTTATTCATACACCGCAAAACTACACGAAAAATACACGTGCACGATGATACTGTCGATAAAACACCGAAAATAAATAAAATACAAAATCTCGCTCAGAGAAAGAAACCTCTAACGTTTCAAAGGTATGTCTACCATGACAGGACTATTCATTTGAAATGCATCGGCTCAATCGGGAAATTTAACGGTTTTTTTTAAATTCATTATTATTCAACTATTTATTCTATTTATTATTTACTATTTATATTTATAAAAAAACTGTGCGATCAAATTATTATTGCGATCATGTGCATGTATTAACTAAATGTTGAAATTTTAGATAACTAATTCAAATTATTTTCCTTTCTTTCCACAATAAATCTGTCGCAAATTTTTCTGAGTGATTTTTTTCGCAAATGTTTCAGAATTAAATACTCGCCTTTCTATTAATCATGAAAAACGTGAAATTCAATACTTATGCATTCATTTTCTTATAATTTCAAAGAAAAATTGTTTTGTTTCAGGAGCAGATTCTCAAACGACTGTAAAGAATATCAGAGAGGATTTGAGCACAAAACTTTTTTATTTTACTCTTTTATTACCTATGTGCCTTCAGACGTATGCACAATTGCCCACACAGTATTTCAACGGTGGTCGCCACAACGAACGCAGTATTCGCCAATTATACTTTCGTAACGACTGTCAATATCACGTAGCGACGATACCGAACACTTTGCAAACGACTTCCGGTTGTATTACGAGATTCGAAATGAGCGATATTGACACGAGCAGACGATGCCTCTTTGCACTGTGTTCGCCGTACACTACATGAAAGCACGAGCGGTGACTGACTTCCGCAGCTTTCAATAATGTTTTTCTTTAATCGAAAATACTCGTGCCGCAAATTGAAAAGCCCCAGATCTGTTGAAAGAAAACGCGTCGGCACACGTGGCATGCTTATGCAAATTATAATTTGGTGAAACGATTTAAAAATGTTCTTTTTTATTTTTTGTTATTACGCCGTTCATCGCTTTAAATCAGTATCCCTTCATTACTCATAATATTATTGTTTAAGTCACTAACGACGAGTTCTTACATTTCTAATTTGACAAACAAAACACAGTGAATAATAAATAATGTAACCAAAAAATAACATGTTCTTATTAAAATTGTTCCAGTCGTTCACAATGTTAGAAGGGGGTGGGCCCGATCCTACACAATTTTTTTGTGCACGACGTGATAGGGCACAAATTTTTTGAGCACAAAGTAATTGTGCACCAACCTATAGTGTACGCGGTTTTGTGCACAAACGTTATCCAACCCAGACGTTTTAGTGCACATAGATTTTGTGCACAAAATGTATAAATCGGCGGCTGATTAGAGCACCACCTTTCTTGTGTACATGCTTTATAGGGCACATTGTTATAGTGCACATGCCAATATATAAAAAATAAAGTACACAACTATATAGTGCACAGGTCGTAAGTACACAACGACTGCGCGGTAGTGCACAACGCTATTATGCACATCATTATCGTACACTTCCAGAATGTGCACGGCGATATTGTGCACAATTACTCATTTTAATTAACCATCGTTCGATAGGGCACGCCGTCATTGTGCGCGACGGTATTGTGCACAGATTATATAGTAGATCTCTATAATGATGAACAGATTTCGTTACTGTCGCCGCCCCCGCGGTGGCGAGTATCGGCTCACCCAAATAGCGACCATCAGATATTGAGCACAACGCGATAGTGCACAGCGTTTTAGTGCACACGAGTGTCGCCTGACCCAAGTAGCGACCGTCAGATATTGTGCACAACGCGATAGTGCACAGTGTTTTTGTGCACATCGTGATAGTGCACACGAGTATCGCCTGACCCAACTAGCGATCATAAGATATCGTGCACAACGCGATAGTGCACAGCTTTTTTGTGCACTTCGCGATAGTGCACACGAGTATCGCCTGACCCAACTAGCGACCATCAGATATTGTGCACAACGCGATAATGCACAGCGTTTTCGTGCACGTCGCGATAGTGCACACGAGTATCGCCTGACCCAAATAGTGACCATCAGATATTGTACACAACGCGGTAGTGCACAATGTTTTTGTGCACATCGCGATAGTGCACACGAGTATCGCCTGACCCAAATAGCGACCGTCAGACATTGTGCACAACGCGATAGTGCGCAGCGTTTTTGTGCACATCGCGATAGTGCACACGAGTATTGCCCGACCCAACTAGCGACCATCAGATATCGTGCACAACGCGATAGTGCACACGAGTATCGCCTGACACAACTAATGACCATCAGATATTGTGCACAATGCGATAGTGCACAGTGTTTTTGTGCACATCGCTGTAGTGCACATTAATTCGTGTGTATACAGGCAGGTGACAATTATAAGTTGCACACTGTCTACCTATGCGTACCTACCTGTCTACCTGTCTACCTGTCTGTCTATGCGTTTCGCGCATTGGCTGCGTCCCCGTCCGTCTGAATTAAGGTTGTGGCAAGCAGACGTCAAAGCTACATTATGAATGTTACCCTCCTTTATCGCTTTGAAGGTTAGCGGCCGGAAGCGATGTCCGAAAAATCTTTCAGTAGCGTTGAAACTACAGAGAGGACGACAGTTCCAACAGAGCCAACAATTATAGTAAAGGCTACTGAAAGATTTTTCGGACGTCGCTTCCGGCCGCTAACCTTCAAAGCGATAAAGGAGGGTAACATTCATAATGTAGCTTTGACGTCTGCTTGCCACAACCTTAATTCAGACGGACGGGGACGCAGCCAATACGCGAAACGCGCGACGCATGCGCATTTGGATTACCGGTCCGCTTCCGGTTATTGTTGTATTGTATTCCGAATTTCACTTTGGGGCACTTTATAAGGGACCCTGGTCAACATTGCACCAGAACAGAAAAATATTAAGATGTATACAGCTCGACCCATTCGTTTGACTTTGCCACCAAATAGCGTGAAAAGGAATGGGTCGAGCTGCATACGCCTTAATATTTTTCTGTTCTGGTGCAATGTTGACCAGGGTCCCTTATAAAGTGCCCCAAAGTGAAATCCAATGCTACATAAACGGCCTAGGTAAAATCTTTGGGATCATCAAACCTTAGAGAAAATGCCGAATAAGAATACACCAAGCTGCTGTGGTGGGGCTGAACTCTATAAAGTCTTCGCGTCTTCAGTGTTGTCCTCAATACTGCATCCGGAAGTTCTACGTGTCCGTTCGCGGACCCGCTTGTATTTTCTAAAATCCACGCGAAATTACACAATTTTCTTTTTACTGTTTTTTCGGTACAAATATTCTTGTTAATATATCAAAATGTTGAGTGTGCCAAATTACCCTGCGCCTAACTTGGATGGAACGTATATCGTGGAGATTATGACTGTTGAGACACCCTACCCCATTTACGCTACGCGAACCGATATGCAATGGGCCCGCGAGGAACTTTTGGAGTATATCCAAGAACACGATAGATCACGGCTTCACAGACTTCTGGATGAAGAAGTATTCAGCGGGTCTCCAGTGTTAGTGATCATTGATGATGAAATTTATCGCGGCGCGATCATCGAACGACCATTCAACACCGACACAATACGTGTTTGGCTGGGAGTTTATGCTATTGAGAAAAAGGTAACCATCGAGAATTTATTTGTCATGCCGGCGGTCTGCAAGGGGCATCCGTGGCAAACTTTTGTTTGCGGTTTGGCAGGTATCCACTCCGTTGAAGGAGAGAAATGGTCGTCAAGCACCTGTGAGAGGATCCGCAGAGCTCTTGTCGGTCGTGAATTTATTATGCGAACTTTATACCCTGACGAGACGACCGATGCCTTATGGGTTGACTTTATCATAAATGACAACGAAGAGGGAGTGATTTCAATAGCCGATGAGCTTCTGAAATATGAACTTGGGCGGCCGACAGACGAACGGGTGAAATTTGATTGGGACGATGATATTGGTGGCGTATGCGACCGTCGAAGGGCTGCAGAAATCGAACGGAAGCTGTCACTGCGAATGACCCAGCATTGTCTTGGAGATCGTGTAAGAGAACTGGAGGCCTGTACGAGGATAGAGGATACGGTAGAGACGCAAGATGTTCGACGCCCGAACGAAGGAGACTGGGATCTGTCGTCTTCATCGTCGCTCCAAAATGAGTCATTTTCGAATGACGATCAGCCGGCTAGTACAGAAGTGCAACGATTACCAGTGTACAGGTCGGCAATCAATAGCTGCGGCGAATCGGATGACAATAGCGACGTAGAGTGAAATAAAAGTGCTGTAAATAGAGCTGCGGTGGGTACAGACTGGTGTGCGTGTGTGTGTGTGATTTTATAAAAAGTCATGAGATTTTAAAAGGTGACAATGTATGTCGAAGAAAACGTAGGACGGCCTGTTAGGTAAGGTAAAGGAAGACGGTTTTCCGGAAGGCGTTGAGATGGTGAATGGAGTGGGGCGCATCAAGTCTCGGATTTGTCACTACCTCCGGGTACTAACGGAATGCTTTCAGGGGAGTAATTGGCGTGGGGGCCATTGGGCCTGAGTCTCGTCATTGTCTCTCGTCAGTCGTCAATAGGGTTCACCGTGACGCCGAAGTTGTTCATCAACCATTCACCGATTTTCAGACATGGAGAGGTGAGTTGAATATCTCTAGCTTTTTCTATTTTTCGAGCGTTATTTTTAGTTTTATGGTACTTTGCACGTTAAAGTCTATGCATTCATCATCATATCTCATAGACAAAACACGAACAAGACGTCCACATCATTCAATTCGACGGCTTGGCGAGACCCGACCAAGAAAGAAAAAAGTCTGGAACATTATTCGGTAATAGAAAATATCCGCATTATTCCACCGTCCACGGATTTTTGGAGTTTCCACGACGAGCCGAGCTGGGATTTGGAGGAAGAACCCGAACTCTTCGCGGATATGGTAGAGCGTTTCGCGTTCGAAGTTTTTGTCGACAGAAGAGAAACCTGTGGGCCAATCAGATGTAGCCGAACCCGTACCAACGTTATAGAGTCGTGAGTACAAAGTTTTTATATTAATTTAGATATTTCGACTATCGCTTCCCTTTATTCTGTTCGAGCTACATTTTTGAAAAATATTCACGTGATTATCCATTGTTTTTGTTTACAGAAAGAACCCGAAAAAACGTCAAGGCCTGTCATACAGCCGGGATGGAAATAGCTCGGCAAGACGAAGCACCGCATCGTGAAATATTATTAGTGCTCCCTGTGAAGTGTTTATTTTGTATGGGTTTTTAATATACGTTTCATTGAAACAATTTGAAACAAATCGCGCCTGACGGTGTTTGTATGTCTTTTCCTTTCTTCATTGACCAGTAAAACTTTGTCTCTTTTGATACGAATCTCTTGACTTTAATAACCACATGAATTTTTTAAAAAATTTCCTCCTTTTTATAAACTGTCGTTTTTAAAAAATGTTTAACACTATTGTTATCTTAATTTTCATACGTGCGCGTCGACACTTTACGAGAGTGGCGTAAAATGTTTCTACGAAAGCATATCCAAATTTGTTACTTTGCATTCATTTTTTTTAAATTTCGAACACACATCTTAAAATGTCCAAAGATTTTTAAACATGTAACGCCAATGTTACTATAATTTTCGTACAATCGTGCCGAAGCTTTGCGAGTGCGGTGTGAAATGTGAATCCCGGAAAAAATACCCCCGAGAAAAACATCCCCGGGAAAAGCTCAAGATGACCCATCCGACTTTTCTGGTTAACTTTATTCTCTGAAATAATGGAAGATGAATTGGCAAAAATTATCCTGAAAATCACAGAGCGAAACACTAGTCCTTAAGAATTGCACAGCAATAGATTAATTTCATACTAAACTTCATTCGACGATGATAGTAGACTCAGAAATCAATTCTCAGTCGGTTATCTCGAAATTTGCGACATCCAGAGTGTTAAAAAAAAGTGGTAATTGCAGTCGCTCTTTGTACGATTTCACTTTGACTCTTTGACTTTCTCATAAACAAAACTTTGTTGCGTGATTCGTTCCTTTCTATACATTTTATTATGTCTCTTTATTAGTTGAAATATCTTCCATGAATGAGAGGCTATGCACATTTGCTTTTGTAATTTCTTTTTTTTTTTCAAATTAACATAAAAAATCCGGGGGTATTTTTTCCGCCTACCGTGAAATGTTTCGACGAAAAAATACACAACATTTGTAACTTTATAGTCATTTTGTACAAACAAATTTCGAAAAATTTCAAAAATGTCGGGAGTTTTTTTTTTAATTCATGTCTTCTAAACAATTTAACGCTATTTAGTTGTTACTTTAAATTTCTAAGTATCGCGCCGAAACGTTACGAGTATAGTGTAATATCTTTCTACGAACACTTACCCAAAATTTTGTGAATATAGATTTATTTCTCAAAAATTGGAAAATTTTTTATAAACGTCAATAAATGAAAAAAAATGTAAGTTTTGTGACTTATTTCTCGTATATTTATTTCTCAAGAATTGCTCAAAATTTTCATGAATGTCACCAAATAAAAAAATGTATGGTTTCTAAAAAAAAATTCTAACGCTCTTGGTATTTTAATTTCGTATAATTGTATCGAAACATTATGAGTGTAGTGTGATTTTTTTTACGTACATACTCTTTTTTTTTTTAATTTCGAAAAAATTAAAATGTCCGAAAATTAAAAAAACATTTTAAATGCCAGAAAATTTCGAAAAATGTATATGTTTTCTAAAAAATCAACAAAGTTACTTTAAATAAGAAGCAAGATACATAAATAAAAGACAATAAAAAAATGTTAACGCTATTTACTTGATAATTTAATGTTCGTACAGACGCGCTGAAACTTTGCGAGTGTGGTGTGGAATGTCTCTAGAAAACTTATCCAAAATTTGCGACTTTATATTCATTTTTCAAAATATAAAAAAAATCCAATATCAGTAATTTTTTGAATTAAGTTTTCTAAAAAATGTTTAACACTATTGTTACTTTAATTTTCGTACAATAACGCCAATCTTTAGGAGTGTGGTGTGAAATGTTTTTATGAAAATCTATCTAAAATTTGCGCCTTTATATTCATTTTTCCAAATCTCGAAAATTTTTTAAAAATGCTAGAAAATTTAAAAAATGATATGGTTTCTAAAAAATCAACAAATTTATTTAAAATAAGAAACAAGATAAATAAACAAAAGAAAATATTTCTGGTTTTCGACGGTTTGCAAGATATTAGTCGTGAGGCATCAGAAAATACGAATAGGTTTCATAACTATATATAGAATATTGGTAGTATAATCCAGCACCGATGGTTAAGTTGGTTAGCGTGCACGGCTAGTAATAATATCGTAATATCGGCGACCAGAGAGGTTTCGGTAAATAATTGCCGAGAACCCAACAGAGAGCAAGTAAATACAGCGGGCCTAAAAATGCTACAAGAAGAGTATATGAGCGACGTATGGCGGCGAGTCACTGGACGAATCTTTTACAGTCCCAGAGATGATGACGAAATAAACGATAAACACCGTTTGATCGGCTCCGAATTAATCTGTCTTCATCACGAATACATCTTCCGTCAAGTGAGGGACAATATTTTTAAAAAAACCGAGTGAATAGATTGAACATACATATACTAATATTTAAGAACAAAAAAATGTATACCTAAATTTAAAAATAAAAAAATATTGTGAACATTTTTCATCAGTATTACTTACCTTTATTCTTATTTTTCTTCGGTTTTCATTTTATTTAAAATTTTTTTCATTTTATTTCAAATTTTGTAATTTTATATAACATTTTTTTCATTTTATTTCAAATTTTTTTCATTTTATTTCAAATTTTTTTCATTTTATTTCAAATTTATTTTCTTGTTGAAATTCTGGAAAAATAAATAATCTTAAGCATTGCATTTTTTTTTGTGCGCTACGAGGCTGACCTTCGGTCACCGGCGCCAGCGATGACCTTCGACCAGCGGCCTGCCGCACACTTGTGACCCCATTAGTACCCGCTCTCGCCGCGATGGGCCCTAGCGTTCCGAGCGCTTGTCAATCCCCCACGCTCCCGCTTCTCAAACTCCCTCCACCACACTCCCCCACTTTCGGGCTACGCGTCGAGCTAGTCGAGTGATCGACCGAGGGTGGGTGGTTGGGCTCCGGACGTCGATGAAGTAACATCGTCTTGTCCACCCCCACCCCACCCACCCTAGGGTCAGCTCGAGCGGCAGCATAAGGCTCCTCAGCTGACCACCGAGAGAGGGGATGAGTGAGCGAGAGCTGTAGAATTAATGTGATCGGGGAGCATGGATTAAAATTCCAGTTTATTTATTAACCATAATATTTATTGAAAAAAACTTCCTCCACAATTTCTAAATTATAAATTGTTACGCGTGGAAAAAGGCACGCCACAGCTGCCGCTGGTCAGTCTTGTCGTGGTACGAGGATTTGTTTTCTACGTTGGCACCTCTTAGAGGCGGTGATTTCCGTGCGGTCGTCACGCCGCTCCGCGGATTCTTGCGATGACTCGCGCGATACCGCTACATCCACTCCCCCACCAGTGAGCTTGACGGGGTCAAGAGTGAACGATACAGTCTTTTTTTTTCTCTCGTAAGTTTTCTTTGGTTTATCCATCGTTGATCCCAAATGATGCGACGGAATTATTTCCGTATCCTCTTCTCTCGACGAACGTGGATCCTCGACTTCTCTTGATTGCGCATCTTCTTTAACACCATAAGCTGGTTTTAGCCGGTCTACCGAAATCGTTTTCTCTTCGCCGTTGACCTCGATGACAAATCTCCGATCATCCAACCTCCTTATTACCTTATAGGGCCCCGAATAGGGCGGTTCCAGAGGCGGTTTGACTGCATCGATTCGTAAATACACGTGCGAACTGGTGTACAAATTTTTAAGTACGAACATTCGCGCTTTGTTATGATGTGCCGTAGGTGTCGGCCGAAGTGCGCGCATATGCTCGCGAAACTTCTCAACGAATATCTCCGGGTCTGCCGGCATTTCTTGATTAATAAAAAATTCTCCCGGTACACGTAAAGTCGTGCCGTACAGCATTTCAGCACACGACGCTCCCAAATCTTCTTTAAAGGCCGTGCGTAGTCCGAGTAGCACCGTCGGCAAAAGTTCAATCCATCTCACGTGTCGATTGCACATTAACGCAGTTTTTAAGGTCCGATGCCAACGCTCGATGAGGCCATTCGACGCCGGGTGATAAGCCGTAGTGCGAATTCGATTTGCTCCAATCAGTCGAGATAAAGCCGTAAATAACCTCGACTCGAACTGACTGCCTTGATCGGTGGTGAGTGTCAATGGCGAACCGAAACGACAGATCCAGTGATTGTAAAACGCCGTGCATACCGTATCCGCTGTCATATCTTTAAGCGGTATCGCTTCTGGCCTCCGAGAAAATCTATCCATGATAGTGAGACAATATCTAAATCCATCGACAATCGGAAGCTCAATTAGATCCATGTGTATATGACTGAACCGATTATCCGGGACATCGATGAGGTTTGGTACGAATCGGTTATGTCGTTGAATTTTCGCTCTTTGGCAGGACGGACACGTGCGACACCACTCCAAAGCGTTCTTCTTTATTCCCGGCCACACGTACTTCTCTCGCAACAGTCGACATGTGCTTCTCCCACTCGGATGCGACAGCGCGTGAATCGAGTCGAATGCTTTTTTTCTCAATGCTGCCGGAATGTACGGACGTACGATGCCGTTGTCGATGTTGCAATAAATCTTGACGAGCGGTTCGACAGATAATAATTGAAGCGACAGCGACGTTTCATTCTCGAGAAGATCTTGAAGTTCTTCGTCCTCCTGCTGTGCATCCGCGATGACTTGAGCCGAAAGGACCTTTGGCATTTCGATTTGCGCGATCGATTGGATTCTCGAGAGTGCGTCGGCCACTACATTCTCGTCACCTTTAAGATAAACAATCTCTGTATCGAATTGGGAGATAAAGTCGAGTTGTCGCAACTGTCTTTCGTTAGCTTTCTCGTGCTTGCGCTGCAACGCGTAAACGAGAGGTCGATGATCTGTCCTGACGACGAAACTCCGACAATCCACGATGTGTTGAAAGAATTTAATCGCCGCAAAAATCGCTAGCAACTCTCGATCATACGTACTGTAGTTTTTTTCCGTCTTCGATAATTTTCGCGAAAAGAACCCCACAGGTTTCCAATAGTCACCCTCGAGCTGTTCCAGAGATGCACCAATGGCGGTGTTCGACGCGTCTGTAGTTAACATCAACGGAGCATCGGGAGACAGGAACGTCGTGAGCGTCGCAGCTGCTACGCTTTCCCTGCAATCCCGAAGAGCTTTTTCGACCTCCGGAGTCTTCGGTACCGGTCTCTTGTCGTTTTTTTTCGAATCTTTTAGCAAATCGTTCAGAGGAGCCTGCAACTTCGCTGCATCCGGTATACTTCTCCGATAATAATTCACGAGCCCGAGAAATCGACGAAGATCGACTATTGTCTCGGGTTGCGGAAACTCGATAATCGCTTGAACTCGATCGGTGGGAGGCTTGTATCCGTCACTATTGATAGTGTACCCCAGAAACGTTAATTCCGATTGTCCTAAAACACATTTATTAAGATTAATCGTCAGTCCGTTCTGCTGCAGGCGCTTGAAGACTATTTCGAGATGTTGACGATGTTCTTCGGGAGTGCTTGAGGCTACGAGGATGTCATCGATATAGACAACCACGAAGCTCAACTCCCTGAAAATCGAGTCCATATAACGCTGGAATGTTTGCGAGGCGTTGCGAAGGCCGAAGGGCATAACCAGAAACTCAAACAACCCTAACGGAGTTGTTATCGCCGTTTTCTGTATGTCGTCGTTGTGCATCGGTATCTGGTAGTACGCCCGAGTCAGATCGAGCGTAGAAAAGATTTTTTTACCGTGCAAACCTTGAAATACATCGTGACTGTGACCTGTAGGATAACGATCCGGTACCGTCTTCGCATTGAGCGCTCGAAAATCGCCACACAGTCGCCAAGCTCCTGATGATTTTTTTACCATATGTACAGGACTGGCCCACGAGCTTTTCGAAGGGCGAATAACCTTTTTTTCGATGAGATCCTCAATTTCCTGACGCAGAGCTTCCAACTTCGGCCCGACGACTCGTCGAGGACGTTGAGCGACCGGCGGTCCCGTTGTCTCGATGTAATGAGCGACCGGACAATTGTTCTCGGTCCGCGGTGACGTTGGCGGCGTCGTGATGCTAATGAAACGCTGTAACAAGTCGACATAGTCTCCCTGCTCGTTAATCGTCGAAATACTATGTATACTGGCTGTCGCCACTGTGCCGCACGAATTCAACCCCGTCGTCGAATCGATGAGACGACGATTTTTCAAGTCGATCAGCAAATTGTGATGTATCAGGAAATCCGCGCCGATGATCGCCGATTTCACGTCCGCGATGATGAAGGGCCAACGGAACGATCGTCTCAGTCCCAAATCCACGGTTATCGATCTACTTCCAAACGTGGCGATTTCCGTCGCATTCGCTGCGTGTAGTGTAAACGCCTGAGGTTGTAATTGGTCCTTGATAAAGCTCCGAGGAAGCACAGTGACGACGGAGCCTGAATCAATAAGATACGTAATGTTTGTATTGTTGTCGTGAATAAGCAGACGGATTTCGCCACCGATGTAGCTGTCATCGCTATCCCCAACCGCCTGTGTTTGGGAAAGCGCAACTAGTTTCCCGTCGTCGGCGTGCCAGAGAATTTGCAAGGCTGCAGGCAACGTTTCGCTGCCTGACCGAAGCGTGCGTGATAATAGCAAAGGCCCGATTGCGACGACGATGACATGCTGCGTGAACGAGATCGTCCTCGTCGACCTTGACCTTGATTTTGATTTTCGTTGGACGCACCGCCGTGGTCGACCTTCGACATCAGCTTGTCTAGTAACGTTAGAACCGTCTCCATAGACTTCTCCAAAGCACTCAAGCGCACGTCGCCGGAGCCAGCAGACTGCTTCGCGATGGACGACGTATTCGGTACAGCCGTAGCCATGACACTCGAGCTGCCGCAAGTCTCGACGAGAAGATCTGCCGTTTCGGCAAGCTTATCGAGACTTAGATCCGTACTGCCGACAAGGAATGCTCGGAAGTTCGACGGTATACACTGTATAAAACGGGATCGTAGAAAATCCTCGTGTATTAAATCTCCGCTCAACTCTTGCATCTCTTTATCTGCGACCGGCGGACGTCTGAGAAGGTCTGAGACCTGTTGAATCGTTTTGGCGTCCAATGCCTCGAGCACGAAGTTAAACTTCTTATCGTCGCTCCGAATCCGTCGGTTATTGAAAGTAGCTTCCACTTGTGTGAACCACAAGTCCGGCATATTTACCCAAAATTGCGGAAGTCGAAGAGTCGTGATTTCCTCGATGTCGATGTCCGCGCGAGGGCCGACGCGATTGTTCGCGCCTCCGAGAGCGCCGGGAACTTGTCCTTGCGGATTGAGTGGAGGCTCCTCTTCTCTTCTCATATCGATGAGATTTCCGGCCGGCGGCTCGGTGCGTTCCGGTGAATGTTCGATCGGCATTGTCTTTTGGTTTTAGGTTAACCACGCGTGCGATGATAATCCGCTCCGATCACGTCGGGGTCACCACTTGTAGAATTAATGTGATCGGGGAGCATGGATTAAAATTCCAGTTTATTTATTAACCATAATATTTATTGAAAAAAACTTCCTCCACAATTTCTAAATTATAAATTGTTACGCGTGGAAAAAGGCACGCCACAGCTGCCGCTGGTCAGTCTTGTCGTGGTACGAGAATTTGTTTTCTACGTTGGCACCTCTTAGAGGCGGTGATTTCCGTGCGGTCGTCACGCCGCTCCGCGGATTCTTGCGATGACTCGCGCGATACCGCTACAGAGCGAAGCGTCACCGAACAAGCACACCCCACTACTAACCACCGCCATTTTGAAATATTGTCTATAGGTACTGACCTCTACTAGTATATATCGATGGTTACTTACTTGTTGAGAATTATTTCGTAAAACATATCAACAACGAAAATTTTGATTATCAACGAAAATCCGCGATGAGCAACATAAACGTAAATTAATATTTGAATTCGATGACTTTTCGATTGAAATTTAAATTTCTGTTACGTTAAGATATTTAAGATAATAAGTAACAAAAACTGTTTCGTAATTACAGACATTTGAGGAATAACAATATTGTCTTTTCTCGCGACTATCCATTCTGCAGGAAACCACAATTTGCTTTATTCTCAAATGTCGATAATTTCGGAATGACATTCATTAGTTTTCGTTACCGACTGAGTATTTTTACATCACCTCAACTGAAGACTCTAAGATAGTTACGTACAAATTGGATATTAACTACCTGTACGATAGACAATTCGACAAAAAAAGTTAAAATTTTGTTTTTCAAAGCGATAGTATTATGCGTTTTCATCCATCGATGATCAGGCCGCCACGATTATACGTATATCAAGTAATATATCGAGTATCGTTTTTCTGCACAGAACCTCAGGTTCGCTCTATATATAGTGAAGAGACAAATCTCGATTCGTGGATTCTCCGTTTATTTTTTTCGCAATCGTTTCCCCAAAGATCTTTGCTTCGGGACTCTGCGAATCGCCTCGACTCATTAGGCATTGCGAATCATTCGTATTCTATTCGAGAATAAAATTACTAATAATATTTTTGTTGTAAGATACAGCGAAGGCACGTTTTTACGTTAAATGATCTTCTTCTTTAATATGACATTTTTTTTTTCCATATCGTCCAATTCCGTGTCGCAACAATTGCAATAATAATTATCGTTGTACCTGCGGACTATGTCGTCGCAGCCGTATTTCTTCAGCGAATCTTTGTGTAACTTGCTCTTTACGTGATCTTTGCGAACCTTTTGGTGAACGGGATAGTCGTCGTCGTCGTCGTCGCTGCAAAGCCAACAATAATACGTGTCCGCGATTCATTTCGAATTTTGTTTTATCGCGTAGATGAACGACGAGGCATTCGACGAGATGCCGAAACTTATTTTTTCCCTTAAAGTCAATTTAACCAATCGCAGATGATTTTCGCTATTTATGTGACGACGAACTTGCTTCGTCCCCAACATTTTGTTGTTGCAACATTCGCAATAATATTTATTGTTTTCCCTGCTGACAATTTTATCACAACCGTATTTCGCGACGTTGGCGCCGTGTTTTTCTCCGCTGATGTGAGCGCTGAGCTTATTTTTGTTGTTACCGTAAGCCGTGTAATTTGTCTTGAATTTCATTAGGCAAATTAGGCAAACGTAAGATTGCCGCGTCCAACTGGATATCGAGGTGAATAGGCGGCGATGAAGTTCAGCCTCTGCGTCGACGATCTCTTCCGCTTTTTTCGAAGTTTCTTTAATTATCGACTCCGGGTTACCATTAATTTATTCCGAACAGTTCGATTCTTCTACTTTAATCGAAGACACCGGCGTTTCTTTCGCGTCGCTGGGATAACTCTTGATGCAGTTCGATAACCCGTTATGGGCATTTATTTGCGGTAACGAAGAATTTATAATAATGATATTCGATTTTTTCAAAGTATGCATTTGAATTTTTGTTTTTATCGGATTTTCGATTACGCAAATTCTTATTAATACGACCAAAATGTTTGCGCGATCTTACGTGCGCGCCGAGTTCGACGTGAAAAAGTTCATAGTCGCAGCTTTGGCAGTAATATTTTTCATTTTTCGCAACGGCGATCGTTTCGCAACCGTAATTTACGAGAGATTCTCTGTGACGATTGCCGCCGCCGATATGAGAATCGACATCCTGATGACGTAGAAATATTCCAGAACCGCGGCAAACGTGACAAAAGTATGTTGTGTCGTCGATTTTCGTAACGTTGATGCAAAACGCATGCTTAACGTTTTCATCGTTGTTTTTCAAAAATTTTGGAACGCGATATCGTTTGTCGCTCGAATGTATTGCTGCGACGATTTTTCTTTTTGCTTTTTCGTTTTTACGTGATAATAAACGCGCTTCATTCTGCGAAGTGTTTTGTCGCAATATTCACAGCGATATTGCCCCTCATTATGCATTATACCGTCGCAGCCGTGTGAGCAGGTAATGTACCTATACGGATTTTTTCAAGATGGCGGCGGTTGGTGGTGGGGATTGTTGCCAGCCTCTGCTGGGTGTGTGTGTGTCACCCCCACCACACCGCGCCGTCGGGGGCCCTAGATGCCCGAGGCAGGCTAGGGTGATCGGGGGAGATGTTACTTCGTCGGCTGTCAGGTCCCAACCACCCGCCCTTACTCGAGCACTTGACTAGCTTGACCAAGTGTGGTATGGTGGGAGGCGTGAGGGTAGGGTGGAAGAGAGTGAAGGTAAACGTGTGGGGATGCGCGTCTGGAGCGCCAGGGCCGTATAGTGCCGGATCAGCGTACTATGCCGTGTTATCGCTGAAGGCCAGCGGTGCTGCTACTGACTAGCGGCGCGTGGGGAGGAGGTATGATGACGAGGGCGCCGAAGGTCAGCGTTACGATCGGCTCGTTTTTATCTATTTAGTATCGCGAAAAAATTTGAAAACCCATTTAGTGAGCTATTTTACAGAAGTACAAATAAAATCGTAAAGATATGTGCGGAAGTAGTTGAGGACACGTCAAGATAACGGCAAGGGAGGAGCCGTGAATGGCCGTTTTATCACCAGGATGCGATCACCAGGAGGGCATCAGGATGCGATTGCATCGCGAACAGCAAGCGCACGGGAGTATTAGGGGAGACTCAAGCATATTCTGATAATGGGCCGGCTACCGTTAATGATCGGGGGCCGCTGTGCCATAAAATGTCGTCTACCAAAAGACGATGTTTTCTCTAAGTAGGTAACTACTAAAAAAGTTTGGAGTGAATTTGACAAAAATAATTAGATGCTTCACGAAGGAAGGTAAGTGGGAGTCCTGGATGTCCGCGGTGGGGTAGGGTAGCTGGGACCTGGCGACCGATACCGCTCATTGGGATGTATAATAGGAGAGTAAAAACAGGGTACTACGTTTACCAATCTTTGGATTTTTTTCTATTTTTTATTTACACTGGATTATCGAGTCGTGAATACGACAACCGGCTACTCGAGGACACGTACTCGTACTTCGGCCGTAACTCGGGATACCGAACCCACATGCATCCAGCGTCTAAAATTAAAAACTTTTTACGAAGTTTACAAAAAATTTACAAAAAATTTAATAGAAATTGTTTTATAAAGGTAACATTTGATAATGAAGAAAACGTAGGGTAGTCTGTTAGGCAGAGTAGGGGAAAGCGGCTTCCGGAAATCTTTGAGAGGAAGAATTGGAGTGGGAGCATTAAGCCGGGACTCGTAATTGCCTGTAGGCAATAGCGCAAAGGTTGAGTGGAAAATTGGAGTGGGGCGATTGGGCCTGAAACTCAGCATTAGCTCTCGTCAGCCGTCAGAAGGATATCATTGTAACGTCGAAGTTGTTCCTTCTTCGTTCACAGTTTTTCAGATATGGAGAGGTGAGTTTGATATTCCGCGCTTTCTCCGGTCTTCCATCTTTTGGTGTATTATTTTTAGTTTTATGAAATTTTACGCGGTGCATTGTATGCATTTACCATGTTTTACAGCCAAAATGTAAACACGTTCGCCGCGGTCAATTTGACATCCTGGAGAGATCCCGCCAAGAAAGAAAAAAAAAATATGGATTGTGATTCGGACGACAAAAATATACGCGTTATTCCACCATCGACGGATTTGTGGGGCTGTCACGATGAGCCGAGTTGGGATTAGGAGGAGGAATGGGATCTCTTCGCCGATATGCTGGAGCGTTTCGCGAACGAAGTTTTTGTCGATAAAAGAGAAACCTGTGGGCCAATCAGGTGTCGCCGAACCCGTCCCCGTGTCAATGTTATCGAGTCGTGAGTACAGCTTTATTATTATGTTAGATATTTTTAGCAGCGTTTTCGTTTAATCTCTTCGAGCTATATCTGCTGAAAAGTATTCACGATGTTTGTCTTTCTTTTTTGTTTGTAGAAAGAACCATAAAAAACGTCAGAGTCCAGCATACGGCCGACAAGGAAATAGCTCGACAAGACGTAGCGGCAAAGCGTGAATGAAAGACCAAAAGTGTAAAGTGACAAGTGATCGATATCGAAATCGTTAATTTGAAAGACATTCCCGCTACTCTCTGTATTTATTTATATTTACGGTTTTATGAAAAATGTATTTGTGATAATTTTATTTTGTGTGTTTTTATGAATATATGCTCCATTGAAACAATTTAAAACAAAATCGCTGTGTCGTGCCATATCGGCGCGTATTCTTTAACGATGTTTCACACGTACCTTTCCTAGCAAAAATGAGATTTCACGAGAATTCCAAATACTTACCAATAGTATAAAAATCTAAAAAAATCATCAGCAATGAAGACATCAAGGACTATGAATTTGCATAATAACAATGCGAAAATGTTATAAACACATAACTAATTAAAAAAAAGAAATAAAAAAGAAATGCCGGTGAACTTTTTTCTCTTGTCAAATGAATCTCTTAATTTTTACCAACCATATGAATTTTCTAAATGTTCTCACTTTTTGAAAATCTTTTTTTAAACATTTTTCGTGTACTACTGAAATTGATATTTCTAAACAATTTACTGCAATTACTTTGGTTTTATTTATGTGAATATTGTAATTCTAGTAAACTTTTGTATCTAAATCTTTTCTTTTTGTCGATGACGGATATGCCTTTCTCTTTTCAAATGAACCTCTCCATATTTTAGCAAGCATAAGTATTTAAATTTTCTTTCTTTTTTTTTACATTTTCGAAAATCTCGTTTTGACATTCTATTAACACTATTGCCACTTCAATTTTGGTACAACCATGCCGAAACTTCATGAGTGTGACGTGAAATGTTTTACGAAAACATATACAACATTTTTTGCTTCCTCATGAAGCTTTGTTTTGGTGAGAAAATTTTTTTCGTTTTTTTATGTAAACGTGTTCAGAATGTTCTAAAATATCGGAAAACGAGCGCGGTAGACTGTGATTAATGAACGAGAGGAAGCATTATGGCAATGTAATTGTCAGCTTTTTAAAATGTTAGAAAATGTATGTTTACAAAATTTACAAAAATTTACATAATTTACAAAAAAAATTACAAAATTTACAAAAAAATTACAAAATTTACAAAATTTACAAAATTTATAAAATTTACAAAATTTACAACAAATTTACAAAATTTACAAAAAATTTACAAAAAATTTACAAAAAATTTACAAAATTTACAAACTTATTCTATATATAGTCACACGGCCCGAAACATATTGTGTTTAAAGTCGTCGGATACCCCACCGAAAGCTATTCTACATCCGTGGAAGTGGCCTGATGGTCCGAGACACAGACTTCACGCCGATTTTTTCGTTCCGATGGAAAAGCCGGAAAATCTAAGAAATGTGATTAATGAACGAGAGGGAGTATTATGGCAATGTAATTGGCAGCTTTTTAAAATGTTAGAAAATGTATGTTTCCAAAATTTATAAAAAATTTACAAAATTTTCAAAATTTACAAAAAATTTACAAAATTTACAAAAAATTTACAAAATTTACAAAAAATTTACAAAATTTACAAAAAATTTACAAAATTTACAAAAAATTTACAAAATTTATAAAAAAAAATATCTTCCGGATTTCCGGAAGCCGCTTTCTCCTACTCTGCCTAACAGACTACCCTACGTTTTCTTCATTATCAATTGTTACCTTTATAAAACAATTTCTATTAAATTTTTTGTAAATTTTTTGTAAACTTCGTAAAAAGTATTTAATTTTAGACGCTGGATGCATGTGGGTTCCGTATCCCGAGTTACGGCCGAAGTACGAGTACGTGTCCTCGAGTAGCCGGTTGTCGTATTCACGGCTCGATAATCCAGTGTAAATAAAAAATAGAAAAAAATCCAAAGATTGTTAAACGTAGTACCCTGTTTTTACTCTCCTATTATACATCCCAATGAGCAGTATCGGTCGCCAGGTCCCAGCTACCCTACCCCACCTCGGACATCCAGGACTCCCACTTACCTTCCTTCGTGAAGCATCTATTTATTTTTGTCAAATTCACTCCAAACTTTTTTAGTAGTTACCTACTTAGAGAAAACATCGTCTTTTGGTAGACGACATTTTATGGCACAGCGGCCCCCGATCATTAACAGTAGCCGGCCCATTTTCAGAATATGCTTGAGTCTCCCCTAATACTCCCGTGTGCTCTCCGTTCGCGATGCAATCGTATCCTGATGTCCTCCTGGTGATAAAACGGCCAGTCACGGCTCCCCCCTTGCCATTATCTTGACGTGTCCTCAGCTACTTCCGCACATATCTTTACGATTTTATTTATACTTCTGTAAAATAGCTCACTAAATGGGTTTTCAAATTTTTTCGCGATACTAAATAGATAAAAACGAGCCGATCGTAACGCTGACCTTCGGCGCCCTCGTCATCATACCTCCTCCCCACGCGCCGCTAGTCAGTAGCAGCACCGCTGGCCTTCAACGATAACACGGCATAGTACGCTGATCCGGCGCTATACGGCCCTGGCGCTCCAGACGCGCATCCCCACACGTTTGCCTTCACTCTCTCCCACCCTACACTCACGCCTCCCACCATACCACACTTGGTCAAGCTAGTCAAGTGCTCGAGTAAGGGCGGGTGGTTGGGACCTGACAGCCGACGAAGCAACATCTCCCCCGATCACCCTAGCCTGCCTCGGGCATCCAGGGCCCCCGACGGCGCGGTGTGGTGGGGGTGACTCACACACACACCCAGCAGAGGCTGGCAACAGTCCCCATCACCAACCGCCGCCATCTTGAAAAAATCCGTATAGGTACATTACCTACTCGTGTGTACGAAATGTGGCGATGTGATGCTCCGATGAAACGTGATTTTGCGTCGCGTCGGCGGGCAATTGGAAATCGCAAATTTCGCAATAAGGCTTTTCTGCTTCCTACCTGTTAATGTAAGCAAACGTTCAAACCAATTTTTTGCAGCTTTCGAACATTGCATTTGATGACTCTGAACTCTTCACTGGTTTTGGAGTCGCAGCGATATTCGCGTCTTTCAGCTACTGGATGTGGTCCATGATGCAACGAGGATTTGCTACGTTTTTCTTCAGTTTTACAAGTTTCCGTAGTTGATAACCGCCCGGTTGAATCTGTTATACACAAAAAATGGAATTTATGGCAGCGTTACAAAAATAATTTTTTGTTTACGTTATTCGACATTAGAAACATCGCAAACGATTTAGTTTGCTTTGTTTTTTCTTTTGTTGACATTACGATTGTTACAGAGTTTGCGAATTTATCGACGACGTTACTGTTATTTAATATCTCGAACACAAGAGATTTCTTTTTTTTTTTGCATCGTTCGATTTTGCAAATATTCCTTCGTTTTTCTTTTGTCAAAAGTACCATTGTTCGGGAATTTACAAAATTATCGGTGATCTTATTGTCACGGAAAATGTAGAAAAGGTCATTTATTTCATTTATTTTATTGATTTTTTTTTTCTTTTTGCAACAGAATATTTCATTCTCAATTTGTGAGGGTAACCTACTATTCGCAGAAGAATTAGATAGTACTATTAGCTGAGCAGCAAATAAATCCTTCGATACACAACTGCAGCAGGACACGCAGAGGCATATAGCAACACATATGTCACAGCGCTGCGACAACTGTTAAATGTAAAACATGATGATTTTGCAGTATTCATAGATTTTAAAAGTTATGAAGTATTCTTTATTTGTATTTATATATATTACTTTATTTCTTTACTTATATTTTTGTTAACGCACATCTCTTGTTTCGATAGATTACATATATTTTTTTTCTTATCTTAAGTATGACAAAATACTGGGCTCGATAAATAAAATAATACAGTCTCTTCATTCTTCAGTTTTCATAACCATAATAGCTAGCCATAGTACGGGCTTTCGTACTGTCGGTACCTGGGACCTGCTTCGTAACCACGTCCTCTGCCCCGATGTCCTCGCATCCCTGAATTCCACGTGTGGCGATAGCTGAAAAAACAAAATAGCATATTATTTTTTATAGTATAAAGAAAAATTGATTTTTATAAAAACTTTTTGTACAAATAGAGAAAAAGTGTGAACTTACTACTGATCGCGTGCATGTTTAAATGTTCCGCCTCTAGTCTTGGATAGCCTATCCTTGCCTAGCCTTGCAAGACTTTCCTCAATGCCTCGACTTTGATTTTTTTGCATTCCTTTGCGAATCTCGTCACGGATTAATGTCAAAATTCCCTTCATGTTGCCTCCTGTGGGGATGTCGTTCGATTCAACTTTCAGTTTATTTGTCTTCTGTTTCTGATTGAGTTATTTCTCCGATGCGAATTTCGCCAATGCTTCCATTTCGATAAACTTTTTAGTTTCAGGATAGTGCATTCGTTTTTCAACTGATTTTGCGATGAGGTCCATAACCATCTGTCTCATATGAATTTCACGCTCAAAAAATTCTCGACGCTGGCTTTCGAGAGCGTACAGAAGCTCGTCACGGATTTTTCTTTTTTATCTAGTTCGCGTTCGAGCTTTGTACGAAATCCTTCTTGATTATTCGGCAAAGCACCTTGATTCTCTGATTTTTCTGTAACGCCGGATAAATTTACATCAAGATGCATAAAATGTGATATAACGTAAAAATATTATTTAAAACGATTACCTGACATCTTGTTAATCGTGGAGCCCACGTACAGTAACTTGCGATCGGTAAATGCTCGTTTCTCGGTTTATCTTCGACAACTGCGAGTAGAGAACACTCAATGAACGCTATGGTAGATCGCCGTAGAACATCGCGCCAATAGTATCGGTTGGTAATAATAATAATTTTAACGACAAAACATAGTCCGCGCCAAACTTCGCTTAGTGCGTTACGACGTGTCCCTTGTATCTGTGGTCAATTAACACACGAGCCTTCTCTTTTTTATAGTGTGTTTATTAAAAATTTTGTACGGACAGTGGTCGGCAAATATTTATCTAGAAATGACAGGTAAACATCGAACGTTCTAAATACTATTTCTAAGAAACGGATTTTTTATATGTAGATTGTGAAGATATATGTATAGCATGTGTGATTACAGATCGAAAAAATTACGCAAGTGAGCCCAAGGGTAAAACTTCAATCGATCTGAGCAGCGAAAAATCTGGAAACGTGAACGCTGCGGAAAACGGTACAAAGGGTATTGAAGAAGAGTTGGAGGACGCGACAAAATGTATCGCACAACTGCAGCGCAAACTGAAAAGCCAGGAGCAAAAGTTCACAGAGTGGAAAACGAATTTCCGTGAAGCAACTCCGGGCCTCATCGAGACTGAGGTGAAAAAACAAATCGGGATTGAAATCGAGAAAAAAATTATAGAAATGCACGATTCGTCCTTAAAAGAAGTAGAAAACAAAGTCGTCGATGTACTCGGAGAAAAAAAGAAAAAAATCAGAAAGACGGAGGATATAGAAAATGAGGAAGAACGGATGATTATACGAAAAGCGATCGAAGAAAGTATAAACGCGGAAAAAAAACAGAAGATGAAAGAGGATGAAATTTAAAAAAAATATCAGCGTCTTATTAAAGCAGAGGTAGACAATGCGTTAGGACGGCGAAACTTGGATCGTTATTCGGAGTCAAGCGATGATGATCTTTCAGCGTATCAAAAAAACTCTCGATCCAAGAATCGTTTAACGTACAAGCGTCGATTTGAGTGGGTTTATTTATTTTTTTTTGCCAATTAAATCCATTGTACGTTTATTATATTTATACATTTTATGTTTCGTATTTATTTCAGCTAGGACTGCGACAGAACTCATCCGAGCACCAGTCGATCCGCAATATCCAAAGGGAGAAAAACATTTTTCATAGCGACAACAAAACATTCAATTATATAAACATGTAACGCAAGAATAAATCTTTTGTTTGTATCCTCCGTTATTACATCGTAATTTTATGTCTACGGTCCTTTTTTCCGAAGGGTACTCGACATACTCGATATACTCGATCGACTTTAGGGGTCTAGTAATTACATAGATATAGGTATTGATAATTGGAATCTGAATTATGCAACTGAATCTGATGAGGTCGCAGAGTAGCGAAGTAATCAATGATGCCAGTTGATGTATTAATCTACACGAGTATTTTCGTTCAGTATCGGAAAAAAACGAAAAATAAGTCGTTGTTGCTATATATATATCCTCGACATTTCGTTATATTATATTGCAATATTATATTTCTTCTTGTTTCGTTTAACGAACGTTAAGAGTACATCAGGCATCCGAAACGATTTTTTCATCTTCCTACGAATACACGATCGCTCGGTCGGTATATTACCATGAAGACATAATCAAGTTGGTACAGAACTTCTTAATCTCTGTTTCAGAACTGTGCAGAGTTTACTTTTCGATCTCTGTGTCTTCTAAGATTTCATATGTTGTTTTTCAGCGTATGCTGCAACGATCTAGCGATATAGAAAGCTGCATCGGATAGTGTATAACTTGAAAAACATCCTACTCCTACTTTTTCGTTTTATTTTCTACTTTTTTTTTTTCTTTGTGACTTTTCTTTCATTTTATTTTATACTTTTTTTTCGTTTTTGTGGCGATTGTTTTTCCCTCAGTTTGCGTCGAAACGGCATCGCTACAAGCTGGTCACAGTATTCCAAAGCTGCATCGTATCAACTTTTTCCAAAACTGCATCGTATCAGCTTATTTCAAAGCTGCACCGTACCAGCTTATTTCAGAGCTGCACCATATCAGCTTATTCAAAAGCTGCACTGTACTAGCTCATTACATATCAACTAGTTCAGCACTGAGCTGCATGGTGTCCGCTGACTAGAAAACTCTATTAGTTTCATTGGTGCAAATTTTATATTAATTTATTCAGCACAGTGCTGCATCGTCTCAGCTGAATAGGAAAATCGATCGGTGTGAAGTTTTTCACAACTTGTTCGGCGCAGAGCTGCATCATCTCATTTCAGTAAGAAACTCCATCGGTGTGAATTTTTTGACAACTTGATCAGCGCAGAGCTGCGTCGTCTCATTTTAACAGGAAACCCCATCGGTGTGAATTTTTTGGCAACTTGTTCAGCACAGAGCTGCATCGTCTCAGTTCAATAGGGAACATTATTAGTATCATCAGTGCAAATTTTTTGTCTTCTAGTTCCGCGAAGAGATACATTGTTTCAGCTCAATAGCAGACTCTATTTGTATCATCGCTGTAAATATTTTGTCAGTTCGCTCAGCTGTCCGCTGTATTGTTTCAGCTTAATAGGAAATTTTATCAGTACCATTGCTACACATTTTTATATTTAAACAGCTCTATTAATTGACTAGCTGTTGGCTGAGCTGCATGTGTACGGGTTTGTTAAAAAGCTGAAACATCTCAATTGATTGTTAAGCTGCGTTTTCTTTATAGTTACAATTTCATTCCTTCAATTGAGATAGTTGGGCCATAGAGGTATTTGTAATACGAGGTATCGGTATTATTACATGTAATATAAAAAATATCGAAGCGTGTAACTCGTTTTGAAGTTGAAAAGCTGCTCCAGACGCTCATTATAAAGCCGCATCAATCTCGATTTATGTACAGTATCTATATCTATATATATATACTAGCGTTTCGTCAATTGTAAACTATTTTGAGTTAAGACCCATTTGAGGAATATTTTTGCTTCTTTCTCCGCCGCCGACTACCGCGGCTGCCTCCTTCGAAATCCCCTTAGAGGAACTTAGAATATTTTGGCCTTCCTCTCCCACGCTCCTCCCCATCCCCCCCCCCCCCCGCCCCTCGAAAAATATTGTAAGTCCCTCTAAGGGGGACTTAGAATATTTCAGGCTGAGCCCTCTTTGGGGACTTAGAATATATTTGCCTGGGACCCCCCCTATGGGGACTTAGAATATATTTGCCTGGGACCCCCCCTATGGGGACAGAATATTTCGGGCTGGGGCTCCTTTTGAGCGAGCGGGGGCGGGGTGGCGGGGGAGGGGTCGAGCGAGCGGGATCGAGGCGGCGGGGGTCTCGATTCCTGACACGGCGGCGGCGACAGCGGCGGTAACTTTATATATATAGAGATATATATATAAATTTATATTGCGTAAGAATATCAATGTATGCGCAGCCCTGATATTATTAAAAAAAAATTTATTGATATCGATTGACTCATAATCCAGTATAGTTCTTAAAAAAAAAAAGCTGTATGTATTGTGAGGGGATTTTTCCCTTCACACTTCGGTCGTTCTCCGTCGGCCAAACTAACTACAAAAAAAACGATTTTATTGGGCGCCAGTCATTCTTTTCTATCACCGGCGATGACGGTCCGGTCAATACATCAACTATAAACTAATCTCCAAAAAACATAAAATTTCCTAATCGCGAGAAATCCGGAAACACGGCACGACTAAATACTAATGACGGAGACGCGAGCGGTATACCCTGGGTCACTCACTATGCTAGGTTTGGTAGAGGGGGTCGGGGACGGGGGAGAAAGAAAGTTTAATAAAAAAAAGACAAATAACTCAACATTTTGCTTACGTGTTCCACTATTGAGATAATTACGAGTGGTTGGCGATACAAAGGAAAATTATAAAGAAACTTAATAATCATTGATAATCGATATAATCGGGAGCCAAAATTAAATTACTAGTATTACGAAATAAAAGAAAGGATAATGAGCAAAAAAAAGAAAGAATATCGTTGAATGCGTCCAGGGGGGACTCAGCGAGAAAAGAACCGTACGACAGTGGTTCGAATAATTAACAGTGGAGGTTGCGATGCGTAACAGGACGCGGATATTCTATGGCGAGTGACGAGGCGAATAAAACGGAGATACAACGGCTATGCCGCGCTTACCGAGCGATGACGAACGTAGAACACCTTTTCACCGTTCTGCAACTTTCGTTACCGGGATCGGGCGAATCGCCTCTCGGCGCTCTCGCAGCGGAGGGTAGGATTCAAACCCCTGTGTTTTACACTCGGGATCATGATTTTTGCGGAGCCTCCTCTCGAAAAGAGGGAGAGCGAAAGCTCAACGCGTAATTTCTTAGCGTAGATTATGGGTATCGAACTCAATCGCATGTCGAGAGTCGATTCTCCGATAAAATAGCTCACGGGATCTAAATAAATTCAATGATGCACAAAAAAAAGGAAAATCACTACATTATGCAAAATTTGGAATTAGCTCAGCACATGGGAGTCAGATCTCCACGAGATACTCACGGTAATACTACCGGAGACGATCTCGGAGATCCTCTCGCCACGGCGACTCACTCGAGACTATCGAATCTCTCAATCTCTCGAATCTTCACCCCGATACCTTTCCAAAATCCGCACAGAGAGAGAATGGGAGGGAGAGGTGACGCCGAATAATTCTCACACCCATACGGTGATACTTATTCGCGAATCGGGCGGGTGTTGGGCCCTACGCATTTACCTCCTTCCTTCCCCCCGCACAGAGGCGAGCTCGGAACCCCTACTCTAAGTGGATCTGGCAATCCCTCCCGACGGGGTGATCCAAAACCCGCCGACAGGGCCTTCCATATGCGACATTTCGCAAAACATAACTCGAAACTCCAACCTTTGCTCGCCCCTCTATCCTTTGAGTGCCGGTTTTTCAGCCGGACCAGTTGATCCGCGGGAAGTCTCACAGGGTGATGGGCGATCGGGTGGCGGGTAGCTCGGCATGCCAGCTCCTTTTCACACCACCCTTTCCACCCACCCTCCTCCATCTAACGGGATGCGGTTAACCGCGTCTTATTCATCACAAAAAAAAAAAGAAATCCAAAACACAACGCCAAAGCGCTCCAAAAATTTAGTCTCTAATCGTAATCTCTAATTTGACTCTAATACTCATCCCACGTACACTCGATACTCCCATCTCGTGACCCAGACTTTCTACTGTGCGACGTTATTCTCTCAATACGGTATCGATCTTTACATGACTCTACTTTCTCTCAAAATTACGATACAGCTGATCGAATTCTCCTCTCGATAACGCTTATCTCGAGTCGATATCGCTCATCTCAATCGTTCGGTATCAATAACTTATTTGACGTACTTTTTGTTAATTTTTATTTCTTGGGAAAATGTTAATAATATGGGACGAGATCGATAATAAATTTTACTGCCGGGAAGGTGTTCTTGGTATAAAACGATCGCGGATGCGGTCGTTACAATAGTTCTCTCGTTATTTTACTGCCGCTGCTTATCGTCTCGTCACTAACCTTGCTGCGCGGCGCGCGTGGGACGCCAACGTTGAAAACGGCGTCACAGTATTATATTGCATTCAATATATATTCTCTGACGTGGATAAATATATAGATTAACCAATACATTGCAATTATCCAATTGCGAGCTCGAAGTGAGTCGTACATTTCTGCTGACCTTCTCGTAGATAGCATTTTTTTTTTCAACATGCGTATCAATATCAGACCTTTGTCAGCGATACCCAAAGACGATGCGATGAATATTGCGGTGGTCATTTTTTATGGCAAGTGGTTACGTGACGATCACATGGATACATTTGGGACCATGTTAACGGCTGCGAACCCTGAGTTCGAAATGCAGTCCGTGTTGTACATGCAGCATCCATGTCTAATTAAGGCAGTATCACCCAATACAAAGCACATCCAGATACTATACAGTTGTGAGGATATGCGTACAAATGAAAATGGTCATTGGATTTGCTCGTATTATGACACAAAGAAGGTGTACATCTACGATTCGCTAAATAGAAAAAAACTGCATCCCCATCACGAATTGTATCTTAAAAGATTGTTTCCGTTTTACCCTACTCAAAACGTACAATTCCCACGAGTTCAACAGCAACCTAATAGCAGCGACTGTGGGGTATTCTCTATCGCTTTCGCAATTTCAATATTGTACGGACGTGACCCCGCAACTGTGACGTACACAACTTCTGAAATGCGAAAGCATTTACTAAAAATATTTGAATCGGAGAGTGTACAACACTTTCCGGTTTCAGTAGAATTCGAAACTCCACAAAATTGCAAAGAGCGATCGGAAGTTCCAAAAGCGGTATGCTTAAATTTTGTGATATCCAATCGAGACGCGTAAAGAACGCCTCATCGAGCACAACCTCTTAAAATATTGGGCAGTGACCAACGATCGAAAGCCAGTCGAAGTTCAATTCAAACGATTAATAAAAAAAAAATTTCACCAGTCCGATCTATAATAACCCATGGGAATGTCACGGTGACACCAAAAACGATAGAACTGTTACGTCCCGTATCTTTTCGCGAATTTTCCGATGGAAAATTCCCGAAGCGAAGCGAGACGCAACTCTTCTTAGCAACAGCGCATCGCTGAGCTCATCTGGGGTGTGATTTCACACCGCAGCTGCGCTTATGCGATGCGCTGCAGAATTGTATCCCTCGATACACTTTTATATTACATTGCCGAAGAAACAGAGATCCACGAGGTATGAAGTTTCCGACACGCTCAGCGATCGCAAGATCCCAGCGCGTGGCGTGGACTTCGTACCTCAAAACTGCGGAATCGCAGATGCTGATTTTGCGAGACTGTCTCCCCTTTCGCCCTTTCGACGATCGCGGAGATCCTCGCAAGATCGAGAGGAAGGCAGTCTCTAGACAGCAGCGATCAAAGATAGATCGGTCTAGAGGTCTCCGCGACCTCGTGTCACATAGGTCTGTGAATCTTCGATAGTTAACCTCCGGTATTGCTACAAAGTTAGTAGCCACAGTATCGGGAACGTGGCTTCGTAGTGTGTTCCGCCGTGCTGTAAATCGAGTCGTGTTAGTTGTAAGGCCCCCGAATTGTGTTCACGCCGGTCGTGTAAATCTCCGTCGGTCAACACCCGATACTGCTACAAAGATAGTAGCCACAGTATCGGGAACGTAACCCCGCGAGTCCGTTCCATATTGTTGTTAATCAATTCGGAAATAATTATAAAGACTATAATATTAAAGCCTCAGTAGAGACAGATAACGCCGAGTAATGTGTAGAAAAGTGTAATTCATAGTGTGTAGTAAAAACTAAGAACCCCCGCCGGGAGAACAACATCCGTAAGTACGGGAATGTGTATGTATGTGTGTATGAACATATGAGAGCGACTCCAACCAACTTTTACTTAAATTCCCAATAATCACTTCTTGTAACTTTCGGACTATCATCCACCAGATATTTACCCTCAATATATATTTTTCATACTCGTGTTTGCCGAAAATCCCTTTTGTTACTTTTATTTCGAGACCTCTCACCCTTTTACAGGTATCGAGAAACCGGGCCCGTTTAGGGACGAAGCAAAGCGCCCACGTAAAAATAAACTCTGCGCCTCTCGCAGAGATTTGTATACGGCTAGCACGTATACAAATCTCTCTATACACCCTCTCTAGCACGTAACAGAACCAATTTTGACTCATCTAGCACCCGTACTAACTCATAATCCAGAGAAAAAATCCGGTCCGTGTAAAACAATTGATCTATCTCAAACTATCTTTCCAAGAGTATCTGAAAAACGGCTGGCAATAGTTGTTGGAAATAAAAAACGAAACCCAAATGAACATGTGCCTAAATACGCTGCACTAACGTCGATATCGGTTGACCGAAAAAATTTGGGTCATGAACAAAATCTTATCCGTATGCCGCAAAAAGTAAATCACCTGCCAGGGAAATCGCTTTTTCTCCACGATCACAATTATGTGAAACCTGTTTTGCCGTTGGGTTCAACGAACAAGTTTAGTTGCAATCGTTATACCAATGACGATAATAAAAGGCATATAATTGTTGAGAAAACGCATACTGATGATCAATGCTACAAGACGCATGTAAATCATGAAGCGCTTATTGAACTGAGTATGGATAAGAATGAGAAGCCTATGTGCGTTCAAAATACGAATTTCGAATCGAAAAATCCAAAAGTGCGAATTGCCCATAACAATACCGTAAATAGTGTTCGACACAAAAAGTATGTAGCTCAACCATCCAGCGTCTTTAGTAGTGACAATAGTATGGAATCACGTTTCTCGAGTAGTTCAGATAAAATGACACGCAGTACAAACGTTGTAGCTCAATTGCAAAACATCAAAGAATACAACAAATCAAGATGGGCTGCCCGCAAAGATGAAACAAATTGTGCACGACGCTCTAAGTATGCTAATGCAAAGGCATTTGTTAAGAATACTGAAGCAGCAATTGAGTCTGACAGTAAAATTAACACAGAATTAAATACTCCTTCACTAAGTTCTGCGAACCCCGTTTTAATGTTGAGTTCGACGCAAAAGTATATTTCTAATTCTCACATCAACGATGTAGCTATTATAAACGATATCGACATAAAAATGAATACTGTTCATCAACTTTTTGAGGGTTCTATAAGTTGTGAATCACCCGCAGTAGAGATAAATTGCGAGACACGAAACTGCAACCGGAATGTTGGAAATTATCCCCAATTGGAGAACTCGGAACACAGTCAGCCATCAAAATGTGTGGACCGTAAAGTTAATAAAAAAAACAGGGACCAATGCACGAATCCTGTTACGGCCACTGCAAGTAGCACCGATATTAGTATGCAAACTAATAGTATTCCGAGCTTTATGAATGTTACGCAAAACAGTATGGATAGCACATCAAGTAATCAGGATGTTATTTCCAAATTGCAAAAATTGAAGGAACTCGCAAAGGTGAAATGGGTTTCTCGGAAAGATCATGTGAATCGAGCAAGGCGCGAGGCTTACACCACGATCAAAAGACAGCAAAAACGCGATTTGAGCCATTCATTTGCAACCGACGAAAAAGATATATCATCACCTTTAAGCAAGAAAAATGAAAGCCTGTCTATAATCGGTGAAGAGAACAGAAGAGCTCGAAAGCGAAAAGCTTATGCGTTGAATTCCGATCATAACCGGCGTGTAAAACGTCTGAAATATCACCAGTTAAAGGAAACTCAACACGTATTACAGAAAACGAGAAAAGCAGTACGAAATAAAAAATATTATGCAGCTCATAAATCTTCGATTAAAGTCCGACAGACAAAAAATGCGTCAAATAAAATTGTCCAAAAATATGACAGACTCCGAAAATCATTTACAAAAACTAACATTTTCACGATGAAAGAGTATCACGTGACTCGAGTTGCTAGAACAATTGACACAACACCGGTAAACAGTCGCATGGAAGCCGAGTGGATAATTAAATGGTGCTATTATATAAGAGAAAAGTACATTCATGATATAAGAAGTGCATTCGAATCTATTAGAGAAACGGCCAAAGTTTGCCTGACCCAGCTATCTGCATGCTTAAATCCTAAGATTGAAGACAAGATATCTGTTTTATGTGGTAATATAAGAACACACACCACATCATCGGAGGCATACTTTGCAGAAGCTATGTATAAACAACCGTTACAGATTTCGGAGAATATTATCACAAATGAAAACGGTCAAGCAATTAATCTTTTACCAATAGTTTATGGAAAAAATGGTAAAATATCGTGGGACTGTTCCTCCTTTTGTAAGAATATAAACGAGCGGCTGATAAACACTTATCACTTGTTTCTTCAAAGGGTAAACAGCTGCTCGATCAGAACCGTTGCGAAAACATTTTTCAAGATTCATGCATGCACGGTTCCTCACCATATTAATAAGCGAGGCCACAGTCATACATGTTACACAACTCCTACAAAATGTAAATCTTTATTTTTATCCGTTCAACTTTTATCACCACATGTTCCAAAAGTTCGAGCTATACAAAGACTTTTTTATAAAGTTATCTCGGCAGTAAAGAAGTTGAATTACTTAGATGAAGCTTTGGAAAATACAAATACAGACATATTACGTGCTATTGCTCTTCAGGCACAGAAAAATGCTAAGTCTTTTGAGGCTACAAACGAAATTGAACTAAACGAGGACATAATTATCGCCACCCACTCTGCAGCCTATAAGTTATTCACTAAACGTTCAGTAGACGCCCCCCGTTATGCTTGCGTTGCATGTGAGAAACTGTGGTTTGCGAAAGATGTATCCAAACTCGAAAATTTGAAAAATCGCTTAACGTCAATATTTTGGCGCGACCTCATAAGACATGTTAGCAATATTGGAATAGACCCGGAGCATATTTGCCGTTACTGCCTTAATATATCACGTGCGAATAAATTACCACCAACTTGTATTTTAAATCAACTTGTTGTTGGTGAAGTTCCTAAGGTAATATCGGAATTAAATGATTACGAAAAACTGTTGATACAAAGAGCAAAAGCGTTTCAAACTGTTCAAAAAATGGGTACTGTATCGGGGAGAAACAAACCGCACAGACAAATGAATAATAAAGTCATAGGCCGGACGTTTCATTTACCGTTGCCAATGGAAGAAACTATTAGAAGGATCTGCCCATCAACGGAACCTCTCAATCTTGATCACGAATTGTACATCCTTGTGCGAGGTATACCCACCAAAACGAAAATTGTATGGGAAAACTTAGTAGATATAAAAAAGGTTTTCGAAGCTCTGGTGTGGCTTAGAGAAAATAATGCGCTCTATCATGTAAGAAAAAGAAAAGTATCCTAAATGTGTAGCATCGAAACTGAGGATATCGATCCGCGCAATCGATTATTGAACGATCGATATCACCGAATATTATTTGCGCACGCACCCAACTCCGAAAATCTCAGGTGGTAGCAAATGTTCTCGCCTCGCTCTCTTTCGCTCTGGGGACGTCGAGTGTCACGGACGCATTGCGGACATCGTCGGGGAGTTACTCGGATAGCCTATCCCATCTCGGAATCTTCGTCGTTGGCGCGGCCGGCCAATTACTCGATTAGGACGAATTTCTTGAAGAACCGAGATCCTCCGACGTCTGCGAGCCCCAGAGAATATCGAAAGAGCCATCGAATTGCGAGATAAGTACCGGTCTTGTATATTGGTACCGTTATTGTGAAACAAATCTCAGTTATTTATCTGTATTAATACTTATGTGGAGCAAAGATTACTGTCAATGATTATTCGCTGTGTGGAAAGAGGGAGAATTATAATTAGTGTATCGCTGTGTGAAAAGAGGGAGAATTATAATTTGTGTATCGCTGTGTGGAAAGGGGGAGTCTTGTACTCGTGGGGGGGAGTCTTGTACGTGGAGAAAAAATCGTGACCGTTTTAGGTATAGGATCATTATTTTTAATTGAAGCGTCTTAGCTATTGACACGGTATACTCGGAAGCACCGACAAGAGACAACAAGACGTGTCTGAAAGTCGCTTCAATTCAGAAAAAGATGCATCAACCAAAAAAAAAACCCTCGGATAGGCTCTAATCCTTTCTTGAATTAGAGCCTATCCGAGGGTATTTTTTTTTGGTTGATGCACCTTTTTTCGATTTGCAACAGGCTCGATTGACTGCAGGCTCAGTATTGCAACGGCTACTTGTGATTGATTCAACAGTTTGTGTTTCAACAGTCAATAAGTGGAGTTCGGTTGCACCCGACAAACAGCTGTTCGACGATATTAAGAATTTGTGTTTTTCTTAATCTAAGCAATGTTGTGTGAAGCATACGATTGAAGAAAATGGTTCACTTACCGTGGAGCATGTAATTTGACTTCGCTTCGTTTACAATAATGGTCCATTGACCAAAAAAAAATACCCTCCAATGGGTTCTAATTCATTCTTGAATTAGTACCTATCGGAGGATATTTTTTTTGGCATAAAATTTTTCCCTTATTATGCTAACACCGTTTGTCATATCCTATGTGCATATCCTGTATGATTTCCGATCTTATTGACCTGACGGAATATCCGATTATTTTTCGTCGCATCTCTAACCTGAAATTATTCGTTTCGTCGCATTGTACGATCCGCGAACCCCGCACGAACGTAAAACATGCACATAACCTTTGCATCTTCTCTTTCGTACGATCACACGTAACAGCACTGCACAATGACAGGACGTGGCAAACCGACAGTCTCAATCCGCCGTGAACGGAGACTCTGTCTGTGTGACGATGTAGTGGTGAATTGACCGTTGCCAGCTCTCCGCATGGCAATATGGAACTGTCCAACGCGCCAAAATGGCTACTCCTGATTGGTCGATTTATTCAAATTTACAATGCTTATAATTAAATAAATATTGCGAATTTCGACAAATGGCTAAGTAACTTTGCTCAGGACACGACAAACTACTATTTGGCAAAAGGTGTCGAAAACTTCCTGAATCACCCTGTATATGTGAATTATAGAGTGAATTATATGACCTTACGTTTCAGCCCGTGCTTTTAATATCCATATACAAGATTCAACATAAAAGCCATACAAGAGACACGAAGGACGGATTATAACAAATACTGTAACGGAACGCTCCCAATCTTTGGTAAGTTCCGTGAATAATGGCTACCAGTCCCGTCCTCTCGATCCTTCAATCATTTCCAAATTCCCTTCCTTAACATAGCCTATGCGGTTGAAGAGCATGGCAATTTTATTTTAATTAATCACAAACGAGCGCTGGCACCTTTATTATTGCAATAGACTGGCCATGCTAGCTTCCACGAATATTGAAAAATATTCATCCCCCCCCGGGTAGCTCACGGGTTACGGGATGGAAGATAAACCGAGCGCCGGGTTGCTCTATTATACCAATAGACTAAACAAGGCTTGCTTCTACGGATGCTGCAAAGCATTTGTTCCCTACGTAGCTCGGGGAGTACGGGATAGGAAGCTTAAACATTTTTGAAATCAAGGAAAGTATTCAGGCTTGAAAGTCGGGTCGATCCATGGTCCCCAAAATGGCAAGACTGAAGAAATCTACAAAACCTTTTCCTCCAAACCAAACTCTGCCGGTCCAAAACATGAACTCTGTACCTCCAACAAGGGAGAAGAGGATCATTAAAATCCTGAGTTCGAGATTTCAATAAAATTCGGTTTATTGAAATCTCGAAACGTTACAATACATAAAAGAAAAACATTGATAACACTGGTAAAACGGATGGGAAGAAACTGCGGATGGGAAAAAACCCACAATATTGCATGAACTCACTCGGATCGATTCGAGGTTCGGGATCGTGTGTCGGATACGGCTTTCGATCATTCTCCTTCGCTCGCGGGAAACCTGGCTGGCTAAACTATCAAAATAAGCCCCTTGTCTGAAAAACAAAATAAACGCAAATTAATGGAATTTTTTTTCTCACACACCTGCACGTAAAGTTCAGCCTTTCTCCCCTGATGTAATGCTCATTTTTAATACTCACATTTTGTAATTTTTTTTGCGGAACAAATATCCTATGAAATGGCTGGAATTACAGGAGCAGATTAGTGCAAAGTAATTAAGAAAAAAAAACTACAATACTTTCTCTCCATACTTCGTATGTGATGATAAAGTAAAAAGGGTGCAGAAGCCGCAATTCTGCATTCTATAATATTGAAATACGTACCCCCTGACCGACCCACAGACGTAAAAGAGTGTGTGTTTTCTGGCGTATTCGGTGAGACGCCCGATGCACGCATTGAGCAACTCCGTTCCCCCCTCTGAGTCGTCTGCGAACTGCTGTAGAATATAAAATGGAACAATCGTGACAATGACGCTTGTTCGACGCAGAGCAATCGCCTCCACCAGCATGCAGAATTCAACGAGATCATCGTAAAGCATCGATCTGCAGTGTAGATGTACTATATCATGAGACCCTAAATGTTTCGCGAGATCCCGCATTCGTTGTGGCCAGTCGTTTACGTTCTGCAACCTCGGCAAATATTCATCGACCGAAAACATCTACAAAAAAAGAAAAAAAAACGGAAAATTGAAATTGTCAAAGTTTTTCCCGAATGAAATTCTATCTCCTCGACGGATGATTTCCCAAAACATTGTCTCGTGATAACATACTTCTCTCGACAGGTCTTCGTTCGCTTCGACGTGGCAATTTGACGGTTCGCCATCGACCTATAAGAAAAAACAAAGGGTAAACGTGTTTTTAGCTTGCAGGCTTAATGGACTGTATTTTTATAAGACTTTTCAAAGTTACTAACTAAATCTACGGTCATCGCCGGCACCAGAAATGGAGATATGACGCTGTGGAAAGAGAATTTTCCCAAAAATAAGTTAAAATTGATATCGAATACCAATCAATGAAAATGATATTATACCTCTTTGCTTGCCGTTGAGAGACATCGAGTAACAAACTCTTCGGCGGCTCCGCGTTCGGTGAGTTCGCGGTTAATGAAATCAATTCATTGTTTCGGCTGTAATAAATGGAATCACACTCTCAAAAACTTGAGGAATCGAATACGAAAATAAGAAATAATATTTACAATATCGATGGCTCCGATATATCTTCAAGCATCAGCGGCGTACGATAGACCATGGAGCTGTAATAAAAGAATATCGTATATTATACATTATTAACATTATTTCTGAATTTTCAGTTGTAACGGTCCCCTATATTGAAAAAATCTTCTTTTTATATTTTTAACATTTCGCAACGCTCGCTTCTCCTTCCGAGAAGCGAGATAACTCGCATTTATTGTCGTCAGCATTTTTGCCGTGAGAGCGACAATAAGATCGCCGTCTCACGGCAACGGTCAAGACGCCGCGCGACCAGCATCCGCGTGGCGGCCCTTATCAGCGCGCGGAGGTATACCTCACGCGCGTAACAACACTAGTTACCGGCGTCGAAGCCCTTTGCTTCGACTCTTAATTAGTCAGTTCTACTCCAACCACCGACTCTGTCAGACGGTACGCTCCCCCTGCTACGACTAATAAATTATCCATTCTTTAATTATTTACAATTACGACTTCGTTATTCACCATATCTTATCCGCTCACCTGGCTGTCTATTACATGGTGTCAGAAGTGTCCGAACTAAAATCCGCGTCCGCGACGAGTGAAAGAAAAAAAAAAAAAGCGATAATAGCGAAAAACAGTGGAAATAGTGAAAAAAAAAAAAACAGCGATAACAACAAAAAACACAGTGAAGCATATTTATATATACAGTGCAAAAAAAAAAAAAAAAAAACAGTGCGAATGAACAGTGAAAAGAGCAAAAAAAAAAGAAGAGAGAACACCACCACCATTGAACTACAAAACACGAGAGAAAGAAAGATAAATGGAAGGATAAACGATTACCAGGGAAAAAGACCAATAATTCCAATTATAATAAGGATTTTCCAAATTTTGACACAGTAAGTACCTTGACTTTCCCTAAAAAATTAAACAAAAAAAAAAACGAGCTTCGAAATTTGCGGAAAACGAGCGTCGACTCGCGGCAATGCGGTAGTGCTATCTTCGTCACACGCGCAGCGCAGTCAAACGTACGACCGTTGCATGTGACAAAGTAGCTTTAAGCCTGTGTTACGTCCTTGGCATTTTCAGCAATATTTTTTCTTTCTAATAACTTTACAAAAAAAATCAATTACAATATTTTCGAACAAATAAATTACAACAAAAAAGAATCAATTACAATATTTTCGAACAAATAAATTACAATAAAAAAAATCAATTACAATATTTTGAACAAATAAGTTACAAAAAAAAAAAGATCTCTATTACAATATTTTTCCTTAACAAACAATTTAAAAAAAAAAAAAAAAAAAAAATACAATATTTTTCAGTAAAATAGAATATTTCACAATAAATAATTTAGAAAAAATACAATATTCTACAACAAATAATTTACAATGAATCACAATATTTTTTAACAAACAATTCACAAAAACAAATATAATACAGTATTTTCCAACAAACAATTTTCAATAAATTAAAATATTTTACAATAAACAACTATCAACAATTTACAACAGTTTACAATAAACAATTGCGACATTTTGCAACAACTTATAAGAAACAAATCCAATAATTTGCGACATTTTGCAACAATTAATACCAAAAAATCCAATAATTTGCGACATTCTGCAAAAAAAATAATTTACAAGAACCTACAATATTTTCCAAAAAATAATTAACAATTATTTACAATATTTTACAATAAATAATTATCAACAAATCACAATATTTTACAACAAATAACCACCCACAAATTACAAACAAATTTCAACAATCAACAACAAATTACAAACAATTTTCAATAATTAACAACAAATTACAACAAACAATTCCGACAACTAATAATAATTCACAATGAACAATCTTCAATAATTTATAACATTTTGCAATAATTACTTTTCAACAATTGGCGATATTTTACAATAAATAATTTCCAATATATTTTTTTATAAAATATACATTTTTCCTTACAATTCAAAATAAATTACGATATTTTGCGGATAACAATCCATAGTAATTTGCAAACAAGTGAGCAATAAATCCCAAAACAAAAACAAAAAGGTTAACGTTCTTTCTCTTTTATCGACATTATCGCATATTCAAAATGGCGACCGGAGGCGGAAATGAAACCGAAAATATCTGGAGCTTTTTGACATTCCGCGATGTATTCAAAAACATACCAACGTTCAGCGGAACGAACATACCGCTAGAACAGTTTGCGCAGTCCTGTAGGCACGCAGCAGAAATGGTTCCTGCGGAAAATATGGCCTCTTTCCTGGACATGCTGCACCTAAAGTTATCAGGCGAAGCAGCAGACATAACAAAAATAAAAACATACGTAAACATGGAGACACTCCTAAAAGACCTAAAAGATTATCTTGAAAAACCCTTCGAATTATCGGACTTAGAATTAAAGTTGAAAACAAACATACAAAATTACAACGAACCGGTAAAAACTTACTCAGCACGCACTCGCAAAATAGCAAACCGAATACACTATCGCCTAAACGAGGCCTATAATACCCCCGCACAACAACACTACCTAACAAACAGTATCATCGAAGTCGATAAAGCGGTTATTAAAGCGTACATCCACGGACTTTCCGATCAAATCGGCAACTTACTAATGCACAAATCTTGGCAAACAATAGACGAAGCTATTAACGCAGCAGAAACAATTGAGATGGAACTGCTCCGTAGGCAGGAAATCCACCGTAAAAAAAAATCGACAGAAAAACTCAGGCCGAACTTAGACTTACGTCGATATTCGATGAAATCGACGACATTATCAAAAAAGCAAATACCAAATATTGCGAGGTTCACGGTGAAAACCGTACTCACGAAACCTCAGAATGTCTTGCGATAAAGCGCACTCGCGATTTTACTAAAAACCGCAAAATAAGAAAACGAAGGCCACGAGATAACTCTCGAAACCGAAACACACGTAACAATAGCAGGGATAGGTCGCGTAATTCGAACGACTCACGTGGTCGACAACGTGGTCGATCCGATCGTGATTATTCCTGCAGCCGAAACGACTCCCGAGATCGTAGCGGTTCATGGAATCGAAACAATTCACGGGATTCTAACAACGCTAGACAACGCAGTCAGTCCCAAGATCGAGATAGTCGCGATAACTCTAGAGATAGAGGAAATCGTATTCCGCGAAACACGGACTTCGATCTTTCACAAATCGAACAAGCACTGAAAAACATATTAGAAAAATACCAGAATTCTACCTCACGGAACAGCGCGACGGAAGGTCAGAATTAAGTGTTCAAAAACACGGAACAGATACGAATATAGGGGAAACATCTCTACGTAAAAATGTAAATAACGTAGAATTAGCAGTAAGAAAAGCGAAAATTAGTTTAGGTTTAAAGTAAAGGCTTAAGCTATCGATAGTAAAGATACTCTCGCCCGATCTACGCACGAAAGAAACACTGTTTCTCGTAAACACCGGTACCGAGATAATCTCGTAAAAAAGTCCAGCCTTGCGCGAAACACCGAAGTTGATGAAACCATGATATATGTACTCACGGGCATCACTTCAGGGCTAGCACGCACAATAGGCAGATGTCACATTCGCATGGAGAAATTTACTATCGAATTCCATGCAGTCGAGGACAATTTCCCGATTTTGCAGGACGCTATCCTCGGTGATGTGTTCTTTAGAGACACTCCCGCGGATCTCCTTTATAGCGAATCGTGCATCAAATTCGCAAATCATATCACACCGTTCGAAACATTCGAACGAGTAATGCTACATCCTCGATCAAAGGTTGCCATAACAGTACGTCTGAGGCCGACAGATCTAGAGGAAGGATATATATCGAGAATCGACGCAGGTAAAAACATATACATGGGCGACGCAGTTGTCAAAAACAACAATGGGATAGCGTACCTTTGCGTCATAAACGCCAATACATGCGATATCAACTTAATTCTCTAGCCAATATATTTGCACCCGTTCGAACAAATTTCGGATCTTCCGTTCGACGACGAAACAGAGGACGCTCATAGTAGCGCAGAAATTTGCTCAGCCGAAATCGGTGATAAAATAGGCTGGAAGAATTGAAAAAACGACTACATCTTAATCACCTTAACAAAACCGAAAGGGATCATGTACACCAGTTAATTGGTGAATATCAACACCTATTCTGTCTTCCAGGAGACACTCTCGGATCCACGACAGTCAATAGTCACAAGATCCACACGACCGACGAGAGACCAGTCAATGTCAAATAATATCGTATTCCCCAGACTCAAAAAATCGAGTTACAGAGACAAGTCAAAAACTTGCTCGATAAGGGAATAATCAAACCGTCTCTCTCTCCGTACAATTCCCCAGTCTGGATAGTACCTAAGAGAGAAGACTCAAAAGGAAACAAACAATGGCGAATGGTAATCGACTTCAGGAAACTGAACGAAAAAACAACGCCAGACGCGTACCCACTGCCGAATATTATAGATATTCTGGACCAGTTGGGCAACGCGAAATATTTTTCAACATTCGATTTAGCATCAGGTTTTCACCAAATACCGATGCACCCGGAAGATAAACGTAAACAGCCTTTTAGACACCATATGGGCACTACGAATATCAGCGTATGCCGTTTGGACTCCGTAACGCACCAGCAACGTTCCAAAGACTCATGGACATAGTGCTGTCTGGACTCCAAGGCACAAACCTATTCGTATACCTAGACGACACGGGAATAAAATCAAAGGTGTAGCAAAACGGCTGACCGCAGCAGGACTAACGCTCCAAACTGATAAATGATACTCAATAAATCTTTTCAACCTCGGTACCGTTCATCGACGGACGAAGGCTCAGGCAATCCAGCCTCGAGGAAAAAACTAACTCGTCAGGAGAATGTTGATAACTCAGACGAAAATCAAGTCGCATATCAACAACCTCACAACAACGAAGTACCAAAAACTCCGGAACAATTGGCCGATGTTCCAAGTAAACCCGATCAAACGACTTTGCAACCACTGGAAGAAACTACGTTAAAAACATCACAAGAAGAACAAATACCGACAAACGCAAAAACTAGGGAGAGTGAACCAATAATAGCCTCGTCCATTGACGACGAGACACCACAATCAGAACCGTCTGACAACGAAGGAGAACTCAGGAGTTCCATAAGGAAAAAACTAATGGAACTATGGACATCATCGCGAAGAGACACCATCGCGATCATAGGATAGGATGTCCAGAGAACGAACCAAAGACTCATTCAAAAATGAGCGAGCCAAAAAACAATCTGGCAAAAGATATTGGAAACACGAAGGAATAACTGATCAATATTCCTTAACAGTAGAAGAAGATAGCTCGACGGAGCTGGAGGAAGAGCAAGAAAAAAGAAAAATAAAAAAATAAACAAATAAAAAAAAAAAATAATAAGAATAAAAACAAATAAAAAGTAATGAGAACAAAAATAAAAGCGCGAATAATAAAAAAAAAATAAAATAAAAAAAAAAAAGAAACCAATACGACAGGAAAACAGCCCAAAGCGGCCCGAATATAGCCCAAAGAGGCGGGAAAATAAGGATCAGGATAATTATATAAGCGACACGGAACTAACCACGGAGAACGAATTGATAATAGATATGGAAACAATCGACAAATCTCGATGGAAGGTGAATCTGAACCGTTGTCAATGAGTATCCGGAATTCAACTGACGATGAGAACAGTGGCAAACCATCAACCGAATTTTAGATTAGCTTCAGTATTCGAAAATAAAAATAAGACAATCTCCATCACGAAACAATCATTAGTGCCACTAAATTTTCGACTATCATAGACATATGTTATCGCAATCATCGTACGTAAAAACACATCACCGATATTATCATCTTGTCTCAAAACATTACAAAAAACGTTTACTGAATTGGTACATTATATTGAAGCTAATCATACTACATTATCAGCAACCAACAGAAACACTGAGACGAATTTCAAACCACGTGAGAACAAAACCTTTTTTTTTACTCAAACTCCGAGACAGACAGGTAACAAACGTAAAAGGACAGACACAGACAACTAAGGCAGAAAACAGAGAACACACACACACACGTATTACTACTCATATATATACTACCCAAAACAAAAATAATAAAACTACTTAAATATTAATCACATATATACTACTACTCAAAAACACACATATTACTCTAAATAAAAACTACCTAAATAATCATTTACAAAATAAAAACCTATGTTAATCATTATATATACATATAAAACTAAACAATAATTACATTTTTTTTTTTTTGGTCATTGTGGTTCTCTCTCGATTTTCTTAATTACTTTCGGATATTCGATGAATTACAAAAAAAAAAAAAAATAGACATAACGATACTCGAAACTCTTTTTTTTTTCAAAAAGATAGAAACACACATTCGTTTCTTTAATCAATTACCCTCTTTCCAGAATCGCTATACCGAGCGAACCAAATCCCGGAATAACATGTCCCACCTACTAACTAATCATTAATCAGATTTTTAGACTGTTACAGGAACCATACAATAACCAAAAACTATATCGAAAATGGGAATATATAACAAAAGGACTTATAACTCGCAGAACAAAACTTCAAAAATAAATACAAATACATACGCAATTTTGGAACGACAATAAAATGAATAGTAGCACCACAAGAGGATTTAGGCTAAACACGTTTTCGTATTAAATTTATATATTATTCACAACCGCAATCCATCCGAAATAACAAATCCACTCTTACTAACCCGAACAACTAAAAGTTTCTTAGTCTCATTACAGGATTCAACAGCAATCATAATAACGATTAATAAAACCAAGGAATTATAAACTGGATAATGGATCATCAAATCTCAAAACGAAAGGGAAATTATGGACAATTCAACGACAAAAAATACAAATACCAAAAAATACACATACACACAAAAAATTTTGAATTATATAGAGACACATAATGAAAATGTTTATGTAAAACGCGCGATGCAGGAGCATCGTTGAATTTTCCTGGGGGGGGAGTGTAACGGTCCCCTATATTGAAAAAATCTTCTTTTTATATTTTTAACATTTCGCAACGCTCGCTTCTCCTTCCGAGAAGCGAGATAACTCGCATTTATTGTCGTCAGCATTTTTGCCGTGAGAGCGACAATAAGATCGCCGTCTCACGGCAACGGTCAAGACGCCGCGCGACCAGCATCCGCGTGGCGGCCCTTATCAGCGCGCGGAGGTATACCTCACGCGCGTAACAACACTAGTTACCGGCGTCGAAGCCCTTTGCTTCGACTCTTAATTAGTCAGTTCTACTCCAACCACCGACTCTGTCAGACGGTACGCTCCCCCTGCTACGACTAATAAATTATCCATTCTTTAATTATTTACAATTACGACTTCGTTATTCACCATATCTTATCCGCTCACCTGGCTGTCCATTACACAGTTGTTTATCCATCATTGTACCATAGCTCCATATCACAACTTCCGAGAGATACGCAGTCGAGCTCTGACGTATTAAACCTGACGATTTTTTAAATCAATTGAGATTTTGAAACAATTGTTTCGAGTAATTAGGAATACTAAATGACGAGGAAAATCACTTGCGGGACGAAAAATCACTTTTCGTAACTCGTGCATGAATCGTGGCACTTTCCATGGCAGTCTTGCGAGCCGAAAGTGGCCCATAGCATGGCAGTCGCGAACCCGTGGTGAAATGATAGAGTCGCGCATGCGCAGTTCGTATTTTGTTCACCTTCGGCCCTTGGGATTTTACTTTCGACGTTTTCGCCCCTAGAGACATAACCTCACTTTTCAGTGTTCGTCTCGCGCGACTGCCATTCCAAGTGCCGCAGATTTATGCACTCGTTACGAAAAATATGATGTGCAACGAGGGTCGAATTGGCGATTGCGATTCGTGTGATTGCAGCCTTCGCTTCGTTCGGGCAGCAAACCTCACACTCGTCGCAATCACCAACTTTCGACCCTTGTTGCACAATATACTATTTCGTCCCGATGGTCTAAAATCGGCTACTTTCCACCCCCATTGCAGGCATGGAATATGGTTATTTTAGCATAGTAGGAAAAAAAAAATTTCCCGACTGCGCTAAAATGACCACATTCCTTGCCTGCAACGCGGGAGGAAAGTGTTTTATTTTTTACCTGTTTCTATTGTCGACTTATGAGCATGCGCTGTGGTATTTCAAAACTCCCTAGGGAGTAATAGGATTTTAACCTCGTGCTCGTGCTCCTCGCACTCGGTGAAAATCACGCACTATCCTCCCTAGTAGTATAATGTACTAATTTTAACTCATGAATCGGAAGTCTGTGACGGTATATTAAAGACGACAGAGTAAAAATAAAACGTTAACACGTACAACCGCTTGTTGTCGTCTTCGGTTTTTAATGGCGCTGGCGTACTTGCATAGTAGCTGAAATAGACGGGATCATATTAAAAATTGGTTAAAACTTCACTTCATACTTTGCATGCCAAGTTTTTTTGTTTTGAGCTTGACAGTTGGAAAAAATTGAGCTACAGTGCAAATTAATCGTTAATACTTACGGTACTCCGCTGTCCGGCACATCCGGCGCGCTCGTCTCCCCTTGGATCGACTTGTCTGCGTCGACGCTAAAATAGACGGGATCATATTAAAGACTGATTAAAAGCCGAGGAGAGTGGAGCAAGGGGCAAGGCATAATGAGCAACGAGCCACTCCATACTTTGCATGCCAAGTTTTTCTGTTTTGAGCTTGACAGTTGGTAAAAAATTGAGCTACAGTGCAAATTAATCGTTAATACGTACGGTTCTTCGCTGTCCGGCACATCCGGCGCGCTCGCCTCCCGTGGAACTGATTTGTCTGCGTCGACGCTAAAATAGACGGGATCATATTAAAGACTGGTTAAAATCCGAGGAGAGTGGAGCAAGGACCAAGGGACAAGGCATAATGACCAACGAGCCACTTCATACTTACGGACTCGATTCTTTTTGTTCAACGAAACAACGAATGTTCGGTTCCAGTTCTGTCCAAAATGATAGACACTTAGATCTGTAACACATGAAATTTAGGTTAAGAAAGTTGGTTTGTCGCGCACAGGCGCGAGAGTAGCTCGGAGCAAATCGGAGACATTCGGCTCCGTTCGATAGTTCGATTCAATTCGACAGGAACGCCGAGGTAAATCCCGCGTAAAAAAAGTAGTATGGGAATGGGTATTAAATCGAGTATGGGTTGCAACATGGATAATAGTATGGAAAAGAAAAATTCTCCTTTCGCGAGACGTATCGTAAGATGAGAATCCAATTTTTTTCAGGTGGGAGATAAAGATAAAAAATTAAACTTAGAAATGAAACACCCTAATAATATATAAAGATTCATGAATGGTTAAGTTATAATGATAAAGTGGCTTAAAGGCACGCTTAAGGGGGCTGAGTCACCTAAAAATGCATTTTTTTCCTGAATGTATATACGGTGTACTACGTACACACTAAATTTCAGATTGAAATAAAAAAAATTTCCGAAGTTAGAAGCATTTTAGTAAAATTATAAATAATTATTGCGAGAAAGAAAAAGAAAAGGCCGAATAGCAATAAAAACAATGCCGGTATTAGAAGAAAATAAAACATAAAGAAAGAAATAGAAAAAAAACAATCGATGTCGAAACTGCGTTCGGTAGGTAACGATTTACCGACCAAATGGTCGTTACGTCTAATCGATGCGCCTCAGATTACCGCGCTTCGTTTTGAGTCTACGATACACGGGCATAATGGAGCAGCGATGATTTCTACTCGATTGTGTCAATCGCGTAAAAAACTGCGCTTGTACACTCGGTGTAATTACTTCTGTGTCAGTGTTTACAGTTTATCCGAATGAACGCAATATAAATTGTATTTTTGCCCGCAATAGTGCAAAAATTATTTTTACCGTGACAGTGTCGCAAAGTGGAAATTATCGCAGAATTAACCTCTATTTTAAACGTCACATTTGACGTAAGAGTATTTTTTTTTATTTTTTAAACATTTTTTTGCATTCACGAGATTTGTGACATGAAAAAAAAAAAATTCAATTTTTTAAAATTAGTTTTATGTGATAGAAAAAAAAGTAAAAATTTTTATGTGACAAAAAAAAATGAAAATTTTTTTTTTTTTTTTTTTTATCACCTAAGCCGGTTATTTTCATCAATCTGTGAAATTCATTTTTGGCCACTTATATTTTTCTTCGATTGTCGCAGGTTTCAGAGAGAAAGGCTACACCAATTTTGGATTGCGGATTTTGGCTCATTTTCTTCGTAACAGTCAATGTTACGGAACGAGTGCGGGGATTTTTCATGCGATCAAGAATGGAGTTATCGCAAGCCATTATGCAAGTGGTTACGAGACAAAAAGTGGCAAAAGTGAATTTTTTGTTAGATTTTGTTTTTGAAGGTAAAGTAGAATTTTCTATTACACTTATATATACTGGGGAAAAAAATGTTAACTTTTCGTTTTTTTAGGTGACTCAGTCCCCTTAAGAGTTATTACTCGATTTATATGGTAAGAGTGTGATTGTTTTTTTTTTTAATTTATTACATAATTGACTCGCAAAAAACGATCAAACATTAGAGTACATAATGTCGGCGTATAATTGCTTGATGGTGCTCTACCCATATACGCTTCCTGCGGGTACTTATTCTCTGTAAACTACTTGGCATCGAGCCGCTACCGCGTTTCTTGATTAGTCAGTAGCGGCTATTCTGGCAACTCTAAATGGTGGATCCGCCAATTCCGTCCCACACTCCGAAATAATGACGTCTTCCTTCGGCCAGTGATTTTCGTCCACCTCGACATTCGCAATTTTCTTGAGAATTTTCTGTCGAAAGGAATCTATGTGTTATTATTTTTAAATCTTCCGTTACCTGAAATGACATTATTATAAAAGAGTTTTACCTACCATTCCGTTAAGAACTTTTCCAAATATGACGTGATGACCGTCGGCTTCGGGTAGCGGTTTGAGGATTATATAAAATATACAAGATTTCGAATTTTCTTTATCAAAGCCGAGCATACCGATCCAACCGGCACCGTAATGTTGAAGCTTCAAATTATCTTTCGGCAAATATTCACCGTAGTCGCTATCACAGTCTGTTTACGATTTAATTTTGATATGAAATAAATAGAAGGGCGGATAATAAACATTAATATGACTCCAAAAACCAAAGGAATTTTACCAAAGTTCCCCCCATCGATCTCTACGTCCTTAATGATATAAAAGAAGCGACCACCTCTGTGGCTGTTGTATGGTCTGGGTTTCGCCAAATCAACAAAGTTCGAAACGGTATAACGTGCGGTACGTCCAAAAAGACCAAACACAACTCTGCCTACATACACATTACCTATTTTCAAGTCGAACCATACCTAGATACAATTGTCACCAATTTAATAATATATTATACAAGTAGTCGATAGACGATTTTTAAAGTGTCTCCATTAAGGCGATCTTTAAGGTGATGTATGACGATATAAAGCATACCTTGTGAGTTACCAAAGGGCCCTTGGAGACATCATAGTAATCACTGCGCTTTTCACAGAAAACAATGACTACAGCGCAAAACAAAAAAGTTAATCTCATGTCGAATGCACAACTCGTTGAAAATGAAAATAATATACAAGTCTGATTAAATACTTCTAGAACGCGTTCGCGATGTATAGTTTGTTTGAAAAAACACTATTCCAAGTCTCAATGAGGAAAATCGCGGTCGACAGAATCGCGGGCGTCTTGTTCGGTTGTTGAAACTCGAGTGTTACGTTTGCATCAAGTAAGCGTGTTCAACAATCTTGATTACATGATGCTATCACGTTAATGCTTGATGCAACACAACTGTATAGCACTATTATGCCGTGAAACTACGTCGACTTCTGAAATCATTCGTGCTCTCGGTTGTAAATCGCAAAATAAAATCCGCTACTTTATTAGCTGCATATCTCAAAAGCACTATAACTATAATCAAGAGACGCGGTAGCGTCTCGAGGCGAAGTACCAGTAAAAAGTATAAGAACCCGCAAATCGGTCGAGCACTACCAAGTAGTTATACGCCAATATTGGGTACCCGAATGATCCGATATTATATACTCTGCTATCTGGTAACAGGAAAAAATATACTTGAAAAAAAAACCCACGGAAAAAATGTCACAATTTAAATATTCGTGGAAAAAACGTCTCCGAAAAAATATTTTATTCTTCATTGCCAAATACATATCCAATGGATGGTTGGCGGAAGAAAGAACTGCAAAAAAAAGAGCTAAAAAAAAGCTCGAAAGAAAAAATGGGCGGGGGAAAAAAGACCGCAGAAAAAACAAGCGCCTCAGCGCCCTGCGGGCGCAGAGACTCTTGTTGGTGGGCTCCGCCCCCCAAACCCCCCGAAGAATGTCCCGAAGGGACATTTTTTAAGGCAGTCACAGGGGTATACGTCGCGCTACGCGCTCCATTGCAAACTCATACGCACGTCGCGCTACGCGCTCCGTTACAATCTCATAGGTACGTCGCGCTACGTGCTCCGTTGCAAACTGAATATTAGTTAACATATTTTAAACTCCACGTACAAAATGTGTGCTCTAGTCTGTGACGAAAAAAAAAGACCGTTATTTCGCAACCAGGTGGCTGTTTTGGTTAATTGACGATCATGTCAGAACGTCAAAAGACGCAAATTAAAATGGCCGTCAACTTTATTTAGAGAAGTAAGTGAAAATAAAGTGACGTCAGAAGACCATCAAACGACTGTACATTTTTTTGTCATGTGACCAATCGACAAAATGACCGTCATTTCGCATCGCTAATTTCGATAAAAACTACGAAATATTCGTCGATCGAATTGTACGCTTCAAAAAATATCGAAGTCCTTTGCGTGAACGTTACTTTTTTTTTGTTCAGATAGGTATATACAAAATTGTAAAAAAAAGAAGGGTGTTTGGAGAAATTCGAGGTAAAATTTAGATGTTTTTTTATTTCGAAGAAATAAAGAAAAAAAAAGTTCAGAAAGTTGAAAGTTTTCTTCAGATTTTAAAGAAATCTGAAAAAATCCAATTGCAGCTTTCCAATACTTTAGGTAAAACCCGAACAAAAATTGAAAAAATATTTGGATTTTTTTTTCAAATTAAAAAAATTTCCCGCCACAAAGTACCAGCATCGCGGCGTGCGCATCTGTATGTCGTCTGCTCTGAAATTCTCGTCGGCTTTCAATGTTTGACAGATAGAATAAAATCGAAAAAAAAAAATATAGCCGTGAGTTTGTCTTTCAATTTTATTCGGTAAATTGTAATTATACTGGATATTGAATTAATTTATGTTATGAATTGATAAGCAAGTTTTTAACTGCAAACGAGGAATTCATACTTTTGTTACAAATAGAATAATATATTGTGTACTATTATGAATAATTTTGGTGATATAACATATTATTTACGAAATAAAATGAGGAAATGTTTATGTATTCGTGTATGATATTCGGTATTTTACTTATCGAGATCGACGGTTTTTTTTATAATATGAATAATAATTTTTTAGAAATTAAAAATACCCTAATCTTTAAAGGCATGGCTAATCAGAAAGAAATTTTTTTTATTTAAAAAAAAAATAAAAAGTTGATGTCGGAATGATTCCAAATTTAGTGTGCATTGTGCTTTTAATACAATAAAATAATTCTGTCGAAGAGAAGAAAATTGGTTAGTAGGATTTCTAGTTGGAGCGCCGTACGTACATCTGATGTGAGAAAATTATTTTTTAATGAATAATTGTGAACAAAAAATAGTTAGAGATGTTGGAATGTTTTCAAATTTGCTGTGCATAGTATTTGTATTTGTATTTGTATTTGTATTTGTATTTGTATTTGTATTTGTATTTGTATTTGTATTTGTATTTGTATTTGTATTTGTATTTGTATTTGTATTTGTATTTGTATTTGTATTTGTATTTGTATTTGTATTTGTATTTGTATTTGTATTTGTATTTGTATTTGTATTTGTATTTGTATTTGTATTTGTATTTGTATTTGTATTTGTATTTGTATTTGTATTTGTATTTGTATTTGTATTTGTATTTGTATTTGTATTTGTATTTGTATTTGTATTTGTATTTGTATTTGTATTTGTATTTGTATTTGTATTTGTATTTGTATTTGTATTTGTATTTGTATTTGTATTTGTATTTGTATTTGTATTTGTATTTGTATTTGTATTTGTATTTGTATTTGTATTTGTATTTGTATTTGTATTTGTATTTGTATTTGTATTTGTATTTGTATTTGTATTTGTATTTGTATTTGTATTTGTATTTGTATTTGTATTTGTATTTGTATTTGTATTTGTATTTGTATTTGTATTTGTATTTGTATTTGTATTTGTATTTGTATTTGTATTTGTATTTGTATTTGTATTTGTATTTGTATTTGTATTTGTATTTGTATTTGTATTTGTATTTGTATTTGTATTTGTATTTGTATTTGTATTTGTATTTGTATTTGTATTTGTATTTGTATTTGTATTTGTATTTGTATTTGTATTTGTATTTGTATTTGTATTTGTATTTGTATTTGTATTTGTATTTGTATTTGTATTTGTATTTGTATTTGTATTTGTATTTGTATTTGTATTTGTATTTGTATTTGTATTTGTATTTGTATTTGTATTTGTATTTGTATTTGTATTCGTATTCGTATTCGTATTCGTATTCGTATTCGTATTCGTATTCGTATTCGTATTCGTATTCGTATTCGTATTCGTATTCGTATTCGTATTCGTATTCGTATTCGTATTCGTATTCGTATTCGTATTCGTATTCGTATTCGTATTCGTATTCGTATTCGTATTCGTATTCGTATTCGTATTCGTATTCGTATTCGTATTCGTATTCGTATTCGTATTCGTATTCGTATTCGTATTCGTATTCGTATTCGTATTCGTATTCGTATTCGTATTCGTATTCGTATTCGTATTCGTATTCGTATTCGTATTCGTATTCGTATTCGTATTCGTATTCGTATTCGTATTCGTATTCGTATTCGTATTCGTATTCGTATTCGTATTCGTATTCGTATTCGTATTCGTATTCGTATTCGTATTCGTATTCGTATTCGTATTCGTATTCGTATTTGTATTTGTATTTGTATTTGTATTTGTATTTGTATTTGTATTTTATTGTGAAGCCCAACAGGAAAAAATCCCAATAATAGGGCTACTGTACACAGTTAACTAGTGTTCATCATATATAATACTTTACATTACATTGCTCTTCATACATCAACATATCGGAAACGCACTGCAAGTTCGCGCCCACGATTTCCACCGTTGGAAACATATTCTTTATTTGTGACAAATTAATCTCATGCACTTTTAAGTTACTTTTAAACGCGAGTAGGACTCCCTCGCCGATGCCTTTACATCGATCGCTACGCAACACTGTATATAATTCACCGGGGAAAAGCTCTGACGAGTACTTTTCCGGCCTCAGTCATGTTTCGGTTATTGCAGTTACTTCATAATCAAGATTATTCACGAATTGCAATACCTGTACGGTCTTCGTATTTAACCCCCTAGCATTTTGGTAGTAAATACTCAAAGCTGCTCCCCCGTTGCTCCTGATGTTGTCGGAAGATCGAGTTGATGTTGTTGCGTGACTCGGCGCTCCTGCACCTTCGGTGCACCATTCCGATAAAAAATCTGCAGACCTCTTTCTCCTTCCCTCGTGCGCCTCGCCAGTTCTTCTTTCGCTGCTTTGTACTCCGCTTGCTGATTCGGTGTCTTGTCCGTCGTTATTATAAGACCTTTGATAAGCGCCGTTTGGTTCTCTTGTTTTTTCATCGCACCGTATACTTTCACCAACTCCAGTGCTGCCTGCCCCGATGTCATCATAAATTTCATTGGACGCGGTTTCTGTAGCGATAATGAAAATTTACCGATTCGCGTAGGCTTAATAATATTATCAGCATACTGAGGCACGAGAGCTTGAAGAATATTCGCTGATATTTTAGTGTCACTTGCTACGCGTGTTTTAATGCTCACAGACTTATCCTCTTTTTTTATTTTATTTCTCTTGTAACTGCACTTTTGTACAATAAGTAATCAGTATGGCTTTTTGATGTTTAACATGGCTTCGAGCGCGACTTTGAGTACTTTCCCAGCGAGAAGTCTCCATAGCTGCGATGCGCGAACGTTGGCCGCTTATTCATTTACGGGTGGAGGAAGATCTCGGGGCCACTGGCGCTTTAATCGACGTACAGGATTTCCAGGGATAATCCTGGTTCCTTGTTGATTGATTAGTGGATTGGCGTGGTTTGCGAGTTTTGCGTGGAAGCTTTTGTAGCTAGTTGGTATAAGATCGTTGACGAATTTGACATTGAGATCTCGATGCAGCGTCAGGTTTGAGACGTAGAAGGGACAGCCTGTTATTTTGCGTAAGATTTTCAATTGCAGAGTTTGGAAGCGGTTTATGTTAGTCTTCTTCGCTGCGCCCCATATTTCTGCTCCATATGTCCAGATCGGCATGATCATCGTTTTGTAGATTAGGACCTTGTTTGACAAGTCCATTTTTGACCTCCAGTCTAATAAGCGGGATAACATCTGGTATCGTCTATTTGCGTCAATTCTTTTGAGTCGTGTGTGAGGATTCCAGGTGAGCTTTTTGTCAAAGTGTAGTCCGAGATATCTTACTACATCGCCTGCTGGCAGTGGAGTGTTTTTGATCGACACTGGCGGACAGGTTCCTCGGCGGAGAGTGAAAGTTAGGTGCAAGCATTTTGTTTCACTTAGCTTCGTCTTCCATTTCGTGCACCAGCTTTCGACGAGCATTAGATGTTCTTGCAGATTGTTAGATGCTGTCATTGGGTCTTCGTTTCTTGATAAGATGGCCGTGTCATCAGCGAAGGTAGCTACCGTCGTGTTCGGATGCGTTGGCATATCCGCGGTGTATACTATGTACAATACTGGTCCCAGGATGCCGCCCTGTGGGACACCAGCTAGGATCTCCTGGTATGTAGATAGTTCTGAACCTTGAGCTACTCGAAAGTGACGTTGACTTAAATAAGATTTTAGAAGGACAAACATTTAATGCGGTAATAGCTTTTTAATTTTGCTTAATAAGCCGGAGTGCCAAACTCGGTCGAAAGCTTGTGCTATATCTAGAAATGCTCCAGTACAGTACTGTTTTTTCTCGAGACTGGTTGATATTACGTCTACCAATCGATGGCACTGTTGTATGGTAGAGTGTAGTGAGCGAAATCCAAACTGGTGATCAGGAATAACTTTTTGAGCGTTCAGAATGGGTATTATTCTCTTTAATAGCAGTTTTTCAAGGATCTTAGATAATGCGGACAGGAGACTGATAGGTCGATACGATGAAGCTTGATCTTTCGACTTCCCCGGCTTCGGTATCATTATTATTATTGAGTATTTCCATTGTTCCGGATAATACTGCAATCTTAGCACAGCGTTGAAGATGGTGGTGAGATGGACTATGGCTTTTTTTGGCAACTGCTTTACTACCTCGGCTGTTATTAGATCGTACCCCGGAGCCTTGCCGTTTGGGAGTTTACTGATAGTCCAAGCTAGATCAGCTGGGCTGAAGGCTTTAATAGGCAGAGACATTTGGAACGGAGCCTCGAGACTACTCGCAACCATCTCTTCGTTTGCGATGTCGCGTAGTTCCGGATGCGGTGTGAACGTATTTGCTAGGTGACGAGCGAAGATGTTAGCTTTCTGTTCATCGGATCGTGCCCACGTACTATTGTCATCACGAATCGGTGCAGGTGGCTCCTTACATGTTAGAATATTCCTTGCTGCTCGCCATAAAGATTTGTCTGCAGACGTTAGAGAACGGGTGTATCTGGCATACTCCTCTTTCCTCTGTTCCCATAGCGCTTGCTTCAGCTTCCGGACTAATTTATTAAGGCTTCGTTTGTCCGAAGGATATCGAGTCCGTTGCCACTGCGCTCATGCTCGACGTTTCTCTACTATTAGACCTCTAATGTAAAGCGGCACGAAGTTGTTAGTTGCTTTTATATGTCTCGGTGTGCTCGCTGCCCAGGCTGAAGCTTGTGTGGACTCAACAAAATAAGTAATAACGTCCTCTATATCTTCAGCGGTTTTTAGTGTGACATTGGGGGACATTTTTGTATTGAGTTCGTCTCTGAACAAATCCCAATCCATTTTACCTCTTGTTAGCGAAGGTTTCGACTGTATTAGCGTAGGTGCCGAGGCTACGACCAGTAATACGGGACTGTGGTCGGACGACAGCTCATTTAGCGTAACAGCTGTAGAGTGAAGATTCCGTGGCAAACGAGACACAAAAACATCTAATATGTCGGGCAACTTGGTGATTGAGGTTGGCCAATAGGTGTAATCGTTTGTAGAGATAACTTGATACCTCTCCTCGTCAACAATTTTGAGAAGTGTACGCCCTCTCGGATTGGCTGTTCGGCAACCCTATTGCGAATGTTTAGCATTACAATCTCCTCCGGCTATGAAATTTCTATCGAGTGACTGGAAATAATTTTTTAGTTCGATTTCCGTGAGCGGTTTATGCGGTGGACAATAAACTGCGGTTAATGTTACAGGGGTCTCAGCAATATTGATCGCTACTCCAGAGGCCATGAGATTGTCCGTTGCTGCAGCTAAGATCGGGTGATGACTAATAGCTCTTCGAACCAACACGGCGGTTCCTCCATGAGCTGAGTCATTAGGATGATCTGTTCTGTATAATACATAGTCTTTTATGCGGAAATGTGATCTAGTTGTAAAATGCGTTTCCGTTATGAGAGCTACATCGATGCGTTTTTCATGCAGCAATATATCTAGCTCCGAGCTGTGACGCGTCAATCGGTATTCCATAGCAGTATAGCTAATGATTGTTGTGTGTGAAACGTCATTTGGATCGCAACGGCACGAGAGACGCCGTTAGGTTGGTCAGAAGACTTATTAACGGAGTGATTAACGGTCTGAATTCGTTTAAGAAAGTTATTAGTTGGGAACTAAGATCGTTTACTGTACCAGTGTTTACACTTGAGTCTGTGCATTCGGGTTGGTGACGATTCGAGTGGGTTGCGTTCGCGTAGCTTCTTCCCTGGCGACGATGAGCAGACTGTTGTCGTGTTGATGATGTTGTCGGTATCGGATCGCCGTTGTTGTTTGGTTGGAACGATTGAGTTATGGCAGGCGTTGTTATTCTGCGTGAGTTGGTACCTCTAGGATTAGACAGTCTTTGGAGATCCTTATGCACTTGACATCCTCTATAGTTTGCTGGATGGCTATTTCCGCATAGCGCACATTTTGCTGGCGTGTCTCGAGATTTCGTGCAATCTTGAGTTAAATGATCACCGGCACACTTCACACACTTCGGTGGATGATTGCAATAAGCCTTCGTGTGATCGTATCTTTGGCATCTGTGACATTGCACATGTTCTTTCCGTTTGTATGGCTCTTCTACCGCGACCACAGAGTGATATAGTCGAGTCAATTTAAATATTTCTCCGTTGTTGTCGTTGGGTTCCAGATCGACGAAGAACAGAGGCAGAGGGATCTTTTTCAGTGGGTGAATACCGTTGTTGATATTCCTAACTTGAAAACCGAAATCGGTGAGCTCTTTTTTTATGCAATCAACCGGAGTGCTGTGGTGAAGATTTCTGACCACCACGCGAAAAGCTTTCTCGCTGTTCGGTTGAAAGGTGTGGTAGTCAGCCCCTTTATCTTTGAGATATTTGACTGTTGACCGGTAGGCATCACTTATAAGCGGAGAAATAACGGTGTCGTATAGTCTGGCTTTACATGTGAATTGATTTTCACCTAGTAGTTTAGTTAGTGCTGTACACATGTGCTCGTAATCTTGTATATTTGATACATATATACGAGGCGGTTTAATTACTTTCGGCGAGGCCTCAGCTTCCATTGTGTCGGCGTCTGTATTAGCCAGCGGGGCGAAGGGATTAACAGTAGTGAAGTCACCTGTTTCGGTGTTGTTGTTGAGTGCCGAGCGTGAGCTTGAGTTGGCTGGCATCGTGGAAAGTGCGTATGTTGGTCTGAGACGAGTATACGGAGTGGGGCGAGCCTTGCGGCTCCGCGCACTGGACACAGCACTTTTCACGTGATTGATATATGTTTTCGTAGTTTTTTTTTTCTTTTGTAACGAAATTTTGTAGCAGGCACGTTTTAGTCCAAGCACGTCGCTTTTCCGTGGTAATGTCGACGTCACAATCCAGACTTATCCTCAACAGCACCAAATACTATAATGTTTTTTTTACGAAACTCACGGTCAGCGATTTCACCCATACAAGCTATAAAAATTGATGACTGCGTCGGAGGACCAGCTGATGTAGATTCTCTTGCAATCTGTTGCGTCAACGTGTCCAGCCTCCCTGCCATAATTCCATAATTTCCCTCGACCAACGCAAGTAGACATCAGTACCTCTACGGATTTCAAGATGGCGGCTAGCGCCGGTGGAGGGGGACCCTAGAAATCGGTACCTCGACGGATTTTCAATATGGCTGCGATGGCCGGGTTGCTGTCGCGTCGGTCCGCTGCGGGTCTCCTCTCTCTCTCGCGCTGTTCTCCCCTCTCCCTCGGTTACGGTGAGGCCCTCGGCTGCTTCTCGAGCCGCTCGACGGCGGCAAGGGTGGGGATGGGAGATGTTGCTCCGTCGACGTTGCGTCGGGAGTGAATGTATTTCGCCGTCTTGCATTCGAAGCGCCAGGGCCTTGGAATGGAGGGAGTGAGAACTACGGTATACACGAGTGAGCCGAAGGTCGCCGATCCTGCGCTCCGTATGCTCGCGTTGCATCGCACGCCACGAGATCTTGCGTAATACCTTGTGCTAGCTAGGTTGATGGCGCGGGCGAAGGTGATGGAATCGGTCAAAGCCCACCCTCCAGCAATGCTTTTTTAAATTATTTCAGAGAAATATCCAGCAAAATTATTTTATTTTTTGAAAATTTTCTGAATTTTTAAAGAAAAATAAATCGCCCAAAAGGAGAAGGTAGGTGAAACAAAAAAATTTTACAATAATGATTTTTTTATTCTTAAATCTAGATGTACATTTTTTTTTACTTAAACTTTAATATATATATATGTATATTTTTCACTCGTTCGTTTTTGCAACATTATCCATCACTTTACGGAAAATGTATTCGTGATGAAGACAAATCAATTCGGATCCGATTAACCGGATCTTATTGTTCACCTCATCATCATCTTTGTGGTAGAAATTTCGTATACTGGTACGCTCCCATACATTGCTCGCGTACTCATCTCTGAACATTTTGGGGCCTGATGCGGTGACTTGTTCCCTCTTGAGCACTGGCCGTTCTTCTAGAGCAGTTTCCACACTGATTCTTTCTATGATTTGTGATGTGATTTTTCGGAATCACCGTCACACATTAAAGGAACATCACATTTCTGAGGAAATTGAGATATCTACCACTTTTGTTCCCGTTTTCTGCCTCTCCCAGCGACTTAAAGATACCGATAACACTCTCGTGAGATGTCGATCGAGTTATTGCTTTGCTTTCCGAGGTATTATCCAAGTTTTGCCGTTTCATAATTTCTCAAACCTTTCAGTACAACAACAATTAAACAATTTGATATAGATTCGGTTACCGTTTTAGTTTCGTTCCGTTAGTCGAAGTTCTCAAATTCACTTGGTGGAGTAGAAGTTAAAAAATAAAAGCACAAGTGAAGGAGAGACTCGACGAAGAGTCTTGCGAATACGCTAAAGTCCGGTGCAAACCTGGCACCCGACAGCAAAGTGCAATGCGTTGAGATCAGGCGGAGGTATGAGTTACAGGCGAGGATGGAACACCTCGCGCTGCATTAGAATTGAGAAGAGCCTTGTATCTCACGCATTGACTTTGGGGAAGCGATCGCAACGATTCTTCGAATTACCGCGCTCTTGTATCGTCTCGATTCGGCAAACTGGTTGAGAGGGCAGTAGCTCCCGGTCAAGGCTCCCGTAATAATCATGATAACGATCTCGGTTCATTATCGTCGGAAAGTTAGTCTATCGCGAGCGGCCCTCGAGGTGACTCGGGCTCTCTCTCGCGCTCCCGTAACGGTACGACGCCGGCTGTCGTTCGGTGTGTCGCGCTCTCGTTCGCGCTCTCGTGTACGCCGGCCTATCGTTCTCTCTCGGCGAAGTGTGTGTGTCTCGCTCGCGCTCACGGGTTTCCCTACCTGTCAAGTGCGAGCGAGTATCGTGCATTTTTCGTGTATTACCGTGTGTGCTATCCTCGTAGTTGTCCGACAGGAATTCTTACGAGTCGATTATTCGATTGATGCGTTGTGTGTGACGCTCTCGAGTTTCAGTGCATTCGTGTGAGTTCTCGTGCGTCTTTTGGATGCAGTTCCCGATCCTTTTCGGATATTTTACACGCTTCGGTGAGTTTTTGAGTTATCGAATTTTATCGTTTTCGTATCGCGCTCGTGATCGCTTGTCTCGCTTCGACCCCTCGGTCAGCTGAGTACTCGCGATCCACGAGCGCGAGTAGTTATATACGGCGGGTTCTAACTCAAGGGATCTGCACCGACATTTACCGACGCTTCATAGCACAGAAACGAACCGTTGGTGGCTGGTTGGGAGGTGGGTGGGTGGTGGGTGGTTGGGAGGGGGTGGTGGGTTGGTGGGTGGCAGGTAAGTCTCAGGTGCGTGATGGGTGGGTGGTGGGTGGTAGGTATTGCAGAATCGGTATTTACCGATCTCTTAGCTGAGACTCAAACCACCTGTCAGGTTGAATGAGATTTTCTTGAGAATCGGCGAGTGGCATGCAGTGGGAGGTGGGTGGTGGGTGGTGGGTGGTTGAAATAATTTTTTTTTGCGTCAATCTGCTAACGGCATGCAGCGGGGTGGTGAGGAGGAGGGGGGTGGGTGGTGGTGGGTGGGTGTGAGGTTGAATTTTTTTCTTGGAATGTATCGTTGGCATTCCAAGACCCGTCAATTATCATCGAGTGGTTGGTTAGGCGATAATATATACAAACATTTCAAATATCTTAGACCACTTGTCACCCTTGAAATTTATGACTGCGATAAACATTTATAAACAAATGTTGAATAGAACAGTTATACCCAATGAATGCACCATGAGTCAGGCCCTTGTTCTTCACGTGCCCTATACCTCTTGTCACCCTTTAATATTTATGACTGCGATAAGAATTTATAAACAAAACATTCACATCTAAAGCGCGAGGAATGAATCGGATCATTGTTCTCAAAATTTATTAGAGGGGGAAATCTTAAATAAACAAAACATCGTGCGTGCATTTTACCGAATATTCAAGATAAATATTCTCGATGGGCAGCATTTATAGTTCAGTCTGCAATTGAACAGTAAGATGCATACATTGAACGCTATACTCGCAACTCGTAATATTAAAAATGCTTGGGAATTATCCAACGCAGAGCTCGAGACTATTCCGAAATCCAAACTTCTCAAATATTGGGGAACACAAATTCATCTCCTGTGGGATCGATTACCTGCTCATCTCCGTGCTGATCCCGAAGTAGCATTGTACCTACCATGCATGGAGCATTGGAATACACCAGATATGAGAACCCACGTTGATGGGCCAACTCCATGTCGATTGCAATGTGAAAAGTGTCGTTCTAAAGCGGTGATTCATGCAACGAGTGAGTCATAAAGAAACAATAACAAAATGCGTGATTCGTTAGTATCAAATTTTCGTTGCTGATAGGGTTAGAGAAAAAAAAGGCGGAGTCGATGAACGAGATTCTGTGGTGGGGGTGCTACAGTGCAATGATACAAAATCTGATGCTGCAGCTTAAATTGTACCATTCAAAGACGTGATGCAGAGCAAAGACTGTACGCAAAGCAATCGTTGTGAGCTAAAACTACGCACCGAAGTACTCTTGAAGAATATCAAAGAAGTACAAAATCTGATTCGTACGAGATCAGACTTGCGCTTCATATTGAAGACATTCGACAACATTCAAATCCTCGAAAATGAATCTATTAGCCATCAACAAGGTGGGCAAGATGCCGGAATTCCTTCCAACGAAGAAGCTGATCGAGCTGGAAATTCAGCAAGAACATCCGATCAGCAATCTAAAATTCGTGGCAACGAAATTCGGGAAAAGAGTCGTCGCTGAGCTCAATGGAGAATTCGCTGTCTTCCTACCGGCGCGACTTGCAAAAGTTTTCGTGGACGACCAGGCGCTGTTCATGCAGATGGTTGAATCATCGCAGAAGAATCATCTCCGCATGACATATCACGGTGGAAAATACAACAGTGTGACATTCCAAGTCGTGTGAAATTCCCAGTCATGTTGTGCGTGTGTGACAGCCAAAATCGAACATTATGTAGAATAAGAGTTTTCATATATCATCGTATAATACAGTATTAATAACATAAGTTTTGATTTGGATTGTAAAAGGTTTTCTACGTAAAAAAAATAAAAACTCATATATGTAAATCTGTTTTATTTCTTTACAAAACACCTTCATTCGCCTACATTGTGCCTTATATGCATTATCCAAGTCTTCAGGGATTTCACATTCCCATTGGAACAGTAATATTTTAGTAAGAGATTAGGATGATGCGGACATCTTATGGCGGGTATTGCGGTTGATAGTTTACGCAACGATGGGCACTCTAGCGTTTCCAAATCGACAACGGACACCGATGTACCGATCATGATGCGATCCAGCCATCTTTTTTTCTCCAAGCCCTTTACGAAAACAGTTGTTCCAGGTGTCAAGATAGCGCGAACGAAACTTATAGCGCCCGCGTAAGACATTTCTCCAGACTCCCAGGACATTCCGTGGAAATTACGTTGTAGCTACGAATTCATACACTTGTATTTCGCTGGTAGGTCGGCCCATGGGCATGGCGGTTTGACGAGCAACGTTATGGGATCAGCTGCCATGTCTTGAGCAAGTTCAAGGATGGATATTTCTTTCAACACGAACTCGTCAATCGGTTTCTTGAACCCCTGAACATCGACGACGAAGTCCATCTTGATTAATACTAACTTGATTTCCCATATGGAAGCGGCTTTTATACCAAGTTTTTTACCCCGCCGCTGATTGGATTGTACTCAACTATTCGATCATGCAATATTAGACAGTATGCTGATGTTCCGGCGGGAAAATTACTCTTAGCTTCAAATTCAAGACGAATATCAACAGGTCCAGACTTGAGAGTATCGTTCTGCTTTGAACAATCAATTATGATGAGTGGAGCATAATTCAAAAACTTTTCCTTGTTTAGCAATGGTTCAGCTTCTTTACCATAATAACTAGTTTGGAAATTTGCGTACATCTCATATAGCAAAGCGTACTGATTTTGATTAATATCGAGATTCAGGTTGCAATAGGGATAACATTGTGAATTCAAGTATAATTTCACGTCACTAATGTTGCAATGATCAAAATTACTAACATTTTTGTTAGTACTATTTTTTCTCTTCGTTTAAAAGCCTAGAATTACATATCGTGGCTTTTCCAACTGAGAAGATGTCTTAACGGTCCATACATGCTTCGTAGTGGTGGGGAGTAGGGGATACTCGTACAATTCCCATGTGCGAAAACTCATGGGAATTGGGGCATCTTTGGCTATAAAATTGAGTAGTCGTATTTTCCGCTGATCGGAAATTGAGACATATGGTATAAGCCATTCTACTTTATGAAGAGCAATTTTAAATTCTTCCGCTGCTGTTTGAATAACTGCATTGAGGTCATTTTTTGATCGTGCGAGAATCAACTCATGTTTGGCATTGACGACGATCTTATGATAATCTTCAGCGAAGCCAAATATCAAGCTGAGCGGTATGCAGACATCGAAGTACCCTGAATTAGTTAGTGATTTCCTTTCTTCGACATCAAGCCAACCAATATTTTCCATTACTGAAGTTTGACTGTGACGTAGAGATACAAATCCTTTCATGAGACTCGTAAGACCGACATTTTTGTTTCGATCGATTTCGATACCATTCAGCTCATATCGAGCTTCCTCAAACAAATGACAAATTGCATTGTTCACGAGAGTTGTAGAAGCGGCCGCTGCGGATCCATCAGCTTTGATGAGCTTTCCACTTATGTGAAGCGAACTCTTGCTGGGGAGCAAGCTGAGATCTTGATGTTGAACTGCAATACGTATCTCATCACTGTTGTTGAAAGATGATGACGCGTAAGGCTGATGAGCATGAATCTCGCAGTGTGTTATGGATTCATCAAAGAGGATGGGTGTTATAGATCGATAGTCTACTGTCGATAACGTAGAGAACGGGCGCGCGAGTTCTCGGAGAGTAAGAGGTGTGATTGAGGCGAGGAGAGAGAGATGCAAGATGGCGGTACGCCGAGACAAGCCAAAATCTATTGTCCACGTTTTTATTAAAATAAAGTGATTTAAAACAATCGAAAAACAGCAGAATCATTAACATAATTATGGCGCCCAACGTGGGGCTCATGTGAAATTATATCGAAAAATTGTGAAAAAACTGCCGACGCCACGGGGGACGCCGGCCTGACAACCAGCATCGGAAAGGCAGCGACACGAGAAACGTTTCGTCGAGCAGTCAGACGGTGTAAAACAGGGCGATTGTCATCATCGAAAAAACCCACGAGTTGTGTCTATAGAAAATACACAGACGTCGTGTCAAACCAATATAAGTGAACAGCGGGCACAAGGGCCACACACACACACACATATAGACGACAAACGAGGGTAACGGTCGTTCGAGTACTCAACACAGGCGAGCGGGGTTGCCTGCGGACATCGAGACAACGAAACATCGAAACATCGAGACAACGAAACATCGAAACAACGAAACATCGAGACAACGAAACATCCAAACATCGAGACAACGAAACATCGAAACATCGAGACGTCGAGACATCGAAACATCGAGACGTCGAGACATCGAAACATCAAGAATCCGTGCCATCGCGACGACCAGACGACGTGGAATCAACGGTTGTACACGAAAGGTTAGTGAGTCGCCATATCGATCCCTAATCTCACAATAAATCCTCATATCCTCTTTTCGAGACGAATAATATCCTTCCATACAAAAAAAAAAAAAATTATAAAAAAAAAAGCGGCACAATGGAGGATATACGTACCTTGAAAACGCGTAGAGCAAGCGTTAAGCGGGCAAGTTACGCGAATTTTAACGTTTTTAAACGCGGAAAATCCGCCGACGTCGTCAGAAGCTGCGATACGCTTAGAGAAACTTAAAGAATTTTGGGATAAATTCGAAGAAACTCAGCTTGAGATCGAAGCTAGAAATATTGATAACGAAGAGCGTCACGCAGCAGATCTGGCCGAAGGCGAAGCGGAAAGAATTCTTTTCGCGACGTCCTATTACCAAGCAGCTACGAAGGCACAGACAATTATCGAAGCAGAGAAGGCACGAATCGTGCAACAAGCGAATCAACAACGCCAACCAATAGAAGGTATATTACAAAACGAAGACAACGAAGCACGGCGAGCGAAGCCAAAGCTCCCTATAATCAAGCTTGCGGAATTCACGGGAGATTATACGAAGTGGACATTTTTTAAAAATAGTTTCGAAGCGACGATCGACAACGACGAGGACCTTACGCCGATGCAAAAGCTCCAGTACCTGGTTAGCGTGCTACAAGGCGAAGCGAAGCAAGTCATTCAAGGATTCGCCATCACGGATGAAAACTACGCTGTCGCGTGGCAGCTACTTAAAGATACATACGATAACCAAATGATGATAATTGAAACGCATCTGGATGAAATACTCAAGTTTCCGAATATAACTAAAGACAGTAAAGCAGACTCGATCAGGCAATTCATTTGGCATATCCAGACACATTTCAAATCATTAGAGGCGTTGCAACAACCTGTCGCGCAATGGGAAACCATTATCATACATTTGCCAGAAAAACGATTAGACTTCGCCGAGCAACGTGACTGGCAAAACTTAATAAAAGACAAAACACCGGGTAATATGCCTAAGCTGGAAGATTTTATCAAATTTCTAACAGAACGCAGTCACATGCTAAGAGCGTTGCAGCAGTCGAGAGAAAAATCGACGGTGCCGAAGCCAGCAGAAAAAACACAAAAACGAAGCGAAAAAAAAGTATCTCTTAGCACGACGACAGTCAGCTGCAGGATTTGCTCTGGCGATCATCCAACGTATCGCTGCAAGGAGCTAATCGATCGGCCGATACCAGATCGATACAAATTAATAAAAGAAAAGCAGTTGTGCACGAACTGTCTCAACACGGGACACTTCGAGAAGAATTGCAAAGCGTCAACGTGCAAAAAATGTACGAAGCGTCATAATACGATACTACATCCAGATACGGAGCAGCAAACAACGGAAGTGGTTGCTCACTGCTCGAACGCTCCACCTACGGGGGAAACAGGAGAGACGGCAGGTTCCAGCGGAAATGAATTATCGTTGGGCATATACTACACACAAAGACCGGCATCTCGAGTAATTTTGTCGACCGCGCAAGTGTACGTGCACGGGTCGAGCGATGATCGGAAAATTTGTCGTGCGTTGCTCGATCCGGGTTCACAGTCGAATATAATCACGGAGAAATTGGTACAAAAGCTCAAGCTACCTTGTCGATCAGGAGATAGAGAAGTTTCTGGCGTTAACCGAACGAAGACAACAGTTCGAAAAGTTGCGAGCATACAACTATCATCGACGCACAACGACTTCACTGGCGACGTTAAACTGGCGGATCCGGTCTTCGAAGAACCAGGGTCAATAGATATATTGATCGGAGCGGCATTGTACTGGAAGATAGTCGTAGGCACACCGAGAAATCGAATCGAAGGGCAACCGGCGTTGCAAAACACACAACTAGGATGGATATTGGGAGGAGAGATAAGCGAAACAGACTCTCAAAAAAACACGGTAAACTGTCTAGCTATATCAAACGCTAAACTCAGTGAACAAGTCGAGCGATTTTGGAAACAGGAAACCTTTCCGGAAGAGCCGCACTACACGAATGAAGAGCGAATTTGCGAGGAAATCTTCAAGGAGACGGTTCAGAGGGATGAAACGGGACGATTCATCGTTCGTTTGCCGATTCGCGAGAATGTTAAGCTCGGAGTGTCGAAAGAAACGGCCTATTGACGCCTCATTTCATTGGAACGACGACTAATGAAGAATTTCGAACTGAAATCGAGCTACAATGATTTCATGGAAGATTATATTCAGCAGAGGCATATGTCTCTCATAAAACACGACAAATGCGACGAAGCAGAGACGTATTTTCTACCTCATCAAGCAGTCGTACGTCCTGATAGTACTACGACCAAACTAAGAGTGGTATTCGATGCCTCGGCAAAAACGACGCTAGGAACTTGCCTCAATGACAAGTTAATGGCGGGACCGAACCTACAAAGGGAACTCATCAATATTGTTCTTCGCTTTAGAACGCACGAGTACGTACTGACGGCGGACGTGGCAGCCATGTTCAGGCATATCCTTATCAACGAAAAGGATCGTGCGCTACAACGAGTACTCTGGAGGAGCAATCCGGAAGAGCCAGTGCGTATTTTCGAGCTGAACACCGTGACATACGGAACCGCATGCGCACCATACTTGGCAATGAGGTGTTTGCGATATCTGGCTAAGGAAAATACCGATGACTTAGCACAAGCAGCGAACGCTATTATGGAAGATTGCTATATGGACGATATTTTAACAGGAACGAGAAGTTTGGCAGATGCGATCGTAGTACAAAAGGATCTCTCCGATTTGCTAAAAAAAAAGGACAATTTCACTTGCGAAAGTGGCGGTCGAATGACCAGCGAACGTTGCAACACCTCTCAGAAGAAAGTAAAACGGACTCGATGCTCGTCATCGACAAAGAGGGAGCTCTGAAGACCCTCGGACTACTGTGGAATTCGAAGTCGGATTGCTTACAGTACCGTATCGAGATCGCGAACTCGAATGTCTTAACTAAGCGAATCTTATTGTCGAAAATCGCGCAAGTATTCGACCCATTAGGACTCGTAGCTCCATTGCTAATTGTCGGCAAAATGATAATGCAACAACTATGGATGCAAGATCTCGACTGGGATCAAGCAGTCTCTGAAGACCTTCGTTCTTCATGGGAAGAATTTTATACTTCATTAGCAAAAATCAACTATTTGCAAATACCTCGAAATGTTATCCCAGCATGTTCTACGGAAAAGTTCGACGTGTTTGGATTTGGCGATGCGTCCGAGAAAGCCTTCGGAGCGTGTCTCTATGCAGTAAGCATTGACGTCGACGGTAACGTCAGCTCTCATCTTATATGCTCCAAGTCGAAAGTATCCCCGTTAAAAACTATCTCGTTACCCAGACTGGAGCTCGAAGCAGCCCTTTTGCTCGTAAGATTATACACTATCGTAAAGAATTCGTTCGGCGATCGAATCGGAAAAGTCTCGCTGTGGAGCGATAGTACAATCGTATTGGGGTGGATTAAACTGCAGCCAAGCAGTCTCAAGACTTTCGTAGCCAACCGGATAGCCAAAATACAGGATTTGACGGAAAATATTCCCTGGGATCACGTGCCGTCAGAGGAAAACCCCGCCGATATACTATCGCGAGGGTGTCACGCGGAAGATCTTGCGAACAACAGTCTTTGGTGGTATGGACCTCACTGGCTTACTAGCGAGGAAAAGCAGCCTCGAAATTCAAAGAAGCCGGATGACACGTTACCAGAGCTAAAGAATACCACGGTTACTATGACGATTGGAGAATCAGCGAACGACGTGTTGACGAGATTTTCATCATACGGAAAACTCAAAAGGGTAATCGCGTACTGTAAACGATTTAAGAGCAATTGCAACGGAGATAAAAAATGTGGATCTCTGTCAGTAGAAGAATTGCAGCAAGCAGAAATCGTGATAATAAAAATGATTCAGCGAGAAGCGTTTCATGAAGAGATTCGTGACTTGCAGGAAGAGCGAAGATTATCGCGAAAAAGCAAACTGCAGGGCTTAGATCCATTTCTGGACGCAGAAGGACTTATTCGGGTGGGAGGGAGACTTCGACACGCGAGTTTGTCGATGGAGAGAAAGCACCCAATAGTCTTGCCTGCGAAAAACTACATCACCGGCTTAATAATACGCGAGGAGCACATTCGGTTACTACATTTCCCGCCAGAGTTACTGCTCAGCGCCGTGCGGCACCGTTTCTGGCCGATCAGTGGGCGAAGAGAGGTTAGAAAGGTAATAAAAAAATGTTTAAATTGCTTTCGATTTCGTCCAAGCACACACGAAGACATCAAGATGGGTGATTCACCAAAAGAACGGGTCAGCGCTTATGCTAGGCCGTTCACGTGTACGGGACTCGACTATGCGGGGCCGTTGCAGGTACGAGACAGCAAGCGTCGCGGTCGGATCAACGTATCTAAAGGCTATATCGCTGTCTTCACGTGTCTCAGCACCAAGGCTGTACATTTAGAGATGGTTTCAGATCTTACCACCGAGGCCTTTTTAGCGGCTTTCAGTCGCTTCACTGCAAGAAGAGGTATATGCTCGCAAGTTTTTTCCGACAACGGAACAAATTTTGTAGGAGCCTCACGAGAGCTGAGAGAAATTTATGAATTTCTCAAGAACGAAAAACGAGAAATCGAGACAAGTTTGGCACAACAGCGTGTAGTGTAGATTTTATTCCCCCTTGCGCACCTCATTTCGGAGGTATATGGGAGGCGGCGGTGAAAATTACAAAGCGGCATCTTTATACAGTTACACAGGGCAGAATACCTTTGAGGAATACAGTACCCTGCTAACAGAAATCGAGGCAATCCTAAACTCAAGGCCTCTCACCCCGTTATCTAATGATCCCAACGACTTTACCGTCTTAACCCCCTCACACTTCCTCATTGGCGACTCGCTTGTACAACCAGTCGAGAATAATTATTTAGAGATGTCAGATAATCGTTTATCTAGGTGGCAGCGCCTCCGAAAGGTTCGACAACAGTTTTGGAGTCGCTGGCAATCAGAATATTTACAAGAGTTGCAAAAGAGAAACAAATGGACGACATCCGGCGAAAACATAGAGCTGAACGCTCTCGTGCTGTTGAAGGAGGAAAACGTGCCTCCTCTTCAGTGGCTGTTGGGTCGGGTAACGGCGGTGTACCCGGGTAACGATGGGGTAATTCGAGTTGTTTCAGTGAAAATAAAAAACGGAGAATATAAGAGAGCTGTCCGAAAGTTATGTCCACTGCCGATGGATGATCCATCGGCCGATCCATAGAGTGACCGTGAGAAAAGACTGCGCGAGTCTGTTGTGTCGTAGTTATAATATTGGACTATTGATTGATATTATGGACTGTTCTAAGACTAATAGTTTATAAGCATAAGGTATCATTCGTTATTTTCTTAGTTTAAATCTTGTACGCCGATTGGCAAGTTGTTTCCACTTTATGTTTTTTTACCAAATATTTGACATTCTTTAGTCGAAACAAGGCCTTTGGCATCTGTAACACGATGAATGGTAGTGTGAATGTTGAAAAAATTTTGTTTGAATGGTAATCCTTTCAAGGGAGGCGGTATGTTATAGATCGATAGTCTACTGTCTACTGTCTACTGTCTACTGTCGATAATAGGTTGCCAAAGTTATGTTTAAATCGCCTCCACGAGGTCAAAAAAGAGCTAAAGTATAGCTATAACTGGGACGAGCAGCTAAGAACGATGTTGGCAACCATAGGAGGTGAGCAGATCTGCGGATCGTACTCGCTTGCAAGAGTAAGACCGGAGGAGATACAAAGCATGAATCAAAGTTGTCTAGAAAGATGGGAGAATAACTTGCAATGCGAAAGCATCCAAAGAGTATGCGATACCGAATTTAGTGATTATTACAGACAAATAAGTGAGCTAGGTGGAGCAGAAATGTATCTGCAAGATAGGGCAGTATTTATAAAAAAAAAAAGTAATTAGCCAGCTAAGAATAGCGAGTAAGACTGCAATAAGAATAGTATATAATAGTGAGGTGTATATCATACACGCTGAACAACTATGTCAAATTTGTTCACGACAAGAACCGGAAAATATGGTACACTTTCTGTTGCGATGCCCTATGTACGAAGCGCTCCGCAAACATTATCTGAGACAAATAACTATGCAGTCAAAGAATGAGGAAGACTCGCTCTATAACATTTTAACGATTAAAAGTACAGAACAACTAAATAAAGTTTTCTTGTATGTAATAAACGCACTGAAATTAAGAGCTTTCGCCCTGAATGATTAGATATAAGGAATGCTCTAAAATAAAGAAAATAATGTAATTTACTGTAAAGATGTCAGGGGATTGGATCTCCCCCCCCCCCCCACATTGTACATGGCCCAGCCCGCTGCAATAAAGAATACTACTACTACTAGTCTACTGTCGATAACGTAGAGAACGGGCGCGCGAGTTCCCGGAGAGTAAGAGGTGTGATTGAGGCGAGGAGAGAGAGATTCAAGATGGCGGTACGCCGAGACAAGCCAAAAACTATTGTCCACGTTTTTATTAAAATAAAGTGATTTAAAACAATCGAAAAACAGCAGAATCATTAACAATGGGCGTCTGAATATTGACTATTTCCTCATCCATCGTATTCGCCAGCAGCAGATACAAAATACGCGGAGTAAATATCGCTTTACAATTTTCTTCCGCGTTGCTTGACCTTGAGGCCGAGATTTTTCAGAAGTTGCACGTTCTGATGTGTTAGCACCTTGGGAGCTAGTCGATAACTGATCTGCTTCGCACATGACGGCTTATTATAATTGCTAGGCCTCCGGTTAAAAACTATAGCCATTATTATTATTGAGATTTAATATGCAACCGAATTGTTATCGCCTCCCCGCGGAAATTAACTAAATTCCCGTCCTGATCTACTATTCGTAGTTGAATATGATCAATTATCTTGTGGAGAATAGGTAGATAGATGACGTGCGATGGTACTTCGATAACTTTATATCCCGGCGGGACAAATGGGAAGAATTCGTGAATAGTATGTACTTTTTGCTCGTTGATATAAGCGCCGGTTGTAAGACTACATTCAACTCTTAAAGCGTTCACTTTGAGAATGGCTACAGGCAGATCAGACTCGTGGTTTTTATTAGCTGTCAAGATGCGTTGTGTGAATCCTAGTAACCGACCAATGGAATCTTCAGATGTGAAATCTATATCACGATCACACCTAATTTCACTGCGTAGAGTATTACTATTTGGTTTAATATCGATAGTAATATTCTTACCGATTAGGATAGGCTTCACATAATTCTCAATATCTTCAATTTCATAGCTACCAGTCGGAATACTTATTACTTCTCCGCCAATGTGAAGTTTATTATTATCAACGTCTATATTGGGAATTAAGTTGAAGGTTAGTAATTCAACCAGTCCTAGAGCATAGTTTTTATCCGCGGAAAGTTCAATAGGAGGAAAATATTGAGCTTCGAGAATAGAAGACGTTCCAGATATGGTCAATGTAAGGTATCATTCATGATGCTGACTGATATACTACTGAGTGCGAAGTATCATGGTTAGTGTTCATATAGACAATATTTTTCCTTACGATTCAGTTGATTACAAAGAAATTTAAGGCATAAATGATCGCATTCTACTGTATCATATGACTGATATTGTTTATAGTTATATTTCACGCTACCGACACGCACATAACTGACAAATTCTACCGGTGGTTGCAGATCACCGAAACTATCAAAGTATATAACGTTATTATCAAACTTTTTGTATGCGACCCAGTGTATACCAGCTCCATTGTTATCATCCAGATTGATAATTGCGGACTCCCGTTTGAATGGGCCACTCGTTGGTAAACTCTTTCGCATAAAAACTCCACGAAAGTGTGGAATTTCCATAATTTTTGCATACTTTAATAGGTCGGCGTCAGTTAGTGCTCGGTGTGGTAGCGTCACCTTCCGTTTTTTGATGCAATATGAAGCCCGAAGCCTTTTTTGTAGGGCTTTAAATGCAAGCCTTTACCCAACGCAATAGCCTCCATCGTTTGATTATGTCGCTTATTCTCCTCCAATTCTCGTTTTGCCGCTTGAGCGGCGGTAACAGCTTTAGCTATACTGGCCGCACCACCGGACAATGCCCCAGCGGCACTAAGTCCCGCGAAAATGGGCACGAGAAATGGCAGAAAACCACCTATTTTATTTGGCACAGGTAGTACTCGAGGTGTGAGTACTTTACGTTTGCCGCCTGCTTTTTTCAAAGCTTCACGAGCACCCTTAAAGCTGTTTTAATGACAACGCGTGAATCATTACTATGAATCATCGCTTTCTTAGCAGCACCAATTATCCTTCCAAGTCCAACGTTGTTACTTTTCTTCGAGCCCATACCAAATTTTCGTTTAGCTTTCATTATGTTGGTAACGGCCCACGCGGCTGCTTTCTCACTTACACTAGCGTCAGCGGCGCGCACGCGTTTCCAAGCGCGCTCAGCCAATACCGTGTCCGCAGGCTTCGAGCAGCGAGATTTTCTCGATTTTCGAATAAGCGATATCGTGCTCCTTACAGGCTGCGTCGAGCGGATTAATTCCCGGATCGACCCGCGCAAGACGTTTCGATAGCTTTGTTCCTGGTCCACAGTACTGATAACCAGGCAGATGTAATTCAACACGGAGATTATTAATAAGACTGTTAACCAAGCCTTTACCACACTTTTTCGCACGTTTCTTCACGATCTTATCCATCGGAAGACTCATGAGTCACTGAGGAAATTCTTATATATAAATGATTATTTATAAGGTTTCTCGTTAGTCTGCATCGGGATGAAGTTCAAGACACAATCCACCAATTTACCTGTGATCAATTTCGATCAGTTTGCGCAGAATGAAAAGATCGCAAAACGTCATGGTAATTTATTACCAAATACCGTTCGTGCAGTGTTCTGCGGGCCATCAAACTGCGGCAAAACTAATGCGTTGCTTACGCTCATCACTCATCCCAATGGATTGCGATTCGAAAATATTTATATATACTCGAAATCTCTTAAGCAGCCAAAGTATAAGTTATTAGAAAAACTGCTTGATTCTGTAGACGGTGTTGAATATTTTCCCTTCAACGAGAATGAACAAGTGGTGCCACCAAGCGAGGCTCGGCCGAACTCAATATTTATTTTCGATGATGTCGCATGTGAAAAACAGGATAATATTCGAGCATATTTTTCTATGGGTAGACACGAGCACGTTGATTCATTCTATCTCTGTCAGACATATGCACGTATTCCGAAGCATCTCATCCGTGATAACGCCAACCTCCTGGTACTATTTAAGCAAGATGAAATGAATCTCAAGCATATATACAATGATCATGTAAACACTGATATGCCTTACGCTGAGTTCAAAAATTTATGCTTGGCATGCTGGACCGATAAGTATGGATTTATTATGATTGACAAGGATAGTGATGTTGATCGAGGTAGATATAGGAAAGGGTTTGACTGTTTCGCGTGCATCGATAAGTAATAAATATTCTATTACTAGCCAATCTTGAAACAGTAGTATCCGCGACTCAGCTGCGGCAACATGAAGAGTGAAAATATTTCTAGCGAACAAGACGTTTTGCGTAAAATCGTCAAAGCCAGCGATGCAATTCGACGAAAACATAAAATGTTGAAAACTGGCCGCGAGGCCAATGAACAGACGATGCAAGAAGTCTTCAAACCACTCGTGAATCCATTGGAAAAATTAGTGAATGCGTCTCACACAAGTAAAAATCGCGATACGTCACTAGTGAAGAAAGAAATTAAGAATGAAATTAAGGAGGAAAGTAAAAATAAAATTAAGGATGAAATAAATTATGAAACTGGGGACAATATTGTCGAAAGAGCCGGAACGAGTAGAATAGCGAAACGTGAATCTATCGATGACGATGACAACGAGCAGGATATTTCTTTCAAGTCTGCATATGGCGACGATACTGAATACATTAATAGCGATGATGATGACGATGATGATGATGATGATGATGATGATGATGACGATGATGATGATGATGATGATGATGACGATGATGATGCTGATGATGATGATGACGGTGATGATAATGGAATCGTCCAGACAAACGCTGAAGTCGATGAATTAATAAATGAATATCTCGCATTGTTACGATCAAATAGAACGTCCGATTTAGATATTTCTTATGGGGTGCGAAATCTTGCTAATGATAGGTTAATGATTGGAGACTCACCGATAAATTTTAACGCAACTTCTATTCAAATAGGAGATGTTAGCTATGGGAAAACTATCGGACTTATCAAACTGTTGTTTAAAAAACAGCCCAATGTTGCTCATATTAGCGTCGATGATATGAAAAATTATAAGGATATAATTATCGGAACAAATGCGCACAAGAAGTATTACAAAAATAGAGAAGCGATCTGCGTGAATAAAACTTACAAATTCACCAATTATATCGCAAAAATTTTAAACGATGTTGAATACACTGGAAAAGGTATATCTCAATATAAAGTTACGCAAAAAGATGTTAAGGTAGATTATGTTTATTGGGATGATCCAAACGAGCTGGTGAATCGGCTTCGTCTACTCTTAGCATCACAAACAGCTGGCAACTCCTCTCATAGAAACGAAATTATGTCAATTATAGAGGAACTACGGGAGGCTGAGATAATATGTTAACTCGTCACCTATCGAGATTCTAAACATTCGCAAGATGAGTGTCGAAGTGTTTGGACGACAGCTCGATAAGAGCGCGGGTGTAAAAAATCGCGGCCTTCCCGGCCGCCCCGGTAATCCCGGCGTTCCCGGTGATCCTGGTATTGGATTTAAATTAACCGAGGACGGCCATTATGATATGGAAAACAAAAGACTCAGAAACGTTGCCTCTCCTGAACAGCAAGACGATGCTGCGACCTTAAACATCTTGCATCGCAAAGTACATACCACCGTGAAGATTTTACGAAAGGAAATTAATGATAGTAATATGCTATTGGTTCAAGGGCTTGAGACAACAATGCAAGATATCATAAGAACTGTAAATATCAATCTCGAAACAGTACAAGACTTAGCTACTCGAAATTCTAAGGCCATTGCCAACGTGGACGTTAGAAGCGCTAGTGGAGGAGCTACATAAATCAGCGAGACGGAACTGTCCTCGTCGCCATGTGGATATTCGAGGCCTCGATGAGACTTGGCAAGCCGATCTCGTCGATATGTCACCGTACACCGGTCAAAACAACCAATACAGATATCTACTTACCGTCATCGATATATTCTCAAAATTCGCTTGGCCTGTACCGATGAAGAGCAAGACGGGAAAAGATACAACAGCTGCAATGAAGTCTATACTTATTCAGGGACGCACGCCATCAAATTTACACGTCGATAATGGTAAAGAGTTTTACAATTCGAATTTTCAATCTCTTATGGAGCAATATAAAATTCATTTGTACTCAACATTTAGCAATTTGAAGGCATCGATTTGCGAACGTTTCAATGGAACAATCAAAAATAAAATGTGGAAACAGTTTAGTCTTCGCGGAAGTTATAAGTGGATTGATATTATAGAGAAGTTGCTTTTCGAATACAACGCCACAATACATCGTACTATTAGAATGAAGCCAAAAGACGTACGTGCTAAACATGAGAAAAATCTTCTGCATACTATGTACGATCAACCGCAAATTAAATATACCAGAAAGCCAAAGTTTCAAGTTGGCGAAAAAGTTCGAATTAGTAAATATTCCCAAAAATTTTTTTCAAAAAAAAAGGTACGCCAAGAACTGAAAAATACAGTTTACAAAAATTATTCAAAAAAATAAATTAAATAATACGGGCCAAGTTTAACAAAAAACATACTTCTATATGGCAATAACAATTGTCTTTTTGATGCAAAAAAAATTGTTGTAAATAATTGGCTGTCCCGTGTTTGCAACCATCACAATAAACTGCTAGCAGTGGAACGCCAATTATTTACAACAATTTTTTTTGCATCAAAAAGACAATTGTTATTGCCATATAGAAGTATGTTTTTTGTTAAACTTGGCCCGTATTATTTAATTTATTTTTTTGAATAATTTTTGTAAACTGTATTTTTCAGTTCTTGGCGTACCTTTTTTTTTGAAAAAAATTTTTGGGAAATTTTATTTCTTTTTGAAAATTTGGTACTTTTTTGTTGAGCGTTGTTTTTACCAGCGGAGTTTTATAACTTTTTTTATTTTTAATTGTAACGTAAAAGGTTTCGAACATTTTTTATTACAATATGTAATAACTGATTACTTTTACTCTAACTCCGCATTTTAATTTTTCACCGATTAAAATTCCGACTATCATGCATATACCTATTACAAACTCGGAAAAATTGTCGAACAAAAAATCTAACCAAAAATATGTAACAGCTGACAGCTAGCCGGCTGTGGCGACGAGCGCGCCACCACGCGAATTTTTCAATGAACTGATGTAGACGCAGACATATATATATGGGACAGGACACTTTATAATCGTTTGGACCCTGTGAAATTTTCGGTCTCGATATGTCAAAATGGGCTAAACCAATCAAATGGTAACCAGGCTCTTTCGAAAGATTGATTAAAATTACATTATAAAAGTGTCCATGAAAATTCGATTCGTTGTATCATTCCGAAGATATATCGATCGAAAGTTGCACGCACTATACACTTCCGGTATATTGGCGTAGATATACACAGTAGCGTAACGCCCTATACTGTTTTTTCAGTATCTTGGCGTCGAGGCGCTACCGCGCCTCTTGATAAAAATATTTTTGCGAAAGGCTATACACCCAACTGGACGACGGAAATATTTACGATATCTCGAATAATGAATACTTTGCCTGTGACGTACAGACTGAGAGACTATGAGAATAAACCGATTGCCGGTGGTTTCTACGAGCAGGAGCTACTCACGGTCAAACACCCCGATATTTATCTAGTTGAAAAAGTGTTGAAAAAACGACTCGACAAACTTTATGTAAAATGGCTTGGATTTGATAACTCGCACAATAGTTGGATTAATAAATCAGACTTGTGAAAATAATAATAATAATGGAATAAAAAAAAAATGAAGTGATGTTCGGTGATGGATAATTTTAAACATTTTTTTTTATTCTAATATTCAGATTTTCATTTTACAATAAAAACAGTGGAACTTTTTATAAGAATATGATATATATATATATTTTAATCACTAATGTATCTTTTCATAATACAATATATAAAAAAAATGCCATCTCGAGTTCATCCAATTAATTTTCTTAATTATATTTTATTGCCTGCGATAACCCCACGGCAGAGTATTCGTGGAACCATGCAACAGCATTCGCTTGTCATCGTTCCAGCTTAACGCTAATTTCTGCTGCTTGATCGTCTCCACGATGTGCTGACGGCTACGTATCAAACACTGCGATTTTTTTTCATTTTCATGATGGAGTAGACACTTCTTGTAATCGTCGAACGTTATAGTTGCTAAGGTTGACGCTTTCACACCCTTTGCTCGTATTTCGTCTTACTCTCTTTCTCGGCCTCGATAACTCTGTAGGCGTAAAATTTCGGTCTTAATCCTACGAACTCGCTCATAATCTTTCCATTATTCTCGTCCTTCATTAACCCGAGCACTTTTTTATTCACCAATGGTATGTCATACGCATTGTTCGGAGGATAATCGGAGGTGTCAAATCGATGCAAATCGTCTTTTATCGTCTTATAGATATCGGGGACTGTAAAGTGGTAAATGAGACTGTCAGTGTCAGTGTACAATAATTTTAAATTTTCACCGAACTTATTCTTGATGTAATTGTAATGGAATTCGTAGATGTAAATCTTAGATAGATCCAAAATACTGAATCCCGCGTAAATCGGCTTATAAAATTTCACTGAAGATTTGTTCATTTCGATAATCACCATATCATCATCGAATACGATGCAACTGTGAAACGTAGGTTTCGCTATGAGTGATCGAGCCCCATACCTCCCGCCCCACTGCGTGACAAGTTTAACTTTACGATGTTTTCTCGGATTTTCCATCGTCTTTCCAAACACCGAATTGTTCATCAATTTAAAGAAATTTTTTGCAAATTCATTTTTAGCATTCTTACGCATCGTGGTATTTAAATCGATGTACCCCTTCAACCAAGATTTTTGTTCAAATTTCAACACCCGATGAATTTTTGTTAACTTTAACCCCAAGTCTAAATATTGTTTTAAATTGCAATAGTGGATGACGTATTTTTTCTTTGGAAATAGTGTTGTCGTTAGCTTTGGTTCTTTACATTCTGGAGGTGTGAAGTGTTCTGCACACAATGGCAAATCTTTGTGCACTTCGTGGAGTTCCACGGGATAATCAAAATCGACCTCTAAAATATACCCCGTGTTCGCATCGTCTTCTACGGCACGTATGTCAAGGTTTTCGAAATCTTCCACCCATTCAAACGAACCGAATGGCAGAGGCTGACTCATAGCGGCCCCGTACAAATTATTGACATCATAATACATGATGTATGATTCTTCGAGACTTGGATTATAATCCTTAGCATCCATGTATCTATTATTAGCTTTGGCATATCTATTGGAACACTGCGCTACGCCTCCGCGAATATCCTTCTCAATAAACAGCAACATATCCACATCGGTGAACAATTCTATCTCGACGTTGGTATACTTGAGCATGGCATCGAAAGAAAGCCCTGGCGCTGTATAATAATGTAGCGGATCTAAATTATATGTCGCTCTACAGTTACTACGGAAATTCTCAAAGATGTCAACTAACAAGAGTACATCAGTCTTCAGGTATAGATCGGAATATTCGCCTAACGTTTTGATTTTGAACAATTTCCAGACATTTTGCGCGTGCGCATACTCGATATCGCTAATTTCCTCGTCGTACAATTGTGAATAAAAATCTTGTTTGCTTGGGAGCGCAGTCTGATCTAGTTTGCTCCAACTACTAACATAATCATAGGGGAAAACGCCCTTTCTATTTAACACATTAAATTCTTCTTCACTTTCGCAATGTTGCCGTGTAATAGATTTTTCCTCGTCACCCAGATATGAAGCCAACCCCTCAATACTACTCGGCATAAATTTAAATGAGTCAATGAATCTATAGTTCACTACGGTGTTTTTAACCTGCTTAGTAAACGAAATGTATTTTTCTTTGTTAACTGGAAGAAGTTGTATCGAGCCCTCGAACTGCGTTGCCAATGCCCGAATTAAGAAATGCGAGTCATAACCCGACAGGTTGTGAAATATTACCGGTACAAAGTGCGGCTTTTTATAATTTAAATTACATTTATTATGTGCCGCGCCACGATATATACCAGTGAAATGGCAATGGTCTCGAACCTTTATCTCAGCATCACTACCGGCGAATTTTTGCTCACACACATGACACACTGTAGCTTCATTGAATTGTTGTTCTTGAGCAGCGGTGAGTTTACCCATTGGCACGACGTGGAGGAATTTTCGATGAAAGAAGTCCGCGTATTTGCACAACTCCCGCGTAAACCACTCGATACAGTCTTTTCCACGATAGGATACATATTTGCAAAATGTTGACGAATATGCACAGTGCACATAAAATCCAATGCTGTGTGGCACATGCTTTTGATAGCCATGATTCGCTGCATCGTTGGTCGGTTCGAGGAGACACTCAAGATCGGCATAAATAGCGAAGGGAACATCCTCTTTGTGTTTAAAATTTTTAAACTTTAACGTTGTCTCTTCTTCAGGTAGAATGACTTTGCAGCCTTCATTGAGATCGAAGCATTCGATCGTGTGTTTGTCAAGCACTTTTTTTGTCTAGAAGTAACACAAACACCTGTCACACAGCCAAGTCGCACCTTTGTGTCCACTCATTTGCGATCTGACAAGTCGCGATATATTTTTTATCCACGCGAAATGATGGACTGGATTATTCTTCGCATCGAGATCAAGTTCCGTCTCGAGCATAAGCAAATGTATCGTCGGACGTGGTGACTTGCGTTTGCTTATGTATATTGGCACAATATCCGACTTGCCTTTGCAACGCTCTGCACAATAAACGTTAATTGACAATTCATTTAATTGTTCGAATCGCGGAATATTCTTCACTTTCATCGGATACTTGAAGTCTTTGTAATTCAACATTTCACTGAAGTGCAGATAAGAACTCTTTCGCTCACTATTTTTTTTCACTTCCGGCGAAAGCGCCGCAGTCACAGCCCACAAAAAACAATAAGGATCGTTGTTAATTATGTTTACGATAGCCCGCTTCTTTTGCAGGTCCTTAGGAACGCAGACAAATGTTGACAATCCTCCTTTTAATGGCACGTATTTATTCATATTGAGCTGAATGTTTGTCACTTCAATCAGTGACCAGCCCGAATCCTTCTCCTCGAACTCTTCCACTTTCGCAAGTAATTTCTCCTTGACGTGTTCTCTGTACCACTGATCGATATCGGTAGTCCGGAGAATTATTTCATTGGTAGTGTCAAAAGTTTTCGATTCTTCGACAATGCTGTCACTTTTCACGAGTCTGAACTTGCATGTTAAAACGGTGTTGACTTTCAGAGAACGGCGTTTCCTTTTTTTCCGAGTTCCATTCAGCATTCTTTTCAAACGGTTCGCGATCATCTGTTTGGAATCATCCAAGAATTCACCTAAATCTTTGTGCTGCAGATTGATGACCATTCCTGTTCGGATCCTGCTTTTAAAGGTAGTGTCTAGCTCCGCCCATTGAACCCTACTCGCGATTGCAGCTGCACCACGTTTTTCAAGTCGTGCCATCAACGATCGCAATTGCACGATTGTTGTTTGTATGCTAATTTTTTCACCCACTGTCTCCGCACTCTCTCGTAACATCTTACGCAAAAGCTTAACATTATCACGACCGAATTTCATCCACTTATCAACCTCGGAACGTGAAGATTTCTCTTCGAGAGTCTTATATGCACTTTCCATAAGCGCAACAAGCTTTTTGCACTTTTTTGACACCATTTTCACTTTGTAGATGTGCACGAGAGGATAATCAAAGACTGACTAATGATTGTACCAAAGTCAAAGATGCTAGTCTCGAACTCTCCCAATGCATCTCAATGTTAACCAATCAGAGCCGATTTCCTATCGGGGGTTGAACTAAATTTTTAACGATGTCATCGATAAGTGCCTGAACGAGAGGAAAACAAGCTCCATACTCTCGGGAAAAGCGACAACCCTTGAACGAAAACATCGAACGTGTAACTCCTTTCAAAATATATTCTTCGGGATGTTAAGCGCTTGATACAGGATGCGCGCACTTAAACGAGCCTCCTTACTCTCGAGACCGGCGACAGTGTTGTAAAATTTTCTCTGTTTAAAAATTGGAAAAACATTCCTCGAGATGTTAGACGCTTGACACACGAAATGCGCTGTAAAATTTTCTCTGTCTAAAGATCAGAAAAATATTCGTCGATGTCAGGCGTTTGACACACGACACGCGCCCTTGAAAGGACCCCCGAAAACGTATGCAGCGGACCCACGAGCGAGTTAGCGCCCTGCTATGAAAGTCTTGAAATGAGACCGAGATATAGCATTGACTAGACTCGCACCTACTTCACAGGCATTCGATTTTCACGCCATAGTGTGCATGTATTTCTTTCAATGTTTTGTTTATAAATTCTTATCGCAGTCATAAATTTCAAGGGTGACAAGTGGTTTAAGATATTTAAAATGTTTGTATATATTATCGCCTAACCAACCACTCGATGATCATTGACGGGTCTTGGAATGCCAACGATACATTCCAAGAAAAAAATTCAACCTCACACCCACCCACCACCACCCACCTCCCACTCTACCACCCACCCACCACCCACCCCCCTCCTCCTCACCACCCCGCTGCATGCCGTTAGCCGATTCACGCAAAAAAAAATTATTTCAACCACCCACCCACCACCCACCTCCCACCTCCCACCTCCCACCTCCCACCTCCTCACCACCCACTGCATGCCGCTCACTGATTCACGCGAAAAAAAAAAAAAAAAAAAAAAAAAATTTCAACCACCCACCACCCACCTCCCACCTCCCACCTCCTTACCACCCACTGCATGCCACTCGCCGATTCTCAAGAAAATCTCATTTAACCTGACAGGTGGTTTGAGTCTCAGCTAAGAGATCGGTAAATACCGATTCTGCAATACCTACCACCCACCACCCACCCATCACGCACCTGAGACTTACCTGCCACCCACCAACCCACCGCCCCCTCCCAACCACCCACCACCCACCCACCTCCCAACCAGCCACCAACGGTTCGTTTCTGTGCTATGAAGCGTCGGTAAATGTCGGTGCAGATCCCTAGAGTTAGAACCCACCGTATATAACTACTACCGTACATTATAAACTTTCGTTAGTCTGGGAGGATGAGACATGGGAGGGGATGGATTGTACAGAACGTCTAAGCTACTGAATAATAATTCGATATACTTAAAACGCCGATTTATTTTTACCTGTTTCGAATTACCATCATAAGGATCCGACTGAAACCCATTTTACCGACTGCAGAATATTTTCGTATTAAAAAGAAGTCGGTAACTCTTAGAGGGCGTCTTGGAAAAATTCTTCGACCAACCAGAACATCGGAAAACCAGGACATCATTTCTACTCCGATTTTCGGAATGACTAGAATCTTCAAATCCAGCATCCCGAAAAGTCGTTCTCAAGACAAGAAACCAGTTTCCCGTGCTCCTTTAATTTCGACGAGAAGTTCTTTGAAACTTCGATAGACGATTGATAAGTATTATAATAATAAACAATCAAGAATTAGGAATCTTAGTTAAGGTATTGACTGATTCTACGAAGAAACTGTATGACTGAGCTTTTTCCATACAAAGCTCTTCTTCTATCGTTGAATCGGTTTGTTTGACTTTTGTTTGTGAAACATTTATTGAAAAAGTTTATCTGCGTATTTTCTATATTGCCGACGACAAGCTTTTTAAAACTTTGATAAAATAGAAATAAGTATTATAATCGACTATTAAGCATTAAGTTAGTTAGTTGACTGTTTCTGTGCAGAAACTATTTTGTTGCTATGACGGACGGCATTTTCCGTCAATGTGCTACCGTAATCCAACCACTTATTTGGGAACTGCCACGGCCTAATAGGTTGATTGGATGTCGCACTCGATACAACAGATAAAATATTCATTGGATTAGCCATATTATTTCTAAAATATTGTTGATTTCAAATAACGCAACATGGCAACGCCTCAAATGTATCTTCTGCACAAACAATTATTTGATTGATTCATCTCAAAGCGTATATATGTGGTTCAAACCGTTTTAAATACATATAATGTTTGAATCGATCAATTATTATTAGAAGCAATGACGCAGTTTCGTTAATACAAATTAATCGGTGTGGTCCACAAATTTGTTTGAATGAAAATGTCAAATTTTGTTGATCTCACATGGAATTAGTTCTTTAAAATAATATTTTGTTGAATTAAATGAATTATTCATCAACAAAAGGCATTTGTTTGGATCAACCATTTTTTTTTCTCAGTGTAGTTACTTCGATACAAATCTCCGGAAGATAATGAGGATTGGAGATTTTCGTTGTTATGTAGAGTTTGAAATTATTGTCGTATTCTATTCTATATCACTGTCGCCGAGTCGTATAAGAGTTCTTCCGGCCTAAAAAAAATCAATAGATTCATGAAAAAAAAAAAAAAAAAAGCCGTTCAAAACGAAAATCACTAAGTTATTATCCGCGAGAAAAAAAATATCAACCGGTACGAAAGTTGGCCTCAGTAGAACAGGTTCGAGGCTCGGATCCAGAAATTCCTCGACCTCTTGAAGCATTATCGGCGCTCCGACTCTTATGCAAGCCTCCATTATTCGCATAAAATTCGCGACGGTCGTTCTGCAGATTTTAAGATTATTCTGTTCTTCCATACTGCATATCCATCGATTAGCCTGGAACAAAAATAATCGAAATATTATTTCTTTTCTTTATATTTGTCGAATGGAACAACATAATTTTTCAACCTGTTCCTGCGGATCTATCATCAACGGCCAAAGCCTCGCTTGAGTAACGAGAATAGCGTTTTCTGTGCTGACGTGATCTCTCGGCAAACTATACATATGCCACGAGCGAATCTCGTATGGATCAACCAAAACGTTTATGAGACTGAAATTTGGCGTCGTAATGATTCCTTAATTTTTGCAACCGGTCAACCAAGTTTCAAGTAATTCCTCGCGATGTGCGTGACTAAAAGCGCCGAGATAAGCCAAACGGCCGGCAGCGACGAAAATATCACCCGCACGGAGAAAAATGTCTACGTTATTACAACAAAATTTCGTTTGCTGGCTGTTAGTTTGTTGTTGTAGCAACGCGGACAGTAAATGTAGCAAAAAAAAACGTTCTTTTAAAAACGAAATGTATGTTGTCGTAGCATACAAATGTATGTTGCGGCTAATTTGTTGAAATAACAAACGATCAGTTCACGGAATTTTATTCGTTTGCTGCTCAAACGAATCTATCTGTTACTGGCCCGATCAACAAAGTAGTATTTGTTCCACGAAGTCAACGTTCGTAAGCCCAACGAATGATTTCCACGAATTCCGAGTCACAAACACGCGAACGGCGCGTCCGCACAACGTTGCGAAAGAGAGGGGGGCGAGTCAGCGTCAGTCGGCTGCTACCAGCAGTGTTCGACGATCGCGCAGCAAGACGATCGAGTGATTGTTTACGTGCCTTAAGTAATAGTGTACAACATGAGCGAAAACATGTGCACCCGTCTCCGTCGGTGGGGAATATCAGAGGAAAGCATCCGAAAATTTCAAGGTAAGTACGCATTCATAGTCCGTAACCATCGGGAAAAAAATATGTGCGAGTTTTACACGCGATTGAAAACCCGCACTCGCGACCTCTATGGCTTAAGTATACATATGCAAAAGAAGATTTTCCGTCTCTCTCACGACCGAAATTTACGAGTCGGTGATAAACGATGTTCGTGCGCATGTCCGAGTCAAAGCGGTTGTAACGTTATTTGTGTATCGTCGTGAAACCGAGCAGCGTGGAACGAACGATCGAGAAACGTTACGCGAGGCGATTGACAGAGAGGGATCGCGATCGGCATTTTTTTTTGTTATCTGTCACTCCATGATCGCTCATTCGTTCAGTCGATATTTCGCGACAGTCGGAAAGAGGAACGTTATTAGTGTTTTGTCTCGAAAACGGGCAACGGAAACGAAACGCGAACAATCGAGTGAGCACTACGCTACGCGTTAAAAATATTCTATTGCTTTTTTTATTCGTCTTTCAACTCTGTTTCACTTTCAGTCGCAATTGCGCGACAGTCAAGAAGAGTATTCGTACGCGACTTCGATTAAATTTTTCTGTATCGTTATTAGTGTATAGAGTAATAACAACGGGCAACGAATGAAGAACGATCTCGAAACATTACGCGACGCGAACCATAGAGTGGGGACAACTCTACGTGTTTACAATATTGTTTTTTTTTTCGTCTTCTAATTCGCTCTCGTTCTTTCAATCGACTTCAATCTTTCACGATCGAGTGAGCTCTACTCCACGCGTTTAAAATATTATTTTGCTTTTTTTGTTCGCCTTTCTCACTCTCAACCCTCTTTTTCTTTAAGTCGTTATTGCACGGCCGCCGGAAAGAATTTTCGTACGTGTTTTCAAATCAGATTGCTATAACGTTATTAACGTTTATTAAAGTGACATGCGGAGAATTCTAATTTCGAACACTTCGCAATCCAGTAAAAATCTGAAAAAAAAATCAATCGTATGGAAGGTTCTAAGCGATGCAACCTCTTTAAAATATTGTTTTTTTTTTTTATTTGCCTTCTAATTCGCTCCCTTTCAATCGATATTTCGCGATAGTCGAAAATAATATTCTCACTCTTCTTCATTCCGTTCTCACTTTCAGACGCTCATATCACAGACGATCTTTTGGCGTTGCTGGATGACGATCTTTTGAAGGGTTTGGCGCTGTCCGCATTGGAATTAGTACGATTCAACGTCTATCGGAACAAGGAATTTAAATCAATCCAACCGAAAGTAATCGGTACCGCTGGTAAGAAAAATGAATTTAGTTTCGATTCTTATCGTTTATACGCCTATTTATTTTCATTCACATAATCGTATTACTTCTGCGTAGATACTAACGGCGTCGTAACGGTGAGTCAAAATGATGCACGGAGTTTCGATCCAGAGTGGATAACTGAGGCAATAATCCCGTCTGCTGGCGACATCGATAATGCAAAATAACACGGCAATGAATGTATACAACCGAACGTAATCGCAGCCGTTGGTAAGATAAAATATATTTTGATTTATTTTGAATATTTGTACATTCATTTCGGTTCATAGAAAAAAAAAATGATTTCTGCGTAGAGTCTACCGGAGTCACATTAACGGATCTCGAGGAGACCCGCAGTATTGCAGAATGGATCACTGAAGCAGTGATTCAATCTGGTATCAGCATCGGCAACGAACAGGAACAACGTGAAAAACAGAGGGAATGTGAGCAACCTGCAACGTCCGGTAAACAAAGATCTACGATCGACCCTTGCAATAGTCGAATAGCTGAACTATCGATACAACAGGATTGGAATGATTCTGCTAAAATTGTGAGTACTTGGTGTTGTATTTTTGTATGCTGCAGTGTTAAATTTTATTATATAATCTAACCATTATCGTCAAGAAGAATTGAGCAGTAATTTTTTAAATGCAAATTATAAAAAATGATCTCTACAATTTTTTCACATGTGCATTCAAACTGTTTTTTTTATGAACAAATGAACATTTCATCGCGCATGTATTCATTTTTTTTTCTGAAAACGTTTACAATTTTTTTAAACATATTTAAAACACGTATCAGGCCAGTCATCCCATAGATCTGTGAATTAAACCACTCGTTAGAACAGACACTTTTTAAAGCGTTTGTAGTTATTTGAGTATTATGAAGCGATCCGCTTTCCTCAAACGATTTGTTAGTTTGTTTAATCATAATCCGCTTTTTACTCTTTTACTCTTTTCCTCTTTTTGTAGTTTCTTTTGAAAATTATCTTTTCCAAATCTTTTAATTTCTTCATAACTTGCGAGGATTTGGAACAAGTAATCCGAAAAACGAAGGATGGCAGTGCTATCTGGAATCTGTACCAAGCAAATAGAGAACTAAGAGACTCCGATAGAGACGCTATTGCCGCGGCCATTATTAATGACGAGTTACAGTATGATCTCGATCGAAGATATTGCCCATAAATCACAAAAACCCCACTATCTTTCATGGATCTGAAAAGGGCTCGAATCTCGTTCAAAATTAGAGAAAAATCCAAAGTGCGTATTTCTTATTCTAGAATATCAGCTGGCCGTTTTGTATACCTGGCGGAACAAGTTCTGGAAACTTTTCCAACTGAGACAATGGTACATTTCATTATAGTTATGTTTCTATCAAATCCCCAACTTTCAATCTTAATCTTTTGTTTACGTTCTAATTTTCTAATTTAAAAAAAAATTCTAATCTTCAAGCCAAATAACAGAAAAAAAAACTAAAAAAAACTTATTATTTAACTGGGAGAAGAAATCTATTAACTGCATGCTTATTTTGTTGTCGGTCGGGGCTCTTTAGTATATCTCGGAGTATAATTATATTGGAACATTAATGTTACTTCGATTTTCTGCAGTGTGTGTCGGCCCTCGTTGAACCAGGCGGTCGCTTTGTGACCGGAAAAGGAAAGTTATACTCGCGTTGGTCAAATGCACGAAGAAAGTATATACAGCTCAAACTAATTCCTGCTTCGAGAAGAGGACGCAAGGGATCTAACGTGACGGCACTGGTCTCAAACCACGGCGAATCTAGTAATTCCGCAAACGCAGAGGTCGATCAATCGAAGGACGATACTATCCTTTGGCTTAAGAACAATGGTACGCCGTGGGTTACGATTGAGAAAAACTGGGCGGAAACTTCGGCTGCAAGAAGACATATTATCATCAATGAGAAAACAGAGATTCACGCGTATTTGAAGGAATACCCTGCTTTGAAGGATCCGAGAGGGTATATGCTGGTATGAACAACAATTTGTTATAAAATACGCGGAAAATGTATAACCCTATAATTGATTACTCTACTAAAGGACGATTGTAATATGATATCGAGTAGAGAAATGAATGATAATGCGTTATACATGCCTCATATGTCCCCAAAACACTCGATGGACACCGGAGTTTATTTCAGTTGGAAATCAACTTCGATACGCTCTATCCTAACAAATCCAAAGCACTCTTCGCGTCCTGGCTAAGCTTGCGTAATTTCTTAGTACACAAACTACCGAGCGTTTGTGGTACATCTGCCGATTCGATTCAAGATTCTAGTGAGTAGTGTAAAATTGTAAAAATCATTTATAATAATACATGTGACCGAGAGACAGCATATGAATTGTCATGTTTCATTACAGCGGCGCAAACGAACTTCTTCTTGATGAACTTGAGCCTTATCTTTCGCGTTGTTAATGCTCGAAAGCAAAATAAATCTGTAAAGGAGTGGCGCCCATTGAAGTTCGAAGTACAGGAAGCTTTCGTTCTCCACGTTAAGGTTAGTTTCCTTTTTAGAATTCGATTTTTCGCGCGGATTGAATCTGATTGGCTGTCAGTTATTAGTGGTTTTTACTAAAAAAATACACTTTAAGGAAGATGTATCGCTTAATGTAACTTAGAAATATCACGGTTAGTGTTTCTCATCTCGTCAAAATGTTGCAAATTTATTGAACTTGACACGTTAATAGTTACGTTATTATTATGTGGGTACCATTTTTTTTTTTTTTTTCTCAAATAAAACATGACAGTAATAACTGTTAACATTTTTACAGGTCGTAGGAGATTTAGACGTTAAGCTGCAGGAACGCCGCGCGCGACTATCCCGATTCGGCTGTCGATTGCAACCTCTAGTTGCCGTTGTTGGTCCTTCGTTCGAAACAATCAGTCAGAGTTTCGTGATCTTCGATACCGATTTCCGTTTCGAAGTCGAAACACCGTTGAGAGCTATCGACGTCGTCTTCAAGTGCATATATGCATTGGATGCTGAGTACCCTGCGGAAGCTTCTCATGTTTGGCAGTTCATTCAGCGAGGTGTCTACGGGATACCGCGCAATAAGACCGACCCGCACTTTACGGACGTGGAGAAACTGTTAAACGAACTGGCCAATACCGTAAGAGAAAACTGAAGTGATACGACTGGAAAATTGTCAACTTATCGTGTCGCGTGTACTCGTGTATATAGAAACCGTTAAATACCGATTTTAAAAGATTTTCAACATGCCGAAGTGTAACGAATGCGGCCAGATTGTTCCCTATATACGCAGTCTCTTAGTTCATCTCGCGGCTGTACATCGAATTGACAACTCATACTTATATACGTGCGCTGAGAATTCTTGCAGTCGGGTTTTCGCTTCGTCAAATTCATTTCGTAAACACCTCCAGTCCGATCATAAGTTCATACAATGCGAGCAACCGCCTCCAAAATTATATGTTTCGTCCAGTAATCTTATCGAGACGGGTGATGATATGGTGGTTGATGAGCCCGAACCCGAGCTCAATATCTCACCTGTAGAATTTTCATCGGTGTTACAATTGTGCGCAGATGAATTTGTCGCCAAATTATACGCTAATTCGCGTCTACCACGAAACTTAATCCAAACAATGATAAACAGTTTAGATTCATTTTTTGGTGGTGGTTTCCTAGAAATTCTAAGAACCAAAGTAGAACGCGCGTTGTACGAGTCAGGGGCCCCTAGGGATTCTGTAAACGAAATACAGTCGATGTTCGGGAAACTCGGAAACCCCTTTGGACATCTCAGAACGGAGCATCTACGATTTAAATATTTCGAGCGATCTGGAAATTATATAGCACCAATACCGTATGTGATTGGTCAGATGAAAGCACCTCATGAGACTTCGAGTGAGGTTCGTGAAATCGATCTTAATGTAACAGGTCAATTCGTGCCGTTACGAGCGACTCGTGGGCTAGTAAAATATCGCGATATACCAAAAACGACATCGTCCTTCCGCTTTTTGTATCGTACGATGACGTCGAAGTTAATAATCCGTTAGGGCCTCATAGCGGGAAAATCGGAGCCGTATATGCTTCCGTTGCATCTCTTCCTCCCGAGTGCCGTTCTGCATTAAAAAATTATTTCCTCGTTCTTCTCTTTGAAAGTCACACGCGATCTACGTATACTAATGCGAATGTATTGAAGCCGATGGTCGAAGAGTTGACGTACTTGGAAAAAGAAGGTATCGTAATCGAAAGCACACAAGGTTCGACACGGGTGTTTTTGTCACTGGCTTAATTTTGGGTGACAATCTCGGGATGAACGGTATTCTCGATCTTGTAGAATCGTTTTCGGCAACATATTTTTGCCGATTTTGTAAGATGCCAAAAAAGGAGACTCATAGAGCAACGGTCATATCAAAAGAATTATTACGTAGTCGAGCGAGTTACGAATTTGACTTATCACTGAAGAATGTAAGCAAAATGGGTATTAAGGCACGAAGTATTCTGAATGATATTCCATCTTTTCACGTGCGTACAAATTACGCGGTCGATGAAATGCACGATCTTCGAGAAGGTATATGTCATTATGATATGATACCAATTATCCGAGGTCTCACGATGGGCAAATATAAAGAGTTCGATCTCGATTCGTTAAATAGCAGAATGCTAATGTTCCAATACGGTCCGATCGACAGTTCTAGCAAGCCACCTATGATAAAAGACGATTTTTGGAAGAACAAAAAGGTAAAAATGACAGCGGCAGAAATGATGTGCTTTGTTAAACTGTTCGGATTAATTATTGGCGATCTAGTTTGTCCCGCGAACCCTTTTTGGAAATTATATATTTTGCTGCGTCAGTTGCTCGATGTAGCACTAGCTAAAAAACTATCAAAAAATTTGAGTCCGTATCTTCGAGTTCTGATCAAAGAACATCACCAGTTATATGTCGAATTAACCGGAGAAAATCTAAAACCGAAATATCACATCTGGGAGCATAGCCCCGATGTGTTTTTGCAAAGCGGCCCGCTAGCAAATTTGTCGTCGATACGCCCGGAAGCAAAACATAGGGATTTAACGGGACCCGCTTCTGTTAATATGTCGCGAGTTAACATTTGTCGCGCATTGGCAATAAAACATCAATTATCAATGTGTCATAGGCTCTTAAGTAACCAACCTATAATGCCCGCTATGATTACATGATGGCTAACCGCGAGCAATACATAGTTTTACGTTACATTATCTGATAAGGTTAACACGTTAACGTTATAAAAGAAAATAATAAGCACAAAGAAATATGACACGTGAAATGTAAAAAAAAACTGTATTTATTGGGTTAATACATATATAAGTGTAAAGGATATAAGTTTATACGATATTATTAGACGCAAAATGTAAAAAAAACCTGTATTTATTTCGTTAATATAAATAACTTTGTGTGATTTAAAAAAAATGTCGTCATGTGTAACTCATTTTATTGGTAAATAGATTACAATTGCGAAAAAGCATTGGATCTATTGACGGGTTTGTGCAATAACACAAATCCGTAAATGGATCGAATCCCTGTGTTATTGTAGGACGTTTACATATATTTCATTCGTCACATTGACAAATAACATGTTCGCGCAAAATATTTTTTTTTGCTACCGTAGCAAATTAGAAAACATTATTTTAGCAAATATTTTGCTCGAGAAACGTATGATTTTACGTTATCTTAGCAAACCATCGAACTCCGTGGCAACAAATATCATTAGCTTCCGTAACAAATCAAACGTTAACAAATATCTTTGTGTTACTGTAACTTAACCGTTTGTTGTCACTATATTAACATAGAAAATTTGCTGCGGTAACTTGAGGTGAGTTGTCGCAACGTAAACATTTTTCTCCGTGCGTGAGATTCGAACTTCAGCTTCGAATCCCTGTATGATTTCTTTGCATCATATTTGCTCGTCGGACAGGGCTGCGGTCAAACGTTCCGAATGATCGCGCTTCGCTCAGCGATATATTGTACTCGAGATCGGCAAGATTATTCAGAGCTTCGTCGTACTGAATTTTTTTCTCAACTTTGGCCAATTTTTTTTGCTTTTTGACGAGAACTCCTTCTATGGCCAATAATTTATTCTGCGCTTCTGCCAATCTGCGTGACAAAAATAATTATTCATTTCGTTCAATTTCCGTCTCGAAGGCAAGAAGATTATTTGATTTTTTATTATTCGATTATTATTTAATTATTTTGATTATTTGGCTTACTTTATACGTTTCGGCTCCACAACACGAAAGATGTTTGCGTAGCCGTCGGTCGCGAGGACACAGATGCACATTGATTTACAGACTTTGCTCTGCTTCGCGACGGCATCAGGAACGAATTCCGGATTTGTCACGTAATTCAGCAGCTTCTTTAGCAATGCATCGCTTATGTCGTCCTTCGAATAGGCGATGAGACGTTCGAGAAAGCAAGTGTCCGCGAGTACTATATCTTAGTGCTCGGCCAGTGGGTTTTGTTGATTACACAAATAACAAAAAACTTAAATACCAGTCATAAGAAATAAATTTGTCGACAGAAAACGATATACGGCAATCGATAGAAAACGATATAAGACAAAGAATTTCGGAACCAAAATCACTATAGACTTTGTTTACTTTGGTTAAAAAATAGTTGGCCTTTTATCCTTTTTCATCAGGTTTTTTTTTTTGCTAGGAAAAACTCACTCGGTCGTTCGTGCAACTTTGGCGTTTCTTATGGTAATCAGCGGCTGCGCTATAACGGAGAGTACTTCGATGTATATGCGATTCCCAAAAATTTTTTTCAAAAAAAAAAAAAAAGGTACGCCAAGAATTGAAAAATACAGTTTACAAAAATTATTCAAAAAAATAGATTAAATAATACGGGCCAAGTTTAACAAAAACCATACTTCTATATGGCAATAACAATTGTCTTTTTGATGCAAAAAAAATGGTTGTAAATAATTGGCGTTCCACTGCTAGCGGTTTATTGTGATGCTTGCAAACATTGGAAAGCCAATTATTTACAAGAATTTTTTTTGCATCAAAAAGACAATTGTTATTGCCATATAGAAGTATGGTTTTTGTTAAACTTGGCCCGTATTATTTAATCTATTTTTTTGAATAATTTTTGTAAACTGTATTTTTCAATTCTTGGCGTACCTTTTTTTTTTTTTTTTGAAAAAAATTTTTGGGAATCGCATATACATCGAAGTACTCTCCGTTATAGCGCAGCCGCTGATTACCATAAGAAACGCCAAAGTTGCACGAACAACCGAGTGAGTTTTTCCTAGCAAAAAAAAAAACCTGATGAAAAAGGATAAAAGGCCAACTATTTTTTAACCAAAGTAAACAAAGTCTATAGTGATTTTGGTTCTGAAATTCTTTGTCTTATATCGTTTTCTATCGATTGCCGTATATCGTTTTCTGTCGACAAATTTATTTCTTATGACTGGTATTAAAGTTTTTTGTTATTTGTCGGGAATTTCACAGGGTCCAAACGATTATAAAGTGTCCTGTCCCCTATATATATGTCTGCGTCTACATCAGTTCATTGAAAAATTCGCGTGGTGGCGCGCTCGTCGCCACAGCGGGCTAGCTGTCAGCTGTTACATATTTTTGGTTAGATTTTTTGTTCGACAGTTTTTCCGAGTTTGTAGTAGGTATATGCATGATCGTCGGAATTTTAATCGGTGAAAAATTAAAATGCGGAGTTAGCGTAAAAGTAATCAGTTATTACATATTCTAATAAAAAATGTTCGAAACCTTTTACGTAACAATTTAAAAAAAAAAAGTTATAAAACTCTGCTGGTAAAAACAACGCTCAACAAAAAAGTATCAAATTTTCAAAAAAAAATAAAATTTCCCAAAAATTTTTTTCAAAAAAAAAAAAAAAAGGTACGCCAAGAACTGAAAAATACAGTTTACAAAAATTATTCAAAAAAATAGATTAAATAATACGGGCGAAGTTTAACAAAAACCATACTTCTATATGGCAATAACAATTGTCTTTTTGATGCAAAAAAAATGGTTGTAAATAATTGGCGTTCCACTGCTAGCGGTTTATTGTGATGCTTGCAAACATTGGAAAGCCAATTATTTACAAGAATTTTTTTTGCATCAAAAAGACAATTGTTATTGCCATATAGAAGTATGGTTTTTGTTAAACTTCGCCCGTTTTATTTAATCTATTTTTTTGAATAATTTTTGTAAACTGTATTTTTCAGTTCTTGGCGTACCTTTTTTTTTTTTTTTTGAAAAAAATTTTTGGGAAATTTTATTTTTTTTTGAAAATTTGATACTTTTTTGTTGAGCGTTGTTTTTACCAGCAGAGTTTTATAACTTTTTTTTTTTAAATTGTTACGTAAAAGGTTTCGAACATTTTTTATTAGAATATGTAATAACTGATTACTTTTACGCTAACTCCGCATTTTAATTTTTCACCGATTAAAATTCCGACGATCATGCATATACCTACTACAAACTCGGAAAAACTGTCGAACAAAAAATCTAACCAAAAATATGTAACAGCTGACAGCTAGCCCGCTGTGGCGACGAGCGCGCCACTACGCGAATTTTTCAATGAACTGATGTAGACGCAGACATATATATAGGGGACAGGACACTTTATAATCGTTTGGACCCTGTGAAATTCCCGACCTCGAGATCTCAAAATAGGCTAAACCAATTGAATGGTAACTAGGCTCTTTCGAAAGATTGACCCAAAATTACATTATAAAGGTGTCCATGAAAATTCGATTCGTTGTATTATTGCGAAGATATATCGATCGAAAGTTGAACGCACTTCCTGTATATTGGCGTAAGTTACTCACAGTAGCGTTTTTCAGTTCTTGGCGTCGAGGCGCTACCGCGCCTCTTGATAATAAATAAAGAATAAAATAAAGAATAAAATAAAGAATAAATAAACAAATAAATAAATACAAATAACGAACGTACCTAATTGCAGAGCTCCCATTAAGCAGAGCTAACATTTATAGGTTAACTAAGCCACATTGCTCCGAGAAAGGCACGTGACGATTTCCTCGCATATGATTCACTTAGATTGACTGACGAGTGGCTGTAAATATATAACACAGCCGCAGATAAGACAATAGTACTCGTCGACGTCTCTTTTGAAAAGAAAGGGACGAGTGAAATAACGCCAGAGCAAACTCTTTTGACTGTAGTTCAATTTCTTGACATGTGGAATCAATAAAAAAAAAGGCAAAAAAATAAAAAGTGAATTCTTTTTTATTTCGAAATTCTCGTCACATGGCTATAAATTAGTGTCTGTAAAATTTCATCAGCTGGCAGATTGTTTTTTTTTATTGTTAATTTTCAAAATTCACACGCAAAAGACGATAGTTTTTCTTTTCAAACTTCGCGCTCGGGACACACTAAATCATTGAGCTCCTGAGGTGCGTTCCGAATTAGCGCCGAGCGAACTTTTCTCTCTTTCTTTAATTCGTGATGAGAAAGAGAGAAAAGTCGCCCGACGCTTATTTGGAACGTACCCCTGGAGAGTCCTGTCCCTCGCGGCCGGAAATATCGTTGTAACGATTAGCGAAGTCGATCTCATAGTGTCTCATAGTACTCATCACGTCTACGCAGAGAAAACGAGGAGCGAAAAACATCGTTGTGAAATCCGATTACATCGTTACTCCAAATCGCGTTAAGTTATCTTTATTAAATAAATCAAAAGGTTACGATGTTCCTTTGGTGGTTTAATCGAAAAAAATATGCATGCATTCCGCCGTTTTACAATTTTCCAATGGACGCGAATAAACCTAACAAATATCATGTACGCCGAATATTGAGCTTGTATTGCTGGGTTTTGTGATTATTTCGTGAATTGGTATCGATATCGTTAGGACGCGAGAAAAAAACGTTGTTTTTTCGGATTTAAATTCTTTACGTTGAATGTTTCAGATCACCGGAGTTACGATGCTGCGCATGTGCGGAAAAAAAAGGAACGTTTGCATACTTGTACGAAGGGTACTCGTATGCTTTAGACAAGCGGGGATCGGAAATATATCGATTTGCATCCCGTAATACGACGCATTGTCCAGGGAAAGCGTATTTGGAAAATGGGAAAGTAATTCTGGCAATGCACAATCACCCACGAGATGACCAGCTTGCCGAGAAGCGTGCTATAATGGAGGAAATAGTCACACTGTGCCGTGAAACGGAGCTTGACGCAAGAGCCATCTTTACTCGAGTTTGATCTCGGTGAGTGAATATTTATTTATATAAATCCGAAAAATTTGACAGACGATTTATTTATATGGAAGGTGTGACAAAAAGGAAGCGCGTTTTTAATAACAATTTATCGTCGGTTGCACAAACGCACCTAGCTTCTTGTCCGCCTAGAATGCTTCTCGCGCGAGTCCAACCAGCAAAGAGCCTCTCGAGCCACGAATAACACATACGTTGTACCGTTAAAATTACGAAAAGAGTAACGCGCACTCGAAGGATCGACGATTTCTCTTACGTGAGATACATCTCTTTTTCTTTCAACGTTCGCGTCGTCGATCTTCAATTTATTGCGATGCATTCCGACGATGATTTTTTTTCTCGATATTTTTCGATGTATTTTTTTTTTTTTTTACGACGATACAAAATGTTTGCCGAAATGGGTAAAGTACACAGAAAACTGCTACTGTATCATTTCGACTGTGGGGTCGGTAGAAATGATAGACACTCCATTTCTCGTTCTCTCGTTGCGCTGCGAGTGGAGGGGTAGAGGGCAATACTGCTGTGTTGATCTTAAAACGTTTTTCCGGTAGAAAACGATACGGAAAGTTATTCGTATCCGGTTTGGTAAGTCCGTCCTGTACTTTACTCAGAGTCTCTTCTCTTCCTCGTAGAATTCTCTTTCTTTATCCGTATCTCTCGTTCTTTCTCGCTGTCTCTCGTTTTCTATTCCACCGAGACTCGTATAGCTCTTCTTTCTATATACCTTATACACACGGCAGCAGTAGCTTGTTTTACCGTCAGACGGAGGATGAGAGTTTGCAATAGTCTACGGAAACGCCTTTCCCGCCCTATATCCCGAGTTTCAACGAAAATAAACATTTCCTCGCGATGTTTCTATCTAATATAATCATTTCGCACGAAATAGTCTACGAATGATGAGCGCTTTTTTCTTGAACGTAAAAATTTCGGAATTATTATTTTTTTTTTTCGATCACAAAAATTGCGGAATATGTTTTTTTTTTCGGAATTTTGGTGTTTATTCATAAAATCATTGCTTTTAATCGTTTGCCGGAGATAGAGATGTGAAATGCATAAGAATCGCTTGAGTCGCGGCGAAGCGTATATATACCGGAACCTCTGTGAGGTTTTGACGATAGAGATTTATTGAACGAGCGTTGCACAGGTGGATTAAACCACCAAATTATTAAACCGACGGCTTAGCGTAATTTGGCAAAGCTTCAAGCTCCACCGGCTTAGCCCCGTAACTGCACGCCGGAACCTTTCGCGGTCTTTTCTATCTCGTAAAAAAATATAAAACTCCCTTTGCCCCGTCTCGTTTACTTCGTTACACTTCCCGTAATGTATCGTCTTAATGGCCACTATCATTGCTCTGTTTTGCAACCTTTTACTAAACCTTCTACTAAAAAGCCGAAGAACAATAAAAATACATCCATAGACTTCTTTTTTATAACTAGAAATCAATTTAACACAGTATCTCGCGTTGGCCGCTCACTGTACGGTATAAAAAAAAATATCGTGTTTTTTTTTTTTTTTTTTTACTGCTGGAAAGTTTGGAAAAGAGAAGTCGCGAAAATTCTCATTAATATTTATGTACAACAGATGTGGCCTGGCGAAGCACTATCGCGATACATACACAGTTTTATTTTTTTTTAATGATTTTACGAAAGCGGATAGGAAACACGTAACGATGACAAATAGAACGACTATCGAAGGAAACCAACGGGACGACCCGTTACGACGACACGAACGAACGAACGATAGTTCGTTATGGATAAGTTCCTTTATCCCATCTCCCGATAATCTTATCAATCGATCGACGAGACTTCGAAATATCGAAATTTTTCTTTGCGGTGATTTTTTTTTCCGTGGGAAAAACAAATTTTGTCCATCGCTCCGTCTTGTATTTTGGGAGATTCGCGTATCAAAAAATTCTAGATATGATTTCGTTTACGTGTTTTCTTTCGTTCGATAGTTCTTGATTCTCCCAGAGATGTATATAGTATATACCTATTCGGTTCGGTATCACGAATGTTCGCTATATGCATCGCACTTACGAATGTAGCCGGCGGCCGGAAGCTCGTAATCTCGACGAGTCTGTAATATGTATTCCCGTTTATTGTTCGTTCGGGTGTTTCCGATCGATGAGCTGTACACACACGTCGCGCGCGCCACCCTTACCGTGTCTCTTTGCTCTCCCTTTCCTTTGTCTTTCTCTCTCTCTCTCCCTCTTACTCTCTGCCTTTCCGTCTTTCTCACACTTTCCCGCTTTCAGAGGCATTATTAACGAGCTTCGAGTGCTTCGAACCTTATTGTACTGCTGCTCAGTGAAAAGTCTGAGCGGTTGGGCTACTGGCGCCGGGTTATTCACGGGGGTGTCATGTTCTCTCGGTTCCCAAGCATAGAGTACTTCTACTAGACTCGCTGATCACAATACCTACTTGTTCGCTGCACCAGCAATCGCCATAGCCCTTCACCGAAAGCTCACCCGTCCCTTCCAAAGAACACGTACCTCGCCAGCCTCTTCATTGCTGCTGCATTCACAACACGAGGTTTACCTATTCGCCAAATTTGCCAATTTCGCACTAAAATTTATTAGGATTTTAATTCATCGGACTGTTTAGCCTTCAACTCAAAAAAATATGCATATATCGCTAGAAAAAGCGAAAACGGATCGTCTACTTAACCGTTATGACGAAAGTTTTGCCTTTTCGTAAAATTTGACAATTTCGCAGTAAAATTGATTAGGATTTCGATTCATCCAACTGTTTACCCTTTAACTCGTGAAAATATGCATATATCGCGTATTTCATATTGTTACGTCTGGCGAATCTTAAAATTTTATTCGCCGACGCATCTTAGAAATAACCAAATTTTACAACATTTATAATCTATTGAGAGAGAAAAGAGAATAAGGAATAAGGAGGAGAGCGAAGAATGATCCGAAACACACGCATTGCACGTGATTTCATCATGGTCTTCGAGTATAAAAAAATCGATAATTGAACAATAACTAAACGTCTTTAAATCATCAAATAAGGAATATCCAATGATTGGCATAGTAACAGTCATATAACTCAAACTTGAGCTTAGTGAATATTCGAGTTACTAGAGGGGTGGTATCGGCATCGGAAGTATCTATCCGCATTGTTTAAGCCGAGCTGTCTGAGCAATCCGAATCCTTCTTTTACGTACATCCGAAAGAGAAGTTCTTATCGCTCCAACACCATGGCGAGCACCTCACAGATATATACAACTGTGCAGCCAGAGAATCGGTGTGACTGTTTCTAAGGAGCCGATTCGAGAAATTACCGTCACCATTAATGAGTGCAGCACCTCTCGAATAATTTATTAATAATCATTTTTGGAACAACAACGTAATAATCAAACATTAACGTAACCATCAATATTTAATCGGAATATAACAAGTGGATAATCTCAGAATTTCGCTGATAGACAAAACGTCTTTAAACTTCGTTAATTACAATAAAATCGAGCATGTATTTGAATATTTGGGTCACATCGTTATTAAACAAAAATATAAAAATATAATTAAATCATTTAAATAAGATCTTCGTATTTAATTTGTTATTTTCAATTATAATCATCGTAGAGATTTAATTCAAATTCGACAATTAATCTTTTCGGCTGGACAAAATAATTATCGCAACATTTAACTATAAAAATGATTGCTTAAATCATAAATCGTCAATTCATAAATTTACTATCCATAAAAGACAGACCGATCGATAATTACTTGAGGTGGGAGTAGACGCTTCAATGAGGAGAAGTATGGGCCAGGAGACCCCCTGAGATAATTAATAAATACGAGACCCAAAGCCACCGGACGACAGTATGAAAAATACCGGACGATAGTAGTAGTATAAAAATTATCAGAGGACAGTAGTTTTAAAACAAGGAGCAGTCATTATAATTTTGTTACCACCTTACGACAGTACAGAAAATATCAGAGTATTACGAAAATTATTATAATGTGAATTTCGAAACACGACATTACGAGAGTTTTACAACAACAACAAAAATTATGATAACCAGTTAAACACTATTTCGTTCATCGAAAATTATACAAAAGACATTTCATCAAAGAACATTCAGACGGTTAAATAATTCTACAACGATTTAAAAATAATATAAAAATGTGAATTGCCTTCTACGAATTTCAACATTGTTCGAAACGGGGAGTTGTCAGAACTTTGAAAGACACTTACGACGTTTGTCGAGACTTTAAAAATATAACGGGAACTAAACTGTAAAACACAATAAATCAAATTATCGAGAGTGAATTAAAGGGTGTATTTGTGCGAATCACAATTTTAAATAAATCTCAACGTTAAATGAAACCTCTGCAAAGTGTTACACAATTTATTCCGAATCAAATAAATTCGGTTGCTATCGTCAATCTCATCGTTAATACGTCATCGTCAAATATCTACACAATCAATTAGAAATTCTTGAAGGAAGGAAGGAAGGACGAATCCAAATTCTCGATCATCTTTGACTACATTCATCAAAATTCAACGTAAAGATTTAAATCAACATCTAAACTTTACTTTAATGCATCATTCACCAACGTAAGTTTTTCTCATCAGAACATTCATTTTTCGGTTAATATGGGTATTCAATATAACCAAATAAATTTCGAACGTGATTATAAATCCAATACGAGGAGAAGGCCTCCTTTAAATTAAAGTGTGATATCAATGCGTGAGTTCTTCGGCCTCTGGTAACGAGTACCAAGGTAGCAAAGAGTCTACCGGGCCACGATAGTTGCGAGCGCTGGTCAGCGACTTCGCTCGGATTGAATTACATTACGAGACGCATCGAGCGTACGGCGTCTTATCAGAGAATTCTATAGTAAACACTTCCGTCATATGGTTACTACGCGCTTACTATATGCGTACTACGAGTCGATGATTCTTTCTACGTGCAATATTCTTTCTTTTGGTTCGGGTATTTAAATCTTTAACACGGCGCACTATGTACCCTATCCTGAGTAACTCTCCGAAAGGTCAGACTCAAAAAGGGAATAAGTCGGATAAAGCGCCTCAATGGTACAAAACGTGTAAAAATGGAATTTTATTCCTTGACCGTAATTACCGAGGAAATGCTGATTTGGACGTAACAATATCGCTAGAAAAAGCAAAAACGAACCGTCTAAACGTTCTGAAAATAAAACCTATATTATCGACAACGAGGTTACGCTAAGTGCGATTAGGCAAATTAAAGAAGAGTCACGAAGTGACCGAGAGGCGTTAGCGACGTTACGCTACTCTCTCGTGCCGCGGAAAAATTACAATCCATCGGTAAAGATTACTTCTCGGTGAATATTCAGCGTATACGTTATAAACCGGTAACGCGGTCCATTGCCAACGATCGCGTTGCATTCATTCGCCTGAATGCGGCAAACATGACGAATGCGGTTCGTCGGTATTGGCGGCTCATAGCCGCTGTCTATCAGTGACGACGCTTGTGTGATGCAACGAGCGGTTCGTCGACGTTGCTTCGCTGCTTTCAATGTTTGCAGTATCGGTAGACCGAAGATAATAATTATTTTTTCCGCAACGTCCGTGTCGACACAGTCACCGTTTACGGGTGTTAAACGACTCTGAATTCTCGACCAGTTTCTCCGACGGTACACAGTTGGGGACTTTGCTAAATATACCGTTAATCATACGTCTCTCGGGAGTACAGGATAAAGTAGACGAGGAATTAAGATCACTCGCGTATCGTCGAAGTTAATCGGTAAAAAGATCGCGCGAGTGTAATTGAAAGTCAATTTCTATTATTCTAAAAAAAATTACAAAAAATTACCGTTCGATCGGGCGTTTCTCTACCTCAACCGACCGAGTATCGCCATTATTACATTGCCATAAACGCCGATGTCGGAATATTTCACACAAAAATATCTTGTACTATGTGCTTCTGTTTACAGTAATCCGACGGTTGGCAAAGAATTGTCCTATAAAAATATAAAACAAAAAATCGATGATGAAAGAGCGAAGTTGAGGCCCGAACTACCCCGCTCGATTCAAGGAATGGCTGACGAAACCCCCCTCCCCATGGGGGTGGGGGTGGGTGTGAGAAGGAACGTAGTCTAAGCCATGGTCGTCCCGATCAGTGACGTCTAAAGCGAATGAAAAAATAAAAGATTTAATATACAGGCAAAAGTTCCATACACTTGAATAAGGACGTGAGAGTAATGCACTATATACCTGAATCGCTCGAATATTGTGGGTGCTGCACACTGTTCAGCGGAGGCTCGTCGATTTCTCTAACTCGAATGTCGGACCTATCGATAAATGTATCGGAGTCTGAAACATTATTTTTCGGCTTCGATTGAGTAGCTTCATAAGAATGATCATAACTCATATCTTCTCTTGTCTCAACATCATCGTCGTTAGGTTCACCGATAACTGCAAAAAAAAAACAGTTTACAATTTAAGCTATTAATATGTGTTACGAACAGTGAACATATTTGTATAATTAGATTTCTCGTGTAAAAATAAACGGCGTTGAATTATATCCACCTGTATCATTCGGAGTACTAAAGAGCAATGGTTGTTCCATTGCTTGAAGTAACGCTGATTCATTGATAGGTGCGTCTGAATGTACCGTAATTTCCGTTGCAATATGTGTAATGTCACCAGTCGGGCCGACACTCAAATTACTTATTTCGAGTGTACTTTGTTCGTTTTGAACGATTTGTAGATTCCCTGCTACTAAAGTATCCAACGACTGATCGACAGTGGACAATGAATTCGTTATCAGTCCTTCCGGTTGTAATACGCCAAGCAAATCCATCAATATGGAATCGCTCATGATTCCTGTGAGTGTCGGTGGATTTGACGATTCGTTACTGCCTCCATATGACAATTGGTTGTAACGAGACATGTCATTCATGTCGTCGCCGTTCGAAGGCGATACGTTTTTTTTTTGGTAACGCTGTCCGTACTTCGGTCGTTGATGGAACTCTCAGTAATCTCGACGTTAGACAGAGCCGGTTCGTTGGCAGAATCGCATACTGCTGTACGGACTTGATAAGTCGTGTTAAAATCGGGATTCTCAGATGCTTTATTGGCGGGCTGCGGTTCCATCGTTTGGCTCTCATTAGTACTCAGACCATTCGCAATGACATGCGCGACAGTCAACTTCCGATTAGAATCGAATATTTTTGAATCCACTCTGTACAACTCATTATAATCAGCGCTGTTACGTGGTTCCTCCTGAGTGAAACGCGCTGTTTTCTCGATTGTATCGTTCAGCTTTGAAGATTCGAGAAATTCGTCGTTAATAGAGTTTCCGATAGAACCTTTCGATTTCGAAATAGATTCGATCGATGATTTAGCACACAGCAGATTCTCGGTACTTATAAGCGTTTGATTTGTCGGCACCGTCAGATCAATTGGCGCTATCGGAATATCCCCCTTGCTACGCTATTCCTTTTGTTCCAAAGATGCTGCTTCATAGTTTGTACTATTAGAATTCGCAGAATCGCGATATCCATCGGTGATATCGCCGCATTTTTCGGGGGATCGATCATTTTTGGAATTTTCTTTTTCTTTTTGTGAGTCGATGATATCGGCCGCTTGCTTTTTGTTTTCCCGATAAACTCCACTAGCGTTTTGAACATTTTTCTTATCTATAATACAGAAATCAAAGAAAATATCGTATTATTAAAACATATAATTATAAAATCATGTTTATATTACATAAATATTATATTAACTAAAACATATTTCAAACCTTTTTTGTCGACCGTATGTGTAACCGGAGCCTCTGATGCGACGGTGCCTGGCGAACTTCCTACAGGATCGACCGATACCGTTATTTTATTTTTTTTTACAGTTTTCGTTTGATTCTTTCGATTTCGAAGTAGTTTCGATCGACGAGTTGATAGAAAGCGCAGCCTCGGTACATGCGTACGTTTGGTTCGCCGTAAACGTCAAATCATTTGGCGTTATCGCAATTTCCGATCGATTATGCGATTTTTTTTGTTTTAAAGATGCTTCTTCACCATCCGTGCCAGTCATTGCGTCGTGAGATCTTTCTTCGATGCCGGTCAATTTTTCAGACGGTCTCTCGTGTTCGGCATATTCTTTCTTGCAATCGTTGGTACATGCCACGGCAGTTTTACTTTTTTTTTTCTTTTTTCCATTTGCCGCTCTGGCCTTCGAAGTATTTTCCTCCACTGCAATACAAGAATCGTATGAAATGTATATTGTCACATACTCGATGCATGCAGAACTTACATATTAATGTTTGAATGAAAAAATATTCCCAACCTTCATCGTTGATCGTATCGCTAGTCAGAAGTTTAGATTGAATGATATTCGGCGCTTTTTTCAGACGATCGATCGAACGCGCGCTTTTCTGTTTCTTATTTTTTTTACGATGTTCCGAATCTATTTGTTTCGCTATAAAGTAGAAATTACAAACTTATAAATATCATTTGAGTGACGAAAAATATTAATCGAGACGACTATAACTATTCGAACCTCCACAGTCATCTTCGTCTTCGATCGCCGTTGTACCCCTTTCAGCTTCCTTTTTCATGCCATTCGAATAACTTTGGTTAGCTGCAACATAACCGTGGTATGTAAACGACGACGTGTAAGTGGAGACGTAAGATCATCGATACTGTACAAGCGACGTACTGGCAGTTACCTGGACCGCTTTGTTTTGATAACAATAAAGAACTATTGAAAACTGATTTTTCGATAGAATTCCCTACCGTATCTATTAACGTTATCTGGGAATAACGTTAATAAATACAGGAGCGGTTTTTTTAATAGCTATTTCTAATTGTTTATTGAAATCGAAGCACAACGGTCCTGACAACTGCCAGTACATCGCTTGCGAAGGATTCTCCCATCATTTCTATCAACGTTCTGTGGCAATAACGTTAATCATACCATACTGTATCTATTAATGTTATCCGAGAGTAACGGTAATGGATGTGGTATCCAATTTTTTCTAAAAGTCAGTTTTTAATCATTCCTTATTGCAATCATCGCAAAATCGTCCTGGTAACTGCCTGTACGTCGCTTGGTTCTGGTACGACGCTATCAGCTACTTTCGTTAGCTGTATCGTAAACGTCGTATACAAACATCGACACAAGGACGTAAACAAGGTCACCGATAGAGTTACAAGCGACGTTTTTTTTACTTCAATGAAGAATGATGAAAAACCGATTTTTCGAAAGATTTCGCTACCGTATTTATTAACGTTATCCAGAAATAATTCGTTATCTAGAAGAATTCGATAGTATAGCACTCTCAGTTTACGTTATTATTTTGTTTTATTGAAAAAGTACTTACGGTTTCGAGCTAAAATTCGCGCAGGATACCTCCCACCGTCCGTATATTTTACCGTGCATTCCGATCCCTGCTCGTTGCTGACACGATTTTCTCGACAAACGTAATAAATATCGTCTTCAAAGCGCACTAGCACAAACATATTCGGTTTCGTATTGAAAATTTCACCATATTACCGACACAATCCGATGTTGTACTTTCGCTCGCTTGATGACGACTGAAAAGTTTGTCCTCTATTGTGCTACTCAGCCCAACAGTTTATGTTTACATTGTAGCACATTGACGAACTCACCGTGTACCGGTTTATACTGTGTTTATGTTTTCGCTCGGTAGAGAGAAACACTTAATAGTCAGATACTTTTACGAAAATAATTTCGACAATGACATCGAAAATCTTCAATGTTCTGAAATACCGATATGAGATGAACGCATTTATAACGTATAATTAAAATGAGTCTGTAGATTCACAGATGTAACAGAAATAAAATTCACGTACGCAGCGTCGCAACGCTATCGCATTTTATATTAAATAAATTGAGATATTCATCGGAAGTCAGTATTCGAAATCCACTCGCAATAGGACAGAACTAAGACGTTCGCCAGCGGTCGGTGATGAATAATTTTTAATTAGTAGAGTTTCATTAGAAAATCAAAACTAGTACGCTACACGATTCGTAAGAGAATATTGTCAGGTCAGTCCCAGTAGGCACCATATGTCCTGATAACGTACAATATGGATGTGAAAAAATTCCGATGTACGTTGTCAGGACTGTCCCGATAAACACCATGTGTCCTGATAAGCTACAGTACGAAGACGAAACAGCCCTGAGAAGTATCGTAAAGCAAATAAATGTAACACTTTTGTCTAAGAAATCGCAATATAAAGTACAGATATTTAAAGTTGAAATTGTCCTGAAATATCTTGCCATTGAAGTACGCTCGCATATATGACTAAGCGATGTTATTCTAGAACTGGTATTAAAACAAAATATGAAGCCTATGAATATTCAGCGTAAGATTACGTCATGTAGTATTTTCGAAATTAATAAGTGTGAACTTTAAATGTCGTAAGTGTTTTGTAAGGACAGTCTCCATAAACACCATATGTCCTGATTGTACGTACTAAGGGCGTTGAAAAGACCTGAGAAGTACCCAACCATAAGTATAATCAACACTACCATTAGACAAAATAATTGTAAGATCTTAATACGTTCTTTAAAAAAAAGTTGAATTTGCTGACAATTAAGAATATGCTCCTTTCAATTTTCGCCAACAATTAACAATGAGATTAGTGATGCCAGACTCCTTTCTTATAAACGTATCATAATAATAATGACTATCAAGATAGTCCTGCCAAACACCATATGTTCGCAGGAATAAAAGATGATGTATACGAAAATGCCGTTGTCGATAAGGTAAGATTGTCAGGACTGTCCTGACAAACACTCTATGCTTGAAAGACATACTGTGTATAAAGAAAGGTATTTGTCGAGACATGTCCCGACAATACACAAAAGTAATATAGAATTGTCAGGACTGTTCCCATAAGTCCCATGTGTCCCAATAACATACAATCTGGGAGTAAAAAAGCCCTGAGAAATACCTCCTGACAAACACATATGTATAGACGTATATATACATGTATATAAGAGGAAAAAAAACACAAAATACTACAGGAAACCTATAAAAAAAAATATATATATATATACTAGAGGTTCCCCGGGCTCGCGCGCTTCGCGCGCTCGCATTCCTTTTTGTCGACATTATAAAAATGTGTCATTACCGCCGCAACTTTTCACCAACCGGCACCGCCGCCGCTTTTTTATTGTATTTTTACTTAGACAGTCCCCTCTAAAGGTACTTAGAATATTTTGGCCTTCCCCTCCCACGCCCCTCCCCCCGAAAAATATTCTAAGTCCCTCTAAGGGGTTTCCCCCTTGGCCACCCCATCGACCAAAAATATTCTAAGTCCCCCTTAGAGGGACCCCCCCGAAAAATATTCTAAGTCCCTCTAAGGGGATTCCCCCTAAGGGGGACAGAATATTTTTGCTCGATGGGCTGCCCAAGGGGGAATCCCCTTAGAGGGTGTACGGTCTTGCGGATGGCTCCGTTGACTCGAGCCGACGCGGATTGTAAGTCCGAATCTCAATAACAATTGACCCGCGAATACCGTACTCCCACGCGATCGATTAGGATGACGCAGGTGTTTATTTTGAGTTAAACGATATAGAAAATTTATTAAACACTTGTATTCAAATATATACAGTAATTTACATTGAAAAGGTTAGTTGTGGATATTAGCGCAAGAATGGTGAAATGATTACTTTAAAGCTCAATACGAGAATCAGCGTAGCTTTGTACTGACGATCAGACTCTCGCAGTGTCTGTTTGCGTTGAAGGATCGAAGACGACTGACTTCTCGAAAAGTCTCAAAAATTAGCAAAGATTTGTATGGAGTGGGGCGTAGCGTCGCTAGTTTCGAACTTCTTGAATTTGATTGGCTCTAATTTGCACGCAAAGGTACGCTGATGCCTTGGTGGCGTTAGAAAAAATGCATGCGGGCCCGAGGCCCTTGTCGCGGCCCGTTAATCCCTTCGCTCTGCCGAGGCTGACCGTCATAAAACAATTAAAGACGCGTCTTGCTTTTTTCGAGATAATCCTTTACGTGCTCTTTCCAGTTGATTGATGGATTAAGCGACTTTCTTGATTCTAGTGTCTGGTCTGCAAATGTTTTACTGTTCGACCCGAACGACGTTACAACGAATTTAATATTTTTTATTGGGTATGGAAAAAACCCTGGCTTACAATAGTACATTCACGTAGATATACTATATGACTAAGAATATTCCTTCCGCGACGGAATATACTCCCCCCGTTGAGAGGTCCACCGCTCAATAATAAATTACAAGGAGGTTGTGTGAGTGTATGTCTGCCGTTGTTCTTCTTCTTGAATGGGCAGTGGTGCGAGTTTCTTGACATTCCTGTCGAACGTCCCTTTGGCCGTTTTCACCGTCACGGCGCGAATAATACCGTCGGCTCCCGGATGAACCTTTGTCACTCTGCCCAGTGCCCATTGGAGAGCTGGGAGATGATCTTCCTTCAGAAGCACGACTGTTCCTTCCTTGATGCCGTGCTCCCCTTTGGTCCACTTGGTGCGTTGATTGAGCTCACTGATATATTCCCGGTGCCATCGGGTCCAGAAGTGTTGTCTGAGTGCTTGGATGTGCTGCCACATTGACAACCTGTTGGTTGGTGTATCTCTGAAATCAGGCTCAGGTTTGCACGTCAGTGCTGCGCCGATTAGAAAATGTCCGGGTGTGAGGACGAGTAAGTCGTTGGAATCTGAGGAGAGGGAAGTCAGGGGCCGAGAGTTTAATACCGCCTCGATTTGAATAATGAGCGTGTTAAAGGCCTCATATGTGAGTAATTCCTCTCCAACGATTCTTCTTAAATGATGCTTGAAGGATTTCACCGCGGCTTCCCACAAGCCGCCGAAATGTGGAGACTGTGGCGGGATAAAATGCCAAACTATAGCGAGATTCGTTGAGAACTGGTGTATCCTTTCTCGATGATTCTCTGATTCGAGGAGCTGGTACAGGTCTTGGAGCTCGTTGTTAGCTCCGACGAAGTTCGTACCGTTGTCGGAGTAGATATTGCTGCACATCCCGCGGCGTGCGACAAATCGGTTGAGCGCGGCGATAAATGCTTCGGTGGTGAGATCGCTAACAACTTCGAGGTGTACAGCCTTGACTGCGAGACAGATGAATACGGCGACGTATACCTTGATTCGAGTTCTGTTGCGATGCTTCTTCTCTTTGATATAAAATGGACCGCAGTAATCGATCCCCACGTTCGTAAACGGTCGCGATTCCGTGACTCGCGCTGCAGGTAGATTACCCATGATGTACTCGACAGACGGCGGCTTCTGCTTGAAGCAATTGATGCAGGATCGCGTGATTTTGCGCACGGCGTTGCGTCCGTCTAGTGGCCAATAGCGCTGTCGTAGTGCGTATAGTGTGGCTTGCGCTCCTGCGTGGAGCTGTTGTTTGTGCTCGCGTTCGATGATGAGACTAGTGATGTGATGATTCTTTGGCAAGATGATCGGATGTCGTTGAGAGTATGGAATCATGGGTTTCTGTAGTCGCCTTCCGACTCGCAGAATCCCTGACTGGTCCATGAACGGGCTTAATTTCGCTAATTTCGGAAGTCGAATCCCCGAGTCGTGACTGTCCTTCCTTTTCCTCAAGGCGGTAATCACGTCCGGCAAAGAGGCTTCTTGTGCCAGGCGGATGATTCGATTTTCCGCTGCTGACAGTTCGGCGATTTTAAGTCTGCCGCGATTCTCGTTGTCGCGTTTGAAGCGCAGACAGTAAGCGACGACTCGTTGTAGTTTGCCGATCGATGAGTATCGAGTCAGAATATCGGCGTTGACGTCACAAGTTACCGCGAAGCAGATATTCTTCTTCTGCTCGAGCGGTGCTTCGGGAAAAGTGAGGCTAAGAATTGGCCATGCAGCTTCTTCCTGTCGAAGCCATGGTGGTCCCTGTTGCCAGATCGACGGCTTGATAAATTCGTCTGGTTGCTGTCCTCGTGATATGAGATCGGCCGGGTTATCGTACGTCCGGACGTGTCTCCAATTCTCTGGTCGCGTTTTCGTCTGAATGTCTGCAACTCGATTTGTCACGAATGTTTGCAGACGTTGTGGATTTGTGTTCAACCAGTGCAGCACAATTGTTGAGTCAGTCCAATATGCGATTCTGTTCGCGTTTATCGGTATAGCTGTCTTTACTGTTTCCATCAATGTTGCTAGTAGCTGTGCGCCGCACAGTTCCAGGCGCGGTATCGTGGTGAGCTTCACCGGTGCGACTCGTGATTTAGCGCAAAGAAGATTTGTGCTTGTTTGCCCGTTACTGTCGACGGATCGCACGTAGATACAGGCTCCGTAGGCGGTTTGACTGGCGTCGCAGAATCCGTGAAGCTCTGTCTCGCTCGCGTCATCTAATGTCGTCCCTCGTCGAAAGCTGAGATTGTTTAGCACAGGTAGCTGTTTATAGAAGTTAATCCACTCCGTGTAGATTTCCTGTGGCAATGTTTCGTCCCAGTGTAGTTTCAGCGTCCACAGTTTTTGCATCATCGTCTTGGCACGTATGATGACGGGTCCGAGCAGGCCCAATGGATCGAATATCTTTGCCGTCTCTGACAGAATGGTGCGTTTGGTGACTTTCGTGATTTCGTCAGTCAACTTTACGGTGTACATGAGGTCGTCGGTAGCTGAATTCCAGAAAACGCCCAACGTTTTGAGGGTCGATGATTCTCCCAATTGCAGTTTCAAATTGACGTTCTCGGCGGGAAGTCCTTTCAGAAGCTCTGGTTTGTTCGATGCCCATTGACGTAGATGGAAACCTCCAAGTTTTAACAGACGATCGATCTCGTCTCGGAGCGCGATTGCTTCGTCCTTCGTCTGCGTTCCTGTGAGCAGATCATCGACATATAGATCTCGCTTCACAATGTCGGCTGCGTTGGGGTATCGGTGTCGTTCGTCGTCGGCCAGTTGATGTAGGCACCTTATGGCGAGGTAAGGAGCGGCGGATAGTCCGAATGTCACGGTATTTAGATGGTACGTCCGTATTGTCCCTCCGCTGTCGCGCCACACGATCCGTTGGAATCGTCGATCTTCGGGACGAACGAGAACTTGTCGATACATTTTCTCGATGTCGCCTGTGAGCACCCATCGGTGTATCCTGAAGCGCAGCAGCAAGGACAATATGTCGTCCTGTATCGTGGGTCCGACGCGGAGAGTTTCGTTGAGAGAAATACCGGTGCTCGTCTTTGCAGACCCGTCGAACACGACGCGTACCTCTGTTGTGAGGCTGCCTTCCTTTATGACGGCGTGATGTGGTAGATAATATCCTTGATCTGTCGGTGTTATCTCCGTCATGTGACCGAGATCCAGATATTCCTGGAGCACGGCGTTGTATTGGATGCCAAGTTCCGGTTCTCGACGCAATTTTCGTTCGATAGCCAGCTATCGGTGGATCGCTCTGGTCCGTGATTCGCCTAGCTGCGTTTGTTTGCCGTTGAATGGAAGCGCCACGATGTATCGTCCGTCGTTGTCACGAGTGACATGTTCACGGAAGTGATTTTCGCATGCGGCTTCCTCTGCGTTTCGATGGCACACTTGTGCGGTGGCTTCTTCGAGGTTCCAAAACTTCGCGAGATCGAATTCCACGCTCGCGGTGGCGTGGCAGACGCGCTGTCGCGGAATATGCGCGGATGGGGCGCTCCCCCCAATGACCCATCCAAAGAGTGTTTTTTGAAGGAATAAGTCTGGCTCTCCTTTCGTTGAGAGTTCGATCTTTCCCACGCATAGTGTGGAAAGTGCTATGCCGGAGCTCAGGAGTATATCGACTGGTCCAGGGCGATGGAAGCTTGGGTCCGCGAGCTTCAGGTTCGGCGGAATCTTCATCGCGCCGCGATTGATTTGCTGATCTGGTACCGTCTGTGAAATATGCGGCACTATCAGGAACTCCAAAGTTCTCTCGTAACTGTTATGTCTGGAGCGTATAGTCACGGTGACAAGTTGTTTCGCGATGGTGGTCATTGCGTTCAGCGCTCCGATCGGAATAGCGCATTTTCTTCTTCGCAAGCCTAAGAGCGAAGCTGCGTTTTCCGTGATCAAGTTAGTCGTCGACCCAGTGTCGAGTAGTGCCCGGCAGGTGACAGGCTGCGATTTGGCGTTTAGAGCATTTAACAGTGCTGTCACGAGTAGCTCGCTTCTTGCGGAGTTGACGACGAGGCTCGTATGGGCGGGCTTCTCACTCGAAGGCTCGGAGCGTGCTAGTCAGGATTGACTGGTTGATGCCTTGGTGGTCGGCTCGTGGTTCTCTGTCTTATGCAAAAGAGTATTGTGTCTTCTTTTGCATATAGAGCAGTTACGCGATGTACACTGGGCCAATTGATGGTTTCCTTTAAGACAATTGAAGCACAACGCTGCTGCTCGTACAGCGTTATGACGTTCTATTATCGACATCGCGTGAAACTTCGGACATTTCATGACCGAGTGGTTGTTTTCGCTGCATATAGGACACGGTGATGCGCTTACGGTCGCAAATGCTTGTCTTGCCGAACCGTTTCCATGCCGTTTCTGCCGTGAACTTTCTTGCTGCGGTCGATTTTTTGCAGGGATCTTTGTCGATAAAGAGTCCGAACAGTTGGCTCTCTTCTCCAAGAATTCCAACAGATTTGTGTAGCTTGGCAGTGTGGAGTCGGGGAACGTAAGCTCCCACTGCCACGCGGTATCCGAACTGACCTTGGAGAGGATAAGCGCTATCAGTGGCACATCCCAGGTCTCTACTGATTGACCGAGATTTTGCAGTGCGCGAACGTGTAGCGTTATCAAGTCGACGAGGTCTCCGAGTGCTGCTGGTGAGTCTCTTTGAAGCCGCGGGTAGTCCTGAATCAAGTCCCAGTGTCGACGAATAATTCGGTGGACGCAATCGAATTTTTTCTTTAATATCTCGATTGCGGTGCCATAATTCCGGTCCGTTGCTGGGAGTGCGTCGATAGCGTTTGCGGCCTTCCCGGTCACGGCGCCTCGCAAATACTGCAGCTTCTGTACTGGTGACAGACTCTCGTTTTTGTCGATGAGAGACGAAAATAAATCGAAGAACGCGCTCCAATTATCAATTGAACCATCGAACTTAGGAATCTCCATTTGAGGTAGTTTTACTGGCACTGCTGCTGCGCCGAAGATTGCCGGAGATGCTGAACGTACGCTCGCCGCGTTGCTTGGAGTGTTGGTTGTAGCAGTGTTGGAGCTGAGGCATCTGAGCGCCCTTCCGACGACCTTGTCGAAGGATTGTTCGAATGCCGTTCGTTTCTCCGCTTCAGTCTCGTCCAGACCTTCTATTGCGTCTTGGATGTCTGGGAACTGTTCATATCGTCGACGTAGCCCGTCAAGCGCGGCTTGGAGGTCGAACGGATCTCGTTCCGTGATGTTAGTGGCTTCGAATGCATCGAGCTTCTTGGAGAAGACCGTGATGGCCTTTTGGATGTGTCCCCGCTTGCGGTGAAGGACCTTCTGTTCATCCGCAGGAGTTGCCATTGTGAGGTGTCGGCGTGGCCTTCTTTGGAAACGTATCGGTAGCGATTTTCCGGCGCGGTCCTTCCTCGACGATGGTTAATTGTTTTGACAGCGTGGAACTACGTATGTAGTAGTGCACGTTGAGTCTGACGCGTAGCGTTGTTAGCGGAGCGTCTACTCGCGAACTTCACGATTCACGAACTGTTTTGCCACTGGATCACCACTGGTCACAATTTTGTTTTATTTTCACCACTGGCCTATATCCGGCTCGAAGGACCAAAAGATGTACGGTCTTGCGGATGGCTCCGTTGACTCGAGCCGACGCGGATTGTAAGTCCGAATCTCAATAACAATTGACCCGCGAATACCGTACTCCCACGCGATCGATTAGGATGACGCAGGTGTTTATTTTGAGTTAAACGATATAGAAAATTTATTAAACACTTGTATTCAAATATATACAGTAATTTACATTGAAAAGGTTAGTTGTGGATATTAGCGCAAGAATGGTGAAATGATTACTTTAAAGCTCAATACGAGAATCAGCGTAGCTTTGTACTGACGATCAGACTCTCGGAGTGTCTGTTTGCGTTGAAGGATCGAAGACGACTGACTTCTCGAAAAGTCTCAAAAATTAGCAAAGATTTGTATGGAGTGGGGCGTAGCGTCGCTAGTGTCGAACTTCTTGAATTTGATTGGCTCTAATTTGCACGCAAAGGTACGCTGATGCCTTCGTGGCGTTAGAAAAAATGCATGCGGGCCCGAGGCCCTTGTCGCGGCCCGTTAATCCCTTCGCTCTGCCGAGGCTGACCGTCATAAAACAATTAAAGACGCGTCTTGCTTTTTTCGAGATAATCCTTTACGTGCTCTTTCCAGTTGATTGATGGATTAAGCGACTTTCTTGATTCTAGTGTCTGGTCTGCAAATGTTTTACTGTTCGACCCGAACGACGTTACAACGAATTTAATATTTTTTATTGGGTATGGAAAAAACCCTGGCTTACAATAGTACATTCACGTAGATATACTATATGACTAAGAATATTCCTTCCGCGACGGAACAGAGGGACTTAGAATATTTTTGCTCGATGGGGTGCCCAAGGGGGATTCCCCTTAGAGGGACTTAGAATATTTTTGCCCTCTCCTCGATTCCTGACACGGCGGCGGCGGCGGCGACAGCGGCGGTAACTTTATATATATAGAGAGATATACACATATATCCTGAGACGGTATAAAACTCTCCACCTCTGTACCTACAAGATAGAATAAATAATTATAACGGAAAATCCATATGAAAATTCATAGGATAAATGCCGGATCGATTATCGGTCATTTATCATACTTTGCAAAGAAGTTAACGTGCGAATTACCGACCGCGCAGTTGATCAATGACTACGGTCGATAGCATGAGCTGCCCGGTAGTATTGCATCATTTGTGCACACGGTTTTCTTAAGCTGTTGCGGCATACCCCGGGCAGCGATAATAAAGGACAGCGAAGTTTGACGTACTTCGTGCGTCAATGGACATAAAAAAGGGCCTCGCGCTCGGGTATATAAGACCGGATCTCGAGCACAGAGGCATTTCACTTCGATCCGAAACTTGAACGGAGAGGAACTCATGCGCGGCTACGGCTCGTTTGATCTTGAGTCCTCCATTTTGCTTATCAATAAATCTCGATAGCAAGGTTTCAACACTTTTCATTTTCGAGTAAAGCGTTGCTTTACTCGACAGGGTCCCGACGCTAAGAAGAAGCAAGGGACCAATTTCTCGACGTCGATCCAACCATTGAAGGAAGAACCAACGTCGGCCATCCATCATCAATTAATCAACAAATTAATTACATTTATTTTCAGCGAACAGATCCTCTTTAATTTAAAAATTCCTTTCCAAACACAGCGCCGGCAACCGCCTTGGGAGACCTCGGCAACCGCTTTCGTCTAGTGTTACCCTTCCTATCAAAAACCAGCGCCGGCAACTACCCTGGGAGACCTCGGTGACCGCTTTCGTCTCGGTTTATCCATCAAACTCATAAAGTACAGTAGAATCAATTGCATTGCGGTGACCTATCAGTACATGACAGCACCGGCAACCGCCTTGGGAGACCTCGGCAACCGCTTTCGTCTAGTTGGTGACTGATAGCGATCATCTAACGTAGAATCATTCTTTTTACGACTTATTACTCTGTGACAGCGCCGGCGACTGCCCTGGGAGACCTCGGCGACTGCTTTCGTCTAGTCATTGTTTAATAAGAATCGTGTAGAGTAGAATCACACACCTCATACCCGCAATAAAATAACCCTTCGATCTGTTTTGCACTTTAATTAACGAAAGAGTTAAAAATCAATTGAATCAGCAAATCAATAATTAAAATCAAATCATTCTTATTTTTGTATCAACGTCATCGGTTCAATAAAACTCAATTTAAGTTGACATTTCGAATCAACTAACAGATTTTCATTCACAGCACCTGCCCTCACATCTACGTGAGCCAAAAACTCACAATTGCGAACGTTTCGGAGCAAAGAGCTGTAAGCCTCCAAAAACGTACCGTTACAATCCATAAGCTTTATAGGCATATACACACCTATACTTAATCTTCAATAATAAAACTATTAAGAGAATTAACAGTGTGCAATCCACAGGAAATGGTTCAATAAGCATAGTAAATCATACTATTGGAGCATCCTCCCAGGAGTCTATGTGCCCCCGGAATGGAGGGATGTACCTAGCTGCATTCCGGAAAAATGGTGCCAGCTGATACCCGGGGAATCCGAGTCGGCCGTCATCGGCGGAACTACATAGTTTCTACACTACGACCTATTACTACCCTGGGGTCAAGCCGCACAATACATCATGACAGAGGATGATTCTCTAGCACAACGAGCAATCGAGGAACGGCCCATCGAACGAGAAATGATACAACAGAGAGCTGCGCTTCCTCGGAACCCTCGCGCTCGTAGACGTTTGATCGCCGATCTGCTCAACCTATAGTGCTATTCGACTACAAGGACCATCGATAAAGTTAAGCAATATACTCATAAGAAAATATAACCAATAGAGTAAACAGAAAGCCTAGGAAGGGAAAACAATAACAATAATGACCGTAATAATAATTTTTCTTTTTGCCTCCTCGGCAATTAATACGAGGGAGGAAGTCTCTTGCTTTAAATATCTACTCAAAATCAATATATTAAGAAAGGAAAAATGTACTACCAAGGGATAAACATAGAGGCGAGGGAAAATACGCGCAAAATAATATATATATATAGAATTTCAACTCCACCCCGCATTGCGGAGATGATTATTAGGCTTCCCCTAATAATCAACTTAAGGGGGGGGGAGGTGTTACGTCCCGCGTAACGCTCTATTTTATTCTTTTGTTACTCTCATTGAAAGTTGGCCCTCTAAAGAGAAAGGAAAGCGAAAATCGGTTCACCGATACTTTCTTTATCCACTATGAAATCACCACCGAGTTAACCCCTCCACGACAAAGGCAGATGCCTACCTTAACGAGTTGATGGCAACGGGCCGAGATAAAACAGGCCCAGGGGACTTCGGGTAGAGGTCGGAAAAGGCGGGCTCTGACCCTTTCTCCGAGCTCTCCCCTGGAGCGCCAAAAAGAAACTAAACGCAGGGACCCACTAGTTGTCAACTCGGAGCTCTACTATTACGTTATATCGACCAAGGCCCATAGATCCATAGACCGATAAATCTACCTTACCATGGCTAAAGAGCATCCGAAAAGGGAAGGGCTTACGATCAGTCGATTCAAGTTTCATGCCCTGGGCCACTCAATCACGGTCGACAAATTATTCTCGGCAACGACCACGCTTTTAAACGGTGGAATAGTTGAACCGAAGCTCCACTGAGTTAGTAGAAAGGAAAGGGGGTTTCGATCGGTGATCTCGGTGGAAATGGAAAGAATTTCATTTTGAAGGATAAACGAATCCCTCGGGAAATAAATAATTACAGAAATAATAACCAGCGTTCGCTTGAATAAAAAAGGCAAATAACGAAAACAAAGGCACAACGCCGATAATGTACTCGATATACGAGTTAATGAGAAATATTCTTGTGTGAGATTTGTTCTCCTAAGCGCCTGTGTTTATCCTTTCATAGAAATAAGCATACATAGGTAATAAGTTTAGAACAGTAAGAAAGGTGAAACAACCATAGATGCAGGAGGAGGGCTCGACTCTCCAGTGACGGCCGAAGGCTAAGTCATTCGACGCCACCGGCCGAGTAGAGTCTCGAACAATAAAGGAAACACTCCGAACCTCAGGTCAAAGGCAATCCATACACTCCTAACGATAATCATAAAAACTCGAATCATTATGCAATTTCTTCTCACACGCACTATATAAGATGATCGAACCCCGAGAAGTCTCCAACGGAAGGTCAACATTGGCATCCCGTCGGAGATTTGCCGAGTGCTTTGAGCCGATACTCGTTTAAGGGCCCGGAACAATGAAATAAACATTTATTCATTACAGTATTCAGTAGGGCAAACGAGAACCATACTAAGAAATGTACACTCTCATGAAAACTCTTATAATTAATAGAAACCTTTTTGCGTATATTTACCGAATATTACTTAAATTATAAGTTAAAAGATTGATACTTTTACATTAAATCCATATCCGCATAGTAACACATATTGTGTGGTGATTGTTACCAACCACCGTAAGTACATCTTTACAAGTGTTTATTGCACCTAACTCTCTGTATTCCTTGAAACCCAGTGATTTGTAAAATTCTCCTAGGGTACTCCGTACACCTGCGCCCTTCGCATTGCCACCTTGTTCGAAAGAACGGCAGGTACCCGTAGCCTCGTCAAAGAATCCCTCTCCGTTTCTCTTTTCAAAACGAATCAAAACCGCAACTACTTAGCTATACCTCTCAAGACGTAAACACGGCAAGCATTCTAAGGGGCTCCATCCCAAGCAATTTTCCGCAAGGTTAAGGCTTTAAAAAGGAGCAAAAGTTGTTCCCGATATCGACACCAGTTGTGGTAAAGGTAGCCCCGGCGCCCTCCTGACCAGCGCGTGCGATAATAACGGAGGCAACAGTTACCATGCAAACTAGAATAATTAAAAGAACACTAGTTTGGACGTAACAGTAACCTTACGGGAAACGTCAACAGTACCAATGATCGAATTGCGTTAGTAGACATCAGTACCTCTACGGATTTCAAGATGGCGGTTATCGCCGGTGGAGGGGGACCCTAGAAATCGGTACCTCTACGGATTTTCAATATGGCTGCGATGGCCGGGTTGCTGTCGCGTCGGTCCGCTGCGGGTCTCCTCTCTCTCTCGCGCTGTTCTCCCCTCTTCCTTGGTTACGGTAAGGCCCTCGGCTGCTTCTCGAGCCGCTCGACGGCGGCAAGGGTGGGGATGGGAGCGGTTGCTCCGTCGACGTTGCGTCGGGAGTCAATGTATTTCGCCGCCGTGCGGTCGAAGCGCCAGGGCCTTGGAATGGAGGGAGTGAGAACTACGGTATACACGAGTGAGCCGAAGGTCGCCGATCCTGCGCTCCGTATGCTCGCGTAGCATCGCACGCCACGAGATCTTGCGTAATACCTTGTGCTAGCTAGGTTGATGGCGCGGGCGAAGGTGATGGAATCGGTCGAAGCCCACCCTCCAGCAATGCTTTTTTAAAAATTATTTCAGAGAAATAGCCAGCAAAATTATTTTATATTTTGAAAATTTTCTGAATTTTTAAAGAAAAATAAATCGAGTAAAAGGAGAAGGTAAGTGAAACAAAATTTTTTACAATAATGATTTTTAATTCTTAAATCTAGATGTACATATTTTTTTTGTCTTCTAAATTAAAAAATTATTTTTATTCTAGGACGACAGTGTTGAACATATTTTGTAGCATAGGTACCCCCGCCGGTTAGCGATTTTACAGAAAGTTTATCCACACTTTTCAGCCGGGCGGGCATCTGAGCCATTAACCGTTTGTAAAAATTAGCGGCGATGCGATCGTTTCGTTTGAGATCGGTGGTGAAAAGATCCCTGAATTGAAGTGGAGATCCCCCGCGAGAGATATGATAAAGAAACATAACACAAAACTGGCCACACATATTTGAAGACAGGCTCTGAATTTGCTTCGTATTCCATCTATAGAGGGTACAGTTCTTACGCAGGCGTCGGATATGGTTGGGTATAAACGGTGGAAGGCCGTAACTGTCAAAGTATGATCCGCGTCCTCGTCCATCGATGTAAATTGCGACCCAGTGGGTTCCGGGGCGTGTGTGGTCATCAGTGTTGTTACGTCCGGGTCTCCCCCGCTAAGCTACTTTAGCAATTAATAATTTTCCTTTCCATTTTAATTTTTTTTTTGGTGTTTGAATTACCAATTATGCATCTCGCGTTTAGAAACTAAGCAGCACAAGAATAAAAATTATATTCCAAAGTAGCATAGTAAATGCGACTCTTGTGAGACTCGAGGCAGAGCCCGAGTCCCACGGCGACAATTATGTATCGAGCGTCGCGACGACGAACGCGAAAATCAAAACCCGCGATAGCGATAGCGAGGTACCGAGAATTAGCGATTGCCGAGCCCGAGAGCCGTGAGATGCTGTTCCTGCACAATCAGCACCTTTAGAGGTGATGAAAGTGGGGAACTGCGCTCGCGACGGGCATCTCGAAGGGCCGGACAATCAGTCTCTCTCCGGACCTCGAACGACGGGTCAAAAACGAAAAATAATCGCGAACTGCGAAAAACGTTGCATTATCGGTTACGCGAATAACGCGAATTCTATTTTGTGAACTTGCCGCACTACGAAAATATCGTACGAAAATACCGTGAACCACGGGTGTTATTTTGTCGCCGAGAAATAACTTTTGAGTTATTGTGTATTTTCCCTGTGATTTCGAAAACGTGGTTTTTTTTTCTCAATAAAAGTTACTATTTCGAACCATTGTGTTGAAGTGAGTGGGGGAGGATACCCTTTTTTCCTTACGAATAATTACGCGAAGGATAAAACATCACGGAGACGAGACGTCAGTACTAGCCATACGCGGCACCGACGGCAAACAATCGAGGACAGCGCAGCAGCCGAACTCCCGAAAATCGTACGATTGCCTATTCGTAAAATAAACAACCGGAGCCCAAAGGTACGTTTAGAGTTTCAAAAATTATGCGAACGTGCACAGACACATGCTTCTATCCCCGGCTTGAGATGCCAAGCCCAAACAGAAGCGCAAATAAACTTTAACGTGTCGCGAACATCGGCGGAAAATAATGAATAAAACCTGCCGGGACGTAACAACAAGACCCGTCGGTCTCGTCAACAGAGTTGGGATCTGATCTGCCGCGTGAACACTTCTCGTTACTGTCGAGCGTAAACCCTGCAATGCCTGGCCAATCTGGGTCGTATTCATCGCTTGAAACGGTCGGAGATTAGCAGCTACGGCCGTTGTCTTGATTTGTTGCATCAGGTAAGCAGCGTAGTGGTGATGCCAGCGGGGTTGTAGGAGCCGCGTCGCGAAGTATCCACTCTTTCAGTTTGGCGGCGTTATGTAGAGCGCAAGATAGCTCCGGCCTTTTTAAGAGGCCGTGGTGTAGACAAACTTCTACCGAGGAGAGGAGATCGTTGAATTAAGGACAGCTGGTCTCCTCAAGGTTTTTTATCTCTCGAGCCGTAACATTTTGTAAGAATTTTGCCTTTTCACGTCCACGAGTGTATATGATTTCAGCAGTTCGTGTGATCTGATGTAGGTTTACGTGTAGTGTTCTCAGTGGTACATCCCCTTCGAACCACTCGAGACCGTGATGATGCCGTGTTGTCCAGTTATTCTTCGCGCGCACTAGTTTTGGGAGCTCCGTGTAAATGTGTGGCGCCGCTGTTTCCAGTGGGCAACTTGGGGCTTGTCGAGGGCGATTACGGCTACCTCTTTAGCAATAAAGCGATCATCCTTATCGTAGAGTCCTTGAACATCAATAACGTAGTTCATCCTACTTTTTTTGCTTTTACAGTATGCAGAAAAACACTTTCTGCTCTGTTGAAATCTCACATCGTACTAAAGTCTTGAGACGGAGATGCATTTCCGTAGGAGTTGGTGCGGCCTCACGGTGGTAGTGGGGTGTGTGAAATTGTCAACCCTGTTACGCCTACAATTGTGACGTAAACAGCGGTCCCGAGGTCTCTTTCCCCATTACTATTTTCGCTGTACTACGGTACAAGGGAGGTGTAAGACTTCAGTTGTAATAAAATTCTGAAGACGAACGCATACAAAAAATGGAACGTTTCAACAAGTGCGTCCGCCCTCCTACGCGCAGGTTAAGAAAATGTCAGAGGAGTTCGAAGGAAAAGTTTATAAAACCTAGAGTGACGGTTGTAGTCTGGCAAAAGAAGTCAAGACGGCATCCAGAGGTTAATATAAAAAAAAAAATATGGCATATACGAAGACGACAATATCTTGCCCGCGAGAAACGGCGACAACAACGAGCAGAGGTATGTAAAACTATATTTAATAATGAAATTACGCAAAATGAAAGAAGCTCATCAAATATATGTTTGACCGATCTAGCGCTTCAAGGAGGATAACCCCCGGGAGTTCTGTAAACATTCAGAAGAAGAGAAGCTGGCGAAGAAGAAGAATTGTAAAAAAAATGAATACCAGGAGAAGACTGGAAAGAAACATGCACAAAATAATGATGATGCAATGATGGGATTGGTGGAAACGTTTGAAAGGCTTGTAATTCAGTAAAAATAAAATAAATCAATTATAATATTGTGTTGATATATTTAATTTCTCTTATTAGCACCTTAATATTTACGGATACATGTTTATTTACTTAAAACAAAAAAAAATTGAAACTTATCCTGAGAAGTCTACGACAACTTGCCGCGAAGAGTCAATCTCGACTACATTGTCAAATTCTGAGTAAACTATACAATTCAACGTATTTCTTAAAGCAGTAGTAAATCGTACTTCCGGGCGCACACTGCCGTGACGTACAAGATTCCAATGTCCGGCTCTACCAGCAGACATGTCCGGTGTCAAATCGAAGCAGTACAAGCAATTACCATATGGGTACGATTCGCGGGTTATGCCGCAACTATCGTCATCCCAGAGTATTCCTGTACCAGATATCAGGGTGTGATACGATTGAGTGTACAAATTATGCTGATAATCAGGCTACAATGGTTTACTAGGAACCTGTACACCATCCACGTAAAGAGACAAGAAATTCAAGTCAGAGTGATAGAAATTGAATGGGTTCAAGGCTCTATCTCCATTGAATGCACGATTGTCGACAAACCCGAAAACCATATGCTTAGGCAATTGACCGAGAATAACATTGTCTAACGTTTCACCGTGAAAACCCGCATGAATCGTAAATGGTTTTACTTCTACACGTGTAAATGGATATTTGGCCGTCCCTCTGCTTAAAGCCTTAGCATGTGCTACTAAAACACCAGGACTAATTTTCACGCGTCGAACAATGAGACTCGCGTCGGTAATATGCAGACTATAATCTTTTCCTGAGGCATCCATTAGACAAAACGTATCTCGCGAACGTACAAGACGAAGACGTAGCTCAACGCCATTAAGTAAAAACTTCTCCTGGTTGAATATATCGGAATGTAAATATCCAATAAGGTCGACCGACTTGCCGTTTGCCATCATTGCTTGTCGCGCCGATCGACCCTTATTCTTTTGGACGGGTGCATCAGCTCCGGCAGCCACCGGTGCGGTGGAAACAGGAGCGGCATCGAATTCTGGAGATGTATCGTCAATCCACATGCTGGCGGCTAGTTGGTTTGCCTTCGTTGAAGATTTGTAGTTTAGCAGTGTTTCTATATATGCTCGATATGCATACGCGTTGTTCGACGGTGATACAAGTTTTTGATTGAATGAGACGTCTAACTGGTTGAATAATGAGTGTAACAAATTATTCACGGGTGCTACTTTGTCGTGCTCGCCCATTTCACCACTCCTGGGCTGTAGTTTAACACGCAGACTAAGGATAGTATGTGCTAGATCAATGTATTCATCGCCATGTCCTGGTACAATAAATTCAATGGGCGCTTCATCGGTAAGCGATGAGATAGGTTTGTAATGAAGCCCTTGCGAGGCTTCTATACTTGTCTGAGTTGGCGGTAGAGCGAATAAATCCAGTTCTGACTTTAGACATTCACAAGAGTGTGCATGTAGAAACGACATTTTACAATTTGTTAATAATTATCCAAATATGTCGGCAACCGTGCGTTTTTTACGCTTCACAATTTTTCGATTTTTAGTCTTGCTGCCCGATCTTTTCTTCGATTTTTTTCCTTTTTTATTGCGTTTAGCAGGCAAAATTTTCTTCTTCTTTTTCTTCGTAGATTTTTTAGCCTTACGGGCCTTAGTATATTTCAAAGCTTTAAGAGTAGAAGGATCGATGTGCGAGCCTGGGTGGCCAAACAACGAATGATGCTGTGAAGAACGATCGTGTATTTTATATCCCGAGCCCTTCATGAGATTTTCAAATGTTTCTTCAGCCTTTCGTTTAAGATTCCTCCCACTCTCAGTTATGCGCATTCTAAACGACTCTTTGAATGGCGTATTATGCGCAACATCACCCAATATATTCCACCCGGTATGTAGAGCCTCTTTTCCAACGGCACGAGCCCCACGAATCAGTAACGGTAGCGCACGTCAAAATAAGCCACTCAAAAAGCTTCCTAGTCCATGACCTCTCTGATAAGGAGCACCGATGAACACTCGATCCACCCTACCCCCAACCTGATTTGAGTAGTGATCGATATAACGATCCATAGCGATATATGTCTTTATCGCACACGCTTAAAATGTAATGTAACCGTCAGCGTTCCGCGTTGAAATGGTACTGGCTTGCCTGTGTCGGTCCTTATATTTATCTCGATCGTGCTGAAATCTGTGCGTAATAAGGGTATGTAGAGTGGTGGCGCGAATGTTTTTGTTTGGGAAGAGTCATAAGCATAATTTGTGTTATCCACAGGTACGATACGTAGCAGAGGTGTCTGGACATCTCCTGTTATAGAGCTTTCGCAAATATCTTTATATACAAATAATTTGTCGGGGAGACTCATGGATAGGTTTGCCGGATAGTTAGCATCTAAATGTAACAAATGAGGCAATTCACACTCCTCAGCAACGCAGTTATCGCGGATCACGCTTATACGTACTAGTCCACCAATATTCTCATCGTACTCAATACGAATATGATTTTTAAATACTTCCGTATTGTTAATAGTGTCAACTGGGGTCTTGACGGATGCGTAGACTCCGGAGCGGATTTCAAACTTATGAGCCTTTTGCGTCTTAACGGGTACTTGTTTGTTTTCACCGTCGCCAGTGGTCTCCCTCACTACTCGTTCGTTGTTTTTATTGGTGGTACTAGCCACTGCAACTGTTGATGATTTAGGCTGATCTATTTTATGAGTAGTATAGGCTGTAATTGGAGTAGCCGTACGGTGTTGTCCTTCAGCCGAATCTATATGAAGAAATGTGCGAGGAAATTGAATTTCCGTCAGGGCCACGACACATTCTCCAGACATTTTCAGCGGACTTGGTAGCTGTGTAACGTAGTGGGTCACTGTATTCTCGGGGTAGTACTTCATACTACTATTACTAGGCAAGACGAGATAGAACTGATCTCTCATTTTTTATTCACTATATTCGCGGCGGCGATCCAAGAGTTGAATTTTTCTGGACACCCTCTCCAGCTAACAAAGTGTTGTTTATTATGGCCTTTGCCTTTAGTTTTGAGAATTTTTTCGATCACAAACTCCTCAGCATCGGGCTTCTTTATGACTATACTCAATTCTTCTTCGTAGAAAAATCCGTCAATTTCTTCGCCTTGTAGATCAACCAACTCATAAATCGGCGGTTGTCTATTTGTAAGAACCTTGTGAATCTTGAATATTTCTTCGGTCCAGCGGGACTCGTAACCTTTCACGAACGCTGCTTTCGCTTTACTGATGCGTACAAACTCTCCGATCTTGTATTTAACCCCTTTGTAATATGATTTGTAGCGCTTTTCCATATTTGCGTGTGCTAACGCTGCATTGTAGCGGGTTACTGCGGCCGGAGGCATCTTGATCGTAGAGTGTTTTGTATCATTATAGCCCTGTACTATAGATTGTAATACATCGACGTAGCGCCGTGTATTTTTATGAGTAAAATATCGCCACATTCGCTCCTTCAGTGTTCTGTTGAAACGTTCGACGATAGCCGCTTTGATATCGGGATTTCGAGCAACACGAAATCGTATTCCACGACTCTTTAGAAATCTTTGTAAAATGCTACCGACGAACTCTTTGCCTCGATCTGTCTGCACCCATACAGGAATCCTACCACCACTCCTTGACAGTATTTCCTTAAACCCTTCTGTAGTTTCAGCACACGTTTTATCACGTAGTAGTTCAACCCACGCATATTTACTAAGGACATCTATGACCACCAAAAGATAAACATTGGCATCGTTATCATCTTTGAGAGCTCGCAGATCCACGAGATCAGCTTCCCATACATCATCAATATTATCCACTGCATAATGACGTCGCGGGAATCTTCGTCGTATCGGGCGGTGTAGCGTATAGGCATCCTGAGCTCTCAGCCAGTTAATAGCATCGGCTCGAGGAATTTTTTCTTTATCAGCTGTGCACAACAAATTTGGTGCACCGACATATCCAGCAGGGTGCGTCGGATCGTAATAAATTTTTTTCAATAAAGCGATTAAATTTTCAATTTTTTCCACGATCTATTTAATAGCTCACTAGTAGGTGTATGACGATGACCACTACTACCGGAAGAATTTAAACTCGTGTTAGGCGTATAAATAATATTTGACGAGGGTGACGCGTCGAGCCCGCTCAAGTTAGAGTTTATCGCAGCGTCCAATGAAAGATTTTCATACAATAGGCTGGTATTACCGATGAATTCACGAGGGATGCCCAACCGACGGAGTTCAGCACCAAACTGCTCACGACCTCTCGCACGCACTGTTTTTCTATTACGCATAGCAGCATTTACGAGATCTACTATGTTGGAGTCTTTTATCGGCTCATTGTTGACGCGAACCAGCCCCGTTTTATCCCAAGATAGCCTATTACTGGTGCTCGAGTGGAGATGCTTCAACAACTGCTCTGCCTGTTCCTTGTATGTTTTCGGCACGGTAGATAAAATGATCTCGACGCTCATTCCCGCCGCTGACGCGGATACTTGCTGTGTTTCTTCAACTACTGGGGATATATCGTCAGGTTTTTCACTGACCGCGGGGGTCGTAATGTTTTTGGGACAGCGCTCTTCATCGCTGAAGAACTGATAACGCTGTAATACTTTCTGATACATTTTCCATTTCTCCCGTTGATTCGAAGGTGTTACTGAGCGAAGTATATCATCCATCTCTGCATCGAGTCTGGTAAGTGTAGTACCCGGAGTTTGAACGGTTCTCGCCTGCTCCATCTGTTCACGGTATGGCCTGAGAGCGTCTTGAGGCATCAGAACCATTTTCTTTGCGTGCTGCATTGTTAAAAATCTTTTCTAGCTACGTGTGAAAACACTTGAGAGAACACTGCCAATGATAGGCAGTAGAAGAGGTAGTAAAAAACCGCTACCTTTTTGCACAATTACGCATTTCTTCGATTTCCAGCAGCCGGCTTTCTTTACTAGAAGGCGTAAAACTTTCTTATGCCTAGCTAATCGCAAACGTTCATTCTTTTTCAATGGTACCACGCCGGTTAATGTGTTTAACGCGCACTCGCAGATGGACCGCACGCCGTTTCTATCTATGGTGCGCAATAATGATGCACGCTGTTGCTTATCAAGGTGGCATAGAGCATGCAGCAATATTATGTTCTTTTTCCCAATAGAAGTCCTGGCCGTTGTTGCCGGAGCCATAGCAAAGAATCGAATGATTCTCATGAATTCGGAATCTGCTATTTATACGCGCGCACCACTACCTCGCTTCGGCACATATACAAAATTTCGCGGATCGTCCGGAAAAATACACGTACGAAATCGACAATTATCCGGAGTAGATTGTTTGAGATCTAGTAACAAATAACCGTGGAGTTTCGATGTTGCATCGTAATATGCTTCTTGTAAAAATTTTGGGTCTTCCGGGTATACGTGGCGAGCCAGATGGGAAATCTGTGCACGATCGTGCGGATTTTTGAAAGCTACGATATAATTTGTATTGAGAGAAATATCACGTTGACCTCGTCCTTGATGGAAAATATTCTGCGTTATGGAAATTACGCTAATATTTTTGTGGTGGCTTCCTTTTGTAAATAAATCTACTATTTCTCCGTTCGAAGATTCTCGCATTAAGTCGTCGATAATTAAAAGTTTTGGTCTAAACTCACCGGCGATATCAGAGTTCTGTGGTAAGCCTTCTAAAAATTCTATTTCTTTTCCGTAGTCTTTATAGCCTATATATCTTGCCCTTCGGAATAATAAAAAAGCATTCTCGCGAACTTTGTGTCGGCCATGAAAGAGATGTATTTTAAAAACTTTTTTACAAAGCACGTTTTTCCGCACCCCGTAGGACCAGCGATGATTGAAGTCCAAGGGTGTTTCCAACGCGGGTCCATATTTATGAATGAAAGGATGCAGGAGTATGAACGTATTTATATATATATACATATGGACACATGATATTTTGTTAAAAAATTTATTGAAAAAAAAAAATAAAATATTTACAAAAATGTCATTCTTTACCACCGGCTAATGACGTACCCCGAGTCTATTAAAGATTCGTACATCGCATCAACGACGCTAGCATTCAGCAAGCGCAGCGAGAGATCCGGATCTGAAACAGAACAAAAAAATTATTTTGCGTTCGTAAATGAGCTCATAATCGCAGTCGCAGTCGCAGTCGCAGTCGCAGCCGCCGCCGCCGCCGCCGCCGCCGCCGCGCGTTCGCGGCTACATACAAAACAAGCTTATTTGTATGTAGCACCGGTCTACCACTGTGTATGAGCTAATCTCCACAGTGTACCGCGGTTATACATACGCAAGGAGAGGCTTATTGAGGCGTATGATAGGGTAGGAAGAAGGGTTGAAATAAGTGAAAAGTTATTGTACAAAACTTGTTTATTTACTTAATTCTATATAATACACAAACTACATTTACACTCTTCTTTATGACACCCTGTGAATTGATCTAACCATAATCCGGGGAACAAGTCGTACATGCATCCGGCCCCTAATTTAACAAGACAAAAAATATACGTCGTTACTTATTTACAAAATGCGTCGTTGCTTATTTAAAAAATATATATATACACAACTTATCCTACGTAGCCGTACGGCAAAGAGTCGTGTTGAGCCCATCGTCGTCTCTTGACGAGGACGGGTTTACAAGTCTTCGACTCCTACCGTGTGTGCACCTGATGAAAAGCGTTACGTCGTATGGCGCTGAATTCTACAGTTATACTTGTACCGGGTTCTTCAACTAATCTACAGATCGATTCAAAGTTAATGGTCTGCGCGATTCAATAATTGAGACCGATTCCTTTTACTTTACACGACGCGATTTCTGAACCATCGGGCTTTTGTACAACATAACCGTAGAATTTAGGGCGACCTGACACAAAACGCTTGATATAACTACCGACTCCGTATTCATTCGGCTCGTTCGTCATATCACCGAGGAAATTTCCGAGAGGTGGAACATACTCTCCCTCGGTGTCAGAACTCACGTATATACAAGAGTCGGTATCGTAATAAAGTACACGCTTATCTAACTGCTCCAAGTATGAATAAAGTTTTAATCTAGCCTGCGCGGTGGTATATGCAGCGATTACAACGTTTACATGGGGGTTTACCTCGACACATCTGATATTTTTTCCCGCGACACGTACATTGTATCGTCATTCACGTGGATGATTTTATAAACAATGCAACTACGATCGGATAAAAGTTCTAACAACCTGTGACGCGTCATGACAACCTCTGTCTTTGGTAGGTTTTCTCGCTGGCCAAACTTACCCCAAAATGAATTTAAACAAAGTTTCGCGACCGATCTTAATCCGGGGTTTACCTCGATACATTCGCGATCTAGCTGCACGCCCTCGGCTTCGCGAAAACTGGCAATATACGCGTCTTGACTCTCTCGAGTTGTGCACTCTGATGGCCATCCGCTAGCCTCTTGCTTTATCTTAAGCCAGAGGTTAATGTACTGACCAAACAGACTTGCAGTTTGAGTGTTTTTATTGTATTGTTCGACTTCATACTGCCAGATCTCGTGTACAGCTAATATCGCGTAACCTTTCGCAACAGCCTTTTGGAGCTCGCAAGATACCCATGTATCTTCGAAAGCTCGATCATTCTCATCATCGTGATCGCACGGACCCTGTCGCATCTCTTCGCAGCATTTTCGACATAATGCGAACATCAGGCGATCGTGCATGCGTACGGGAACCACAGGGTGATAGAGATTTCGAGGAGGCAGAACGGTACATCGAACAAGTCCCTCGACGTTACGCAAATCGTTATTCGGCCCAACAAGATCACTGCAAATGTCCGCGGTATACACACGCGGGTGTCCTACGGGAAAATTACCATATTTCGACATATATGGATACAACGAGCATACATCGATGTAATGGATTTTTTCGCGACCCTGTGTCTCGTAATAACTACGAGTGTTACTCGTACGTCCCCCAAAAAATGCATCGCGAGGGTTCAGCGGCTTGTTCATGAGGACCGGGTGTCCGTTTACAGTTGCATGCACCAAGGGATTCTCGCTTTTTAGCCGAGCATAATCACACTCCCACATCTCGTGAAGAGTATAGCCGAGGTCTTTTATACGCTTCGAAGTAGTTAGCGTGCGCGTGAATCGATCGTTCAAGGTACAGCCATAGAATTCTTCGTTTCGTTTAGCCTCAGTGGTATAACACCTATCACAGCCGTGGAAGAAACATCCATGAAACTGTAGCACGTGCTCTACACCGTCATCGGTTACGACAAAACCATCTACGAACGTACCATCGCGTAACTTATGCTCCCGACCTCGGCCCGCGTGAATGATTTGTTTGCCGAAGCAATGCTCTTCCCATAGGAGCCACTCGATAGCGATCTCTGATTGTCTATCGGCCCGACGATATCCGTTTCGCGGTAAGACAGCGATTTTATTCTCAGCTAAAAAGTTTCGCCGGAATACTTTGTTACATGCAGAGGCAATGGTAACGGCCTCTGTAAACGGACACACTTTCCCGCGCTCTACAAAGATTTTCCGGAATGAAACGCACGCTTTCCTGAGAATACTCACGTCGCTTCGACAATATTCGAGGATCTCCGTTTCAAAATCAAACTCGTACCCAGCCGCTGACATTCGCGCGTGCCAGTCAATTAATATTTTTCGGTCGGCCGGTGACATCGTATCGGGGGAGTAGGTTGCGAGGGGTGGTAATGGTCCCTTATATTTTTGATTTTCTACTCTGTTAAATAAATGAGGGAAGGTAGCCTTAAAAACATTTTCGCCCGAGCCGAATGCTTTCGGGAGCTTACTCAAAGACATATGAAAATAATTTAAGCTATCGATGAAACGCAATTTACCGATTTTCATCTCCATGATGCTCGTCCCGTTCGTTATCAATTTAGGCATTCCGTGCTGCTGCTCGACGAGATGCTCGAGGATAAATTGCGCGTCAAAACCTTTAGCGTTATGCGCTATGCAAATTATTTGACCAACTTCGCGAGCTTTCAGTAGGAATTCTAAGAATCCCTCTACGGGTTTTTCTTTAAAAATCTTTTCGTTATCCTCCCCGCACAACCTACACTCCCACGTATCATCCGGTATCTCTATACACCCTGAGCAGCGCTGCTGACAAACACATAGATTTGGCTCGTGTAGATATACTTCATTTACTCCTTCGACTTTGCACTCCTGGCGAGTTTCAAAATCGTAGAAGATAAATAAATCAGGTCGCTTCGATGGTTTCGCAGGTTGCAGTGGGGCCATGAAACACTGATGGTTTTCAGGTCTCATCTGCTTGCACGTTTTGCAGTAGAATCGATCACACTCGTGTGTCGCACTGTCTTTTTTGTACACCTGTCTCAAACAATGTTTACACGTCTGAAGCATATCGCACAAACGTGTTTGAGCACAGTGTGATCCAACCTCCCCGTGTCGGGCAAGGCACTCAGCACCGCGAAAAAAACGCTTACACGTTTCACAAAGGATTTTTTCCTCGTTGGGATCACACGGTGGGCTGGCTTTGCAGTACGGACACTTTTCGGCACACCGATGCGCTGTTATCCTACTGTACGCTTTTCCGCACGGCACACAGAAAAAACTAAAGCTCGCAGCCTGTGCGAGTTTTAAAATCAAATCATAGTGCTGACGCTGCTGGTCGTACAGCACGTAGATATTATAAGCGACTCCGGGAACATAGTCTAATACCGTATCCGTACCGTTAAAAAAGGGCGGCGCACTACTACCAAAGTTCTCGCGATCGAACGCTACTAACGCTACACCCTCTAGCGCGAGCACCTCCTGGAAAGCGGTTAACTCCACGTAACCACACCCGTCGTCCGGAATCTCTACCCCTGCCGCAGCAGTCAGAGCTACGGCTAGCTCTTTCTGCCGCGGTGAGCCGTTTCGATGGACATTATCCCACTCCCTTTGAAGCTCACCTTCGCGGATGTGGCCTCGTTTCGCGTAGACTCTACCGGCTACAACTGCCCGCGGAAGACAGAGATTGTCGGCATTCTGAATATGTAATATGGTGTTCTTTGAGAAATCTCCTCCTATTGGTTTTTTGGGTCTTCCGGCGCCCACTGGCATAGAAATTACGTTGCTCACGATCGTGAATGCATCATCGATATAAAAATCCGCTGAGCTCTGGGCCACACTACTGATCATCTTAAAGAGCTGATCGAAATTGAAATCGGCTACGGGGCGGTATGACATACCCGCGGGACCCCGTGTAAACGTTGTACTACGAAACTCTATACCTATCATGTCGCGTGGTTCACTGCCGCTCACCAGAAGGGTGTGAATTTCGCGTAACGCGGCCTCCAACCACTCAACAACATTCGCATCGACAGGCGGCTCGCAAATTTTAAAAGTTATAGTCGAACCCATACTCCTAAATTTATCAAACCACCGACGGTTCTCCACGCGGTGAATAATGTTTGACTCACCGGACTGATCCAGATCAGGCTGCTGCTGCGCGTCTTGTTGCTGAGCCTCAGGTGATTGCGGCTCCGGCGCTTGTGGTTCCGGCGACTGCGGCGTGAGATACCGTGGCGCCGGCTGCGGCTGCGGCTGCGAGCGGCCCTCGATGATCCGGTCAATCAGTATGCCGGATCTCGGGGGTTGCGACGATGGAATGAAATCCTCGTCGTCGTCGTCGTCGCTTTCCGCCACAATCATACTGTGATGTGGCGGATTGCTTTTGATTTGTGACGACGGAATGTAGTCATCCTCATCGTCGCTATCCGCCACAACCATATCCCGCGCTTCCAGCACCCCGCCACCCACCTGCGAAGACGTCGCTACCGGTGGCGAGCTCAGCACCAACGCGTCCCCGCTGCGCTGAACTTCTTCGTCGTCGGCTATCGACAAGTTCAGCGTCGAGTCGAGGAGCGCCGAGAAATGGGCGGATGCTAGAAATAGAAGAAAAAAAAACGGTTATATTGCTGTTATACATAAACTGTATAACTGTAACTGTTATACATAAATATATAAATATGAATTTTTTAAACAAAAATCTTACCTTGACTATCACTCGTGGCAAAATGGCTGACATCTAAATTTAGCGGTGTCGGAGGCTCGTCTTGGGTATTACCCCACAGACTAGCATTTATCTCCGCAACACACTTTGCCGTGTTGGCGCGGGATAAATCGGCCGCGACTCTCACCGCCTCTGCGGCCGCTTCTGCAGCCTTCTCGGCCCCCTTCCGCGCGCGCTCAGCTTCTGCGGCAAGTTGCTGCGAGACTATTAAGGCTCTTTGAGCCGCTGCAATTAAACAATAAAGATTTTCTATTTTAATTTTTAAATTTTTAAAATTTTTAAATTTTTAAAATTTTTAAAATTTTTAAATTTTTAAATTTTTAAAATTTTAAAATTTTTAAAATTTTTAAATTTTTATTTTAAAAATGTTGTTTTGTTGTTTATCTTTGTTGTTAATTTAAAATTTTTAAATTTAAAAAATTTTAATAATTTAAAAATGAACAGAATGAATGAATGAATGAAAAATTTAAGAACAGTGTGCGACGTGGACGGGAGTTTCCGACATATTTCGTCGCGGGATGCTGATGCTCTTCGAGAAGAGCTCGCTCAACTGGGTAAGTGTTATTATTTTTAGAAAAATTTATAAAATTTAAAAAATTTTAAAAATTTTAAAAATTTAGAAATTTAAAAATTTAAAAACTTTAAAATTTTAAAATTTTAAAAATTTTAAAAATTTAAAAATTATATAATTAAATTATTAAATTAAATTAAATTAATAATTAATTCATTAATTAATTAATAATTATTAATTATTAAATTATTTAATTATTATTTTTAAATTAAAAAATTAAAAAATTAAAAAATTTAAAAACTTTAAAATTTAAAAAATTTTTTAAATTTTAAAGTTTTTAAATTTTTAAATTTTTATAAATTTTTATAAAAATAATAACACTTACCCAGTTGCGCGAGCTCTTCTCGAAGAGCATCAGCATCCCGCGACGAAATATGTCGGGAACTCCCGTCCACGTCGCACACTGTTCTCACTGCGTCGTAATGCCCGCGAAACACACCGGCGCGATACAATTTCACGGTAGCACTAGCCGTGAGATGCTCAAGAAGTTTCTTGTGCCTCTTGATTAATGCCGACCCACCAATCGATTTTATCGATCGCGGGCTTGATTTCGCTAGCAAATGCTCTAACGCCACTGAAGGCTCCTCGGGCATTGCGTCCACAACTTTTTTTATCATGCCGCGCACGGCCGCATCACTCTTCGTCGTAAATTCACCCAATTTCAGCATTTTTATCACTTCACTTTTACTTCACAAAAATGTTCAACTTGTATACTCACTCTCCACGAAACTTGCAAGTTATACACAGATGTATCGCCGAACAGAATCTGACAGATGCACCGGTCAACGAGAGCGAGTTGCCCTTGGCAGTTCAGACGAGACAATGTGATTTTTTGGTGAAAATTTTTAAAGGTGCAGTTTTACTTCCTCATCCCCTCCTACGAGTATACAATGTCTCGAAGATGACTATTGGCTCATTACAGAGCATCCTTTTCTAGTTTTGGACACGTCATACCACTACGGACCTCTCTACCTCCCACTACCATAAAAAAAATATGCTAAGACACTGCAAGTAATAAATGAGTAAGCGGCCCGTCTCCCGAGGTACAACCCTGTAGGTAGACGCCGCTCGAGCGATGGTATCAATATTTTATTACTGCTAAGAACCGTTGCTACAAATTCCTCGTTTGCATCGGGGTGGTATTGCCTCTCGGCGCATATTTTTCATTTATTTTTCTCGGCGAAAACTTACCCGAGGACCTTTGATCACCGGATATTGTGGCCGTCTTATGCTATCTATTTTTGAAAAAGAACGGGGGTTTGTGAGGGTGGTGCTAATGAGTTTACACTAGCGACATTTGGTATGTCGGCGTTATGTGGGTAGTTTGTAGTTCTGTTTAGGCCCCAAATCACAACGCTCGCCCTCGCGTGTGACGTAACAGTGTACTTGGAGGCGTGCCCTCACCCCTTCTCCTCCGAAAAATTACATTCACCCCTGGCTCACTTTGCCCAACGCTATTACGTCTCAGAGTCTCGAAGAAGACGGTTCACTACTCTCCAGCATCTTCCAAAAACATAGTGCAAGATGGAAAATTTTGCCGCCGTTGTGATTAATATTCAGACCCCGAAGCGTGCTCGTGAGGGAGAAGATCATCAAGCGGGTTCAATAATCGCGTGGCGTCCATTGAACACAGTTATGCTATTAGCTACAACGTACAATTTAAATACCTCTTGTCCTAAAATGGTTACAATTGGTCTCGAGCTTGTAAACGGTCAAGACTTCGAGGTGGCCATAAAACTCTCTGGCCGCTACAGTGCTGGACTTTCCTTGACCGAGGCTGAGTGGCAGGAGTTTTGCTCGCAGGAGCCAGAAATTACAAGTTGGTTCAATGGGCATCAAGCAATCAAGAGACGCGGTAGCGTCTCGACGCCAAGTACATAAAATTTTTTTTTTTTTAGTACGAGGCCGGCCGAGGCGCTGCCGCTTCTAAGACTACGCGAATATGCCGGAAGTGAAACTTTCAATCGATGTTTCTTGTAATTGAAATGTCCGATCGAATTTTCGGCAACACTTTCATAATATAATTCCGCCACGATCTTTCGAACGCACCTAGTTGCGAATAAATCGGTGTAGTCGATGCTGAGATATCGACATCGTGATCCGAAAGGGATCCGATCAGCGATAGCTCAGCTGACGGGAGTGTGTAGATAAGAAACAAAAGGGCATCCTCTCCGATCATATAATGGGTTATTGCCATGGACATATGGCCGCCTGCTTCTCATCTACACGTGTAGATGAGAAATAGAAGGGCGTATCTGATACTATTTAACCAGTAAAACGCTGTTACATAGGCCTTTATGTTTCTCATCTACCTCGGCTAGTCAGCAGAAGAATGTTGCGTCTTCTGCTGGCTAGCGCGGCAGTTTTTCCGACTTCGTGCTGTTAGTCGGCCGGTTAACTAACCTACTATTTCGTCGCAATATTGAAATGATAATTACAAAAAAAATGTGATTGTTTTAATGCGAAATCGTTTTTGAATAAAGTGAAAAAAGTTATTTAGCTATTGTTTTTTCGGTGCGTGAGTTAAAAAAAATAAATAAACGAATGAACGTGACAAACGTGAAGGAAGCTAGTGGAAATAAAAACTTTAAAAAAATTAGTTCTTTCACATTACTAAAAAACGCTTGTTTTTAACATCTTTGTTTTTTATTCTGTGTTTGATTTCCAGTATAGTTGTTTGTGGAAAATAAGTTTGGTTGTGTCTGCAAGGTGCTACAAGATGACACCGTACGAATTAAAATTCTTCGGCAGGTTGGTTTTTTAGTCAAAAAATGTTTGATACTCTTGTCGAAAGGACAGTTTGTATGTCTTTTTCTTTGTCTCTTCGACAGAAGGACTGTGTTGTCTCATTCTTCGACCCTCATAACAAAACTCCTTCGGCTCATCCTTCGATGGTTTAGACCAGTGACTCCTACCATTTTTGGCTTCGTTTCTCTTGACGAAAGGATATTTCTATTTCTTCCTTTGATTCTCTGTAAAGAATGTTAAAAAGAAATGGGAGAATCCTTTCGTCAAGAGAAGCGAAGACAAAAATGGTAGAATGTACTTGTCGAAAGCATCAAAGAAAGAGCCGAAGTAGTTATGTGGTCATGAGGGTCGAAGAGTAAGGCAACGGAGGCCTTCCGTCGAATGGACCGAAGGAAAAGCTACACATACAGTTCTTTCGACAAAAGTATAAAAGATTTTCTGAGTAATATATAAACAACCTGACAAAGAATCTTAGTTTATACAGTATGTCACTCTACTCGCTGTGTCAAGGGAACGATACCTGAGAATTTCTTAATGGTTGTCTCTATTGCCACAGCGACACAAGAAAAATGTTTTGGATTAGTCGCTGCGTCAATGAAGCAAATGGTTATAGATCCATCGACATAGCAACTATAGCCAAAATTAAACATATAATTTTATGTAATATAAACTTCAATAATCAATATAATTATTATAATATTATAAGTAATATCATTTTAATTATTTCAATAAAGGAATTTCAAAAATAAGCGAAATCTCCCAAAACTACTTTTTTTTTTTTTTTAAGTAAAAAACGTACGCCAAGTACATAAAAAATAATTATTTCAAAAAATTTCCTTAAAAAAATAGTGATATCGTATGAGCCAAGTAATAGACATTGTAAATAAAAATAAAAAAATACTTGGCACGTCCTTGAAATTCAAATAAATTTAGTTAATTGCTATAAACAAAAGGACGTGCCAAGTATTTTTTTATTTTTACTTACAATGTCTATTACTTGGCTCATACGATATCACTATTTTTTTAAGGAAATTTTTTGAAATAATTATTTTTTATGTACTTGGCGTATGTTTTTTACTTAAAAAAAAAAAAAGTAGTTTTGGGAGATCATAAATGATACTCCGCCGACTATACACTGGGTCGGTCGCCAGAGGATCAATTTTACAACGGCCTACAACGAAAAAGCCATCGTCCTAGCGCTTAAGGACAATAAAGACCACGGTCAGCTGAAAAAGGCGAAGAAAACGTTTTCGCTCGACATCGTCATGCAGAAGACGACGTACGAAGGATTACTAGCACTCATTCCGTGCATCAGCAATAAGATCAATATACTTCGCGAGGATCTCGATCTCGTTAAAAATTTTAAGGATATAATCTCTGACGTATTTTCCTCTTACCGATACGCGAACTCGAAACTTTGTATCGGAACAAAAAAAAACAAAATCGAAAGATCAAATCTACGGGATCCTACAGGCGAAATCGGAAACGTCACCTTCGGCCGCTCACCCTCGCGAGTGCATCGGCGTCCCGGTGGGCGCCAGTTAATTTTTATTTCGCCGGTATTAACAACCGGACTAATCTGGGGGTCGGTGGAACGAGCCAACCCCCGCAGGGACGAACAAACGAAACAACAAAACGTAAACTCAACGAAACTAAACGTCAATGCACTCGTGAGAATGACCGGTTGCGGAAATGCACGGTTGCTCAGGAGGCGATTGTGGTAGAAGGGTCGCGATCCGTCGCCAATAAAATAGCGCACGAAAAATAATTATTTATTGGCGTAAGCCACGGGATCACACGCTAGTAGTTATATACGGCGGGTTCTAACTCAAGGGATCTGCACCGACATTTACCGACGCTTCATAGCACAGAAACGAACCGTTGGTGGCTGGATGGGAGGTGTGTGGGTGGTGGGTGGTTGGGAGGGGGTGGTGCATTGGTGGGTGGCAGGTAAGTCTCAGGTGCGTGATGGGTGGGTGGTGGGTGGTAGGTATTGCAGAATCGGTATTTACCGATCTCTTAGCAGAGACTCAAACCACCTGTCAGGTTGAATGAGATTTTCTTGAGAATCGGCGAGTGGCATGCAGTGGGTGGTGAGGAGGTGGGAGGTGGGAGGTGGGTGGTGGGTGGTTGACATTTTTTTTTTTTTCGCGTGAATCGGTGAGCGGCATGCAGTGGGTGGTGAGGAGGTGGGAGGTGGGTTGTGGGTGGGTGGGTGGGTGGTTGAAATAATTTTTTTTTTGCGTGAATCGGCTAACGGCATGCAGCGGGGTGGTGAGGAGGAGGGGGTGGGTGGTGGGTGGGTGGTAGAGTGGGAGGTGGGTGGTGGTGGGTGGGTGTGAGGTTGAATTTTTTTCTTGGAATGTATCGTTGGCATTCCAAGACCCGTCAATTATCATCGAGTGGTTGGTTAGGCGATAATATATACAAACATTTCAAATATCTTAGACCACTTGTCACCCTTGAAATTTATGACTGCGATAAACATTTATAAACAAATGTTGAATAGAACAGTTATACCCAATGAATGCACCATGAGTCAGGCCCTTGTTCTTCACGTGCCCTATACCCCTTGTCACCCTTTAATATTTATGACTGCGATAAGAATTTATAAACAAAACATTGAAAGAAGTACATGCACACTATGGCGTGAAAATCGAATGCCTGTGAAGTAGGTGCGAGTCTAGTCAATGCTATATCTCGGTCTCATTTCAAGACTTTCATAGCAGGGCGCTAACTCTCTGGTGGGTCCGCTGCATACGTTTTCGGGGGTCCATTCAAGGGCACGTGTCGTGTGTCAAACGCCCGACATCGACGAATATTTTTCTGATCTTTAGACAGAGAAAATTTTACAGCGCATTTCGTGTGTCAAGCGTCTAACATCTCGAGGAATGTTTTTCCAATTTTTAAACAGAGAAAATTTTACAACACTTCGCCGGTCTCGAGAGTAAGGAGGCTCGTTTAAGTGCGCGCATCATGTATCAAGCGCTTAACATCCCGAAGAATATATTTTGAAAGGAGTTACACGTTCGATGTTTTCGTTCAAGGGTTGTCGCTTTTCCCGAGATTATGGAGCTTGTTTTCCTCTCGTTCAGGCACTTATCGATGACATCGTTAAAAATTTAGTTCAACCCCCGATAGGAAATCGGCTCTGATGGGTTAACATTGAGATGCATTGGGAGAGTTCGAGACTAGCATCTTTGACTTTGGTACAATCATTAGTCAGTCTTTGATTATCCTCTTGTGCACATCTACAAAGTGAAAATGGAGTCAAAAAAGTGCAAAAAGCTTGTTGCGCTTATGGAAAGTGCATATAAGACTCTCGAAGAGAAATCTTCACGTTCCGAGGTTGATAAGTGGATGAAATTCGGTCGTGATAATGTTAAGCTTTTGCGTAAGATGTTACGAGAGAGTGCGGAGACAGTGGGTGAAAAAATTAGCATACAAACAACAATCGTGCAATTGCGATCGTTGATGGCACGACTTGAAAAACGTGGTGCAGGTGCAATCGCGAGTAGGGTTCAATAGGCGGAGCTAGATACTGCCTTTAAAAGCAGGATCCGAACAGGAATGGTCATCAATCTGCAGCACAAAAATTTAGGTGAATTCTTGGATGATTCCAAACAGATGATCGCGAACCGTTTGAAAAGAATGCTGAATGGAACTCGGAAAAAAAGGAAATGCCGTTCTCTGAAAGTCAACACCGTTTTAACATGCAAGTTCAGACTCGTGAAAAGTGACAGCATTGTCGAAGAATCGAAAACTTTTGGCACTACCAATGAAATAATTCTCCGGACTACCGATATCGATCAGTGGTACAGAGAACACGTCAAGGAGAAATTACTTGCGAAAGTGGAAGTGTTAGGGATTATGAGGCGCGGCACCTCGGATAACAATAACCTTGCAGTTCGATATTTTGTATTTGTTTATTGATATTGATACATGTCGGAGCGCTTGCAACGCTGTATGTATCTGTCTCGTCTATTGGTCATTGGTGTGTGTGTCGTGTGTTGGGTGGCGTGAGTTTGACTTGTGCGGTGAACCGCGTGACTGCTCGAATTCCTTCCCAACACGTCCCCTCGAGCTGAGTGCGGGTTGTGGTTTTTCTTCTCCTGGATTCTCGTCACCTAGGCCGAGTCGTTGAGCACAGTAATGGTGCTTCGGACTTGGTAAAGATTTTGTCATGACGTCCGCGACCATTTCTTGTGTAGAGACGTTTAATATGGGAATGTCCTGTTCCCGTATTATTTCGCGTACGTAGTGGTGTCGAATGTCGATGTGCTTCGTCCTCGGATGGTACATGTTATTCGAGGCCAGCATCGTAGCTCCTTGGTTGTCGCAGAATATTTTTACCCTCGACGAGGTCTCGTATCCGAGGGCAGCCAAGAATCCCTTTAGGTACGTCGCTTTAGGTACGTCGCTGCCTCCGCTAGAGCGACGTATTCGGCCTCCGTGGATGAGAGGGCCACGCTGCGTTGCTTTTGAGAATTCCAACTGATGGCTCCGGAGCCGAGGATAAATGCGTAGCCGGTGTACGAGTGTCTGTCGAGCGGGCAACTTCCCCAGTCAGCGTCTACGTAGCCGGTGAGGGGTTCCCCTGATTTTTTGTATATCAGTCTGCGATCGCTGGTCCCTTTCAGGTAACGTAGTATCCTCTTCGCCGCTTTCCAATGCTGATCCCCGGGTTTGTCGTTGAACTGTGCCAAGACACCTACGGCGTGTGTTAGGTCGGGTCGTGTCGCCACGGCTAGGTACATCAGTCCCCCGATGAGTTCTTTGTATATCCTCGGGTTGGATAATTGTTCGGCCGGCTCACTCGTGGCTCCTATCCTTTTGCCGTGTTCCGATGGAGTTGAAATCGCGTTGCACTCTTTCATTCCGTATTTCTCGAGCAATTCCAGGATATATTTTTTCTGACTGAGCGAGATTTTGCCTCCGTGTTGATGTATCTCGATGCCGAGACAATAACTCGCTTGTCCCAGATCTTTTACTTCGAGCGGATTCGATAGTTTTTGTTTTAATTTGCGAATTAATTTCAGGTTGCTCGACGCCATGAGTGTGTCGTCCACGTATATCAATACCATGAGCTTGCCTTGTTCGTTTTCCTTTAGGTATACGCACGGGTCGTATTTCGTCCCGATGAGTCCTTCGTTCGTCAGAATGCCGTCGAGTCTTTCGAGCCACTGCTTTCCGGCTTGTTTCAGCCTGTTACGTCCTCTGAATTAGTACATATATACAGTAACAAATAATCAGCTAATGCAGTATTCATTTTTTTTTACGTTATTGCAACAATTAATTTTCTATTCAAATATCCTTGAGAGAACATATGGTTCCTCGGATATAATTTAATAAACATTTAAATTACTAAAATATTGAGATTTGGAGGGGCAATGCATGCACCTCTCAGATAATAATTAGCGAGCCGTGTGCAAAAGCTGAGCGAAGTCATTACTCAGTTATTGGCATCTTAACGTTTAGCCACCAAAATTCGAGCTATGTCTCGGATATACAGTATTTCCGGCGAGGACACCTGGGGAAAATCCGAAGAGAATTCCGATGATAAAAGTCGAGCCATATAGGCAATTTGAATCCTTCATTAACACGTGATCGGCGGGAGGTTTCTTATCGCTCTAACACTGCGAGCGATGCACCTCACGCACGTACACTACCGTGCAGCCAGAGAATCGGTGAGACTGTCTCGAAGGGACCGATGCACGGCTTGACCGTCATCGCGTTCGAGTGCAGCACCTCTCGGCGCATAAATTATAATATTTCAATAATCTACAAAATAAGTTAACAATTCATCAAACTATTCCAATAATAGAGAAAAACATTGCATCATTAGTATCATTAGACTCACGCAGGAAAATACGTCAAAACCAAAAATAAACAATAACAACAGTGATAAAGATTGAGGAAACAAGATGAAGTTGAGAGAAGTAATTAAATAAATAAAAATTAAGTTAAACAATCAATATAAAACCATAATAATTACTCGGGATAACTCATAAATTTATAATTTGATAAGCTAAAAGTTATTAAAATCCACGAAAGTAAATATCGAATAAAAAGTTTAAACATTTTAAACTCATCAAATTAATTTTAGATAAAAATTTCGATAACACCAAAAATAACTTTTGATACAAAAAACATAGAAACTCCATTGAAATTTGTAAAATAATGTTATTTAAAATCTTAATTTTTGACATGATCCTTTAAACATTTTAACTATTGTAAATGCGTTAAATTAAAAATTCATCAAAATATAATCGATTGTACAGGTGACATTTGATCGATATTAACGTTGGAGGGAGGCTCGCGAGCGGCGGCGGCTCGAGACCGTTCGCAGGTGAGGAGGTCCCCCGCGCAAATTAATAAAATCAGGGCCCGCGGCGTCGGAAGCTCATTACCGATATTCTACGGACATCCTACGATAACTATTGTCACCACGAATTGCAACGCAACCATTGTCTTTAAAAATCATCGAAGTTCACTATTAAATTTTTATCAGCGAATAAAACAAAGTCGCAAAGACGTGTGCGGAAACGTGTAAACCCCTAATACAGTTCAAAACGGGGAATTGTCAGAACTTTAATCGACACTTACGACATTTCTTTTCGAGACTTTAAAAATTTATAACGGGAATTAAATTGTGAAACACAATCAACAGAATTAGCGAGTGTAAATTGAAAAGTGTATTTGTGGAAATCGAAATTTAAATAAATCTCAACGATAAATTGAAATATTCGCCAAGTGTTAAATATCTTATTCCGAATTAAGTGAATTCGGTTGTTATCAATCTCATCGATAATTCTTCATCGTCAACAATCGGCATCACCAATTGGAAATCCTGAAGGAGGGAAGGAAGGACGAATCCGCGTAATTTTCCACTACATACATCAACCGACTCCGAGAACCTTCACTCATTATTTAAATTTCATATCATTCTTCATTCATCAACGTAAGTTTTTCCCATCAAAACGCTTAAAATATTTTGATAAATAATTCCGCACAATTAAAACTATAAATCAGTGCATCGATGGTATAAAAACAGAAGGATGTACCTTCTTTAAGACTTAAAGAGTGTTAGCTTTCGAATTATATCCTCTGCCTTTGGTAACGAGTACCAAGGTAGCAAAGGGGGTGTATCGGGCCACGATAGTCGCGAGCGCTGGTCGGCGACTTCGCCCGGATTGAATTACACTACGAGACGCATCGAGCGTACGGCGTCTTATCAGAGGAATTCCATAGTAAACACTTCTGTCATATGGTTACTACGCGCTTACTATACGACCCTTCCACGATCGAGGGTCGATGACCCTTTCCACGTGCAATATTCTTTCTTTTGATTCGGGTATTTAAATCTCTAACACGGCGCACTCTGTACCCTATCCTGAGTAACTCTCCGAAAGGTCAGACTCAAAAAGGGAATAAGTCGGATAAAGCGCCTCAATGGTACAAAACGTGTAAAATGGAATTTTATTCCTTGACCGTAATTACCGAGGAAATGCTGATTTGGACGTAACAAGCCCGTATATAGCCTTTTTGAGTTTACAGACTTGGTTTCCTCTTCGTAACTTGCTCAGCATATCCTTGGCCCGTTCTCTGACGTCTATTTGCGTGCCTTTATCTTCGTATATTGCCTTAAGTCCTTCTTCGAGTCCTTCGGGTAATTCCATGAAGATTTCTTCATTTATTTTCCCGTTCAAGTATGCTGTAGTTATGTCCAGTTGATGGACGTGTAATTGGTGCTCGACGGCGATGGCTATGAGCGTTCGAACCGAGTCGAGTCGAGCTACAGGCGCAAACGTGTCGAAATAGTCGCATCCGGGACGCTGCGCGAAGCCACGGGCCACGATGCGAGCTTTTCTTCTTTCCAGACTCCCGTCTGGCTTGAGCTTGTTCTTCAGAACGGTTTTGCTTCCTATTACGTTCTTGCTTCTCGTTCTCTCCTTTGCGGTCTGAATCGGCGTACTCGGTGGCCGCTTCGCCCACGCTCGCTTTGGTTCGAGGCGCTTGCGTCTGAGTCTGGCTGGCCTTGAATACAGCTGTATTCTTTTCTGGGCCTGCCTCTGCTTCCCAGCCGAATGATTCGCGGTCTTCCACGGCCCCTCCTGGCGGCGGGGGCCTTGAAACTGTTCGCGTTCGGTCCTATCTCCGTTGCAGTCATCGGCTCGTGAGGCGTCACTTCCGACTCGATACTTCCTTCGTCGTCGAGCTTCGCTTCCCCTTTCTCGGCTTCGCTTAAGAATTCTATGTCCCGAGAAACGACTGCTTTGTTCTCGGCAGGTATCCAAACTCGATAATCTTTTGCGTGCTCAGGATACCCGATGAATATGCCCTCCTTCGATCGAGGTTCGAGTTTCCCTCTGGTCGGGTTTTTATTGAGGATAAATACCTTCGTTCCGAAGGCACGCATGTGGCCGACGACTGGGGTCCATCCTTTCCATAATTCGAAGGGTGTTTCGTCGTTCAACGCCTTACTGACGCACCGATTCCGTATGTAATTGGCTGTTCCAACAGCCTCTGCCCAGAACGATGGCGGTAATTGTGACTGGATCAATTGGCATCTAGCCATGTCCAGTAGAGTCCGGTTGCGTCGCTCCGCTACGCCATTTTGTTGGGGAGTATGCGGGATCGAGAGGCGTCTCCGTATTCCGTGTTGATCTAGCAGTTCGCTGAATTTATTGCTGCAGTACTCTCTTCCATTGTCGGTCTGTAGCGATTATATTTTTCTTCCGGTTTCTGTTTCTGCTGCGTTTTTGTATTTCACGAACGCTTCGAGTATCTCGTCTTTGCTTTTCAGGAAGAATACCTCGCACCATCCGCTGTAGTCATCGATGAATGTAGCGAAATATTTAGCTCCGCCCTTCGACTGTGTTCGCATGGGACCGCAAATGTCCGAGTGGACGATTCCCAGAATCTCTCCGCTGCGTTCTCCTCGGTTTTTAAAAGGCGTGGATGTGAGTTTTCCCTGAATGCAAATCTCGCATTTCGTGACGTTGCTGTCCGGATCGATCGTCATCCCTTTAACTTTTCCTTGTTCGGCCATCTGTTTGAGCGCTCTGGCGTTCAGATGCCCGAACCGTCGATGCCAGAGTTCCAGCGTGTCGACAATTTTCGTTGCTCTCGCGTCTTCCTCGGTCTCATGCACGTAATACAGATTTCCAGCTCTTGCGGCTGTCATCTTGTCGTGTCCGAACCGATCCCTCACGACTGCTCCTTACTTATAAAACGTTACCTCGTTGCCTTGGTGCGTTATTTTCGCTACGGACATCAGGTTCGATCGTAAATCCTGTACAAACAGAGCGTTATTTAACTATATAGACCGATTCTCGGTTCCGTCGGAAGTGCGTATTCGTATATTACCTCTTCCTTCTATCTTGGTCGACGCCGTGTTGGCGAGATTTAGTTTCGTGTGTTCATCGGGCTGGAGTTCGAGAAACTTCGTTTTTTCTCGGCATATGTGCGATGTACAGCCACTGTCCAAGCACCACTTGCCAGCCGCGTGCCCGCTCTCGATCTTCCTCGCTTCTTCTTCCGGTGCTTCGCTGAGATAGTAGATATCGACCTCTTCTTCCTCTTCGTCTTCGTCGCTAGCGTGCTCGGTGGTTTGCCAGGAACACTCGGACGATTTGTGGCCGATGCGGTTGCATTTGAAGTATCTGATCTTCGAGCTCGCGCTCGCTGAATTTGTGCTCTTGCTCGAGGCTCCGCTTGACTTCGTGCGCCAGCATTGATCTCGAGTGTTCTGTCCTTTTCGGTATCTGGCGAACAGCGCACCGGATTCCGTCTCCTTCGTTTTTTGTTTCCGTGCGTCGTTCTCCTCGAGTATTTTTATTTTGAGCATTTCCGCTGACGGTAGCTCGTCCCTCGACTCGATTGCGCACCTGAAATTTTCGAAGCTGTCGGGTAAGCTGTACAGTAGCATTATACTTAATAGATCTTTGTTTATCTGGATATCCATTGCTTGGAGCTTGTCTACGGCATCGAAGAATTTTCCGACGTGCTCGCGTACGTCCTTCCCTTCTTGCATGCGCTGCAGTGTCAGCTGCTTGAGCAGCGTGGCCTTGCGAGCGGGACCTTTCGACGCGTATATGGATTTTAATTTGATCCATATCTCGCTAGAGGTTTCGCAATGTCTCACGTTCGCCAACTCGGCAGGGCTAATCGACAATATGAGGTCGGCGCGAGCCTTTCGGTCCGCTTGAGCCCATGCTCTACCCGCCGCCTCGCTTGACGCTTCGTTCGGCGTGATCGTCGGTCTTGGCGTCTCGCCAACGACGTAACCCCATGACTAATAAGGCTTCTACTTGCATGCTCCAGGTATCGTAGTTGTCCCTCGTAAGCAGCTCGATCCGAGTCGCGTTTACCGTCCCGGATGCCATGCCTGTTTAACCTCTTCGCCGGTTGCACGTTGATTTCGAGGTTAGGTCACGGTCTCCCTGTGCAGTTGGCCTGCTGTCTTTTTCCTTCTTGTGAACAGTCTGGGCCCATAACCTGTTAGGGATTATGAGGCGCGGCACCTCGGATAACAATAACTACTCGACTTGCAGTTCGATATTTTGTATTTGTTTATTGATATTGATACATGTCGGAGCGCTTGCAACGCTGTATGTATCTGTCTCGTCTATTGGTCGTTGGTGTGTGCGTCGTGTGTTGGGTGGCGCGAGTTTGACTTGTGCGGTGACCCGCGTGACTGCTCGAATTCCTTCCCAACAGGAAGAGTTCGAGAAGAAGGATTCGGGCTGGTCACTGATTGAAGTGACAAACATTCAGCTCAATATGAATAAATACGTGCCATTAAAAGGAGGATTGTCAACATTTGTCTGCGTTCCTAAGGACCTGCAAAAGAAGCGGGCTATCGTAAACATAATTAACAACGATCCTTATTGTTTTTGTGGGCTGTGACTGCGGCGCTTTCGCCGGAAGTGAAAAGAAATATTGAGCGAAAGAGTTCTTATCTGCACTTCAGTGAAATGTTGAATTACAAAGACTTCAAGTATCCGATGAAAGTGAAGAATATTCCGCGATTCGAACAATTAAATGAATTGTCAATTAACGTTTATTGTGCAGAGCGTTGCAAAGGCAAGTCGGATATTGTGCCAATATACTGTGACCGAAATTTCCAGCGAGTGGCCCTCGCACTCGAAAAATAAAATTTCAAAAAAATATTAATAAACAAAACCGGTACCCCGTTGGCCACAAAAATCGTCTCGATCGCTGATTTATTTTTAAGGGCGCCAGCCGAGCATCGCGCTCGACGCGATCGGATTTTTCAAAGTTTCTCGAATAACGAAATTGATAACAGCCGACTAGCTGCAACTCACAAGGGTAGAGGGGCGGTTCGTTAGCTTGGCGATTTAGAAAAGGGGTACAATCACAAACAAACAACACACTCAACAGTCAGCAAAATTTAGGGAAAATCCAATAAATTAATTTATTCAAAGAAAATATAAAATCACGTCATTTTTCTCCGGGACGGTACCCGGGGTGACTCGACACAACAATAAGAATTTCCCTACTAAAATTCTCACCGGTTACTCAGTTCGCCGGCTTGAATTTCCTCGACGAAAAATTAATAACAATTACAAAAATAATGGTCCCTACTAATTTCGCGGCTCGACGTACATCTCGCATCCGACAGTACCGAAAAATGTGTCGGAAAAATGCTAAAACCCCACTAAGCCGCGTGATCACTCGGCGCGAGGCGGGCAGAGGACTCGTTTAATTTTTCGAGTTCGCGTGGCGAGTTCGAACAGCCAAAGCCGTCGAAGCACGCCTACGATTAACTCCCGCACGTCCGAGCCCCTGCAACGCTCGCCACACTTACTCGAATGGATCTCTCGCGTAAATTAAATTTATACCATTTACGTTACGAAACTAAGCGATCTCAACGTTCAAAATAATTATAATTCGACGACAAACTAAATCGAGAAAATGCGAGACGGGCCGTCCTACTAACGCAGGCCAACTTCTCCCTTGACGAGTCCCACGCGTCACCGAGAGAAGCGTTTCCGATTCGCCTGGGACGAGAACCGTCATCGCGAAGAGTGCGCGCGGACACTCAAAAAAATAGTAAATCAAAAACTAAATAATAAATTGACGCGTCCGAGGAAAAAGACGACAGCCTTACCGGCGAGAGACTGATGTTCGATGAGGAATTATCGGAATTTTGCCAACCCTCCAACCCGTCGATAATTCCCGAGCCACGATCGGTCCGGTACCGAGGTGATACACCCTTTCGCGTAGCGATGTCCTCCGGCCATCTTGATCACTCGAGCACACGTTCTCACACCACAAAAGATACGACGAGAGTCCTCGAGTGATCTACGCTAATTTGTCTCGCTGTCTCGCTCTCCCCTCCCTTTACTAATATTTTCGGTACCCCGGTACCTAGCGACGCCCTACGATTATCGCGAACTATCGCTCGCGCGAAATTAATATTCGAATGAAGACGGCGCTGACGTCCCGTTCGAACTATCGCACGACGTTTCGCTTGCAGAATCTTCGTATACGTCGGTGCCGGGGTGCAGACATCATTGAGACGATGCTGACATCACTAAGCTGCGACTTCTCCATTGTCGGTGCGCCCAGAGCGATGATTTTTGGTGTTGTTGAAGATGAGAGAAGATGCGATGACCTCGTGGCGGTACCGTTAGCCAGAACGATACTTCTGCTCAATTCGCCTCGTAGATAATGCGAAACGTAGATCTCTCGTCGATGAAGCTCGCCTCGTTATTACCGTGGAAAATAAATAAATCGGAAAACAAGGAAATTAATAATCTTATTCGCTTTCGTAAATTCTGAACCCTTGAGATCGCTTGGGGACTCTGTCGGTGGGGACAACGTGTGCTCGACGGGACCAGATCCGCCGATGACGCAATTCTTGTAACGCGCCAAAAAAAAAACGCGTTACAATACATAAGCAAACGCAAGTCGCCACGTCCGACGATACATTTGCTTATGCTCGAGACCGAACTTGATCTCGATGCGAAGAATAATCCAGTCCATCATTTCGCGTGGATAAAAAATATATCGCACCTTGTCAGATCGCAAATGAGTGGACACAAAGGTGCGACTTGGCTGTGTGACAGGTGCTTGTGTCACTTCCAGACAAAAAAAGTGCTTGACAAACACACGATCGAATGCTTCGATCTCAATGAAGGCTGCAAAGTCATTCTACCTGAAGAACAGACAACGTTAAAGTTTAAAAATTTTAAACACAAAGAGGATGTTCCCTTCGCTATTTATGCCGATCTTGAGTGTCTCCTCGAACCGACCAACGATGCAGCGAATCATGGCTATCAAAAGCATGTGCCACACAGCATTGGATTTTATGTGCACTGTGCATATTCGTCAACATTTTGCAAATATGTATCCTATCGTGGAAAAGACTGTATCGAGTGGTTTACGCGGGAGTTGTGCAAATGCGCGGACTTCTTTCATCGAAAATTCCTCCACGTCGTGCCAATGGGTAAACTCACCACTGCTCAAGAACAACAATTCAATGAAGCTACAGTGTGTCATGTGTGTGAGCAAAAATTCGCCGGTAGTGATGCTGAGATAAAGGTTCGAGACCATTGCCATTTCACTGGTATATATCGTGGCGCGGCACACAATAAATGTAATTTAAATTATAAGAAGCCGCACTTTGTACCGGTAATATTTCACAACCTGTCGGGTTATGACTCGCATTTCTTAATTCGGGCATTGGCAACGCAGTTCGAGGGCTCGATACAACTTCTTCCAGTTAACAAAGAAAAATACATTTCGTTTACTAAGCAGGTTAAAAACACCGTAGTGAACTATAGATTCATTGACTCATTTAAATTTATGCCGAGTAGTATTGAGCGGTTGGCTTCATATCTGGGTGACGAGGAAAAATCTATTACACGGCAACATTGCGAAAGTGAAGAAGAATTTAATTTGTTAAATAGAAAGGGCGTTTTCCTCTATGATTATGTTAGTAGTTGGAGCAAACTAGATCAGACTGCGCTCCCAAGCAAACAAGATTTTTATTCACAATTGTACGACGAGGAAATTAGCGATATCGAGTATGCGCACGCGCAAAATGTCTGGAAATTGTTCAAAATCAAAACGTTAGGCGAATATTCCGATCTATACCTGAAGACTGATGTACTCTTGTTAGTTGACATCTTTGAGAATTTCCGTAGTAACTGTAGAGCGACATATAATTTAGATCCGCTACATTATTATACAGCGCCAGGGCTTTCTTTCGATGCCATGCTCAAGTATACCAACGTCGAGATAGAATTGTTCACCGATGTGGATATGTTGCTGTTTATTGAGAAGGGTATTCGCGGAGGCGTAGCGCAGTGTTCCAATAGATATGCCAAAGCTAATAATAGATACATGGATGCTAAGGATTATAATCCAAGTCTCGAAGAATCATACATCATGTATTATGATGTCAATAATTTGTACGGGGCCGCTATGAGTCAGCCTCTGCCATTCGGTTCGTTTGAATGGGTGGAAGATTTCGAAAACCTTGACATACGTGCCGTAGAAGACGATGCGAACACGGGGTATATTTTAGAGGTCGATTTTGATTATCCCATGGAACTCCACGAAGTGCACAAAGATTTGCCATTGTGTGCAGAACACTTCACACCTCCAGAATGTAAAGAACCAAAGCTAACGACAACACTATTCCCAAAGAAAAAATACGTCATCCACTATTGCAATTTAAAACAATATTTAGACTTGGGGTTAAAGTTAACAAAAATTCAGCGGGTGTTGAAATTTGAACAAAAATCTTGGTTGAAGGGGTACATCGATTTAAATACCACGATGCGTAAGAATGCTAAAAATGAATTTGCAAAAAATTTCTTTAAATTGATGAACAATTCGGTGTTTGGAAAGACGATGGAAAATCCGAGAAAACATTGTAAAGTTAAACTTGTCACGCAGTGGGGCGGGAGGTATGGGGCTCGATCACTCATAGCGAAACCTACGTTTCACAATTGCATCGTATTCGATGATGATATGGTGATTATCGAAATGAACACATCTTTAGTGAAATTTTATAAGCCGATTTACGCGCGATTCAGTATTTTGGATCTATCTAAGATTTACATCTACGAATTCCATTACAATTACATCAAGAATAAGTTCGGTGAAAATTTAAAATTATTGTACACTGACACTGACAGTCTCATTTACCACTTTACAGTCCCCGATATCTATAAGACGATAAAAGACGATTTGCATCGATTTGACACCTCCGATTATCCTCCGAACAATGCGTATGACATATCATTGGTGAATAAAAAAATGCTCGGGTTAATGAAGGACGAGAATAATGGAAAGATTATGAGCGAGTTCGTAGGATTAAGAGCGAAATTGTACGCCTACAGAGTGATCGAGGCCGAGAAAGAGAGTAAGACGAAAAAACGAGCAAAGGGTGTGAAAGCGTCAACCTTAGCAACTATAACGTTCGACGATTACAAGAAGTGTCTACTCCATCATGAAAATGTAAAAAAATCGCAGTGTTTGATACGTAGCCGTCAGCACATCATGGAGACGATCAAGCAGCAGAAATTAGCGTTAAGCTGGAACGATGACAAGCGAATGCTGTTGCATGGTTCCACGAATACTCTGCCGTGGGGTTATCGCAGGCAATAAAATATAATTAAGAAAATTAATTGGATGAACTCGAGGTGGCATTTTTTTTATATATTGTATTATGAAAAGATACATTAGTGATTAAAATATATATATTGTGACGCGTTTTTTTTATGGCGTCACAAAGGGAGTGCACGAGAGGGTTGTCGGAGCGACGTGCTTCGCCAATCGGGAGTCCCAGGCAATTTCGAGGAGGATTTTTGAGCGAAAAGAATTGTTATTAATTCCTAGGATTTTTCTTTATTTTTTTTTTGGTCGCGAGAAATGGAGGAAGCTGAGCCGAAGGCGAAGGGATAGTTATTCTACGAACGTTAACGGTAACAGCCGCCCTGGGCGCAGGATAGTAAGTCGCAGGTTGGCGGGATGTACCGAATTTCTCCTTCAGCATTGTTCTGGGCGCAGGATAGTAAGTCGCAGCTGGACAAGTGCATCATCTGGTACCGGTATCCATGGGCCTCTTCACGACAACCCGGCAGTGTTCGGGAGCGCTACGATTTGGTGGTCATCTTTATTCAAATCCTCGCGCGTGCGAATAGTTGCGTGTAGCGTAGCGAGAGATAACGAGGCGCCAGGTACCGGACACCTTAGACTAAATTGTAAAGGGTGGGGAGAGAGAGAGAAGCCTCGCGCTCGAGTAACGAAAATTTCTCGAGGACTCTCGAAATATTTGTGGTGCCGAAAGCACGTGTGCTCCGCTCTCTCTCGTGTACTCCCGAGGAAGGATTATCCGCGGTACCGTTTCCAAGGGGAATTATCTCGATTTTCAAGGAAAGGAAGGAAGGAAGGGAAACGAGATTAATTTGTCGAGGATTTCTAACATCTTTTAAAACGGTAAGGCTTTCTCCTCTTACGCCCGGACACGTGCGATAATAATTTTCATAATTTTTGCCGAGCTACACGCGGCTCGGAAGATCGGTGGGTACCGTCCCAGGTAAATTGGAAAAACTTCTCCCTCGTGCGCGTATTATTTTTTTCTTGTGAAGTTTTGTTTCGTCAAGGGGGAAGTTGGCCTGTAATAGTTGGACGGCCTCGCGATCGTAAATTCAGTAGTTTCCGTTTCGTTAAATTTTCATTCTCGCGTTTGCCTGTCAAATTTAGAGTGTTTCAAATAAATTGAGAATTCGAGAGATCCACGGCAAGTAAGTGTGGCGAGCGGTTCACGTATTCGGACGTGTGTGAGAAATCGTAGACGTGTGCGACGGCTTTGGCTGTTCGTTTTCGTATCGCGGACTCAAAGAGTTAAACGAATTACGTGCCCGCGTCGCGCCGAGTAATCACGCGGCTTAGAATTAATTAGCGTTGTTTTCCGACACAATAATCGGTACCGATGTGCGCGAACTGTACGCCGAACGAAGAATATTAGTAGGGAAATTTTCCTTTGGAGTCTCTGTATTTTTAGCAAATGATTTTCATGTAAAATACTAAAATTCTTTTTTTGGAGTAGAAATTCGAACCGGTGAATTGAGTAGCCGGAGAGAATTTTAGCAGGGACTGTGTTTTTTTTTGTGTCGAGTCAAAGGGGTACCGACTCCCCGCCAAACGATTAAATTGTGAAAAATAATAATTGCTGCTACAACGAATAAATCAATCTATTTTTTTTTTGTGATTTAAAGTGAAAGTGTACCTCGCAATTTATTTTCGCCAAGAAAATTCGGACCTCCCCCTCTACCCTTGTGTGCTGCAGTTAGTCGGCAAAGATCAATTTCGTCGTTGAATAAAAATTTTTTAATCCGATCGCGTCGAGCGCGGTGCTCGGCTGGCGCCCATAAAAAGAAAAAATAAAAGAGCGATCGAGACGATTTTGTGGCCATCGGGGTACCGGTGATTTCGTAAATTTTATTTTTTTTTTACTTGATAAATTATCTTTGGAGTGAAGGGGTGGCACTCCTTTGGAAATTTCGGTCACAAATTTGGCGCCCAACGTGGGGCCCTTAATTATTATTAACATTCAATTTTTTTTTTTTTTTTTTTATAATTTTCCAACGTTAACTATTTTTATTTCTTGGCGATTGTGACTATTAAATTAATTATTCGTCGTAGTGTAGAGTCAGTGAGTGTTCCGAGAGTCGCGCGGATTCGCGCTCCGGAAAACTTTTCGTTTCGACGGTACAGTGCTCGCTGCCGCGGTCGCCGACAGTGTTTATATTTTTTTCCCTACGATCTTTTGTCCCGTGAGTTATACAGTAGTGCGAAGGCTTCGAATTTTCGGAGTTTCGCACGAAATAAGATCGATCGAATTTTAACACGGGACGGGAAATAAAATTTCGTAGAATATTCGTGGGGTAATGCGGGTCAGCCTTGACGGGACCGGCGGAAACTCGTATGCGTGATTTAGTGAAATATTAATTTATTGTAGTGATTTTTTGACTCTTGCGATTTTTTTTTTGTTTGATATCTTGACATTTATTTTTTTTTCTATTTTTGTTTTGACAGCGTGGTAATTTGACATTTCATTTTTTTTTAATTTTATTTCTGATAATTTTTTTTTGATAGCTTGACATTTATTCTTTTTTTTAAATTTTTTCCGTTTTGATACTTTGACATTTATTTTTTTTTTCTCTTTTGACATTTATTTTTTTTTTCTTTTGACATTTATTAATTTTTTTTTCCTTTTCCCGTAATTGACTTATTTCTTTTATCGTTCCGACATTTATTTTATTTTTTTTTTTTTCTTTTTTGACATCTGGACTTCGAGTTTATTTTATCAATTGAGAATTTTTTTTTAATTTCGACGATTTTTTCTGATTGTTGGACTTGTGATTTTTATTTTTTTATTTATTTATTACTTTTACTCTTTGATTGAAGTGTGATATAGAATCGAGTTCCGTCGAGTTTCGGTACCGAGACGCCGTAATTAGGGACGCTCTTCAAGCGAAATTTTTTTTTTGTCTTTTTTTTGTTGTTTCGGGTCATTTTATCTAGACGATCGGACCAGTGGTTCATCCAGATCGCGTTTTGTCTTTGGTTAGTTATAAGTATTTTGTCGTATACCGGCCTCGTGTCAGGTGGATCGACCATAGAGTTTAAGTTAGACAATTTATTTATTTATTTATTTATTTTGGTTGTCGCCGTGTATCGGTCATAGGCCGGGAAGATCGGCCTTATAATTTATATTTTTTTTGAGGAGCGTCGCCGCTAGGGAACCACGGCCGATAGGCCCTGCGTACCCTGGGGTGAGAGTCCCGAGATAATAGAATTTAGTTTGCGTATTTATTTATATTTTGTCTATTTATTTATTTATTTAAATTTTTTTTTGGTATTTCTCTCCCGTCCGAGATTGGTGATTGGGGTTTTCTTTTTCTTGTTCCGCTCTGTGGCGCGGGAAATCGCTGCCGGGAGACGGAGTTTAGAAAATTTGAGGAATTGTTACAGACATTTTTTTTTTTTTTTTTTTTTGTGTGATTCATTTAGGTTGAAACGTCGAAGAACACGGTAAGAGAAGCGTATTAACAATAGCATTCGCTTTCGGCATACCGTAGTAGTAAGTGGTGCACTATGGCGACCCCACTCCTATCCCCACTTCTATCCCCTCCACTTCGGTCCCGTTTTGAGCTCGGTTTGAAGTGGTGGGGATAAGAGTGGGGGTAGGCTTCAGTGGAGGTAGCCATAGTGCACCACCTTTTTTTTTATTTTTTTCATACCTCATATTTTATATTACATATTTTTTTTTCACAATACCCAAATAATACATATTCATATTATTATTATTTTTTTTCACATTACCCAATAAATATAATACCCAAATAATATAATCATTTCTCATTGACTATATCTTTCCACATTCTATCAAGTGGAAAGGGATTAAGATAATATTGAAGTTTTTTTACATTGTTGAGGGCACAGTTATAAATAATATTCTTGTCACCACCATGTTGACTATGCCACGAACACACTGTTGTCGGCGGTGAAGGATCAATCCTCAATGGTAGATCTTCATTGCTGCCCAAATTCTCAATTTTTCGTCCAGTAGCTTCTTCCAAAAATTTAACAGCATCGTGTCCTCTGGCGTAAAGAATTGCGTCATCACCAACACCTTCTGCAGTGTCCTTGAGCTCATCGCGCAGTTCTTTGATAGTAATGCCATCCTGGGTCCAATGTATCCCGTGATAATTGGCGGTTAGCCACTCATTTTCTGCACGTACTCGTGGTGGTAACTCGCTAATATCGTAAGGTGGTGCAACAATCCATAATGCCCTACGGCGTAAATTATGCACTGCTCCAACTGCTACTTCTTTCGGTAGAAATTTATCGTGTTTGTCCTTAAAGCTTTGAATATCAAACACGATATCGCAGCGCGTACCAGCCATAATGTTACTCTCAAAAAAAAAAAAAAATAGGTGTGCCACTCCGAAGGGGTTGTGCAGCACTAATCACTGAGGTGCTGCTTTGAATTCGACATTATTATACGCCGTCTCGAGATGACACATGAGCAATGGTTCCACTCCTATCCCCTCCACTTCGGTCGCTTCAGCGGAGATAGTCATAGTGCAGCACTTTTTTATTATTTACAGCTTTGAATATCAAACACGATATCGTAGCCAGTACCAGCCATGATGTTACTCTCGAAAAAAAACTTGTGCCACTCCGAATGGGTTTTGCAACACTAATCACTGAGGCGCTGCTTTAAACTCGACGCTATTATATTCTGTCCCGAGATACCGCATGAACAATGCGTTTCCTTGAGCCGCTGCTTCCATTTGTCGAAACATCTCTGCGTCTTCATCGAAAGCTTTGACGAAGCGATTAGGCAGAAAGCACGTAAATTCATTCTCCACATCGATGGTGATTCTTGAGCCCCATTTAGTATTGGCATATCTGATATTCGTGATTTTGTAGTCTTTATCTGTCGCCAACTCACATAGCTTCTTCACAGGCAGAAACTCCGTTAATCTTCCTACTCTGTTGATTCGCGAGAAATCCATTTTAGATTTTGAGGTGTTTTAACGAGCGTGTTAGAAGACAAAGTTCAGTTCTTGATTGTATTAGCCCTTTAATAGCACTGATATTTTGCAAGTGCCTTTCTATTCGCTTTTTTAATTCGCGCTGTTTTCTCTGTATGGACTTGATGTTGGTAGAGCGATCGGAGAACGACTGATGAGAACATTGGCAACTGACGAAATTATTACTTGATGTCCCCACTACCTCCATTTTGAGAAGAAATGATATCACCGTATGAGAGCTCTTTGCTACTGCAGCGGTATTCGTGACTCATGCAAATCTCAGTTTCACGTGAAATATAATATTTGCTGAATTCGACTTTTGAAGAAAATGGCGGTGATGATTAATACAGATGCGCGTGACTTTCAAGGTGATACGTATAGAATTACAGCACACTTATACTTGTTGCTATCGCAGTGACTCATGCTAATCTCAGCAGTATTCGCGAGGAAGATTGGTTAAGACAAGGAATTCGTCGTGTTCTTTTTATATGTTACTTTTTATTAAATAAATTTATAATATTTACAGACAATGCTCACGAGAACAGCAGCTCTGTATGCAGTGTAAATATCTATTACTAAAAACACAATTTTTCTTATTGTAACTGCCTCCTACAGTAGCACCAGCGTTAATGCCTGGAGCTATTAATTTATGTTTTTTATTAATATACGCCTCGTAATAGTCGTAAACTATTTTATCGTTCCACTCCAAATTATTTGAAAACACACTTTTAAACTTATGAATACCGAGACCAGTACACATATAATGAAGAAACATGACGCAATAATGTCCACAGCATTGCGAACTAGCTCCTTGAAGCTGAGTAGTGTTGTATTGGAAGAGCCGACAGTTTCGTCGGAGACGTATGAGATGGTTCGGTATGATTGGTGGGAGTCCGTAGCTATCGAAGAACCATCCATGTCCACTTCGATCGACGTACATGGCGACCCAGTGGGCCCCGGGGAGTTTGTGTCCATCTGTATTAATGACAATCGCTACTGGCTTCGTCAATACCTTTGGTATGCGATCTGCAGGGTACACGCCAGTTGTATGATTTTCTATGCCTCGAAGACAATGAAGAATTTGAAGACTATTCATAATTATTATTAGCCTGTTTCGTCGCGATCTTCATTCTTCTTCACGTTCTCGGGTTCCGGCATGGCTATGGAACCTGTAGTCCTATATTCCATAAACAGGCAAAGCAATCATCACGACAGAGCCACTTTTTGATCCTTGTAGCGTAGTCCAAAGCACAGTTGTACGAGGGTCTTGTATGCAGCAAGCTATGATATATGCAACGAGTACCGTGACCACTATCAAGTTTATGGAACGAGGTGGGATGCTCGTTATCTTCTTCTTCCAAGTTTACAATGAAACAGCTTGTGAGATTTGTCAGGTACGAAGTTTTGATAGCGCCTCTGGTAAATATTCTATCAGCCTGTTCAGCCGTTTTCTTCAAAATATTTTCGATAGCTTCTAAAGAAGTGTCACCCTCGGACCATGCTATGCCATGACAATGACTTTTGAGCCACGCGTTTTGTCGCTTTATAGAGGGGGGCAAATCTATATATGCGCAGGGTGGTTTTACAAGCCAGTATCCCATGTAATCACTCGTCACCGAAACAACTGCAACTTCTTTAGGCAAAAAGTTATCAAATTTATCTTTTACGCCTTGTATATCAATTACAATACTCATGGAGTCGCGCGACATCTTGTTGCTTCGAGTTCTCAATGTTACCTGAAGAAGCAGCGAGTATAGCTTAGCCGCTGAAATCTACAATAACTTGGCGCGACGAGTCAATTTCCAATACATTATCATATTCAGCATATACGATACAATTCACTGTCGAGGTTAGAAACTCCTTGAATCGTACTTCTATTCTAACACTGCCGTGCTTCACCAAATTCCAATGACTGTTATTGTTTGCCGAAAGGTCAGGTGTAAGGTCAAATGCGAAAAGACAGTACCCCCACGGATAAGATGAGCGTGATACACAGTTGCCTTGATTGAGAAAATGAATGCCCGTGCCTGAGAATAGCGTATGATAAGCATCTACATATAGAGATGTATCGGTAAAGTCCGGCTGTAGAGCTTTCGAAGGTATCTGAATACCGTCGGCGTATAAAGAGAGATAGTTGATCTCATAGTTTTGAAAATTAAAGGGGTTTAGTGTGCGATCACCATTGAAGGCTTTATTATTCACGAAGCCTATAATTATACGTTTGGGTAATTGACCAAGTATAACATTATCCAAAGTGTCCCCATGTACACCCGCATGCATTGATATGGCTTTAACCTCTACTCGTGTTAAGGGATATTTGGCCGTAACTTTAGACAGAGCTCTTGCATGAGCCAACAGTATTCCGGGAGCTATCCTTGTACGGCGCACAAGAAGTGATGCTTCAACAATACGAATCTTACTATTTTTCGAGGTAGTCATGAGGCAAAATGCGTCACTGGTGCGCACGAGGCGCAACCGCATTTCAACACCATTCAGTAAGAATCTGTCCTGATTAAAAATATCGCAATGCAGATGCCCAAGAAGATCGACTGTTTTGCCATCGCTTAGAAAAGTACTACGGGCTTTAAGTCCTGTGTTACCGTCATTCAAATCGTCCATTTTACCAGCCGTGTCTGTGTACCATAGAACACTCGTAAGATGAGAGGCCTTTGCGCCTTGACCATAATTCAAAAGTGTTTCAATATAAGCCCTATACGCCTATACGCCATACCGACTCCTAATATTTGTGTCACAGACTTCTTCTTCTTCTTCACTTTTCTCGAACGTTTTCTCCCCACTGTCGACTTCTTTCGTTTTTTCGAGGTGATGCGACGAGACGTGCGTCTGCCAGTAGAATGCATCAAATTACTAAGCTTAGCCCCTTTATACCCAGAACCTTTCATAAGAGTATCAATTTTTTCCTCTGCCTTTCGTTTTAGGGTTTGACCTGATTCGCGCAGGCGTGTTTTAAAAGCTTCTCGCGGGTGCATACCGGAATCCAATACGTCACTAGCTACAATAACTCCTGCACGTAGTGCCTCTTTACCGACGGTGCGTGCTCCCTGCTTTAAGAGAGGTATAATACGTCTGAAGAGACCACCAAGAAAACTACCAATACCGTGTCCACGCTGATTTGGTGACCCCACGTATACATTGCTAATACCACCGTGACCTGTCCGCGCACCGCCCCCTGCCTGTGCATCAAAATAATCACTGTAGATATCCATTCTATTAATCTGTACGCTTGAAGTGCAGTGTCACCGTCACAGTCCCGTACTCAAATGGTATTGGCTCACCGAGTTCGTCCCTTATATCAATAGTTATAGTTTGAAAGTTAGTGCGCAATAGAGGTACATAGCGCTGTGGTGAAAAGCTTCTAATTTTCATGGATCCAAAATTAGAATTGTCAGCGGCTGCTGATGGTACGACTCGGAGCAGGGGTGTATGAACATCACCTGTTATATAAGGTTCACAGATATCAGTATAAACGAAAAACATATTTGGTATGCCGTTGATGAGGCTTGCTGGTCTCTGAGCAGCGTACGTAGTACCACTTTGGACTACAACGGCCTGACTATGTGCGTAACCTAAAATTTTGTTTAATTCAGGTGAAAATAAAAATGCGTGTTCTAGGCCCGTACACTTATGACAAATAGTCTCTGCCGTAACGTAACCGTTACTTCTACAATGAAATCTTAAGTGACCTTTGACACACGAAATTTCGTTGACAGCTTCAAGTAGCGAATCTATATTTTGATAGTTTCCCGACGGTACACAATTACGCTCTTCTTTAAAATCTGTGACCGCGCCAGAAGCAGGTGTCACAGCATTCGTGACTACGCTGATAAAGTTCCGTTCTCCCTCAGGAGGGACATGTAAAATGGTCATAGGTATATGAATTTCAGCTAATGAAACGACCCAGTTGCCGTGCAAAGTCACGTATTCCGGTAAATGAGTAGTGTAGTGCGTTGTTGTGCTATCGGGATAATAAGCCATGCTACTATTGCTAGGCAGAACAATATAAAATTCGTCTTTCATTCTAGATGATTTTTTGTCTTACGCTTTTTCGTTTGAATAACCTCCTGCACTCGCGATAATTCAGCCTCATAAAAGATGCCGTCGATATCTTCGTTTTGAAGATCGCGTAAGATGTACACTGTAGGCCAACAGCTATCCGATATACGATGTATTTTGAATACTTCACTACTCCAACCACTTTCGTAACCTTTTGCAAAGGCTGCTTTTGCACTACTGATACGTACAGTATCTCCTATTTGATATTTAGGAGGCTTTTGATGCTCAGGCTTTATATCATAGCGCTTTAATAGATTAGATCGCGCCCTGGCGGCTGTAACGAGCGTTACATCTGTAGGAGCCATTTTTATACTACTATGCTGTGCATGATTATATGCCGAAACAATATTTTGCAGAACATCGATATATCGCTTCTGTCTGGAATACGTAAAAAAACGCCACATCCTTTCCTTCAATGTTCTATTGAATCTTTCTGCAATAGAGGCTTTTATATCAGGATTTCGCGCTGTTCGAAATGTAATATTCTTTTTCTGCAGTAAAGTTTGAAAAGCAGCACCGATAAATTCTTTACCTTTATCCGATTGAAGACAGATCAGCGATCTTCCTTTGCTCTGTGATAAAATGCGCGTAAACGCTTTAGCCACTGACGAAGCAGTCTTATCACGCAGAGGCTCAACCCAGGCGTATTTGCTGAGAACATCTATGACTACGAGAAGATAGACAAAGTCGTCATTGTAATCCTTGAGCGAGCGAAGATCGACGAGATCAGCTTCCCAAACATCGTCAATATTTCGTACATTATAGAAACGTCGGGGAAAGTGCCGTATTACAGGCTTATGCCTGGTGAAAGATTCCTGCGCCTCCAACCACCGTAGCGCTCTTTTATCGTTAATTTTTTTCTTACGGGCTAAGCGTAATAGATTAGCGGCACCCGAAAACGATGCGGGATGGGACGGATCAAAATACGCTTTTTCTAATATTTTCATGATTATAATTTGAGGTTTGACCAGGTTACACGCCTAATTTTATATCCCGATCCCCCACCTTGTACACGACGCTTTGATTTACGAAAGGGACTAGGTCTGCTGCTATCACTCCCACCACTGCGACCGGATTGATATGGGTCACTGAAAAAATCAGGGTCTATATCGCTGATGCCCTCTTCGTCTTCTTCCTCCGCTTCGTTATCACCCACGCCGCCGCCTGTGCCACTGTTGTCGCCACTATCGAGGGGTTGCAGTGTTGAATTGGCTCGGGATTCAGCCCACAGCTCCTCATTCCCCACAAATTCTCGACGTGCTTGTATCTCTCTCAAAAATCGGGCAAACGCTTTTCGGCCCGTCGGTTTAGGGGCTTTTCTTGCTCGCATCGCATCGTTCACAAGATCAACAATATTCGACTCTTTGATTGGCTTTCCACTAATGGAAACAACGCCCGCAGAATCCCATGCAAAATTCGATTCAGGCACGTCGTGCAGACGGCGCAATAAAAGTTTTGCTTTTGTGCGATATTTTGCTGGTATACTTTCGATTATGACAGAATCATGCATGTGCGTCGATTTCTTTTTCTTTTCACAGCTCTGCGCAGGTATCTCTTTTTTTTCTACGACCAGATTCAGGTATTGTTGAGCTCGCTCGCTGTCAGCAAAATGAAGATAGCGCTGCAATACAGTCAAATATGCAGACCATTTTTCTCTATCATCCTTGTAAGTATTACACTTCAAAATATCATTCATTTCCGTATCCAGTCTGCTCAAGGTAGCGCCAATAGCTCGTACTTCGGGTGATACCGCAGGCTCGTTAAAAATTACTTGCCTCTGATTTTGTGCACCCAGCTGCGGTAGGTTTTCTTCGGGCACAAGCACCATTTTTCTCGCATGTTCCATTATCTTCCTATCAAGTTTGACAGAACTGTGCCTAATATAGGAGCCAGCAAGAGCGGCAAGAAGCCACCGCTCTGGACAACGTATCGCTTCTTACTTTTCCAGCAGCCTTTCTTTGCTGCTAAGCGACGAAGAACATGCGCGTGTCTCTGTAATTTTTTCTTCTGCTCGGGCTTCAGTGGTACATTGCCACGAAGTATGTTTAGTGCACACTCGCAAATACACCGTATTGTGGATGAGTCTGCTTTACGCAAAACAGCCTCACGCTGATCTTTGTTGAGGTGCTGAAGAACTTGCAATATCGCAATGTGCTTCTTGCAGAGAGGTGATCCGTTTCGTGTCATTACAGGCATAGAACTGACGAATTTTTGACAAGTTCTTTAACTTTTCTTTGTAGAGCGTGCACGGGGTAGGGCGCTACCACAAAGAACCTTAAGCGCACACTCACACACGCTTCTCGTTATTGAGGATGGTGATTTTTCTTTGCGTTGTTCGTGATTGGAATTCTGAAGAGACCCTCTCTGACCGCCTGATGATTCGTTATCGCCCATCACAAGCGCAATACTGGCAGCGCGTCCCGCGCGCGACCGCTTTTTATTTGTTTGCGCGGAACATAGACGAAATGATGTGGGTCATCGGGGAAAATACATGTGCGAAATCTACAGTTATCGGGGGTCGATTGTTTCAGGTCGAGTAGAAGGTAACCGTGCGGCACGGAAGTAGCATCGTGATAGGCCTCTTGTAAAAACCGAGGATTTTCCGGATATATTTGGCGTGCCAAATGTTGTATTTGAGCGCGATCGCGAGGATTCTTGAAAACAACGATGTAATTGGCGTTCAATGAAATATCGCGCTGACCGTGTCCCTGATGGAATAAGTTTTGCGTTATGAAAATCACACTTAAATTCTTATGATGACTCCCTTTCGTGAATAGGTCAACGACAGCATTATTCGAAGCCTCGCGCATTAAATCATCAATAATTATGAGTTTAGCACGAGGATCGTTAGCGTAATCGCCCGATTGCGGCAAACCCTCGTGGAATTCTATTGATGTACCATATTCGGTGTAAGCTGCTTGCCATTCAGAATAATAGAAAATAATTCTCTCGAATGGTACACTGTTCATGTGCGACGCAAACTTTAGAAACTTTTTCACAAAATACGTCTTACCGCAGCCTGTGGGCCCGCAGATCATCGAGGTCCAGGGATGTTTCCACCGTGTATCCATCTGAGCGTCTGATCATATTTTCGACAGCGCTTCGCTTAATAAATAGCCTCAGATTTTTCTTAATAATAGGTCCTTTTATTTGAAAACAATTACTTCTATTACAATTCAGCTTTTGTAGCCATAAGGTAAGCTACCATATCGGCCATCTTGTCGTCGTTTGACGCTCGAAGGTTTGCACGACTTCGTTTCGGGGCGCGTTACAACTTGGTGAAACGATGTGCGACGAATAGCACTGGAACTCAATACGATCGGTTCCTCCCGTTCGCCCATAATGAAAGAGCGAATTGACTTATAATTAATTAATGCACTGTTTTTAAAATTGAGTGTGATTCCTTTTACCTTACAGACCTCGCTCTCGGTGCCATCGGGAGCACACACTACGAACGAATAAAATTTAGGGCCTCCGGAAACGAAAGATTTTATATAGCAGCCCGGACCCAGTTCATCCGTTAAATCTCCTAAAAGTTGGCCTATCGGCGGCTCGTATTCGTTCGGCCTGTTTTTGTCTGTCACGTAAATTACCGAGTCGGTGTCGCAATAGAGAGCACGACGATCCAAACGTTCAAGATAGCTATAAAGCTTCAAACGAGCTTGAGCTGTGGTGTAAGAGGCTATTACGGCATTTGCCACGTTAGACGACTCTACAGCTTCGTCGACTTTTGTGTAATTGACGTACAATAATTTGTGATTGACAGGCAGAATGCCTGTGACACTGTATTCCGGACTGTCTAGTAATTCCAAAAGTTTTTCACGCGTAGACACTATTTCCGTTTGCGGTAGATTTTCGCGTTGACCAAATTTTCCCCAGAACGAATTCAGACATAATTTAGCCACGGATCGTAAACCGGGATTTTTTTCTATTGCGTTGTGATTCAATTTAACGCCTTCGGACTGCTCAAAAGCAGCTATATATTGATTTTGGCCTACAATATCTTCGGAACAATTGTCAGGCCAGCCGCTAGCTTCTTGCTTAATTTTCAAGAACGTATTTATATATGTGGCAAAATGGCCGCCGCTATTTGTCTCTCGCTTAAATTGCGTTATTTGATATTGCCAAATTTCAGTTATGTTTATCACTTTATATCCGCATGAGACGGCTTTTCTTACTTCGTCCACTACCCATGTTCCGCTGAACGTGCGCTCTTCAGGGTTCTCGTGCGTACACTCCTCTTGATTCATAGTCTCGCAACAACTTCGACACAAAGCGAATAGCAGGCGATGATGCATACGTACAGGTAATATCGGATGATACAAATTTCGCGGTGGAAGTACAATCCATTTTACAAGGCCTTCGATTTTTGAGAGATCTGTGTTATCAGGTCCTGTCAAAACTTTACACTCGTCTCCTACATACACGGTGGGATGGCCAACAGGATACTTACCGAATTTACAGATATACGGATACAATGAGCAAACGTCCACATAACGTATCTGTTCTGTGTCGTTAACATCGTAGAGGGTAACCATGTTTTCGGTACGACCCCCGAAAAACGCGTCGCGCGGGTTAAGCGGTTCGGATATTACAAGCGGATGGTCTCGCACAAATTCTCTCATTTCAGCGTTCGCTTTTAACAGTTGATCATACTCGCATTCCCAAATCTCTGTTAATTCGTATCCGCCTGCGCGAATTCTATCACTCACTGCAACAGTTCTCTCAAAACGCTCGTTCATCGAAATGCCGTCACTCTGTTCGCGTTCCCTGTTTTTTCGAAAGCAGTGGGGACATCCGTGCCAGTAACAGCCGTGAAATTGTAGCACGTGCGTTGCATCAGGGGCCTCATAGTATCCATCTACCAATAGATTTTGAAATATCCTATTTTCGCGTGACCTACCAGCGTGAATTATTTGACAGCCAAGAAAATGTTCCATCCACACGAGCCACGAGACCGCTTTTTTTGACTGATTGTGAGCCCATCTATACCCCCCTGCGGGTATAATTCCTATTGAACCGTCTTTAAGGAAATTTTTCCGGAAAACGCGAAAACAAGCTGATGCTATTGTGGTACTTTCGTCGAATGGGCAAACGTTGCCGCTGCTAATAAACAATCGTCTAAAAGCCATACAAGCATTTCTCAATATTGTGACATCGAGTCTATAATAGTTCACTATTTCTTTTTTAAAATCGAATATATAATTGGCGCTATGTAATTCGCTGTGCCAAGCTAATAATTTTTCGCGAGCAACGCTGCTCATTGTTTCCGGGGCATAATATTCTATGGCTGGTAACGCTCCCACATAATTTTGATTTTTCGGTATATTGAACAGGTGAGGAAAAGTACCTTTAGCAAACGAACCCGACAAACCGAAGGCTTTTGGTAATGCACTTAGGGGCATGTGAAAGTAGTTTAAACTGTCGAGAAACACGAGTTTACCGAATTGCATTGTAATAATTTTTGTCCCGTTCATTATTAGTGAGGGCAGCTGCGTCTTTTTTTCATTGATTAAATAGCGCAAAATGAATTGCGCGTCGAAGCCGCCAGCATTATGAGCTATTAAGATTGTGCGCGAGAACCCTTGTATTTCCCGCATAGCCAATTCTACAAGCTGACAGACGGGGCTGTGTCTGAATACGAATTCGTGTACACCGCAATGTCCGCAAGGCTTGTCGATGGAATCGTTGTCGCAACAGTATGTACAGACGCGCTGCGCCACGCAAAGATTCGGTTCGTGCACAAATGTCGTAGGATCACCATCAACGGGCGTACACTGTTGCGTTTCAAAGTCGTAGAAAATAAAAATATTGCTTTTGGCGTCACGCGCACGAATGGGCCTCATGTAACATAAATGATTATCAGGCTGCTCGGATTTACATGTACGGCAATAACTGTACCCGCATATATGCTTCTTTTTTTTCTCCAATGGCCTAATCTTTCTGAAGCACTTGCGGCATCTCTTAAGAGCCTCACACAGAGTAGCTTTTTTACTGCGCGTAATTGTCAGTGCAACTGTAGTATGATGATGTGCACAGACTTCTCCAAAAAAATCACGATTACAACCCACGCATTTTATTATATCGTTAGTATGAGAATCACACGGCGGCCGTTTCCAACAACGCGGGCATTTTTTTTTCGAGCATCTGTGATCTAATTGACGATATAGTATATTACAATATATACAAAAACCCGTGCAACTAACCGCTCCTTTAAGATTTAAAATCGGTTCATAATGATGCGAGCGTTCGTAATACACGATATATAGAGTATATTGAATTGACCCGTGCGTATTTAGAACTTTATTCGCGCCGTTGAATATCGCTTTTTTCGTTCGTCGTCCCAAATCCAAAAATTCAAAAACTACAATTGCAATGCCATTTAGCGCTAAGTATTCCTGATATTGCGCAACTTCTCTTAAGCGGCAACCATTCCGCGGTATCTGCACATTTGCCTCTTTTGGAAGCTCTAACGCCTGTTTTTTTTTAAGCGAACCATTAGTTTGCCTAATTTTTTGCCAACTGGTATTCAAATTCCCTGTTCGTATCTCGCCGCGCTCGGCGTGTGCTCTAGCTGTTACAAGTGCGCGCGGTAAACATAGATTATCATCGTTGCGTATTGTTAGAATTGATTTTTTTGCAACATTTTCGTGTGTGAGAGCTTTTCTACCTGTACCTTCGACGCCCTTGACAACACACGTATTTATTTTACACGAATCGTTTATGTCTATCGCTGCGGCACTTTGAGTGACGTCGAAAATCATTTTCCAAATATCTTCAAACGTAAAGTCGCGGACAGGTCGAAAAGAAAACCACACGGGTCCTTGAGTTAAACTGTCCGATTCAAACGACATGCTTGCGTAATCGCTACCCTCGCAGGAGTTCGTAATATGTGTCAATAAATCGCGAAATGCCCCCTGCAGCCACTCTACGATGTTTGTTTCTGCAGGCGGTTGACGTATGCGCAACGTCGTCTCTTGCCCGCGAAGTTTAAAACGTTTAAAATATCGCCTGATGCTCTTGATGATTTCTATTCGTATCCCCGGTGGTTGAATGTCGCCGTATGCTTTTTCTCCCAGCCCTCTCCCTCCGCCCTCTTGTATACCTAAAAAAGACAGATTCTTGTAAATAATGAGGATTTTACAAACAACGAATTTTTAAATTATTATGAGTACCTGATCAAGCAATTTCTTCATCAATCATGATTATTTATGATTGGTCAACCGTACGATATTTACCGTCATTATGCAAACTTTGAGCTCCCGTAGCTTGGGTTGGCTCAGTTGCGTTTATCGGCGCTGGTTGACCCCATAATCGCTGAATCAGCTCTTCGCCGTCGTCGTCGTTGTCGTTCTGTGCTTCTGAAGATCTTGGAGCCTGTTCTTCAGGTTCTACTGTTGCTTCGTTATCTATGTTTTCCGTTAGAGCCGGTGTGCAGTACCGACACTCCCAGAGTTGATTTTCGTGGTACATGCAATTTTCTTCAACATCGCTTTGCTGTTCTTCCGCTCGCTGCACATCTCGGCCTTCTTCTTCTTCTTCTTCTTCTTCTTCGCTATCTACAGGCCTCGTTAGACGCTGACGATCCGCTGCTGTAAGGTTTTAATTTATTAAATTATTTTTAAATATCCAGATACTATTATTATATTTGTATACTCACGCGCAAAGGGAATATCACGCGGAAAATTTACGAGTGCATATTGAATAATAGATTTGCCCTCTTCTTGGCGTGTGCTCTCAATGTTATCGGCTGCAGCTGTTGACTCTGTAAGTGGGACTTCAGGCCGTTGGTGCTCGGATTTATCGACCTCTGCTTCTTTACGTGAAGGCTCATGCTGCTGGTGATGCTGGGCCCCTGCAATATCGACTGTTGCCTCAATAAGGCCCTCACGCCGATACTGAAGTTCCGCGTTATTGGCCGACTCTATAAGTTCTTCTTCTTCTTCGCGAGATGTATCCATTAGCCGCCGATACACTATAGACAAATAATTATTAATAAGTAAAAATCGACAAATGCATGATATATACGCATTAGCAGCAGTCGTGTATCTGTCTCTTTCTTATGCATGGTAATGCGTGTAGCTCTCTCTTATGCGCATTAGCAACAGCCGTGTATTCGCCTCTTTCTTATGCACTGTAATGCCTATGCTAATAACTGTACCTCGCGGAACCGCGAATTACCAATTGGTACAGTGATTGGCACTTTCGCGAGGTGAAAGACTAAATTATTTTGATGATACCGCCGTGATCGATTTTTCCCTAGATCCCCTCGTTCTCAAGTTAGAGGCCCAAAAGTAAGCGCCACGCCCTAATACACGAGACGCTATGTCATAGTCACCCCACTCACGAATTATTTAATTATAAAAATTTAAACTTACCTCTAATTTCTTCGGCGATATCGCGGAAGCACGGTGATTCTTCGACACCTCGCCGTCGTAATTCGTTGAAAACACATTTTAGCACTCGCTGGCCATTCAGCACACCCCTCTTGTAAGCTTTTGCAATGATTCGTACGGGAGCCCACCATACAACGAATTTCAAACGTCTTACAAGGCTATTTCCCGATAAATCGCGCAAATCTCTACACCATTGTTCGTTACAGCGACGTCGTAATTCTGCGCTGTGCAATTTTGTTAATTTTAATAAATCTAAAACACATCTACGAAGGGTCTCATCTGACATTTTTTCGATTAAGAATCGCTCTTTGCTTTCGAACCACAAGATAGTTGAATAAGAACTGATTAAATCTAAGGCATAGTTGAAGCCGCGAGAGTAGCTGGGAATGTGCTGATACTGCGTTTTCGGGAATCAATCCGCGAAATGACCCTGAGCGCTTTGAATCTCCCCAGTAAGAAGCAAATATATGCATCGCATCATTAGTCTTTTCTTCGCTTCCGAACGAGACACTTCTTGTCACGCGTATAAAAAAAATGTATTTAACATTGGCAAGAGGCGATATACCCGACGAATTCGTGTGTGAAGTGGTAAAGATAGTGTCTTTGCGTATCGGGAATATGTGCGAGGCGTTCTTGCCATAATTTTTATAGTAATTGCAACAATCGCTGGATTGGGGTTCGCGAATAACGCGCAGCCCTTCGGGGAATCCTAGTGCGTGCGTGCGTGCGTGTGTGTGTGTGTGTGCACGCGTGCGTGCGTGCGTGTGTGTGTGTGTGTGTGTGTGTGTGTGTGTGTGTGTGTGTGTGTGTGTGTGTGTGTGTGTGTGTGTGTGTGTGTGTGTGTGTGTGTGCGTGCGTGCGTGTGTGTGCGTGCGTGCGTGCGTGCGTGCGTGCGTGCGTGCGTGTGTGTGGGTGTGTGTGTGTGTGTGTGTGCGCGTGCGTGCGTGTATGTGTGTGTGTGGAATTCGCAGCGTCAGCAGCTTCTTCGCGAGCTACTACACGGCTGCAGCAACAGGGACTTAGTTCACCGAGGCTATGTCATCGAATGGGCGCGACAAAGATCGACAACCCGTTGACGACTCGGACGGCGTCCGCACCGTAGAGCACCTGAGAATTTGCAGTGTCAGCAACTTCTTCGCGAGCTACTGCACGACTGCAGCAACAGGCACTCAGTTCATCGAGTAGCGCGAGCGCGGCAATACAGAGTGTGAAGCGAAGTGCGGTAATTGTTTAAAAAAAAAAAAAATGGTTAATAACTGGTATATCGATACCACTTTCAACCCGGAACACAATCGGACGGAGTTAGAAAAAGAAAAAGTAAATCAGACGAACGGACGCTTGATAATACTCGAGGAAAAATTAAAGAAAAAAATTTGCCCGTTTTGCCCTGAAAGAACTGCCCACAATTGGTTGCCCTGCTTCAGGGCAATCATTTGGGCAGTGAAGTGTCAACAGAGCGGCGAAAAAAAAGTGCGCTGCCCACTGTGCAGCGGCACAATTAAAGTCCGTCTCTTAAATTTTCACGCCGACGAGTGCGTCCGCAGTATGGAAATACTGATAACGATATTAGGAGAGGACGCGTGAAAAATAGGTGAATAGGTGTGTGCGTGTGTAAAAAAACAAGGACAGGAGTGCGAAAAAAAGGACAGGAGAGAGAGTAGTAGGACAGGAGTGCACGAAAAAACAAGAATAGGTGTGTGTGTCTGTGTGTGTAAAAAAAAAAAAAAAACAGGAGTGCGAAAAAAGGACAGGAGAGAGAGCAGTAGGACAGGAGTGCACGAAAAAACAAGAATAGGTGTGTATGTGTGTGTAAAAAAAAAAAATAGGAGTGCGAAAAAAGGACAGGAGAGAGAGCAGTAGGACGAGAAAAAAGGACAGGAGAGAGAGCAGTAGGACAAAAAAAAAGGTAAGCTAAAAAAATGGAGGAGGAAAATAAAAAAATGGAGGGGGGATAATAAAAAAAAAAGAAGTGGTGCATTGTGGCTGGCTCCAAATTACCTATCCCCACTCTTACCCCCACCACTTCAAACCGAGCTCAAAACGGGACCGAAGTGGAGGGGATAGGAGTGGGGATAGGAGTGGGGGTCGCCATAGTGCACCACTTACTACTTACCGTTGTGACTCTCTCGCTATCTGCGCTTACGCTAATTCTATCGTGTACCGCTTTGCTCTCGCTTGCCTCTCCTCACGGGGATCTTTCTTCTTTTTTTTTCTCCTCCTCTAAACATTATCGGGATGGATCGTCCGGGATATCGCATGTACGAGAAGATCATGGGGTTTACAGACGCCCAATTGCTCGTCGCTTTAGAGTTGCGCGGGTTACCAACAGAGGGGTCCCGGGACGACCGAATCGAGAGACTGTTGCGCGTTTTAAGAGCACCTATCGCGCACATGGATATCGATCAAACGATGTTTGGTTCGGGACCATCGACTTCGACGTCGGGGGTGTTTTCAGGCTTCCGAACCACGGAGGAATCGGGGGAGAATGTGGGAGGGGACGATCGAGATGAGCAGCCATTAGACCTCGCGGTGGATTTGTCGCGACACGGGGCCGCGGAGAATAACGGGGGGGGGGGGGCGGTAGAGGCCGAAGGGGATGCAGGGGAGGCTGCGAGAGAGGAAATCGACGTGGTGCGTCAGGGATCTCTCGTGGCCGGGAACCAATCGGCGCCGGAGGCGCATCAAACATTAAACCGACCTTCGCCGCGAGTACAATTTCACGATCCGGTACCGGTGAGACCTCAAATAAATCCGTTCGTCTCTGCTCCGTACGGGCCGATCAGCCACTCGGCCTCGCGGGGTGGTATGCCGCGATTTCCAAACTCCCATCGGGGGGGAGAACATAGCGGGAGGTATCAACCTTATCGGGGTGAACGGGAATGGGAACACGGGAGATCAATGTATCCGAGTAGCGAGATGCGGGGTTGGGGCGAACATCGAGAGTGGGGTAGTCATAGTCGTTTTCCGGGACCTACGGGGGCGCCACCGAACCTCAACAGTACGTCCCTTTGGCCCACGCATGACTCCTATAATTCGGGGAACTATGATCAATTTTTACCTCTCCACCGGGCCACTTACGGGTACGAAAACCATTACGGTACTCAGGCGCATAGCGCGCACGACTGGGGAAATAATAGCGACTTCCACTCGGGTGGTAGTCGTCCCGTTAATGCCGTTGCCGCGTTTAACATCATGCATAGTTGGGACTTGAAATTTTCGGGAGCTCGAGGAGAAGACGTAGAGGAATTTTTATCACGAATTGAGGAAGGGGTTAGTTTGGTTCCGATATCCGATGTCGATTTGCTTAAGTCGGTTCCGTTATTTCTATCGGGTATTGCGCGTATCTGGTTCCGTACCGAAAGTCCGCGTTTTCGTACGTGGGCGGGCTGTGTCGCGGGGTTTAGAAGACGGTTTTGCGATCCCGATTTGCAATTTTCGATTCGTGAGGAGATTTTGAGGAGAACACAGGGCGTGGAGGAGCCGGTTACCGACTACCTCACGTGCCTGAGAGCGCTCTGCGATAGGCTAGTTCCACCTATGCCGGAGTCGGAACAACTCGACTATGCTCACCGCAATATGTTACCACAATTGCAGGTAGCTATAGTGCGAGCCGACATCCAGAGTTTCGAAGCGCTCGAGAAAAGGGCCTCGCGAATCGAGAAGAGCTACGGGGCAGCGCGACATTATCACGCGCCTCCTCTTCCGGAGAGATCACTTTTCCCTTCGTTGGCATATCACGCTCCGAAACAAAGCTTTAAGGGGCGGGCGACGAACTTTAACGTCAACGACACGGATGAGACGGTACCGACGGGGCGTTGTGCATTTTATGCTTCGCCCGGGGTACCCGAGTCGCAACAGTCGACGTGTGAACATATGTGTTGTTACCAGTCTAGTAAAACGCTTCCACCTTCGAATCAGACTCGTCCCGGTACGCCGAAACGAGCGGTATCGTTCACGCGTCCGCCAACTCCGGCTAAATCGGTGACGCAAACCGAGAAGTCAACCTCGAAGAGTCCCGGCGCCGTGAAGGCCAACCCTTTCTTGCCTTCCCCAAAAGGGGGCTCTGCAACACCCTCGAAATCCCCGAAACGCGTGCATCCGATTTGCTACAATTGTAGAGTCCCGGGACACGTGTACCGGGAGTGCCGAGCACCGCGAGTTATTCGTTGCTTTGCGTGCGGGAAAGAAGGGGAGACTACGCAAACGCCACATCGGTGCATGGGAAACGGAGGAGAGGATCGCGAATAAGGGTCGCAGCGGTTCTCGATAGGTGGAAGTCGATCCGTACTCGGCAGAAGAAAACGAAATCGGGAAAAAAGGATTGGAAGAAAGTGATAGCGGGGTTGTGTCAAGTCGCAGGAGCTTCGGAAGCTCCGCGCGCCGTATTGACGGTAACTTTAGATTTTCTCGGTCATGAAATTCTGGCGGTGGTGGATACAGGGGCTACGAGCACTTATATCGGGACCGAAGGGTTAGTTCTCGCGGCGCGTTTAGGTTTCGTTCGAAAGAAAACACGAGATAATCCGTGTATCATCGCAGACGGGTCGAAAGTTATCTGCAATGAGGCTGTCGAGTTTCCGGTGAGGCTTCAGGGGCGCGAACAAACCCTTGTGGCTCGCGTCAGTGAAGTATTACCGGTCCCCTTGTTACTCGGTTTAGATTCTCTCGAACGATTGCAGATGGTAGTAAACTTGGGACGTCGCGAATGGTATTTCGACGGTAATCCCGCAGAAATATTTCCCTTTCAAACGGTCGAAGGTCCCGATCAAATTGAATTTGCCGCCGCTATCTCTGATTTGTCCAGTGAGGAATCGCGAAGACTCGAAAAGTTCTTAGCAGCTCAAATTCCCCGACTCGAAAAAGCACCCGGCGTGACGACACTAATAGAACACCGACTTAACGTGGGGGATAGTCAACCCATCAAGCAACGATATTACCCGGTCACGCCGATAATCTTAAAGGCTATGCACGATGAGGTTGATCGTATGCTTGAGGCCGGCGTTATCGAGCCATCGCGTAGTAATTGGAGTAGCCCAGTCTTGATGGTGAAACAAAAGGATAAATATCGATTCTGCTTAGACCTACGTAAGGTAAACGATGTAACGAAGAAAGACGCGTATCCACTTCCGCGTATAGATTACATACTCGATCGGTTACGGGGAGCTCGGTATATTGCAACGCTCGATCTGAGTAAAGCGTTTCATCAGATTCCTTTGGAAAAGAAATCTCGTGAAATAACAGCATTTACGGTACCAGGTAGGGGTTTATTTCAATTCAAGTGCATGCCTTTCGGACTCACTTCCGCTCCAGCGACTTTTCAACGTTTGGTAGATCGGATTATTGGTCCCGAAATGGAACCACACGCGTTCGCCTACCTTGACGACATTATCGTAGTTTCCGAGACTTTTGAGGAGCATTTATCGAGATTGAAAACGGTGTTTGATCGGATTCTTTCAGCGGGGTTGTTGATAAATCCTAAGAAGTGCGAGTTCTGTTGTCGCGAGGTGAAGTATCTGGGTTATCTCGTTAACGGGGAAGGACTGCAAGTAGATCCGGAGAAAACTCGAGCGATCAGAGAGTTTCCGGAACCGGTTAACGTAAAACAAATCCGACGCATTCACGGTATGGGTTCCTGGTACCGACGATTTATTCCGCGTTATGCAGAGTTGGTGGAACCTCTTAACCGTCTTACGCGAAAGAATCAACGGTGGGAATGGGGCGAAGAGCAACAGCGCGCCTTCGACGCCCTAAAATCCGCCTTAGTATCGCCTCCGACATTAGCAAGGCCCGACTTTTCGAAAATGTTTACGCTGCAGACCGATGCGAGCAACGTTGGCCTAGGGGCGGTTCTTACGCAGGAGACGGACGGGGTAGAACACCCGATCGCGTATGCCAGTCGCACCCTTACAAAGCAGGAGAAAAATTATACCGTTACCGAACAGGAATGCCTGGCGATCCTATGGGCCATCGACAACTTTCGAATGTATCTCGATGGGTACCGTTTCCGAGTTATCACGGATCATGCTAGCCTTCAGTGGTTACGCAATCTCAAGGATCCTACCGGACGTCTCTCGAGATGGGCTTTGCGAATGATGCGTTACGATTTCGACGTTATTCATCGTAAAGGGGCTTTAAATCACGTTCCCGACGCACTCTCGAGGATGTTTGAGTCATCGCCAACACCCGAGCCGACAAAAGACGTGGCATTGTCGGGGGTGGACGAACCGGAGGAGGATGAGCCTCAGTTCGGTGACGATGATTGGTATCGGGAGCGTTATCGTGCCGTCCGAGCAGATCCGAAGCGTTTTCCCGATTGGAGAATCGAGACCAAACGTCTATACGTTAGGAGACGAATTTCGCGTAGGATTTCAGCCGAGATGAAAGATTCTGAATGGAAGTTAGTAGTACCGAAAGCCGATCGCGAACAGGTATTGCGAGAGAGTCACGACGCGCCGCAAGCGGGTCATTTAGGTGCCGATAAAACGTTTAAAAGAGTCGCGTTTGCTTATTATTGGCCGAAAATGTATCGAACGGTAGCACGTTATGTTCAACACTGCGAAATGTGTCAGCAAACGAAGCCGAGACAAGGGCCACCTTTCGGGATGATGGGACGTAGAGTTGTCGAGGGGCCGTGGACGGTAGTAGCTGCCGATATCATGGGGCCTTTTCCTCCTAGTCGCGCGGGATATGCCTACATTTTAGTCATTCAAGACTTATTCAGTAAATGGGCCTTCCGTCCCAAAGTGTTGTCCCTTAAGGAAAGCTACGGGTGCCAAAATCAAAGAGGCGTTCGAAGATCTGGTAGTTTCTCGTTGGGGAACGCCGGAAGTCCTTCTAACTGATAACGGTACCGAGTTCGTAAATCGTAGCTTAGCCGCTTTGGCGAATGATTATGGGATTTTGCACACAACGACTCCCCCTTATCATCCTCAGGCAAATCCCGTCGAACGGGTTAATCGCGTCTTAAAAACAATGATTACGACGTACATTAACGATGATCATCGTTCGTGGGATGCGCATTTATCGGAATTTCGTTTCGTGTACAATACCGCGTATCATTCGTCGATTGATAATAGTCCCGCGTATCTATATTTGGGTAGAGTCCCTGCGCCTCATCGGTTTTATCGTCGCGAGGGGGGGGAGTCGAGCTTTGGTTCCGGTACCCATAGAGGAATGGTCGGACCATATGCAACAGTTGCAAACGCTCAGAGGTCGAGTCCAATACGAGTTGGAAGAGGCGTATCAGCGACAATCCCTTCAATACAACCGACGACATGCGTTCGCGAATTTCAGGGTGGGGGATAAAGTTTTACGTAGGCAACGGATACTGTCTTCGGCTTCGCAACACATCGCCGCAAAGTTGGCTACGAAATATTATGGTCCCTTTACTATTTCTGCGTGTTTGTCCCCTGTTGTTTACGAACTCTCGGACGGGGAAGGTAATTATGTCGCGAAGGTTTCGGTTGATGATCTCAAGCCTTATCGTCCTCCCGCTCATACAGATTATGAAGAAGAAGGAGGCCACGAGACTGTTGGAGTGGCTGGGGCCTCTGGTATACCAGTCGATGTTCCGGGAGGACGGAAGCCGGTTCGAGAGCCCCGAGAAGACCCTCTCCTTTCGGGTAATCGAACTCCTGGAGGAGGCGGTCGAGAAGGCCGACTTTACACGGCAGATCGTGGGCGAGTTGCAAGGAAAAGCAGCTTTTCGGATGGTGCTGAGGTCGTGGAGGACCCACCTCGAAGCGCGAACCGACGTCACCATCGACGAGGTGTTCGAGGAAGTCGCCGAGAGTAGCGAAGCTCTCAGCGACGACGGTCCGGCGATCCCCGACGAAGCGATCGAGGTCGTGGTTGGGACGGCGATGCCAATAGAGGCTGAAGAGGGAGCGGTCGGCGGGCTGCTTCCGGGACCGGTCTCGAGGCCCGTGATCTCCGGTTCGACTCCGGAGGGAGGCCATGGAAGTGGTGATTGGGATCTCGCCATCCCCGAGACTCCCGTTGTGCCACGCGGGATGGGACGAGGAACAGGAGGACCATCCTCGGGGTCAACTCCGGCGTGGTTGAGGCGAACGGGACCGCCGCGGGGACGTTCCAGGCTGCGAAACGAGCAGATGGAAGCGTATGATGCGAGGGTGGGCGGAAGAGCCGCGCCACTGCCGCGTCCGCGCTCGGGACGCACCTCGGCGGAGTGCTTCAATTGTCGGAGGTTCCGGCACTTCCGTTCGAGTTGTCCCGAGCCGCTCCGGGGGGACCCGTACTGTTTTAACTGCGGTGCGAACGGGTTCACTCTCCGCAATTGTCCTCGATGCAGCGAGTGGTGGGAGAGCGCTGGGGGTACCTTCGCTGCGCAAACTCGCGATCCGGCGTATCGACTGCCGTCTACTGTGCGCATCCTCGAGTTAGAGGACGAATGATTATTATATCGAGTCTTTTTTTTCCTTGTTTCGCTCTCCTCTATCTCGCGGAATTATTCGAATCCAAGTTTATATATTTTTTTTTTCTTTTCTCTCTTTCTTTTGTACCGGTACGAGGGCATAAGTTTCCCGAAATGGTTCTTTTTTTTGTATACGAGATTTTAATTTAGTTCTTTTAACGTACCGGTATCAATCGTCGATCGCTGATTTAGAATTTTTTTTTTGTTCCGAATGGAGGAGGCGAATTTATTATTCAATAAATTACGAGTTTTTCCAAAAAGTTTTCCTGTGTCTTTTCCCTATCCGCTAATCGCTTTTCGCTTATGCTTGTTGTGGTGCTCATTGCTTTGTTTTATTTTATTTTTATATTTTTTTTGTGTGTAATGCTGAAATTTCTCGAAATTCCCTGGGACCGTGCCTTTGACGACCGTAGTAACAAAATATCGCTGTTCGGAGCGGGGCGGAAGTCTTGCGGTCGGGACGACCTTGTCCCAGGGAGGGAGTAGTTGTGACGCGTTTTTTTTATGGCGTCACAAAGGGAGTGCACGAGAGGGTTGTCGGAGCGACGTGCTTCGCCAATCGGGAGTCCCAGGCAATTTCGAGGAGGATTTTTGAGCGAAAAGAATTGTTATTAATTCCTAGGATTTTTCTTTATTTTTTTTTTGGTCGCGATAAATGGAGGAAGCTGAGCCGAAGGCGAAGGGATAGTTATTCTACGAACGTTAACGGTACCAACCGCCCTGGGCGCAGGATAGTAAGTCGCAGCTTGGCGGGATGTACCGAATTTCTCCTTCAGCATTGTTCTGGGCGCAGGATAGTAAGTCGCAGCTGGACAAGTGCATCATCTGGTACCGGTATCCATGGGCCTCTTCACGACAACCCGGCAGTGTTCGGGAGCGCTACGATTTGGTGGTCATCTTTATTCAAATCCTCGCGCGTGCGAATAGTTGCGTGTAGCGTAGCGAGAGATAACGAGGCGCCAGGTACCGGACACCTTAGACTAAATTGTAAGGGGTGGGGAGAGAGAGAGAAGCCTCGCGCTTGAGTAACGAAAATTTCTCGAGGACTCTCGAAATATTTGTGGTGCCGAAAGCACGTGTGCTCCGCTTTCTCTCGTGTGCTCCCGAGGAAGGATTATCCGCGGTACCGTTTCCAAGGGGAATTATCTCGATTTTCAAGGAAAGGAAGGAAGGAAGGGAAACGAGATTAATTTGTCGAGGATTTCTAACATCTTTTAAAACACGGTAAGGCTTTCTCCTCTTACGCCCGGACACGTGCGATAATAATTTTCATAATTTTTGCCGAGCTACACGCGGCTCGGAAGATCGGTGGGTACCGTCCCAGGTAAATTGGAAAAACTTCTCCCTCGTGCGCGTATTATTTTTTTTTTGTGAAGTTTTGTTTCGTCAAGGGGGAAGTTGGCCTGTAATAGTTGGACGGCCTCGCGATCGTAAATTCAGTAGTTTCCGTTTCGTTAAATTTTCATTCTCGCGGTTGCCTGTCAAATTTAGAGTGTTTCAAATAAATTGAGAATTCGAGAGATCCACGGCAAGTAAGTGTGGCGAGCGGTTCACGTATTCGGACGTGTGTGAGAAATCGTAGACGTGTGCGACGGCTTTGGCTGTTTGTTTTCGTATCGCGGACTCAAAGAGTTAAACGAATTACGTGCCCGCGTCGCGCCGAGTAATCACGCGGCTTAGAATTAATTAGCGTTGTTTTCCGACACAATAATCGGTACCGATGTGCGCGAACTGTACGTCGAACGAAGAATATTAGTAGGGAAATTTTCCTTTGGAGTCTCTGTATTTTTAGCAAATGATTTTCATGTAAAATACTAAAATTCTTTTTTTGGAGTAGAAATTCGAACCGGTGAATTGAGTAGCCGGAGAGAATTTTAGCAGGGACTGTGTTTTTTTTTGTGTCGAGTCAAAGGGGTATCGACTCCCCGCCAAACGATTAAATTGTGAAAAATAATAATTGCTGCTACGACGAATAAATCAATCTATTTTTTTTTGTGATTTACAGTGAAAGTGTACCTCGCAATTTATTTTCGCCAAGAAAATTCGGACCTCCCCCTCTGCCCTTGTGTGCTGCAGTTAGTCAGCAAAGATCAATTTCGTCGTTGAATAAAAATTTTTTAATCCGATCGCGTCGAGCGCGGTGGTCGGCTGGCGCCCATAAAAAGAAAAAATAAAAGAGCGATCGAGACGATTTTGTGGCCATCGGGGTACCGGTGATTTCGTAAATATTATTTTTTTTTTACTTGATAAATTATCTTTGGAGTGAAGGGGTGGCACTCCTTTGGAAATTTCGGTCACAATATATATCATATTCTTATAAAAAGTTCCACTGTTTTATTGTATTATAAAAAGTTCCACTGTTTTTATTGTAAAATGAAAATCTGAATATTATAATAAAAAAAAATGTTTAAAATTATCCATCACCGAACATCACTTCATTTTTTTTTTATTCCATTATTATTATTATTTTCACATGTCTGATTTATTAATCCAACTATTGTGCGAGTTATCAAATCTAAGCCATTTTACATAAAGTTTGTCGAGTCGTTTTTTCAACACTTTTTCAACTAGATAAATATCGGGGTGTTTGACCGCGAGTAGCTCCTGCTCGTAGAAACCACCGGCAATCGGTTTATTCTCATAGTCTCTCAGTCTGTACGTCACAGGCAAAGTATTCATTATTCGAGGTATCGTAAATATTTCCGTCCTCCAGTTGGGTGTATAGCCTTTCGCAAAAATATTTTTATATTTACTTATTCGAACTTTTTCGCCAACTTGAAACTTTGGCTTTCTGGTATATTTAATTTGCGGTTGATCGTACATAGTATGCAGAAGATTTTTCTCATGTTTAGCACGTACGTCTTTTGGCTTCATTCTAATAGTACGATGGATTGTGGCGTTGTATTAGAAAAGCAACTTCTCTATAATATCAATCCACTTATAACTTCCGCGAAGACTAAACTGTTTCCACATTTTATTTTTTATTGTTCGATTGAAACGTTCGCAAATCGATGCCTTCAAATTGCTAAATGTTGAGTACAAATGAATTTTATATTGCTCCATAAGAGATTGAAAATTCGAATTGTAAAACTCTTTGCCATTATCGACGTGTAAATTTGATGGCGTGCGTCCCTGAATAAGTATAGACTTCATTGCAACTGTTGTATCTTTTCCCGTTTTGCTCTTCATCGGTACAGCCCAAGCGAATTTTGAGAATATATCGATGACGGTAAGTAGATATCTGTATTGGTTGTTTTGACCGGCGTACGGTGACATATCGACCAGATCGGCTTGCCAAGTCTCATCGAGGCCTCGAATATCCACATGGCGACGAGGATAGTTCCGTCTAGCTGATTTATGTAGCTCCTCCACTAGCGCTTCTTTGTGCGCGCTCATTTTCAATAACGTTTAGTCTAACGTCCACGTTGGCAATGGCCTTAGAATTTCGAGTAGCTAAGTCTTGTACTGTTTCGAGATTGATATTTACAGTTCTTATGATATCTTGCATTGTTGTCTCAAGCCCTTGAACCAATAGCAGATTACTATCATTAATTTCCTTTCGTAAAATCTTCACGGTGGTATGTACTTTGCGATGCAAGATGTTTAAGGTCGCAGCATCGTCTTGCTGTTCAGGAGAGGCAACGTTTCTGAGTCTTTTGTTTTCCATATCATAATGGCCGTCCTCGATTAATTTAAATCCAATACCAGGATCACCGGGAACGCCGGGATTACCGGGGCGGCCGGGAAGGCCGCGATTTTTTACACCCGCGCTCTTATCGAGCTGTCGTCCAAACACATCGATACTCATCTTGCGAATGTTTAGAATCTCGATAGGTGACGAGTTAATATATTATCTCAGCCTCCCGTAGTTCCTCTATAATTGACATAATTTCGTTTCTATGAGAGGAGTTGCCAGCTGTTTGTGATGCTAAGAGTAGACGAAGCCGATTCACCAGCTCGTTTGGATCATCCCAATAAACATAATCTACCTTAACATCTTTTTGCGTAACTTTATATTGAGATATACCTTTTCCAGTGTATTCAACATCGTTTAAAATTTTTGCGATATAATTGGTGAATTTGTAAGTTTTATTCACGCAGATTGCTTCTCTATTTTTGTAATACTTCTTGTGCGCATTTGTTCCGATAATTATATCCTTATAATTTTTCATATCATCGACGCTAATATGAGCAACATTGGGCTGTTTTTTAAACAACAGTTTGATAAGTCCGATAGTTTTCCCATAGCTAACATCTCCTATTTGAATAGAAGTAGCGTTAAAATTTATCGGTGAGTCTCCAATCATTAACCTATCATTAGCAAGATTTCGCACCCCATAAGAAATATCTAAATCGGACGTTCTATTTGATCGTAACAATGCGAGATATTCATTTATTAATTCATCGACTTCAGCGTTTGTCTGGACGATTCCATTATCATCACCGTCATCATCATCATCATCATCATCATCGTCATCATCATCGCTATTAATGTATTCAGTATCGTCGTCATATGCAGACTTGAAAGAAATATCCTGCTCGTTGTCATCGTCATCGATAGATTCACGTTTCGCTATTCCACTCGTTCCGGCTTTTTCGACAATATTGTCCCCAGTTTCATAATTTATTTCATCCTTAATTTTATTTTTACTTTCCTCCTTAATTTCATTCTTAATTTCATCCTTAATTTCTTTCTTCACTAGTGACGTATCGCGATTTTTACTTGTGTGAGACGCATTCACTAATTTTTCCAATGGATTCACGAGTGGTTTGAAGACTTCTTGCATCGTCTGTTCATTGGCCTCGCGGCCAGTTTTCAACATTTTATGTTTTCGTCGAATTGCATCGCTGGCTTTGACGATTTTACGCAAAACGTCTTGTTCGCTAGAAATATTTTCACTCTTCATGTTGCCGCAGCTGAGTCGCGGATACTACTGTTTCAAGATTGGCTAGTAATAGAATATTTATTACTTATCGATGCACGCGAAACAGTCAAACCCTTTCCTATATCTACCTCGATCAACATCACTATCCTTGTCAATCATAATAAATCCATACTTATCGGTCCAGCATGCCAAGCATAAATTTTTGAACTCAGCGTAAGGCATATCAGTGTTTACATGATCATTGTATATATGCTTGAGATTCATTTCATCTTGCTTAAATAGTACCAGGAGGTTGGCGTTATCACGGATGAGATGCTTCGGAATACGTGCATATGTCTGACAGAGATAGAATGAATCAACGTGCTCGTGTCTACCCATAGAAAAATATGCTCGAATATTATCCTGTTTTTCACATGCTACATCATCGAAAATAAATATTGAGTTCGGCCGAGCCTCGCTTGGTGGCACCACTTGTTCATTCTCGTTGAAGGGAAAATATTCAACACCGTCTACAGACTCAAGCAGTTTTTCTAATAACTTATACTTTGGCTGCTTAAGAGATTTCGAGTATATATAAATATTTTCGAATCGCAATCCATTGGGATGAGTAATGAGCGTAAGCAACGCATTAGTTTTGCCGCAGTTTGATGGCCCGCAGAACACTGCACGAACGGTATTTGGTAATAAATTACCATGACGTTTTGCGATCTTTTCATTCTGCGCAAACTGATCGAAATTGATCACAGGTAAATTGGTGGATTGTGTCTTGACCTTCATCCCGATGCAGACTAACGAGAAACCTTATAAATAATTGTTTATATATAAAAATTTCCTCAGTGACTCATGAGTCTTCCGATAGATAAGATCGTGAAGAAACGTGCGAAAAAGTGTGGTAAAGGCTTGGTTAACAGTCTTATTAATAATCTCCCTGTTGAATTACATCTGCCTGGTTATCAGTACTGTGGAACAGGAACAAAGCTATCGAAACGTCTTGCGCGGGGCGATCCGGGAATTAATCCGCTCGACGCAGCCTGTAAGGAGCACGATATCGCTTATTCGAAAATCGAGAAAATCTCGCTGCTCGAAGCGCTGCGGACACGGTATTGGCTGAGCGCGCTTGGAAACGCGTGCGCGCCGCTGACGCTAGTGTAAGTGAGAAAGCAGCCGCGTGGGCCGTTACCAACATAATGAAAGCTAAACGAAAATTTGGTATGGGCTCGAAGAAAAGTAACAACGTTGGACTTGGAAGGATAATTGGTGCTGCTAAGAAAGCGATGGTTCATAGTAATGATTCCCGCGTTGTCATTAAAACAGCTTTAAGGGTGCTCGTGAAGCTTTGAAAAAAGCAGGCGGCAAACGTAAAGTACTCACACCTCGAGTACTACCTGTGCCAAATAAAATAGGTGGTTTTCTGCCATTTCTCGTGCCCATTTTCGCGGGACTTGGTGCCGCTGGGGCATTGTCCGGTGGTGCGGCCAGTATAGCTAAAGCTGTTACCGCCGCTCAAGCGGCAAAATGAGAATTGGAGGAGAATAAGCGACATAATCAAACGATGGAGGCTATTGCGTTGGGTAAAGGCTTGCATTTAAAGCCCTACAAAAAAGGCTTCGGGCTTCATATTGCATCAAAAAACGGAAGGTGACGCTACCACACCGAGCACTAACTGACACCGACCTATTAAAGTATGCAAAAATTATGGAAATTCCACTTTCGTGGAGTTTTTATGCGAAATGGTTTACCAACGAGTGGCCCATTCAAACGGGAGTCCGCAATTATCAATCTGGATGATAACAATGGAGCTGGTACACACTGGGTCGCATACAAAAAGTTTGATAACAACGTTATATACTTTGATAGTTTCGGTGATCTTCAACCACCGGTAGAATTTGTCAGTTATGTGGGTGTCGGTAGCGTGAAATATAACTATAAACAATATCAGTCATATGATACAGTAGAATGCGGTCATTTATGTCTTAAATTTCTTTGTAATCAACTGAATCGTAAGGAAAAATATTGTCTATATAAACACTAACCATGATACTTCGCACTCAGTACTATATCAGTCAGCATCATAAATGATACTCTTACATTGACCATATCTGGAACGTCTTCTATTCTCGAAGCTCAATATTTTCCTCCTATTGAACTTTCCGCGGATAAAAACTATGCTCTAGGACTGGTTGAATTACTAACCTTCAACTCAATTCCCAATATAGACGTTGATAATAATAAACTTCACATTGGCGGAGAAGTAATAAGTATTCCGACTGGTAGCTATGAAATTGAGGATATTGAGAATTATGTGAAGCCTATCCTAATCGGTAAGAATATTACTATCGATATTAAACCAAATAATAATACTCTACGCAGTGAAATTAGGTGTGATCGTGATATAGATTTCACACCTGAAGATTCCATTGGTCGGTTACTAGGATTCACACAACGCATCTTGACAGGTAATAAAAACCACGAGTCTGATCTGCCTGTAGCCATTCTCAAAGTGAACGCTTTAAGAGTTGAATGTAGTCTTACAACCGGCGCTTATATCAACGAGCAAAAAGTACATACAGTAAAACCTCTGCATTAGTCCCCTCGATATTAGTCCAACCTCGACAATAGTCCAAGCCGAACCTCTACAATAGTCCAGAGGCTCCGCCTACCTGCTACCTACACAAAGCAACTAATCCTAGCGTCTGTGTGCACGGCTGTGCGCCGCCGCCGGATTCAAATTTATAACGTTATGCCTACATAGTGTAGTCTTCAATCCGTGCCAGTCGATATTTTTGTTTACACTTTCAAAAAAATTTACTAAATATATAATATACCAGTAGTAGAAGTTATTATGCATAAACTTGTACATTAAATTTAATGATTATGCATAAAAACATCCAGTACCAAACCATTGAATTAACAAATTTTTTTTACAGCGTACCAGTACAGACCTTTCAATGTGCTTCGTTCGTAAACAATAACAATAAAGAGTATACATGAGAAAAGACGCTAGTGAATAATAAATTTATTATTCCTGTGCGGTATAGTGATTTGAACACTAGTTTTATAGGTGTATAGCGATTTACATAGTTAATTTTTAAAGATATGTATAGCTTTATTGTTTGCAAGTCTAGGGCAATTTTTAGTAAATCCATCGTCGATGATGAATAATAAAGGTATGATTTGGATACGGTATTTTAATCGTTACTATGACTGCTGTATTTTATAAAAACAAATAACTCGACATAACGGAACATACTTTATCATACGCTGTGAATATTTTATTGTTAAGAACGTAGTGGTGCATAATCCGTGATAACCGTTATGAACTCCTAATAGCCGCATAGATGACAGGTACTGGTGGGTGAGCCCCCACCCCACAATATCTACATTCGAGTCAAGATTGGCAAAAGTATTAATACCGTGGGTAATGACAGATCGTCCTCATTCGATTTCGAAACGTGATTGAGTTACGAGCGAAATTGATATAACCATACTGCATATAACCTCGAGTGATATTTGACTTGCTACAAAATATTTTGTGGCACTGTCTGTCTAACGAAGAAAAGTGAAAAAAAATTAACACCGAAGTGCCGAAAGTGTGAAACGTCTGCATTCTTCGACTTTGTATATCTAACTCTATATCTAAAAAATTGTACATCTAAAAAATTCTATATCTATTCTATCCTATCCTATTCTGTTCTATTCTATTCTATTGTTCTATTCTATTCTAATTCTATATCTATTCTATTCTATCTTCTATTCTATATTAGTAAAATATTCAATTCTATATTCTTCTAAATTCGAAAAATGGCGACGCGCAGAAAAAGAACAGATTTATCATTTGATCAGAAAGAAACAATTATTAAGCGATTAAAATCTGGCGAAAATGAAAATCAACTTGCAGAGGAGTTTGGTGTCTGCAAGAGGACTATTCGCAGAATTCAGTGTAATAAGGAGAATTTGGAAACAAAGATTGCCAATTTAACTGCCACGCATAAGAGCAAATCTCAAAAAAGAGTTGTTGCCGCTGAGACCAGCGTTTTTGAGAAAGCACTCTTGACTTGGTTTTTGCAAAAGCGCAGCTTAAATGAGTCAGTCTCTGGTCCCATTCTACAAGAAAAAGCGATTTCTCTGAATACAAAACTAGGTGGATCCGAAGATTTTAAAGCTAGTAATGGTTGGCTCGAGAAATTTAAAAAACGCCATGGCATACACGTTCTGTCAGTGCAAGGCGAAAAACTCTCCTGCGATACTACAGCGAGCCGCGAATTTTGTGCTAACTTTAAATCGATTATCGCCGAGAAAAATTACGACTTGGCGGAAATTTACAATGCCGATGAAACAGGCCTCTACTGGAAGTCCATGCCGAATAAAACGCTAGCAGCACGAGATGAAGTTTCTGCACCAGGACGAAAGGAGCCGAAGGACAGAGTTACAGTGCTAGTGTGTGCGAATGCTGACGGAAGTGATAAGGTGCCACTCTTTATGATTGGTAAATCGCAAAAGCCACGGTGCTTTAAAAATATTGCGAATTTACCAGTCGTATACGCTGGACAAAAGAGCGCATGGATGGATCGAGCGCTATTCACCTTCTGGTACTCAACGGTTTTTGTACCTCACGTCCGTGAGAATATGTTAAAAAAATACGGAGAAGTAAAAAAAGTACTGCTTCTGCTCGACAACGCTCCATCGCATCCATCAGTCGACCATCTGAACGCAATTGATGAGAATTTTCAGGTAAGTTTATCATTGTTTATGATATATATAAACGTATATATTTAAAATATTTTCAAAAACGGAATAATAATTAAATATTTATATTTTTATGATTTGTTACAGGTGATGTATTTGCCACCGAATGTGACTGCTTTGATCCAACCGATGGATCAAGGGGTAATCGAAAAGATGAAAAGGATGTATCGTGGAAAAATCCTAAGAGAGTTACTCGCCAGTGAAGATGAAAATGCAGTATCAAGTTTCATCAAAGGACTGAATATGACTGACTGCTGTATGAAAATCGCCAGCGCCTGGGATATGCTGTTGAAGGAAAATTTGTCGAATGCGTGGAACAAGCTGCTTCGGGGGGACGATTCGACAAATGAATGGCTTGTTCGTTCGGAAAACGTAGAGGATCTATTACACTTGGTGCGTAGAGTTCCTGGCTATGAAGACTCGACTGTGGACAGGATTGCGCCGTGGTTGTCGAGTGATCGTGACTTGGGCTGGCAAATATTGACAGACGATGAAATACTCGAAAGGTACTGTATTGCCCCATACTTATTCTCGCTTATAAACGTATTTATTATAACTGTAATTTATAGAATATTAAATTTTCATTGCCTTTGTAATTACAGGTTCGAGATAGAAGACGAGAACGCAATAGACATTGGAATAAATGATAATTGTACACCGGAGTCCAATGATGAAGATGAAGATGAGGATGAAGTTGTCAATACGTCGCCAGAGGAAGCTCTAGCTGCCTTGACAACGTATCAAAAATGGTTTCAATCTCATTGGGACTGTCAAAAAAATCATTCAATGCAGTTAGAAGAAATGCGATTTATCACAACCGAAATAATCCGGAGATCAAAAGCCGATTTTAGTTATACCGACTGAAAAGTTTAATAATATATTAATCAATAATTATAATAAAAATATTGATATTCTTTGTATTGCTGTTATTATTATAATTTTAAATATATTATTGTAATAACTTCAAAAATGTAATATGATATAAAATTAAAATATATTATTATAACAACTAATTTGTATTTTATTAATAAACATTACTTTTACTCTATATCTGTTATACCGTGACGCACTAGACTAAAGGTAATCTAGCATTTTTTACAACGATTCAATTACCTGCATTGGTATAGATTTTCTGACAAAGTATCTGTGTCGATTTGGATGCAGTAAAATAAAAATTCTTGAAATGCGAAGGAAAGTTGAAAAAATACCCGGGTGCCTGTTTAGAGTCGTACAGCCCTGTACCGACAGGGCCCTATTTAACATAGCTCGTCCCTGACAGATGTTCGCTCATTGGCTGCGGAGCGAAAGCAGAGTTACGCCTATTTTTGGACTATTAGAGAGGTTCCGAAACAGCGCTTGGACTAATGCAGAGGTTTTACTGTACTATTCACGAATTCTTCCCACTTGTCCCGCCGGGATATACAATTATCGAAGTACCATCACACGTCATTTATCTCCCTATTCTCCACAAGATAATTGATCATATTCAACTACGAATAGTAGATCAGGACGGGAATTTAGTTAATTTCCGCGGGGAGGCGATAACAATTCGGTTGCATATTAAATCTCAATAATAATAATGGCTATAGTTTTTAACCGGAGGCCTAGCAATTATAATAAGCCGTCATGTGCGAAGCAGATCAGTCATCGACTAGCTCCCAAGGTGCTAACACATCAGAACGTGCAACTTCTGAAAAATCTCGGCCTCAAGGTCAAGCAACGCGGAAGAAAATTGTAAAGCGATATTTACTCCGCGTATTTTGTATCTGCTGATAGCGAATACGATGGATGAGGAAATAGTCAATATTCAGACGCCCATTGTTAATGATTCTGCTGTTTTTCGATTGTTTTAAATCACTTTATTTTAATAAAAAGGTGGACAATAGTTTTTGGCTTGTCTCGGCGTACCGCCATCTTGAATCTCTCTTTCCTCGCCGCAATCACACCTCTTACTCTCCCGGAACTCGCGCGCCCGTTCTCTACGTTCTCGATAGTAGACTATCGATCTATAACATACCGCCTCCCTTGAAAGGATTACCGTTCAAACAAAATCTTTTCAACGTTCACACTACCATTCATCGTGTTACAGATGCCAAAGACCTTGTTTCGGCTAAAGAATGTCAAATATTTGGTAACAAAACATAAAGTGGAAACAACTTGCCAATCGGCGTACAAGATTTAAACTAAGAAAATAACGAATGATACCTTATGCTTATAAACTATTAGTCTTAGAACAGTCCATAATATCAATCAATAGTCCAATATTATAACTACGACACAACAGACTCGCGCAGTGTTTTCTCACGGTCACTCTATGGATCGGCCGATGGATCATCCATCGACAGTGGACATAACTTTCGGACAGCTCTCTTATATTCTCCGTTTTTTGTTTTCACTGAAACAACTCGAATTACCCCATCGTTACCCGGGTACACCGCCGTTACCCGACCCAACAGCCACTGAAGAGGAGGCACGTTATCCTCTTTCAACAGCACGAGAGCGTTCAGCTCTATGTTTTCGCCGGATGTCGTCCATTTGTTTCTCTTTTGCAACTCTTGTAAATATTCTGATTGCCAGCGACTCCAAAACTGTTGTCGAACCTTTCGGAAGCGCTGCCACCTAGACAAACGATTATCTGACATCTCTAAATAATTAATCTCGACTGGTTGTACAAGCGAGTCGCCAATGAGGAAGTGTGAGGGGGTTAAGACGGTAAAGTCGTTGGGATCATTAGATAACGGGGTGAGAGGCCTTGAGTTTAGGATTGCCTCGATTTCTGTTAGCAGGGTACTGTATTCCTCAAAGGTAAGTATTCTGCCCTGTGTAACTGTATAAAGATGCCGCTTTGTAATTTTCACCGCCGCCTCCCATATACCTCCGAAATGAGGTGCGCGAGGGGGAATAAAATTCCACACTACACGCTGTTGTGCCAAACTTGTCTCGATTTCTCGTTTTTCGTTCTCGAGAAATTCATAAATTTCTCTCAGCTCTCGTGAGGCTCCTACAAAATTTGTTCCGTTGTCGGAAAAAACTTGCGAGCATATACCTCTTCTTGCAGTGAAGCGACCGAAAACCGCTAAAAAGGCCTCGGTGGTAAGATCTGAAACCATCTCTAAATGTACAGCCTTGGTGCTGAGACACGTGAAGACAGCGATATAGCCTTTAGATACGTTGATCCGACCGCGACGCTTGCTGTCTCGTACCTGCAACGGCCCCGCATAGTCGAGTCCCGTACACGTGAACGGCCTAGCATAAGCGCTGACCCGTTCTTTTGGCAAATCACCCATCTTGATGTCTTCGTGTGTGCTTGGACGAAATCGAAAGCAATTTAAACATTTTTTTATTACCTTTCTAACCTCTCTTCGCCCACTGATCGGCCAGAAACGGTGCCGCACGGCGCTGAGCAGTAACTCTGGCGGGAAATGTAGTAACCGAATGTGCTCCTCGCGTATTATTAAGCCGGTGATGTAGTTTTTCGCAGGCAAGACTATTGGGTGCTTTCTCTCCATCGACAAACTCGCGTGTCGAAGTCTCCCTCCCACCCGAATAAGTCCTTCTGCGTCCAGAAATGGGTCTAAGCCCTGCAGTTTGCTTTTTCGCGATAATCTTCGCTCTTCCTGCAAGTCACGAATCTCTTCATGAAACGCTTCTCGCTGAATCATTTTTATTATCACGATTTCTGCTTGCTGCAATTCTTCTACTGACAGAGATCCACATTTTTTATCTCCGTTGCAATTGCTCTTAAATCATTTACAGTACGCGATTACCCTTTTGAGTTTTCCGTATGATGAAAATCTCGTCAACACGTCGTTCGCTGATTGTCCAATCGTCATAGTTACCGTGGTATTCTTTAGCTCTGGTAACGTGTCATCCGGCTTCTTTGAATTTCGAGGCTGCTTTTCCTCGCTAGTAAGCCAGTGAGGTCCATACCACCAAAGACTGTTGTTCGCAAGATCTTCCGCGTGACACCCTCGCGATAGTATATCGGCGGGGTTTTCCTCTGACGGCACGTGGTCCCAGGGAATATTTTCCGTCAAATCCTGTATTTTGGCTATCCGGTTGGCTACGAAAGTCTTGAGACTGGTTGGCTGCAGTTTAATCCACCCCAATACGATTGTACTATCGCTCCACAGCGAGACTTTTCCGATTCGATCGCCGAACGAATTCTTTACGATAGTGTATAATCTTACGAGCAAAAGGGCTGCTTCGAGCTCCAGTCTGGGTAACGAGATAGTTTTTAACGGGGATACTTTCGACTTGGAGCATATAAGATGAGAGCTGACGTTACCGTCGACGTCAACGCTTACTGCGTAGAGACACGCTCCGAAGGCTTTCTCGGACGCATCGCCAAATCCAAACACGTCGAACTTTTCCGTAGAACATGCTGGGATAACATTTCGAGGTATTTGCAAATAGTTGATTTTTGGTAATGAAGTATAAAATTCTTCCCATGAAGAACGAAGGTCTTCAGAGACTGCTTGATCCCAGTCGAGATCTTGCATCCATAGTTGTTGCATTATCATTTTGCCGACAATTAGCAATGGAGCTACGAGTCCTAACGGGTCGAATACTTGCGCGATTTTCGACAATAAGATTCGCTTAGTTAAGACATTCGAGTTCGCGATCTCGATACGGTACTGTAAGCAATCCGACTTCGAATTCCACAGTAGTCCGAGGGTCTTCAGAGCTCCCTCTTTGTCGATGACGAGCATCGAGTCCGTTTTACTTTCTTCTGAGAGGTGTTGCAACGTTCGCTGGTCATTCGACCGCCACTTTCGCAAGTGAAATTGTCCTTTTTTTTTAGCAAATCGGAGAGATCCTTTTGTACTACGATCGCATCTGCCAAACTTCTCGTTCCTGTTAAAATATCGTCCATATAGCAATCTTCCATAATAGCGTTCGCTGCTTGTGCTAAGTCGTCGGTATTTTCCTTAGCCAGATATCGCAAACACCTCATTGCCAAGTATGGTGCGCATGCGGTTCCGTATGTCACGGTGTTCAGCTCGAAAATACGCACTGGCTCTTCCGGATTGCTCCTCCAGAGTACTCGTTGTAGCGCACGATCCTTTTCGTTGATAAGGATTTGCCTGAACATGGCTGCCACGTCCGACGTCAGTACGTACTCGTGCGTTCTAAAGCGAAGAACAATATTGATGAGTTCCCTTTGTAGGTTCGGTCCCGCCATTAACTTGTCATTGAGGCAAGTTCCTAGCGTCGTTTTTGCCGAGGCATCGAATACCACTCTTAGTTTGGTCGTAGTACTATCAGGACGTACGACTGCTTGATGAGGTAGAAAATACGTCTCTGCTTCGTCGCATTTGTCGTGTTTTATGAGAGACATATGCCTCTGCTGAATATAATCTTCCATGAAATCGTTGTAGCTCGATTTCAGTTCGAAATACTTCATTAGTCTTCGTTCCAATGAAATGAGGCGTTGATAGGCCGTTTCTTTCAACACTCCGAGCTTAACATTCTCGCGAATCGGCAAACGAACGATGAATCGTCCCGTTTCATCCCTCTGAACCGTCTCCTTGAAGATTTCCTCGCAAATTCGCTCTTCATTCGTGTAGTGCGGCTCTTCCGGAAAGGTTTCCTGTTTCCAAAATCGCTCGACTTGTTCACTGAGTTTAGCGTTTGATATAGCTAGACAGTTTACCGTGTTTTTTTGAGAGTCTGTTTCGCTTATCTCTCCTCCCAATATCCATCCTAGTTGTGTGTTTTGCAACGCCGGTTGCCTTGCGATTCGATTTCTCGGTGCGCCTACGACTATCTTCCAGTACAATGCCGCTCCGATCAATATATCTATTGACCCTGGTTCTTCGAAGACCGGATCCGCCAGTTTAACGTCCTTCGGTATGATGATACTCTTCACGTCAATTTTTCTTTGCGGTAAATCCTCTATGATAGATGGTAATACAAGACACTCCATCGTCGTCTTGAAGTCGTTGTGCGTCGATGATAGTTGTATGCTCGCAACTTTTGGAACTGTTGTCTTCGTTCGGTTAACGCCAGAAACTTCTCTATCTCCTGATCGACAAGGTAGCTTGAGCTTTTGTACCAATTTCTCCGTGATTATATTCGACTGTGAACCCGGATCGCTCGACCCGTGCACGTACACTTGCGCGGTCGACAAAATTACTCGAGATGCCGGTCTTTGTGTGTAGTATATACCCAACGATAATTCATTTCCGCTGGAACCTGCCGTCTCTCCTGTTTCCCCCGTAGGTGGAGCGTTCGAGCAGTGAGCAACCACTTCCGTTGTTTGCTGCTCCGTATCTGGATGTAGTATCGTATTATGACGCTTCGTACATTTTTTGCACGTTGACGCTTTGCAATTCTTCTCGAAGTGTCCCGTGTTGAGACAGTTCGTGCACAACTGCTTTTCTTTTATTAATTTGTATCGATCTGGTATCGGCCGATCGATTAGCTCCTTGCATCGATACGTTGGATGATCGCCAGAGCAAATCCTGCAGCTGACTGTCGTCCTGCTAAGAGATACTTTTTTTTCGCTTCGTTTTTGTGTTTTTTCTGCTGGCTTCGGCACCGTCGATTTTTCTCTCGACTGCTGCAACGCGCTTAGCATGTGACTGCGTTCTGTTAGAAATTTGATAAATTCTTCCAGCTTAGGCATATTACCCGGTGTTTTATCTTTTATTAAGTTTTGCCAGTCACGTCGCTCGGCGAAGTCTAATCGTTTTTTTGCCAAATGTATGATAATGGTTTCCCATTGCGCGACAGGTTGTTGCAACGCCTCTAATGATTTGAAATGTGTCTGTATATGCCAAATGAATTGCCTGATCGAGTCTGCTTTATTGTCTTTAGTTATATTCGGAAACTTGAGTATTTCATCCAGATGCGTTTCAATTATCATCATTTGGTTATCGTATGTATCTTTAAGTAGCTGCCACGCAACAGCGTAGTTTTCATCCGTGATGGCGAATCCTTGAATGACTTGCTTTGCTTCGCCTTGTAGCATGCTAACCAGGTACTGGAGCTTTTGCATCGGCGTAAGGTCCTCGTCGTTGTCGATCGTCGCTTCGAAACTATTTTTAAAAATTGTCCACTTCGTATAATCTCCCGTGAATTCCGCAAGCTTGATTATAGGGAGCTTTGGCTTCGCTCGCCGTGCTTCGTTGCCTTCGTTTTGTAATATACCTTCTATTGGTTGGTGTTGTTGATTCGCTTGTTGCACGATTCGTGCCTTCTCTGCTTCGATAATTGTCTGTGCCTTCGTAGCTGCTTGGTAATAGGACGTCTCGAAAAGAATTCTTTTCGCTTCGCCTTCGGCCAGATCTGCTGCGTGACGCTCTTCGTTATCAATATTTCTAGCTTCGATCTCAAGCTGAATTTCTTCGAATTTATCCCAAAATTCTTTAAGTTTCTCTAAGCGTATCGCAGCTTCCGACGACGTCGGCCGATTTTCCGCGTTTAAAAACGTTAAAATTCGCGTAACTTGCCCCTTAACGCTTGCTCTACGCGTTTTCAAGGTACGTATATCCTCCATTGTGCCGCTTTTTTTTTTTTTATTTTTTTTTTTTTTTCTATGGAAGGATATTATTCGTCTCGAAAAGAGGATATGAGGATTTATTGTGAGATTAGGGATCGATATGGCGACTCACTAAGCTTTCGTGTACAACCGTTGATTCCACGTCGTCTGGTCGTCGCGATGGCACGGATTCTTGATGTTTCGATGTCTCGACGTCTCGATGTTTCGATGTCTCGAAGTCTCGATGTTTCGATGTTTCGTTGTCTCAATGTTTCGATGTTTCGTTGTCTCGATGTTTCGATGTTTCGATGTTTCGTTGTCTCGATGTTTCGATGTTTCGTTGTCTCGATGTTTCGATGTTTCGTTGTCTCGATGTCCGCAGGCAACCCCGCTCGCCTGTGTTGAGTACTCGAACGACCGTTACCCTCGTTTGTCGTCTATATGTGTGTGTGTGTGTGGCCCTTGTACCCGCTGTTTACTTGTATTGGTTTGACACGACGTCCGTGTATTTTCTATAGACACAACTCGTGGGTTTTTTCGATTATGACAATCGCCCTGTTTTACACCGTCTGACTGCTCGACGAAACGTTTCTCGTGTCGCTGCCTTTCCGATGCTGGTTGTCAGGCCGGCGTCCCCCGTGGCGTCGGCAGTTTTTTCACAATTTTTCGATATAATTTCACATGAGCCCCACGTTGGGCGCCATAATTATGTTAATGATTCTGCTGTTTTTCGATTGTTTTAAATCACTTTATTTTAATAAAAACGTGGACAATAGTTTTTGGCTTGTCTCGGCGTACCGCCATCTTGAATCTCTCTCTCCTCGCCTCAATCACACCTCTTACTCTCCGGGAACTCACGCGCCCGTTCTCTACGTTATCGACAGTAGACTATCGATCTATAACACCCATCGTCTTTGATGAATCCATAACACACTGCGAGATTCATGCTCATCAGCCTTACACGTCATCATCTTTCAACAACAGTGATGAGATACGTATTGCAGTTCAACATCATGATCTCAGCTTGCTCCCCAGCAAGAGTTCGCTTCACATAAGTGGAAAGCTCATCAAACCTGATGGATCCGCAGCGGCCGCTTCTATAACTCTCGTGAACAATGCAATTTGTCATTTGTTTGAGGAAGCTCGATATGAGCTGAATGGTATCGAAATCGATCGAAACAAAAATGTCGGTCTTACGAGTCTCATGAAAGGATTTGTATCTCTACGTCACAGTCAAACTTCAGTAATGGAAAATATTGGTTGGCTTGATGTCGAAGATAGGAAATCACTAACTAATTCAGGGTACTTCGATGTCTGCATACCGCTCAGCTTGATATTTGGCTTCGCTGAAGATTATCATAAGATCGTCGTCAAATTTAAAATTGCTCTACATAAAGTAGAATGGCTTATACCATATGTCTCAATTTCCGATCAGCGGAAAATACGTCTACTCAATTTTATAGCCAAAGATGCTCCAATTCCCATGAGTTTTCGCACATGGGAATTGTACGAGTATCCCCTACTCCCCACCACTACGAAGCATGTATGGACCGTTAAGACATCTTCTCAGTTGGAAAAGCCACGATATGTAATTCTAGGCTTTCAAACGAAGAGAAAAAATAGTACTAACAAAAATGTTAGTAATTTTGATCATTGCAACATTAGTGACGTGAAATTATACTTGAATTCACAATGTTATCCCTATTGCAACCTGAATCTCGATATTAATCAAAATCAGTACGCTTTGCTATATGAAATGTACGCAAATTTCCAAACTAGTTATTATGATAAAGAAGCTGAACCATTGCTAAACAAGGAAAAGTTTTTGAATTATGCTCCACTCATCATAATTGATTGTTCAAAGCCGAACGATACTCTCAAGTCTGGACCTGTTGATATTCGTCTTGAATTTGAAGCTAAGAGTAATTTTCCCGCCGGACCATCAGCATACTGTCTAATATTGCATGATCGAATAGTTGAGTACAATCCAATCAGCGGCGGGGTAAAAAAGTTGGTGTAAAAGCCGCTTCCATATGGGAAATCAAGTTAGTATTAATCAAGATGGACTTCGTCGTCGATGTTCAGGGGTTCAAGAAACCGATTGACGAGTTCGTGTTGAAAGAAATATCCATCCTTGAACTTGCTCAAGACATGGCAGCTGATCCCATAACGTTGCTCGTCAAACCGCCATGCCCATGGGCCGACCTACCAGCGAAATACAAGTGTATGAATTCGTAGCTACAACGTAATTTCCACGGAATGTCCTGGGAGTCTGGAGAAATGTCTTACGCGGGCGCTATAAGTTTCGTTCGCGCTATCTTGACACCTGGAACAACTGTTTTCGTAAAGGGCTTGGAGAAAAAAAGATGGCTGGATCGCATCATGATCGGTTGTCGATTTGGAAACGCTAGAGTGCCCATCGTTGCGTAAACTATCAACCGCAATACCCGCCATAAGATGTCCGCATCATCCTAATCTCTTACTAAAATATAACTGTTCCAATGGGAATGTGAAATCCCTGAAGACTTGGATAATGCATATAAGGCACAATGTAGGCGAATGAAGGTGTTTTGTAAAGAAATAAAACAGATTTACATATATGAGTTTTTATTTTTTTTACGTAGAAAACCTTTTACAATCCAAATCAAAACTTATGTTATTAATACTGTATTATACGATGATATATGAAAACTCTTATTCTACATAATGTTCGATTTTGGCTGTCACACATGCACAACATGACTGGGAATTTCACACGACTTGGAATGTCACACTGTTGTATTTTCCACCGTGATATGTCATGCGGAGATGATTCTTCTGCGATGATTCAACCATCTGCATGAACAGCGCCTGGTCGTCCTCGAAAACTTTTGCAAGTCGCGCCGGTAGGAAGACAGCGAATTCTCCATTGAGCTCAGCGACGACTCTTTTCCCGAATTTCGTTGCCACGAATTTTAGATTGCTGATCGGATGTTCTTGCTGAATTTCCAGCTCGATCAGCTTCTTCGTTGGAAGGAATACCGGCATCTTGCCCACCTTGTTGATGGCTGATAAATTCATTTTCGAGGATTTGAATGTTGTCGAATGTCTTCAATATGAAGCGCAAGTCTGATCTCGTACGAATCAGATTTTGTACTTCTTTGATATTCTTCAAGAGTACTTCGGTGCGTAGTTTTAGCTCACAACGATTGCTTTGCGTACAGTCTTTGCTCTGCATCACGTCTTTGAATGGTACAATTTAAGCTGCAGCATCAGATTTTGTATCATTGCACTGTAGCACCCCCACCACAGAATCTCGTTCATCGACTCCGCCTTTTTCTTCTCTAACCCTATCAGCAACGAAAATTTGATACTAACGAATCACGCATTTTGTTATTGTTTCTTTATGACTCACTCGTTGCATGAATCACCGCTTTAGAACGACACTTTTCACAATGCAATCGACATGGAGTTGGCCCATCAACGTGGGTTCTCATATCTGGTGTATTCCAATGCTCCATGCATGGCAGGTACAATGCTACTTCGGGATCAGCACGGAGATGTGCAGGTAATCGATCCCACAGGAGATGAATTTGTGTCCCCCAATATTTGAGAAGTTTGGATTTCGGAATAGTCTCGAGCTCTGCGTTGGATAATTCCCAAGCATTTTTAATATTACGAGTTGCGAGTATACCGTTCAATGTATGCATCTTACTGTTCAATTGCAGACTGAACTATAAATGCTGCCCATCGAGAATATTTATCTTGAATATTCGGTAAAATGCACGCACGATGTTTTGTTTATTTAAGATTTCCCCCTCTAATAAATTTTGAGAACAATGATCCGATTCATTCCTCGCGCTTTAGATGTGAATGTTTTGTTTATAAATTCTTATCGCAGTCATAAATATTAAAGGGTGACAAGCGGTATAGGGCACGTGAAGAACAAGGGCCTGACTCATGGTGCATTCATTGAGTATAACTGTTCTATTCAACATTTGTTTATAAATGTTTATCGCAGTCATAAATTTCAAGGGTGACAAGTGGTCTAAGATATTTGAAATGTTTGTATATATTATTGCCTAACCAACCACTCGATGATAATTGACGGGTCTTGGAATGCCAACGATCATTCCAAGAAAAAAATTCAACCTCACACCCACCCACCACCACCCACCTCCCAATCTACCACCCACCCCCCTCCTCCTCACCACCCCGCTGCATGCCGTTAGCAGATTCACGCAAAAAAAAATTATTTCAACCACCCACCCACCCACCCACCACCCACCTCCCACCTCCTCACCACCCACTGCATGCCGCTCACCGATTCACGCGAAAAAAAAAATAAATTTCAACCACCCACCCACCCACCACCCACCTTCCACCTCCTCACCACCCACTGCATGCCGCTCACCGATTCACGCGAAAAAAAAAAAATTTCAACCACCCACCACCCACCTCCCACCTCCCATCTCCTCACCGCCCACTGCATGCCACTCGCCGATTCTCAAGAAAATCTCATTCAACCTGACAGGTGGTTTGAGTCTCAGCTAAGAGATCGGTAAATACCGATTCTGCAATACCTACCACCCATCACGCACCTGAGACTTACCTGCCACCCACCAACCCACCACCCCCTCCCAACCAGCCACCAACGGTTCGTTTCTGTGCTATGAAGCGTCGGTAAATGTCGGTGCAGATCCCTTGAGTTAAAACCCGCCGTATATAACTACTTACGGTTAACGAAACATAAAATACTTATTCATACATGGTTATCATATAAGTAAGGGCAAGTGATGCAAAGTGAAGACCGACGAGAAATAATCTTAAATCTACTTATAATAATGAATACAATGAGAATCGATATAATTAATAATTCTGGATCGACGAAATTGACTACCAATCGGTAGAGTTACTGTTAAATATGATTATACACATGGTCTGATGTCTGTTAATAGCATATCCAAAACAGCAAAAGGATATGTATACGATTACGTGACTATTGTTTCGCACTTTTCTTATTCTTCATATGGTATTTTTTCATCTCGTTCACGATGAAAGGGATACCCAGTACCGTCAGTTCAAGAGATACAATGCCAAACGTGAGCTCGATAAACGACGGGTCCAATCGGCGTTTAACAGCTTCTTTCAGTAACTTGAAATTATTTTTTATCAAATCTTTGACACGTGAACTGTCTATCTTTTCCGGCATCTCCATCGGCGGGATATACATCAGTAATTCGGCACAAAGTACGTCGAGACACTTCTGAACATGTGTGACGTTTCGCTGCAGACGTCTGAAACGTTCGTCCGTGCATACCATTAAGCCGATAAGCCCGTCAAACAATGTTTTTTGCATTACAACGGCCGGCGAATACTTTCTACGTTTCTTTGTCGGTGTTCCTAATCCCTCGTCGTCATCGTTCTTCTCCGCGGGGTTTTCTTGAACGCGACGGTCAAACGCGACAGATTTTGAACCGAAACTTGTTGTAAACACGATTTCACAGTCACCGACACGTATGGATGATGGGGTGCGCCAACCCGATCCCCAGGCAATCTTTTGACTACTGTCAAAGTACTTCGACATGGTCGGTAGATGAGTTTGCAGCAAGTTTCAAGCCTCCGATTCAAAGACAATACCACCGGCCGTGCTATTGTTCTGAAGTTTTACGATAGGCTGTATACTTCCATCGGCGCGTAGTTGCAGTCCAATGCTCACTTTTTTTGTCTCGTATTGGTTGAGAGTATATGTTGTACCGAGAATCAGTGGCGATTCGATCCGCTTTTTGTCGTCTTCCGTCAATCCGAGTTCCATGGCTGAAGGTTGTAAATCGTTGCTCCGAAGATCTTCAACACTACCAGTTTGACTCATCTTAAACAATGGCCCACGAATACACTGAGACTAGCAAAAAATTAACGAGAAGAAACTCGAAAGCTTAAACTCAAATCTCTGTAATAACCCCACGGGCCGGACTGCCGCTGTTTGGTGTATCGCGTCGGTTATATGTGATCCTGGGGCGCCACGGCGCTAGTATCTGTGTAGATTTCACATGCTCTGGGAGAGGGGAGAACCGGTTGTAAGATCATGACGCATATGCCACAAAGAAAATACCTGCGTATGGGAAAGAAAAGCCGATATACATAAAGAAAAGATATCGATCTTTGAGTACAAAGAAACGCCAGAACTATAAATCTGGTATCCCGGAGATCGGAGATATCGATCGCTGGACCTCACAGATCCGCGACCCGTGAAACGTCATAAAAATAGGAAGAGTTGACGGTCACAATACGGGATACATGTTGACCTTACACTTGAAATTTATGTATTTCTGTAGTGTTCTGTCACGGTCGTAAAACCAATCTAGATCAGCCGTAAAAATTTCTAAATCGTAAAATAAAAAAAAAAAAAAATGTGCAGCGTCTTTGAGATGCGCCGATATTTGTCTCGGGTTTCCGTATTGTTTACTTTGATGAAAAGGAGTTTAGCTTCGAAGATCGTGTCCAACTGTTACCTCGATATTGTTTTGACAGTGAGATACAATAGACGCGGACTCTGTGTATTGCAGCGGTCTATAGATCCAGATCTATTTCAAAAGGGCGTCGGTGGTAAACGGCTATCTGTAGATCGGTATTTTTATGACTGTTAAGTTCTTGCACAACCCTTCGAGTGGAGTTTCGAGGAACAGAATTTTTTCGTTTTATTACTCATAGTGTCGCCGAAAACAATCCGAACCGACCTCGAGGTGACTATTCAATGGCTTTTCGGCGGTGCGACAAGTTGCAGGTAGTATTGTTTTTATGTATACGATGTTAGCCGTATTTTCGGTGGTGCGGCAAGTTACACGTAGTAACGTTTTTATGTATAAGATGAGCGGCGTATTTTAGCGCAAGGATGCGCACAAAGTCAATAGAATAAGCTACGCAGCGGGTAGCCTATATTTTCACCATCGGTGCGCAATGTCTTGAGACAACGAAAAGAGGCGAAAAAAAAATAAGCCGGCTTAAGGCAATGAGAACAATGTCCACCAAGATCGTAGTAATGTTTACCAGAAACAGTGTTACGTCTTCTGTTTTTCCGCATTTTCATAGGCAGGAAATTGTAGTGGGGTGTAGGCGAAAAACTATAAAAGCTTCGGAACGACAAATCTTTGACAATTCTCTGTCGAAAAGTCATTCGTGAAGCTTCAAACTTCTCGTGTTACGTGACGTACCTTTACATACGTTTCTTACGGTGTTAAGGTTTTATATATATATATATATATATATATACATACATACATTCTGTGCGGCAGTGTGTGAAAATCTTGTGTTGTGGAATCTCGTGATTCATTGTGCATTTTAATTTTTCAACGAACTAAAAAAGAAAAAAAAATGGAATTGTACCGTGTTCGTGTTCTCGTCAAGGCTGTGCATAAAGCCGTTGGTTTTGCGCGACTCAGGAGTGCCGTGATTGCGAGACGTTGTACGGCACCTTAGGCTAAGCGGCTCAACGCTATGACCCTTCAGCAGGTTCAACGAGAGTTTCGTTGTATTCTGAGGCAATTGCCGGTGAGGGTCATTGGGCGGCTGCACAGCCACCATGCGTTTAGCGGTTCTCTCGACGCTATCGTGATTGCGGTGAGCATCGTTGAAGAACGCAACAGCGGACATTTACATGTTGTCCGCGAACTTGTAAATAGCCGCGAGAATGCTCAATGTGGCCTCGACATGCTGGCTTCCGATACGGAAAGCGACGACGCCAGCGACGATGACGAGACCAGCGATGAGAGCGCCGAGGACAACGACGAGGATGATAGCGACGGCGGCCGCAACGGGGACGACGAAGACGATGGTGAGGGCAACGAGGACGACGAAGACGATAGCGAGGACGACGAGGATGACGAAGACGCCGAAGACGACAGGGAGGACAGCGCGGAGGAGAAGAAGAAAGACGACGACACGGACGCTGAAAGCATGGTCGTTGCGGATGACGCTGACGACGCTTCGAATGGGGAAGCAGCTACCGACGGAGCGGAGAACGATCGGCATGAGACGAACTCAACCGCGGAGACGTTTATCCTCACATCGTCGGATGAGCGGGACGACACCGATGCCGAGGCCTACGGTATCAGCGAGGATGATGACGACGATAGTGAGGGCTCTACCGACGACAGTAACTACGACAGCGGACCTCATGATACACTGTCAACCGCCGAAACTCTCATCATCACGGCGCCGGATGCAGCGAGCCCGTGCGATGAAGCGATGGATATTAACGACGAAGAAGCTGCAGCGACGAGGAACCTCGACATGGAGGTTGGGATGATAATGGACCGTCAATCAGCCGTTACAATGGGTAAGTCAACGTTTATTTAAAAAAAAAGGCAATGTAATGTATACACGCATATATACATATGCGTATATACACGTACATATATATATTGAAACGTTTCGAAGTTTTCCGTTACCGGAAAACTCGCGAGAAAGTGGGATTACCGACAGGCACCGTTCGAATCGTGTCGCGTGACGGTCAAGAATGAGGTTCGTGCACGGGGCGCGAGGTACTGGGGATGGAACCTTCTTTCTTTTGTTTTTTTTTTTCTTTTTTTTTCTTTTATAGAGGGTCTCAGGATCTCGGGGTTTCACTTAAAGATTTCGCGTGCGAACGCTACTCGCGGAAGTGCCTCGATCCTTCATCATCGGCCACTTAAAACGGATCTTGATTCCGAAGGGAAATCCTTAATTATTAAGAAAAGAATTCGAGAATCGCAGCAATTCACGGGATAGCAAACGGATTGACTATTTGTTGCGACTCTCAAGTTAATGTAATTAATTTCGTGTAAGGAAAGACTCTGCTCAATCAATGATGTTCGGAAGGAGATTTTTGAGGAGTCGAGTGCCTCGCGAGGGCGAGGATTCAATCGACCTACTTAGGTTGACGTAGCGGTGTTCCAATTGACACGGCGGCGGTCCTCGTAGGACAATGACAATGAGTTTTCCCTCCCGATATTCCTGAGCTAGAAGGGGATTCTCGTCGACCGGATCTCGTGGGAGCGATGCCTAGACTCAGAGACAGCTCGAGCTCCTGGAGTCTCCACTGACGAACAGCTCTCTCTGACTCTATGCCTCGCCCCGCTAGCGTGATTGACTTCGCTTAAGATCGGGCGAGATGGGAAAAAATTATCTGAACTGTACTGTTGATTTCGCAATGAAACCTATGACAGTGCTCACGGATACGTCTCCTTGCGCAAGTCCTGCCCCACAACGCAATTGCTGTAAGGCCGAGGAAATGCCAGAGGTCCCTAAACGCTAATTAGAGCGACTCTATTGATTTGACAATGGTATAGGTGGCCAAGCACGGCACAAAAAAATAATAATGCTTTTCAGGAGAAAAGTTCGGCAATATTTTCAGAATGATAATAGTCTCGATGCCTTCTCGGGCGGCTCTTTTATACCCCTTGGTCGATTATGTAATCGACAAGGAGGGTGGGAGAAATATCGCGTGGTGTGACGTCGGCCTTTCCCATACTGATGCATGGGTGACGTCACGTCACGGGTTTCAGGCCCGACGGCGAGTGGGCTTGCGATCCCCCGCGATGCTGGGGCGTAGAGAGAGGGAAAGGTGGCGTGATCGCTTGAGAGGCGCGTCGCGACTTTCTGTGTGGAAGGGGTTTATCCTGCGCCGTGACGTCGCGTGCCGTATCCCTTGTCCCTTGTCGCGGGCGCTCAGAAACTCAGGCCCGTCTCTCGGGTTGATCCTCCGATGGTGCGTCTTGTGGGCCCGCGCGTTTGTTGCTTCCGTTTAATTGTTTAATTGGCATGTCTAATTATCGTTTCTCTCGTTATCGTCGTGCGGGCTGTTAATAGAAGTCCTTTTTAGATGTGTTTTATTCGTTATTGTTTGTTTAGTCGTTGTTAATTCCTTGTTAGGAGGTTTTTTTACATTCGCATGGATAGGCTAGGGCTCGCTTCAATTGTTATCGTTGATTCGTAGCGCGCAGTCAACGGGTTGGTTCGTTAATTAGCCTTAATTACGGTTAGATAGTTTTCCCGACGGTTATTATCTTGTTATCTGTTTCCGTGCGATCCTCCTGACTGTCGGTTTCGTGGATCTCCATGGAGGTTCCCTGTTTTGTCGAGCGTCGTTATCCGCGCACCGGTAACATCGCGACGGGTTCTAGGAGGTGGGGGGTTTTCCCTCGAACGCGTGTGGGCCTCGGGCCGCCTCCTAGCTTCGGCTAGTCCCGCTTGCCCGCCTCGTGGGCGTTTCGCTAGCGATGGTTGCCCCGAGGAATGGGTCGCGATGCAGGGGTGCTCCCTTGTCGCGTTACAATATAGGTTATTATAGGAAAATAAACATTAGATAAATTATTAGATACATAACATCATGAAATATATGAAACTTTAAAGAGGAATAAATATTTTTTCGTCTCGTAGTATCGTGGTAAACTTTTTACTTGAATCGTTTTTTGTGATGCACTGCTTTGATCTTTTTTTTTCGTCTTATAATCCTGTAATGATAAAGATTAAAAAAGTTATAAGATACGTGAAATTTTTTACGTTGCATGCACGGGAAGATTATTGCTGACAAGCCACGTTTTATGAATCAATACAATACCGATAAGAATGTTTATGATTGATTTTTCGTTTATTTTTACAAATTTTGTTTTTGCAAATAAACTATACATAACGGTATGTCGTACATTTTTTGTACATTTTTTTTTGTATTTGTAACTTACGCGCATTGCCTTTCGTACGCTCGATTACTCCAGCTTATCTTTTTTCTAGAACGAAAGAAATTGAATGTTAAAGTAGCTTCAACGATGAAATTTTTAAGTGAGTTTTGGAAAATATAAAATATAAAATATAAAATATAAAATATAAAAAATATTTTGGAAAATGTGGTACACGCAAAAAATGTTTGGAAATAATGAAACTCGGTAAATTAATTCATTACGTTTTGATTTCCATCGTTGTTCTCCTTATCGGCTTCAAACGATCGTTTGAAAGATCTTCGGAACCCTTTTTTTAGTTAAGCGTACGGCATGATGACGTCATCGACTATTGTTAAGTCGTTCATACCGTCAGCTTGGAGAAAATCAGAGCCATCTAAAAGATCCCAAATATTAAGTGTTCAAATTTCGTATTTTATCGTAATAATATATTTTCTGTAATATATTCTACTTACATTAATCTTTATTCAGAGTCCCCTTTACTTTGATGTGAGCTCCTTCAACTAATGTTTCATCAAAGATGTGCTCGCCTATCTGCACTCTGAGTTTAAATGTGCCATCGGTGATAGCTCCCGTACCATGCGCAGAGTAGCCGTTCTTTTGAGTCGCGAATGATACTTTTATGTACCCCTTGACACCTAAAAAATATAATGATTGAACATTATGTTAATATTATATATACTTAAAAGAACTGTGACGATATATTTAATTTAAAAAAATTTATAAGTTCGAAGGTACTCACATACGGTACCAGTTGACTCGGAAATGTCCCTCAACTCGACCTGTTTGAATGTCACCGCAGGTCTGTTCGAATCTTCAGCGATATATGTACCGAGTAGTTCGATTTTTGAACGTCGGCCAACAGTTATCTCGTTACAAATGATGTTCTCGGAAGCTTTATAGTACTGTGGGGCGATTGGTGTTACTATTCCACGGGTGATACGAACAATCTACATAAAAAAAATAATTCTCATTAATACAGTATATAAACACAGTAGTAAACAATCATATAAACGCAACTGTTATCATTTACCTCGCGATAAGCTATGAGTGGCTCGTACATGTCGGCTTTCTCCTGCCATACGACGATTCGTATACGTTTTCCATCATCGTTATTTAAGATGAATTTAAATAGAGATTTTCGTGGATTTCCAACCGCTCTCAAGCTCTCGATGCCGTTGACGTACCCCAGGATCGTTCTGAAATCCAACAAGCAAATATAATAGAATGAGACTAATTAACTCATAATCAAGCGAATATAATGGAATGAGACTAATTATCTCATACTATACGAAACGATTCATGTGTTAAGGCATCACTATTTCGACGCAGGTATACGTAGTTACGCGACGTAACCTCAAAATAACAATTATCCAGTTAACATGGACACGCACGTTATAAAATTTATTTAATGTCAAAAATACTTACGTTGTATTATCTCCTGCTACGAGAGACTGAAGCTCATCACTCACAGTGAAATCGTCTTTCGTAATCGCTTGTTCAGCCATCTCGATGTTTTACCAAAAACTCTTCTAAGTGTACGATAGGTTTCCAAAGCGAAAATCGGAATGTTCGCTTCTCGTCGGTGTAAAACACGACAATTAGTATAGATATATATGCAAATTTGACGAATTTACGTCTCGACTTAATTTTTTTGCATCAAAATCAAAATAAAACGATTGATATTAATAATAAGGGTATTCACCGATGATACGAAACTCAACGTTGTGTTCGCAAATCACAAATAATGAACAAAATGTACTTGAGCGTACGACCGGAATAGGTTACTTTATTCTCCAGCGATCTGAAGTGAGCGCACCGAGCACGTCACCGTAAGCCAATTAGAATGTGTTTATAGCGGCTTCACGAAATAATCGCAGTTTCGATGTATTTCGTTACATCTATTTTTTAAGAAGGGACTAGGGTCATCACGAGCGCTGCGCGCGCGTCCGATGGTTCGGTGGCGCTGTAGCGCTCCGATGAAACGTGATTCCGACATTATTAATTTAGTATGGTAATTCTATAAGAGGGTTAAATAAACAATTGAATTTTTACAGAAATATTCATGATTAATTTGTTGTTCTTATTTTTTCGTCTTATCAACTTAGTCATTAAGATTCAATACGGTTAAAAATACATTTAAAAAATGGGATAAGGCCCCCCTCCCACGCCCCCACCAGTGCGACTCGCCTATTCTGCACGAAATTTAGGTTCGCTATCAAGAATTGATGGCGAACGAACTTCTGGTGTGAAGTCTCTCCTTGAATGAATCCGAAATCGAAATCGAAGAAAAATATTTTAAACTTGAGAATGGTTTATCCTTGGAGTGCATAATATCTGTAGTGTCATTGAAATAAAATGCTTGTTTATTGATATAACTCTTTGTACACAAAATTCTTTACGATTCCAGCGTGCTGCGGCCCCAGATAAACTTTTAGAGATTCCCAAGAACGCACGCGAGAGAAGGCCACATATAATTGACCATGGTTGAAAACATCTCTGCGAAGATCAACACTAATCTTTTCAAATGTTTGACCCTGCGACTTATTGATGGTCATAGCGAATGCTATCTTTACTGGAAATTGGCGTCGTTTGAACGTGAAGGGATATTCATTTTCACAGTATAGAGTGATACGATGCAAAAAAATTATCTCTCCGGTTTTATCACCGGATAGAATCTCACATCGCAAAATCGTATTACCTAGATCTAAAACCAGCAATCTCGTACCGTTGCACAAACCTTCGTTGATGCTTAAATTGCGGATTAGCATGATGATACAGTATTTACGGAGACGTAGTTCATGAGGCGGTAAGCTTGAGGGTGATAGGGTATTCAAGTACTCAGGTAAGATCGTTTCGTTGATTTCGTCGTTGTCACCACAATTTTCCGTGCTCTCAACGCTTGTGTAAAGGCGTTCCGTAGCCCTGTCGAATAAGTTCATTACTCTAGAGTTGATTTCTTCAACGTCGATATTCCGAGCGGATAGTATGGCACATTTTGCCACTTGTTTAAACTTTCTTGCTCTTACTAATTGTCCGCATGTATCTTCAACTATGTCTCGATCTGCGGGGGCTAAGCAACGCGCTGGAATTTGAAGATTATCGTTTGGATCGTTAAGAAGTCCATCACCAAGGTTGAGCAAAAAATGAGCGAATTCCACTTCGTTTGGTAAAACTCTCATATTTTCAGTTAGCGCGTATTTGGAAAAGTGCCGCCACAATGTACTGTATTTGATTGACAAATTCACTGTTTCGCTGCGCGTGCCTCGAACTAAAACCGGAAGTAGTTGGCGAAAATCGCCGCCGAGAACGATAACTTTTCCACCAAATGGTTTATTATTGTTCATAATGTTTTGTAATGTTCGGTCCGTCACTTCGAGTGCGTAACGTGGAGCCATAGGTGCTTCGTCCCAGATGAAAAGGTCAACGTTTTTCAAATACTCACCCTGTTTTGATTGCACTTTGATGCTCGATGTGGAATCGGAGTACAAAGGTACCGGAAGTCCAAATGTTTTGTGTACCGTTTTACCCTCAGGGAGCAAAATCGCTGCTATTCCGGTGAAAGCCATTGCACTGACGCACTTGCCTCTGCCTCGAACGAGATTTGAAAGAGTCGTATATGTAAAAGTCTTGCCGGATCCTCCGGGACCATCGATATAGAAACAAGTTTGTTCGGCGTTGTCATTCTCGAGCGCACTTAAAACGTCATCGACGAAAGTTTTTTGAGTATTGTTGAGCTGTCCATATTGTTGCGTGCCGATTGCGATAAACTCAGCAGGCAACACGTCAAGCTCATCCCGATCCAAGATCGCTACCTGTTCCATTGACGGGAATCGAGATAGATCTCTATCGAGCATGCGAGCGATTTACATGCACGCTTTTCTTTGCGCTAGCTGCATACCTATTCGTCTTGCGTAATCCTCGGATAGCTTGTTTTTAAATTCTTCCCATAGTTCTTCCGGATGAATCGGTTGACAATGAACCAGAATTCTCACGAATAGTCTTCGAAGGAGCCCAGGCATCATCCAAACTGCACCTTCGTCTATTGCTCTTCGCCACTCGTCGTCATCTTCGATTAAACCTAGAGCTAAGCACGTTGCAATAAAACTTTCACAAGTTTGCCCATCCACGGTCCTCAGGTCTTCGAAACTTTTGACTTCTTTAACGTTTAACAAAAGTAATCGAAGATGAAACAATTCGGTCTGAGGCGGACTTACCGAATACATTCGTCCTATTGCATGATGTCCACGCTGTCGATTTTCCCATCTGGAAACGGTTCTTTCATTGATATTCATTTTTTTGTACACGTAGTGCGATGGAATATCGGGATATGCGAACTGTCTTGCAGATTCATCCCGAACATTCAACTCAAAGTAATCCATGAGCATTGTTACACGACTAATCGCATTTCTTATGCCATCTTCATTCATGTCCGCCGGAATCGTGACGCTGTGTTGGTTTGGTAGATGTACCGGAAGACGTATGACTGGATGACTTTTTTCCTGCATTTTCTTGTCGAGAATACGCCAAACCGCTTCATTTGGTCCAACATAGCGAGCTTCAATGTGATTTTTTACTTCGTCATAATCAAGGATACGTTCTTCGCCATCTCCATTTTCATTGTTTGTTATTTGAATGGCGGCTGCATCATGTCCTTTATAAACGTATTTATACAAGTATTTTGGAGCAGTAATACTTGTTACAACCTCCACATTAATGTGGGAGTTGAACGTTTCGGATGACGTCGGACAATATGGAACAACCCAGCGATTATCGACGGTATGTCCGCCTCGACGCTCGTATAGATCTCCGGTGTCTCTTCTACGATAATACGGATAAGAATCTGCATTGATTGTTGTTTCTTCGCGAAATGATTTCGGAAAGTGTTTAGAGCATTTTCCATTCACCTCGCACCATGCCCCGCAAGGTCCATGGATCATGTTCCGCATAACGATTTGATGCAATATAGGATTCGATTGGGGATCAGGGATCTCTGCACAGATGAATCTGTCAACCATCTCGGGTCTTGCTAGCTTATGCTTCAGTGTTACCAGTAAGTGAATGTGTAGTAAACCACGCTTTTGCGACTCGATCGTGTAAACGTACGCTTTAATCTCGCCAAAGAAATGTTGTCGAGTGATGAGATCGAGTAAATGTTTTTTCTTCATATCGAAGACGCGCGCAGTGAGATCTGGTCGGTCTGAGGGTTGTTGACCAGGAAGTAAATTGTCCTTGATTTCACGCCAGTTCGGATTGCAAGTCATCGTGATGAAAAGATCTGGCTTGCCGAACTTTCGAACTATTCCCATTGCGTCTTGATAGTGTTGCATCATATTTCGCGGTGAGCCAGTGAAGGTTGAAGGTAAAATGACAATTCGTCCGACTCGTGCATCCGCGTCATGCGCAGTAGTGTTTAAATAATCTATCAATCCAGTATAAGTTTCTGCACGTATCTTTGCTTGATTTGACCTTATAAATTCGATGCGATCTTTCTCGACTTTTACATAATGGTCTACAACCCATTGTTGGTATAAACGTCGTCCCAAAAGAATAGCGTTTCCTCCATCGTTTTCGCGGATTGCCATTCGATGTCTTACATATGCTTCTCTTGAAATACATTTATGTTCATTACCTGTTTGTCTTAGATTTCGATGCCAACCTCGAGTACCAAATGGATAAAACAATGGATAGATCCAAGGTTCAACATTCGGATCCATGGTACTGACGAACTGTAGTTTCCTAGTGTTTTTATTACATATAGTAACGTATGATTCGGGAATTTCTCCATCAGCGGTAGTGGAGAAAACCGCAGCGACTTCGTTACTTCGTTGGAAGTTGAATCGTCGGCGATCCATACCTGGTTTTAACGTGAAAAGTAACTGTAGTTCGCCAGATTGCGTATCATTAGCTTCATGTACATTTCGTTGTTGCGCTTGTAATTCTTCGCCCATCATTTGATATGATTGAGCGAAGATGTTATTGTCACGCATAATGCGATCGATTAGTCCGAGTAGACCTCGGTCGATAGCTGTGTTTCGACGTTGTAACGAATCTACTGCTTCATTCGAATCAATGATAAATAGTTGACCGTAGCTTGGCAATTCGTTAGAAGCTGGATATAATGCTGTATTTACTTGATAGTAAATTTGCCCTTGTATTTTGAAGCAATACGGTCCGGGGCGTCTTCCCTCGAAGTTCATCAAATTAGCATTAAAGGACGCGAATGAAAACGAAGAGTTGTAGTTTCGGATACGCTCGAAAAATGCGTTCGACTTTTCATGTGTCCCATTGAATAAAGAACTTAATTCTTCTGGCATGTCTGGTAGGCCTTCAAGATTGGCTTTGCCATAAGAGCAGCAATCATGGAACGAATTTCGCATGTGAGATACTTTTTCGCATACGAAATGTGCAGCATTACAATGTGTACAACGTTCGGTCATGCTACCACCGTAGTGTTCTTGTACATTATCATCCGGTGCTGTGGCAGGCAATGCAGCTCTTTGTTCGATAAGTATTTGTCGATGTCTGCGCTGTCGTTCAGCGTCAGTCAATGCGTTAATACATTGATCATTGTTAGGATCAGGTAGTGTCATTTCTCGATCTAGATTTATAACACGCGGGTCTTGTTGAGCGGTTAGTAATTCTGCATCTGCATCTAAAACTGCATCGAAATTACCACACTCTTGTACATTTACACCGCATTGTCGTGTTAGTGTTAATCTATTGACTTCTTGTACATCTGAAACCACTCGATTGTCCAGTATGTCTGGTAATACATCTTGTGGACGTTTTTTCAATTTATCACGTCGACGTCTTTGATTTTCAGCGTTTTTTTCTAATTTGGCACGCTTTAGTTCTTCTTCTTCTTCAGGGGTCCGATTAACCTTACGTCTTCCCATTATGCACTTTGATTGAGTTTCACTTTATATTTGAACATCAAAGCAAAAATCAATTTCTTTAATCAATCATTTTTACGTGTAATGTAAATTAATGCATGAAAAAAGGTAGTCTATTGGAAATTATTGAAACAATGGGTTTTTTTCAGTAAAAATGTTATGAACAAATAATACTACTACCAAATGCAACAACTTAAATCACTATATCTTAAGTATTATTTGCAAAATATGGTTTTTGTGGAAAATAAAAATATTGACTTATAATACTTTCGATACTTACTTCAATGATCAAGTATGGCCTTTTTTTGATAACAAGATTTCAAGTCGTTATTTTATAGCTTATAATAATAATATAAATTTACATTATCATCATCATCATCATCATCATCATCATCATCATAATCATCATCGTCATTTTTATCATATAGTCATATTCGTTATCAATTCAAATTAAATCAAACGGTTAGTTTTATCAATATTAACAGTACACTCTTTCTCCTCATCACCATCTACTTCATCAATAATTCTTCGTGTTCCTTGTGGAATCTGCAAAGCGAACATTTTTTTTTTATAATTATCATTGTTTATCGTATTAAAGTTGAAGAGATTGTAATATTCGCAGTAAAGGGTGATGTGTGTAAGATTAAAATTTTATTTTTTTTACGAAAAAGATTATACGAATTGTATTATTTTTTATTTCACGGCGTGCGAGAAAGCCGCTTTCTTGCACGCTTCGCTTCGCTGCGCGTGTGAGAAAATGCATTTCTCGCACTCGTGAAATAAAATTTTGTACGATACTCGTGCGAGAAACTTTTTCGCACTTTTTCTCGTGTGTGTAGAATGTACTATTCTACAACCTATCAATGTATGTATGTATGTCCCTGCGTGGGATGTATGTATATCCCTGTTCTATTCTATCAATTATGCATAATTTTTTATAACTCAGTTTTATTACATGTGAAACCTTGCAATTTTAATTTTTTTTTTATATGGAAAAAATGTGTAGAAAAAATAAAAATTCAAATCAAAGAGAAAAATCTGAAAAAATTCATGTGTTCAGAAAAATAAACGAATCATTTTCATTAAAAAAAAAGTTGAGTTACCGTAAATTAGTTTAACAATTTTTTTTTTCACGAATTTGTTGATAACATTTTGCAATTATTATTATGCAAAATTAATCTTTTCAGTACCTTTAATGTGCATGAATTTTTTCAGATTTTTATACTATCGAGAAGTGTTTGCAATTCCCTCTCCATTTCGTCGCATTTAGACGAAATGAACACCAAGCGCTCCAACCTCTTTAAGTCGATATATTCATACGCCAATTATCATTGCAGAAAAAAATGTCGAAAATAAAGTTATTGTTACATTATATTATAATTATAAACTTACCTTTTTGATGATGTATGTATCTTACGTACAAATGATGAAATCGGTTGAATTAAATGGTGATCGGTAATCAGTGAAGGCGATCGTTTCGATTCTTGATCTTAAAACGCACTATTCCACACACTCACAATCACAACACCGATAATATCCGATAATATTCGATAGTTCTGATAATATTATATTTGCTGCTCCAACAAAGTTTTCGCTAATATCTATTTTTTTTTCGTCGATCTCGATTGACGTTTTAATGTAACGCCACAGCCATTATGTTTTCTGATTTCAATTGAAAATCAGAAACGACGTGGTTCAGGTAAGACGCTATATCTGAAAAAAAAAAAAGAAATTCTCGAGAAATCTCAAATTGAAAGCGGCGTATAACGTGACATCAGTCGCTCGAGTTGAACGCGCATCGATATCGAAAGATAGAGAGAGCGCGTTTGCTGTTAAAGCGGTTTACCTGTCAAATAAATTAAATATAATATATATAAAGTTATGTGAAAAAAAATGAAACTTGTAATAAATATAAAAATACATTTTTCATTCTGTGTTTATTTCATTTAAAATTAAACAATACAATGATAATAAAATATTGTGTTGACGTCGGTTACTTCCTCATTTTCATCGTCGTGCTATATATACGTCGTTAACCCGGTCGTACAAAATTATATTATTTATTTATTTTTTTTATTACATGTCCTTATGTAATAACGATACAAAGTTATGTGTGAAAATAGGAATACAAATTCGTTACGTAATACTTATGTTCTGAGTAAAAATGTGGAAGCATGTAATCTTTATAAATATTACAATGGCATGAAGTAGTTTTTTGTCTCAAAATCACTCCAGCATAATACTTTGACATTAATAATCACAGAATCAAAGTTTTTTTTTCTGAAATTCGTTGAAATTCGAGTTAATTTTTTTTCGTAACTCGTGCATGAATCGCGGCACTTTCCATGGCAGTCTTGCGAGCCGAAAGTGGCCCATAGCATGCCAATCGCGAAATGATCGAGTCGCGCATGCGCAGTTCGTATTTTGTTCACTTTCGGCCCTTGGGATTTTACTTTCGACGTTTTCGCCCCTAGAGACATAACCTCACTTTTCAGTGTTCGTCTCGCGCGACTGCCATTCCAAGTGCCGCAGATTCATGCACTCGTTACGAAAAATATGATGTGCAACGAGGGTCGAATTGGCGATTGCGACTCGTGTGATTGCAGCCCTCGCTTCGCTCGGGCAGCAAACCTCACACTCGTCGCAATCGTCAACTTTCGACCCTTGTTGCACAATATACTATTTTGTTTCTCGCGAAGTACTCGAAGGCTTTACGGAAAATTTCCCGAAAGACAATTTCCCGAAAACACAATTGTGTTTTCGCCATAAGAAATATCAATTTGCGCGAGTTACTCCGCAAGTCATGCAGAGCAATTGGACGAGTGTGCCGTTGGGGGCGAGAGGAGTTCTGACGAACCAAGGGAATTGTATTTTACTGTACTTCACGTGTGAGAAATGTACTCGCGCGCTGATCGCTGCTCTTTCTCTCTCTCTCTCTCTCTTTCTCAGTGCAGAGTAAAACCGACTTTTTCGTTAACGTTTCCATTGTACTCGCTTCAACGTACATTGTTATAATTCCGTCAGTTTCGTGAAACGCACACAGAGAGAGGGTTGAAATAGTTTGCGAATTACTAACTTTCTGTCATTTTTTTTTTTCCTTTCCTTTACCGAAGTCGTGTTCGACAATAGTAACCGAGGAAGGGGTTTAAGTTGCACCTCGGTGACTATGTTTTAAGAATTTTTTTTTTTTCTTTGATGCCGAAGGAACTCGTTCTCTTGACTTCTTTCCTCGCGACGGTCAAAGAATCAATATTTCGAAACTTTCGCGCGGAACCCACGGGAGACATCGTCCTTTACTTGGAAATCTAAAGTTTCTCGATCGGTCGTGGCGCGACGACCTTTTTGCTCGATTAAATACGCCAGATGAGGATGGATCAAGACCTGTCGGTGGAAGGAAAGGGAAACGCGAAAGTAATGATCGCGCGAATGTTTGATCGATCACCGAACGTAACTACTTGCATTCTTGCGCTGAGTTTTTATTTCTCGGATATAGTAGAAAAATTCTCGAGCTAATAGAATTTCGCGAATCTCATGCCGCGTATGATGTATATATATTTTTAGGTTTTTTGTTTTTTTATAATTATTTTTAACTTCGCCACGACGGAAATATTCCATGTAAGAGTTATCGTCCTGCCAGTTTCAACGTAACGAGTCGACGATTATACTCCGAAATCATAAAACGTAGAAATGAGGTTGAGTAGTTGAATGTCCTCGACAAACGTTTATTTCGATCTTTGGCTCCGACCTCTGTGTATATATATCTATATAGACTCATAGCAATGGTCAGAACATCGTGCGCTGCTTCAAAGTGTTCCGTACGTAAGCTTTGGTAACGCGTACCTGTCTCTCGATTTTAAATTGCAGCGCAGCAAACTTACCCCGACTATCGGAAATGCGGTGACAATTCGATGCAACGTTATATTGTCGGCGTTGGCTTTCTTCTCGATGCGATATTTCTTCATCAGTCTGTGCGATTCTTCGTACTCTTCGCTGGTGACGGTGAAACGAATGTCCGACGATCAACATCGCGCTCGACCATTTTTTTTTTGTAACTTTTTTCGATAATTTTCTCTCGATTTGAAATTGGCGCAGCAAACTCCCCTCGACTATCGAAAATGCGGCGGCAATTCGATGCAACGTTATATTGAGACCATCTCGTCGATGGCTTGAACGGCAGTATCTTTTTATTTATAACGCGATGCACAATAAAAAGGTAAATATACGGTGTGACACACGATTAATTAAAGAAATTTGTTCTTTCTCGCTGAAAATCTTGAACGGAAACGAAGTTTGGGCGGAGCGAGAAAGGGAAAGACACTCGGGTGTTATTCTATTTTTCTTTTCTGTAAATAAAGAATGAAAATAAATTAATACTAATAATAAATTAATAATTAAATGAAAAACTTGTTAATAAATTGTAAATAAAATTAAAAATTATTCTTTATAATTTTATTTTTATTAATTTTATTTTTTTCTTTATGTTTTTCTTTTTTTATTTATATTTATTTATTTATTATTATTAGAATTTTTTTTTTTATTTTCTTTTGTAATTCATTTTTTTTTTTTTTTGCTTTGAAATCAAAATATTATTTTACCTTTTGCGGTACACTTGTGGCTTCCATCATGTCATCCTTGTCCATGAGGGTTCCGACTACTTTTTGGATATGGGATCCGATTTCGACTTGCAAATATGGGGTGCCGTTGTCCCAGTGCATCACTCCTACGACGGAAACCATGCAGCCTTCTATCAAATCGGTTGGTAGCTTGTTACTGTCGGCCACGCGAACCGATAGTTTGAGTATACCGTTGGTGATGGCGCCGAGAGCATACGTAGAATTGCTGTTTCTGTGTGTTGTTCGCGCAAAATCCATTTTCAGATTGCCTGTGATATCTATAAAAACAAAAAAAAAAAAATTCAGAATTCTCTAATCGTATATAATTAGATTAAATTGTAAATAATTAAATTGTAAATTATTGAATTGTAAATAATTAAATTGTAAATTATTGAATTATAAATAATTAAATTGTAAATAATTTTAAATTATAAATAATTAAATTGTAAATAATTTTAAATTGTAAATAATTAAATTGTAAATAATTAAATTGTAAATTATTGAATTGTAAATAATTAAATTGTAAATAACAATATTTTTTATTTTTTTTTTATAACTGATTTTTTGTTTCATTTTAAACTCCAAAAAATAAATACAAAAAAAACTTACCAATGACTTGCCCTTCCATCTCGCCGAGATCATCCTATTCGACATGTTCTGCTTCGTCAATTAGATTATTAATCGGCTCGAAGAATCCTTCGTCGACTACTCTTGTAGTTTCCTGTATCGCCAACTCGTACGGGAGATTCCCTGTGTTGTACGCCGAGTTCTCGATGTGTTTGGCGGCTACGCCATTCATTTTGAGAATCTGAAAATATGTATTTTAAAATGAATATTATTAATTTGTAAAATCATTATATTATTTCATGTCTTATAATAAATACTAACCTTATTTACTTGGATGTAATCTTTCATCTTTGCGATGTGATCTTGCCATACGACGCATTGCACACGCTTTCCTGCATTATTGTTCAAGACAAATTTAATGATTGTATATTTGCGGTCCTTGCCGACGGTCTTTGGACTTTCTGCTACATCGATGAAGCCGCATACCGCACTGAAAAAATGTTTAAAATAAAAATTTCAATTACCACACATGCGTTTGCCATGCCGTTACAATATATTTTATGACACTCCGTGTGAGAAGTGCCTATGTCTCACGTTTGTGACATAAAATGTTGTATCGCACTTGTGGGAGAAACTTTTTCTCCTGAATGAGAAGTTCCTTCGCACTTGATCAATCGCACAAATCGCACGAATTTAATTGAAATATAGAAAAATTTAACCACAAATTGATATTTAAAGCCGAAAATACGTATAATAAAATCGAGCATGCGGCGAAAATTCGAGGTTAAATTAAAAAAAATTAGATTGTAATGAAATTAATCGTAAAAATACTTTATTTTATATAAAATCAGTGTGCGAAGTGAATATATTAAACGTACGAAATCCCACGATGATGAATTTAATGTTTGAACTTTTTTTTTCCGTCAAAACTCATCGACCGCGACATCGACAAGAAATCCGAAACTGTCTACGCGAGAAGTCGATAACTATATATATTCAGAGATCTATTTACTGACGAAATCACACTTCATTGAAATTTCAAAAAAATATACGAACAAAAATGTCAAATAATCATGATTTAAAAAAAAAATAATGTAATAAAAATTAATAAAATCGAATTCATCAATATATATTGAGACGGTATTAAATTTTCAACTATCCCCTACACTAGAAAAATGCAAATAATTAGAACGAAAAATCCATGTGAAAATTCATATGGTAAATGCCGGATCGATTATCGGTCATTTACCAGACTTTGCGAAGAAGTCAGCATACGAATTACCGACCGCGCAGTTAATCAATAACGACGGTCGATAGCGGGAGCTGCCCGGTAGTATTGCATCATTTGTGCACACGGTTTTCTTAAGCTGTTGCGGCAGACCCCGGGCAGCGATAATAAAGGACAGCGAAGTTTGACGTACTTCGTGCGTCAATGGACATAAAAAAGGGCCTCGCGCTCGGGTATATAAGACCGATCGCGAGCACAGAGACGGGACTTCGATCCAAAAACTCGAACGAGGAGGAACTCATGCGCGGCTACGGCTCGTTTGATCTTGAGTACTCCATCTTACTTATCGATAATTCTCGATAAGAAGAGTTCAACACCGTTCCTTTTCGAGTAAAGCGTTGCTTTACTCGACAGAGTCCCGACGCTAAGAAGAAGCAAGGGACTAGTTTTTTTTAACGACGATCCAATCGATGAAGGAAGAAATCAACGCCGGCCATTCGTCTTAATCATTAATTAAATCAATTTTCTTACAGCGAACAGATCCTTTTTGAATCTAAATATCTCCTATCCAAACACAGCGCCGGCAACCGCCTTGGGGGACCTCGGCAACCGCTTTCGTCTAGTGTTACCTTTCCTATAAAAAACCAGCGCCGGCAACTACCTTGGGGGACCTCGGTGACCGCTTTCGTCTCGGTTTATCCTTCTAATCATAAATTAACGTAGAATCAATTGCATTGCGGTGACGCATTAGTACACGACAGCGCCGGCGACTGCCTTGGGGGACCTCGGCGACTGCTTTCGTCTCGTTGGTGGCTAATATCGATCATCTAACGTAGAATCATTTTTTTTTGCCCGGCTTATCTCTTCGTGACAGCGCCGGCGACTGCCTTGGGGGACCTCGGCGACTGCTTTCGTCTCGTCATTAACTGATAAGTGACTGGTTAACGTAGAAGCTAAAATCCCAAAAACTTCCACAAATAAAACAACCTGTCGATCTGTTTCGCAAATTAAACATTCAAGAGCTAAAATTCCAAGCAAATTATTGGACAAATTTCCTCTTTTATTTTGTATTCACATCATTGTTTCAATAAAATCAAAATTATTGTTGACAATTCGAATCAACAAATAGATTTCTAATTTACAGCACCTGCCCTCACATCTACGTGAGCCAAAAACTCACAATAGCGAACGTTTCGGAGCAAAGAGCTGTAAGCCTCCAAAAACGTACCGTTACAATATATATAAATAAAAAATCAATGTTCTGAATATTTAAAAAGTAAATACTTACACCGTGTAGTCCGGTGTGGTAATAGCTTCCAACGCTCTGCTGCTCGTAAATTTAATAATATGTTTATCACTCGCCATGTTATTGAATCGATATTGATAAACCGATACTTCTAACGACGCTCTCGGTATTGAAATTGCTGAATGCCGAGATGTTTGTCACCACAGCAACGAAAAACAATTGAGGCGATACTCGTATATAGAATGTTAAACAAAAAAAAAAAACGAAACAAAATACTACCGCTGAATAGTATACCCGCGTTCCTCACACACCAATAAAGGCGCGTATATTCCGATTACGAGTGAACAATGGTTAATTTCAGAAGAGGAATAACCGATTCCATCTTTACATCTGAAACGGTTCAGGATATTCAGATAGGCGATCGAAGTGTGTAAGTGTATATCACGTACAGAATAACGTACTTAATAATAATAATAATTAAAATAATGTACACTGACTAAATAATCACGTTTTTATGTTTTTTTTATAATAAAAGCGATATTATCGGATACGTGCGAAATATTGAAGTACCGCGGAGATATTATAATGTACTCCATTTCAAATTCACGCTGGAGAACTGTACGGGCCAACGGATCCAGTGCGTTGTGAGGAACCGTAACGACGTAAATCCGAGAGTAAATCAAGTCGAAAACGTGCGAAATATTATCCGTTTCAATGGGGTAAGTATTTTTTTCAATAATTTTTAATATATATAGCACATTTCGACAACCTCTGCAATAATAAAATCTATAATAAAACAAATTAATGAGTAAAAATAAAAAATGACTAAAAAAAATGTTTTTCTTTGCAAATTTGCCAGATATTTAGTTTCGATATGGGGACAGCTACGTCAATCGATGAACATGATACGAACATTGGAAATGTTCCTTTCCAAGTGATAATCGAGGAACATTGCGAAGTCAAAGAATTCACCGGTTTCAATTACTGAAAACGAATAAAAAATGAAAAAAGTATTAATGAATAATGTAATTTAAAAACAAAATTTATTTATTCATCGCCGTTTAATAAAAAAATATGTAAAAACAAAATTTATTTATTCATCGCCGTTTAATAAAAAAATATGTAAAAACAAAATTTATTTATTCATCGCCGTTTAATAAAAAAATATGTAAAAACAAAATTTATTTATTCATCGCCGTTTAATAAAAAAATATAATGCAATAAAGGACTGAAACGACGACGGGTACACGAGGCGGACACACAAACGCTCACGCGTAACTACGATCTACGAGAATGACATTCCGCACAGCGAAACGATAAATATATTGCTAACATTGTCCAATTATAAATTCAAGCAAACAACACTCTCGAGAACGAAACAATTATTTTATTTTTCAAGTTCGTTGCCGAAGCAAATGCGATAAAATGCACACTGCATGGATACATCGAAGTTTGGAGATTATAAACATCGCAATATTGTTTTTTCAACTTTTTCACTCCGGAAATGTGATTCATACGATGTTTGTAGAGAAGTTTGGATGCGTTGTATTAGTTAGAGTTTTTTTTTTAATGAGCTTCGAAATTTATACGTAATTTTTTAATTGAGAATTTTTTTTTTTTTTTTTTTTTTTTTTCGGATAAAATTGTCGGGATTTACGAGGTGGCGGCGATCTTTATTGATCGGATCGCCGTTCGTGCGACCGCCAGCTGCATCTGTAAGTTTCACTCGAATTCTTACAATTCAATTTTCAAGATCGGTGTGGACTTTGCTTATTGCACGAAACTTTTTATATTTTATGTACGTCTCGAATGTTTCTCCGTCATGAAGGCTCAACTCGATTCACGAATTGAGTCGGACGATAACACATTTCACAGAGGACAAAGTCTCGGAAGCGAATCTCACTCGAGTTTAGTTATTCTTTCAATTTCTCTCTCGCGATCCGCGTTCGCCGAAACTCGAGAGAGGACTCTCGTAGACTTTCGCGGAAAATCCTTTTATCCTTCGGGAGTATATGAAGCGCAAAAAACCCGTATTTCCCTTAACGTTTTTTTACGCTTTACGCAATGGAACTTCGACAAAAGTTGTTGAATTATGTCGATTACATGAAAATAAAAAATAATAAAATTTATTTTTTGATTTTATACAATTCATAATATCGAATGATTTATATGTTTTTACGATTTAATTTATACAAAAAAAAATTAATAATAATAATAAAAAATGTATAGTTATATTTTTTTATCGCAAAAAACATTAACTACAACAGTTTAACGTTTACCAATGATCGCCAAAATGAATTATGAAGTACATATCGTAAATTTCGAATGTTTTAACATTTTCCCATGAGTCGTGAATTCATAAAACGAACCCCGACAGACGATCCCTTCCCGCGAAGCGTAAAGGGGGTAAAGATTTGTTGTGTTGGTCATCGTCACTTCATTTTTCGTTGGGCTCCTTAAAACGCCGTGTGCGCACAATGCCTAAAAACGGCAAAGTCCGTAGTTCCGAAACGGGAGCAAAGTAATCTGAATCCATTTCAATCGAATTCGCAGCCAGCGTATTAATATTTATTAACATCTCGTTATCGAACCATTTTTTTTTTTTTGTCGATCAATCGATCAAAATAAAATAAAACGTTCGGTTTTCGTGCAGTAGATGCGAAAAATCGTACGAAAAATAATCCAAAGATCGTCGGGTATAATACGAAGAAAGAAAAGATGGTAAACAATAAAACATATTTCAAGGGAAAGGAGAGATAAAAAAAAAAGTATAATGCAATTTAACGTCGCCAAAAAAATCGCAACGCATAAAAAAAAAACCACCACGCAAGTTTAGCAACGCTACACATCGAATTGGCCCTTCGTCACTTCAACAGCCTCGGAAAGACATCGAAGGATGGATAAATGATCATTCGCGACGCTATTCGAGCGAAAACGCGTTCTATTCCTTTGTTTTAACAAAAGATATAAAGAGTCTCGTCGCGCATCTTAAATCGATGCTACTGCCCCACCGTAAATTTGCTTGTTAGACAAATATTGCGTATTAATCGATCTTAACGGCAGCGTAGATTTTTCGTATGAATGCATAGGCAGCGAAGAACCCGATGGTGCCGGTCAGCAGCCAGAATGTGAGAACCATCAGTGCCGTGTAACCAAAGTACATTAATGTTGGTGCCAATTCCGATATCTCTAATTTAGTCATGAGAAGTAGAATACGGAATATGCGAGTACGTAAACTGCCGAGCCGCCGTTCACTACGAAACTTCTCCACCACCACCTGTAGTCTTGTGAAGAAAAAAAAAACAAATACGAGTATAAAAATGCGTGTATTCGTTTTTTTCGTAAAATTATGCATAAGAATAGAATTAATCTCACCTTTCCGCACAATTGGAAGTGCGAAAAAAATGCAGATAAAGCTGTCCGTGTGTGGGTGACAACACTATTTCTCTCCGCATCTTTCGCGATTTTCTGTTCCTTTAAAAAATGGAACGAAAATTTTGCAAAGATTTTCTCGAGAGGGTTCATCCATCTATGACGTACGTTTGGGAGCGAATCGAACTGATAATTACATTTTCGTCGACATACGGACGAAACATCGATATACGGACTCTCATCACATACGTTTCACATACGAAATAAATTCTAATAAATGGATTTTCGCGAATACGCGAGTATTGCTGAAAACACAACTCGTCAACACAACTGAAAACACGACACGCTACAATTTCTGACACGAGAACACGAGAGACCACTTTTTTATATTAATATATAATAATATATAATAAAAATTCCGAAGGTCGGAAAAACGTAACCCCGAAACTTTCATCATCATGATCAATATATAACTAAACCGAATGTCAAACCGATGTGACGGCGGACGGCGGCGGCGGCGGCGGAGCCAAAAGATCGAAGCCGCGCGCACGACCGTCCGCGCATCATCGTCGTCATCGCCAACCAATCCCGGCACGAATAAACCGACAACAATACATGTATCGAACTTTCGATATAATGCGATATATCGTGACGAACCAACTTTTTAGGAGTGGACTATTAACAAATGACAAGGACAAACCTTCGAAAAAAAAAGCGTTGATCTTCGTAGAGATGTTTTCGGTCATGGTCAACTATACGTGGCCTTTTCCCGCGTGCGCTCTTGGGAATCTCTGAAGGTGTTTCTCGGGCAACAACAAAACGGAATTATAAAAAATTTTGTATACAAGGAATTGTATCAATAAACAAGACGTTTATTTCAAAGGATGTATAACAGGCGCAAAGGGGGGCGCTTTTCGTATTAGTTTGGATCTTATAAAAACTGTCATCCAATCTTAATACTCCAATCTAAAATTACACCCAATTAGAACACAATCAGAATGCTGCAGCGCCTCAAGACGCGAGGCGCGCGCGCAGCGCACGCAGACGCTCTAGTGAAGTTTAAACGATCAAGAAAAATCAACTGAGAAAAAAATGTTTTAAATTAAATTGTAACGGGTAAAAAAATTAACGGATTCAGGGCAATTCCGCGAAGATAAATTAACAATCTTTTTTTTAAACGAATTAATCATTCATCGAACAAAAATATTACTAGCGGCGGCGATAATGAGAAGAAATGAGTTAAAAAAAGATCCTCAAATTGACGGATGTCTTGATAGTAGATGAAAATCATGTATTGAATGTGAACGTTGCTCAACGAAAGTCATCAGCCCGCATTCGCCATCTTTAACAGATCAAAAAAATATTCTTCATTATAAAAAAATGATAAGTATGATACTGTAATTACTCTATAGGAAAATAGCGAAGATATATTGTGACGAGGCGTTATGAAACGCACTCTCTGTCCATCACTGAAAGAATAGAATACGCACGAGAGTCAAAGCCGCGCGTACACAGAGTGGATCCCCGCGGTGCCCGAGGAATCAAAAGAATAACGTACGAGAGTCTGCCGGAGATATATTATATTTTACAGGGTTCCGGCATCGCCTGTAGTCAAAGGAAAAGCGCGTAAGGAGTCCGCGAAGGGAGAGACACCGCGAAGACGGGACGACGAATCGCCGAATTACCGGCGTGCGAGGAGTTTTTTTCCCCTTCCCCTGATTAGCGAAGTACGCGTACCGTAGTACGGGCGAGCGATCATCACTCTCGTACACCGCGTCGTTTACGGAGAACCTGTCGTCGACTTAGATAGAGTAGACAAAAGAGAGCGTCTCTCTCTAACGTTGCGACGATAGAATAGTGCAGGATTGAGTCAGACAGATAGTCACAGTCGAGTATTCCGTGAAAAACGGGTTCGATATTCTTCGTGAAAAAGAACATAGATAATTCGCCAACGGAACCGATCCGCTGAGATAGAGATGCCGTGCTGACGGACGAGGACAATCGAAGTCGAGGATAGTTAGAAGGAAGCCCCGTGGGTCATCTGGCAGCGGAAAGAAAAGGTAGGTGCAAACGGTGCACACCATTTTTGGTTATTTCACTGCCAAGAATGCCGATCAGAGGATTTCTCGCTCGTACTCGGCAATTTATTCGGTTACATTTCCCCCGTAAAATCTCGAAGCGTAGAGCGGTTGCCGTCCATGACAAACGGTAGAATTTCGCGTAGAGTCTCGAGAAACTATTATTTTGTTTGAGCGATCGACGATCGATTATCGTCGATCGGGAAATTATTGTGAAAAAAAAGGGAATTGAGAGGAAGGAGTTAAATAAACGACGTATTTCGGTTTTATTATTTTACGAAAATTTGGTTGTTGTTATTCAATCGAAAAAAAAATAATATGTGATTTTCTCCCGAACTGCACTCCTTTCCCCCGTTAGTAGGATAAGAGAAATTGAGATTTTGAATAAAGGATAAGTCCCTGAGTATCGGGTGATAGATACCCTGGCGCCCAGCAACAACAACTGCGAGAAAAGGTAAGAATCGAGTTGTTGAAAAACAAGGGCGTCATTATAGATTGGACGGGGAGCCGAACTGCAGTAGAGGCCGAACTGCAAAAAGCCCGTTACAATATATACCTTTTGGGGAATTGAGGTAATGTTTATCATTAAACTCGGTTGGTAGTCGTCCCCGTCGATAGGAAGAATCTGCGCACCGGAATCTACCTGCAAGTACAGATACGCATCGCATTGCAAGGTTCCCGTTACGGAAACTTGCTGCCCCTTATGCAATGCATCGGGAAAGTTTCTCGAAGATGTTACGCGTATGTCGAGCTTCTGCTGTCCATCGGTAATGCAACCCAGCCAATACATCGACTCTCGGTTTCGGTGCCTTGCTTCGCGAAACGCTAGTTTTATCCAGCCGGTAATAATTGCAAGAAACAAAAGAAAATTGTTGTGTCTCCGACGCAACGAAATAATTTTATTTGGTAAAGGGATCGTTGCCAAATAAAGAGTTAATACTCAAGTTTGCGATTACAAACTAGATTCCATTTTTATTGAAATAATTCAATTAAATTGAAGTTCGTATTTAAATTTACAAAGTCCGATTACAATTTTATTTCTTTCTCAAACGTGAGCCTAACTCCGAGACCAACCGGTGAATTCAATAGTCGAGCTAAGACTGGCAATTACCCGGTTGCTATCCGCGAAGTTGAAATTGATGCATTTGCATTTTTGGGCCGTATCCATATATGGGCATGGGAATCGGCATCGTTCGATTCTTACTCTGCAAATTCCTACACGTGTCGGCTTCGCGACTCGGTGGATTTGCGAAAGAATATCGTGAAGCGATATTCTTTCAAACTCTATTATTTTATTCGTTTTTAATTCAAGTTTTCTTAGATATCTTTTAAAAAATAATTCGGGGTACAACATCCCTCCCCCTTTAAAAAGAAGAAATCGAGATTCTGAGATTAATTCGTTCTTGGTTGTTTTTTTTTTTTTCTTTTTCTTTAAGTTGGTTTCCTCAGAGGTTGGCTCATATTGCACAGTAATATTTTTATGTATGTTTTTTTTTTTTTTTTTTTTCCCAGATAATTTATTGATAATATTCCCCCTTTGTTTTTTTTTTGTGTGCACCTATTATTTTATACGTTTAATTTACATGGTGCTGGTGCTAGGTTCATTTCGGTGGAATGAAATTTTCAGCCTCCCGTTAGCCATTCGCACGCGAGTCTGCTGTAGCTGTTGAGACGCACGGTTGTAACTCTACCTCGGTGGGTCTCTCCGGCGTCTGTCGTGTTATGCACCGTCGCGAGATGTATGTGTAGGCTATATAGGCTATCAAGGCTACGAATATAATAATACCGAAAGAGTATACACCCACTGTGTGGTAGAAGTATGCGTTATTGTCATCTAAACTGTCTAATTCTTTTTTGACATGTTGTATCTTTACTCCTAGGTTATTTAATTCTTGCGGATTATTGATAATGTTTTTTAGTTTTAGTTTGTCACTTTCACTTTCGATCACTTCTGGTACTCTGCTACTCATGCTTAATGATAGGTTGTAGGGTGGTAGGTACGATTCGAATTCATTTTGCGTCGTTATTTTCTCTGTTTCGATTTTGAAGTCTTTGGCAGTCACGGTGCACTTCCCTATTAAAGCCAGTATACCTGATCCCTGTAACTTCTCGATTTTTCGTTCCTTTTTGTCGCACTTTATCGCTAGGGTTTCCGGTGTCGGCGTTACATACAATCATTTGTTGGTTTGTTTGAGGGTTATTATGATAGATCGCTTTAGTTTAATTACCCTTCTTCCGCATTTTTCGTTTGGAAACTCGAGGTTCGTATACGTCGCTACTTCGCATGGTACGTCCTCGTTTATTACTAGCGATGGATGTCGTGGTTTGCAAATGTATCGGTTTTCTTGGTGTTTACATTTTTCGAGTTCTGTTTGGGTCATTTTTATGTAGTGTCGGTGTTCTCTGTCTACAATGACGGGTTCGTTGGTCGTCTCGAGATATTGGTATGTGTCGCTGGCGGTACGCGTCGGTAATGGATAGGCTATGCTGACGCGGTAGTCTTGAGTTCCTACGAGTGGTATTTCGATTATTATGACTACGGCGTTTCGTCGGCTGAAGGCTTTCACATCGGATAGTGCTAGTATTTGTTGTGCTTGTTTTGTTGTTATTGGCGTAGGGAAATTTTGCCCTCTTGGCAGATGCGGTGAGGCCTTTGTCAGATATTCTGTCAATTTTTTCGGTGATATTACGCCTGGGTCTATGATGCCTTGAGATAGATGCGAGATGAAGTAGTTCAGTTCGTGTACTTCGTCTAGTAATCCCTCTACTATTATTCCTAATGCCGTAACGTGTTCGTCGAGTTCTTGTCTGACCGTTATTGTTGACATTCTGTTGCTGAGGCAAACCTCGATTTTACTCATTATGCCTCTTATCGCTTTTTCGTTTTCTGCTATCGTGGCTGTAGTTCGGTTGAAGGTGTTGATTGTTGTCTCTACAATTTGTATTTGATCTTTCATGCTTTCTTCGAGTGTTTTTTGTGGTATTTGGATTTGGTGTATCTCGTTGTCTATGCGTGTTGCGTCTGTTGCGTCCATGTTTCCCGTAATCGATTTTATTATTGAGCCTAGTCCGTCAATTATTCCTCTTCGGTATCAGCTGGTGTATCCTATCGTGTCATATATGATGCTTATTTCCTTGTCGATTTTCCGCATCATTGTCTGTACTGAATCTGCTAGCACGGCGCATAATGCGTCGTCCTGTTTTTGTTTTCCGCATTGTTCTAGTAATTCTTCTAAATTCAGTCGAGTCTTGTGTTCTCGCACGCGCATTGATGCTAGGTTTAGGTTTATTACGAGGCTTCAAGTGTGTTGGGTGACGGATAGTGTGCCCATTTCTTCGTAGAATATTCCTGACGTATCGGTCAATTTTTGTATCTCGTATGCTGCGGCCGCGGCTGTCGTCGGTGCTCCGTGGACGTAGCACCGACCGCGTACCGTGGGTCTGTAAGTTGAATTGTGTCTTGTAGTGTTATGTATATACGTATGTGGGGGTTTTTTTTTTCTAATGATCGATGAAATGTTGCAGACGGTTCGCGTGTACTTTTACGTTTTTTCTTCCCTTTTTTATAGTATAGTTTACAGGTGAGTCTTTGGCGATTATCTCGAATGGTCCTAATTTCTTTGGCGTTAATTTTGCTGACCTGCCGCGTCGGACTGTTGTGTCGTGTAATAGTACTTTATCTCCGACTGCGAATTCGGGCTCTTGCGATTTTTTATCGTATTGTTTTTTCGATTTTTCCTTCGCGACTATCAGTTGTTCTCGTGCGATCTTCCATGTTGCTCGCAGTCGTTCACGTAATTCTTGCGGGTAGTCGGCGTTTGCGTATGTTGTGCGCGGTTCTTGTTTTAGAGCTGTCGGTATTTCTGCGTGTCTTCCATACATGAGTTCGTGCGGTGTGAGACCTGTGGCGGTGTGTGGTGTGGTGTTGTAGGTAAACATTGCGTATGGTAGCCACGTATCCCAATTTTCCTGATCGTCGTCTGCGTAATTTTTTAGATATTCCGCTAGAGTTCTGTGCGACCTTTCTATTGCTCCGTTTGACTCTGGGTGGTACGCTGTAGTCTGAATCTTTTTTATCCTTAGTAATTTGCAGGATTCCTTGAAGGTCGCGCTGAGGAAATTTGTTCCTTGGTCCGACAATGCGATTTCCGGCGTTCCGAATCGACATATTATTTCGGTTACGAAGGCTTTTGCTACCTCCTTTGCTTCTTGTATTTCTAGTGGTACTGCGGCACTGTATTTTGTTAGTAAGTCTTGAAACGTGAGAATGTATTTGTGCCCAGCTGTGGTTTCGGTCAACGGTCCTACGATGTCGAGTGCGCATTTCTCGAGCGCTCGTCTTGGCGTATCGGTGATAACCAGCGGTGCCTTGATTTTTCGTTGACTTTTATTTTTCTGGCATTTTTCGCATTTAGCTACATAATTCTCGATTTGTTTTTTCATACCCGGCCATTTGTATTTTAGCTGTATGCGTTTTAATGTTCTCGTTGCATCTTGGTGTCCACCCAGAGGGACATCGTGATATTCCTTTAGTATTTTTTCACGTTCGTTTTCGTCTGGGCAGGCTACGCCTATGCTGCAGCTGTCCTTGTCCCCCCCCGGGTCTTTTACTCCGACTAGCCATATGAGGGGTTTGTGGTCCGTTACTACTTTAAATTTTGTTCCGTATACGTATGGTCTGAACTGTTTTATAGCCCATACTATTGCGAGTAGTTCTTTCTCTGCTGTCGTGTAATTTACCTCGGATTTGTTGAGTGTGCGGCTCGCGTAGCTCACCGGGCGATCCTGACCTATCTCACCTTGTGATAAGATGGCTCCGATTGCCTTGTCGGATGCGTCTGTGGTCACTATAAACTGCTTCGTAAAATCCGGATATTGTAATACGGGTGCTGTAGTCAACGCTGTTTTTAATTTCTCGAATGCTTCGTCATGTCGTGCGCTCCATTCGAATCTTGGTTCTTTGTTTGTTAATTCTGTGAGCGGTTTTGCGATCTTGGCGAATTCGTTGATGAATTTTCTGTAGTACCCTGCTAGTCCGAGGAAGGATTGTACGCCCTTTACGTTTTTCGGTGTAGACAATTTTTGTACGCTTTTTATTTTTTTCGGATCGGGTTTTACTCCTTCTTCTGAGATCACGTGTCACAGGTAGTGTGTTTCCTTCCTCAGGAAGCGACATTTTCGCGGCTGTATTGCCAGTTTGGCTGTTCTGAGTCGTTGAAACACCTCTTTTAATCGTTTGTTGTGTTCCGTCAGTGTTGATCCGAAGATGACGATATCGTCGAGATATACGTAGCATTTTGCGCCTTGCATTCCAGCTAGTACCAAATTCATCAGTCGTTGAAATGTCGGCGGCGCGTTTTTCAGTCCGAATGGCATCCGATTGTACTCGAAGTGTCCTTGCGGCGTCGAAAACGCTGTCTTCTCCTTGTCGCTCTCTGCCATCGGGATTTGATGGAATCCTGAGGCGAGGTCGAGGGTAGTGAAGTATTGTGCTTTTCCCAACTGATCCAATATTTCTGTAATATTCGGCAGTGGGTATGAGTCGCCGATCGTAGCTTCATTCAGTTTTCTGAAGTCTACTACCACTCTCATTCGTACTTTTCCCGTATCGTCGGGCTTTTTCGCCACTACCAGTAGCGGTGCGTTCCATTGGCTCCGGCTTGGGCGTATGATTCCGTCTTTTAACATTTCAGCTGTCTGTCTCTGTACTTCTTGCTTGTGAACCTCTGGTAAACGGTACGGATTGACCTTGATAGGCCGTGTTCCTTCCCTAAGCGGGATGCTATATTCCACTTGGTCGGTGAATTGCAATTTGTCTCCTTCTAGGCGAAATATATCTTCGTAGTCTTCGCATATTTCCATGAGCGTGTCGCATTCTTCTTTATTCAGGTGACTGGTTATAACTTCCTTTCGTAGATTTTCCATACGCGCGGTTCCGCTCGCCGTGCCGATGGTGTATATTCGGAGTGCCTCTGCGTCGGCCTCGCTCGTCAATTCGGTTAGAGTCAGCGGTTCCAGCGTAACAGTGGGTCGTTGTATCTCTACTTCATTTTCCGTCGTATTTATTATGCTTACGACGCAGCTACTGGCGTCCGGCGGTGTCACGCACGATTCCAGTATGATTCCCTCTGCGATTTCGGTCTTGTTAATCATTCCGATGAATTTGCTGCTGGTTTTTGCGTGCACCAAACTTTCGCTTCGGGGTGGTAATTTCATGGTATTTGTTCCATCGATAAGCGGCATGCAGTGCCCGTATAGTTTCATGACTTCGCCGCCTATGATATCGGCTTTGTGCTTCTTTATGAATTCCATTCCGAGTAATCCATCGACGTCGAGGGGTACGTCTCCGCCCACGACGTAAAACCAATGTTTTATCACGAGGGCCGGGGTATTTAATTTTACTTGAGCCTTGCATAGGGACCTTATTTTTGCTCCCGCTACTCCCGCCAGGTCGATTACCTCGTCTTCGATTGGAGTTTCGGGCGTTAGCGCGGCTTCCTTGATTATGCTGCACTGTGCGCCCGTGTCGGCTTTCAAGGTGAGTATCCCCGTAACGGCGTGTGGCGATTCGATGTGGAAATCGCTCGCTGTTTCGCTCGGTGTGGGTAAGGCGATATGGTACACCGTCGCTGCTCCTGCGTCATTTTTTCTTGCATTTTCTTTCGTTAGTGTATTTAATCGTAGCATTCCCAATGTTTTCTTCTCCGGCTCTTGGTCGTTAGACGTTGGCGTTGCGTTGCTGTTTCCCTGGTTGTTTGAGTTGGTTCCTTGTCCGTTCCGTCCGTATCCATTTTGCCCTTGATGGTATTGTCCCTGCTGGCGGTTTTGTCCTTGGTAATTATTTCTCCCTTGTTGATTGTTGCGCCCTTGATAGTTGTTGCGCCCCTGGTAGTTATTTTTATTTTGTCCTCGTCCCTGATTTGCCGATGCGTGATTCTGTATTTCCTGTTCCGCCATTCCTTGATCTCGCATTCGTTTCCGGCAGTCCTTATACACGTGTCCCTTTTTCCCGCAGTAGTTGCATACTATGTCTACAACGTTTACGTGACCGACTGGGTCCTGGTGCGGGTAGGCTGAATCGTCCTCGCGAGCTTCTGCAATCCCTTACGAGATGTCCCATTTTACCACACCCATGGCATTTCGGCAAGGGTGGTCGGTCATGATGGGTCTGCTTGTTGATTGAATCGTTTCCCTGTGCCGTCTTTTCCTCTTCCATCGCACCTTTCATGGCGGTTGAGAGGTCGGCATAACCTCGTGCTTTCACGATTATTTGGTATTCGCGTCGGAGTCCCCTTTCGAAATTGTGCAGGCCCGTCTGTCGGATGTACTCTTCGATTGCTTGTTTTTTTGTTTCATTATTTTCGACCGCGGTGCTCGCGTCTATTAAGTCCATCATTACTTTTTCCAGTCTTTGTCCGAATGCTAGTACTGTCTCGTTTGGTTTTTGTTTGCTTGTATTGAACTCTACTTGTAATGCGGCTACCGTTCGTTGTGTACCGTACAACGCGCTTAATTCGTCTTTAAATTTTTTGAACGTATCTATCTGTTTGTACTTTATGTCTTTCGCGGCTTTTCCTACAATTTTTGTTTTTAAAACGGCCTCTAGTAAGTCCGCCTTATCTGTCGCGGCTACCTTTTTGTCGGCATATTCATACGCGCTTATTATGTCCTCTACTTCTTCGGGTGTCGTACCGTCAAATCGCGGTATTAAGCTCCTAGCTTCTTTCAGTGTCATATACGCTATCTCCGGCATTTCGTTAGGTTCTAATTCGGTATTTTCGAGCAACGAAAAATCTATTAAATTAATTTCGTAATTCCTTTCGGTCTCTACTGTATCGAAATATTCACGTTCCGACTCGCGTGAGGTGTCAGGGGAACCTGTCTCGGATTCTGCTGACTTTGTTCTTTTACTCGGACGGGTTTCGTCGTCTAACTCTACGCGCTCAAAATTGATAAATTTATTTAGGAATGAATCGAGTGATCTAGATAAATTTCTGGTACCCGGTAGTGTCAAGGACTTCGTACGTTCGTCCTCAGACATATAACCCTAACCGGCTTTAGTTTCTCGCAACTATTGATTTATGTGACTGCCACTTACAGTACGATGATTTTCTGCATGATGCTTTCCGGTTCTGCGCGAAGACTTCTGGTCGATGCGATGTCCTTCCGCGGATTTCGCCCTGCTTGGATGCTGGTGATCCTCGTCGTTGTCCTCGGGACTCCTTGGTTGGTCTCCTTTCGTCAATCCTCGGGAAGATTGTTGCAACTCAACGACTCGGTCGTTTTTTATTCGAGTTGTCGTTCGTACCGCGACGTCTGCGTGTCGGGTAGAGCCTCGTCAATTCAACTTCAGCGTGTTGATTGACAAACGAGTCTTCTAAACTCGTTTCGATTTTCCGGCACTTGCCGTCGTTAATTTGGATCTGTTCGTTCGCGAAACTTTTGGCAGATCCCACCGCTGCCACCAATTTTGTTGTGTCTCCGACGCAACGAAATAATTTTATTTGGTAAAGGGATCGTTGCCAAATAAAGAGTTAATACTCAAGTTTGCGATTACAAACTAGATTCCATTTTTATTGAAATAATTCGATTAAATTGAAGTTCGTATTTAAATTTACAAAGTCCGATTACAATTTTATTTCTTTCTCAAACGTGAGCCTAACTTCGAGACCAACCGGTGAATTCAATAGTCGAGCTAAGATTGGCAATTACCCGGTTGCTATCCGCGAAGTTGAAATTGGTGCGTTTGCATTTTTGGGCCGTATCCATATATGGGCATGGGAATCGGCATCGTTCGATTGTTACTCTGCAAATTCCTACACGTGTCGGCTTCGCGACTCGGTGGATTTGCGAAAGAATATCGTGAAGCGATGTTCTTTCAAACTCTATTATTTTATTCGTTTTTAATTCAAGTTTTCTTAGATATCTTTTAAAAAATAATTCGGGGTACAACAAAATATCATGTATTGAAAATTAAAAAATACCCATGCGCTAAACGATTGCTGGCATGTAGTCAAATTTTTTTATCGCTTACCAATGTTCTCATTTAGTTGCGCGTAACCGATTTTATCCCATATCACGACTGTCGGCGCCGCGCTGTTTCTATTTGACCCTTCGTGAACCCCTTCGCATGTGATAATCGTGTCGTGATCCATTACGAGTTCAAACGGAACATTGTCCAAATTATATTGGCGGGGGTTGATTTCGCGGGCCTTTGGGGCTCACAACGCTTGGATCACAGTCCTCGAGCGCCTGAAAACGTGACGACAGGACGAAGCCCAAGCGGTTCCACTGCGCTGCGAGTCAACTTGGGCTTCCGGTGAGATATAAACATAGCCTCTCGGAAGTGAAGTCGTGAACAATGACCTTCTCGTGGTCCCCGCTGTGACTCCCACTCCGAAGTTAATTCGGGGTGAGACGACGAACTAGTTCACGGCGGTTTCGTCACGGGTGTGTGGCTAGTGGGGGCGCAAAAGTGTCGTTCTTGCGTCTTCTCGCGGGGTGGGGTTATCCGGTGAGTAATCGGCCTGACACCAGGTGTTGATACTTATCTGCGATAGTACTGACATTTCGGATGCACTTTCGGGTCACCGTGCAAATGACGAACCCTGAAGACGCAGCCGATACTCGTTTCCCCGGAAACACCTCATTCCTTCGGTGGCCGTGGTTCGACGCGTGCCACTTTCTCACACACCCTCGAAGCTTGTCCACAGCACCTCCGGGCGCCAGGGACGTGATGCATGGAACGCCTTTACATGCATCACACCTCTTTCCCCTACCTTCTCCCATTACCCACAGCGGCCCTCCCGTCGACTTCTCTCATCCTACGGGGTGGGAAAAGGCGACGACGTGGACTGCTTTATCAGCCTCATCCGGGCCCTGCGTTACCGAAGTCTCCGGACTTCGGTGGCGACGGAACCGGGAGGTTTACTAATCCCCTTTTTTCTTTTCAGGTTTCCCTACTAATCCGTTTATTTCTATAAGTTTCAGGTTTTCTACTAATTTTATTTTACTAAGTTTCAGACGAACCCTCTGATGCGATTCATGGTTCCCCTAGACCAAGCTTGATTTACGTGGTGAGGGCCTCATAGCAGGAGGGGTAGGTCCTGTCTCAAGCGTAGCGGTTAGGACGGTTGGCGGCCTCCGAAGCTGTAGTTAATTCGCCCGGACGGGATATGGCGGCTGTGTCTCGTTGTTTGACTTTTATTTCCGACCTTTCTCGTGGGATCAAAAATGGTACTTCTTAACAAACTGTGTGAATGTGTCCGTATGATTGTAAGGGGCAGTACCCGTCTGGCCGGGCTTAGGCAACCAGACGTGGTACCCAGCGAGCAGGGAGTTGCTGACATCGTCGCGAGGCCGCGCACCCGATCCGCGGCGAGGACGTTGGTGGTTTCTCAGCCTGAGCCTCTTGTTTCGGCACCACACTCCCATTTGCCCATGGGTAGCGCTGGCTGTTCGAGCCTCAGATGTCAGCGTAGTGTTCTCGGTCTTCGTGCCGTCAGTGTTGTGTTGGATAGGTGTGATAGGGTTTCCGAGTCCTCGGGACTCCTGAACGCGGTAGAGTCACGTAGATTCAGACTCCGCGAGTTGCAGACCCCGCGAGGTCCGTATAGTCATCGATAGGTGCGACGCGGTAGACTCACGGGTATTCGCGAATTGTGGATCCCGCGAGGTCCGTAGAGTCATCGACAGGCGCGACGCGGTAGAGACACGTAGCATTACTCAGGATAGTTCCGCGAACGCGACCCCCCCCCCCCCCCCCCCCAATAAACGATGCTGTCCCTTGCACCCCCAATAACATTACCCTCCCCTTCAGTACCACAGGAATTAGGATACTGCAGCTGAACATGAGGCGTTCGGAAGCAGTAACGGGTGAGGTACGTTCCCTCATACGTCAAAAGCGACTGGACATCCTGCTGTTGCAGGAACCATATGTCCAGAAGCCGGACGAGTGGCACACCTTCTTCGGATTAGGATCGTCAATTCAGGTTGCAGCTGTACGCTGGGGTGCGCCTTGAGCTTCCGTAGCAGTCTGCAACCCGACCTTCAAAATGGTCTTCATCTCGCAGCTCAGCACGGCGCACTGTGTTTGTGCGGAAGTACTGGCGCCCGGCTTCTCGTTCTACGTCGTCTCTCACTATTTTCAGTTCAGAGACGATATCGAGGAGCACCTCAGACACCGCAAGATGGTGCTTCATGCGCTGAGGGGGAAGAGAGTATTCATCTCGTTAGATGCGAATGCTAGATCGTCCCTGTGGGGACGTCAGGAGACGAACGAGCGAGGAGCTCGTCTCGAGCGTCTCATCCAGGATTTCGGCCTGGAAATCTTCAACAACGCTGAGCAACAGCCGACGTTCTGGACCCCAAGAGGTGAGTCGTGGATTGACGTCACCTTGGGAACTCCATCCATGTCCTGCTTCGTCAAGAAATGGAATGTTCGTCCGAGCTGGTCAACCAGTGATCATAGGGCGATTGACATCAGGCTGCAAGTACCAAAGGCCGCAGTAGGAAATCAGGGATGCGGTCTCGAACGGTTCAACACTCGTCGTGCCGATTGGGATCGTTTCGCTGAAATCCTGACGGCTCTTTCACGGGCTAGGCTGGAGGGACTTGCACTTGATTCAGCGCAAGATGTCGAAATTATGGCTGCGACTCTTACGGGCGTTCTTACAGAAGCCTGCACCGAGTCTATGCCACGAAAAGTCCGCTTTAGAAAGTCCAACCCGTGGTGGACGTCCCAACTTACAAACATGAAGAAGAGCGTATACCGGCTCATGCGTGCATACCAGAGGGAAAGAGCGCAGCCCGAACGCCTCGTTAAACTGCAAGAGTACCGCACTTCTTTGCGAAAGTACAGCCGTGAGGTGAAGAAGGCAAAGTGCGACAGCTGGAGGAAATTCGTCACGTCGTACGGCAATTCGGAGCCCTGGGGCTTCGTCTATAAGCACCAGGCGGACAAACTCCGAATTGAGAAAGTGCTAAGCACGATCCGGCTTGACGGATCTTCCACCATGAATATGCGAGAAACCGCCAGCGGCTTTCTGGATACGCATGTCCCTGACGACCGGGCGGAGGAGGATACCCCGTGGCACAGACGGCAGCGCGAAAAGGCGCAGACGCCTCCTGACACGGAAGACGCCGAAGTATTCACCGAATTCGAGGTGAAAGAGGCGTGTAGGACCTTTAAAAATGGTAAAGCTCCAGGGCCTGACTTCATCGAACTCTTCAACGGGTGCCTTCAGTGGGGCGTCTTTCCCTCTGCCTGGAAGGAGGGTAACCTTCGTGTCCTCCTGAAGGGCGAGAATAAGGACGAGAAGGACCCGAAATCATACAGGCCAATCTGCCTTCTTTCCGTTATAGGTAAATTATTCGAGAAACTCATCCGCAAGCGTCTTTCCGAGACGATGGATGACGGCGGCATCTCCGATCAGCAGTTTGGCTTCATGCCTGGTAAGTCCACGGAGGATGCGATCGTCGAGCTGCGCAACATGGTTCGCGCTTCAGCGGCGACTTACACCGTCGCCCTGCTCTTCGATATCGCCGGGGCCTTTGATAACGTCTGGTGGCCCATGGTATTTAGGAGTCTTCGTATTAGGGGTTGCCCGGTAAATGTCTACAAAGTAAATGTCTACTTCAGAGTTACTTTAACGACCGTCGGGTCACAATAGCGTGGGGGGATAAAAAGGTGTCTAAGCGTGCTACGAAGGGTTGTCCACAAGGTTCTGTCCTTGGCCCGGCGAGTTGGAACCTTATGTTCGATTCATTGCTCAGGGACTTCGAGCAACAGTTTCCAGATCGCTTCATCGCTTATGCGGACGATCTTCTTGTCCTCGTTAAAGGCGCGTCGCGAAGAGAGATAGAGATTGAGAGTCAGCGAGTCGTAGATAGAATTGTAGCATGGAGTAAGAAGGCTAGGCTTGAACTTTCCGCGAAGAAGACGGAGGCGATCCTCCTGAAGACCGTGTGGGTCCGTAGACCACCGATAGGTAGACGCGGGGGAGCGCGCCCCGATCGTCAACGTAGGCGCGAAACGAAGCCAGACTTGGCATGTAGGTATCCGACCATTAAGATAGGCGAAACCGCGATTCCCTTTAAAGATAGCGGTAGGTATCTTGGCGTCCACTTCGATAAGGAAATGGGGGTTAAGACCCATTGTAGTTATTTGCGCGACAAGGTCGGGTCGCTTTTTAAGAAATTAGGTAGACTGGCAGGTGCGGGATGGGGATTGCGCTTTAAGACGCTTTCAACTTTTTATCGTGGGGTTTTTTTCCCGATAGCGACATATGCCGCTGCGGGATGGTCGGATCTGTGCAACGTTCACGATGTTAGGGTTCTTCTCTCGGCTCAGCGAACTGCCCTTCTGGCAGTCGCAGCGGCGTATCGTACGACGTCGTGGGCATCGCTGTGCGTCATCGCCGGCGAAATTCCGTTAGATATACTTCTCGAACAACGTAGGGAAACTTATAAAATCAGGATAGGATTGGACGCCAGGATAAATGATATAGATATATTGCAGGGTCAGGACTCTGTTAAGCGAATAAAGGAACAGGTACTCGTGATGTGGCAAAGTCTTTGGGACTCTTCTCCGAAGGGCCGCATCACCTACGAATTCTTTAGGAATATTCGCGATAGATTAGACGCTAAGTGGTTCCGTCCGGACCACTATAGCACACAAGCCCTCTCCGGGCACGGCAATTTTAGGGCGCGTCTCGAGACATTGGGGCTCGTAGACGATTCGCGTTGTGGTTGTGGTAAGCTGGATACCGTGCAGCACTTCCTTCTGGAGTGTCCAAACTTCGAACCGCAGAGAGTCGCTCTGCGGGAGGTCATCGGCGAGAGGCAGTGGCCGGAGGTGGCGCACCACTCGGTGGCATCTTCAGAGGCCTTTTCGATTTTCCGCGCGTTTTGTAGGGAGTCTCTTTGGCTCAAAGGGCAGGCGGAGCTTGCGGAGCTTCTCGGGTAGTGGGATTTTTCTTTGTGTGAGTTTCTGGTCGCGTCCCCGGTATTGCTTCTCCGGCGGATGTTTTTCAATTCAACTGTCTCTACGAGACATTCTTAGTCGTATAACCACCCAAGCCGAGAAGTGTCGGAACTTCGGTGATGGGCTGCGGGTCCGTAATGTTTGCTGTAACCCGTAGTTCGGGGGGTTGTTAGGTAGGATATTCTCTCTTGTGGGGTGTACTTGACGGAGCAGGGGTTGCACGAAGTGCAACTTGTCAAGACACCGACGTAGGAGTAGTTCCCCCGACAACTATCTGAGTATTTCTCGGGAACCTACACGGGATCGGGCGAAAAAGCCGACGACTCCGCCTCCTCGTGGCCCCCGCTGGTAACAGCGCACGGCAGCCCAGGGTCTTGTACTCTCGGTGTTGCTGGGCGCTGGCGAAGAGAGTCGTTTCCCCTAGGGGTAGATCCAACTTGTTCAGTGATCCGTTTACGGTGAGAGCAGGGTTTTTCCAAGTCTCGCGACTCAACATCTCACGCGAGTTCTCCTGGTAGCGGTTGAAGTGCTAGAAAGTGTGTGAAGATTGGTCCTTTAGACCAATATTGTTGCGTTTGCTCTTACGGGCGAGAGATCTTCGGATCGAGCACTGGCGCGGGCTGTCGGGTTCGTTGCCATCACATTAGTTGTCCAAATTATATTTTGTATCCACAATCTCTTTTGATCGCGCGCCATCGATATGATAAATCTGAAAAAAAAATTGCACAAACTTCGCTGTAAAATTTATTGCCTTGACGTTCATTGACTTTGTCGTTACCGTCGTCCTAAATTATTTTTAGCAATTTTTTTTCTCACAATGAAAATCTCTAAATAGAATTGAAAATAAAAACTTAAGAAAAAGCAATTGCATGCAATGGTTATGTCAAACGCAAATGAGTGAATCTTCATTCCGATTGACCGATTGAATGAAATGAAAATAAATTTAAGAAAATATGAATTTAATTGCCTCGGATAATATCTAACCTTATCAGCTTCGATAATGCTGGCAATTTGTTTCACTTCCTTATCCCACGCCGAACATTGAATGCGTCTGCCGGCCCCGTTATTCAGTACGAAATTGAATATTTTAAACTTCTTTCCTTACCCGACCGTTGTCGGTCGTTTCGCTTGGTCAACCCTCCCACGCACTTCGCTGTAACGATAATAAAATTTAAGTTTTCAATCATGATATATAAAAAAAATCGCACAATAAAAAAAACTGTTTGAAATTACTCACATCGTGTGATCGGGAACTTTTATATTATCGATAGCAGCATCGCTTGAATATCAAGCCACATTTGCGGTCGAATTTTTTTTTTTCAATACAATTTTTTTTTTTCGATCGCGCTTAATATTGTACGTCATATGAAGATGTTTGTACGTATCTGTTCCAGTTGGCGAGAAAGATTGACGAGTGAACGTTTACTGACGACCTTTTTTTTTTCTTTAAACGTATCAACGTTACCTACAATTTATAATATAAACAGAGACAAAAGATTACCGAGTCGTCGATTGTTTTGAATAGCAAAACTCGTTTCGTTACAGTTTGCATCATAGCAGCTTCGAGAAAGTCGAAAAAAAAAAAACAAACAGAGATATTACTTCTTCTTTTCTTGTGGCTCGGTTATTATATTTGGTTAGGGGAAAGTGTCTCAGTTCTCGAGCAACGACGCGATTGACAGCACGAACAATGATGATAATACGGTGTAAATGTAAAAAAATTATTTTAATGTTCATTGAGGGATAAACCCAATCATGTAAATAAAACGGAAAATTTGTTGTTTTTAAGTGAAATGAAAGGATTTTTTGAAGACCGGCACGCTCCGAAGATTGTGGGCCGTGTGAAGAAATACACTCTTTTCAAATTTGCCTTAAGCAATGGTGCTGGAAGGAGTATCCAATGCTTGGACAATGAGGCAGTGCGAGTGGCAGAAATCGTAAAATTGAATAAGGTGTGATGTAACCGACATCGGTGCACGGTCGGTGCGCGGCTTGAGTGGTAGAATGCTCGCCTGGAGGTCTCGAGCCAGATCGCGTAGGGGACGGATCGTCCGATAGTAGCTCCTGACTTTTGTTAGTGTATTGATAGTCGCCGCGCTGTCAGTGCAAAAAATATACGATAGTAATATCGCGACGCGTCGCTGATTAGTTGGTGATAAGAATTTAAAGCATAGTGCCGTAATTATTAGCAATTCTAAACGTAATAATAAACAAAGGGGACCGGTGCTGTGGCCCGGCCTCGTAACATCAAAGATGGCCGCGCCAAACGCGAAACGCCGCAATCCGTCACCGGAAACAGACGATAACGCTAAGCCATTGGTGCAAAATATGTCAAGAAGAGAGCAAAAAATACCGAAATTTAGTTCAGTCGGACTCAATAAAATGTATAAACAAATGCTCAAAGAAGGAAATATCAAAAAATTTCCCAAAAACTCAGCGCCTATGCTCAAGGCATTGGGTAAACAGTGCGTAACGGTAGAACCGCGTCCGTCGACATCTACATCGACCGAGTCAGCAGTCGATATATTACCATCGGACGCATGGCTGCAGCCGAAAAAGTTCGTTAAGAAGAGAAGGCAGACGAAGGTTTCACCCGATTTAGCAGAGGACAATAACTTCGCGCCGCTCTCCGAAGGCAGCGACTTAGACGACGACGATATGCTGACTGACGCCACTCAGCGGCAAAAAAAACCCGTGAAACCACCGCCGATCCATACGCTAAATACATCGTTGGCAGCGATCATAAAGCTGACAAACGACATATATATATACCAAAAGCTGCCTTCATCGTAACGCAAGTAGACGATGTAAACCACACAATTATGATCCGGAACGCCGAACACTTTGAGGCAATAACAAAAGCACTCAGTGAAAAAAAAATCGAATGTTACACATTTACGCCGAAAGACAAAAAACCGAAGTCGCTTGTCATAAAAGGCATCCGCGGAGATTTTAACGACAAGTATCTAGAAGATGAACTAAAAGAGCTCAAGGTTCCAAACGTGCATATAATTAAAGTATCAAAATTTTATTTCGATAAAAAAATGTCGATAAGTTCCACCATCTCGTGCAAATATCGTACGATAGCAAAGCGGCTGAGATTTTTAAAATTAAATCACTAGCTTATCAATGCATACGGTGGGAACACCTAAAGAGACCGAATATTTTCCAATATAAAAATTGCCAGAGGCTCGGACACGCCAGCAGTAACTGCAGACTCGAATTCCGGTGCGTTAAGTGCGCGGAGAACCATGGTCCCAAGGCTTGTCCCTTGGACATAACTGCAGATAAAGCGGCGCTTAAATGCGCAAACTGTGGCGAGACAGGCGACCCGGCCTCATACGGAGGTTGCCCCTTTCTCAAATGGGCGGCGTCGCGCAAGAAAGAAGTGACCGCTCGGCAACTAGGGTCGAGACAGCGAAGGATCGCGGCGATAGTCAGAGAGGTACGAGAAGGGACGTCCTACGCACAAGCAGCGACACCGACAGCAGCAACCCAGCGTAACGCGAGGCAACCGACTACCCCCCGGCGAGGCGAGTATATGCAGCAGTCGTCATTCCCGAATCAGAAAAATAACGCAGCGCATGACCGACCGCAGTGGGTCAACGAATGGAAAGGTGAGATCGCAGCGCTCATGGCCGAGCAGCTCCGTCCAATCAAGGATCATGTCAGAGAAATCACTGAAAAAATAAGGTTTATATTATCATCGTTGTACGAAGTACAGCCACAATAACGTTATCTTTAGATTGTAAATGGCCAAAACAGCAGTCCCTCTCACTCAGCTCGTAGTAGCGGCAATTAATGTCAACTCCATAATTGGTAATGATAGAAGAATAGAATTACTCGACTTCACAAATAAACACAACTGTGATATAGTACTTGTATCTGAAACGAAGCTCAGCCAAAGATTTTAAATTGAATTAAAAAATTATAATATTATCCGTACTGACAAGCCAAACGCGAACGCTGGTGGCGGAACTGCTATCTTGATCCACAGAAAAATACAATTTGAAACCATTTCATACCGGTCATCCTTAATGAACAAAATACTCGAATACTCCATCATTAAAATAGTATCAGCAAATAATAAGAACCTTTACATAATTAGTGCGTACGCCACTTATGACAATAGAGCGCTTTTCATAAACGAATTAAATGAACTATTCGATAAATTAAAATTATGGCACAATAACAACTATTACGTATTAGCAGGAGATTTGAACGGTAGAAGAAAAGACTGGGGGGCCGGGTTAATAACGACCGAGGTAGACACCTTGCACGCTGGGAGAATGATTAAGTATTGCGGTATAAATTGAGAGTTTACACACCGATCGAGCCCACATTTAAACCAGGTGGCTCCTTTTTAGATATATGTTTGGCTGACGCGCGGATAACATTGACGAATAGTATAGGAACAAAAATCCGAACACTACCACAAGGCAATAACATTTACGATTACGCTGCAAGATGATAGCTTTATGCAACCCGATCCGCGTAACCAAGTATACAGATTTAACTTCAGAGCCACGAAGTGGGCCAGATTTACGCGTAAGATAGACGAGACGTACGTGGCCGAGATCCCTCACGATAGAAATCTCTCAATCGAAGAAATAGATGAAAACTTGACTGTAATCAGTTCAGCAATAACCGAAGTTATTCAGTCAACAGTCCCGAAAATTAAGCCGAAGGATAGCGTACACAAATACCTGAGCACTAAGACAAAGCGTCTCCAAAAAAATAAATCGTTTTTAGTCACAACCCTTCACCGGCTTCATAGTCAGGACCCGTCAGGTAGACTACCAATAACAAGAGAGACAATAGGAGCGCTAAAAATAGTAAAAGAGGCCCTTCGATCAGAGCTACGGAAACTTACGGAACATTACTGGATTAACCTCCTCAAACAGATAGACCATCGAAGATCAGATCAATTCTTCCCCAAAATTAATAATTTACTACGCCCTAAAGGCCAACTTAATATAGATAAACTTCAAATCGACCAAAATAGAGCGGTCATGTTACAGCGGAGTGGCTGTAACCTCGACAACGCACAGCTAGTTAATGGCCAGTACGTATTCACAACGCCAATAGACAAACTGAATATAATTGGAGCACATTACGAATCGATAAATTCATCACGCTATCTCAATACTGGAACGCGACACAAAGAATTAATAGACGCCAGAGCAGATCAAATAAAAAGAGAATTTACAGAGATACGAACAAATAATTTAACACAGACAACGTTTACTGATCGGAACTCAGCAGTTAACCCGCTACGCGACATTGATGAGCCGAGAATCTTTTGCAATCCGGAGAAACTAAAAAGAATTTTGAAAACACTACCAAACAAAACCTCTTACTGTATTGACAATATCCCCACTATCGTACTGAAACATCTTCCGATAAAAGTTGTCAGAGCCGTTGCGATCATCTTCAATAATGCGATCAACAGTTACTATTTCCCAAAAAACTGGAAATATGCTACAGTCCTCCCGATCATTAAGAAAGGGAAAGATCCGACTGAACCCGCGAGCTACCGACCGATAAGTCTGACACCAACGATCAGCAAAGTTTTCGAAATAATCATAAACGATGACATTATATCCTTTTGTAACGATAATAACATAATTCCCGATAACCAATTCGGGTTCAAGCATAGACACTCGACTGCACACGCAATCCATAAATTAACGTCTGATATCAACACAACTTTACACGAGGGAAAATCGGTCGGTGCGGCATTATTAGACTCAGAGAAAGCCTTTGATTCAGTTTGGCTTAACGGCTTATTATTCAAAATACACCACAAGGGGTTTCGAAATTGGCTCATCTATACTATCTGGGATATGGTGTCTAGTAAAAGTTTCAGAACATTGAATGGAACTGAAGTATCAACATCCGTGTTTTCCATAGCTGAAGGACTCCAACAGGGAACAGTGAACTCGCCGATATTATTTAATATTTACACGAGTGACGTGATAAATCTGTTTGGTCTTAATAACAACGGGTATGCTTCTTCCCTTGTATTTGTGGACGATCTGATCATTTATATAGAGGGAACCCGGCCGACGGTAATACAAGAACAGCTCGAAAGCACTATAGAAAAGGTCAACCAATACTATATGACGTGGAACCTTAGGGTCAACCCAAGCAAATGTGAGACTATATTATTTCGCAAGCCCCTTTACTATTTATGCAGAATAAAAAAGCTAGGTTACAAAGACTTTCATATTCAAACACCAGTCCCCGGAACACAGAATAAAGAGAATATACCACATAAAAAAACAGTTAAGTATTTAGGCGTACATATCGATTACTTAATCCGTGGAAATATTCATATTCAAACTCAACTAGAAAAAGCACTAACAGCCATACGTGCCAATAGCCGAATATTTTATAACAAGCATTTGACTAAAAGGGCTAAAGTCATTTTGTGCCTCTTACTGATCAGACCGATAATCGCATATGCAACTCCAATCTGGTGGAATACAAACGTATCTATGATGGAAAAGTTTCGAGCTTTCGAGCGAAAATGCCTACGAGCGTGTGTAGGATTGTATAGATCGCAGCATACAGAGTATAGACACCGAATGAGCAATAGCGTCCTGTATAACAAAGCGAATATCCCACGAATAGACTGTTTCACGCTGATACTGACTCAAGATTATATGAGTAAATTGACGAATATTGGGAATAATATTACTAATAATTTAGCGATAATAAATGAGGTAACAATAAATAGACAAAAGCTTGACGGGTACCTTACGCCGCAGGCATTCATTTACTTTGATCGAAGAGGCCTAATACAAAATAGTAACAACATCCCAATCCTGTACCATTGGAAGCGAAACAAGGCTAATAAAAGAATCACGATTGCGGAGAGGGACTTCGCTGAAAGCAGAGAGAAATTCTGAGAATCTACAGTTATTCCGAAAAAAGATTTCTTCGATTTCCATAGACTGAACTTGCGAAAGTATTGGTGGCTGTCCCAGGACGACGCAGTTATAAGAGACCTCACTATAAGACGTCAAGTAGTAATAGCACAACGAGGTCCACAGCCAGCGCGCAGGCAGCGCTTTCTCGTGCGCCCGTAATACCTTAGTCATCGTAGCATATAATATAGACTCTAAGTCAAAATGTAAATATGTACATATCCGTAGTTTTAGTTTTTCTCTAGTTTTAAATGTTTGTCAAAAGCTATTGTTGTAGGGGTTTTCCGTACGCTTTTTCCCCTTATCCCACGTTGTCGGACGAACCGACCCATAGAGTTTCCGTTATTATAACGGTTTTTATAAAAATGTTGAAGTATTATAACATATGCAGTACAACAACTCCGAGTGATCTGGCCGCGAGATCCTTTCACAGAAGGACAAGAGCCAACATTGTGATAATCATAATAAGGAGAGGTATTTTTTATGTGGATTTCAACCTAAAATGTATTACATTTCACTGTTATAACCTAAAAGAAATAAACATCTTATAAAAAAACAAAAAAAATCGATGCGCGGCTTCGGCGATCACCAAGTCAAGCAACTTTGCTGGCAGCCAGTACTTGGATGGGTGACCGCTTAGCCGCGCACCGGCTGGTGCATCTACCGTTGAGCGTGACGTCGGTTGTTCTGAGACCGTGGTGTCCACACTTAAGTAAAAATACTTTCGTGTGTACACCGGGGAATCAGAAGAATATGGCCGACTGTACTGACACGGGTTTTCCGCAGTTTCCCCGTGTTCGGGATAGCAACGGCTGGCCGCGATGTTTTTAAAAGCGAGAGTCTTTACGCGACTCTGTGCGGGTCACCGTTTCGATATATCGAAGCTGGCGAAAACAACTCCCTCGAGCCGTCCGAATCATCGGTCTCTGACTCTCGGAAGCGTCGCACCTACCGAGTTTCACGGCCGCGCTATTGTTCTCGCGCGATGTCAACACGAGTCGAAGGCATCGCGCGCGCGCTCTCTCTCTCGCCGTCGGGTACGTCTCACTCTAACCCACGGGGCGAGGCGAGGTAATCCCTCGTCTTTAATATTCGGCGAATCGTACTGTTTGGGAATTCCGGCGTCGCTCGGGGCACTGACCTGTGGCTCAGCGGTTCGTTTAAACTCGGAGGGCAAACACCTTATATCGAGCGAGGCTTCTGTTTTTTCGATCCCGCGCGAAAAGTCAGTAGCTAACGGGTTCGCGACGGGTGGACATCGACCGCCCTCGTGCTCGCTCTCGCACACTCACAACCACTCCGACTCATTTCTTTCTTTATTTTACTGTATTGTTGTGTAAATAAATATAGAGTTTTTTAGTGCGTTAACCCGCGTCTGAGTTAATTTCCCTACGCCTCTTCCTCCGATCCGCTCAACCCTTTCGTAACATTTTGTGGTCCTTCGAGCCGGATCGGAGCGAGCGGGGAAGTGCACGATTCATACGGTGCGTGAACTCTCCGGAGCTGCCCCGCGAGGAGTGTACGATCCGTGAGCCGCTATTTGTCGGACTTTGAAAAGACACTGCATCTCCGCGGGTGCCTACGCTCGGCACGCGCTCCATAGCCGCTGCTTCCCTCGTGTGTGCCCGTGCGTCGCGCAGTCTTCGGACTCTCGCCGCTCGTCGGTCATCGACCTCAAGATAGTGCTCTCGCTCTATCTTTCGCGCGCGGTGTTTTTTTTCACCTCTCGACTCGCCGAGGCTCCGGTCGCGACTCGTAGCCGTCACCGAGGGGCTCTGTTTCTCTTTCGCGGATCTTTTGCCCTTCGAATTAACTCTCCTCCGCGATGGACGAATTAATTCAGCGTCAGGACCGTACTTCCGGGCACATCATTCGCGCGATCGATAACCTCAAGAGGCTCGGGCAATCGAACATCACGCTCGGAGTCCTCGAAGCGAAGATCGCCTCTATCGACAGCAAGTGGGAATCGTTTTGCGAGACCCACACGGAGATCGAGAGGAAGGCGATTGTGGCCGATGAGAAGCGCGCGTATTTCACGCAGGACGTTCCCGCGACGACCGAGGATCACTATTTCCTCAACAAGGGGAGGATGCTCGACCTCGCGCGGCAGCTGAAGGGAAAGGTAGGAGAGGAGTCGGTGAAACCTTCCGCGCACACGGCGCAGCAGCTCCCGAAAATCACGCTCCCGAAGTTTTCGGGCGATTTTTCGGAGTGGCCAGCATTCCGTGACCTCTTCACCTCAATGGTGGGAGACAACTCCGCTCTATCTTCGGTGGAAAAGCTCCACTACCTGAAGATGAGTCTCGTGGACGAGCCGGCTGCTTTAATTGCCTCAGTGCCTCTCACCGCCGAGAACCTGATGGCGGCGTGGAAGACGCTCACCGAGCGCTACGAGAACGTTCGGTTGCTGACAACCGCTCAGCTCACCAACATTTATTCGCTGCAGCCGATGCGCAGCGAATCCTCCGCCGAACTGAAGGCTCTCTTTAACGGGACCGTCAACGCCGTTTCCGCCCTGAAAGCGCTCGGCCGCCCCGTCGAGGGATACGGAGACTGGCTCGTGTATCTGACGGTGCTCAAGCTCGACAAGCAGTCCCGCCGCGAATGGGAAATGCAAGTCGGCTCGCAGAAGACTCCATCTACGTTTGCCAAGCTTCAAGCGTTCCTCGAGACGCGCATTTGCGCTATCCAGTCGCTCGAGTCTTCGGGATCGTCGACAGCATCGGCGACGAAGGCGCAAGACGCTCCGTCGAACGCCGCGAAGTCGGAGGCGAAGCATGGCACTCGAGTCAAAGCGCTTCAAGCTTCTAGCTCGACCAATTCGAAACGGAAGTATCCTGCGTGCGAGCGCGACCATTATCTCGGTGGCTGCGGCACGTTCCGCGCGAAGAGTCTGGAGGAGAGGAAGGCGATTGTGCACGCGAGTAAGCGGTGCCTCAATTGTCTCGGCCAGCACTTCGTCCGCGAGTGCCCGTCACAGAGGCTTTGCCAGGTGTGCAACGCAAAGCACTATACGCTTCTGCACGATGGAAACTCGAGTGAAGCCATCGGGGGTTTGCCGGAGGCGCTCCGCCTCAGCCCCCGGTCGCCGGAGGCTCAAACTCTTCACAGAGTTCCTGTGTCGCAGCCGTCGGCCCTCGGTGCTTCGCAGCATCGTCGTCTTCGCGCATTCTCCTCGCCACCGCCGTCGTCACCGCGTTCACGGCGGGCGGCGAATCGGTTATCGTTCGTGCGTTGCTCGATCAGGGCTCGGAAGCCTCGTTCGTTTCAGAGTCTCTCGCGCAGCGATTGAGTCTCCCGCGTGCATCCGCGTCGGTCGTGATCACTGGAATTGGCGGCAAGGCATCGCTCCAAGCGCGGGGATGCGTGTCGCTGAGGATAGCCTCTCGCACCGATGCACGCTACGAGCTGGAGTTCGGAGCTCTCGTGCTTCCGCGTCTCACAGCTTACGCCCCGCCGCAGTCGGTGACCATCGCACATTGGCCTCACCTCGACGGCCTCCGTCTCGCCGATCCCGATCTCTCGTCCTCGCTTCGAGTGGACCTTCTTCTCGGTGCGGAGGTAATGTCGCAGCTGCTCCTCCCGGGAGTCTGCCGAGGTGGTCACGACGAGCCTATCGCGCAAAACACGAGACTCGGATGGATTCTCTCGGGATCCGTATCCTCGCGAGGGAACGAGAATCCGTCGTGCGCGAGTCTGCAGCTTTCGATCGACCACTCGCTGTCGTTATCGCTGCAACGGTTCTGGGAGCAGGAAGAGCTTTCGACGCCACCGCCGCTCACTTCCGAAGAGGAGGAGTGCGAAGCGCACTTCTCGGCAACGCATACGCGCGAGGCCGACGGACGTTATACCGTTCGCCTCCCTGTAAAGAAGCCAGTGTCGGCTCTCGGAGACTCGCGCGCCGCTGCCTCGCGAGTGCTGTCTCGCATGGAGCAGCGGACTTCTGGCGACTCAGTCTTCGCGACTGCCTACACAGACTTCCTCACGGAGTACGAGACTCTCGGACACATGGAGCGCGTGCCTTCGGAAGCCCCAGAGCCGGCGCTCGCGTACTATCTCCCGCATCACGGGGTGATAAGGGAGTCCAGCGAGACTACGAAGTTCCGGGTGGTTTTCAACGGGTCGCAGAAGACGAGTTCCGGAGTCTCATTGAACGACTGCCTTCACGTAGGTCCCTTGCTCCTTCCGAACCTCTTCGACGTCATTCTCCGATGGAGGAGACACGCTGTCGTTTTTTCCGCGGATATGGAGAAGATGTATCGCCAGGTTCGCCTCCACCCCGACGACCGAGATCTCCAACGGATTCTGTGGCGGAAGGGCTCGAGCGAGCGACCGAATGCGTACCGGCTCTGCACCGTAACGTACGGCCTCGCGTGCGCTCCGTATCTAGCACTTCGCGTCGTGCAGCAGCTCGCCATCGACGAGAGAGACCGCTTTCCAAAGGGAAGCGAGGCTCTCCGTGCCGACGTGTACGTCGACGACGTTCTCACCGGCTCAGACGACGTGGCATCGGCTCTCGAAAAGCAGCGTGAAATCGTTGAGCTGCTCAAGGCGGGCGGCTTCTCACTACGGAAATGGACGTCGAGCTCATTCGACGTTCTCTCTCACCTCTCGCCGTCTCTCCGAGCTGCCGGCACGAGCCTTGAGTTCTCAGCCGAGTCGTCGTTCCACGTTCTCGGCCTCTCGTGGCAAGCTGCGAGCGACAGCTTCGTTTTCGACTACAAGAATCTTCACGCGCAGCTACCGGTGACGAAGAGGAAGATTCTTTCAGCCGTTGCTTCACTCTTCGACCCTCTCGGCTGGCTCTCGCCCGTTGTGATAAGCGCGAAAATCTTTCTGCAGTCGTTATGGCTGCTGAAGCTTGAGTGGGACGAGCCGCTGCCAGACTCTGTTTCTCGAGGCTGGACCGCGTTCTACGAGCAGCTCCCTCGCATCTCAGATACGCGAGTCCCTCGCTGGCTCAATCTACAGTCCGCTCCGCACGACATCGTGCTTCACGGGTTCGCAGATGCCTCTGAAAGAGCCTACGCGGCGGTGATCTACCTCGTCGTCGAGTCCTCGCATTCGGTTTCGCTCGTCGCTGCCAAGACGAAGGTGGCGCCTGTCAAGCAGGTCTCTCTCCCGCGTCTCGAGCTTTGCGCTGCCCAGCTCCTCGCTAAGCTGGCAAAGCGCGTGTTCGACGTGCTGGCTCTCGATTGTCCAGTGTACCTCTGGTCTGATTCGACAGTGACGCTCGCATGGATACGCGAGCATCCGGGGCGCTGGAAGACATACGTCGCGAATCGCGTATCGGAGATTCAGCGGACACTGCCGAACGCTCTCTGGCGCCACGTCAGCACGAAAGAAAATCCTGCGGATTGCGCGTCGAGAGGCGTGCTCGCCTCGGAGCTACGCGATCACCCCCTCTGGTGGACCGGGCCTCACTGGCTTCTCGCTCCTCGGGAAGGTTGGCCAGTGTCACCGTCGCACGAGTGTGCCAACGCTCCTGAGCGGAAGGCTCACTCGCTCGTCGCATCGAAAGAACGAGAGGAGCCTCCCGATCTCCTCACGCGCTACTCGACTCTCGATCGGTTGCAACGAGTCGTCGCTTGGGGCCTCCGCTTCGCTAAGAACTCGAGAGCTCGCAGCACGAAGAGCGCGAGTGACGTCGAGCGCTCTCCGACTGTACTTCCGGCCGAACTCTCTGCCGCGCTCACGTGTCTCGTGAGGATTGAGCAGCTACGATGTTTCCGCGCGGAGGTGACATCTCTCTCAGCGCGAGCGCCTCTCCCGAAGGGCCGTCTTACGCGACTGAACCCCCATCTCGACGGCAACGGGCAGCTGCGCGTCGGAGGGAGGCTGAGGCACTCCATCCTCGATGCAGAGGAGAAGAATCCCGTCATCGTCGTGCGCGAGTCTCCTCTCGCTCAGCTGCTTGTCGAGGACGCGCATCGAAGGACCCTGCACGGGGGCACGCAGCTGACTTTCGCTACCCTCCGGCAACGATTCTGGGTTCTCTCAGGGCGTTCGCTCGTGAAGACGCTCATTGGAAGGTGCATCCGGTGCCTTCGCTTCCGTGCCGCGACGGCATCGCAGATGATGGGAGCTCTTCCGAAGGAGAGAGTAACGCCTTCGCGACCGTTCCTTCACTCAGGCGTCGACTACGCGGGGCCGATCCTCGTCCGAACGTCGCAGGGACGCGGCCACAAATCCACGAAGGCGTACATCGCGGTGTTCGTATGCTTCTCGACGCGAGCCGTCCACCTCGAGGCGGCATCCGACTACTCGACAGACGCTTTCCTCGCAACCTACAAGCGCTTCACGTCACGTCGAGGGCTGTGCAAAACGCTATCAAGCGACTGCGGCACGAATTTCGTCGGTGCCGATGCCGAGCCTCGCTAGCTCTTCGCCGCGGCCTCCGCCAGCAGCTCTCGGGTTGCCAACGCACTCGCCAGCGATGGCGTGGAGTGGAGGTTTAACCCTCCATCCGCCCCGCACTTCGGCGGGCTCTGGGAGGCTGCAGTAAAGTCAGTGAAGCACCACCTTCGACGAGTGATCGGGGAGACAACGCTCACCTTCGAGGAATTGTCGACATTGCTTGCTCAAATCGAAGCTTGTCTCAATTCTCGCCCCATCGGCGCTCTCACCGACGATCCCGACGACTTGAGCGCGCTGACTCCGGGGCACTTCCTGATCGGGGCTCCCATCTCTGCCGTTCCCGAGCCATCGCACGAAGAGGTACCTGTGGCTCGCCTTTCTCGCTGGCAACACCTCCAGCAGATGCGCGACAGCTTTTGGAGTCGCTGGTCGTCGGAGTATTTGCACCAGCTTCAGGTGCGCCCGAAGTGGAGAACCTCGCAGCCACCTCTGTGCGTGGGAGACCTCGTCCTCTTCGTGAGCGAGATCTCACCGCCCACGAAGTGGCCGCTCGCGCGCATCATCGCTACGCATCCAGGAGAAGACGGTCACGTGCGAGTCGTCACCGTCAAAACCGCGACGTCAACGCTGAAGAGGCCCGTCGTGAAGCTGTGCGTTCTCGCCAAGAGGGAGGACCTCGAGAAGAGCGAGAAGAACGCAGCAGAAGGCGCCAGTTAATTCGTCGTTCGACGAGGCGGGCGGAATGTTCGGGATAGCAACGGCTGGCCTCGATGTTTTTAAAAGCGAGAGTCTTTACGCGACTCTGTGCGGGTCACCGTTTCGATATATCGAAGCTGGCGAAAACAACTCGAGCCGTCCGAATCATCGGTCTCTGACTCTCGGAAGCGTCGCACCTACCGAGTTTCATGGCCGCGCTATTGTTCTCGCGCGATATCAACACGAGTCGAAGGCATCGCGCGCGCGCTCTCTCTCTCGCCATCGGGCACGTCTCACTCTAACCCACGGGGCGAGGCGAGGTAATCCCTCGTCTTTAATATTCGGCGAATCGTACTGTTTGGGAATTCCGGCGTCGCTCGGGGCACTGACCTGTGGCTCAGCGGTTCGTTTAAACTCGGAGGGCAAACACCTTATATCGAGCGAGGCTTCTGTTTTTTCGATCCCGCGCGAAAAGTCAGTAGCTAACGGGTTTGCGACGGGTGGACATCGACCGCCCTCGTGCTCGCTCTCGCACACTCACAACCACTCCGACTCATTTCTTTCTTTATTTTACTGTATTGTTGTGTAAATAAATATAGAGTTTTTTAGTGCGTTAACCCGCGTCTGACTTAATTTCCCTACGCCTCTTCCTCCGATCCGCTCAACCCTTTCGTAACACCCCGTATCCTTGGCAAATGCGGTACTGTGTAGCTAAGTCGGCTGCGGCCGCCACGGAAAGTTAGGTTAGCTTAGCGAAGTGCGGGTAGGGAGAGTGATAGGGGGAACAGGGGGGACTATATGTAAATACCCAACAGGGTATACATGGAAATAAATAATAAATAAGAATAAGGTGTGATTTTAACAGAACTAAAAAAGAATATAACATGTCACGGATGTCGAAACGATTTTTTTTTTCATAACGAAGTCTATGGAAATTTGATAAAAAATATCCAAGAAACGAAGCTATTTTTTTCCAGTCTGATCGTCGTTTTTCATTTCGTTTGTCGCGTTTTGAGATTTCATTTTGAAGACCGAAAAAAATGTTTTCTTTCGTTAGCGTACGGCACGGGTTTTTTAGAAGAAAAAAACCCGTGCCGCACGTGCGGCACGTGCGGCGTGCCCGTGCCGTGGTGGGCTCCGCCCCCCAAACCCCCCGAAAAATGTCCCTTCGGAACATTTTTTTATGCACTCACAGGGGTACACATCGCGCTCCGTTGGAAACTGAATATTCGTTAACCTATTTTAAACTTAACGTAAAAAATGTGTGCTCCAGTTTGTGACCAAAAAATAAAAGACCGTTATTTGGCAACCAGATGGTCATTTTGGTCAATTGACGGTCATGTCAGACCGTCAAAAGACGCAAATTAAAATGGCCGGTAACTTCATTTAGAGAAATAAGTGAAAATAAAGTGACGGCAGAAGACGATCAAACAACTGTACATTTTTTTTCATTTGACCAATCGATAAAATGACCGTCATTTCGCATCGCTAATTTTGATAAAAACTACGAAATATTCGTCGATCGACGAATTGTACGCTACAAAAAATATCGAAGTCCTTCGCATGAACATTATATTTTTTTGTTCAGATAGGTATATACAAAAATGTAAAAAAAAGAAGGGTGTTTGGAGAAATTTGAGGTAAAATTCAGATGTTTTTTTATTTCGAAGAAATTTTAAAGAAATCTGAAAAAATACAATTGCAGCTTTCCAATACTTCAGGTAAAACCCGAACAAAAATTGAAAAAAGATTTGGATTTTTTTTCAAATAAAAAAAAATGTCCCGCCACAAACTACTAGCGTCGCGGCGTGCGCATCTGTATGTCGTCTGCTCTGAAATTGTCGTCGGCTTTCAACGTTTGACAGGCAGAAGGAAATCACAAAAAAAATATAGTCGCGAGCTTTTGTTTCAATTTTATTCGGTAAATTGTAATTACACTGGATATTGAATTCATTTCTGTTGTGCATTGATAAGCAAGTTTTTAAGTGCAAACGTGGAATTTATACTTTCGTTACAAATAGAGTAATATATTGTGTGATATTATGAATAATTTTGGTGATATAACATATTATTTACGAAAGAAAATGAGGAAATGTTTGTGTATTTGTGTATGATATTCGGTATTTTACTTTTCACCATCGACAGTTTTTTTTATAATATGAATAATTATTTTTTAAAAATTAAAAATACCTAACCTTTAAAGGAATGGCTAATCAGAAAAAACATTTTTTTATTTAAAAAAAAAAATAAAAAGTTGATGTCAGAATGATTCCAAATTTTGTGTGCATTGTGCTTTTGATACAATAAAATAATACTGTCGAAGAGAAGAAAATTGGTTAGTAGGATTTCTAGTTGGAGCGTCGTACGAACATCTGACGTGAGAAAAATATTATTGTTATGGAAAATTCTAAAGAAAAAATTGTTAGAGATGTCGGATTGTCTTTAAAATTTGATGTGCATAGTGCTTTTTACACAATGAAATAATGGTTCGAAGGAGAAAAAAATTGGTTCGCAAAGTTCGTTATGATGGACCGTTATGATGATGCACCGTTATGATGCACCGTACGGACATTTGACGGAAAAAAAATTCAAATTTTGAGCAATAATTAAAAAAAAAATACTTAAACGTCTCTAATTGATTTAAAAAATCATGTGTATACTTGTGATAATGTGGTGAAACAATTCTGCAATGATGAGCAAAATTGGTTCGTAAGATCCAAAGTTACAGCGCCGTACGGACGTCTAAGAAGAAAAATCTTGTGAAAAACCTATTTCTAGTGAACCGCAAACTAAAAAAGATATTTCTAGCTATCGCAGTCACTTAAAAGTGACTACGCATGATGTTGGAGATACACTGAAGTTAATGCTAAAAAATAAACATTTTTGAAGCATGCGCTGCGAAGTATCCCCATCGAAAGCTGTGCAAACAGGCCCCGAAGGTCATTGCAATAGGCACTCTCTGCCTATTCTTATAGTGAGTGCCTAAAAATTGGCGGTAGCGATAAATGATTGAAAAAAAGTATTGGAAGTTGTAATTTTACAGTTCGATGAACGGTCTCGATGGAATGTCGCTAAAAAAAACGTGATATTCCGAAATACTATGTACTTGAGACTTCCTTACCTGTTCGTGTGTCTTTCATGTTCGAGAATAAATAAAAATTAAACAAATAAATCGTTGACACATTCGCGGTGCCGTGCTATACTAACTCATCGTTCACTGACGTTAGTGGCGTTTATTAACCGAGGAAAAAAATCGTTGATGCGCTCACGGTTCCGTGATACAATTTTCTCGTCGTGACTTAGGTTTATGTCGTTTGTTAATGGAAAACAAAAAACAGAACTACTGTTTATTACTTATATAATAATAATATATATAATTGTCAATAAATGGACGATATCTTTGTGATTATCTCATGATAACCGTTCCAGACGTGTTACCATGTTTTTTTATCGCATCTACTAGATCGACATATCTCATCGATTCGCTATACGTTGCTAGGGCATCACTGTGTAAAATAATATATGGACATACTTTATCTATTTGCCAAACGTGCCTATTACATCGTAGGAAATTTTACATACCAAATAAACAAAAAGTATGATGAACGCAAGGAGGCAAAGACCGGACTATGTCTTCTCCGCCGAAACCGTCAGTGATATTTGCGTAGGCGATAGATCTGTGTGAGTTAGTTTACTATGAAATTAGTAAAATCACAGAATTATTATTGTTCGGTTGGTTGTTGGTTATATCGGGGTATCTTGACCTTAATTATCTTCGTTTTGGGCAATAATAGATAATGTCGCTCACCCTAATTAAAACGACCATGTCATTTTTTTATTTTTATTTAATAATAATACGTTTTTATTCGTTTATTTCTGAAGGGAAATCATTGGCTATGTCCAGTTCATTGGCCTCCCACGCAGGCATCATGAGGGTCAACAATTTAAATTCACGCTCGCAAATAACACTGGTCAAGTCGTTCAATGTCTGGTCAGAAATCAGAATGAGAAGGATATCGAGGTGCAGCAGAATATTCGAAGGGGTCTTAGAGTTAATCAAGTACAATATAACCTTTAAAAAAACATTTTCTCATTCAATTTTGTATTTTTCTACTATTTAATAATAAGCTCTTGTGCGACGTGCATCGATCAACCTGAAGAAATATTGGAAATGCCCCGTTCCAATGGAAAATCGAAAGACATTGCATTGTCCGAGTGTGGACGGGAATTAATGAATGACGCCGCAGTTACCGTTCTTAGTTTTGCATAATTATAATGTAGTTGACTTTTCTGTGTTCATCAATTAAGACATTCTGTAATCGACGGTAATTATAATATCAATTATATATTTTCAATAAAAACGAATGGTGATTAAACGTAAATTATTTTCTGTACTATCCCACACATATCTTCTCGTACTTACTCTTGAATTAATGTAACTATTTTTTTTTTCACATCAATTGAGCTCGTAATGCAAGAAGCATCAACCCTTTTTTTTTGTTGCAAATGGTAGAGAATGCTGAAACACGAGTTGTTTTTTCATAGACGATTCCATAGTAATTAATTAATTCAGGCAAATGATGAAAAACGATCGCCAAATCGGCTCAGACAGGAGAAGAAATTATAATACAGATTTTTTTTATTCGTATATACATTTCTTAATACAAAATATAAAAAAAATATATATAAACATAATAAAAAAAATAAACATAAATAATGTCGGATTTATATAAAAAATATAGTAGTGGATAGCAAACTGGTTATCCGTTGTTACGTCTGGCGAATCTTAAAATTTTATTCGCCAACGCATCTTAGAAATAACCAAATTTTACAACATTTATAATTTATTGAGAGAAAAAAGAGAATAAGGAATAAGGAGGAGAGCGAAGAATGATCCGAATCACACGCATTGCACGTGATTTCATCATGGTCTTCGAGTATAAAAAAATCGATAATTGAACAATAACTAAACGTCCTTAAATCATCAAATAAGGAATATCCAATGATTGGCATAGTAACAGTCATATAACTCAAACTTGAGCTTAGTGAATATTCGAGTTACTAGAGGGGTGGTATCGGCATCGGAAGTATCTATCCGCATTGTTTAAACCGAGCTGTCTGAGCAATCCGAATCCTTCTTTTACGTACATCCGAAAGAGAAGTTCTTATCGCTCCAACACCATGGCGAGCACCTCACAGATATATACAACTGTGCAGCCAGAGAATCGGTGTGACTGTTTCTAAGGAGCCGATTCGAGAAATTACCGTCACCATTAATGAGTGCAGCACCTCTCGAATAATTTATTAATAATCATTTTTGGAACAACAACGTAATAATCAAACATTAACGTAACCATCAATATTTAATCGGAATATAACAAGTGAATAATCTCAGAATTTCGCTGATAGACAAAATGTCTTTAAACTTCGTTAATTACAATAAAATCGAGCATGTATTTGAATATTTGGGTCACATCGTTATTAAACAAAAATATAAAAATATAATTAAATCATTTAAATAAGATCTTCGTATTTAATTTGTTATTTTCAATTGTAATCATCGTAGAGATTTAATTCGAATTCGACAATTAATCTTTTCGGCTAGACAAAATAATTATCGCAACATTTAACTATAAAAATTATTGTTTAAATCATAAATCGTCAATTCATAAATTTACTATCCATAAAAGACAGACCGATCGATAATTACTTGAGGTGGGAGTAGACGCTTCAATGAGGAGAAGTATGGGCCAGGAGACCCCCCGCCATAATTAATAAATACGAGACCCAAAGCGACCGAAGGACAGTGTGAGAGTTTGGTTTGCACAGTAGTAGTATGAAAAATACCGGACGATAGTAGTAGTATGAAAATATCGGAGGACAGTGTGAGAGTGGGTTTTTAAACAGTAGCAGTATGAACAGTTAGACTTTTGAAAAGTATTATCACATTACGACATTACGAGAATTTTACAACAATGAAAATTATCATAAACAGTTAAACAATAATTCGTTCATCGAAAATTATACAAAAGACATTTCATCAAAAAACATTCAGACGGTTAAATAATTCTACAACAATTTAAAAATAGTATAAAAATGTGAATTGACTTCTACGAATTTCAACATTGATCGAAATGGGGAGTTGTCAGAACTTTGAACGACACTTACAACGTTTGTCGAGACTTTAAAAATATAACGGGAACTGAACTGTAAAACGTAATAAACCAAATTATAGAGAGTGAATTAAAGGTGTATTTGTGCGAATCACAATTTTGAATAAATCTCAACGTTAAATTGAAACCTCCCCGAAGTGTTAAACAATTTATTCCGAATTAAATACATTCGGTTGTTATCGTCAATCTCATCGTTAATACGTCATCGTCAAATATCTACACAATCAATTGGAAATTCTTGAAGGAAGGAAGGAAGGACGAATCCCAATTCTCGATCATGTTTAACTATATTCATCAAAATTCAACGTAACGATTTAAATCAACATCTAAACTTTACTTTAATTCAACATTCACCAACGTAAGTATTTCTCATCAGAACATTCATTTTTCGGTTAATATGGTTATTCACTATAACCAAATAAATTTTGAACGTGATTTTAAATCCAATACGAGGAGAAGGCCTCCTTTAAATTAAAGTGTGATATCAATGCGTGAGTTCTTCGGCCTCTGGTAACGAGTACCAAGGTAGCGAAGAGTCTACCGGGCCGCGATAGTTGCGAGCGCTGGTCAGCGACGTCGCCCGGATTGAATTACACTACGAGACGCATCGAGCGTACGGCGTCTTATCAGAGAATTCCATAGTAAACCCTTCTGTCATATAGTTACTACGCGCTTACTATACGCGTACTACAAGTCGATGATTCTTTCCACGTGCAATATTCTTTCTTTTGGTTCGGGTATTTAAATCTTTAACACGGCGCACTCTGTACCCTATCCTGAGTAACTCTCCGAAAGGTCAGACTCAAAAAGGGAATAAGTCGGATAAAGCGCCTCAATGGTACAAAACGTGTACAAATGGAATTTTATTCCTTGACCGTAATTACCGAGGAAATGCTGATTTGGACGTAACACCGTTTTTCAAACCTACAAAAAAAAAAATCTAATCCGCGAGCCGAGGGCTGTCAAACTTCCACATTCACGAGCCGAGCGAACTTAATCGCAAGATCCGTATCATCGCTCGTTCATCGAGGACCAATCACAGCACGAATAAATGGCTAACAATGAAAAATCTAGTTATCTTCGATATTTCGATAAAATATCGCTACGGTGGCTCACCACCTTTTTAGAGGTGGACTAGGAGGTTACAGCCGCGCGCTGCGCGCGCGTGCGAAACCTCCTGTCGTTATCGTCGACCAATCACGGCACAAATAAACCGACAACAATACAAATATCGAAGTGCGATAGCGAAAACTCGAAAGTCGATATTAATCGCCACGAACTTTTTAGGAGTGGACTAGGGACATTACGCGCGCGAGCGGAGGTTTGTTAGCGCTGCAGCGCTTCGATGGATTGAAATTCTGAAATTAGTATTTTTTGATAAGGTAATTCTATAATAAGAGGGTTAAATAAAGAATTGAATTTTATGTTTAATTTGCTGTTTTTATTTTTTTCTCTTATCAACTCAGTTATTAAAAAAATTTGATCCGGTTGAAAATATATTTTGAAAAATGGGATGAGGACTCCCTTTCACGTTCCCACCAATGCGACTCTCTTGTTTTGCATCAGATTTAGATTCGCTATCAAAAATTGATGGCGAATGAATTTCCGATATGTAGTCTTTCCTTAAATGAATACGAAATTGATGTATAGATTTTATTCGGTTCAAATTTTCCCGTATTATTATTTGATTTTGTTAGAGATTCTATAATATATTTTTCAACATAATGTAATTTTTAATTATAGTTAAGTGTATTAAAATATTTTGAAATTAATAATGATTTATACTTGGAGCGTATAATATCCGTAGCGTCATTGGAATAAAATGTTTGTTTATTGATATAATTCTTTGTACACAAAATTTTTTACGATTCCATTGTGCTGCGGTCCTAGATAAATTGTTAGAGATTCCCAAGAACGCACGCGAGAGAAGGCCACATATAATTGACCGTGGTTGAAAACATCTCTGCGAAGGTCAACACTAATCTTTTCGAATGTTTGATCTTGTGACTTATTGATGGTCATAGCGAAAGCCACTTTTACTGGAAACTGACGTCATTTGAATGTAAAGGGATACTCATTTTCGCAGTAAAGAGTGATACGATGCAAGAAAACTATCTCTCCGGTTTTGTCACCGGAAAGAATCTCACATCGCAAAATCGTGTTACCTAGATCTAAAACCAGCAATCTCGTATCGTTGCATAAACCTTCGTTGATGCTTAAATTGCGGATTAGTATGATGATGCAATACTTACGGAGACGCAGTTCGTAAGGTGGCAAACTTGGGGGTGATAGGGTATTCAAGTACTCGGGTAAGATCGTTTCGTTGATTTCGTCGTTGTCACCACAATTTTCCGTACTATCAACGCTCGTATAGAGGCGTTCCGTAGCCCTGTCGAATAAGTCCATGACTCTGGAGTTGATCTCTTCAACTCCACGTTCAACTCTTCGACATTCCGAGCGGATAGTATGGCACATTTCGCTACTTATTTAAACTTTCTTGCTCTCACCAATTGTCCGCATGTATCTTCAACTATGTCGCGATTTGAGCAGGCCAAACAACACGCTGGAACTTGAAGATTGTCATCTAGATCGTTAAGAAGTCCATCACCAACGTTCAGCAAAAATTGAGCGAATTCCACTTCGTTGGTCAAAACTCTCATATTTTCAGTTAGCGCGTACTTCGAAAAGTGTTGCCACAATGCACTGTATTTGATTGACAGATTTACTGTTTCGCTACGCGTGCCTCGTGCCAAGACAGGAAGTAGTTGGCCAAAATCTCCACCAAGAACGTTAATTTTTCCACCAAAAGGTTTGTTATTGTTCATTATGTCTCGTAATGTTCGGTCCGCCACTTCGAGTGCGTAACGTGGAGCCACAGGTGGTTCGTCCCAGATAAAAAGATCGACGTTTTTCAAATACTCACCCTGTTTCGATTGCACTTTGATGTTCGATGTGGAATCGGCGTACAAAGGTACTGGAAGTCCAAACGTTTTGTGTACCGTTTTACCCTCTGGAAGCAAAATCGCTGCGATTCCGGTGAACGCCATTGCACTGACGCATTTGCCTCTACCTCGAACGAGATTCGAAAGAGTCGTATATGTAAAAGTTTTGCCAGATCCTCCGGGACCATCGATATAGAAGCAATATTTCTCTGCGTTGTCGTTATCAAGTGCACTTAGAACGGCATCAACGAAGGTCTTTTGAGTGGTATTGAGTTGATCGTATTGTTGCGCGCCGATTTCGATTAATTCGGCAGGCAACGCTTCATGTTCGTCTTGATCCAAGATCGCTACTTATTCCATCGATGGAAATTGAGATAGATTTGAACCTTCTGTATCGAGCATACGAGCGATTTGCATATACGCTTTTCTTTGCGCTTGCTGCATACCTATCCGTCTCGCATAATCCTCAGATAGCTTGTTTTTAAATTCCTCCCACTGGTCTTCCAGATGAATCGGTTGACAATGAACGAGTATTCTTACGAATAGCCTTCGAAGGAGCCCAGGCATCATCCAAATTGCAGCTTCGTCTATTGCTTTCCGCCACTCGTCATCATCTTCGATTAAACCTAGAGCTAAGCACGTTGCAATAAAACTTTCACATATTTGGCCGTCTACGGTCCTTAAGTCTTTGAAACTTTTGGCTCCTTTACCTTTTAACAAAAGCAAACGAAGATGAAACAATTCGGTCTGAGCCGGACTTATCGAATACATTCGTCCGATTGCATGATGCCCACGCTGTCGTTTTTCCCATCTGGAAACGGTTCTTCCATCAACATTATTTTTTTGTACACGTAATGCGATGGAATATCGGGATATGCGACTTGTCTTGCAAACTCGTCCCGAACGTTCAACTCGAAGTAATCCATGAGCATTGTTACACAACTGATCGCATTTCTTATCCCATCTTCATTCATATCTACTGGAATCGTGACGCTGTGCTGGTTTGGCAAATGTACCGGAAGACGGATGACTGGATGACTTTTTTTCTGCATTTTTTTGTCAAGAATACGCCAAACCGCTTCATTTGGTCCCACATAGCGAGATTCAATGTGATTTTTCACTTCGTCATGATCAAGGTTACGTTCTTCGCTATCTCCATTCTCATTGTTTGTTATTTGAATGGCGGCTGCATCATGTCCTTTATAAACGTATTTATACAAGTCTTTTGGAGCAGTAATACTTGTTACAACCTCCACATTAATGTGGGAGTTAAATGTTTCGGATAACGTCGGACAATATGGAACAACCCAGCGATTATCGACGGTATGTCCGCCTCGACGTCCGTATAGATCTCCGGTGTCTCTGCTTCGATAATGCGGGTAAGAATTTGCATCGATTGTTGTTTCTCCGCGAAACGATTTCGGAAAGTGTTTAGAGCAGCTTCCATTCACCTCGCACCTCGCATAACGATTGTTAGCTTATGTTTCAGTGTTACCAGTAAGTGAATGTGTAGCAAACCACGCTTTTGCGACTCGATCGTGTAAACGTACGCTTTAATCTCGCCAAAGAAATTTTGCCGAGTGAGACGATCGAGTAAATGTTTTTTCTTCATATCGAAGACGCGCGCATTGAGATCTAGTCGGTCTGAGGGTTGTTGACCAGGAAGTAAATTGTCCTTGATGTCACGCCACTTTGGATTGCAAGTCATCGCGATGAAAAGATCTGGCTTGCCGAACTTTCGAATTATTCCCATTGCGTCTTGATAGTGTTGCATCATATTTCGCGGTGAGCCAGCGAAGGTCGAAGGTAAAATGACAATTCTCCCGACTCGTGCATCCGCGTCATGCGCAGTAGTGTTTAAATAATTTATCAATCCAGTATAAGTTTCAGAACGTATCTTTGCTTGATTTGACCTTATAAATTCGATGCGATCTTTCTCGACTTTTACATAATGGTCTACAACCTATTGTTGGTATAAACGTCGTCCCAAAAGAATTGCGTTTCCTTCATCATTTTCGCGGATTGCCATTCGATGTCTTACATATGCTTCTCTTGAAATACGTTTACGTTCATCACCTGTTTGTCTTAGATTTCGATGCCAACCTCGAGTACCAAACGGATAAAATAATGGATAGATCCAAGGTTCAACATTCGGATCCATGTTACTGACGAACTGTAGTTCCCTTGTGTTTTTGTTACATATAGTAACGTATGATTCAGGAATTTCTCCATCAGCGGTAGTGGAGAACACCGCAGCGACTTCGTTGGTTCGTTGGAAGTTGAATCGTCGGCGATCCATACCTGGTTTTAACGTGAAAAGTAATTGTAGTTCGCCAGATTGCGTGTCATTGACTTCATGTATATTTCGTTGTTGCGCTTGTAATTCTTCGCCCATCATTTGATATGATTGAACGAAGATGTTATTGTCGCGCATAATGCGATCGATTGCTCCTAGTAGACCTCTGTCGAGAGCTGTGTTTCGACGTTACAACGCATCCACTGCTTCATTCGAATCAACGATAAATAGTTGACCGTAGCTTGGTAATTCGTTAGAAGCTGGATATAATGCTGTATTTATTTGATAAAAAATTTGGCCTTGAATTTTTAAGCAATACGGTCCGGCGCGTCTTCCCTCGAAGTTCATCAAATTGGCATTGAAGGACGCGAATGAAAATGGGGCGTTGTAATTTCGAATACGCTCGAAAAATGCGTTTGATTTTTCATGCGTCCCATTGAATAAAGAACCCAATTCTTCTGGCATATCCGGTAGGCGTTCGAGATTGGCTTTGCCATGAGAGCAGCAATCATGGAACGAATTTCACATGTTAGATACTTTTTCGCATGCGAAATGTGCAGCAGTACAATGTGTACAACGTTCGGTCATGTTACCACCGTAGTGTTCTTGTACATTATCATCCGGTGCTGTGACAGGCAATGCAGCTCTTTGTTCGATCAGTACTTGTCGATGTCTGCGCTGTCGTTCAGCGTCAGTCAATGCGTTGATACATTGATCATTGTTGGGATCAGGTAGTGTAATTTCTTGATCTAAATTTATAACACGCGGCTCTTGTTGAGGGGTTAGTAATTCGATGTTGCACTCCTGTATTACATCTTCTCTTTCGGGTTCTGTGAGCAAATTTACTCCGTCTGTTTAGAATTCTTGAACTTCATTGTCGTCTATTACCAATACCGGTATGCCTTGTGCTTGGATTTCGGTAGGGTTCAAAATTTGATTGTTTAAATCATTCTGTACAACTGCATCGAAATTACCACACTCTTGTACATTTACACCGCATTGTCGTGTTAGTGTTAATCTATTGACTTCTTGTACATCTGAAACCACTCGATTGTCCGGTATATCTGGTAATACATCTTGTGGACGTTTTTTCAATTTATCACGTCGACGTCTTTGATTTTCGGCGTTTTTTTCTAATTTGGCACGCTTTAGTTCTTCTTCTTCTTCTTCAGGGGTCCGATTAACCTTACGTCTTCCCATTATACACTTTGATTGAGTACTGGAGTTTCACTTTGTATTTACACATCAAAGCAAAAGCCAATTTCTTTAATCAATAATCTTTACGTGTAAATGTAAATTAATGCATGAAAAAAAAGGTAGTTTATTGAAAATTATTGAAACAATGAGTTTTTGTTCGGTAAAAATGTTATGAAGAAATAATACTACTACCAAATGCAACAACTTAAATCACTCTATCGTAAGTATTATTTGAACAGTATGGTTTCTGTGGATAACAAAAATATTGACTTATTATACTTTCGATACTTACTTCAATGATCAAGTATTGCGTCTTTCTACAACAAGATATCAAGTCGTCGTTTTATAGCGTATAATAATATAAATTCACGTTATCATCATTTTTATCGTATAGTCATATTCGTTATCAATTCAAATCAAATCAAACGGTTAGTTTTATCAATATCAACAGTACACACTTTCTCCTCATCACCATCAACTTCATCAACAATTTTTCGTGTTCCTTGTGGAAGCTGCAAAGCGCATTTTTTTTTCTTATAACTATCATTGTTTGTCGAATTAAAGTTAAAGAGATTGTAATATTCACAGTAAAGGGTGATGTGTGTAAGATTAAAATTTTTTTTTATTACGAAAAAGATTATACGAATTATATTCTTTTTTCTCCACACACGTAAGAAGTAATCTCCCAAAACAACTTTTTTAAAAAAAAAGTAAAAAACGTACGCCAAGTACATAAAAAATAATTATTTCAAAAAATTTCCTTAAAAAAATAGTGATATCGTATGAGCCAAGTAATAGACATTGTAAATAAAAATAAAAAAATACTTGGCACGTCCTTTTGTTTATAGCAATTGAATAAATTTATTTGAATTTCAAGGACGTGCCAAGTATTTTTTTATTTTTATTTACAATGTCTATTACTTGGCTCATACGATATCACTATTTTTTTAAGGAAATTTTTTGAAATAATTATTTTTTATGTACTTGGCGTACGTTTTTTACTTTTTATTTTAAAAAGTAGTTTTGGGAGATTTCGCTTATTTTTCAAATTCCTTAATTGAAATAATTAAAATTATATTTTAATTATATTACATAAAATTATATGTTTAATTTTGGCTCTAGTTGCTATGTCGATGGATCTATAACCATTTGCTTCATTGACGCAGCGACTAATCCAAAACATTTTTCTTGTGTCGCTGTGGCAATAGAGACAACCATTAAGAAATTCTCAGGCATCGTTCCCTTGACACAGCGAGTAGAGTGACATACTGTATAAACTAAGATTCTTCGTCAGGTTGTTTATATATTACTCAGAAAATCATTTATACTTTTGTCGAAAGAACTGTATGTGTAGCTTTTCCTTCGGTCCATTTGACGGAAGGACTCCGTTGCCTTACTCTTCGACCCTCATGACCACATAACTACTTCGGCTCATTCTTTGATGCTTTCGACAAGTACATTCTACCATTTTTGTCTTCGCTTCTCTTGACGAAAGGATTCTCCCATTTCTTTTTAACATTCTTTACAGAGAATCAAAGGAAGAAATAGAAATATCCTTTCGTCAAGAGAAACGAAGCCAAAAATGGTAGGAGTCACTGGTCTAAACCATCGAAGGATGAGCCGAAGGAGTTTTGTTATGAGGGTCGAAGAATGAGACAACAGAGTCCTTCTGTCCAAGAGACAAAGAAAAAGACATACAAACTGTCCTTTCGACAAGAGTATCAAACATTTTTTGACTAAAAAACCAACCTGCCGAAGAATTTTAATTCGTACGGTGTCATCTTGTAGCACCTTGCAGACACAACCAAACTTATTTTCCACAAAGAACTATACTGGAAATCAAACACAGAATAAAAAACAAAGATGTTAAAAACAATCGTTTTTTAGTAATGTGAAAGAACTAATTTTTTTAAAGTTTTTATTTCCACTAGCTTCCTTCACGTTTGTCACGTTCATTCGTTTATTTTTTTTTTTTAACTCACGCACCGAAAAAACAATAGCTAAATAACTTTTTTCACTTTATTCAAAAACGATTTCGCATTAAAACAATCACATTTTTTTTGTAATTATAATTTCAATATTGCGACGAAATAGTAGGTTAGTTAACCGGCCGACTAACAGCACGAAGTCGGAAAAACTGCCGCGCTAGCCAGCAGAAGACGCAACATTCTTCTGCTGACTAGCCGAGGTAGATGAGAAACATAAAGGTCTATGTAACAGCGTTTTACTGGTTAAATAGTATCAGATACGCCCTTCTATTTCTCATCTACACGTGTAGATGAGAAGCAGGCGGCCATATGTCCATGGCAATAACCCATTATATGATCGGAGAGGATGCCCTTTTGTTTCTCATCTACACACTCCCGTCAGCTGAGCTATCGCTGATCGGATCCCTTTCGGATCACGATGTCGATATCTCAGCATCGACTACACCGATTTATTCGCAACTGGGTGCGTTCGAAAGATCGTGGCGGAATTATATTATGACAGTGTTGCCGAAAATTCGATCGGACGTTTCAATTACAAGAAACATCGATTGAAAGTTTCACTTTCGGCATATTCGAGTAGTCTTAGAAGCGGCAGCGCCTCGGCCGTCCTCGTACTAAAAAAAAAAAAAATGTATGTACTTGGCGTCGCGACGCTGCCGCGTCTCTTGATTAACGTCGTTCACAAAACTCCTCCATAAGAAAGCTATACTTGACCATTTCTGGCTTCCTCACAGAGGCAAATTTGTAAGCAATGTTAAAAACAAAATGCAGGAGCAACATGCACAATCAATTATGCATCATTTTTTATGACTTAGTTTTATTAAATGTGAAACGTTGCAATTTTTAGGGTTTTTCATACATGCAAACTTGATGAGGTTGAAGATAGTAGATTAAGCTAGTAGACGCGCGTAGAAGGTTCCGGACGGAACTGTATCGGACGCAAAATCCTCGATCGTTGGAAAATACACATTAAGACCGTTTATTTTACAGTGGGCCCGCATTAACACCCGTAATTCTAAAAGTTTGCCAATTTACACAGTTATTCTTTAACTAATAACAAATGAAATGAGCAATGGCAAACCCCAGGGATGGCATGTATTTAACTGAAAAAAATTAATAATACTGTTTGTACACTTCGTACCGTTTCATTTCGTGACGCGCAAAGTTTTAAAGTTCCTCGTACATTAAAACGCAAAACCTCCGAAGTTTTCCAATTTATACCGATATCCTTCAAATTATAACAAAAATAATGAGTTATGATTAACACCAGGGATGGTATTTTTTTAAGAAAAAAAAATTGAAATTTTTCGTACGGTTTCATGTTACGATGCATAAAAAGATTTATTTTTGTTAAAAAAATGCCGTTCCTGGGGCTTGTCATAGCTCATTTTGTTCGATATTACTGCAAGAATATTTACGTAAATTTTGCTATCACCGTAGTAAAAAGTTGGTTCGTCACGATATATCGCAAATTATCGAAAGTTCGATATATGTATTGTTGTCGGTTTATTCGTGCTGTGATTGGTCGAGATTTGACGGGAGGTTTCGGCCGCGCGCAGCGCGGCTGTAACCTCCTAGTCCCTCTTCAAAAAATCCGTGGCTAAAATATATCGAAATTTCGATGTAGGTATTGTTGTCGCTTTATTCGTTGCCTGATTGGCTGTCGCACGAGCCTGAAGCCCGAGTCGTTCGATAACGAATTTCAGTAGAAAAAAACCAAACAGTAATATTTGACAGTTAACTGCTGTCAAATCGCTGTTATTTATTTTAATAGTTAAAAAAATAATTAAAATAACTTACTTCAAATTGTAAAACTAAGGACAACGATTAAGTGACGATTAAGCGATTAAGGCGATAAGACAATCAAAGGAAGGATCGAAGATGCGTCGAGGAAACTCGATGAAATATTTGTCGTCATCGAGGTGCAACGATATTCGAGATAGTTGCTGAGAAACAGTGTATGTGGTAGGAATACGAATTATTATTTTTTTACTTATTTCCTTATTATTATTTATTATTATTTTTATTATATCCGAACAGAAGTCTTTCGTTAACTCAACGAGAAGGAAGTTCGTATTAACGAGAGTTACTTCGTAAATTTAACGAAAAAAGTCGAAGCCGAAAGTTTAATAAACGAGGGCGACAAAGCGAAAGTGGTGGCTCGTCAGTTTGGACGGGTACGTAATAAGATTTAATATATATATGCATATTTATAATGTATCAATTATTAGTCTTTAGAAAACTGATACACTCATGGACCAATCATTACTCTCGTCTTGCTGAGAGATTCGTGTTGTTTATCCATTCGTGACAAACTCAACTCAAGAACTCAACAGCTTCGTGTCCGACTAAAAATCATATTTTTTTCTCTTTAATTACGTCGAGACTCGTTTATACAAAACAATTCCTCTCGCCGTATAGATCATAGAATGTGTATATTCGAGATCGCAACAACTAACTTATGTACACTAGCATCAGCAATGGTAATAATCCTGAACATCAAATTGAACGTTGCCGGAAACGCAATCCATTAGATATTACTCGCAAAGAGAGAGGATAGATGAGAGAAATTTCATATCTCGGTCGTACGTGCATACATAACGTTTGAGGGAAACTCTCGCACGTTATACGGATACATATATAGTAACGAAATCGTCGATGCACCGTTGCTTGCAGGAGTAATGGGGAGAGACCGGTCGTTTGACGTTTGGTAAACGATGTTCTGCGTATGGTTCATCTGACGTTTTGCGCTTGAATGCAATTCTGACATTGCCTGCACCGCGAGGTATATATGTACTCATTATCTCCGCGCGGTGTTGTAATCCGATGTGAGTTAACAGGAGGTGAAATATCGCGGTCGGTAATAAAAACTGTAAACAACTTTTTTCGCGTTTACTGGCACCTACAGCCAAAAAAAAAAGTGTCGTTAGCTGCTTTGATCATTTCCGCAGCTAATGACACTTTTTTTTTACTGTAAATGCCAGGATGCGCGAGAAAAGTTGTTTACAGTTTTTGACACCGATTGAACTCGGGGCGGGTGGGAAGGAAGGGATTGCATCTGCTCTTAAGACTGCAGTGTACGCGATATTTAGATATTTGCAATGCGGCGAATTTTTTTTCGCCTTGATGACTCCGATTTTTCATTGTCGAATCGCATGTTTGTCACAAACTTATAAACAATGTTTTCTGCGGCATGCATAAAAAAATAAACGGACCTCATCGCAATCCCGACTAATTATTTAACGTTTCCAATGCCCCGAATCGACCCGCAAGTATTCATCATGTATTTCCCTTCGCCTTCCAATACGACTCTCTCGGAATTTGCTGTTATCGAATATTTGCACTTTATTATTTTTCCTGCTGACAATATTTCGACTGCTATTTGCCCAACGTCGTCAGCGTAACAGGGTATCTTAGAGCCTACAATCCAATCGGAATTGAGACGATCTACGAGTGTGTCAATATTTCAAAGTATTACGCTATATACTGTAACGGGGGTTTTCGTTATAACCCGTTTCCTTGAGATACGGCGGGGGAATCTAGTGATCGTAGGAAATGAGGGGTGCAGTTACAAAAACAAGGAGTTTATTAATAATTCAAACAAAATATGCGAAATTAGTTACAAAGTAAATTGAAAATAATACAGAAAGAAAATAATAATTGTTACTAAATCTCGGAGAAAAATTAATGACTCTATTGATTATTCATAAAACAAAACAATGGGAAAATAATAAGAAACTAATAATTACTAACAATTCGATAAATTATTCGGGGCGTCGGAATATCGGGACAGCAGTAAGGGGTGGCAATCGAGAGGGTCGAACGAAAAAGTATCACGGGGGGGACCACGAGGCAATCCGCTGTGCGTATGCACTCGGGGTATGGCAAAGGGGACGACTCGGGATACGAATTTTATTCGGCAGCGAAGGTGGAATAAGTACCGGTAAATTTCCGGTAATTTACGGGCCACCAATTACGCGAAAATAATGAACTTTATGTCGGCGTACAATAAAAAGGGACGATCACTGTGTTCTATTACGGGGGAGAGGGCTCGAGCAACAATAATTATTCACTTTTGGGCGCCAGTTACCGTTTACGGGGTAACGCCGTTATACTATACGACACGCGTCGTCGAGTATTCACGTAACACGATGTCCTGGGACGGCCGGCAAACTCAAAGGGACAGCAGAGGGCTCAGGGGAGGGTTAACCGATCTGTGGGCTCGCAATTTAATGCCTTCGGCCTTTTCACGATTTTTCAGGGACTACAGGGCAATATACGGGGGGGGGGGGGGAAATACACGATTAAACGCACTTACTATAACAGCGCACGCCACTCACCACGTGCACGTATCGTCGCCGGTAAATGGCGATACGGGGGAAAAATCTACGAAATGATATCAGTTACTTTACCGAATTAATCACGGGGAAAATAGCGGGACAGGTTCGGGGAAAAATAATATACGCGGGAGGGAAACTGTACTCGCGGGTATCACACACTCTTTACAATAATCCGGACGATCCTCGTACAATGGCGGAGGCGGGGAGGATCGCCGATACACGTGCTTATCCTATAACGGCTCGAACGAGGCTGAGGTAACGCTCGTCCTTCTTCACGGAAGTCTTCCCCGTCGTCAGCGCGACGGAAGGCGGTGGAGAGAGAGAGAAGACGGTACTCGGCGTCGGTCGATAATTCGCTCGATCGACGGGCGAGGTGTCAGATGGCGGCAGCGATATTGATTTATCGTCGCTCGGGCATCGAGCGACGATCCAGAGCGGCGGGCGGCGGACAGCGTTGTCGGTGGGAGAGACGACGGGATGGCAACGTCGGAAGTCGGACGGCGACGAATCCTTTCGTCGTCGAGCGAATATCTTCCTTCGCTGTTTCCCGCTCTCTCTCTAGCTCGTTCGTTGTCTCTGCTTTTCGGTCTCTCTCGGTGTCGTGGGTCTCTTGCTGAGCGTTACCTTACCTATGCGCGGGGGTACGTGGGAGGGCGGGGGGGTCTACTGTTTCGCGCGGTGATATTAAAGGGGCTCCGTGGTGAGCGGAGCCTCGATCCGAGTACGCGAGATATAATTGTGCGAATTTACTTCGTTACAATACTTATGTATACATTTCGTATATTTTTGTTTTATATTTTGAAATTTATTTCAGGTCGGTGCCGTGTCAGAAGAAAAGGTGACGTCATTGACGTCAATAGCGATACTGAGATACAGAGATACTGATAACCTGAGATACAGAGATACTGAATAAGATACTGATAACCTGAGATACAGAGATACTGAATAAGATACTGATAACCTGAGATACAGAGATACTGAATAAGATACTGATAACCTGAGATACAGAGATACTGAATAAGATACTGATAACCTGAGATACAGAGATACAAAATAAAATACTGATGACCTGAGATACAGAGATACAAAATAAAATACTGATGACCTGAGATACAGAGATACTGAATAAGATACTGATAACCTGAGATTCAGAGATACAAAATAAAATACTGATTACCTGAGATACTGAGAATAATTAAGATATTACAAAAATTACCAGATGTACCAAAGGAAAAATTACATGTCAAATATATTAAAAAATTATTATTATAAATTATAAAACAGATTTATTGTAGCAGGTTTTTTTGTCCGATAATTCGTTTAAGATTTGTTGAAACCTTGCTGTCCGATCTGTCGATTTTCCTGTTGCTGTGTCTACTTACTTTATTTTGCGCGTACAGAATTTTTTTCGGGATATATTAACGTAAGGCTCAAGCTAATTTTTCTTTGTTTGTTGCACCTGTATCGATGGATTTTTTTCATTAACGAGACGAGATATCGGTTGAACACTTTTGATAATGAATAATGCCGATTTTTAATATAAAAAAAATTCATTGTTGATGCGCTACCGATTGATGGATCGCCCAAAATATTCAAACCATATCTCGCATTTGTCGTTGTTATCGACGGCTGCCAATAACAAAGAGGGGCAGTGCGCGAGCGCATGCGCGTATTACCGCGGGTAAATTTCTTTGTTGCGAAAAAAGAGTTATTCTCGGTGTTTGATTGGCTCTGAAACGAGCCGGTGTTTGTAGGGCGGTGGTTTGCCCGATCTACCCTATTCTAGGGGATCTCTTTGGCGGACTCCCGATGATGTTCCGTTTTGTGCCGGCGGTCGGCACCCGTGGCCGCGTGGCGATTCTCGTCGGCACGTATTCCGGTGGCGGAGATGTAGGTCCCTCGATGGCTGCCGCTAAAGAATTGAAAAGCTCCTCGAATTCCTCGTCGTTCCGGGGAGGAGATTTTTCGGGAGAAGGAAGGGAGATTTGGGAAATCTCCCGGAGAGGGATTCGCTTTGGAGTAGTTTTTTGAGGGGAAGGTTTTTTAGGGGGAGTCTTTGGAAGAGGAGAGATTGCGGGAGGAGGATGGGAAATCAACGGTGGAAGAGAGTTTGACGGGGGAGGATGATTTTTAGTTGTGGATGTGGGGGCACAGATGTCGGGAAGCTGCGGGTGGCGGAAGACGGGAGTTTCGAGGAGGTCGATAGGAATTAGCCAGGTGTTCGGGAGGCGAAATTCCGGAACAACGTCCTGTGTCTTCTGTAACCGAGGATCCACGCGTTCCGTCTCTCGGTGCCGATTGGCTGCGCGGCGGAGTAGCCGCTTTTGATAAGAGGGATTACGAGGTTTTCGAAACATACAGAGTTACCTTTGGTGTTTTCTGTTTATTATAAAAAAGAAGGTGAAGAAAAGAAGGAAAGAGTGTAGGTGTTTGAGAGATTCTTTACTTTGCAGTAGAGAGTTATCGCTTTGCAGCAATTTGTGGAAAAAAGGAAAGAAGGAAAGGACTTTGCAGTCCTTTTTTCGGTGAGAGACTTCGCAGTCTGGTTCGATGGCAGCTTTGCAGCTGGAGACTAGTTGCTCGGACTTTGCAGCTCGAGAGTCTGATCTCCTTCTGCGAGAAGCGGCCCCTTATATACCCGGCTCGGCTCGTTTGAGAACGTTCGCGCACGCGCCGGACCGGTGGTGGGGATACGCTTCGAGTCGCATCGCCTCGTGTCGCTTCGCGATGTTTCGGGAGTTTCGCGAAGGCACGGGGATCAGCGCGATCCGTCGATAAGTTATCCTCGCGTCGTCGATTCGCGAAGTTTCGCGAATCGCGGGGAAAGTGTTTGTTTTTTTTGTTTACGCGAGTGAAAAGTTAATTCGAGTGCGCGTTTTTTTTAATTATCAATTTAAGTGCGCGAGGAAATAATTCGAGTGCGCGAGTTATTTGCAAATCGTGTGTGCGGGAGTTACGGCGTGTCATACGGTTGACACGTCGTATTAATTGAAGAAATATCGCGAGTGACGTTTTTAGGTTACCCTCGCGACGTTGCGTTTCACCGAGGGAATTTCAGGGATTTCGCGCCGCGTCGGGGGAAATCATCGATTCGGGTAAGTATTTTAATGTTTTTGTATATTAATTAACTTTTTTTTTTCTTTTTTTCAGATGCCGGAAGGGCCAACCGGACGACGAGAATCGTGGACTTCGAGGGACAGCGATGGATTCCGACAGGTAAGTTTTAGTATGTAAATGTGTGCCAAAATGTGTAAAAATGCGTTATTAATTAATTTGTGTGTTTTTTTTGTTTGTTTCAGATTCCAGAGGACTTTCGACGAGGGACACCGATTGCCATGACGAGGGATATCGACTGCGACGACGAGCGAGGGACGAGTCGACGAGGGACTTCGACGGGACAAAGCGACGGCAGGTAAGTCTTACTCCGGTAAGTGTTTTGAGTGCGAGTGATTTACTAATATGTTCCTTTTTTGTTTCAGGTTCGAGGACTCCACGGTGGAATCGACGACGGGCGACGACGAGGGACGACGCAGCGACGACGAGGGACGACGCAGCGACGACGAGGGACGATGCGACATTGGAGCCACCGAGGGACGAATGGAAAGGTAAGGGGGTAAAAGGTAAAGGTAGGATACTTAATTTAAGCTTAAATTAATATTTACATTTTTTCCGTAATTTTAATCTATTTTTTTTTCTGTTTCAGGTTCGCAAGAGGATTTAGTTTAGGAAAAGTATGCGCCGTAAGGGCGCGTACAACATCGTTTCTTTTCATTTGTGCGAAGTATTCGTTTAATTCACTAACGATCACTGCACATTTTTTATGTCAATAAATCAGAATAAATCGATACGCGGCGAGTAGTAGTGTTACGCAGTAAAGTTATATATTTGCGTTATTATTATTATTATTATTATTTGGAAATCCACAAAAGTTTATTAGATTTTCAATGGGACGAACAAAACGCAAACGTACACCAGAGGAAGAAGAAGAGTTTCGTCGTATTCGCTTAGTAAGAAATCTCGTAAATCAGCGTCGTCTTTGCGCACGTAAAGCCGCAGAAAAGAATAATACTGTGCTTACATTACCAACGCAGATATATAATGATCATGCTTCTCAATCCACGTCAAGAGCGAATGAGCTCAATAATGACGCAAATAACCTGCAGACAAGTTTTCCTACTCAAGTAGAAATTCCGAACCCGCTCAACAATTACGTTCGAGTGCCGTTTAGAATACAGACAAACTGCCATGAAATTCGAACTATGCACAATGATTGTGAGGAACATTACATTGGTCTTATGGACAAATGTTGCATTCATTGTAATGCCAAACAATTCGCATCAGAAAAAGTAATCAATAAAGGCTGGTCTTTCAACGATTGTTGTAGTCACGAAGCCGTAGTACTTGATGCCCACCCAGAATTCCCCGATGAATTGCGTGAGTTTTACGAATCGACGCATCGAAAATCAACCGATTTTTTCGATCGTATTCGATGCTATAACAACTCATTATCCTTTGCATATTTTAATGCGAAATTGATCGATTTCAATGAAAGACGTCGAGGCCCATATTGTTTTAAGATTCAGGGTCAAATTTATTATCAAGTAAATACGTCTTTATATCCAGAACACGACAAAGCTCCTAATTACGGTCAATTATTTATTGTGGACTCAAATGAGGCTACTGAGCACCGTTTGAACCGTAATTCTGAATTAGATCGAGAAGTTCTAGCAATACTCGATCGTGTAATACGGGAACATAATGTGTTCGCACAGTCCTATCAAATGATGGGAGAAGAAGTCGAAATACAACGTCAGACAGCATTGCAACACAATGAAGCCGTGCCAGAGATACAAACGCTCTTTAATTTGAAGCCTGGAGTAGATCGACGCCGATACAATTTTCAGAGGACTAATGAAGTTGCTGCGATTTTTACGACATCGGCAGACGGTGAGATACCACCATTTTTCGTTACTATTCGTAATCGTAATACCAGAACTCTTCAATATGTTAGTACGATGGACCCGAACGTTGAACCGTGGATTTATCCATTGCTATATCCATACGGTTCACCTAGCTGACATCGTGATCTCATGCGTTTGAATACTACAAAGCGTGTAACTAGAAATGCTTATGTAAAGTATCGAATGGCTATTCGGGATGATTTCAATCCTTTTTTGATGGGTCGTCGACTATTCCAACAATGGCTTGCCGATAGCTACGTTAAAAATGAAAAAGACAGAATTGAGTATTGTAGATCGCATCAGAAAGACTTGCGTGCAGAAATTTATCAAGGGCTTGTAGATTACTTGCAAGGAGTCGCAAATGATAATAATGGTCGCGTGGGTAAAATGGTCATATTACCTTCAACATTCATTGGTTCGCCACGCAACATGTTACAAAATTATCAAGATGCCATGCTTATCGTTCGAAAATACGGCAAACCAGATCTTTTTATAACTATGACGTGTAACCCAAAGTGGCGCGAAATTACAGAAAATCTATTACCAGGACAAGGGACGGCTGATAGACCAGACATTCGTGCACGAGTATTCAACATTAAAAAAGATTACTTAATCAACTTGATCGTGAAAAAGAAATTGTTCGGAGAAGTAGTAGCTTACGTGTACGTTATCGAGTTTCAAAAACGTGGTTTGCCCCACATACATATGCTCGTAACTTTAAAGTTAAACTACAAAATAACATCTTCTGAAATAGTGGATCGCTATATTGCAGCAGAAATACCGAATCCAGATGAAAACAAGACTTTACATGATATTGTAATGCGTAACATGATACATGGACCATGTGGTGATTGGTGTATTGTGAACGGGAAATGTTCAAAACACTTTCCGAAATCGTATAGAGCAGAAACAACAATGGATACCGACGGATATCCGTATTATCGACGCAGAGATACTGATGAAACTTTTGAACGACCAGGCGGATATGTCGTCGATAACCGATTCGTTGTACCATATTCCCCAAAGTTATTGTACTTATTAAATAGTCATATCAATGTTGAAGTCGTTTCGAGCATCAGATCAGTAAAATATTTGTATAAATATATCTACAAAGGTCATGACGCAGCTACCGTCACTATTGGCGAAACCCCATCTGACGAAAACGTTATTAATCACGACGAAATAAGAGATCATATTGAAGCACGTTATGTCGGGCCAGTAGAGGCTTGCTGGCGTATTTTGAACAAACACTTGCACGAAAAGAGTCATTCTATTGTACGTTAACCTGTGCATTTACGTAACCAGCACAGCTTAACTATTGACGGTAGATCTGATGAACAAGAATTAACTAACACCTTGGAACGTGTAACAATGCTGTTAGACTACTTCGCTTTAAATACACGTGATGAAAACGCTAGACAGTATTTGTATGGTGATATTCCAGCTCATTACACGTTTAAAAAAGTCAAAATTGATGGCAGACAAGTTTCTCGTTGGGAAAAACGTAAAAATCATTTCAATTGTATCGGACGTATGTATTCCGTTAGTCCGTCTCAACTAGAATTATTTCACTTACGATTACTGTTGCTCACAGTTAGAGGTGCTACAAGCTTTATCAATTTACGGACGGTAAATAGAGAACAACAGACATTTACAGCAGCATGTTTGGAATTAGGTCTTATTGACGATGACGAGGAATGGAAAAGAGCAATGCATGAAGGTGAGATTTGGATGATGCCGATACGACTTCGTAGATTATTTGTTCGTATTTTGATATATTGCCAACCGCTTCACCCAGAACAGCTTTGGAAGGAATTCAAGGATGCAATGGCGGAGGGTTATGCTCGTCATACAGGCGCATTGCAAGCTCAACAAAAAGCATATGAACATATTGGTTATATGCTTTCCATCGAAGGTAGAACTCTTGATGAATTTCCAACTATGCCGCCACTGCAAAATATTATCGAGATCGATTATGATATTTTAGCTTCCGAAGAGGCCGCGGAAAAGGGAAACTCGCTATATCGAAAGTTGAATGACGAACAAAAAGAAATAGTCGATTCTATTTTGAGCTGCTTAGACAATACCGATATTCATGGATGCTCGACGTTTTATATTGACGGTCCAGGAGATTCAGGCAAGACCTTCATATACAATACTCTGTGGTACTTGCTAAAAGGCAAAAACAAAAATGTTATAACTATGGCGTTCACCGGAATTGCAGCTACTTTGCTACCCAATGGAAAGACTGTTCATAAAACATTGGGACTTCCAGTTCCTTCATTCTCAGATTCGACTTCGAGCATTAAAGTTGGATCTAAGGAAGGTCAATATCTCAGGGAAACGGATGTTTTTATTTGCGATGAGGCTCCAATGGCACCGAGATATGCCCTAGAAGTTATGGACCGTACATTGCGTGACATCATGGACAATAATCTACTTTTTGGTGGAAAAATCGTGGTGTTAGGTGGAGATTTTAGACAACTTCTCCCTATAAAAATAAGAGGAACTAGGAGTGAAACTGTAAATCTGTCTATAAAGTTCAGCTCGGTATGGAGATTATTTAAAAAATTCTCTTTAACGCGAAATATGCGAGCTTTACCCGAAGAAATAGAATTTGCGAAATTTGTATTAGATGTGGGCGATGGAATACTCAACGATTCTAACGATAATATAGAACTACCCGAACGTATCGTAACTACTAATGCAGATATCGTTATACACACGTATGATGATTTAATTAGAGAAAAGAATTACAAAGCCGCGTCCAAGTGTGCAATACTTTCTGCACGAAACGTCGATGTAGATGAGATCAATGGCAGAGTCGTTGATCTTTTAGATTCCACTACCGAGCGCATATACACAAGCGTAGATAGTGCAGAATGCGATGATAATGATGAAATTGGTGAAGCTCTATTACCTGAATACTTGAACACTTTAGCTCCAAACTCGCTTCCTCCACACGAATTACGGTTAAGGAAATATAGCGTAGTGATGCTTCTAAGAAATCTTAGTATCAACGAAGGTCTTTGTAATGGCACTAGGCTACTAATTCTCGAATTTTCATATAATCTACTACGATGCGAAATTCTGTCTTGTGACAAAGCTGGTGAAATCATTTTTTTGAATCGAATTACTCTGTATTGCGAAAATGAATTCCTGTTTACGTTTAAACGACGGCAATTTCCTGTGAAATTAGCCTTCGCTGTTACCATCAACAAATCTCAAGGGCAAACATTTGAGCGAATCGGAGTTGATCTACGACGAGATGTTTTTAATCACGGACAATTATACGTCGCTTTTTCAAGAGTACGTTGTTGGGACTCGTTACGTATATATCTTGGTGATCAACGAGAAAATACGATTGTTAAAAATCCCGTTTTCAAGGAATTGTATCAATAGTATTTTAAATTTTGAACAGTTCCGAGAAACACCACAAGCCATCCTACCGTACCACCAACTATTGTCTTCAAAACTTGTCGAGAGGCTGTGGTCCAGATCTATCGTAATCCCCAGGAGGCGAAGGCCAACGGAGGAAAATCGACTCGGTACTATTGCATTGAGACTCGGAATAGCCGTACTTTATCGTAATTAAAAAAAATCTTTTTTTCCCAACTCCGCTGAAATGACCACATTCCTTGCCTGCAATACGGGCGGAAAATAGCCTATTTTAGCCGATGCGCATTCTTGATCTGTGCGCATGCGCAGCACTCTTTCATTACTCCCGCTGACAGTCCTTTTACTCCCGGGGTAGTAATAATCATTGGCGAAGATCGCGATTCAACGAAGTCGGAAAAAAATTATCGTATGCTACGCGGTCGGGAGCGCATTTTCACCTCGTGTGATTTCCGCCCTCGCTGCGCTCGGGCAGCAAACTTCACACTCGGTGAAAATCACGCTCTTCCCTCCCTCGTAGCATAATATACTATTTACATCTATTTTTTCATTATTATCGTTATTTTTGACAAAGCAAATTTAATTGTTTTACACAAATTCAATACAATTTAGATTGATGAGATTGTGTAATAAACGTTTCGAAGTAAAACTGGGAAGATCGTTAATTTTCCCATTGCGAGATTTGCATTGCCGGCATTGCGAGAGACGAAAGTGCGGCTGTTGAGAAACTCAACAAATCCACGCAAACTAAATCCGCATGCAGTTCTCTTGCCAACGAAGCTAAAGAAGACGATGGGGTAACTTCGGGGGAAGACAAATATCATTTGCTTAGATGATAAATGCCAGAAGAGAAATTTGACGACGCATTGATGAAAAAAACCATCGAAGGAGACTCGAACCGAAGGAAGAAAAAATAGAAATCAAAAGCGTCGAAGGATCGCGATAAAGACGTCAAAGACGATAAAGAGAAGGAAAGCGCGAAAACTTATTCGCCAGAAAATTCACCGCGTTCGCAGGATAATGGGGATTCGAGGAAAATCGAAAAATCGAAGAAGAAAAGAAAATGCGATAATAACGAGGCGTGCAATCAGAATACTTGTACTTTCCGAAAATTGAGATTCGAATTACGGAATCGGGCAATTGCAATTGCGAGTCGTCAGCCAAAACCTGAGATCTGAAATTTTTTAATTATCTCCACTTCTCCGCGGTGAACCATAAAAATGCTTATAAAGGTTCGCCTTCGTTTGTTTCGAGATACGGAATTTTTGTCGCGCACGAGAAGAATAATTCGATGTTGACAGATGTCCGTTGTTCGAACGCTCCCCGAACGTTTCAATCTGTCGTGTCATTTAGAATTATTTTATAGGGGATCATTATATCCGTGTATCGATGGGGCATTTGTATTTGCTATGAAATTTATAATATTTTGTCTATTAATATGCATTACGTGGATAAGCAAAACGCCGCTCCATATAATAATAGACCTTTCAAAACCCATCGCGATTGAATACTATATTAATTACATTAATTATATTAAATTGAATAATCAATTAAAAAAATTTTAAGAAAAAAATCAATACAACCATATAGTTTTTTTTTTTAAATAAAATCTTGTTTCGATCTACGATCGAAAAGAAAAAAAAATTCGAAGAAAACGACGAGAATAAAAGCTACTCGGAGTACGAAAAAAAAAAACCGAGAAACGAAAACACTATCGAGAAAAAAAGCCGTTACGTTAGTCGAGTAGTAGGATAAAATTATGGACTCTCATAACGATTGGTATTTCATCGTAGGACCACAAAGTTACCGCGAGAGTTACAGTTTATCTTTCGAATCCCCTTCCTTATTCTCCTCCAACTCTTCGCCTTATTATTATTCTTCTTCGCTATTCGTTCGTCTTCTCGCCCATAAACAGTTTATTCTTTAAACAGTTAACAGTTTATTCTTTATTTTTCAGTTTTTTTTTATTTCATATTTATTATCAAAAATTCAACCGATGAACGAAAAAAAAAAATCATTGCGTTATTACGCCGAAATATCGAAGAACGATAAGCGTCAAAACAGATGGCACGTATAACAACGAGGCTCGTAGATTCGTATGACAAACGAAAAAATTATTGAAACGATGATCGTATACGAAAACAAATCGCTACAAGCTCCAAACTATTCGATTAACCGCACAGATTAATCTTTTTTTGATTTTTTTTGCCCCGATCCCGATGCAGCGAATACGTTGCTCTGCGGACCTGACACGCGTTTAATATTAACTTCGTTGACTCTACGAAGTAGTTCAAGGAAAGTCATCTGTTGATCGTCGATCAGATCAATGTCGTGAAGCGATTGAATCGCAAAAAAAGGCGGGTTTGCTGAAAAAAAAAAAAAAATTATAAATTCATGAAAAGAAATATTTATTCATTTATTATTAAATATAAATTAATTACCCGAACGGCTCATAAATCCACGAATTCTGACGTGATCTCCCTTATTAAACTCGTGTTCGTCATCAAAGTTCGTTATTCGTAAACGAAGCATAGCTGTCCCGTCGGTTATTGATCCACTTCCATACGGTTGTCCTGCAGAGCCGTACGGTTTGATCGTCACGAAGTTTACTTTAATGTATCCTTCAACCTCTGAAATTACAATTGAAATTATAAAAAATAAATAAAGTTTTTATCTTCACTAGCAGCGGGTGTACGCTTCGCCCAAGCTTCGTACGCTACAATCAACTAAAAAAAATATTTTTTTCTTACGACTGTACTCCATGCTGCTTCCTATTTGCGCAAGATTGAAGGTCGTCGCTGAAGATGTGGCCGGTTTCCACTCGGGATTGCGTTCACGTTTCCCCAAAATATTAATTTGAGTGTTCGATTCGATACGCAATTCCACATCTATAGTACTTCTTGTGGGAAAACCGTCTTTCAGCACGCAGGCATATGCTCCTTCGAAATGGACCATCTGAAATAAATAAATATTTAATTTATATAAAGATTAGTAAATATTGTTAATAAATTCGTGTAAATATCAATATAATTGTAAATAATTTTTGTTTATGTGTATAACTTTGTGTAAATATGAATTGTAAATATATATTTTTTTTGTAAACTAATTTCTAAAAATAAATAAATATTGTAAATAAATTTGTATAAATACCATATTTTTTTTCACGATTGCCTCTATTCGTTCGACTTGCTTATTCCATACAACGATTTGCACCCTTTCGCCATCCTCATTATCGAGCGTAAATCGGAACAGCAACATATTATTGTTCCCGACAATTTTGGATTCTTCTACATTATCTGCGTATCCAATAATTTCGCTAAAAATATTAAAAAACACAAAAATTCAAGATAAAATCACCACCATAGTCCTAAATACATAATTAATTAATTACAAAAATAGTAATAATTACAAAATAATATAATAATTTAATACATAGTACTTACATCGCAGGGTCGAACTTTTTTATTTTCTTCAGATTCTCGGTCGGTTTGCAGGGAATCTCGTCAGCATTACGAACAACATCACGCGACGTTGGATCATAATTGTTTACCGATCGATCTTTTTTCATAGAAAAATCGTTATTAAGATAATAAATATTTAATTCAAAAGTATCAGCGAATTCAAAAGTTCACTGTTACTTTTATGCAATTAAATATTTATTATCTTAATAACGATCGTACCAAGGTAATTTTCGTCAGATTCCAAAAATCCGGAATCGCCAGATATATTTTCACCAGACATCTCGTAGTAAACCGTCACGAACAAATTGGTAAACCGTCGCGAACGAATACAAGTCTCAGACTGAGATTTTTCGTTTGGAACGGTAACTATGTAAACAAAGTTTTTGTTTTTCGTTGCTGCTGAGAATAGTCGATGAACCTCGGTATCGATCGATTAATAGATACACTCGAAATGTTATATATATTATATTTCAAACAAAAGAAAACGCTTAATGTGAAATATATATATACGTGTTTATTTAGTGTTACGTCCTGTCCTGGCATTGTGACCTGACCCTTAATCTACACGTATTTTCGATTTCCCTATCCTTCAATGATTTATTTGTTTTATTATTTTCTCTCGCAAAGGAAAGAGCCCAGACGCTAAATCAGCCGACCGGATAATTAATATCATATTTTGCCAATTCATATCCGCCCGCGACTTTACGTAGAAATGAATATTTCTATTCTCTCTCTCGGAACTCTCACTCTTTCGTCTCACGGCATAATCAGCATTTCGAGGTTTCCCTCATGCTGGATTCACCGTCCGCCTGGCGACAGAGCGTGGCGTGCACTATCAGCATTTTCGGCCGCCTCGCAACGGCCAGTTTCATTCATTCAAAAACCAGTCTTACTTCAATCTTCAAACCCTTCGGTCGGACTCCTTTTAGAGCGGACACTTTCCTCCGCGATTAAGTTAACATTATAATTTAGAGTCTCGCACATTCACACACATATACTCTTGCGATTTATTATTGTATCAATCGTAGCTTCGTTTGAACGTAAATAAAAAGCGAAGTTGATACTCTCGAAACGGGATCATTCGATCTTATTCGAGGAACCGAACCACTTAAATCTTTAATATTCCTGCATTGCGTTACCAAGTTAAAAGCGCGCGTGACCGCTGAGACGAACGTCCAAGTCAACGCGTACGCCGGTAAACCTCTGGGACGTAACATTACTTATTAGCAAGAATTAGCAAGCATCCTAGGATCATGCATGTAAATGATGGCTGACTATATACAATATATGACCTTGGTGGATACCGCAACTGGCACACGAGAGAGTCTCTTGCGGCCGTTACCAGCCTGTATAAAAATCTTGGCAGGCGTCTGCTACCTTCAACTTCATGTAAAATTGTAGACTAAAAGTATCTCATAACGTCGAAAAAAAATAAAAAAATCTTGATAGTAATTATACGTAACCGCATACTTCGGAAATTTTTTAATATTTCATGACATTCTGATCACGTTAATATGAAAATATCGAAAAAAAATTACCCACAAACAAATTTCAAATTTAAGGTAATGTGAAACACAGATACGCTACGTGTTTCACCTCCTCTTAAGTCGATATATCGATACGCCAATTATTATTGCAGAAAAAAATGTTGAAAATAAAGTTATTGTTACATTATATTATAATTATACACTTACCTTTTTGATAATGTATGTATCTTACGTACAAATGATGAAATCGGTTGACTTAATCGGTGATTGGTGATCAGTGAAGGCGATCGTTTTGATTCTTGTTCTTAAAACAAAACTTTTCACGATATCTTTGCTCTCGAGAGACAAAATTATGACAGTTTATTCTTAATTCATCGCACTATTCCACACACTCACAATCACAACACCGAATAGTTCCGATAATATCGTATTTTCCGCTCCAACAAAGTTTTCGATAATAGAATCTATTTTTTCTCGTCGATCTCAATTGACGTTTTAATGTAACGCCACGGTCATTATGTTTCACGATTTCAATTAAAAACCGGAAACGACGTATAACGTGACATCAGTCGCTTGAGTTGAGCGCACGTCGATATCGAGAGATAGAGAGAGCGCGTCTGCTGTTAAGGTAGTTGGAGCGCGTGGTATTCATTTCGCCTAAATTCGACGTAATGGAAAGCGAATTGCAAACACTTCTCAATAGTATAAAAATCTGAATAAACTCATGCACATTAAAGGTATTGAAAAGATTAATTCTGCATAATAATAATTGCAAAATGTTGTTAACAAATTGATGAAAAAAAATTGTTAAACAAGCTTACGGTAACTCAACTTTTTTTTTTATGAAAATGATTCGTTTATTTTTCTGAATACCTATGAATTTTTTCGGATTTTTATCTTTGGTTTAAATTTTTTTTTATATGGAAAAAAATGTGTATTAATACGACGCGCCATCGAAATGCGCGATTAGGCTAACGACGACGATCGTACGAGAAGGGCAGTTCGATCCGACAGTCCGTAGACTCAACACACATTATAGCTTAATCCATTAAATAAATAATTGCACACTGTTATCCCAATTGACGTGACGTTCTTTCGTTTATTTTTATTTATTTAACAAACCCCTTTCTCACAATTCAGAAGTGGGATCGAAGCTCAACTGAACGGGTTCGCTTATAATCTTCGGGATAGCGACAAATTGTGCCGAGCCACGTGGCGTCGAGATTTTTCGAAGCGTATCGTTTATTACGCTGTCGTCGAAAGTGTAATCAAAGTTTTGCCGTTATCTCGATTGAAATACAGGTTGTGGAAAGTAAGCATCGACGGGCTTACTATTTTTCACCTGTATTTGATCGGATCGGGAAACTGTTGTGTTGAATTAGCGAGTGGTTCGAAGGGTATCGAATAAATCCACGTTTTTATGTCGGCATGGTTTGGCGGCAGTTTTTGTAAAATCGCTGACCCGGTGGAGTGGTCGATAGAAATGGTGAGATTCGGAGTGTTCATTTTCTGAAAATGTCGAAATTATCAGTTTGAAGTGCGTGTGTGTTAAGAGAACAAGAACAGTAAGCGTGAGAGGTGTGAAGAGTGCGTGAAAAAATTGTTTTCGCCAGTTCGCACCGAACGGTCGGATAAATACGAATTTCGAGAATCATGTGATCCGTGTCGTGTTACGTACGGTAGCGTTGTGTACGTGTGTTTCTCGAACCAATTCGAATAACGCGTAACATTACGCGACACAGTCCGACGTCAAACTCTATCACACTATAAACATTATCGATATTAAACTTATCGACACATTTATTGACTATACGGTGAATCGTCGTGTGTGCGTGAGATCACGGAATAGATGTAATTGACCACGCTTACGGATTATCGATTGGACTAAGAATATTCGCACTGACGGGACTTTTGAATTAGTGCGTTATATGAAATGTTTATGTGTAGTGCGTGGTTCGTGTAGTGCTTCGAAATGAGAGAGCCACACGAATTCACGGTCGTCGAGTTAAGAGCAAAGCTCCAAGAACGAAATTTGCCCTCCAATGGTTCAAAAGCTGAACTTATAGTTCGATTGCAAGCCGCTGATCCGTCTGATGAATGGAGGCGTGATCCTGAAGACGATGTTGACACAGATCGTATGCGTAATGCGAACGACGGTCAACACGTGAGATCAATGGCGGGAAATAACGCTGAGCAATTGCCACAGGACGCGCAACGCGAGCTGGAGTTTCTCCGTAGAGAAGCTGATTTGATGCGACGAGAACTAGATCTCGCTCGTCGCGAAAATGAGCTTCTGAGAAATGCTGAAAGGCCTGTTGTTCCGATGGCTGCAGAAAGACGGAGGACAAACGTCAAGGCTCTTGGCGACCTTCTGTGCGATTTCAACGGTGCTGAGGATACGTTTTGGAAGTGGGAACAGCAGTTGAATCTCCTCTGCCGAACATATGATTTAGACGAAAACTCTTTAAGAATTCTCGCGGGGTCAAAGTTGAAGGATAAGGCGTTAAATTGATTTCACTCGAAGCCGGAACACGTGGAGTGGACTTTAGAACAACTCTTGACGGCTATGCATCAGATGGTCGATCATCGGCCGAATAAATTGGCTCTTCGAAAACAATTTGAAAACCGTCATTGGCGATCCATCGAGACGTTTAGTGATTACTGCCACGAAAAAGTAACCTTGGCTAATCGAGTTCCAATAGTAGATGAAGAGATCGTTGACTACGTGATCGAGGGGATACCCGACGTTCACTTGCAAAATCAAGCTCGGTTTAGAAGCTTCGACTCGACTACGGAAATGATTCAAAGTTTTAAGAACGTTTCCCTTCGTACTGAATTCAAGTATCGAGCGAAGAATGATTTGCAAGGAAAATCGAAGGGCAGTGCCACGAAGCTGCCGGATAAACACGGAGAGCAGCCAAGGAAGTGCTTTCATTATCAAGAAGAGAGACATATAAAACCGAATTGTCCAAAGCTCAAGAAAGAAAAGACGGGTTGCTTCAAGTGCGGCGACGAAGGCCATTTCGCAATGGACTGTACGAAGGACGACAAACAACAAATCAACAACGTTGAAGAATCCAGCGACAACGAAGAGGATTTCGTGCGGAACGTTCGTTTCACAATGCTCGGTGATGTACATGAAGGTGATGTACACGATGTATACATAAAATCTCTATTAAACACCGGTAGCGCTGTTAGCTTTATAAAAATAAAACACGTTCCAGGGCATTTTATTGAAGTCGATAATAATCCTCAGATGCAATTTCGAGGCATTAATAATAGTGGTTTAGTAGTACTCGGTATTGTTCGTACAAACGTCAAACTCGATGGTAGAATCTCTCAAAATTTGCCGTTGCTGGTCGTGCCTGATTCAACGATGGTTCCTTCTGTTATCGTCGGTAAAGACATCCTAGGATCATTCAAGATGAAACTCGTAGCAGATCTATCTGTAAACAATCGCGACTCAGACGAAGTAGCTTTGATAATGAATATCGACGTGTTGGAGAACAAGACAGACGCGGCGGATTCGTTGAGATTAAATCTCGCACTTCCAGCAGCGGTACAAACTGAGGTAAGAGAGATGTTTCGCACCGATTATTTACAAGCGGAGCGTCCAGATATTCCGAAAATAAACGCTGAAATGAGTTTGTCGTTACGCGAACATGAACCGTTTCACATTTCGCCTCGCAGGCTATCGTATGTAGAAAAATCGGAGGTTCGTACAATACTCGATAATCTGCTAGACAAAGGAACGATTAGACCGAGTCAATCCGAATATGCCTCACCTATCGTCCTCGTTAAAAAAAAGAACGGTGAGACGAGGATGTGTGTTGACTATCGAACGCTAAATAAACTCACGTTACGCGATAACTATCCACTACCACTCATTGAAGACCAACTTGACGTATTGAGTGGAAAGAAATATTTTAGTTTGGTTGATTTGCGAGACGGGTTCCACCACGTGACCGTAGCAAAGGACTCGGTTAAGTATACGGCATTCATCACACCCCTCGGCCAGATTGAGTATTTGAAAATGCCTTTCGGTTTGAAAACGGCACCGACCACTTTTCAACGGTGGATTAATAAGGTTTTAGAGAAACATATTCGGAGTGGCGAGATGGTGGCATATATGGATGATTTTATGATCGCAACGGAGACAATAGACTCTCATTTGAAAGTATTAAAATCGGTACTCGCAACGTTAGTAGAGAATAGACTCGAGCTGCGACTCGACAAATGCGATCTTCTTGCTACCGACATTGAGTATTTAGGGTATCGAATCTCGGAAGACGGTGTACGACCCACCGATCGAGGCGTCGAGGCAATTGCGAACTATCCTGTTCCGAGCGACATCCGAGGAGTGCAACGGTTTCTTGGCATGTGCTCATATTTCCGAAAATTCGTCGAGAATTTCTCAATAATCGCGAAACCACTTTACGAACTGATGAAAAAAAATGCAACCTTTCGGTTTGATGCTGCGGAACAGGAATCGTTTGAAGCGTTGAACGCAAAATTAATAGAAGCGCCTGTTTTGAGTATCTATAATCCCAACGACGAAACTGAGTTGCACTGCGATGCCAGCTCCCACGGTTTCGGTAGTGCTTTGTTGCAACGAAAAGCTGATCTCAAATTCCACCCGCTTTTCTATTTCTCGAAGCGCACCACAGCGGTAGAAGGCAAATACCACAGTTTTGAGCTCGGGACTCTCTCGATTATTTACGCACTGCGTCGCTTTCGAATATATGTTCAAGGAATCAAGTTTACAATCATTACGGATTGTAACGCGCTCAAGATGACATTAGATAAGAAAGAAATCAATCCGCGAATCGCGCGATGGGCGCTCGAGCTACAAAACTATGACTATGAAGTGGAACATAGAGCCGGCAGTCGCATGCAACACGTCGATGCGTTGAGTCGCGCTATAAATATACTCGTAGTTGAGGACAATCCATTCGAGGTGAACCTATCGCTGAGTCAGAATCGGGACTTGAAAATTCGTGAGCTTAAAGAAACGCTTGTAAAAAACGAACACACACAATTCGAAATGGGTAACGGTCTTGTGTATCGCAAATCGAACAATGATTTATTGTTTTATGTCCCCGAGGGCATGATTACGCATGTGTTACGGAAACATCATGACGAGATGGGTCATCTCGCAGTAGAAAAGACTTGCGATGTTATCAAAGCTTATTATTGGTTTCCCAACATGCGCGAAAGGGTAAAAGCCTACGGGCAAGATTGTTTGAAGTGCATCGCCTTCAGCCCTGTTACGGGTAAGCAGGAGGGTTTTCTCCATAGTATACCGAAGGGTAATGTACCTTACGAAACGTTGCACATCGATCATTACGATACGGGTGATAAGAAACATCTCGCGAAACAACACATTCTCGTCGTGATCGATCCGTTCACTAAGTTTACTAAACTCTATCCTACGAAAACCGTGTCAACAAAAGAAGTGATTAGCAGTTTATCTCAATACTTTGCTTATTACAGTCGCCCGAAAACAGTCGTTTCTGATCGCGGTAGTGGCTTTACCTCAAGGGAATTTCAAGACTTCTTAGATGAAAATAATGTTTCCCACGTAAAAATTGCAACCGGCTCTCCGAAAGCGAACGGACAGGTCGAGAGAGTGAATCGGGTGATAGGGCCGATGTTGGCAAAAATCGTTGACGCCTCATCTGGTCGTTACTGGTACCGGGTTTTAGAAGAAATCGAGTACGCTCTAAATAATACCGTTAGCAAAAGCACCGGTGAAACGACAAGTAAGCTTTTGTTCGGAATAGCTCAACGCGGCAAGGTCGCTGATACAGTCAAAGATTTTCTTGATAGTTTACCTGATACTGACTCACGTAATTTCGAATCAATTCGTGCGGCGGCGGCCGAAAAAATTGACAAAGCGCAAGAGTATAGTAAGCGACATTTCGATTCTAAGCGAAAGGAAGCGATTAATTATAATATCGATGATTATGTAATGCTGTAAAACTTCGAGAGTACGCCGGGCGTCGCGAGAAAATTAATCCCTCGTTTTAAAGGGCCGTACAAAGTAATAAAAGTTTTGCGTAACGATCGATATATTATCGCTGACATCGAGAATTTCCAAGTCACACAACGTCCTTACTGTGGCGTATGGGAAGCTCCGAATATAAAGCCTTGGCGGCCAAATGAAGTTTCTCAGCAAGCGGAAATAACCGACTGTTCGGATGATGATACGTGAAGTGCGAAGAAAAGAAATGTAAAAAAAAACACAGATTCAGTGTGCGAACGTGAAAAAACTGTATATACGAGTGATGCGAGTTGAAGTGTAATTTCAGAAGTTTAAAGAAAAAAGACCCTACGTATGTCAGTGATGTGAGATGAAGTCTAATTCTAATTAATTGATAAGATTGTTTTTATGTATCCGCTACAGACGTAAATCCGAGTCGGATTACGGTCAGATATGGCCGAACTGTGAGATTCCCGAGCCGTGTCGGCTATTCGAGCGGGAGCCCAATCATTCGGGAACTATTTATTGTTCGCGTATTAATACGACGCGCCATCGAAATGCGCGATTAGGCTAACGACGACGATCGTACGAGAAGGGCAGTTCGATCCGAGAGTCCGTAGACTCAACACACATTATAGCTTAATCCATTAAATAAATAATTGCACACTGTTATCCCAATTGACGTGACGTTCTTTCGTTTATTTTTATGTATTTAACAAACCCCTTTCTCACACATTTGGTAATTATTATTTTGGAAAATTAATCGTTTCAGTACATTTAATGTGCATGGATTTTTTCAGATTTTTATACTATTGAGAAGTGTTTGCAATTCCCTCTCCATTTCGTCGAATTTTCGTCGAATAATTCATGAACCGATTGTTTGTTTGCCGTGTATAATCGAACATAACGTAATTCCAGGCGTTTTTCTTTTTATCCGCATCGATGCGCGAATTGCTGTAAACGACGTGAGCGATGTTCATTATTTTTTTGAATGTTTCCATTGACGAAACGACTTTTTTTCTGCTTTTTTTTTTGTGAAATTTTTTTTTTGGGAAATACAGATACGGGATGTCCATCAACTTACAATCGACAATCTTGTTTTTTTTTTATTTCGTAATCCTCTTTTACATACATATCGATCGGCATTATATGAATTATTTATAGCTAAGTTTAGTAATGAAAAAATAAGCGAACCTAACGATTTTATGATTAGGCGACCGAAACGGCGATCGGACGTATTGTTATATCCTCGAGCAATGCGAGAGTGCAGTGATGGAGAAAAGTGGGAGAGAAGTGAAATCTTTCGATATCTTTTGAATTTTCGTCGGTACCGCGGAATATCCGTAATTAATACAAATTATTTCGGTTCCTATGTCGCTGTGAAAAACGATATGAGCTCTGTGCCACGATTCGTCCTCGGGGAAACATGGCACCGCATAGCATGTTTGACAATCAAGATTGATTGGGATTCGTAAATTCTTGAACTTGGCAAAGATGTTCAACACATAATTGGAAATGCAAGTTCCCAAGGTTTTTTCGTGATTTTCGATCGCTGTTGCTGTTGCCGTATCGAACCATAATACCTATTGCAGTTAAAATAAACGTATGACATTTCACATAATAAATTTTAAATATTTGAAATAGTAAAAAAATCACAAAACGAAACAATATTATACCTGATTAAGACGTATAATGCTGCGAATATTCTGCGCATGATTTGCCTCCGTATTCAATTTGTCTCGATTCCTGACGATGCATTGGATAGATTGTCCCGTCAGATTTGTGACGACGAATTTGAATTGGAGTGCACCGAAGTATCTCTGAAGTTTTCCAATATGTTGCACGCATCCAATAATGTCACTTAATTTAAAAAAAAAAACATTAAAGCAAAAATACAAAGGTCAAAGGTTGAGGCATTATACTCGACATTGTTTAAATATTATATAAATAGTTATAATGATTGACTATTAGTTTTAGTTTTACGTAATAATTGAAGGTTATGTACAAGAAAATATTCATTATGTTATCATAGAAATTTGTTAATTTTTATAACTGTTAGGAAAAATTTAATTATTGTTATTGGTATTTTTATTATTCCATTATTTCATGTTTTAATTTATTATTTAATAATATAGAAAAGTTATACGACTTGTTACGTCTCAGAGGTTTACTGGCGAACGCGTAGACTTGGACGATCGTCGCAGCGGTCACGCGCGCGTTTAACTTGATAACGTAATGAAGGAATATTAACGATTTAAGGGGTTCGGTTCCTCGAATAAGATCGAAAGATCCCGTTTCGAGAGTAACAAATCGCGTTTATTAAATCAAACGGAAATTACGAATGATACAAATATTATTCGCGATTGAATGTATGTGAATGAACGACTCTAGATTACAATGTTAACTTAATCGCGGAGGAAAGTCCCCGCTCTAGATGAGTCCGACCGAATAGTACGAAGATTGAAGTAAGACTGATTTGTGAATTTGGAAAACTGGCCGTTGCGAGGCGGCCGAAAATGCTAACAGTGCGCGTCACGCGCTGTTGCTGAACGAGAGGCAAATCCAGCATGAGGGAAACCTCGAACTGCTGATTAAGCCGTGAGACGAAAGAGTGAGAGTTCCGAGAGAGATATTAGAAATATCCATTTCTACGTAAAGTCGCGAGCGGATATGAATTGGCAAAATATGATATTAGTTATCCGGTCGGATAATTTAGCGTCTGGGCTGTTTCCTTTGCGAGAGAAAAAAAATAAAAGAAGTAAATCATTTAAGGATAGGAAAATCGAAAATACGTGTAGATTAAGGGTCAGGACGTAACACGACTAAACTTACACAGTTCGATCGCCTATCACCGTATTGTCAGCCATTTCAGCGGAGAACATATAGTCGGTTGCTTGTTTACTATAATTAACCATTTACGTCTAATTTACTGAACAGATTCTTTTATTAAATAATAATGATATAGTCAATTAATAATTACCAAATTTTCTTACACCGGTAATTACGATTGTACAATAAAATGGCGACAATGGATAATGCTGTTACGTCCTGACGTAACCTTCTCTATTTTCTTTTAATTAATTAATAATACTTTTCGCTACTTACATTTCTGCTTATTTTTATACTATTTGAAACCTGATCCCTCAAAATAATTCCTACGCTTCACGAAAACCCGACATAATTCGTTCTCATTAAAACTCATAAGGGGGACGATTTTTCTCACCGGTCGCTGAGCGATATTTCAGGAATGAATCTCCTCTGGAAAATATTTCCAATGAGATTCAAATATTCATTGTGTAAATTAAAATTAAATGGATAAAAGATGGAACATAGAATTATCCACCACGCGAGGTAGATGCGGACAGAGGCTCGAATCCCCCTCGACACACGCACTACGCTCGGTGAAACAGCGAACTCCGCTGCCGACGACGATACGGTCGACCACGGCATCGACCCACGGAGTATAGATCCAAGCTTTTACCATGCAGACAGAGGCTTGAATCCCCCTCGACCCACGCACTACTCTCGGTGAAACAGCGAACTCCGCTGCCGACGACTATACGGTCGACCACGGCATCGACCCACGGAGTATAGATCCAAGCTTTTACCATGCGGACAGACCATTAGAATTTCTCTAAATATTCTAATGGGCTTCCATCGGAAAAAGAGAACCTACATTACCTTATGTATGGAAATTAACCCTGACCATCGACATAGTTTCGGTATTTTAACACCGTACGACGTCGCAATGTATTTCTGAATATGTCGGTCGCGCGACTGAGAGACAAACGTCCCCTGTATAATTTAACCATCCATCATCATAATGGAATAATTTCTTCACCAACAATTCTTTAACCTTCTTTAAATTCCTTAATTCTAACCTTTAACGATAAATGATAAAGATGATCAATTAAAATCTGTCAGCCATTTAATAAAACATAGTATGAATTGAATCAAAGATAATAAAATTGTCCAGGATGTTAGGGAAATTAATCGACACAATCTGTCGACAAACACGATAAATAAATATAAATTCGAAACGACAAAGCTTTCAAAATCATAGAAATAAAATTTGGTGTAAATCATTGATAAAAACAGCGAACACCTTGAAACAAATAACCGAATAAAGGGGCCAAACAGTAAAATCACGCAGAGTCACGAGAAACCAACACGAATGAACGCCACTAACCTCATAGGATAAGTTATTGCCATAGTTAAATTTCCATGTTATATTATGCGACGATCGAAGGAAAAGAAAGATGGCCGAAATTCGAGAGATAAAGAACTAGTGAAACAGGAAACCGCATTACCGAAAACTAAACATTCAGGGGGGCAGTCGTAAACCTTTTACGACCCACCCAGCCAAGTGCGATAGTTCGCAGTATGCAACACAAGTATGACTCGACGGTGACTCACGAGTGCGAACGTCTCGGCCACCGAGCGAGAAGATGCAATTACTCAAAATTTACGCACCGTGCGCAAAAGAAATGGCTCCCTATGATCGGGAGAATAAAATAATAACGTTTTAATTACATCAACATTTTAAGGAAGATTTTCGCTATAAGAGATAACTGTTACTTTTCCAATTACGCTTACCGATTAAGCTGGGATTAAGAACAAAGATTTACTTCCGGGATTGCGTTTTCTCGACTTATGGTGGAAAAATTATAAATTAGTAATTATACCAAATTAATCAGAAACATTCCATTATTCTAACAGCATTGTTATTTTTCTGGAATTATTTACCGTTTGCAAGAAATCCATAACATTAGTGGCAATAAAATATTTGCAACAGAAAACGTATGCTGCATGTAAGAAATCAGGCTCCCTTCGATTTACAGTATAAAATATCAAATCGCGGTTTATACCAAAATATTCAGAAACAATCCACCTTCAACATAGAATAGTTACTTTTCCGATATCACCTAACGTAAGATCAAGACACGCCGCGAAAGACAGAAAATGAAGCTAGTGTAGTCAAGCGGAAAGATAAAATGGGGCCCGGGCAAAGACATGAGTTGCGTCAGCCAAGCCGCATAATGCCAAGGTTAGTTCACGGCGATAGGGGAAGATTTAGCAGGTACACCAAAGAGGGGAATTACACAGCTCGCCCGGGCAAACAGAACAGTAGTTCCGGAATGTCCATATAAGGAAGTAAGATGATCGGACGACGCTGTTACCAGACACATGCAATAACTGCTGCGCACTTCTAAATGGGGCAACGCCCAAAGACACTGGCCCAGTAATGCCACAGATACCTCTGAATATCAGGAAAATGTTATTACTCTATAATAAAATGATTTGTACAAGAGCCGAGAAGTATTGTACCCTTCAGGTATATAATATTTTGACATCCTACACTTGAAAGGTGATAATGTTATTAAAATAATTATTGGAAAAATATATGTATTTCTCGACTCTTTCCCGGTTTCCGAATACGTACACATATAGGAGAATTTTACGAACAACAACTATTATTTTATTCTGTCTCTTATACGTTAAAAATATCAAATATTAATTATAATAATTAATTAGTTATTAATTATAAACGAATCAGGCAAATAATTAAGTATAGGGAAGGAAATGAAATCCAATGGAAAATGGATAAATCTACCATTAATTAACAATAAGAATGAAAGACAAATCTAAGAATCTCGAACAAGCCGAGAGGAGAATAACGAGGGGCAGCATTACTCATTAGGGGAGTATAAGGCCCGGGCATATTCGAGGGAGGGATTTTCTTCCCCCTCTGGGTCTCATTCTTCTAGTATATAAGAGGCCGCAGAAAAAGGGTTCGAGAGCGAGAGAGTCAGTGACCACCAGCAGAGAGTAGAGACCAGGAGCAGCAGAAGAAGTAAGAGAGTAGAGAGAGAGAGAGACGGAGGCGCCTAAGACCGGGCGCGCGATCGGTGCATCCGATCGGTAGTCCGGTGCTCCGGCTAGGCGACGAGAGAGAGATAGAGTCAGAAGCCGCGATCTTTGTCAACCACCATACTAGAGTAGGATCGCGGGTCCGTGGTAACAACGAACGAAATTGAGTAACTCTCTTATTGGAGAATTTTGTTTATAAAAACTTCCATCTCCGAAAACTGTACTCATATTCGACGCAACCAGAGTTCTCTTGGATTAGCTCAGTACACTAAATCGTCATTCTCGATCCGTCCGTTGGAACAAATCCATCATCGTTCAAACTTTCGTAATTTTGTTTTACTTGATTGTTGGAAGAAATTCTTGTACGAACCATTTTTGATTATTCGTTGTATTTGCCGAAGATCGCATTCCTGTACTTTTGAATTTGCCTGAATTATTTAATTTGAATAAATTCTGAATATTACGGCATAATTGGCGTGAAATCCGTGTTTAAACCACCTGTTTCGTCGCATCGACCATCATCGAAACTACCATCATCGCAACAGACAACGTAAGTACAATTTAATTCAATTTCCTTTGATATCGTTACAATCGGGAATGTGTGCAATATCCTCTGTTACTCGAACTCCTCAATAATTCGCCTTGCCGTCGCCGGACAACATTTACATCACTCATAGAGACACTATTCAGTATAAAAATCAGCAGTATATATATTGCAGTGAAATAATTCCACATAATTCAAATCATCGACGATTCATCAGTCTAATCACGCAACAGATAAAGAAATTTTATAATACCTCTAAGACAAGTCAACGAATAGCATTCCAAGCCCTATCCTTAGTAATTTTCCTCACGGTTAGACTAAAAAATGGGCAGTTGCGCCGATAATTGATGCCAGGAGTGGTAAAGGAGGGAGAGATCTCTCTTGACCAGCGCGTAGTCAATCGTACTCGACGCAACCTCGCGTTAAAATTCGGGTGAAATAGAAACACCCACATTTTTGACGTGACAATGCGAAGACAACTAACATCGGTAAAGGAAGCGGCGGCGGCTGGGCGGAAGTGATTTAGCGGTATTTGTTTCCATTGAAACTATCGACATCTATACTTTAGCGATAAAACAGGGTATTTAAATTATTCAAATTAGTGACCATTTTAGTCTTTATTTTATTTCCGTTTTCGTGTGTTGCAAATATTGCTGAAAGAAATAAAAACGTAAAAAGATATTACCGAAAAAATAAATTTGATTTGGCGAGCGATATTGTATTGGCAAGCAACACTCAATTCATAATAACAGTCGATTATATAATATAACTTTATTGAATTTATCGAATATAAGTGCGAAATCGGTGAACGAAGATTTACAGCAAATAAATAAATACATATAACATATATATATGCATATACATTTTATAATGAAGAAAAAAAAAATAATCAAACAAATGATGAACAAAAAGAATTCATTTTTTTCCCTCCCGGTGGAATCTTTGTTGAAGAAGTAACGTCGAACTTAAAACGCAGTAGAACTAAACATTGGGGGGATTAATAAAATTCTAATTATCGACATTGACATATGAATCTTCGATACTCCTTCCGCTTTGTGCGCAATAACCACTTCGGAGAGTTAGTTCATTTTGCCTTTCTGTAAATAAAATAAAAACAAATTCAATATTTGAATATTATAATTAATTCGAGTAGTGAATTTTAAAAAAATGGGAGCCATTACCTTTTGTGGCATACACGCCGCCTCCATCGTGGCATCTTCGTCCATCGGTGTTCCCTCGATTTTTTTTATATCGGAACCCCTCGCGACTTTTACGAACGGATTTTCACCATCGTAATTTAGGACCCCGACGACGGTGATTTTGCAACCTTTTCTTAAATCGATAGGTAGATTGATAGCGTCAGTCACGCGGATTGCCAGTTTAAGCTGTCCATCTGTGATGGCACCGATTGCGTACATCGCATCACCCGTTTTATGTTTTGTTTGATTAAATAGCATTTTCAGATGTCCCTGGATTTCTGCGAACAGAAAAACAAAACGAATTAAAAAATTAAGTAGCAAAGTAAATTACGTGTATTTGCAGGTACTACAAACAGGCGGTTGGTTAAAAATTTCATGGGAAAATTTTAAATAATCAACGATATTTAATTTATGATAATTTTGTTCAACTCATAGAGGAAGCTTTTCAATTTTACGGAAAAAAATTAATATTCACCGATTAAACGCCCTTCCATGTCGCCGACATCATCCCAAGTAGTCAGTTCTGCGCACGAACTTGGATCTTCGGCTGCGGTGTAAACACCTTTGTCAATTATTTCTGTGTGCTGCTGAATCGACAATTCGTATGACGTACTTCCTATGTTGTAGACGGGATTCTCGATTTTTTTTGCAACCGCTCCATTCAGTCGGATAATCTAAAATACATAAATCATTTTTTTTTTCAGTAATAACAATCGTGTCGTAAATATCACATTAAGAAAAACGTAGCTATCCAAAACAATGGAAGAAAAGGTAGAAAAAAAGATTTATAAAAATTCTGTGTAATAAATAGAATAAAAATTATGTTAATAGACTAAATAATGTTGATAAAATGGTATATGAAAGAAAAACGGACAATAATTAAATATAAAACGCTATATTAAAAAACAACCACACCGAATATAAAGCGCTATATAAAAAAAAATATGTTTCAAATTTTGGTGGTGCATAAAGAAAGAAATATTTTTCAATTTGTTTTGTAGAAGCTACTTATTTTTGCTACCGATTAGAAAATTACTGGAAAATTACACACCTGATTTATTTGGACTATTTCTTTCACACGGTCCACTTGATCCTGCCACGCGACACACTGAACCCGCTTGCCACAATCGTTGTTCAATACAAATTTTATCAGCGTATATTTACGATCTCTTCCGACTGTTTTTGCACGATCTGCTACATCGATATATCCGCAGATCTCACTAAAAATTGCAAACAAAAAAATAAAAAATTATAAAAATTCCTTCAACGCTCTGCAGTGAAAGTATTGCATGCATAAAAACAAGTTTATAAGATTTTTTACTTTGATATCGTGACTCGACGTGGTGACACACCAACTTTTTAGAAGTGGACACACGAGTTGAATAATTTTATAATTAAATAAAAATGAGCTTTTTCATTATTAAAGTATATTAATTGAAGAAATTTTTGAAAATTTTGGAGCAAATTTTTTATTTTATTAAACTTGATTATTATAAGAATGAATATTATAATAAATGAAAGTGAAAATATGAAAATTTTTATAAATATAATGTAAAAGAATTTTATGCAAAATGTACAATTACAATGAAAATTATCGATTAGGTGTGCAGAGCAATTTCGAGGTTATGGGTATTTTTTGTATTTCTTTATATATAAAATAGTAATTGCAATTAAATTTGAGATTTTCATACAAATATCGAGTTTATCGGAGAAGAGAACGGGTACTGGTCCCTGGATATGCAAAATGCGACTCGCGAAACTATTATTTTCTTTTTTTCGTTTAGAAAAAATTTCGATCGCGGCTTTGACGAGAGAAATCGCTATCGATACTACCGTCCACGGAGTCCAATCGATTTTATAAGAGGGTCGTTATAAATTAAGAAATTAAAAATGATTGAAATTGAATTTCTTCAATAGACATATAAAAATTTATTTAATAATTTATGTAATAAAAAAATTTTAAACTTACACAGTATTGTCTGGTGGGGAGACAGCGTCCAAGACTCGATTACTCGTGAATTTCACCGGGCGAATTAAAGTTCTATCAGTATCCTTATTGGGGCGGGATTTTTCATTCGTAGTTGAATTTTGCAATAGGATTCCGTTTGGATGCGACATCGTTTACTTAAAAAAATAATTCTAGTGAATTGAATATATAACAATATCACACTCGATGTCGTCGAATTATTAGATTTCACAAATCGTAATAATACAAAAAATATCGCCTCCTCTTCTCACAACGTTTGTCGTCGATGTGGCTATATATGTGCCGATTTGTTTATTGGAATGACAACAAAAAATCAATTGCAGGAAGGTACGCGAAGAATTTTGCATTTTCATTTTATCGTAAAAAAAAAGAAAGCTAATAAACGAAACAGAAATATGATATTACCGACATACCACTCACCCGATTTGTATACTTGTATTTGAATTTTTTTACGTTGAAACTGTAAGTTAAGCATCCGCGCCGCTAAAACCATGACTCGTTTATATTAATATTTTGATTTTAAAATTTTTTTAATCTATACTTAATTCCGCGGTTAGCATTGTAAGTTACGATGATCTTCACAAAAAAAAAAAAAAATCATCAACAGATAGAACAGCGTGTTCAATGAAATTCATGAAATCGGATAATAAATAAAATTCCCCGATGTGGAGCATCCGTTCAGAATAGAGTAGAGTGTTAACAAAACGTTATCGTAAGATTGTTCTGTAGACAAAGATTGCCGGTCGCAATTGTACGAAATAGAATTCATTACCATATTAAAATTGGGAGTCAGCTTATATAGCATAGAGAATGCATTCGCGTTGGCATGAAAGTCGTCAAAGATTCGGTTCTACTCGTCCCCAGATGACATGAAAAATATTCATTTTTTCCGACAACTATAATTATTGTAGAATTAGACGATAATTATCGGCGATAGGTATATGATAGCAGAATAATGGTTTGTTACAAATCTATTTATTATTAACAATGAATTGGCAAAATTTGTTTTCGGTTATATTTTTTTCGTTAACTTAAGTAATACGATTAGCATCGAAATGCATATAGCATAATCAATGAGCGAACAGAGTTAAATCGTGAGAATAACAGAAATAAAAAGTTCGACGTCGGGATGAAAAAAAAAAAAATTGATATCAGTTAATGATATGAAAAATTATCCTGAAAAAAATAATATCATCATGCAAACCATATCGTATATCGATATATACCGTATTTCGTATCGTTATTATATATAAAAATTATGATTGTAATATATAATTAATAATATTACGCTGAACACCGGACGCTGGACGCTGAATTTATCGAAAAAATAAACCGAGGCAATAAAACGAATTTTTTTTTGTTTTGTTTTCACCTCGCGGATTTTTTGTATAAGAAATAACGTTTAACTTGAAGCGCAGTAGAGTTAAACATTGATGAGGAGATCAAAGACCCCTCTGTTGTTTTCATCCGTAAATGTTTCCCCCATTTTTTTTGGACTGGATTCTGTCGCGAGCTTCACGTCATCTATAAACACGAAAATACATTAGCGTATACTTGTTTTTGAATTTTTATACGTTCAAACAACAAACTAAAAAAAAATACCCACCTATTGAAAGTCTTTTTATAACGCCGGTATCATTCGAAGTATCTGTTTCCGAGGATGTACTTGTTTCTTCATCATCTGCGGAATTATAAAAACCTTTATTGATGACTTCGCTGGGCTCGTGAATAATCAGTTCGTATGGTGTATCTCCGATGTTAAACTCATAATGACTGATTTTTTGCGCCGAAACTTCACTCAGATACATAATCTGAAAACATATATCGTAATAATATAAATTTTGTAATAAACAAACAATCGTGTTATAAATATTAGAATTAAGCCGATGAAACGAATAAAAAAATCGATTTAGAAAACAAGTCCTTTTAAAAAAATATTTTTAAAAATTATGCTTTAAATAAATATTACTGATTCCGCAAAATTTTTTTTTAATTCCACTTTTCGCCTAAATATTATTATATACTGTGAGGAGATTATCTCGACTCCAGCACGCGGTGGCCCCAACAACCCCGTCCTCGCCGCCTCGGCGATAACAAAACGAACCCACGACGAGATACAATAATTCCGCACCCCGGGGTACCCGGGCGCCAGGTACCACGTACCGCCGATCAACGATCGGTTTTTAATTTAGGCCCCGAGATGCGTCGAAGGGTCCCCGTACGGCGAGACAAGGCATACGGCAATCGAGAAACGGCTAACTCAGCCCGCCTGGGAGAATAGTAGAGGGGGGTGGACGGGGAGAGTAACGAAGCGTCCGAATTAAGTTTACTGTATAATTTATTACCATAGAAAAGATAGAAATTATGATGTAACAAAAGCACGTAATGGTAGAAAGATAGTGGTAGATAAACAAAGGTAATTAGATAAGATAACGTAAAAATAGTTAGAGAATCGCAACTGAGTAGGTAAACGGCGGTAAATAGTAAAAGTAATTCAGTAAAGAAACCTCGTTACGATTCTCACAGATGATACGTGATAAAGGCAAAAAGATAATAAGATAATATAGCGGCAAAATGATCGGAGAATCGCAAACGAGTAGGTAAACGATGGTAGATAATAAACATAAACCAGTAAAGACATCTCGTTACGATTCTCGCAAACAATACGTGATAACGGCAATAAGATAATAAGATAATATAACGACAAAATGATTGGAGAATCGCCAACGAGTAGGTAAACGGTGGTAGATATTAAAGATAAACCAGTAAAGAAATCTCGTTACGATTCTCGCAAACAATACGTGATAACAACAAAAAGATAATAAGATAATATAGCGGCAAAATGATTGCAGAATCGCCCACGAGTAGGTAAACGCTGGTAGATAATAAAGATAAACCAGTAAAGAAATCTCGTTACGATTCTCGCAAACAATACGTGATAACGGCAAAAAGATAATAAGATAATATATTGGCAAAATGATTGGAGAATCGCAAACGAGTAGGTAAACGCCGGTAGATAATAAAGATAAGCCAGTAAAGAAATCTCGTTACGATTCTCGCAAACAATACGTGATAACGACAAAAAAGATAATAAGATAATGTAAGGAATCCTCGCAAAATTATTACTTCGAGGCCATTCAGATAACGGAAGGAAAATAACTCACGAATAACGCGAATCGTGATTCGCCAGAATTGTTGCGACTGCCAGATTAATAAACTACAAAAACAATACGGAACGTACTCACAGTAATACTCAGATCAATTAATCCCAATGACACGAACGACCACGAGGTAATCACCAGATAACACAAAAGATCATCGCCGACCAGAGCCGAGCCGGTCGGTCACTCGCGTCACACAAAAAAAAACACTTGAAATTCACGAAAAACTAACCAATACGCGAACCGATTTGCCAAAATAATTAATCCGAGTTAATTAATATTTCCCAAAAATTAAAAAAAAAAAAAAAGGTACGCCAAGTACTGAAAATTGTTTCCAAAAAAAAAAACATATAAAAGCCAAGCCAGTCTGCGTACAAAAACTTGGCATGCCAGTTTTTTTTATAATAGGTGTCGTACGTGGTCACTAAGGGCAGACCGTGCTTATTGTCATGAAATGTTACAATGGTAATCAATCGCCTTCGCTATTTTCTTCGGAACGATTGATTCGTTCGGCGAAATGCAAATTTGGTTTTCATACGTCTATCAAGTGACTGCAAAAGCCTAATTTACTTTTGGTCGTCAGGCCGTCAAATTTATGAGAAAATGACGAAAGCATTTGTTACCGACTGACTATACCCCATTGCAGTAAGATAACCAATGGACAGAAAAAAATGATGCCTTCAGACATTAATTCGCATTATAAGCAGCGGCTACTCAATGTCACATTTTTGCAACATTCCCATGCACCCAATACTGATAAATATGTTCCGAAAGTTTTAAATTGTATAAGTTAAAATAATGCAAATTATACCGGTGTTTATGGCAGATTTCGAAGGCTATATTTGGTCGATAGACGGATTTAAAACTTGCATATTATAACTGTTGTACCCACCATTAATTACTAAAGTCGAACAGTGTCTAAAGCTGCTATATTATAACCACTAACTATTGGCTATCTAGAAAAAATAGTTGATGGTATGGAAAATGACGAATTGTGTCGTCCATTGATAAAAGTATCAAGCAAACGGGAAGAAGTACCGCTTGCTCCCGCACGCGCGCATACGCATGTTGAAGATGCCGAGACTAAACGTCTCCCTTGTTCCTGCGATTATTTCAATCAATGAAGCATGTACGATAGTTGTTGTAAAAAAAACTGGCACGCCAAGTTTTTGTACGCAGACTGGCTTGGCTTTTATATGTTTTTTTTTTTTTGGAAACAATTTTCAGTACTTGGCGTACCTTTTTTTTTTTTAATTTTTGGGAAATTTCACTTCTTATTGAAAATCTAACTAATATTTTTGTTAAAGATATTTTTTGTTTTTTTTTATTTTGAAACTCTTGACGTGCGTATTTTGGCGTTGCCCTACAAAAATATTCTTAAAAACACAAGAAGCTCCACCCGTTTAAACGAAGATGTCGCTTTTCGAGAGTGTCGCCGTTTGAGCGGACGAATAATGTAAATGAACTCGTTAAAATTCCGTATTTAGTAATAATTATTATTCATCTATTTACTTAATATGCCCAGCAATATGTCGCTCGATTTCAAGTTTTTCGAAAAATATTTTTTTTTGTATTATCAATGCGTCGTTGAATCAATTTCGAAGTGAAATTAAAAACATTTTACAAAAATTACAAAATTTTTTGCTTTATTTAAAATAACAATATATCATCACACGTTATAATAGTAATTTAGCTGCAAAAAGGTAATGTATAATTTTTGTTATATTAAATTTGTTCTAAGAATAATATATATACATCTTTACTATTTCTGGGCCAACGGCGTTTTTCAATTTTTCGATCATCAGTATGTATCCAGACAGCTCCCTTAGCTCTTAGCATACTTGTGTAATGCCCGCTTTCTACGCGTGTACCATGGTGAAAAATAGCACTTTTCACTTTATAACTGTGCTCGTTGATCCGTATTGTTGTTGACGGTACGGCTTTAATATTGAATGTCTTTTTCTTAATTTTACCGTCTATTACGTCGAATAGTAACAATTGAATGATCAAAATTCGTTGTGTCAATGCAATCTTCGTTCGTTGAAGCATGGGCGAAGCATTACAAGTATTACAAGTTAATGCCATGCTCTTCCAGTTAACAATATTGTCATCAATAATTTCTTGCAAAGAAAACAATTTACGTTGTTCCGTTGGTACTGACAGTAATAAAATGTTATTTGGATTTCCGGGATAAATCGTTTCAGTGCTACAGGAGCCACACATTGTCACTGTACTTATCTGATGATTTACCATGTTTCGTATAATACGCAATTCCTCGCAAAGAGCATTAATAAACTGACCTGCATCTTGTTGAATCACTTCGGTAAATGTTCCACCGAGAAAATCACGCACTTTCAATACATCGAGAGAAGTATCCTTATTTTGAGACATAGGCTACGATAAACAACCTGATAGCTGCAGTCATCTCACACAGACACAAAATTGCTTCTCTATTGGTAGAACAATGTATGATGCATTGAATAGCAGATATAGCGTAGCACGAAACACTGTCCTGATTATGCAGACCTCTCACATTGGATTGCACACTCTTACGAAGATTTTCATCTACATTTTGTTAGCAAGCCAAAATGTGACCTCGCATTGACCAGACAGTGTCAAATCTCTTTCTACCACGCGGTTGAGCAACACTAAAACTGTCAAGATCGGGTCTGTATTTCTTTCGCAACCTATTGTATTCTATTATTGCCAATTCATTGGCTTTGATAGATCCTGGATCATAATTGATAAGGTGTAATCCGTCTAATTTTGTAACACGCGATAATGCGGACATAAATTTGCCCGCAACTAAATATGGAGTTGCCTGCATCAATGAGGGCATTTTGCAAACTCAAACCTTGACTCTTATGGATAGTCATGCCGTAACTTAAGCATATGGGAAACTGATTTCGTATAACGAACGCTTGATCCATTACTTCAAATTTAACATTAATACGTTCTAACGTATGTTCGACTCCGGACGGTAGTAAAATGCTAAGTGAGTCAACATCATTAGTATCGACAGCTCGTCGCGCTGAAACAACTGTAGCGATCGTACCATTAACGAGTCCCAGTGTTACGTCAATATTTCGTCTAATCATTATCTACGATCCTACCTTCACAATAATAACTCTTGATAACCCGGCTGTTCGCGAGTTCCTTTCGTCATCGCTACATATCATTTTCTTCACTTTTTTTTTCATATATGATGTACACTCTATAGTATCACGTGCGATTAGTTGTACTTCAGGAGATTCAATTCGCGTTAACATTCCTGTGTTTATAGAATCACAAAGAGCACAGGTGGGAAGTAAACAAACTGTATCTGGTGATAATTTGGATAAGTAATCGCATATTTCATTTAATCGGTCCTCTGGCGTTTTTGTATTGAACTGCAATATTCTTGAGTCTAAAACTTTGGTATCTGAATCAAGTACCACTCCTATTCGAATGCGAGATAAAATATCTTTGTAGTCATGGTCGTTCTTCTGTCGCATGTTAATTCTAAGCTCGTCATAACTAAATAAATTTGACCATAAATCAACGGAACCCATTGCTCCAATACATTCATCAATCTTTTGTTTCGATAATGTTACAAAAGGCGGTTCTTCATGGACACGAGGAAGTTGTAAAAGGTCTCCAAAAAGAATGATATGTTTTTGACCGAACCAACCATCTTCAGAATCTTCAGTATTAAATAAAAAATGTAAAAAAACGCCGCCAAGTACCATCAACGTGGTTTTTTAAAAAAAATAAAAAAAGCCAAGTAGGATTATTTAAAAAATTCAAAAAAAGTATGCGTAAATTCCAGTTCAAAACCTTGGCGTCCCATTGTTAGTTGTCGGACACGGTTTGTTAGGGAATCGCGGAGGCATACGCTGAATGTGCATTGATGTGAACCTGAACTTAGGTTGAACGGTTCATAATTTTGATACGTGATCTAATTTCCGTGATAAGTTAATGAACATTTGTAAGGTAAAATATAACATTAATACATGCCAATCATTTTTTGTCACAATTGACGCATAGGGTCACTTTGTAACCTGTAATCCCCTGATTTAAAAACTGTACCAACTTAGTTATCCCTTGAGTATCGGTACCCCCTTCGTCCGAGAGTACCGTATCCACTACCTCCTGCACTCATCACCACCACTACCTTCACTTCTAATCACAAAGTACACTCCTCCACCCTCCTCTCACTCACCTCCCAAAACCTATTTTTCGCAGGCGATTCAGCTTAGTGACGGTTTCTTTTTCCTCAATTCTCCTAACGAGCCGTGTATGAAAGCTAACACTGGGACGCCAAGGTTTTGAACTGGAATTTACGCATACTTTTTTTGAATTTTTTAAATAATCCTACTTGGCTTTTTTTATTTTTTTATTTTTTTTAAAAAAACCACGTTGATGGTACTTGGCGGCGTTTTTTTACATTTTTTTGCAAAAAAAATGTTTTTAATATTTATTTCATTCTTTTTTGAAATGTACCAAAAATGACTTAATATGTGATGTATATAAAAGAAACTGTTGAATCTTTCAAAAGAAAAAGAAGCATCATCAGGCCGTGAAAAATTCTCAAAATGATGTCATATTTACAAAAATATTATCAATATTTATTGAATAATGCATTCCTACATTCTATTGGAAATTGATTCTCTTTTTTCGATGGCAAGGAATAGGAATTACGTACTGGATATCGTAATTTCCTCCTGTGAAGTGGGAAAGGTCCTCAGTTCCATTTTGTTTTATTATCAGAAAAAACTGTGTTTTATTATCTTGCGATAATAAAAAGTTCTCAAAAAAATGGGAATTCATCATTGGACGCGGGGAATAAAATGGTGCAGCGGAAATGTGGAGAACGAAAACATGGTGCGATTCTTACTCTATGGAAAATGATTTTTATTGTTAAAAATGTGCGCTCATAGCAGCATGTTTATACGCTAGAGTATTTGTTCATGGTTAAGCTGCAATGATATCCATAGCTCCTTGAAATGAAATGTGAATCATTTTCAGTATTTTAATTTATCTATTTTAAGAATAATATTGTTTATTAAACTAAAGAACTCGCGCTCATAGCAGCGTATTTATTGCGCTAAAATATGGATTGATGATTAAGCTGCATCTTTTTCATAATTCCTGAAAATAAAGTTTTATTCGTTACTTCAATTTATTTGTTCTAATAATAAGATATAAACATCTTTACTATTTCTAGGCCAATTCTTTTTTGCCACATTCAAATCGTCCACCGATATCCAAGTGGTTCCCTTACATCTGAGCATAGCTGTATAATGACCACTATTGACATTCTCACCATGATGGAATATAGCACTGATCACTTTATAACAACATCCGTTGATTTGGAATTTGTCTCGAGATAGTGATTTAATACTGCATTTTCTCTTCTTAACTTTACCACTTATTACATCAAATAGTAATAATTGGATGATAATAATTCTGTGAGTGAATACAATTTTTGTTCTTTGACGCAAGGGAAATGAAGTACAAATATTGCATGGTAATTCCATATCCTTCCAATTAGTAATATTATCGTCAATTATTTCTTGCAAAGTAAACAATTTCTTTGATCCTGAAGGTATTGAAAGTAGCAGAATATTATTCACATTTCCGGGATAAACAGTTGTATTATTACAAGATTTACACAATGATTCAATACTTACTTGATGTTGTATTATGCTGTTGACACAACATAATTTTTCGCATAACGATCCAATAAACTGACCTGCATCTTGTTGAATATTTTCTGTGAACGTCCCACCGACGAAGTGTCGCAAACTGATTATGTCAACGTCTTGGTCGTTGAATATGAATGGTTTAATGAACGACTGGTAAATATCGTCGATATCATTCGAACTCTTCATCACTGCTTCTTTGATCATAGAACAATTCATGAAACACTGGATAACAGAAATTGCATAACATGATACATTATCCTTATTTTGAAGTCCTCGTATATTCAAGGAATCACAGAGATTCTGTTCATTTCCAGCTTGAATTTGAATGGCCTTTGCTGATATTGCCCAACGCACATCATATGTTTTCATTTTACGTCTTGTTATTGTAACTAGAGGCTGAAGTTCAGGTTTATATATACTTCGCAACCTATTGTATTCTGCTACAGCTAATGGATTAGCTTTCACTGAAGATGGATCGTAATTAATAAGATGCAATCCTTGTAACTTCGTTACTCGTGACAGGGCAACATATATTTGTCCGCAACTGAAAATTGTATTACCTCCGTCAACAAGGGCATTTTCCAAGCTCAATCCTTTACTTTTATGAATAGTCATACCATAACTTAAACAAATAGGAAATTGTTTTCTAATGACAAATGCTCGGTCCATTACTTGGAATTTGACACTAAGACGTTCTAAAGTATATACCATACCCGACGGTAGTGCTATGTCGACAGATTCAACGTGTTCGTTGTTTAAAGCTTTTCGAGCCGAAATAATAGAACTTATTGTACCATTTACAAGACCTAGCGTAACGTCTATATTTCTTCGAATCATTACCATTGCTCCTTTCTTAACGGTAATTTTTTTGGCTACACCAGCTGTTCGTGTGTTACCCTCCTCATCGTTATCTAATATTGTCGACACTTTTTTTTTCATGCATGGTAAACACTCTATAATATCTTCTGCGATGAGATTTATCTCGGGAGAAGAAATTCTACTTAACATTGCTTCATTTAAAGTGTCGCATAGAGCACATGTAGGGAGTAAACAAACAGTGTTAGATGGTAACTTGCACATGTAATCACATAATTCATTTAATCGACTCTCCATTTCGATTGTATGGAATTGTATCTTCCTTGATATCAGAATTCTTGTATCAGAATCAATAACAATTCCTATACGTATTCTTGACAACACATCCCTATATATATGGTCATCTTTCTGGCGCATGTTTATAGTAAGTTCATCATAACTGAAAAGAGAGGCCCATAAATCAATCGTTCCCATCGCTCCAATATATTTATCTACTTTATCACTTGATAACATTATAAATGAAGGTTCTTCATGAACCGGTGGGAGTTGAAATAGATCTCCAAAGAGAAGCATATGTATTTTCCCAAACCAACCATTTTCGCAATCCGCAGTGTTAAATATTTCTGTTAATCGTAAATGGATGTACATTAGGGTGACATTCGAAATCATAGAAACTTCATCGATTATTATTAAAACGACGTTACGAAATTCGTCACGTACATATTTAAGTGCAGCATCGGAAAGTTGTCTATATTTCGCAGTATGACCGTGCTCTACTGGTAATTGCAACAGTCGATGAATAGTCAAACCGTTAATACTAAATGCGGCGATACCCGTCGGAGCTGTTACTGCTGTATCTTTATCAAGTACTTTCTTGATCCATGTTCGAATCGTTTTTATGAGAAAACTTTTTCCGGTCCCACCTTCTCCACTTACGTAATGTCGTAAAATGTCAGTTTTAGAATTTAATGTACTTGTTACATGATCAAATATCCGCTTTTGATCTGCATTCAATTCTTCCATCATTGGCGTAAGATTATTAATATCAATTTTGTCCCCAGCGTCTTTGAAATCTTTCATCGCACCTTCTACTTCAATTGGAATACACCCCAATACACCATCATTATATGGGCAAATATCTTGTGTTGGTTGTGGATCATTCATCAATTCTTGTTCGACCTGTTCCCTAACGAATTCTTTGGCCCGTTCGATTTCTAATATCTTCTCATGGTATCGCAGAGCCTCTGCAAGCTCTGCTTGCAACGATGAAAATGACTCCGCGTACGTTGCATGTGACCCTTTTAATTCATCGATTTCTCTCCAAGGTTTAAATAACAATAATATAGAATGATAATATAATTCCGGTTGAATTTTCGCATTATATATATAGTGGTTAATGAGACAAGCACGCGATCGTCGCTTCAAATATGTTGAAGCGTTAATTTTGTAAACTTCTGATATAGTTATAGGCTTCGTTTTTGTAATATCATACCATTTCGCGAAATCGTAAAGGTTTATGGATTCCAATTTCTTTGGCCTTCTTGGGTAATACGTGTCGACTACAGAGGGACAAAATATATCGGTCGAATTTGGATCCAAAGACTCAATTTCATAACGTTTTTTAAGCTTCCTGATTCTGATAATATTAACATCTAACCACTTTACCGTCGTCTTTGGATCAGTTCCATGCAGACTGTGCCCAAGAAGGCTGTCGGCAGCTTCGAAAGCTCCGCATTCTCGATTATTTAGCTGGCGCATAGCGATATTCCAAAGGCAACCAATAAGACTTTTCGTGGAATTTATGATGGAAAATGGGTCTTCGAGGTTAGATTTTTCCGCCTTAGAAACGTATTTAGTAGTATACCACGTCAATAGCGCAGATTGTTCACCAACAAACTGTATATCCATGTTACCTTCCCAAACGCAAAGGATTGCTGGATTATAATCGTTGACAGAAGCTTCGACCGAACTACGCGGTAAATCATAAAGTCTACTCTTTGTTTTTAACGTTTTTTTACCAGCTATAGAAATGGCAGCAGTGCGTATTATTATAGTATTTGTCAGTAAACGAGGATGTCCAAACTTACAACGACGAGCAAAACCAGTTTTTGTTTTAACGTTTCTTAAGCAATAGCCGTTATGCCTATGTTGCTGATGTGCATTCACCCGACGGTATAATTCCGGTGAAATTGCTTTATTTGGCATTCTACAAGTAGCGTATTTCAATATGAATAAGGCAATATCGGCATCGGAAGACTTTCCGATTATCGGTGCATCTTTAATCCAAATCAAAAGATGGAAATGTTGTGCACCCCTGGTTTGATACTCTCGACGCCAGAAATAGTGTTCAACTTCACCGAGTGGATGATCATTAGAACAAATAAAATCCAACATTGCTCTAAATTTATTTTCGATAAATCGAGAAGTTGATACTGGGTCAGAAACAATTAGTTCCATCGCATTAATTTTGTCGGTTATTGGAATTCCATGCAAATCCCGAAGATATTCTATCAAATCCATCCAAAACCATTCACTCGGACTAAACGTTAGAAACCATGTGGCTGGACCATAGGTTCGAGTCATACATGCTAAATTACTCCTAGGAATTACCCAAAATTGTTCGGTATTTCGCAATCGTGAAAATATTGTATTTAAATTTGATTCCAACTGTCCCCTGGTCATTTGCTCTAAGTACGTTGATGCAGTATACTTTTCACGAGGATTAGTTACATGCAACTTGTGAAAAATGCCAGCGTTCAATTGTCGGATATTGTTATTATTCAAAAGATAAAATAGATACTGTATATTTAATCGAAACTGGGAGTGCTTCGACATGAGCCTGGATTTAATGAATTCGAAATCAGTAAGGGGTACCGACCTTGGTTCACCCTGCCCATTCTCTCCATACGGATATAAATCAGGAAAACATTTAATATCTAAATAACTGTCACTATGATTCAATAAATGTTCCTGAACTTTAAGCATTTGATAAAGTTCCGTTGAAGTTCTATTGATTCTCTTTTCGTGAATCGGATGAATAGTAAATTGTTCGTAAAATCCATCTGATTGCGATATTAGGGTTAGAAAAGGTCTTCTATTATCATTTATTTCTTTTTCGTCATTATTCACGCTCGACCCATTGTTTTTCATAATATCTTCTTCAGGGATATCTTCTTCAGAGAATTCAACATTTTTCATATTCTCAGGCAACAATTGTTCATGACTTTTTGGCAGTTCAATTCGAAAATACAATGGATTGTTAAACTGCATCCATTTCAAGACGTCCCAGATTTTTTTCAAATCAACTAGTTTTTCCCATATTTGTTTTGCTTTTGTCGGAAGACCACGGATCAATATATAAAGTTCTTGATTAGGATTTATCGCTTTGCATGGGGGACATATTTTCTTCAATGTCTCTTCCTGAGGCAATGGCAGGTGGAAAGTTCTACCTTTCACTTTCGCTACTTTATACCTATTAGGTAGATTCTTATTCGAAACAGTTCCTAATTTTTGAACTGTTTGAAAAGCTTTGGCTCTCTGAATCAACATTTTCTCGTAATCATTCAATGTTTCCAGTACTCGTGGCACTGGGCGTATATAAAGATCATTGAAGATACATGTGGGTGGCATGGTATTCGCAATTAATTTTGCGTCGCAATATCGACATATAAAATTATTTGTTTCAAACGGTAATGCTAATTTATTGAGAAACTCTTTGAAACTATTCCAATTTGATCCATATCTAGAGACTTTCTCAACGTCAATATTTAAAATACTCCTTTTCGGACAAAGCTTTTCGCAAGAAATACAGGCGAAGCGAGGAGTATCCATTGCTCTCTTCGTGAAAGCCCTGAAAGCGAACTTATATTTTAAAGATATATCCGTTTCGTTTAAATTAATTTCAACTACATCAATTTTAAAAGCATCCGCTTTGTTCTTAGCATCGTCAGAAATTTGCTTCACAATCTCAATGTCATTACAATCCAAAGCGCTATCTAATTTTTTAAATTTTTTATGGTAAGACATTAATCTGTACATACACCGCATCAACTGTCGTATTTTCGGGAAATGTGGAGATAAAATTAGTAAAGATAAAAACTTTGAAGAACATGTTGCAGGGCGGATGTAGCAACTATCAAGATGTCCAACTTTATTAGGGTTAGAATTATTAGAACACTTATGGACACGATTAAAAAAATTTCCTACGTTTCGTACTGTACAGTTTATGAGTTCAGTAAGCAAAAGTATCAAAATTTTAAACGCATAATAATAGCGCTGAGTCTTACAACGAGAACTGCAATACCAGAACTTTTGTCGTTTGTTTTTGCTTTGGATTAAAGACAAGATATTCACAGCTTTACCTTCTGAATCCATAATTATTGCTCCATCTTTCGTATACGGGCTGTAGGAAGTTTCTGCATAATATGCCTCTGAAGACGCAGAATGCATAGAGTGACCACAAGCCATTTGAATTTGGTCGTCTTGGCTTAAATATTGACAATCATTCAAACGCGTCAAACAAATTTCTGATTTTTGTTTGCAATCTTTTAGTATGTATTTAATTCGCCCGATGTACATTTGTCGAGTGACAAAACACCACTTTACAATAGACTCAGCTTCGAGTCTAGATTCAACAGGCGACGTAATTCCTAAGCTCCTCGATATATTTCGAATGTACTGTTCTTTTGTATATCGCGTAGCCACGAATTCATTCTTATATTTAATATTAAGATATTTCGTTTTAATCGCGTTAGTAATTCGTTGTTGTAAAACTTTTCTACGTTTAAAAATGATACCATTTCTCAAACCAATGTGACGATGTCTAGCTTTTTTAAGAATGTCATCTTTATGCACGTGATAATATTCCTTATTAGATTTACAAATATCATCTCTATATGTTCGATAACGTTCCGTTTTAGATTTAAGAATATGATCTTTATGTGCGCGATAATATTCCTTATTATACGTTTTGTTAGTCGCTTTCCGTCGAATAGTTGCGATATCTAATTTTGGTGAAGTACAATGCTTGATACGTTTTGGAACAGGACCCCCACTGGTTTGTCCAGCACTTAATTCGGGTACTTTTGTCCTCCGCTTCGCTATTTTTTTTGTCCCTTGACGTCTTTCAATCAAATTCTGTTCAGAATCTGTCATCAGTTCAGTGGTTTTGTGAGATTCAACTTCATTATTGCAATCTGACGACATTTCAACAGCGTTATGTATAGTCAATGATTCTGAGATAGTATTGATACTTTGATTGTTAGTTTTAGAGAATACTATAGTCTTACTATTATCCCCGCGAACAGGAACTACGTCACGTAATTCGGAACTCGTTTCCGAACCAAGATGGACTACCAAAGATTGCTCATTAATACCCAGCATGGTAGCTATGTTCGATATACTACGATCGTTGATAGCATTCAAGGAATCGCTACTAGAAGGCTTTTCTAATTGCTGACTTTGCAATTCTTTAGTTATTCGTTCCTTTTTTTTTGCTCTCCACTGTGCTTTTCTTTCAGCCTCCCTACTTTTTTTAGTATCCTGACGACTTGTATTATTTATCGGAGATTCCTTAAGCTCTGTTGTCGGTGATTGCTTGGTCACTTGCTCTTTTTTTTAGCCCTCCACTTTGCTTTGTCATCAGCTACTTTACGTTTTCTCTGCATTTCACTCTCGACAGTATTTGTTTTTTTCGTCTTACATAATTTTCTTGGAAGATACTCACCGAGAGTTACTGGCTTAATCCTGATAGATGTCCGATCTTTTTCATCGATGGCATTAGTGGATACTACAGGGGTAGCAATTATGATTAGGTCAGAACTAGTGCTCGACCTCGAATTAACCTGTTGGACACAAGATGTACTTTCAAGTTTAGCGTCCATTACTCTAGCATTCCAAATAACTTGCATTTGCTGTAAAGAATGTAACACATTTGAATCAAGTGGATCGCACGGAAAATGTTCGATATCACGAGATATATACATTTGCAACAAATGCTTACGCATCAATGGATGATGGTACGTCACATTTTCCGGATTGCATCCGTAAAATAGTGATATTGCGAAGGCTATTGCAAACACACAGCAATCATCGCAATTTGGCTGCTGCTGAACCAACGGGAACGATACCGAGTTGCGTTGATTAAAATCATAAAATGGATACAACGCTCTCAGGAATATCAGATGATGTGGGTGAAGTACTTTCCTGTTCAACGAATCGTAAACGTGGATTTTTTCACCATCATAAAAACTACAAACCCAATGGCCGCCTCTTAGCGGACCATGTTTTGGGTGCAAATCGAAACAACTGAACAACAGCTGAATGTGCTTTTTGTTCCGTGGAACGGGCGATATATATTCAGGTTGAAAAATGAGAAATTGCGACTGTGGCACGTACTCATAATCGGAGAAAACTGCCAACAATTGCCCAAAATCGTCGACATGACCATCATGGAGCCAATGACCATTTTCGATAAGAAAGCCAAGACGAATCTCTTCAGGATAGTCTCTATACAAAGCCATTTTCCGTTTTTATAAATTTCTTATTATTTGTAAGCGTTGTGACCGAAATTCCCAAGGAGTGTCACCTCTTCACTCCAAAAATAATTTATCGAGCAAAAATAAAATTTACGAAATTTTCGGTACCCCGATGGCCACAAAATCGTCTCGATCGCTCTTTTATTTTTTTCTTTTTTTATGGGCGCCAGCCGAGCACCGCGCTCGACGCGAACGGATTAAAAAATTTTATTCAACGACGAAAGTGAATCTTTGCCGACTAACTGCAGCACAACAGGGTAGAGGGGGAGGTCCGAATTTTCTTGGCGAAAATAAATTGCGAGGTACACTTTCACTTTATATCACAAAAAAAAATAGATCAATTTATTCGTCGTAGCAGCAATTATTATTTTCACAATTTAATCGTTTGGCGGGGAGTCGGTACCCCTTTGACTCGACACAAAAAAAAACACAGTCCCTGCTAAAATTCTCTCCGGCTACTCAATTCACCGGTTCGAATTTCTACTCCAAAAAAAAAAATTTTATTATTTTACATGAAAATCATTTGTTAAAAATACAGAGACTCCAAAAGAAAATTTCCCTACTAATATTCTCCGTTCGACGTACAGTTCGCGCACATCGGTACCGATTATTGTGTCGGAAAACACGCTAATTAATTTTAAGCCGCGTGATTACTCGGCGCGACGCGGGCACGCAATTCGTTTAACTCTTTGAGTCCGCGATACGAAGACGAACAGCCAAAGCCGTCGCACACGTCTACGAATACTCACACACGTCCGATTACGTGAACCGCTCGCCACACTTACTTGCCGTGGATCTCTCGAATTCTCAATATATTTGAAACACTCTAAATTTGACAGGCAATCGCGAGAATGAAAATTTAACGAAAACGGAAACTACTGAATTTACGATCGCGAGGCCGTCCAACTATTGCAGGCCAACTTCCCCCTCGACGAAACAAAACTTCACACAAAAAAAAATTATACGCGCACGAGGGAGAAGTCTTTTTTTGATTTACCTGGGACGGTACCCACCGATCTTCCGAGCCGCGTGTAGCTCGGCAAAAATTACGAAAAATATTATCGCACGTGTCCGGGCGTAAAAGGAGAAAGCCTTACCGTTTTAAAAGATGTTAGTAATCCTCGACAAATTAAACTCGATTCCCTTCCTTCCTTCCTTTCCTTGAAAATCGAGATAAATTCCTCTGGGAAACGGTACCGCGGAAAATCCTTCCTCGGGAGTACACGAGAGAGAGCGGAGCACACGTGCTTTCGGCACCACAAATATTTCGAGAGTCCTCGAGAAATTTTCGTTACTCGATCGCGAGGCTTCTCTCTCTCTCCCCACCCCTTACAATTTAGTCTAAGGTGTCCGGTACCTGGCGCCTCGTTATCTCTCGCTACGCTACACGCAACTATTCGCACGCGCGAGGATTTGAATAAAGATGACCACCAAATCGTAGCGCTCCCGAACACTGCCGGGTTGTCGTGAAGAGGCCCATGGATACCGGTACCAGATGATGCACTTGTCCAGCTGCGACTTACTATCCTGCGGCCAGAACAATGCTGAAGGAGAAATTCGGTACATCCCGCCAAGCTGCGACTTACTATCCTGCGCCCAGGGCGGTTGGTACCGTTAACGTTCGTAGAATAACTATCCCTTCGACTTCGGATCAGCTTCCTCCATTTCTCGCGACCAAAAAAAAATAAAGAAAAATCCTAGGAATTAATAACGAGTCTTTTCGCTCAAAAATCCTCCTCGAAATTGCCTGGGACCCCCGATTGGCGAAGCACGTCGCTCCGACAACCCTCTCGTGCACTCCTTTTGTGACGCCATAAAAAAAAACGCGTCACAGCGTGTAACGCAGTTGTTTAGGCGCGAAGCGCAGTTATTTAGGCGCGAAGCGCAGTTATTTAAGCGCGTAGCGCAGTTATTGAGGCGCGTAGCCCAGTTATTTAAGCGCGTAGCGCAGTTATTTAAGCGCGTAGCGCAGTTATTGAGGCGCGTAGCCCAGTTATTTAAGCGCGTAGCGCAGTTATACATTTTTTTTTTCAATTTCCTACTCTCTTCGTAAACGGGATAACCTGAAATGTCAAAGAACATAATAAAACAAACTGATAAAAGGTATATATATGTAGAATAAGCAGAAGAATCGTCAACAAGAATACAATGTAACGATTTTCATGGTCATTTTCTAAACGATCTGGATAAAAAATAGATTAACTGCGAAACATTCTTTAAGGAAGATGTATCGTTACAGTACGTGTTAAAAATTATATTTCGAGCAAATGTCAAATACTTTCCGATGGGATAAAAATTTGAAAAAAATAAACCGTATGGAAAGTCCGAAGAACATTTTGCAATATAAAAATGCATTTATTAATATTATTAACAAATTAGTTTTAAACAAATTGTTCAAGGAATATCGGACACCTAAATTTTTCTTGTAAAAATTGATCCATCTATTTTTCTGAAAACATCCAAATTTAAAAAAAAAATTCTAATTTTCTAATACTTTTTTCATTGAATATTGAATATATAGAAGTTACACGAAACACTGCGCAACACTGTGACCGAATTTATTCACAAATATCGATCAAAGGATTGCCACAAACGCAATGTTCAGAAATTAGAAAATTCATATGTATTCGAAGAAATGATTCAAGACATTTTTTTCTACTAATTTGTTATGACTTTTTACTGGTACTTGACGTGCAGACGCTACCACGTCGCTCGATGTCCTTAGTACCATCTATATGGTTCATTTTTATTCTGATTTCCTCTTTCCCATCGGGAAATCATCGAAATTTTCTCACAATCTCAATTATAGCTGGTAATGTAACATCCTCCTTAAAAGAAATTGTACGTATTGAAATTTCAAGAAGATTTACCGTCTAATTTTTCAGTTTATGTACCAATACACGCAACGTCTATTTCTTCCCGGCTTACAAGATCACGAAGCGCGGCTCCCTTAGAAACGAATTGTCGCGTTCAACACAATGCTGCTTCCTTCTCTCACCTTTGGCGCGAATATCCCGAAATTTCCCTGTGGCAAATTTTTTTAATTTCCGATCACAAACCTATGGAATGAATTGGAGATGGAAATTGGAAAAAAAATTGACAAAAATCGTCGTTTTTCGACGAAATTTTCTAAAATCTATCTTTGTCGTAAAAAATTCATATCTCGGAAATTACGAACATATCGACTCCGCTCTGGTCTCTTATTAAAGATAAAAATCTACGTTAACACAGTAAAAATTTGTAGATTTTTCGATACGATACAAGCGAGTGAATCGAATGATTGAAAATTTGTCCAGATTCAGACTGCGATGAATCTTCGATAGTCAAACGATTGTAAATTCTTCTTTCACCCATTTTAATCCTTTTTTCTTCGCCATGACGCGTAGAATTCATTTGTCACTCTCATTGCTACGAGAGCAATGGATTGGAGACGGCAAATGAGGAAAAATTGACAAAAATCGTCGTTTTTCGACGAAATTTTGTGAAATCTATCTTTGCTATAAAAAAAATCGTATCTTGGAAATTAAAGAAGATATTGACTCCGCTCCGGTCTCTTATTAATGATAAGAAACTACGTTAACCGAGTAAAAATTTGTAGACTTTTTGATTCAATACAAGCGAGTGAATCGAATGATTGAAAATTTGTCCAGATTCAGACTGCGATGAATCTTCGATAGTCAAACGATTGTAAATTCTTCTTTCACCCATTTTAATCCTTTTTTCTTCGCCATGACGCGTAGAATTCATTAGTCACTCTCATTGCTACGAGAGCAATGGATTGGAGACGGCAAATGAGGAAAAATTGACAAAAATCGTCGTTTTTCGACGAAATTTTCTAAAATCTATCTTTGCTATAAAAAAAATCGTATCTTGGAAATTAAAGAAGATATTGACTCCGCTCTAGTCTCTTATTAATGATAAGAAACTGCGTTAATCGAGTAAAAATTTGTAGACTTTTTGATTCAATACAAGCGAGTGAATCGAACGATTGAAAATTTGTCCAGATTCAGACTGCGATGAATCTTCGATAGTCAAACGATTGTAAATTTTTCTTTCACCCATTTTAATCCTTTTTTCTACGCCGTGACGCGTAGAATTCATTTGTCACTCTCATTGCTCCGAGAGCAATGGATTGGAGCCGGCAAATGAGGAAAAATTGACAAAAATCGTCGTTTTTCGACGAAATTTTGTGAAATCTATCTTTGCTATAAAAAAAATCGTATCTTGGAAATTAAAGAAGATATTGACTCCGCTCTGGTCTCTTATTAAAGATAACAAACTACGTTAATCGAGTAAAAATTTGTAGACTTTTTGATTCAATACAAGCGAGTGAATCGAACGATTGAAAAATTGTCCAGATTCAGACTGCGATGAATCTTCGATAGTCAAACGATTGTAAATTCTTCATTCACCCATTTCAATACTTTTTTCTTCGCCATGACGCGTAGAATTCATTAGTCACTCTCATTGCTACGAGAGCAATGGATTGGACACGGCATATGAGGAAAAATTGACAAAAATCGTCGTTTTTCGACAAAATTTTGTGAAATCTATCTTTGCTATAAAAAAAATCGTATCTTGGAAATTAAAGAAGATATTGACTCCGCTCTGGTCTCTTATTAAAGATAAGAATTTACATTAACAAAGTAAAAATTTGTAAATTTTTCGATACGATACAAGTGAATGAATCGAGCGATTGGGAATTTGTCCAGATTTAGACGGCGATGAATCTTCGACAGTCAAAGGATCCTTAATTCTTTTTCCTCTCATTTCAATACTTTTTTTCTTCGCGATGACGCGTAGAATTCATTAATCACTCTCATTTCTACGAGAGCAATGGATTGGAGACGGCAAATGAAAAAAAATTGACAAAAATCGTCGTTTTTCGACAAAATTTTGTAAAACCTATTTTTGCCATAAAAAAATCGTATCTCGGACATTAAAGAAGACATCAGCCCGCTCTGGTCTCTTATTAAAGACAATAAGAAACTACGTCAGCAAAACAAAAATTAGGAGACTTTTTGATTCCATACAAGCGAGTGAATCGCACGATTGAAAATCTGTCCAGATTCAGACTGCGATGAATCTTCGACAGTCGAAGGATAGTGAACTCACGCATTGTAACACTTTTTTTCTTAGCATTACGCGTAGAATTCATCATTTATCACTCCCATTTCTATGTGAGCAATGAATTGTCGACCGCAAATGGGAGAAATGAAAAAAAGATCTGCGTTTTCCGAAAAAAAATAATCTTTTTTTGCTTCAAAAATGCCTTGTTTTTCGAAGAAGTTTTAAACAATCTATTTTTGCTTTAAAAAAATCATATCGGAAATAGACAAAAATAGGCTCTGATTTGTTTTTTTTTTTTCACAGAAAAAAAACTACGTTGATAGAATAAAAATGGGTAGCCATTTTGACCACTAAACTTGATATTTTTTTCGTTTTCAACGATAATTATTCGCATGAAAACGACGAATAATCAACAATATGATAAAAAAAAAAGTACTCACCGATAAATAACGCGATCGTTTCTTTATTCAATTGAATATTTTTCTCGTGTTCTGGTGAATCCTTTTGTGTCCTCGTAAAAAAATGCACCGTGTGCACACCACCACGTACGTACGAAAACTGCTTCAATTTTCACGAACGCAAAAAAAGTAGTAATGAATTTACGCGTTTTCATCGTACGAGTGAAGAAATTTTAAATGACGAGATCGACTCCAGATGTCATAACATTTGTGCTGTGTTTCAAACGCTTTCATACCTTTCGGTAAACTAATTCAAAGAATGCGATTGGTTCCTTCCGCCAAAAGTGTCCTATTTTGACATAAAGAGCTAATGTCAAAATCGAAACAAATAATTGACGAGGGCGCGTATGTCGGATTTTTTTTCATCAATCGACGACCACGTGCGGAGGCGGAAGAAAACTCATACAAAGACTGGAAGCGACACGAGTAAGTACTCTACGTTAAATATTCCTCTAATACGGCGAATGTTTTTTACATTTTTTTATTAATAAGAAATAATAATATTTCTCAAATATTGCGAATGTTTTTTGATTTTTTTATGAAATTAAATAAATAAATATGATAAATATTACATTTTTCAATTACAGAAAAAATGAGCAACGATAAATCCCTCGAGAAGATGGACGATCGGGAGGATGGAGGCGACGATAGGGAAGACGATCCCTATGACGATAGGATGGAGGAGCCGGAAGAACCGCGTCAACGTAAGTTTTAGCATTAAATTACGAATTTAGTATTTTGTATTTTTTTCATATTTTTTTGTATTTTTTTCATATTTTTTAAAAATTTTTTCATATTTTTTTGAATTTTTTTTCTTTCGATTTATAATTTTGTTATATTTTAACAGCACGCAACAGAGGAAGGCGCGCTCGTTGGCGTGTCCAACAATATAGATTCACGTCGTTTCTGGGCACCCTGACCGAGTCCGTGGCGCGGGCCCACATGCGGTCCCAAAATATGGGAAATCGAGGCCGCGGCCGTGGTCAGGGTGCCCGGGGACGCGAACGCGACAACAACCGCGCGTATGCCCGAGGACGCGGACGCGACGAAAACCGGGCGAACGCCCGTGGATGCGGACGCGGACGCGACGATGACCGGGCGTCCTCTCGCGAAGAAAAAACAGTGGTCCACAACAAACAACGTGAAGGTAACGATTGTATTTTTTTTACATTTTTATTTATTGCTTTTATTATAATTATTATTATTATTTTTATATATTCATAACGATGTACATAATTTTCTTTTTTTTTTTTTCAGATGAAAAATAAAATAATTTATTTTCAAATTTTTTTTTGTATTATAATCATGTTGTTAATTAAATAAAAAAAAATAAAAAAAATAAAAGTCTTTTCTCTTTTCATGATTTTTGAACGAAATAAAAAGCTGAAAAAAAAATACTATTAAAAAAAAATTAAAAACATAGACATGTAATAGAATAAAAAAAATTTACTTAACTTAACTTTTGTTGTTGAGAGCTCAAAAACGAATGAATCCTGGAATACTTGGTGTACAGTCCCCGTGGATCAATGTATTGGAGCGGCATACAGTTGTTGTTGATGCATAATCCGGGCGCATTTGGCGTGTTGAAGAATCTGCAAAAAAACAAAAATAAAAAAAAAACATCAACAAAAAATCCAAAACATTTTTTAAATAAATGAAATTCGATTCTTTCGACTTACCTTGGCGGTGAATTCTCAATGACGAATCAATCCTAGTGGACGCTGCCCCCCGTCGCTGGTCGACGAAAAACAAACCGGAACCCCTGATGGCGAATGAAGGAATCCTGGTGAAAGTTGATGCGAAGTCCTTGATCCCTGAAAAATCTGAAATGAAAAATCAAACAAATTAAATGGTTGAATAAAAAATCTGTCTTCACCGAATGTATCGTCCCTGATAGCCAAAGAATTCTGACGTAACTAGACGCAGAATCCCTGATGACGAAAGAAACCCGACGTACATAACTGATACGTTTCCAAGACTCAAACCTCGTTGCCGTTATATTTCTTTGGCCATCAGGGACATTGCGACTAGTAACGTCAGAATTCCATGATTATCTCGAGCAATACATTCAATGGAGAAAGACTGCTATCACCGTTCACTACTCTACGTCTAGCAATGTCAAAGTATTTTCATCGTCAGAGACTTCCTCATCCCGCAATGTGACAATTTTTTACCGTCGGACACTTCACATCACTGTCAACATTCTTTTACGAAAAAAACTCTAATCACCAACATTATCGACACTTTCTGAGTCACATTTTCTTTACAAATTACACGAGACTTGCTTTTATTTTTATTTTTAATTCATCTTGAAAAAAAAACATAACCAAAAAACTAGTTTTTTATTTTCACTTTTTTTCACTTATATATCACTCGCCCGAAACACAAAAATTACCATCCGCACGAGACGTTTTATTTATTTTTTTAATTCGCGACAATTCAACCCGCACACGACATTTTATTTTTTTTTATCGCGAAATTCATCGCAAAATTCTGACTTCGATCATGACGTTCGAACCTGTTGCTCGTGTTAATTCCGTAACACCTGTGGCTTTAAAAACACATACTTTAAAACACTTGCACACGACGTTTTCATTCACAATTATCAGTATTTATATACGTTATTTCATTACGTATTTAAATAAGACACTGAAATAATACAATAACAGCCGGTAGCCGTGACGTCACGGTATGACGAAACAGCTGAGGGTACACACGCGTACTTGCCAGCTAGGGCGATCGATAATTTCGCGCATGCGCGATGTCCCAGCCGCAGCTCGCTGTGTGTGGCCGCTCACTCACAAGCACACCGACACAACACAGGCGTAGCGTGACGTCATGGGACATCGGACATCTTGAACCTGAAAACGTAGTGAAAGTGGTAGTTTTTCGGAGCAACATTATCATATCACGGGAACGCGTGAACGAATAGGGGTCCTGAAAAGCTCGTTAGAAAGCTGTAACTCGATTCATATGATGAAACATCCACTGTTTTTTCTATTTATTCGATAATTAACGAAAACAAAACGTTGGAACATGAGGGTACCCAATATTGGCGTATAACTACTTGGTAGCGCTCGACCGGTATACGTTTGCGGCGGGGACTTATTACTTTATACTGGTACTTGGCGTCGAGACGCTACCGCGTCTCTTGATTTCAGTTAATCGCAAATGAATATACATCATCGTGAAATTGGATATCATGGAAACTTCATCTATAATTATTAATGTGACGTTTCTAAGTTGATCACGTAATAATTTTAGCACGCTATCAGATAGTTGTCGATATTTGGCTGACCGTCCATGTTCAACTGGCAATTGGAAGAGGCGATGTATCGTAATACCGTCGACAGTGAATGCTGCAATCCCAGTCGGAGCAGCTACTGCGGTATCTTTTCCAAGAACTTTTTTCGTCCACAATATCAGTGTTTTTATCAAAAAACTCTTTCCTGTACCTCCCTCCCCGCTTATATAGCACCTCAATATTTTGTCATCAGACGGCAAAGCATTGATAACTATATCAAAGATCCGTTTCTGATCTGCGTTCAATTCGGCAATCATCTGTGAAAGATTTGTTACATCAAGCTTATCTCCGACATGTTGAAAGTCCTTCATAGCATGATCTACCTCGTCGGGAACGCATTCTAAAACTTGATTAGCACAAAGGTCGTTAGTTTCTTCAGGGCTTTGCAAATGTTTCTGCACCTCTTCTGTAACAAAATCTATAGCTCGTTGAAGGTCAGTAATTTTTTCGTGATAACGCAAAGCTTCTACAAGCTGTGATCCCAAGGATAGAAATGCTTCGACATACGTATCACTTGTACCTTTCAGTTCGCCAATTTCTCTCCACGGTTGAAATAATAACAATATCGAGTAAAAGTATAATTCTGGTTTGATTTTCACATTGTACATCCGGTGATTAACAAGACAACCACGCGAGCGTCTCGTTAAGTATTTCGATTCACCGATTTGATAGACTTCATCAATGGTTTTCGGCAACGTGTTTGTAACTTCGTACCATTTAGCAACATCATACAGATTGATGGATTCTAATTGTTTTGGCCTATTTGGATAATACGTATCAACAAGAGATGAAAAAAAGATATCCGTAGATTCCGATGGGAGAGCTTCAATTTCCTTACGGGACTTTAGTTTTCTACCTCGAATAATGTTGACATCTACCCATTTTATTGTAGTTTTCGGATCCGTACCATATAATTGAATTCCGAGAAGACTGTCAGCAGCTTCGAGTGCTCTACATTCCCGATTATTCAACATGCGCATTGCAAGATTCCAAAGGCGACTCGCAACACTCTTGGTCGAATTCAAAATTTCGAAAGGATCAGGAATGTTACATTTTTCCAACTTAGAAATATATTTGGTAACATACCACGATAATAGAGTCAATTCTTCACCAACAAATTGTATGTCCATATTACCATCCCAAACACAAAGTATGGCTGGATTATAATCGTTGACATTTGTCTCACTTGAACCACGCGGCAAATCATACAGTCTACTTTTTGTTTTTAATTTTTTCCTTCCAGCAATAGCAACCGAAACGTCGCGAAGCTTTAAGGTTTCTGTCAATGGACGTGGATGTCCGAATTTGCAACGACGAGTGAAACCATTTTTCGTCTTTCTAGATTTTAGACAGTATGATCCGTGACTATGCCACTGATAATCACTGACCCGTCGGTATAAATCGGGCGAAACGTTACGATCGGGCATTCTACATGTAGCATATTTTAATATGAATGCTGCGATTTCCGCTTCTGTCGACTTACCGATAATTGGAGCATCCTTGATCCAAATTAAAAGATGAAAGTGTTGGGCACCCCTCGTTTGGTATTCTCGACGCCAAAAATAATGTTCAACCTGGCCAATTGGATTATTTGGAGAGCTTATGAAACCCAACATTGCTTTAAATTTGATATCTATAAATCGCGACGTTGACATGGGATCGGTGACAATGAGCTGCATCGGATTAATATTTTGGTCTCTGGGTATGTTGTTAACATGTAAGAGATATTCTAAGAGATCTGTCCAAAGCCATTCACTAGGACTGAATGTTAGAAACCATGTAGCAGGTCCGTAATTTCGAATCATGCACGATAAATTACTTCTAGGTATGACCCAGAATTGCTGAGTATCAAGAGGCGCGGTAGCGCCTCGACGCCAAGTACTGAAAAATCAGTATAGTGCGTTACGCTACTGTGAATAACTTACGCCAATATACCGGAAGTGTATAGTGCGTTCAACTTTCGATCGATATATCTTCGCAATAATACAACGAATCGAAATTTCATGGACACTTTTATAATGTAATTTTGGGTCAATCTTTCGAAAGAGCCTAGTTACCATTTAATTGGTTTAGCCTATTTTGAGATCTCGAGGTCGTGAATTTCACAGGGTCCAAACGATTATAAAGTGTCCTGTCCCCTATATATATGTCTGCGTCTACATCAGTTCATCGAAAAATTTGCGTGGTGGCGCGCTCGTCGCCACAGCTGGCGTAGCTGTCAGCTGTTGTCAGTGGTAATGATATACGCCGGCATTCGCGAAGTCACGGTCCCGGAAATTTTTTCCATCGAGTTAGCAACAATCGCATATATCTCTCTATATATATAAAGTTACCGCCGCTGTCGCCGCCGCCGCCGCCGCCGCCGCCGCCGCCGCCACCGCCGCCGCCGCCGTGTCAGGAATCGAGGAGAGGGCAAAAATATTCTAAGTCCCTCTAAGGGGAATCCCCCTTGGGCACCCCATCGAGCAAAAATATTCTAAGTCCCTCTAAGGGGATTCCCCCTTGGGCACCCCATCGAGCAAAAATATTCTAAGTCCCCCTTAGGGGGAATCCCCTTAGAGGGACTTAGAATATTTTTCGGGGGGTGGGGGGAGGGGAGAGAAAAATATTCTAAGTCCCTATAAGGGGGACTTAGAATATTTTCGGTCGATGGGGTGCCCAAGGGGGAATCCCCTTAGAGGGACTTAGAATATTTTTCGGGCGGTGGGGGGGGGGGAGAGAAAAATATTCTAAGTCCCTCTAAGGGGGACTTAGAATATTTTTGGTCGATGGGGTGGCCAAGGGGGAATCCCCTTAGAGGGACTTAGAATATCTTTCGGGGGGAGGGGGAGGGGGGAGGGGAGAGAAAAATATTCTAAGTCCCTCTAAGGGGGACTTAAAATATTTTTGGTCGATGGGGTGGCCAAGGGGGAAACCCCTTAGAGGGACTTAGAATATTTTTCGGGGGGAGGGGCGTGGGACGGGAAGGCCAAAATATTCTAAGTACCTTTAGAGGGGACTGTCTAAGTAAAAATACAAAAAAAAGCGGCGGCGGCGCCGGTTGGTGAAAAGTTGCGGCGGTGATGAGACATTTTTATAATGTTGATAAAAGGAATGCGAGCGCGCGAAGCGCGCGAGCCCGGGGAACCTCTAGTATATATATAATATAATATAATAAGCTTCACGCGAGATAGCGTGCAAAACAGCTGACACCGTTCGCTCCCGCACAGTGTATTTCGCTCGTGGTACGTGCGATTTGTCAAAATTGTGAATTGTGATTGTGAATCGTAATATATTTTTTTGTCAACGGTACCCAGTAGCTTTTGTTATAATCATTCCGGAGTATTTAACAAAGATGCACAGAACTTACGAGGGAATTCGATACGTCGCGGACAAGCAGGTCGTTGTTTTGGATATCGGAATCGCTTACACCAAGTAAGTGCATTGTTGTTCGGTCGAATGCAAAAAATTTTAAAAACACTATTCATTCTTTCACGACAATAATAATTCTTTTAACAGATTCGGTTACGCCGGCGAGGTGACACCGCACGGTGTTATCAAAACGGAAGTTAAATGCTCTGTTACTAAAGAGATTAGGCAAATTTTCGAGTACAACGACACCGAAGATCTGTATCAATTTCTCGTTGAGTTTCTTCATCTTCTTTTCTTTAGGTACGACTACTATTTCAAGTTTCTGATATTGTCTAACAAAAAAACGGTTTTGCTAATTTTTATTTCATTTATTTTTTATTTTCAGACACGTCACCATAAGTCCCAAAGACGCTAGAGTAATAGTACTGGAATCGTTGCTGACGCCAACACAGTTCAGAGAAACCTTAGCCAAAGTGATGTTCAGACATTTTGAAATTGGATCTTTGATGCTGCTGCCCACTCATTTGGTGACGATAAGCACACTTGGTAGCGATACAGCTCTTGTGTTAGACGTTGGGTACACAGAGGCTACGCTTATTCCAGTTTTCGAAGGCGTAGCCATTCTCAAGGCGTGGCAAGCGCTGCCACTCACGGCGCAAGCTGTTCACAAGTAATTCCTTTTGTACCAAATTATTGTTTTTTTTTTCGTTTTTTGTTTTGTTTTTTGTTTGTTTTTTTTCCATGAAAAAAAAACGACGTTTTTTCTATATTCTATAGAAATTTCTATATTCTATTTCTATTTCTATTTCTATTTCAGTTGCGAATTGATTTTTATGATTCTCGCAATAGACTTTGTTTTTTTTTACATTTTTATACAGCGCGCGTCCGAAACGTCCTGTCGGATCGCGTCGACCAATCACGGCACGAATAAACCGACAACAATACAAATGTCGCATTGCGATACATCGAAACTCGCATGCGATATCTCGTGACACACCAACTTTTTAGGGGTGGATATTTACGGGTAGACATTCGGAAAAATATCTAATTTGTAATTCACCGGCCCACCGTCGGTAAATTGCAGTTTTTTTTTCTGGTTGAATCGATATTTCGAGAACAAATTTGTTGAAAAATCCGTTTTTTCACAAATTTTGATGAAAAATTCGTATTTTTCACAAATTTTGATGAAAAATTCGTATTTGTCAGAATAGTTGATAATGCTATCGAAGTAACCGAGAGCGAGGTATCGGTGAAGAGAAAAAGTTACAATATGTACTCATTTTTTATAAGTTATTTTCTACATTTTAATTCTGCGCGACGCATGAGCGCGAAATACTTCATTTTCATTGGCTCGCGAAAACGCCAATCGCATAGTGATGAGCATAATACTTCAAATCGCTTATCGTTGTTGTCGATAATTCGTTTCGAAATAAGTTGGGCGGTCGGGAAAGATTATTTACATTTTTCGGGATTGATATTTACCAACACTGTTAGTCAATCTTTGCTTCCAATTGATCATGGAAGTTACAATTCATATTTACGGGTAGAAATTCGGAAAAATTACTAATTTGCAATTTACCGACTCACCGTCGGTAAATTCCAGTATTTTTTTCTTTAATTTTTGTCCGAATGTAAGTAGTACAGTTACATTTTTACATTTTTTTTCAAACATTCTGAATATTGAGAATTAAAATTGATTGCTTCTATTTTCTCGTTTTATACCGTTTGGAAGTTTCTCACGACTTTCATTTTTTTCTTTTCAGGTTTCCTTGCATGCGACGAGCGTCGTCAAGATTCCCATTAATCTTCCATTTTCTATCAACTTTTTTCTATTTTTTTCTTTCTTTTTTTCTATCTATTACGACAGCTGCTATACGCGCTATACAAGCTGCTATACGCGCTATACACACAAGGGGTGCTACAAGCGCTACAAGAGCTACTAAAAGCTACTATAAGTACTAAAAAACCGGATACCTAAGCAAAATAACCTTTCACGTCGAAAAGAGTGTACATCATACTGGTTCAGTTTGGTCCATTTACAAAAAATGTATCCCATCACACAATACTCTGAGGCAATACGTCTGGGAATCATTATCATGAGAAACAGAGAATGGCTCAACGATGATCATATTGATGAGTTTGGCAAGTTACTGAGTCGGGCTTCCAATTCAGAATTTATACCACAATTGCAATACTTAATTTTTCGTCCTCATCTGATAAGGCCTGTTCCACGGGGTACGAGACACATACAGTGCTTGTTCTCGTGCGACGATTTATACCCCAAAGATCTCGCTAAGGGTATCGAAGGTGGTCACTACGTCTGCAGCTATTACGACGGAAGCAGAATACATATTTATGATTCTCTCAATTCGAAAAGGCTGCATCAACATCATCTTCTGTTCTTGGAACGTTTGTATCCGTACTACGATTTTCATCAACGTGACTCAGTTTTGTTTCCGACAGTTGATAGACAACCAAACGGTTGCGATTGTGCAGTGTATGCGATGGCGTTCGCCACGTCAATATTATTCGGACTGACACCAGAGAACGTGCGATACTATCAACCAATGATGCGTCTTCATTTATTGAAAATGCTCCAGTCAGGAATAGTCGAACATTTTCCTGTCAATCCAATCGACCCTACAGTCATCGCTGCTCTGGCGCAAGTAAGAGAAGATTGGCGTGCAAAAGTATTGGTAGCAAATCGCGAAATTGAGGCCAGACAGTTGGCTAAAAATGCGAGAAAGCAGGCTGGAAACGAAAGTTCAGGCTCTCAGCCAATAATAGTTGATGAGTCTGTTAGCATCGAACGATTACCGAAAAATAAGGTTCCCGAGAAAGAGTTTAACGATCACGTCAAAGTTAAACGTGTAACGTTCAGTGACTATCTCTCCAAATGCAATTTGGATACAAACAGTAATCGATCAAAGTTACCAAAAAAGAGGCTAAAGTCCATAAGAAAAGGAAATACGAAAGCGAGAAAAACTGACGAATTGGCTACTGGATCACAAACTCCACTGTTTACAAAGTCTACGAAGCCGATCGTTTCTGAGAGTGTACAGCCATTGCGAGTACATTCTTCATCAGAGTACGATCACGATGTTGCGCCTCCGATAATCGCGACAAATCTTTCCACATCCAATACAAAAGAGAAATCTTCTGAACAGGAATTGGAAAAGAGACGTCAAGCAACTGAAAGGCAAACCCGGTGGCGGCTAAAAAAAAAACAATCATTGGCTACCCAACTAACGATTTCAGACTCTCAGAAATGTCTCTCTCAAGAAAAACTCTCAAGAAAAGCTACATCTTCGTTGAGGAGCGAACCGAACAAACTTGATGTAATAGAAACTAGTGATAATAGAAGAAATCATGAAACAGAATCATTGGTAGTGAATGTTTCTTCTGATCGCGTTATAGAGACAGAATCGTTGGTAGTGAATGTTTCTTCTGATCGCGTTATAGAGACAGAGTCGTTGGTAGTGGATGTTCCTTCTGATCGTGATATAGAATCAGAATCAGTTAGTGATCAGAGTCACTTGGTAGTGAATGTTTCTTTTCGTGATATATATATGGAGAAGTCCGTTGGTAATGATTCAAAAGAAGACAAAACGATTGCGGAACGGATTGCTGAATGGTCGAAAAACAAAAATGAAGAAAACAGTAATAAATTTACTATTACACAACAGGCATTCGACCCAAAATGTCAAGAAGCGAACAAAAAAGCTACATGGAGAGCAAAAAAAAAATGAACGTAAAAACATTACTCCCGAACAGGAGTTGCATAATAAATGTAAAGCGGCAGAAACGAAAGCTACATGGCGCGCTGGAAAAAGGAAACGAAGTTGGGATCCTTTATCTGTTAGTCCTTCTAGTGACGACGAAGATAATAATGTAGCAAAACGGATCAAGGTGTCCGTGGCGCCTACACTGAATGCTTCTCCAAAAATAATGTGTTCACCTGTCGCTAGAACAAAAGCTCAATGTATCAAACGAATTGGACGTCCAAATCGAGCTAAACAATCGATGCGATCTCGATACACAACAATGTGGTATGTTTGGAATGTATGGGAAAGTTTAGGAATAGCATCACCTGTAACAGGCAAATTAGAAGCTGAGCGTATTATTCGTTGGTGCATAAGTACTCGAAAATTGTTTGTTGCTCGAATTAAGAAGATACTGGCACTCAGTAAACAAAAAGCTGAGATATGCTTGACACGTTGGGCAAATGTTCCATCGGCAAGTCCAAATTTACAGGCTCAAACCCTGTGTGGACAAAATATGCACATCGCTTCGTCGGAGGCTTATTATGCAGAAACTTCTTATCGTACCTTTCGACCAATAGAACCAATAGTCATGAATGCTGACGGGAAGGCCATTAATATTCTCCCGTTGATAAATGCAAAAAAGGCAATTAAAAAATGGAATTGTGGTCCTCTCTGCAAGATCGACAATGTAGTCGTTTTGAATAAGTTAAAAACTTTCTGTCAAAAAATTATGAACTGTGTACCACTGGAGGTCCATGACTTTCTATCTTGTGCCCATAATTGTTCTAATAAAGTTAATTCGAACAAACTTGGTCATTCATACGGTTGCTACGTAAACCCTAAAGAATGTTTGTCAATTTTTTTATCAGTCGAAATTTTAGCTCCTCATTTTCCGTTAATGCGGAATCTAAAGAGATCCATTTATAATTTAACTGCTGTCACAAAAAAATTAGTTCATTTAGATACCGCTTTAAACAGCAATGATGTAGACACTCTGAAGCAAATTGCAGATGAGGCTCAAAAAAAATCTGCCGAATTTCAAACTGATGAGGTTGAAATTAATTTAAATGAAAGCGATATAAGGTCCGAATATAAGTTGGCGTTTAGAGCGTTCACGAAAAGAGCAATTGATACACCACGCATTTCGTGTATTTCCTGTGAAAAGCTTTGTATTCAGAAAAATATTCTGCCCTTTGATTTTTCAAAAGTGTTGAAATATGGTGACAGTTGGAGAACTTTTAAAGAGTGCCTTAAAAGTCTTAACTTGCCATATGAAGGGGAAAATCATATCTGCCGATATTGTCATAATAAATTCAGCGCAGATGTTATGCCACCTACATGTATCGCTAATAAGCTTTATGTAAGATCGGTTCCGTCGACCATGAAAAGCCTCAATATTTACGAAAAAATATTAATCCAAAGAGCCAAAGCTTTTCAAGTAGTGCAAAGATTGGGTACTGTAATGAAAAAAAATGTACCACAAAGGAACAAGGTTCCGAAAGTCGTAGGTAGAACGTTTCATCTCCCTTTGCCAATAGAGGAAACATTAAAAAAAATTGTCCCGTTACTGATGCAATCAATGCTCAGCATGAGTTATATATACTCGTTCGTGGTATTCCGACCAAAGCTAAAGTAATATGGGAAGAATTGGTTGATTTAAGAAAACTATGGCAAGTTTTACAATGGCTGCAGTCGAATAATCCATTGTATTCTGAAATAGAGTTGCCGAAATCTCATGAAAATGTATTACCTTTAAATACACGGGAGGTAGAATACCAAGATGAGCAACCGATCTTGGATAATGTTGATTTGGACCCTACTAATGTTTCATGCGATCTGGCTGATAAGAAAGCTATCAGTAAGGCGAATGAGAAAAAAGCTGCCCTAGTGACGCAAATGTCACAATCAGATGGATATTACGAGAGATTTACCATTTATCCCATTCATGAGAAAAAAATTTATAAAACTGCAACAGATCTTTACCAGATGCTTAAGGTGTATGATCGTCCTTTGCATTATAATGACATGCAATTAGATCTGATGTGTTTTCCAGATTTATATCCGTTCGGGGGGAACGGCCAACATGAACCTAGGGAAGTTCGTCTTACTGATTTCGAATTTATTAAATCGAGACTAATGTCGAAACATCCACAGTTCCGTTTACACGACCAATATCTGTTTTATCTCTTGATTGATAACAACATGCGACAGATAAATGCTGGGATTTATCACAAGTTAAATATTACGAACCCTCGTTCAAAATACATGGCTGGTAGCTATTTAGATGAAATGAAGAAGGGATTACTCGAATCAAATTTGAATACAATATTTTCGAGATTGAGAAATACTCAGCAATTCTGGGTCATACCTAGAAGTAATTTATCGTGCATGATTCGAAATTATGGACCTGCTACATGGTTTCTAACATTCAGTCCTAGTGAATGGCTTTGGACAGATCTCTTAGAATATCTCTTACATGTTAACAACATACCCAGAGACCAAAATATTAATCCGATGCAGCTCATTGTCTCCGATCCCGTGTCAACGTCGCGATTTATAGATATCAAATTTAAAGCAATGTTGGATTTCATAAGCTCTCCAGATAATCCAATTGGCCAGGTTGAACATTATTTTTGGCGTCGAGAATACCAAACGAGGGGTGCACAACACTTTCATCTTTTAATTTGGATCAAGGATGCTCCCATTATCGGTAAGTCGACAGAAGCGGAAATTGCAGCATTCATATTAAAATATGCTACATGTAGAATGCCCGATCGTAACGTTTCGCCCGATTTATACCGACGGGTCAATGATTATCAGTGGCATAGTCATGGATCACCCTGTCTAAAATCTAGAAAGACGAAAAATGGTTCCACTCGTCGTTGCAAATTCGGACATCCACGTCCATTGACAGAAATCTTAAAGCTTCGCGACGTTTCGGTTGCTATTGCTGGAAGGAAAAAATTAAAAACAAAAAGTAGACTGTATGATTTGCCGCGTGGTTCAAGTGAGACAAATGTCAACGATTATAATCCAGCCATACTTTGTGTTTGGGATGGTAATATGGACATACAATCTGTTGGTGAAGAATCGACTCTATTATCGTGGTATGTTACCAAATATATTTCTAAGTCGGAAAAATGTAACATTCCTGATCCTTTCGAAATCTTGAATTCGACTAAGAGTGTTTCGAGTTGCCTTTGGAATCTTGCAATGCGCATGTTGAATAATCGGGAATGTGGAGCACTCGAAGCTGCTGACAGTCTTCTCGGAATTCAATTATATGGTACGGATCCGAAAACTACAATAAAATGGGTAGATATCAACATTATTCGAGGTAGAAAACTAAAGTCCCGTAAGGAAATTGAAGCTCTCCCATCGGAATCTACGGATATCTTTTTTTCATCTCTTGTTGATACGTATTATCCAAATAGGCCAAAATAATTAGAATCCATCAATCTGTATGATTTTGCTAAATGGTACGAAGTTACAAACACGTTGCCGAAAACCAGTGATGAAGTCTATAAAATCGGTGAATCAAAATACTTAACGAGACGCTCGCGTGGTTGTCTTGTTAATCACCGGATGTACAATGTGAAAATCCAACCAGAATTATACTTTTACTCGATATTGTTATTATTTCAACCGTGGAGAGAAATTGGCGAACTGAAAGGTACAAGTGATACGTATGCCGAAGCATTTCTATCCTTGGGATCACAGCTTGTAGAAGCTTTGCGTTATCACGAGAAAATTACTGACCTTCAACGAGCTATAGATTTTGTTACAGAAGAGGTGCAGAAACATTTGCAAAGCCCTGAAGAAGCTAACGACCTTTGTGATAATCAAGTTTTAGAATGCGTTCCCGACGAGGTAGATCATGCTATGAATGACTTTCAACATGTCGGAGATAAGCTTGATGTAACAAATCTATCACAGATGATTGCCGAATTGAACGCAGATCAGAAACGGATCTTTGATATAGTTATCAATGCTTTGCCGTCTGATGACAAAATATTGAGGTACTACATAAGCGGGGAGGGAGGTACAGGAAAGAGTTTTTTGATAAAAACACTGAGATTGTGGACGAAAAAAGTTCTTGGTAAAGATACCGCAGTAGCTGCTCCGACTGGGATTGCAGCATTCACTGTCGACGGTATTACGATACATCGCCTCTTCCAATTGCCAGTTGAACATGGACGGACAGCCAAATATCGACAACTCTCTGATAGCGTGCTAAAATTATTACGTGATCAACTTAGAAACGTCACATTAATAATTATAGATGAAGTTTCCATGATATCCAATGTCACGATGATGTATATTCATTTGCGATTAACTAAAATATTTAATACTGAAGATTCTGAAGATGGTTGGTTCGGTCAAAAACATATCATTCTTTTTGGAGATCTTTTACAACTTCCTCCTGTCCATGAAGAACCGCCTTTTGTAACATTATCGAAACAAAAGATTGATGAATGTATTGGAGCAATGGGTTCCGTTGATTTATGGTCAAATTTATTTAGTTATGACGAGCTTAGAGTTAACATGCGACAGAAGAACGACCATGACTACAAAGATATTTTATCTCGCATTCGAATAGGAGTGGTGCTTGATTCAGATACCAAAGTTTTAGAGTCAAGAATATTGCAGTTCAATACAAAAACGCCAGAGGACCGATTAAATGAAATATGCGATTACTTATCCAAATTATCACCAGATACAGTTTGTTTACTTCCCACCTGTGCTCTTTGTGATTCTATAAACACAGCAATGTTAACGCGAATTGAATCTCCTGAAATACAACTAATCGCACGTGATACTATAGAGTGTACATCATATATGAAAAAAAAAGTGCAGAAAATGATATGTAGCGATGACGAAAGTAACTCGCGAACAGCCGGGTTATCAAGAGTTATTACTGTGAAGGTAGGATCGCAGATAATGATTAGACGAAATATTGACGTAACACTGGGACTCGTTAATGGTACGATCGCTACAGTTGTTTCAGCGCGACGAGCTGTCGATACTAATGATGTTGACTCACTTAGCATTTTACTACCGTGCGGAGTCGAACATATGTTAGAACGTATTACTGTTAAATTTGAAGTAATGGATCAAGCGTTCGTTATACGAAATCAGTTTCCGATATGCTTAAGTTACGGCATGACTATCCATAAGAGTCAAGGTTTGAGTTTGCAAAATGCCCTCATTGATGCAGGCAACTCCATATTTAGTTGCGGGCAAATTTATTAGAATAGAGAAGAATTTAGTAGAATACAATAGGTTGCGAAAGAAATTCAGACCCAATCTTGACAGTTTTAGTGTTGCTCAACCGCGTGGTAGAAAGAGATTTGACACTGTCTGGTCAATCTGCTATTCAATGTATCATACATTGTTCTACCATTAGAGAAGCAATTTTATGTCTGTGTGAAAAGACTGCAGCTATCAGGTTGTTTATCGTAGCCTATATGTCTCAAAATAAGGATACTTCTCTCGATGTATTGAAAGTGCGTGATTTTCTCGGTGGAACATTTACCGAAGTGATTCAACAAGATGCAGGTCAGTTTATTAATGCTCTTTGCGAGCAATTGTGTGTTATTCGAAACATGGTATATCATCAGATAAGTACAGTGACAATGTGTCGCTCCTGTGGCACTGAAACGATTTATCCCGGAAATCCAAATAACATTTTATTACTGTCAGTACCAACGGAACAACGTAAATTGTTTTCTTTGCAAGAAATTATTGATGACAATATTGTTAACTGGAAGAGCATGGCATTAAGTTGTAATACTTGTAATGCTTCGCTCATGCTTCAACGAACGAAGATTGCATTGACACAACGAATTTTGATCATTCAATTGTTACTATTCGACGTAATAGACGGTAAAATTAAGAAAAAGACATTCAATATTAAAGCCGTACCGTCAACAACAATACGGATCAACGAGCACAGTTATAAAGTGAACAGTGCTATTTTTCACCATGGTACACGCGTAGAAAGCGGGCATTACACAAGTATGCTGAGAGCTAAGGGAGCTGTCTGGATACATACTGATGATCGAAAAATTGAAAAACGCCGTTGGCCCAGAAACAGTAAAGATGTATATATATTATTCTTAGAACAAATTTAATATAACAAAAATTATACATTACCTTTTTGCAGCTAAATTACTATTATAACGTGGGATGATATATTGTTGTTTTAAATAAAGCAAAAAATTTTGTAATTTTTGTAAAATGTTTTTAATTTCACTTCGAAATTGATTCAACGACGCATTGATAATACAAAAAAAAATATTTTTCGAAAAACTTGAAATCGAGCGACATATTGCTGGGCACATTAAGTAAATAGATGAATAATAATTATTACTAAATACGGAATTTTAACGAGTTCATTTACATTATTCGTCCGCTCAAACGGCAACACTCTCGAAAAGCGACATCTTCGTTTAAACGGGTGGAGCTTCTTGTGTCTTTAAGAATATTTTTGTAGGGCAACGCCAAAATACGCACGTCAAGAGTTTCAAAACAAAAAATATCTTTAACAAAAATATTAGTTAGATTTTCAAAAAGAAGTGAAATTTCCTAAAAATTAAAAAAAAAAAAAAGGTACGCCAAGTACTGAAAATTGTTTTAAAAAAAAAAACATATAAAAGCCAAGCCAGTCTGCGTACAAAAACTTGGCGTGCCAGTTTTTTTTACAACAACTATCGTAAATGCTTCATTGATTGAAATAATCGCAGGAACAAGGGAGACGTTTAGTCTCGGCATCTTCAACATGCGTATGCGCACGTGCGGGAGCAAGCGGTACTTCTTCCCGTTTGCTTGATACTTTTATCAATGGATGACACAATTCGTCATTTTCCATACCATCAACTGTTTTTTCTAGATAGCCAATAGTCAGTGGTTATAATATAGCAGCTTTAGACACTGTTCGATTTTAATAATTAATGGTGGGTACCACAGTTATAATATGCAAGTTTTAAATCCGTTTGTCGACCAAATATAGCCTTCGAAATCTGCTAAAAACACCGGTATAATTTGCATTATTTTAACTTATACAATTTAAAACTTTCGGAACATAGTTATCAGTATTGGGTGCATGGGAATGTTGCAAAAATGTGACATTGAGTACCAGCTGCTTATAATTGCGAATTAATGTCTGAAGGCATCATTTTTTTCTGTCCATTGGTTATCTTACTGCAATGGGGTATAGTCAGTCAGTAACAAATGCTTTCGTCATTTTCTCATAAATTTGACGGCCTGACGACCAAAAGTAAATTAGGCTTTTGCAGTCACTTGATAGACGTATGAAAACCAAATTTGCATTTCGCCGAACGAATCAACCGTTCCGAAGAAAATAGCGAAGGCGATTGATTACCATTGGAACATTTCGTGACAATAAGCACGGTCTGCCCTTAGTGACCACGTACGACACCTATTATAAAAAAAACTGGCACGCCAAGTTTTTGTACGCAGACTGGCTTGGCTTTTATATGTTTTTTTTTTTAAAACAATTTTCAGTACTTGGCGTACCTTTTTTTTTTTTTTAATTTTTAGGAATTTCTCAATCTCGAAAATATTGGATTCAAATTTGATTCGAGTAATCGCTTCTTCATTTCATCTAAATAGCTACCAGCCGTATATTTTGAACGAGGGTTCGTAATATTTAACTTGTCATAAATCCCAGCATTTATTTGTCGTATGTTGTTATCAAACAAGAGATAAAACAGATATTGGTCGTGTAAACGGAACTGTGGATGTTTCGACATTAGTCTCGATTTAATAAATTCGAAATCAGTAAGACGTACTTCCCTACGTTCATGTTGGCCGTTCTCCCCGTACGGATATAAATCTGGAAAACACATCAAATCTAATTGCATGTCATTATAATGCAAAGGACGATCATACACCTTAAGCATCTGGTAAAGATCTGTTGCAGTTTTATACATTTTTTTCTCATGAATGGGATAAATGGTAAATCTCTCGTAATATCCATCTGATTGTGATATTTGCGTCACTAGGGCAGCTTTTTTCTCATTCGCCTTACTGATAGCTTTCTTATCAGCCAGATCGCATGAAACATTAGTAGGGCCCAAATCAACATTATCCAAGATCGGTTGCTCATCTTGGTATTCTACCTCCCGTGTATTTAAAGGTAGTAGATTTTCATGAGATTTCGGCAACTCTATTTCACAATACAATGGATTATTCGACTGCAGCCATTGTAAAACTTGCCATAGTTTTCTTAAATCAACCAATTGTTCCCATATTACTTTAGCTTTGGTCGGAATACCATGAACGAGTATATATAACTCATGCAGAGCATTGATTGCATCAGTAGAGGGACAAATCTTTTTTAATGTTTCCTCTATTGGCAAAGGAAGATGAAACGTTCTACCTATGACTTTCGGAATCTTGTTCCTTTGTGGTACATTTTTTTTCATTACAGTACCCAATCTTTGCACTACTTGAAAAGCTTTGGCTCTTTGGATTAATATTTTTTCGTAAATATTGAGGCTTTTCATGGTCGACGGAACCGATCTTACATAAAGCTTATTAGCGATACATGTAGGTGGCATAACATCTGCGCTGAATTTATTATAACAATATCGGCAGATATGATTTTCCCCTTCATATGGCAAGTTAAGACTTTTAAGGCACTCTTTAAAAGTTCTCCAACTGTCAACATATTTCAATACTTTAAAAAATCAAAGGGCAGAATATTTTTCTGAATACAAAGCTTTTCACAGGAAATACACGAAATGCGTGGTGTATCAATTGCTCTTTTCGTGAACGCTCTAAACGCCAACTTATATTCGGACCTTATATCGCTTTCATTTAAATTAATTTCAACCTCATCAGTTTGAAATTCCGCAGATTTTTTTTGAGCCTCATCTGCAATTTTCTTCAAAGTGTCTACATCATTGCTGTTTAAAGCGGTATCTAAATGAACTAATTTTTTTGTGACCGCAGTTAAATTATAAACGGACCTCTTTAGATTCCGTATTAACGGAAAATGAGGAGCTAAAATTTCGACTGATAAAAAAATTGACAAACATTCTTTAGGGTTCACGTAGCAACCGTATAAGTGACCAAGTTTGTTCGAATTAACTTTATTAGAACAATTACGGGCACTAGATAGAAAGTCATGGACCTCCAATGCTACACAGTTCATAATTTTTTGACAGAAAGTTTTTAACTTATTCAAAACGACTACATTGTCGATCTTGCAGAGAGGACCACAATTCCATTTTTTAATTGCCTTTTTCGCATTTATCAACGGGAGAATATTAATGGCCTTCCCGTCAGCATTCATGACTATTGGTTCTATTGGTCGAAAAGTACGATAAGAAGTTTCTGCATAATAAGCCTCCGACGAAGCGATGTGCATATTTTGTCCACACAGGGTTTGAGCCTGTAAATTTGGACTTGCCGATGGAACATTTGCCCAACGTGTCAAGCATATCTCAGCTTTTTGTTTACTGAGTGCCAGTATCTTCTTAATTCGAGCAACAAAAAATTTTCGAGTACTTATGCACCAACGAATAATACGCTCAGCTTCTAATTTGCCTGTTACAGGTAATGCTATTCCTAAACTTTCCCGTACATTCCAAACATACCACATTGTCGTGTGTCGAGATCGCATCGATTGTTTAGCCCGATTTGGACGTCCAATTCGTTTGATACATTGAGCTTTCGTTCTAGCGACAGGTGAACACATTATTTTTGGAGAAGCATTCAGTGTAGGCGCCACGGACACCTTGATCCGTTTTGCTACATTATTATCTTCGTCGTCACTAGAAGGACTAACAGATAAAGGATCCCAACTTCGATTCCTTTTTCCAGCGCGCCATGTAGCTTTCGTTTCTGCCGCTTTACATTTATTATGCAACTCCTGTTCGGGAGTAATGTTTTTACGTTCATTTTTTTTTTGCTCTCCATGTAGCTTTTCTTTTCGCCTCTTGACATTTTGGGTCGAATGCCTGTTGTGTAATAGTAAATTTATTACTGTTTTCTTCATTTTTGTTTTTCGACCATTCAGCAATCCGTTCCGCAATCGTTTTGTCTTCTTTTGAATCATTACCAACGGACTTCTCCATATATATATCACGATAAAACGAAACATTGCTACACCCCGCTGCTTCTTTTCCCATACGAACCCCAATAGCGAGACGCCGTTTATCGCGGGCTATGAATTACGAACTTCTCGCGGGGATGGTGCATCTCTAGGCTGTTAAGTCGGGGGTGAATCTGCGACTCTGTGTATCGGTCATTTTACCGCATTCACCCCGGCATCCATTATTCCACGAATCCTGTCGTTCGGCATTCGCTTGTAATTGATTTAAACTCCTTTTTGAATTCTCATGAATTAACGGTTACTATACCGCGCGCGACCCGCGACGTCCCCCGAACCGATCAACGAATGTTCGAACTTTCTCGTCCGATTGTCTCGCCCGATTCAACAAGTAAACAGTACTGTGAGACGTATCTTACACAAAAAAAAAGTAAATGGTTCCGACTCGGCAGTTCAGCAGAGAGAATAATAATTTTGCGAGGTAGATAGTAACGCTAATGTAGATAGTATATTCTAGGTAGGTAGTATAAGCTAGTTAGGTAGTAATAATAATAAATAAGAAGAAAAGAAAAAAAAATTAAGATACGGGATTGGAGTTCTGGGTGACCGACTCGATGCGACGTCAAATGGGTCGTAGAGCCGACCCACTGCCCAATGCCTCCTCCTTCCGGGTGGCGAGACGGAATGTCACGTCACAATACATACCTTGTGTTTTTTGACAATTTCTTTCACACGTTCCACTTGTTTTTCCCACGCGATGCACTGAACACGCCTGATCATCGTAAACCTTCGATTTCCGCTGAGAAGAATAGTTTTTTCGCATTCTACGACGTCAACATATTCGCACATCTCACTAAAAAATACAAAAAGAAAAATAAAAAATTATAAAAATTCCTTTAACGCTTTGCAATGAAAATATCGGATGTTTAAATTAGTTTAGTTTATTACGAACTAATAACAAAAACACACTTTTATAATAAAAAACGAGTTTCACATAAACGTACAACAAAATCGGTGACGATGATCGAGCATGGAGAGCAATTTTGAGGTTATCATTTTTTTTTTTTACACGTAAAAAATTGTAAATTGATTAAATACAAATATATATAAAACATAGAGAAGAGAGCAATTATTAGCACGTAAATACACAGAACCCGACTCGCGTAACTTTTTTTTTCCGTTTAGTAAAATTTCGATCGCGGCTTTAATGAGGAATCGCTATCGACTCTAAGTACCGGTCACCATATCAAATCAACAATAGATAAGATGGCCGGTATCGATTCAAAGAAATTTTTGTCGTGTATAACTATTTATAATAGAGAAGATATATAGTATATATAATAAAAATATATTCAATCAATATAATTTGAAAGTAATAAATTTAAAAAAAAAGTTAAAAATCATTTAAATTGAAGTTTTTCAATACAATAATTAAAATCAAAATTTTATAAAAAAAACGAAAACTTACACATGCTCGTTGGGTGAGTAAAGAGCGTCGATATATTGATTACTCGTGAATATATTGTAACGTGGCAAAAATTGAGCCCGTTATTCCCGACTCGCTCCGACACTCACGAGGTGATTCCTCAGGGCCAATTAGAAAATTAGAATTATTTTTAATTATTTTTATAAAATTATTACATGTTCCCGCGCCTCGGGCGAGAGAGTTAGCCGCGACCGGACAGCGAGGGAAACGAAACATCGTTTGTCATCGATTTTCATTGAGAATCTTCGGCATCGCTACCGTCGACGAGTCAACGACGGCAGAGGTTCTCGTATCGTACGGACATCGATCGACGAGGAGCCTCTACCCCCGAAGCCTATCATAATTGCACGATGAGAACATCGAGGGAAAGGGACACCGCTTTTTCCCAGCGTCGCCGCCTTGTAAATTGCAGCTCTCGAATTCTGTCGACCAGGAGAAAGATGAGAAAGAAAATCATCTGCATCGGTTTTCGAACGCGGGGACTGAGTACCGCGGAGACAATATCATCTGTCTCGCTCTCGCGCGTCGGTGAGCGCTACGGCGTCGCGAGAGAGAGAGCGTGCGAATTCAAATTTCCGAAAAGGGCCGAGCGTTCGCGAATTTTGAATATCGTCGCGATTAGGTAGGGGGGTAGGGGTGTCGTTAACGAGAGCGTGAGAGACACGTTACTCAGGGCACTTCCCGTTGAGTTCTGGAGCGAGTTGGATCGTCGATCGATATTTCGGATACCGCGCGGAGGAGAATTTTTGCGAGCCGAACATCTGAATCGCTCACGACGGGATATCGAGAGACATCGGTGAGCTCTTTCGTCCGAGGGACAAATTGAGATCGGTAGTTCGCGGATTTTATTTGTTTTATCGTTTTGGGTGATTTATTTTTCGCGTGGGGGTTCCCGGCGCGAAAATAATAATTATATTTTGTCTGCGTGCTCCGAGTTCGACGGTTCTCGAGGAAACGTGGCCGTTTCTCCGAGGTCGGCGAAAATCGTTTTATTCGCGTGTGCAGAGCCGCGACGCGGCCCGCATTTCTTTCGATCGGTCGTAAACCGTGGCCGCGACGATATTTTCTAAATTTAGTAATTTTTATAATTTTTCCGTGAAAGCACCTCGGGGATAGATCCCACGGGAAGTCGCCTTTTCGTTACCGTCGTGCGCGCGAGGCTATCATGTGCGCCAGAGTGTGTGAGCGAGTGAATCGGGGAAAAAATCGAATTACTTTTGTATTATATTTATTTTCGCGAAATTTTTGTGTCTTTTTCTAATAACCGGTATCTTGAAATATACGTTTCTTTTCCTTTGTTTTCCCCGAGAAATAAAATTGTTATCGTGTGTGAGAGAAAGGGTGAAACGCGAGAACGAGAGCCCTCGCGCGACGCGGTAATCTGTGTGTGTGAGTGTGCGAGTGCGTGAGAGCGATCGCGAGATCCCGAGCGTCGGGAAAATTGTCGATTAAAAATTGTGTATATTTCATTGGTTCCCGGGACGAGAGGTTTCCTCCGAGATCTTCGGTTTTCCCTCTCTTAGCTGAGTTGAATATTTAACTAAAATTGGTAAATTTTGGTTCCCGGATATTTTGAGTTATACGTTGCATTTTATTTTACTTTGTTTTGTTGATTCCTCCGAATACCGACGTTAAGAACACCCAGCCCCTCTCCGGTTCTCGAAAAGCTGCAGCTAGCCGTTAGCTAATCAACCTCGTCGAATTTTCTCTGGCGCGTTACGCGCCTGGCGCCCATCCCGCGAGGGAAAATAAAAAAAGAGAAAATTATCGGGACGTTTGTGGCTCGAGGTTGAGGGTTCTCGGATAGGTAAATTCAGTGTAGAGAATTTACGCTACAATATGTATCAAAGAGACAGCATTTTTAGCAGCTTCCTTTTTGCAGCCGGAGAATTGCAGATTTGGAGGTGCCAGCGCTTATCCAACGAAAATGAAGCCACTATTTCACACGCGATATCGTCGCACGATTTAATTTCAGTTCGTCGTAGCACAATGAAGACCGTGTCCTCTGTGCCGATGTTTATTTAACATAGCAACAGGAAACTACGCGAAGGATTTTGCGATTTCATCATCTCTCGCCAAAAAAAAAAAGAAAGATAATATACGAAAAACAAACACCACGTTACCGACACATTTTTATCGACACAATGTTACCACACATTTTTGCTGTGAAAGACTGATGAATAAAGGTCTGTGGATTCGAACTGCGAATTGAAGTTTATATTTCCTAATATAAAATTTTCATTATCGATGAAATTTGACTCGTCAACACGTCGAAAACGGATGTTTCCACATTTTAATTATAGAAAACGGATGTTTCCACATTTTAATTATATTATAATAAAATCTGAAATACACACATATTATATCTTTGTTTTATATTAATTATACAGCATATTAATTATATAGCATCCTCCTTTCCTCCATAAAACTGAGTCCCACAATGGTCTTCTCCAAAAAACCTTTTATGACGATTTCTAACCTCGCGCTATGTTTACACTAATAACAGGCAAAGCGTGACAGCCAGAGGCAAAAGATCGAAGCAGCGCGCACGATTCTCGGTGAATCTTCTCGTCGTCGTCGTCGCCATCGCCGACCAATCGTGGCGCGAATAAACCGACAACAATACAAATATCGACGTGCGACAGCGAAAACTGGAAAGTCGATATTAATCGCCACCAACTTTTTAGGTGTGGACTAGGAGGTTACCTCCTGTCGTCATCGTCGACCAATCACGGCACGAATAAACCGACAACAATACAAATATCGAACTTTCGATAGTGAAAACTCGAAAGTCGATATTAATCGCCACCAACTTTTTAGGAGTGGACTAGGAGGTTACGGCCGAAACCTCCTAGTCCACTGCGCGCGGCCGAAACCTCCCGTCAAATCTCGACCAATCCCGGCACGAATAAACCGACAACAATACATATATCGAACTTTCGATAAATGCGATATATCGTGACGAACCAACTTTTTACTACGGTGATAAGGTGACAACAATTTGACGGCGAAATGCAAAGGGTAGCTTTACGGTGGAAAAGTGGTTGTAACTACGATTGCCGGATCCGACGGGGACGTTTTAGATTTCGGAAAAAAGACAAAAGATTTCATGATCAACTTTTTTCACGCGTGTGTGCATTTACAACTCATAGGAGAGTTTCGTCGAAAGCGGGTATCATGTCGCCATTCTATGAGACTTTTTTTTCAAGCTGTAAATACCCACACGAGTAAAAAAAAGTTCATTACAGTTTTTATTACCGACTGCGGTATTTCGTCTGCTCATAATAAGGACGCAAGAGAAGAGAATTTTTATGGTACACAGTATTGTATGTGACTTTAGATAATTGATACATTGCCGTGTATAAGCAGCGCAAGCATCATATTTGTTATTGGACTAAAAGTTTCTTCGTGTCCAGTTGAATAGCAACAACGAATAGTAGGAATGTAGCGGTAGCTTAGCTCAAGTAACAAAGAAAATAATTAAAATACGTCGATTTCGTTGCTTTTTGCTTTCATCGATAATTTCAGCTCAGCTGTGTGGGAATAATTTGTGAAATTAGAGATGTATCGGGTGACAGAACAGTCTAGGCGAACAAGACAATTGCCGGACTCGCAATTAGTCACAAAACCAGAAATCGTTGGATGCTTCAGCGTTGACGGAGAGCGGAATTACTCGCACGATTCGTCTGGCTTATTATATTACAAGCGTCCTAGCGTGCACAACGTTTATCTGGACTTGAACGAAGGCATCGAAATGGCCGCTCGTAAACCAGCTTCCATTGGAGACGAGCGTATTGGCCATTTGTTAGAATGGATAAAATTGAATCACCCGAAGATTCAATCCAGTGACACTGGAAAATAGTGAGTAAAGGAATTTAAGATCGTGGAATAAGTTTCCCGATATTTCGGATGGCTATCTCGATTGATGATGCAATACATGTTGATGGAAAAAAAAACAAACTATAATCATGACACAGAGCCATGATGAGCCCGTAATACGCACGAAACGTAACGTGAAGTGACAACTCGGTCGACAAGAAAAATTGCAATGGTCTTTTTTTGACGAATAGAAATTTTAAGGCCAAATGTAAATAGGATTCCACTGCGGGGCTGACTGACTCAGTGTAATTTTATTTTCATTTGATCTTAAGGTTTCAGCACCCTCCAAAAAAAAATTTGAAAGAAAATTTCACCTTGAGGTGATGTGAAAAAACTTCGTCGGTAACGTAAACAGTATTGAATGCTATTTCGAAATCATAGACATTGAAGCAAACAGAAAATTGTCTTTCGTCGTGTCTATCTATTTCGCGGAAACCAGAATTTTCTTTTGCCATAAGTGTCTATGGTTTCAAAATGGAATTTATTACAGATGTTGTTCTCGACGGGGGTAATACACATAACTTTAAGAAGACTTCACGACTTTAAGGTCGTGTATTCAGACTTTCAATTCTTGTTAGGATTGGTATTATATAAAAAATATGAGGAATTAACGATGTTGATAACACGACTTAGATTAAACCGAACAGAAGAAACATACTCCCGGTCCCAGAATCCCCGATTTCATTTGCACAACCCAATTCGTATATATTATTTTAATCGTTTTAAAATGCTTTGCAAAATTTGCCGATAATATCTTGTCTCTATCCCGTTACATTTTCTGGCGAATTGGCTCCTGGATTGCATAGTGGATATGTAGATTGCACAATATATTTTACTTTACTCAGTGCGAAAAAGGCAGTTTTACGCACGCTTCGCGCGCGTATAACTCGAATTTTCACACCTTAGGAATTAAAATTTTGTCCGATTCTCGTGCGAAAGACTGTTTCTTAACTCGTGTGATTGCAACACTCGCTTTCGGATCGTGCTGCAAACTCACCCTCGTCAGAAAAAGTTTTTTCGCACTTGTATCGTAATGTACTATTTTTTAACTCATGCACGGAATGTCTTTTATTCCATGCCTGTAAAATGTGGTGGAAAATGCGTATTGTGGTAAGGCGTGAAATAATATTCTTGCGCATGCGCAGATCCTCAAATTCCTTCATTATTTCCCACATTCCTTCTTTATTTCACACTTCTCCTCTCTTTTGTTATATTCCCGCACTCTTTCGACACTTTACAGGCACGAGACACGGGACATACCGTTCATTCGTTAAAAATGAAGTATGTAATACTTGTACGATAAAGCGGACATCCCACGGCGGTTAGGAAGCAGGCTGCACTTGCCTTCTCTCGCGCTACGAGCAACCCTCGGCTTCGCCTCGTGTCACTGTAGCACTTGATCCGGCTCGTGCGCCGCTTGCTAATCTTCGTGGAATATCCGTTTTCCGTACGAATATCAAAATCTACTATTTTTTCAACAGTTTCCGCAGTACAGTAGAACTTTATTCATCCGGCCTTTAATTAACCGAGGTTCTGCACTGCCATATGGGCCGAACTCATTCGAGTACTAGGTACTAGTTGAAAAGAACGGTCGAATAATACGAAAAAAATCAGATAAACGGATAAAACAACCATACCGATGCCGTACTCCATGAATAGTGGATGCTTTTTTCCTTTTAACCGACATTTTATTAAGTCGCTTTACGATTCCTCCACATTTAACTGCGATAAGGAAATTTCTATTGTATCTAAAGTTTCATCCCATTTTTTTTTCAGATCCATCGAAGAGGGTCAATTATTTTATAAAATTAGTCACTCCATATCAAATTACCTTCACGCAAGATATGTAAACGTCGTAATGATTCGTCAATCAATGATTCCATGTATATATTTTTCAGGATACAACCAAAGTTTGTTGGCTCTTGTGGATTACTAACGAAGTTGCTGTGTACTTCATTTCGACCAATGGGGCGATGGATGATATGTGCTGCAAAGTGGAAGGGGACCGTCTATTTGTGCCGTTTTCAAACTCCAGAAGAGAAAAAAATAAATGCTGACCTTCCAACAAAGTTTGGATCATGGGGATTCAAATTTGAACAATACATTTTATCGGGTAAGGATAGATCGGCTCGACTCCAGAAATGTCTCTTGTTACATGCATTACCCAGCAGATTCATTGTTTAAGATGCTCCTGACGAGGTTCCAGACTCATCTCGGCCGGTCGTCGAACCTGCAGAGTTCCGGTGCATCTTCCAACGCCGATTTGGCTCGCACATGGTTTTGATTAGTGCTGAAATGGACGGCGTTTGTTCCGAAGAAGTCCTCAAACATCCGCTGCCTCTGACAAAGCTTAAATTCGCCGAGTTAAAAACCAGCAAAATCATACAGCATGCAAGCAAAGAAAGAAACTTTCGAAAGTTCAAACTTCTACGATGGTGGGCTCAAAGCTTTCTCGTCGGTGTCGATGAGATCCTATGCGGATTCCGAAACGACAGGGGAATTGTCCGGAATTTAACGACTTACAGTCTTGACAAAATTATTGATCTGTCTAAGGTATTCCTATTTTATTATCGACCAATTGATCTTTAGAGAGGATCCAATTGATTTTATTTTCTTGTAGAGGAAGCTTTATTTTGGTGCATTCCTGTTTCGCGATATTAATTCAGAAGAAATATTTTCATGTGTGTATGTATTAGTCGTGAGAATTGTAAATCTCCACAACTCGAAAACTATTATCGATCCGTGATTTATTGATTTTGATGAAGATCAATCGAAGCGTTTAAAGTTCACGGCTTTTTGAGTTTTTCAAATTTTATGAAAAAAGACCATCATGTTTCTGAAACGACCAAATCGTTAGCCGTCATAATAATAATCTATACAATTGATTAATAGAGTCAAAGGGCTATTGAGGATGGATTTAATTGATAGTCCCTCAGAGAGGTTAAAAGTTTATGAACTTTTCAAAAAAATGTCTTTAATCTTGAAAATAAACTCAATTTGAGTTTTGCATAATTTTTTTGAGACTACAACTGAATAAGCCCATCGGTAAATCATATTGACCCACCACTTTATAATAAGGAAAATTTCACAAAATTAAAAAACTCCCAACTGAAAAAAAGAGTAAAATAGCAATTAATTATTCACATGTCATAGTCGTGCGATTTCTTCGTCATTGAGTATGGAAATCTCCCGACTATAACATGTGAATAATCAATTGTTATTTTACGTTTTTTTTTTCAGTCGGAAGTTTCTACATTTTTGTACCCTTTTTTTATTTCATCCTTTTTAAAAAAGACAAACTTTAACTATGAACTAGACTTCCATGAATTTAAGGTCATACCGCACAGTGACGAGTGACAGTGACAGTAATCGCCTTGTGTGCCACCGGGAGTCGAAAAAATATATCGCAGAAATTTATATTATTATATATTATACTATATATTAGCGCCCAATGTTTAATATATCTGAAGGACTATTCCGTAAAATGCTTTTTTCTCTACGAATATTCAACTAATTTATATTTTCCATTGCAAACGACATTGACCGTACGTCATAGAATCATTGAAATAAATTCTGTTAAGTAATTTTTAGTGGTTTTCGAGAGCATACCGGACAACGAAATCGCTCGTCTCCGTGAAACGCATAACTCCCGTCTTTTTGCCGTGATGGGCAGTCGGAAGTTAAAGAGTTGATAATCTTTGCAATAAGAAAAATCGTTTTTGAGCTTAAATTCAGCGATACAAAATAAGAGTTCGTCTGCACTAAAATCAGAATTGATTAATTGATTTTCTCAAAGAAAGTCCTTGTAAATGAAAGAAGTAAAAAAAATGCGCGGATCTGATATATATTTGTTTCGTTTTCGAAATATTCATTGTTAAACCCAATCAATTTTGTTTTCAGACATTTTGGTCTCCGAGCCCTTGTATAGATTACTGTGGCTCTTTCTTATCGCACCTAGAAAAGACTATTGTTAACGACTGCGACAAAACAATCTACAAGTTCGAGAAGGTCCCGTACCGCGACGTTATGACCACGGAAGTGCCACCATCATCCGAATATGCTTTCTTGCCATCATTGTTCTTGGACACAATTAGTTCATGGCGATAAGATAATCGTGGCGTACAACTTCGGTTAAAGTACTGCTACATACATGCTATCCCTCGGTGTTTATGAGATATCGCGTAAATATGATGTCTTCAATAGCAACGCTATTTTTCGCTTTCAAAAATCACTTCTGAACGAGTCTTCGGAAGGCAATGCGAACGTAAGCTTAAGAATCGTTCAACCATTTTTTTTATTCAAAAATTATTTTCATATGAAATTTCATGAAGACTGTGTTGATAAAGATACTAATGTATGATCAATATCAAATAAATAATAACAGCGAAGACGGAATCGTTGGAACGAGTTTTTCCACTGCCGCTCGTAATGTCAGTGCATCACTGTTTTTTCTACAAATGGCTCGTCAACGGCCGATTGTCCCTGTATAGCAATATTCACGAGATATACTCCAGTGGTTCTTTTCTATCATTACGGACGGCGGTTGACGGAATTGTCCAGATCATCTCAATCTGTAATTAATTCACGAACTCTTCAAAAAATCCAAATGCCAATGATGAATTCAACTGGAATAAAATTTATCTTAAGAACGTCGTTTACCAACACATTTTTATTCTGTCGCATATTCTTCTCAAGTATCCAGTGGCGAAGTTGCCTATCATTAAAAAAAAGGCATGAGTATGCTTATCGATATTCTTTGACTTGTACGTAAAAAAATGCCCTCCGTTTTAGCCTCACCTCCACCTTCGTACAACTTGTCGCTCGAGATACTTTCGCGCAAAATAACGAACTGCTTCGAAGATTGCTGAAAGAAAAAAGCAATTTTGGCATAAGCGTTCGTTTGAGTTACCTGCGGATATGTTTCGGGGCCCATGACAGTCATGATCGAACAATTTCAGATGCATGTATGTTGCTTCTTGATTCTTTCTACTTATGCACTTTTCGTAACTCGCCCTGCTGAAAATTCCCATATGGGTTTTCATATGGGATTGCATGGGATTGCATAGGAATGCATAGGAAAGTGTGGTTATCCATATAGGATCCTGTGCGTGATAGTATAGGAAAGAATTTTTTGTACGGAAATCCAGATAGGATCCCATGTAGGATAATATGGGGATGTATTTCCTATGTAAATTAAATTTAAATATAAGATTAAATTTCCTCTGCGGGTTCCTACACGGAGACCCATGTAGGATGAAGCCGGTAGACTTTCCTGCGTGGAAACCTACAAAGGGAATCATGTAGGTTGATGTAGGACATAGAGACCCACATGGGATTCCATGTAGGATGATATAGCTCGACATATGCTACATGGTAAACCACAAGGGAACCCACGTGGGAACACGTAGGATGAAATTTCCTCTGAAGGAACCTACACGGAGACCCATATGGGATAATACAGGGAAATATTTCCTGCATGGAAACCCACAAAGGAAACTATGTAGGTTGATGAATCAACTAGTCCAACATAGAATCATATGTAAGACGGTATAGCTCGACATCTCCTACATGATAAACCACAAGGGAACCCATGTGGGAATGAATAACAAGAAGCTTCCTCTGTGGGAACCCACATGGTGACCCATGTGGGATAACACAGGGAGATATTTCCTGCATGGAAACCCACAAAGGAAACCATGTAGGTTGATGAATCAAATAGTCCAACATAGAATCCCATGTAGGACGGTATAACTCGACATCTCCTACATGATAAACCACTAGAGAACCCATGTGGGAATGAACAACAAAAAACTTCCTCTACAGGAACCCACATGGTGACCCATGTGGGATAACACAGGGAGACTTTTCCTGCATGGAAACCCGCGTAGAAAAAATTAGTATGGGATTGACTCTGGGAGGACGATGGGCGAGAGGCTGGGATTTGTTTGGGATTGAATCTGGGAAGCACTATGGGCAGTCATCTGGGTTTTGGGACCCGGCTAGATGGTTTCCCAGACCTTTTCCCATAACTTCAGTGGACCGTGGGAATCCTCGTGCAATCAATCCCATACGATGATCCAGATTCTCTCCCAGTCGTCGCGTACGACTGGGAGAATTCTCGCCCGATCAATCCCACACGCTTTTCCAGACACTCTCCCAGTCGTCCCGTACGACCCGGGGATCCGCGCGCGATCAATCCCATACAGAGAATCCCATATTATGTGTAAATGAAAGAAGAAGAAAAAATAGATTTTGTCAAATGGAAGGAAAAAATGAAAAACGAAGAAATATGCCCAAACTAATTTTTTTTCGGCGAATGAGAGTTCGTCGAGCAAAGTTAGGCGCTGTAGTACATAATTGGCGGTTAAATTTCGTTTAAGGACGCAAAAATATTGTGATGTACTGGAAAAAGCTTGAATAGACAAATTAAAACATCTATGTGAGACTCATCCAATACTTTACAATATTTTTGGGACCAACATCGAATTTCAAACGCCGATTACGTACAGCAGTATTTAACTTTGCTCGGGGAACTCTTATCCGTCGAAAAAAATTAGTTTTGGGCATATTTCTTCGTTTTTTATTTTTTCCTTCCATTTGACAAAACCTATTTTTTCCTCTTCTTTCATTTACACATAATATGGGACTCTATGTTTGGGATTGATTGCACGAGGATTCCCCTGGTTGTACGCGACGGCCGGGAGAGAATCTGGAAAAGCGTATGGGATTGATTGCACGAGGATTCCCCGGTCTACTGAACCTATGGGAAAAGGTCTGGGAAACCATCCAGCCGGGTCCCAAAACCCAGATGACTGCCCATAGTGCTTCCCAGATTCAATCCCAAATAAATTCCAGCCTCTCGCCCATCGTCCTCCCAGAGTCAATCCCATACTAATTTTTTCTACGCGGGAACCCACAAAGGAAACCATGTAGGTTGATGTAGGTCAAAGAGACACACATGGGATCCCATGAAGGATGGTATAGCTCGACACGTCCTACATGGGAACCCACAGACAATATGAGGTTACTTGTAGAAATATTTCCCATAATAGGAACCATGTAATTTAATGGGTTCAGCCTAGAACTCAGGTAGAATGACATACTCGATTGAAAACATTCAAATAGTGAGCCTAGAAATTCAGCCTTCGTTAGTGGTATTCTACAATGATTAATTGACGATTAATAAAGGCATGATAATCCCCTGTTACGTCCTGACCCTTAATCTACACGTATTTTCGATTTTTCTATCCATTAAATGATTTATTTCTTTTTATTAATTTCTCGCGCAAAGGAAAGAATCCAGACGCTAAATCATCCGACCGGATATCTAATATCGTATTTCGTCAATTCATATCCGCTCGCGACTTTTCGTAGAAACGAATATTTCCGTTCTCACTCTCGGAACTCTCGCTCTTTCGTCTGACGGCATAATCAGCATTTCGAGGTTTCCCTCATGCTGGATTCACCGTCCGCCTAGCGACAGCGCGTGGCGTGCACTATCAGCATTTTCGGCCGCCTCGCAACGGCCAGTTTCATTCATTCAAAAATCAGTCTTACATCAATCTTCAAACCCTTCGGTCGGACTCATTCTAGAGCGGACACTTTCCTCCGCGATTAAGTTAACATTATAATTTAGAGTCTCGCACATTCACACACATATACTCTCGCGATTTATTATTGTATCAATCGTAGCTTCGTTTGAACGTAAATAAAAAGCGAAGTTGTTACTCTCGAAACGGGATCATTCGATCTTATTCGAGGAACCGAACCCCTTAAATCGTTAATATTCCTGTCTTACGCTATCAAGTTAAACGCGCGCGTGACCGCTGCGACGATCGTCCAAGTCTACGCGTTCGCCAGTAAACCTCTGAGACGTAACATCCCCCTATTAATTAAATTGTTGATTAACAGTTAAACAACGCTGCCAAAGCTTATTGCAAGCTCACAAATATCCCTCTGACACGTTATGTAAAAGTTCGAGTTGTTTTTGTAATAAGTTCCGGATAGCCGAGTGGGTTTCGTCGCAGTTTACAAACTTCAGGGTCTCAGGTTCGAGCTTCAACTTTGGCGAAATCGAAATAAAATAAATAATGTTTTTCAGAGAAAAATGAGTAGAGAATGTGATGAGAAGTAAGAATCAAGCAGTAAAATTAGGGAAACAATTTTTGTTTTGTGAATTTCAGTTACTTGATTACATACTCGGTTGGAAGTAGGACCCGTGCAGGTTCCCATGGGATTTTCGTACAGGGAACCCACATGGGTTCCTATGCAGGAGTATCCTTCTTGATTGTAAATTCCCCACGTGGGAATTTCCAGCAGGGCGTGCATGGCCGACGCTTTTCGTGGGAGTTTTGCGGAACGAAAGCAGCTCTTTGAGTAACCGTATCGAAAGTAAGGTTTGCGCATGCGTATTACCTTACTTTTCGTCCCTAGGGCAAAAAAGTTAACTTTTCTGCCTTACAGCTGAAAAGTTCTAACCTCACTTTTGTCACCGTTCATCCCGCAAAAGCTGCCCCTCAACTCAACTGCCCCTCAAAGCATCGCTATTCCCGCACTCGTTAGAAAAATTATTGTGTGCAACTCAGGCCGACTTGGCGATTACACAATGTACTATTTCATCGTTCCGAAAAATCTTCATTCTTTCACTGGAAGGAGATCCAGAAACATCTTTTTTGTCGATGTCGCCGGTGCAATGATATTTCTTTGGATCATCAATTCATTATAAATAGATGAACATGTCAGTCTCAATCAACAGTCGATTCAGTTAGTTCTTGCGCTACAGTCTAGTTGATTGAGTACGACGATTTTGAAAATGGTTTGTACTCGTTTTATACGAAAACACTCACATGAACTGAAGCCAAAAAACGCAAAAAGACGAAAGGCCGAAATTATTCCAAAGAGTGGATTTTGTTGTGCATGTTGTTACTCACGAGGTCGCCTTGTGAGTACGAGTTTTAACGATGCAACGAAATTTTGCCTCTTTCTTGCGTTAAAACCGTTGCGTTAAAAAGGTATAACAAATTTTGAATTATTATTTACAATTATATGTAACTATCATTTTTAAATAGACACTCGATGCTTTCAAATATTTATCAAAAATGAAAACGAGTTACGCGTTCGATAAAAAATTCTTTAATATTTTAAAGGTGTCTTTGGAAAAGAAACCTGAACCGCAAAGGCACTGAATATTATTATTCAATAAAATGGCGACGAGAGAGAGTGTCACTGTCGATACCGAAAACTTAACGTATAAAGGCTTAATAGATTTTGGTAATGAAGGACCGTGTCCATCAGATTTTTCGGAGAAAGCCAATCAGGGGTTGGTCCTGTTGTTTCAATCTTTGAACGACACTTACACGCAGCCGATTGCGGTATTTGCGTCAAGAGGACCTGTTAAAGGAACAGTTCATACGTAGTTGATCATTAAAGCTATCATCGTTCTCGAAAATTCCGATGCAAGAATACACGCCGTCATTAGAAGTGGCGCCAGTACAAACCAAAAGTTTTGGTCAGAAGTTGGTGTGAGCCGAGCAAGAAAAGACTTGCGGAACAATTTTGACCATCCTTCAGTGGAGGGGCGAAAAATCGTCGTTTTATCGTATAATCTAAGCTTACCTCAAGATTTGAGTTGGTGTTTTTTTAAATCGACGGCTTTCGTGAAAGCAGCGATGCCACTTTTTCGAAGAAAGGCACTATCAGGTTAATATCGACGGATTCGTCGAGGAGAGAGTCTCTTACACGGTCGAGATTCGCATCGTCATTGCCGATTAAGTTGGCTCCCGTTCTCGCAGCTTCGATTATATCGTCGTGAATCGAAAGCCATTTAAATGTTGTTTTTCTCGTCTTCTCGTTGCGAGCCGAATTTTAGGACAACTAGGAGGTTACCTCCTTCACATCTCGACCAATCACGGCACGAATAAAGTAACAACAATACGAATATTGAACTTTCTCTGACTTCTAAAAAGTTGGTGTGTCACGATTATATTTCGCATTCGATTATCGACTATCGAATGTATTGTTGTCGGTTTATTCGTGCCGTGATTGGTCGAGATCGCCCCGGAGGCGCGCGAAGCGCGACCGTAATCTCCTGGTCGATAGTAAAAACTCGAAAGTCGATATATATCGCCACCAACTTTTTAGTAGAGGACTAGGAGGACGCGCTGCGTGCGCGTCCGAAACCTCCTCTCAAATCTCGTCGACCAATCTCGGCAGGAATAAACCGACAACAATACATTCGACATTCGATAATCGAATGCGAGATATAATCGTGACACACCAACTTTTTATAAGGTGACTAGGATGCGCAGCGCGCGTCCGAAACCTCCTGTTGAATCTGGCGACCAATCACGGCACGAATAAACCGACAACAATACATATATCGAACCGTCAATAGTGAAAACTCGAAAGTCGATATTAATCGCCACCAACTTTTTAGGAGTGGATAGGAGGTTACGGACGCGCGCGTCCGCAACATCTTGTCGTCATCGTCGACTAATCACGGCACGAATAAAGCGACAACAATACAAATATCGAAGTGTGATAGCGAAAACTCGAAAATCGATATTAATCGCCACCAACTTTTTAGGAGTGGACTAGGAGGTTACGATCGCGAGCTGCGCGCGCGCCCGAAACCTCCTGTCAAATCTCGACCAATCACGGCACGAATAAACCGAATATCTATACAATACTAATAATAATAATAATCTATACAATACAATAATATATCTAAACTATACAAATATCGAACTTTCGATAGTAAAAACTCGAAAGTCGATATACATCGCCACCAAGTTTTTATAATGTGATAGGTACTCCACGACAATGCGCTTTTCTATGTTAGGAATGATAGCATCAAACCTGCTTTCGCGTGGTTGGAGATTATGAAATAGACATACGGATTTACGTATCAGGAAATTATCGAGTCGAAGCTTACTATTGCGTGGCTAAAAATGATACGATCGGGTTTCATGCTGCAGACCTTTCGGGCTCATACAGTATAACCGTTTTTAACATTTATTTTATAAAAATTTCATAAAGATGATATTTGCCCAGAACTTATCACGACCTCTGGTCGAACGCTTTTGGGCGAATAATATGAATGAAAATCCGGCATGTCTAAAGAGAAATAAACCTTGAATCGAATCGAGGTATACTTATCCCTGAATTTCCTTGATTAATTTCAATATGACGAAATGATTCCAGATATCAATTGGCGGAACGTTACAAAAAAAGTTTTTTCAAATGATTTGATTACATGAGAAAATAGGTCAACTTCAGATATTTGACAAAATTTTCTTAATTTCAGAAACAGCTATTGATAAATAATAATTCGGCTGAAATCGGCTAAAACGACGAATGAAAAATATTGTAGTTGCTTGGTAGCGCGTCGCCGATGACTCGCAATTAACTCGCAGTTCTCGATATTGGTCTATAAATTATTCAGATCACAGACATATAGCGAATTATGGATTGAATAATATCGAACTCCTGTTCAACCTTGGGGAGAGTTTAGAATGACGTGGCGGCTATCATTACAAAAGGGTTGTCATACATTTTTTGCGTACAGTATGTCGTCGACGTTTGCACTCGCTACATCCATTTTATATTTTACTCTGACCTTTTCGACTGCAAAGAAAAAATTACAATAATAGTCATGCAGCTCGCTAAGTTCTTCATTGTGTTTGTGGCGGTCATCGGAAAATTGTGCAAGTGTAAAATCATGATTGAGATGGACAAATCGAACGGATTCGCCATACTTGAAGACGCAGCTGTAAGTCCACCCGTTTCGATATATTCACTTCATACAAACAGAACAATTTTTTTAACCGATTTGTATCCCTACGGTTGCAGCTACAAATTTTGACAACTTGCTATGCAAAACATGATACGACAACAGTTCTTGTTGGAGATTTTCCCGGACGTTTCGTCGAAAGACTATCGTCGTATCAACGCTTGTCTTTGGTTTTATTGGATAATCGAAGAAGGGCTGATGATGAAGTTGACTATTGGTATAACATTGAAAATCTTCGAGATTGGAAAAAGAGAGACATAAATAAAAGGTACAAGGTACACGTTGCAGTAATAAGTGCAGTGCAAATTGTGCGGTTCGTGGAAATGTTATCAGTGTATCGGCGATCATCGTATTACACTTCCGAGGCTTCTGTTCTCATACTCGGCTGGGCTCCCAAACAAATGCACGGATATTGCGATGGCACAATGAGACAGTTTGAAATATTATATTGGGCTAAGGACAATGATCTACTGAATGTAAACTTGATGTGCAACGATCGAACGAATGGAATTGTCATGCACAGTTTCAACCCATTTACAAATCAGGCACCTCAACCTTGGCGACAATTGGTTATACCTAGATATTATTATTTCCATTCTTTTGCTTATTTCATTCGTGAATATCAAGAACATGAGGAAATGTGTAAAAATCTTGATTTCGACAAAACGCGTGATTTGAGTGGTTCGCCGATCGCAACGATGGAGATGTGCTGGACGGATTCTTGTTCGGGAACACCAATCGACAATGACATGGATAACATCCGTATGAAGATTGAAAAACGAAAGCGCTTCAACTTTGTTACTAATTTTATTGCTCATTTAAACGCAACTCGGGAATACGTGTGGAGAAATCGTATTTTGGGTCAGGCGATGCCTCATGTCGGGAAATGCATTCTGTCGCAACCAGTTTATTTGGCCTCAGTATGGGCGCCTCAATGTTGGACCTACCCACATGGTCTGGAGTGTAAGTTTCTGGTGACCCAGTTCCGCGGCAACAAGTCGCAACTGACAAAAATTCTGACTGTTATAGATCAGTATTCACGAATAGGGATGCTTATGGTTTATATCATCACCGCGATATTCTTTAAATATTTTTTGCGGCAATCCCGGTCTGAAGTAATTATGAATCTGTGGCGTCTAACTTGCAACTTTGGACTAACGACATTACCTTCGAATGTGGCCCCGCAGATTTATCTGGCCTGTCTGTTATTTTTTGTATTAACCATGCAAGGAATTTTTGTGGGTAACCTCGCCTCACTTCTGACTCACGAATTTCCTGTTCCACAAGTAGATTCAATACAGGCCCTGGCTGATCTTGGATACACAGTTTATGTCCATGAACTGGATTTCGCATTTTTCAGCGACCCAGTCTTTGAAGGCCGTATCATTCAGAGAATAAATAACGAGGATTGCATACAATACGTAAAACGTCATCCCTTGACCGCTTGTTTAACCTGGAGCGCCGCCGATTTGATTGAAGCTTTAGATTCTAATTTACACGTAAGCTCCATGTGTATTAGCATCGAATATGTCGTCAACATAATTCCATGCAAATGGTCACTGGAACGAAATCTTCAGAAGTTTCTGCAAATCACAATGGCCACTGCTACTATGTTAGATTTGGAAATGTTAGTTCATGAAAAAAGGTTGCTCGAAGCTGAGTCGGAGGAAGTCCCTCTAGACCCTGAAATCATGACTTGGGACAATATATCTTTCGCGTTTGCCATTTTTGGTGTTGGTCTGAGTATTGCATTAATCTGTTTTATCGCTGAAATAATGATTTATCGATGGCATCACAGAGTCACGACAACGCGGGTAATAGTATTAAATTGATTTGTGATCAAAATATATCTTTTTTAATATCTAAAATACTCAGGTTTCAAAGGGCTCGCACGCTCGCGGCCGTCCAACAAAACTAACCCACCCAGCCGAACCGTTATCAACGAGGCCGATGTTATGACAGCCGTTGCTATGGGATCGATTCTTAAACACAGCAGTGGCGGCGGCGAAATGTTTGTATGATATAAAGAGATATATCTAAACCCACGATCAAAATAAATAATGTTTCAAACATCCATCATTGTCCGATGAACACTTTTTTTCATCCTGCTACGTTCGACAATCGAGAGATAATACGGATAAAAATTAATCATTTCAACATAATACTCATATCATCACATTCTTAGCGTTTTTATCGACGAAACCATTGTATATATTTGCCATTTCAATGATTCCATTTAACTTCGATCCATAAAAAATTTGTTTTTTGTTTGGAAAAACACGTTCGCGGGATGTTGTACAGATCGTGTCTATAATAAAATATTTTAAACGCTTACAAAATAGCCATATGTATTGTATGGTTGTCGATGGCAGGAATTATTCAACGCACGAATATTGTGGCCGTTCGAGTAATGATTATGAATTAATGAATATTCCATTACACTGATTCAAAGTATGCAGGGATGCAGTTAGGCGGAGAAAAAAGAAACATTTTTTTTACAAATAAAATTATAATTTGTTTTGACAACACAATAATGCTATTTTCAAAAAAAATGCCATACGCCATATGCTATATGCTATTTTTTTTGCATATTCCCTTAAAGAAGATTGGACGAGAGAAACGGTGTTGAAGTGACAACCTCAACCTGAAGTGACACAAAGTGTTCCTAAATACAAAAAAAATGTTGAGTATTCTAATCGTCTTTTTTTTTTAAATTAGATTAAACTACGATACAGTTTGAGTCGAGCAATAGTTGTGATAGTTGAACTATGCGATAGTTGAGCTATGCGAACCACGTAGAAGCATCGCATGGCTCCCGATTCATCTATCTCTCATCGAAGGGGAATCAACAACAAGCGTAAATGAGCAACTGTGAACAAAACCACTCAGGAAAAGAATTTACAACATGATCTCCAAAGGAACTAACGCTCCGCACACTGCGCTTGCAAACACATCGTATTCACACGCAGAAGCTCAAGAACAGCATCCTTCCAGAGAACAAGCTATCGTCAATGATGCAATGCAACGGGTTCCCATAATGAAGTACATGATGTGCATCGGTAAAGTAGTAGGACCGCAGAACTTAATCGCTATGTCAATAATATCAGGTAATCGCGTATCTGTCTTTCCCTCGAACGCTTCGCTTGTTGACAAGCTAACAATGGGTGATAGTCCACAGTATATTGGCAAAAGTAAACTGAAAATACGACCGCTCATCTCGCAATCGAAGAGAGTTGTATTGTCTTGCATCTGTCCCTCTCTTCCGCACTCGGTGATCGAGAAGAAACTTGTCGAACTCGGAATCAAAACAACTTCATCAATAACGTTTGTCAAAACTGGGGCTACAAAACCTGAGTACGCACACGTCAATTGTCACCGGCGACAAATTTATGTGGCGTGGCAAGTGGCAAGCCGTTTCGAAGCTACCTGTAACTGTGTCTATCACCAACTATGGAAAAGGATTCTTCATCTTCATCTCACTAGATAATCCGGCTTGTTTCAAATGTAAAGAACGGCTCTTTTTGGTGGGCTCCGTCCCCATACTCCCCGAAAAATATGGTAGGGTCCGACTTTCGCCGACACGATGTTCGCCCAAGTCGATCTTCGCCGAAAAATCACTAGTATAAAGAATAAACATATGCGCTCACGTGTGTACGGTAGATGGCGCAAAGAGCCTACTTCGACACACATGTGATGAACCAAATTGAAACAAAATGCTGGGGCATATTCCAAAATTTACCGGCACTTACCCGAGTATCATTCGGTCCTTATTTGTTCTCGTGTGTTAAGCAGAGATAAAATCATACTCGAGTGAGTTTTAGAAAACGACGCTCTGGTCTAACACAATTAAATATGTTCGTGAAAAAATTAACATCGCGGCAATTTATTCGATCATCCAGAATATGTCTGAGCGATACGTTAAATATTCCCGCGAGAGAACGAGAGGGAGCTCTTGGAGCAAAGTGCCACGCGGCACTCTGTTTTGAAAGGCCCTCTTCTTCTTCTTCCGGTCTTCTCGAGCGAGAATTAATTGAGGTAGGTTGTGTCGGGTACGCATCGCCTGCGAAGATTTGGGTAACACGAGTCGAATCGTAATTTTGGAGTTGCGAGGAGATAATGGCGTGCGTGGGCGAGTGTGCGGTGCCGCCATTTTGGTGCGTGTCGACAAATGTTATCGAACGTGGGGACAGTGGGTTGGAATGTGGCGAAAGATATGCGATGCTTCTTTACGCGCTCCGATAATTCATGTGCGACGATCTCGACATACAGATTATGATGAAAAATCGTTTACTCGGTGTACACCGGAAACAACGCCCGTTAAGGTGACGACAATCGATCATTCGCTTTCAACAAACGCGACAATCGCAACATGATTTTAACGGTACCTTCGATATTTTAACAGGATATACGACGACGAGCAAGAATCGCAGAATCCCAGTTTCAATGCTGAAGGTGTAGCAAAGATATTGGCGATGAGTCGACTCCGAACGGGAAAAATGACGCGTGGAACGAGGATCAAGTAGTAAGTAAAATAAACATACAAGTCGATAAATATGGCTGTAATAATTTTTTTGCATTATATTTATTTATTCTTATATATACGGGATAAACCCTTTCGTCGATACTCGGCATTGTCCTCCGCCGTCCCTTGTCGTCGATCTCCAGCGGTGTCCTCTGTCTTCCCTCGTCATCGATCCCCGGCGTTCTCCGCCGTCGTCCCTTGTCGTCAATCCTCTGCTTTGTCCGCTGTCGCCCTCGTCGTCGATCCTCTGCGTTGTCCGCCGTCGCCCTCGTCGTCGATCCTGTACGTTGCCCGCCGTCGTACCTTGTCGTTAATCCTCTGCGCTATCCTTCGTCGTCTCTCATCGTTGATTCCTCGTTGTTCGTCGTTGTCGATCCCTCGGCATTCCCTGTTGTCGGTCCTTCGCTGTTTCTCATCGTCATCCGCCGTTGTTCCTCTGCGTCCCTCCTCCTTGTCCCTCGGCGTACCTCGTCGAATATCTGAAACATAAAAAAAAGTGAATTAGAATCTAATAAATAAATATAAGTTATTGGAGGTAAACTTACCTTGTGTATGATGAGTCGCTGCGTTGACAATCCCCCAGGCGACAATGTCGATTCCTCCACTGCAAAAGTGGAGGACTCCACTTCCTTTACGGTTGATATGCTGAGGAAACAAGAGAGAGTTTTTGTCAAAAAAGAAACGACATCATATCGCTAATCGTTTTTTCCAATCCAACGATCTAAAAAGTCGCGATCATTAAGCAGTGTAATAATAGGTGCGGACTGGAAATTGACCTCGAATAATTGTGTCAAAAAAGAAGCGATATCAAATCGCTAATCGTATTTTCTAATCCAACGATCAAAAAAGTCGCGATCTTTAAACAGTGTATTTAAACAGTGTAATAAACTGTGCGCACTGAAAATTAACCTCGAATAATTTCAATAAAATAATTCCATTTTGGAATAAAATTCCGATCATAGGTTCCGAAATAATATAAAATTTGTTATTATTCATCAAACGCAGCAATCGATGACATAAAGGCTAACGTCGACACATGTAAGTATTTATTTTTTAACTCAAATAAAAGTAATTAAAAAATGAAAAAATTTAAATAAAAATAGAATGAAGAAAATATTTACATAATTATTTGATTGTATTATTACGGAAAAAAAAGAAAAACAAAAAAACACGCGTTTTAATCAACGATCCTTGGACGATCGATCGGTTTCGAGGCAAATCGAGTAATTTCCGAGTCATTTAGGGCGTCAATCTCGGCAGTATTTGTCGACGACAACTCGAACGTTCTCGGGGCCCATTGGTTCCGCTTAAGATCGGTTTGAAGATTTACCGCATAATACACTACTCAAAATAATCGCACAGCCGTAACCGTTGTACGACGCGTAAAAGGTGTTATCTTTTTTTCATTTTTTTTTTAATCGTTTGTATCTCTGTTTTATTGACGATTATTATTAACCGCGTTCGCGAATAAAAACACCGGTCACGCGAACAAACACATCTTTAACACTCGCGCATTCACGGAGAGACACCGTACACCCGTTTTTAAAATATTCTCTTTTTTTTTCATTTAAATTCGATTTTTTTTATATACAATAGATACTTAGGAAAAGCATAGGATTTATCTTAATTAAATATGACAAGACGATGGAAATGAACTTAAAAACACATCGCTGTTTCGGGTCTCTGGTCTGAACGAACGAAAACGTTTTTACGACAGAGCAAGAGATTCCCCGTTGTTCGCGTATGAACGGGTCTTCGATCGACGCAAATTTGACATATGGAAGTTCAGCTCGCCGTTGCGTTTTTTAAATGAGTCTTCCCACCTATCGAAAAAAAGCAAGAAATCCCGTGAAAACGGTCGATCGTCGCGCGATCGTTGAATAGTGCCTTTCTCGGCACCGCGCAGTGCCTCTGCTTCGAAGAGGAAGATCTTCGAGATAATGAAGCCAAAGATTTCACGAAAAACGCTCGACGATCTTTTCGATGAGGTAGAAACCAAAAAAAAATAGTCGATTTATTGCAATTTTTTGTTGAGTCTAATCTACGAATTTTTTTATTGACCCGGAAGTGAAGGATTTCCGCCTATTGTAATGAGCGTCAGAAAGAAAAACTCAGTGCCAAGTTGAATCGAAAGATTTGTCGACGGTAGTTGAAAAACTTGTAGGCGAAAATCACCGTTTCTCTTGCAGCTTCCGCTCTTTCGTACACAAGCAGCTTGCTGTGTAAGTGTCGCGTGTTGCACCGATACATCCTTGTTATTTCTCAACCCCCCGGGGGCTTGTGTACCACGGTTAATCGTCTCGTTGCAAGTATTAATAGCTGCTGTTTCAGACGGCGTGTGCCCACTTAGAGAAGGCATAGTACAACGAGGCGTATACACCAAAGTGCAAACCTCTAAGCCATGTATATACAATCCCCCATGACACGCTATTAAAGCGAATCTGATTGAAATCCTCGAGATAACTTTTTTATCGGCAAAAAAGAAATTGTCGCTTTTTCGATGTTTTTAAAAACCTTTTTTTTTCATTTATAATAATTTCTTTATTTATTAAAATAATAGTAATTCGAAGAGACAAATCATTATTAATTTTTTTTTTTCCTTATCTCTCGACTCATCGCCCATGACCGCGATTTTTGTTTTTTACCTTAAACTACGATAAACAACGCGATAAAAGAATAATGAGATAAAACATGATAAATAGACGCCGATAGTCGAATGGACATAAAAAAGATGCGACATGATCGTCTACTGCCGTCATTGCCGTTCCATACATTGAAAGTTCCATTTACGACTCTGCCATCGTTCTTACCGCGATGCTAATTGTTATTACGGCAGGTCATTGCATAAGTGTAATTATTGTGGCAGCGAGTACTTTGTTATGCGCGCATCACGGAATCTTGGGTTTCAATGAAACGAAAATCGGGAGACACATGGTAGCTAAAAAAAATACAATTGTATTGTCTCTTAAATGTTACAAAAAAAAAAATTGACCATGAAAAATAGACGACATGCAACTCACGTATTAGTTACATCCGATAGCTGAAACCAGAGATAGTCAGCAGAGTGTAATAGCAAAAGAGAAGCCCACAAAAGCGAATCGACACTCAACGTTAGAGGAATGTAAATGTAAAATCAATATTCAGGAAAAAGGAAAGAGAAAAAAGAGAAAAAAAAATTAAAAACAATTGCCATTCGAGATATGAAAAACGCGTTCTCGCCGACAGCTCCTTCTAAGACAACAATCGTACCGGAGACATGATAAAAAAAAAGATCCCGACGAGCGCGTACTCTGTAACTGTAGACGGTGAGCAAAAGTACGCGGAACGTTATTCAAAATCGAATTTATTCCCGAAATACACAAGTTACAGAAAAATATCGCGAATATATTAAGATATGTATAAAAAAATAAATAATAAAAACCTACGGAAGTATATGCACGTCGAAGATAGAAGTTTAGAAAGAAAGATAAATCCGGAGACGATCCGATCCGTGAAATTGCGTAAAATAATAATGCAAGATGCGTGCGTTTGCATCTGCAACCGACACGACGTTCTATTGGAGTCAATTAAAATGTAATGGTATTTAAATTAGGGTGACACGTTGCGAATGGGAGCTTAGCATGAACGCGTATAAAAAAGTTAGGATGAACGTATGGTATACGCAAACGACAAACAAACAAAACAAAAAAAAGACTCAAAACAAAGGCTTGGCGACAAACACGAGAGAAGATAATTTAGCGTCATTACGACGAAGTAAAAAAAAGTAAAATATAAGCGGGTGCCGGCAGAGTTATTTTGTAAATTTGTTTTTTTTTATTAATTTTTTTCGCGTTCGTTCAATGAGTAATAATAACGCTGAGAAGCCGATCGCGCGTTCCGCCGTCAACTCTTTTCCATCGTCATTCAACACTTTACCGAAAGCACAGAAAGCACCATCCTCGTGTGCACACAAAGCAAATCGCAGTATTAATACAACTACGTCAAGTATTTCATTACTAAGTTTTTAAACTGCTTATTACGTTTCTTTTTTTCGTTTAGTTAACGTTAACGTAGCTTCATAATCTTTGATTTTATTATTATTATTAATACATTAATAAGTATATATATATAATAATAAGTTGTAATATAATATATAATATATAATAATAAATAAGTTGCTTGCCTCTTTTTTTTCTATACTTTCATTATCTTTTACATAAGTTTCGAGTATTATGATCTCTTGCTTGGCATTGTGAACTGTAAAATGATTATTCGGGATTAACGATCGTGATTACAAGATTTAATGATATCGGATCTCGTCATTTTTGTCATTTCTTTTCGTTTTCCTTTTATTATACCGTCTGTAAAACACTTGTAGGGCAAAACTATACAATTAACCGTCAGAGCGTATAATTGGTTTAGTGATAAAATTGAGAAAAAAAATTAAAAGAAAAAAATATCCAACATGCGCTGCAAGGTGTCACAAGTGTTCGAACTCCGAAGAGTTTCCTTAGAGATACAATCAAATAGTTATGTCTCGAAAACTCGAAAATGAAAATTTACAATTTGTTTTTTTACATCCAATAAAGTTATAATTGAAAACAAATGTACATAATTATCGATAAAAAATTATATATACGTTTAACTTGAATTTAAATGGTTATATATGTGTGGACTAAAAAATCGGTTTGTTGTGTTTCAGCTGGTGGTTCCGGTCATCACGAAACCGCGTCATCTATATGTACGTAACGCGGAGTTAATTGTAGAGGATTTACTGACTTGAATTGAATGGAACAGAAAAGAACTTGATTGAATTGAATAAAACTGAATTGAAATATATTAACGAAATTGATATGAAAGACATTGAATTTTGAATTGAAATAAGTATATACATTGAATCGTGAATCGAATCGAATTCATCAAGATTGGGTGAGTCGAGGAAACTATTAGCTCTATTCTTTAATTTTACCATCAACTCACGTTACGCCCACTCGGCTTGTTATAGTCCTCTTCTGCTACAGTTTCGGCCGGTGGAACTTATTAAACGTGAAATTGCATTGAACGGTGTAATAATTGATGTAAATTAAATTAAGTGAAATTAAAATCACACGCTCTGAATATGTTGTATATATTTTGGCTTATAACAATAAATAATCTCTTTTAGATGATGACATTATCTTTTTCATGCAAATTTTATTTGAACCTAAACTTGCATAAAAGTTGAAGATTGATTTTTCGTATACCACAAGTATAAGCAGAATTCCACGGTGATTGATGCATCATGGGAAGACGAAAGCATAATCGTACACCCGAAGAAGAAATAGAGTTTAAACGCGCTAAACGAGAAAAAGATACTAAAAGAAAACGTCTTCGTCAGGGTAAATCAAAAGTTGACGGACAGAATACTCAAAATGGAAAACACTTGAGTCTAATTGACAACCAATCGGAAACTGTATCACGACCTGTAGTACCGCGTGATAACGTCATTGCAGAATTAGAAGACGGTAAAAATTCGAATAGTACGCACAGTGAAATATCACACGAAGACAGGGTGGTGGTATACATATAACCCACCCAGAGTAGAACTACTAAGTGAAGTGGAAGTACCACATAGTTGCCTTATTGAACAATACGAACACGTGATTGATATTCAGCCAGAGATTATTAGACGAGATGTAGTAGTAGTACTACCTCATCGAGAAGATGAACGGAATGACCAATTGGTTGTCGAAGAAGGTCAACGCCATGCTCAACACAGACGCATCGAGGAAATAAGTAATTTCCTTGCACCGCCGCTTGGTGATATTCAAGAACATTATGGAGGTGGCATGATAGAACACTGTACCCACTGTAACGCTGCCCATTTCAAATGCAAAAAAGTATCAATCATGAAAAATTCGTTTCATGATTGCTGCAGCCACGGTAAAGTTCACCTTGAACCACTGCCGGGCTTGCCAGAGGAATTAAGCGTGTTATTCAACGGCACCCACGAAAAATCGATTCCATTTTTCGAGCGTATTCGAAATTACAATGCTTCGCTTTCGTTTGCTTCCTTTAACGCGAATTTGTTTAACTTTGAGGGAAGGCGCTCCAGGCCATTGTTACGTCGCGAATCGTTGTTTTACGTGAGGAGCCGGCCTCATCTCGGTCAATGAACTTAATCAATTTACGCGTTATCGAAGCGGCTACGATTCGCGGGTGCCTCATTTTGAGCCTAACCTCGCGGAAAATTGATCGGGAACAGGCTTAGATCAGTCGCGAAATTTTAGCAAAGGGGTATCTAAACGTTTTCATTAATAGGGTGGACATCGCGAGAATACGGACAAAAGTATTCGAGGGGAACACAGGGTGTTGTAGAGACCTCTTGCGGGGTAACGGAAGGGTTTTCTGAAGAAAAGTAACGGAAAGCGCGGAGGTACAAAATTATCGCAACTATGACACAAACTACGAGAAAACAGCTAAGGAGAATCACGACAATCAAGGGAGAATTCATTGCGACATTGAACATTTTACTAAACTCGCGAATTAATACGAGGAACTCGACGCGGGGTGGACAATGGATAAATTTGTACACCCGAGTGTACCACGGGGGTTTCACGAGTGACCCTTGAATCGCGGATATTTACGGTGATTTTAACGGAGGTTCCACACAACAGAATAAAAGTTAACACGATCACTATAATTGCCAGAAGTGCTATAATAATTTGAGATGGGAACATCTTAAAACTTTCGATCACGGTAGATGGGAAAGGGTTACGAGGGAAAGTCTCCCAAAATTAAAATAAAACAAAACTTACCGAAGAACGTAGATATCAGGAGAGCAAAACGAAGGAAGAGGTTGCTGGTGTCGGTTGGCGTTAGATCGATGGTAGATACCCTCGGCGTCGAGTACGTGCCGAGCGGTCGAAGGATTTTTCACGAACCGAAACAACACAAGATCAAGACACTGAGTATTTATTCTATTAACTTCACTTGAAGATAATAGCAAAAACAAAACTTGATACAAATTTCACAAACGAACACGAACGAAGAATAAGCCTTGGAAATTTCCAAAGTCTTTTAACAGAAATTCAAAGTAAAAAATGGTCTCGAGCAGAGTAACGTTGTCGGTGATTTCGAAGACGGTAATGAGCACTGACCCTCTGCAAAGGGCGCATTTTTAAAGTCTTGACATACACCGCGGTGTAAGGGGCAACTTTTCGGTCGAGGCGTGATTCTCCATGCCTCCTTTGTTCTCTTTCTATCGCCTGTCAATTTCTTATAATTAGTCTAATTAGTTATTTCTCAACCGATTTTGGATTTGTTAATTAGTTATTTATTCTTTCTATTTATTTTGGAAGTGTCTCCAATTTGAATCACCTTTCTAGGTGGAAAATTACGGATTTTAATACTTGATAAAAATGAAAATTAGCTTGACAAAGAATTGATTAATTATCAAACCCAAAAATGTTATAAAATGAGCTCTATTGATTTTTCGTTCTCATTCTTCACTCTCGTCCGTGCATTCTCATTCGGTTTTTACTGTAATTTTACTACAATATATGAAATATCGATCGATATCGATGTGACAGATCTAATTAAATTGAGTTTAAATTCATTATAAATTTCATAACTACCAGGGTGTTCTGGTATTCATTCTTAATGGTTTTTCGTCGGCTTTCAAGATAAGATGGTCATTTAGTTAACTTAATTAATTAATTTGTTTAACCTTTCCATTTGTCAAATTAACAAATTTCGGGTTAAACTTTTATGATAATTGTGACATTAGACTATTGCAAGACATGAAAAAATGGTCATTATTAACGATTGTTAATAATTATTATTTGGTTATTCTCTCTTTCTTCATCCCTACTCTTGGCTAAGAATTGCGTTTGTCTCTTGATTTTTATTGCTCTCTTCCTATTGGTTGAGAAAAGTTCGGCTATCGATGAGAGGTGGGCCTTCTCGTACGTTCTATGCATTGTGCGGGTGGCTCACCCTTCCCCTACTCTCTCGGTACGATCACGTGTACGCTAGCTGGCCCGTGAGCTAGCCAACAGCGCTACCTCCCCTTCGGGGTGGCTCTTGACTTCCCTTGTTCGAACCAGCTACGCTCACGTGGTCGCTTCTCCTTCTAACCTACCTAAAGAGTATGCTGGTACAGAGGCTTTCTCCGTCGTGGCGACATAGCAACAACGTGTAATCCTCTGTTCTCTCCCAGCACGGAGTCTTCTCCTTTTTTTTTCTTTCTAGGAACCGTGACAAATCAGCGAGCTGAATAGAATCGCTTCTTCGAACGAGCACCACTAACCTGTATTTATTCTAACCAAATGTTTAGAAGAAACTTCTCGGAGGTTGTTGTTGAAAAAAATATTTCCTATGTAACCCGATATTCTTCTTTCGTCGCTGGTAGAGGTCGTAAATTGAACTATTTATCTTTGAAGCAATATCGGTTTGCAAAATATTTTTCGCTTAAATGTTTAGTCTCTGAGTAATGTGAGATATTGCTAAAGGCAGAAATATTTTAACTCGTTGTTTTTACGGTTTTACTTTTATGATGGGAAAAGACCAGAAGGGTTTATGATGGTTACCGGAGTAATGCGCAAATACCTGACCTACCCCAAGCTATAAAGTATAACCGGGGAAATACGTGAAAAATACATAATAAATATGATTACAAAGTTGTAATATTGTTGACGACCTGACCCAATATTCATATGCATGCGTGATTCTATTGGAAATCGTCTAATTATCAAATTCACGACTATCGGGAATCTCTTATTGTTCGCGGGGGTGGCTGTGAACGATGCCCGAGTCGTGCTGCACTCGTCGGAGGAAATCGGAAGTTTTTCTAACCCACTGGGCCTTATGCATAGTGGTTAGAAGGAAGCTGTCGGTATCGTAGCTCGAGGTGTTGGTCGTCTTCAGAGTTATAGAGCGCTCATGTCTGTGAGTCTCGCTGATCGTAGTGTTGGTGAGGTTTGGAGTCACCGAGAGCTCGTATCCGTGAGTCTCAATGCGTCATGGTGTTGGTGAATTTCGGCGACATCGAGCGCTCGTGTCTATGAGCCTCGATGCTTAGTGGTGTTGGTAGGTTTCGGCGACATCGGGCGCTCGCGTCTATGAGCCTCAATGCTTAGTGGTGTTGGTAGGTTTTGGCGGACAGAGCCCTGCCGCCTTAGCAACAGTCAAATCCCTTCGATGGCGGCTGGCCCAGGTACATGAGCCGGCATTTCTTACTGGTTTTGGTGACTTTTCTTCACAGCGTGGTGTCGGGGCCACGTACTCATCTTGGGTGATCGAGCCGTGGTGTCATGCCTTCGGACAAAACCTCGGAATACTTGAGCAACTCAAGTCCCATCGAAGATGTTGATTTTTTTCTCGTGTCTCCGATGACGGAATTATTTTACGACTTCGTCTCGACGAAATTGCTTTCGAATGTTTATTAAATTGTTTCTGGTCAACAGTTCTCTGTCTACGATTATCACGCACAGCGATCCTCCCCTTTTTCCTTGATTTCCCTCAGTCTTTCCGTTTCCTCGCGAGTGTACGCGTGCCGCTTCTCTCGGTGCGATCGAAGAGCAGCGCAAGTTCGCGAAAAAGAGTTCCCAAAAAGTGCGTGACGTAACACCATATTGTTTCAAAATACAAGGCCAAATTTATTATCAAGTGAATACGGCATTGTATCCAGCTCCCAATGAACTACCGAGCTACGGTCAGCTTTTCATAGTCGATTCGAATGAAGCAGTGGATTCGTTACAGCGACAAAACACGGCTCTTGATCGAGGTCTTTTGGGACGAATCGATCGCATTATGCGTGATAATAATGTCTTCGCTCAATCGTATCAGATGATGGGCGAAGAGCTGGAATCTCAGCGAAAACGAGGAAACCGATTCGACGATGCACAACCACCAGGTGAATTTCAATTACTTTTTACACTGAAGCCAGGAATGGATCGCCGCAGATTCAACTTTCAACGAAGTAATGAAGTCGCTGCCGTCTTTTCCACTACGGCTGATGGAGAAATTCCCGAATCATACGTTACTATATGTAACAAAAACACAAGAAATCTGTAACTCGTTAGTACCATGGATCCCAATGTTGAACCTTGGGTGTATCCATTGTTTTATCCATTTGGTACTCGAGGCTGGCATCGGGATTTGAGACAAACAGGAAACAATACAAAACGAGTTTCCAGAGAAGCCTATGTCAGACATCGAATGGGAATCCGTGAAAACGATCAGGGGAATGCCATCCTATTAGGACGACGTCTCTTTCAACAATGGATTGTGGATCATTATGTGAAAGTTGAAAAGGATCGCATAGCATTTTTAAAGGCCAATCAAGCAAAGATACGAGCGGAAACCTACACTGGGTTAGTAGATTATTTAATCACTGCCGCACACAACGCGAATGCTTGAGTCGGAAGAATTGTCATTTTACCCTCGAGCTTCACTGGCTCGCCAAGAAATATGATGCAACACTATCAAGATGCAATGGGAATAGTTCGAAAGTTCGCCAAGCCAGATCTTTTTATCACGATAACTTGCAATCCGAATTGGTGCGAGATCAGAGAAAACTTACTTCCCGGTCAACAACCAGCGGACGGACGTGATCTTGCAGCGCGCGTCTTCGATATGAAAAAAAAAACACTTACTGAATTTGATCACCCGACAAAATTTCTTTGGCGAACTGGCAGCATAGGTTTACACAATCGAGTCGCAAAAGCGCGGTTTGTTACACATTCACCTGCTGGTAACGTTAAAGCACAAGCTCACAACAACACAAATGGTTGACCAATTTATGTCCGCAGAAATCCCAGATCCTCAATCGCAACCTGAATTGCATCAAATAGTTATGCGCAACATGATCCATGGACCTTGCGGAGCATGGTGTGAAGTGAACAGGAAATGCTCCAAACACTTTCCGAAGCCATTTCACGACGAAACGACGATGGATGCAGACGCTTACCCACACTATCGTCGAAGAAACACCGAGCTTTTCTACGAACGACCAGGAGGATACGTGGTCGATAATCGATGGGTTGTCCCGTATTGTCCGACATTAACGCCAGCGTTCAATAGCCATATTAATGTGGACGTTGTAACAAGTGTGACTGCTCCGAAGTATCTGTACAAATATGTTTACAAGGGACACGATGCAGCGGCGATTCAGATAACAAACGGTGAAAATGGAGAGTCGGAAGAACGAATTCTCGATCACGACGAAATCAAGGACCACACAGAAGCCCGCTATGTCGGTCCACATGAAGCAGTTTGGCGAGTCCTCGACAAAAAGATGCAAGAAAAAAGTCACCCCGTGATACGCCTTCCTGTACATCTGCCCAAAGAACACAGTATTACGATTCCGGCGGATATGAATGAAGAAGGAATACAAAATGTCATAAGTCGCGTGACCATGCTGATGGGCTACTTTGCTTTGAACGTTCGAGATGAGGGTGCAAGACAGTTTGTTTACCCAGACATTCCATCACATTACGTTTTTAAGGAAACAAATGTTGATGGCAGAATCGTTACCAGATGGGAAAATCGACAGCGTGGGTATAATGCAATTGGACGCATGTACTCGGTAAGTCCGGCTCAAACCGAATTATTTCATATTCGATTACGTTTATTAAAGGTTAAAGGAGCCAAGAGTTTTGAAGACTTGAGGATCGTTGATGGTCAAATTTGTGAAAGTTCCATCGCAACGTGCCTAGCACTAGGTTTAATCGAAGACGATGACGAGTGGCGTAAAGCAATGGATGAAGCTAGCATTTGGATGATGCCAGGACCGCTTCGATGACTATTGGTAAGAATTCTGGTTCACTGTCAACCACTTCATCCGGAAGATCTGTGGGAGGGATTTAAAGAAAAGTTATCAGAGGACTACGCGAGGCGCATAGGCATGGAACAAGCGCAAAGAAAAGCGTATAGTCAAATCGCTCGTATCTCAACAGAGAAGGTTCGAATCTATCTCGATTTCCCGAAATGAAAAAGATCGCGATATTCATCGTTGATGCCGTTCTAAGTGCAATCGATAATAACGATTACGGCCAAACTTGCTTTTACATCGACGGCCCTGGAGGATCTGGTAAAACTTTTACGTATACAACCCTTTCGAATCTCGTTCGAGGTAGAGGTAAGTGCGTCAGTGCAATGACTTTCACCGGAATCGCAGCGATATTACTTCCTGAGGGGAAAACGGTACACAAGACGTTTGGGTTGCCAGTACCTTTATACGGAGATTCTACATCAAATATTAAAGTACAATAAAAACAAGGTGAATATTTGAAGAACGTTAATCTTTTCGTCTGGGATGAAACACCAATGGCTCCACGTTACGCACTTGAATTAGCAGATCGAACGTTACGCGACATAATGACCAATAATATACCCTTCGGTGGAAAAGTTATCGTTCTCGGAGGAGATTTTCGACAACTGCTTCCACTTAAGATCCGAGGCACTCGTAGCGAATCAGTGAACCTGTCGACCAAACACTCTGGCAACACTTTTCGAAATACCCGTTGACTCAGAACATGAGAGTTTTACCCGACGAAGTGGAATTTGCTCAGTTTCTACTCAACGTTGGGGATGGAACTCTGAATGATCCAGATGACAACCTTCAAGTTCCTGTACGTTGTCTCGCTGCTGCGAATCGAGATATAATCGAAGATACGTACGGACAATTAGTTCGAAGAAAACAATTCAAAGAAGTGGCAAAATGTGCAATTGTATCCGCTAGAAATATCGATGTTGGAGAAATCAACTCGAGGGTCATGGAGTTATTCGACAAATCTACTGTTCTACGGTTCTACATAAGCATTAACAGTACAGAAAATTGTGACGATAATGACCAGATAAACGAAACAATCTTGCCAGAGTACCTAAACACGCTATCATCTGCAAGTTTACCAGCTCACGAACTTCGTCTTCGTAAGTATTGTATCATTATGCTAATCCGAAACTTGACCATTAACGAAGGTTTGTGCAATGGAACGAGACTTCTCGTTTTGGATTTGGGTAACAGAGTTTTGCGATGTGAAATACTATCTGGTGATAAAACTGGGGAGATAGTTATATTGCATCGAATCACTCTTTATTGTGAAAATGAATATCCCTTTACCTTCAAGCGTCGTCAGTTTCCGGTAAAGATAGATTGTACTATGACTATTAACAAATCACAAGGACAAAACTTCGAAAAAAAAGCGTTGATCTTCGTAGAGATGTTTTCAGTCATGGTCAACTATACGTGGCCTTTTCCCGCGTGCGCTCTTGGGAATCTCTGAAGGTTTTTCTCGGGCAACAACAAAACGGAATTATAAAAAATTTTGTATACAAGGAATTGTATCAATAAACAAGACGTTAATTTCAAAGGATGTATAACAGGCCCCAAGGGGGGCACTTTTCGTATTAGTTTGGATCTTATAAAAACTGTCATCCAATCTTAATACTCCAATCTAAAATGACACCCAATTAGACCACAATCAGAGTGCTGCAGCGCCTCAAGACGCGAGGCGCGCGCGCAGCACGCGCAGACGCTCTAGTGAAGTTTAAACGATCAAGAAAAATCAACTGAGAAAAAAAAATGTTTTAAATTAAATTGTAACCGGTAAAAAAAATTAACGGATTCCACGAATTCCACGAAGATAAATTAACAATCTTTTTTTTAAACGAACTAATCATTCATCGAACAAATATATTACTAGCGGCGGCGATAATGAGAAGAAATGAGTTCAAAAAAATCCTCAAATTAGCGGATGTCTTGATAGTAGATGAAAAACATGTATTGAATGTGAACGTTGCTCAATGAAAGTCATCAGCCCGCATTCGCCATCTGTAACAGATCAAAAAAATATTCTTCATTATAAAAAAATGATAAGCATGATAATGTAATTACTCTATAGGAAAATAGCGAAGATATATATATATATATACCTTTTGGGGAATTGAGGTAATGTTTATCATTAAACTCGGTTGGTAGTCGTCCCCGTCGATAGGAAGAATCTGCGCACCGGAATCTACCTGCAAGTACAGATACGCACCGCATTGCAAGGTTCCCGTTACGGAATCTTGCTCCCCTTATGCAATGCATCGGGAAAGTTTCTCGAAGATGTTACTCGTATGTCGAGCTTCTGCTGTCCATCGGTAATGCAGCCCACCCAATACATCGACTCTCGGTTTCGGTGCTTTGCTTCGCGAAACGCTAGTTTTATCCAGCCGGTAATAACTGCAAGAAACAAAAGAAAATATCATGTATTGAAAATTAAAAAATACCCATGCGCTAAACGATTGCTGGCATGTATTCAAATTTTTTTATCGGTTACCAATGTTCTCATTTAGTGGTGCGTAACCGATTTTATCCCATGTCACGACTGTCGGCGCCGTGCTGTTTCTATTTGTCACTTCGTAAACCCCGTCGCACGTGATAATCGTGTCGTGATTCATTACGAGTTCAAACGGAACATTGCCCAAATTATATTTTGTATCCACAATCTCTTTTGATCGCGCGCCATCGATATGATAAATCTGAAAAAAAAAAATTGCACAAACTTCGCTGTAAAATTTATTGCCTTGACGTTCATTGTCTTTGTCGTTACCGTCGCCTTAAATTATTTTTAGCAATTTTTTTTCTCACAATGAAAGTCTCTAAATAGAATTGAAAATAAAAACTTAAGAAAAAGCAATTGCATGCAATGGTTATGTCAAACGCAAATGAGTAAATCTTCATTCCAATTGACCGATTGAATGAAATGAAAATGAATTTAAGAAAATATGAAATTAATTGCCTCGGATAATATCTAACCTTATCAGCTCCGATAATGCTGGCAACTTGTTTCGCTTCCTTATCCCACTTATCAAATTTGCCTTAAGCAATGGTGCTGGAAGGAGTATCCGATGCTTGGCGTGGGACAATGAGGCAGTGCGAGTGGCAGAAATCGTAAAATTGAATAAGGTGTGATTTTAACGTAACTAAAAAAGAATATAACATGTCACGGACGTCGAAACGAATTTTTTTTTTCATAACGAAGTCTTTTAGTATTAAAAATTTGTTCGAGCATTTACTATGAATATCGTCGTAATCTCAAAACCACGTGTTCATTTAGATCGTGCACATCGAGGCTGCGCAAGCACAAAAAGTGGCTTTGCCAAGATTTAATATCGGTAACATTGCGGTCGAGCTAATTATCGGTTCGTGGACGGACGTTGAGGATTGCGAAAATTTTTCCGAAGATGACAGCCCGGAAACCGCCGAGGCAATCGATGTTGGATGGCATGAGGTCGCCGAGAAAGTTGGAGAGAAAATCGGTAAGTTATACGTTTTTTTGTCGCTCCATCCATTATGATTTTTTTATAAATTTTTATTATTAAACTTTAATTATCGATTTTTTTATTTATAGCGATAAATTCCTATAAAAAAAGATTTAACTGATTATTTTGATTTTACTTTAATTTGCAGAGGCCGAGAGAGGAATAATCTTTCGATTATTCGATTATTTTATGAAAGGACTTGGAAATTTGATAAAAAATATCCAACAGACGAAGCTTTTTTTTTCTAGTCTGATCGTCGTTTTTCATTGCTACGTTCCAGGACGTTTTTGGGCTCTCAAGTGAAACCCCTTCGTACGAAATACGAAGAGTTTATATTTATTTTTGTTCGGGTTCTTTCCGGACGTCCTCTACAGGACGTTTCTTGAGGATGGCTCAGGCTTGTTCAAATAATTAGTTATCAATTTCCAATTTAATTATCAAACAATGGATAAACTTTATTTTAATAGAAGTTAAACGTCAATTCCAGAGTTAACAAAATCCACTCATTTCATTCATACCTTAAATATTACTTACAATGATATTTGATCGCAGACACTTTTCTCCCTCACTCTTCCTCCTTCTATACTTCGAATGGCTGCGATCTCTTAATTCTACACGACCGTTTAAGATATTGTTCGTGGCGCAAGTTGCAACTCTTAATCCTAACACGTAAAGACTGACCGTCGCGGCGCAAACACTAATCAAAGCTCCCTTCAGCCCTATTGACTTCACGGACAATTTCTCTGAACCGCGGATCTCTATTGATAGATTTACAATACTTTGCGAGTGCTATTACGAGGAGTTTTTCCGAAGACAAGCTTTCGCTTCTCGTGTCAAAACGGGACTAATTTCTCCGGTGCACCCATCCGCCGATCTCGCGATCGGCGGGTGGCTAGCCGGGGGGGTTTTTGCGATTCTCGCGGTTTTGTTATCAGCGGACTCGGCGGCGGAGAACGCTCTCGCGATATCCGTTACCGAGTCACGCGTCGGTCAGCCTTTTTGGTAACTTAACTAATATCTATTTCTTAGCGTCTATTCGGTTATTTAATTACATTCGTGCTAACGGCGGCAGCAACGGAACTTACCGCTGCGGCCCTCGTTAGCACGAAGTCATTCTAGGCGCACGTGATAGGGGTTAAGAGTCGCGCTGCGCATATTTGGATCCGCGGAAACTGATCCTCTTGCTGCGCGATCGGAACATCATTTCGTTCGTCGCATTTTGAGATTTCATTTTGAAGACCGAAAAAAATGTTTTCTTTCGTTAGCGTACGGCACGGGTTTTTTAGAAGAAAAACAAGCGCCTCAGCGCCTTGCGGGCGCAGAGGCTCTTGTTGGTTCCGCCCCCCAAACCTCCCGAAAAATGTCCCTTCGGGACATGTTTTAAGGCACTCACAGGGGTACACGTCGCGGTACACGCTCCGTTGCAAACTCATACGCACGTCGCGCTACGTGCTCCGTTGCCAACTCATACGCACGTCGCGCTACGCGCTCCATTGCAAACTGATCATTCGTTAACCTATTTTAAACTTAACGTAAAAAATGTGTGCTCCAGTTTGTGACCAAAAAATAAAAGACCGGTATTTGGCAACCAGATGGCCGTTTTGGTCAATTGACGGTCATGTCAGACCGTCAAAAGACGCAAATTAAAATGGCCGGCAACTTTATTTAGAGAAATAAGTGAAAATAAAGTGACGGCAGAAGACCATCAAACAACTGTACATTTTTTTTTTTCATTTGACCAATCGATAAAATGACCGTCATTTCGCATCGCTAATTTCGATAAAAACTACGAAATATTCGTCGATCGACGTATGTTAATAACATTTGGCAATTATTATTATGGAATATTAATCGTTTCAGTACCTTTAATGTGCATGAATTTTTTCAGATTTTTATACTATTGAGAAGTGTTTGCAATTCCCTCTCCATTTCGTCGAATTTTCGTCGAATAATTCATTAACAGATCGTTTGTTTGCCGTGTATAATCGAACATAACGTGATTCCAGGTGTTTTTCTTTTTATCCGCATCGATGCTCGAATTGCTGTAAACGGCGTGAGCGATGTTCATTATTTTTTTGAATGTTTCCATTGATGAAACGACCTTTTTTCTGCTTTTTTTTTTATGAAAATTTTTTTTTGGGAAATACAGATACGGGAGGTCCATCGACTTACAATCGACAATCTTGTTTTTTTTTATTTCTTAATCCTCTTTTACATACATATCGATCGGCATTATATGAATTATTTATAGCTAAGTTTAGTAACGAAAAAATAAGCGAACATAATGATTTTATGATTAGGCAACCGAAACGGCAATCGGACGTATTGTTATATCCTCGAGCAATGCGAGAGTGCAATGATGGAGAAAAGTGGTAGAGAAGTGAGATCTTCCGATATCTTTTGAATTTTCGTCGGTACCGCGGAATATCCGTAATTAATACAAATTATTTCGGATCCCACGTCGCTGTGAAAAACGATATGAGCTCTGGGCCACGATTCATCCTCGGGGAAACATGGCGCCGCATAGCGTGTTTGACAATCAAGATTGATTGGCATTCGTAAATTCTTGAACTTGGCAATGACGTTCAACACATAATTGGAAATGCACGTTCCCAAGGTTTTTCTCGTGATTTTCGATCGCTGTTCCTGTTGCCATATCCAACCATAATACCTATTGCAGTTAAAATAAACGTATGACATTTCACATAATAAATTTTAAATATTTGAAATAGTCAAAAAATCACAAAACGAAACAATATTATACCTGATTAAGACGTATAATGCTGCGAATATTCTGCGCATGATTTGCCTCCGTATCCAATTTGTCTCGATTCCTGACAATGCATTGGATAGATTGTCCCGTCAGATTTGTGACGACGAATTTGAATTGGAGTGCACTGAAGTATCTCTGAAGTCACTTAATTAAAAAAAAAAAAAAAAACATGAAAGCAAAAATACAAAGGTCAAAGGTTGAGGCATTATACTCAACATTGTTTAAATATTATATAAATGGTTATAATGATTGACTATTAGTTTTAGTTTTACGTAATAATTGAAGGTTATGTACAAGAAAATATTCATTATGTTATCATAGAAATTTGTTAATTTTTACAACTGTTAGGTAAAATTTAATTATTGTTATTGGTATTTTTATTATTCCATTATTTCATGTTTTAATTTATTATACTATACTATTATATTACTATATTACTATATAATAATATAGAAAAGTTATACGACTAAACTTACACAGTTCGATCGCCTATCATCGTATCGTCGGCCATTTCAGCGGAGAAGATATAGTCGGTTGCTTGTTTACTATAATTAACCATTTACGTCTAATTTACTGAACCGATTGTTTTATTAAATAATAATGATATTGTCAATTAATAATTACTAAATTTTCTTACATACAATTTTCTTACCGGTAATTACGATTGTACAATAAAATGGCGACAATGGATAATGCGAAGACAACTGACAGCGGTAAAGGAAGCGGCGGCGGCTGGGCGGAAGTGATTTAGCGGTATTTGTTTCCATTGAAACTATCGATATATATACTTTAGCGATAAAACAGGGTATTTAAATTATTCAAATTAGTGACCATTTTAGTCTTTATTTTATTTCCATTTTATTTTAAATAATCAACGATATTTAATTTATGATAATTTTGTTCAACTCATAGAGGAAGCATAGCTTTTCAATTTTACGGAAAAAAATTAATATTCCCCGATTAAACGCCCTTCCATGTCGCCGAAATCATCCCAAGTAGTCAGTTCTGCGCACGAACTTGGGTCTTCGGCTGCGGTGTAAACACCTTTGTCAATTATTTCTGTGTGCTGCTGAATCGACAATTCGTATGACGTACTTCCTATGTTGTAGACGGGATTCTCGATTTTTTTTGCAACCGCTCCGTTCAGTCGGATAATCTACAATACATAAATCATATTTTTTTTCAGTAATAACAATCGTGTTGTAAATATCACATTAAGAAAAACGTAGCTATCCAAAACAATGGAAGAAATGGTAGAAAAAAGATTTATAATACTTCTGTGTAATAAATAGAATAAAAATTATGTTAATAGAATAATGTTGATAAAACGGTATATGAAAGAAAAACGGACAACAATTAAATATAAAACGCTATATTAAAAAACAACCACAACGAATATAAAGCGTTATATAAAAAAAAATTATATTTCAAATTTTGGTGGTGCATGAAGAAAGAAATATTTTTCAATTTGTTTTGTACAAGCTACTTATTTTTGCTACCGATTAGAAAATTACTGGAAAATTACACACCTGATTTATTTGGACTATTTCTTTCACACGGTCCACTTGATCCTGCCACGCGACACACTGAACCCGCTTGCCACAATCGTTGTTCAATACAAATTTTATCAGCGTACATTTACGATCTCCTCCGACTGTTTTTGCACGCTCTGCTACATAGATATATCCGCAGATCTCACTAAAAATTGCAAACAAAAAAATAAGAAATTATAATAATTCCTTCAACGCTCTGCAGTGAAAGTATCGCAAGCATAAAAACAATTTTATAAGATTTTTTACTTTGATATCGTGACTCGACGTGGTGATACACCAACTTTTTAGGAGCGGACACACGAGTTGAATAATTTTATAATTAAATAAAAATGAGCTTTTTCATTATTAAAGTATATTAATTGAAGAAATTTTTTTTAATTTTGGAGCAAATTTTTTATTTTATTAAACTTGATTATTATAAGAATGAATATTATAATAAATGAAAGTAAAAATATGAACATTTTTATAAATATAATGTAAAAGAATTTTATGCAAAATGTACAATTACAATGAAAATTATCGATTAGGTGTACACAGCAATTTCGAGGTTATGGGTATTTTTTGTATTTCTTTATGTATAAAATAGTAATTGCAATTAAATTTGAGATTTTCATACAAATATCGAGTTTATCGGAGAAGAGAACGAGTACTGGCCCCTGGATATGCAAAATCCGACTCGCGAAACTATTATTTTCTTTTTTTCGTTTAGAAAAAATTTCGACCGCGGCTTTGACGAGAGAAATCGCTATCGATACTACCGTCCACGGAGTCAAATCGATTTTATAAGGGGGTCATTATAAATTAAGAAATTAAAAATTATTGAAATTGAATTTTGTTGAAAATATCATTCGACAATCCCGTCAAATGTTTTGCGAGCGTCACACGTTGTATTCTTTTACTCCGAAAAGTTTATTTTGTTTCTACGGAAACGGTCGCTCGGTAACGACTCGCGATCTTGTTGATTAACGATCTTTCTGTTTAGTTCTGTTTTTGTATTCGCCCTGAATAAATGTACTTTTACCACTGAACGGTCCACCCTTAAATAATCAACAGGTTATGGGCCCAGGACGTTCTCAGTGAGTTAAAAGTATTTGAGAATAATTCGCAAGTATTCTCGGTGTGTGATCGCGTAAAAATTAAAAAAAAAATGGCCTCGGTGGGTTCCGCGAGAATCGAACTTTTGGATAAACACAATTACGATACATGGCGAATACAAATTGAAGCCGTTTTAAAGAAAAACGACCTTTGGGAGTACATCAACGGCACGAAAATCAAACCTGTGAACGATCCCGCAAATCCACAGACAGTAGCGCGATTGGTGCGATGGGAAACCGAGGATGGTAAAGCGAAATCGGACATAATTCTTGCCATGAAACCATCGGAGTTGAAGCTGGTAAAGAATTGTGTCGCCTCGAGAGACGTATGGTTACGTCTGCAGGAAATTTACCAGTCCACGGCACCGGCACGAAAAGCGGCTCTCATGAAAAAGTTGACGTTACACCGCATGAGCGAAGGTGAAGACGCACAGGAGCATCTACGTGGATTGTTCGATACCGTCGACAAATTCGAGGATCTGGGGATAGACATAAACGCCGATTTACTGTCATTTCTACTCTTGTACAGTCTGCCCCCATCCTACGATAATTTTCGATGCGCTATGGAATCTCGCGATGAGTTGCCCACGCTGGAATGTTTGCGTGTAAAAATCGTAGAGGAACACCACATCAGGAGTAAATTAGACCAAGACAACGACAATACTGCAATGTACGTCAAAAAGCAATTCAAACGAAAAGGGAACGCAAACAAGTTCGAGTCGAGCGATTCCAAACGTGAGGAACAGAACAAAAGTACCGGGAAGAAAGAATTCTCAAAAATAAAGTGCTTTAATTGTGGAAAGCAAGGGCATAAGGCCGCGGACTGTCGTCAGAGGAAACAGTCACCCGATAGAAGAGAAAATGCAGGTCACGTGAGCCTACTAACGGAAGTCGGGTCCACAATTAATAGAGACGAGTGTGAAATCGCAAACGGCACGACATTGAGAACGGCGATGTCTCAAAATCGCGATACGTGGTGTCTGGACAGTGGATGTTCAGCTCACATGACTGGAGACGCGACGAGCTTCACCCGACTTAATGAGGGCACAAGGGGAAACGTTCGGCCTGGCGAGTAACGCATCCGCGAAAATTGAAGGCACGGGATCGATCGACATTACGACGAAAGAGGACGAACACATCGACATCTCTGAAGTGTTATACGTACCAGAATTGCGCACAAATCTCTTATCGGTGGGAAAAATTTGCGATAAAGGTCTCACCGTAACATTCAAACGCGATCACGCCTCGATTCTTGACGCACGTGATAATGAGGTTATACGCGTTAGACGTCAAACCGGTGGACTTTACTGCTCATCGACACAGCGAAACGAGACAGCTAACAAGGTCGAAGGAGACGCGGCGGGAAAACAAGCATCGATAAAAGAGTGGCATTGTAGACTCGGACATTTAAACTACTCCGATCTCGTCAAGGGCGCACGACACGGAGTCATGAAAGGACTGACAGTCGACGACGAACCCAGAGACCTCACATGCGAGATCTGTATAAAGAGCAAGATGTCCAGATCTCCGCATCCTTCGAAAACGGCGAGACCTCTCGATATTCTCGAAGTCGTACACTCGGATGTATGCGGACCTATGCAGACGGAGTCCAACGGAAAATCAAGGTATTTTGTGACCTTTATCGACGAATCTGCTCGATGGTGTGTCGTCAAGATGTTAAGGAACAAAAGCGGGGTACTCAACGCCTTCAAGGAGTATAAATCATTCGTCGAAAACCAAACTGGGAAGAAAATAAAAACTCTGCAAACCGATAATGGCAGGGAATATATTAATAACGAGTTCGACGCGTTCTTGAAGTCTCAGGGGATCGGAAGAAGACTAACAATCACCCATACTCCGGAGCAGAATGGCATCGCAGAGAGAAAGAATAGAACGTTACTCGACACCGCGAGATGCTTACTCTTACAGTCAGCATTACCTAAATCATTCTGGGCTGAGGCGGTCAACACCGCAAACTACATTCGGAACCGATGTCCGTCGCGCGCTCTCGGTGGCGGAACTCCATTCAAGGTCTAGACCGGAGATGAGCCTGACGTCGGACACATGAAGGTATTCGGCAGTCGCGTGTTGACTTTGATAAGAGAGCCAACAAAGAAGAAACTCGACTCAAGAAGGGCACTCCTGACGTCGGACTACGTTTTCAAAAGACCAGAACAACTCTCGAAGGGTACGTCGACGTAGACTGGGGAAATTGTCCCATCGACAGGCGATCATATACAGGCTTCGTTTTTATATTCGGCGGGAGTGCCATTTCGTGGGAATCGCGCAAACATCGCACGGTCGCATTATCGTCAACGGAGGCCGAGTACATGGCCATGACCGAGGCGGTAAAGGAAGCTGTATACCTTCGCAAACTGTTCTGCGATTTGAAAGTGACGATGGAAGATGCGACGATTCTTCACTGTGATAACAATGGGGCATTGAAACTTGCTGAAAACCCCGTGTTTCACGCACGCAGCAAACACATCGATATCAGGCATCATTTTGTAAGAGAGGCTTTGGAGCTCGAAGTCGTTTCAACTGAAATACCTACATACCGAAGAGATGCCAGCGGACTTACTAACGAAGGGGTTACCGCGAGGGAAACACAATAAGTGCTCTAAACAACTCAATCTTTCGTTCGGAGAGTAAAAAGAAGTTTCCGGACGTGCGTCGAGGGGGAGTGTTGAAAATATCATTCGACGATCCCGTCAAATGTTTTGCGAGCGTCACACGTTGTATTCTTTTACTCCGAAAAGTTTATTTTGTTTCTACGGAGACGGTCGCTCGGTCTCGCGATCTTGTTGATTAACGATCTTTCTGTTTAGTTCTGATTTTGTATTCGCCCTGAATAAATGTACTTTTACCACTGAACGGTCCACCCTTAAATAATCAACAAATTTCTTCAATATACATATAAAAATTTATTTAATAATTTATGTAATAAAAAAATTTTAAACTTACAGAGTATTGTCTGGTGGGGAGACAGCGTCCAAGACTCGATTACTCGTGAATTTCACCGGGCGAATTAAAGTTCTATCGGTATCCTTATTGGGGCGGGATTTTTCATTCGTAGTTGAATTTTGCAATAGGATTTCGTTTGGATGCGACATCGTTTACTTAAAAAAATAATTCAAGTGAATTGAATATATAACAATATCACACTCGATGTCGTCGAATTATTAGATTTCAAAAATCGTAATAATACAAAAAATATCGCGTCCTCTTCTCACAACGTTTGTCGTCGATGTGGCTATATATGTGCCGATTTGTTTATTGGCATAACAACAAAAAAACAATTGCAGGAAGGTACGCGAAGAATTTTGCATTTTCATTTTATCGTAAAAAAAAAAGAAAGCTAATAAACGAAACAGAAATACGATATTACCGACATACCACTCACCCGATTTGTATACTTGTATTTTAATTTTTTTACGTTCAAACTGTAAGATAAGCATCCGCGCCGCTAAAACCACGACTCGTTTATATTAATATTTTGATTATTTAATTTTTTAATTTTTTAATCTATACTTAATTCCGCGGTTAGCATTGTAAGTAAGTTACGATTATCTTCACGAAAAAAAAAAAAAAATTCATCAACAGATAGAACAGCGTGTTCCATGAAATTCGTGAAATCGGATAAAAAATAAAATCCCCCGATGTGGAGCATCCGTTCAGAATAGAGTAGAGTGTTAACAAAACGGTATCGTAAGTTTGTTCTGTAGACAAAGATTGCCGGTCGCAATTGTACGAAATAGAACTCATTACCATATTAAAATTGCGAGTCAGCTTATATATAGCATAGAGAATGCATTCGAGTTGGCATGAAAGTCGTCAAAGATCCGGTTTTACTCGTCCCCAGATGACATAAAAAATATTAATTTTTTGCGACAACTATAATTATTGTAGAATTAGACGATAATTATCGGCGATAGGTATAGGATAGCAGTATAATGGTTTGTTACAAATCTATTTATTATTAACAAAGAATTGGCAAAATTTGTTTTCGGTTATATTTTTTTCGTTAACTTAAGTAATACGATTAGCATCGAAATGCATATAGCATAATCAATGAGCGAACAGAGTTAAATCGTGAGAATAATAGAAATAAAAAGTTCGACGTTAGGATGAAAAAAAATAATTGATATTGTTAGAACTTCGCGTATTGTGACGATCGTTGTTATTATAGTTTTGTTCGGGTCGAGGAGAGGACAGGAAAAATATATAAATTTATACTATCGATAGTTCGTTTTCGTAGTATATTTATTGTATAAACAACTCGGATGAGCAAAAGAAAGAAAATTAATAAGAATAAAAAAAGTTCACAGAAATAGCTATTGTCTGCACGCTTCTGCGAATTTTACGCGTGCTTCCCTTATTACGAGAACCGTATCGATTGTCGAGGTTCGATCCGGGGACGAAGACTGAGAGCGAGTCGATCGTCGTCAGGTATTTTATTACCTGTCGCCGCGTGAGAGTCCTCGGGCGTTTCCGACTCCGACTTCGGAAACTCCCAAAGGCTCTCCCGCGGTGTTCTCGTGTGAACGATTCGCTCGCGATGCGGTACCGTCTACTCCAGAAGTTCGCAGTAACGCGAAAACATTTTTCTAACAGATATCAGTCAATGATATGAAAAATTATACTGAAAAAAATAATATCATCACGCAAACCATATCGTATATCGATATATACCGTATTTCATATCGTTATTATATATAAAAATTATAATTGTAATATATAATTAATAATATTACGCTGAACACCGGACGCTGGACGCTGAATTTATCGAAAAAATAAACCAAGACAATAAAACGATTTTTTTTTGTTTTCCCCTCGCGGATTTTTTGTATAAGAAATAACGTTTAACTTGAAGCACAGTAGAGTTAAATATTGAGGAGATCAAAGACCCCTCTGTTGTTTTCGTCCGTAAATGTTTCCCCCATTTTTTTTGGACCGGATTCTGTCGCGAGCTTCACGTGATTTATAAACACGAAAATACATTAGCGTATACTTGTATTTGAATTTCTTTACGTTCAAACAACAAACTAAAAAAAAATACCCACGTATTGAAAGTCTTTTTATAACGCCGGTATCATTCGAAGTATCTGGTTCCGGGGATGTACTTGTTTCTTCATCATCTGCGGAATTATAAAAACCTTTATTGATGATCTCGCTGTGCTCGTGAATAATCAGTTCGTATGGTGTATCGCCGATGTTAGACTCATAATGACTGATTTTTTGCGCCGAAACTTCACTCAGATGGATAATCTGAAAACATATATCGTAAAATAATATAAATTTTGTAATAAACAAACAATCGTGTTATAAACATTAGAATTAAGCCGATGGAACGAATAAAAAAATCTATTTAGAAAACAAGTCAAATAAAATAAAGCAATAGTTATAAAACGCTATGTTAATTGAAAACGAACAACTAACAAATTAAAACACTAAAAAATATTTTTAGAAAACTATGCTTTAAATAAATATTACTGATTCCGCAAAATTTTTTTTAATTTCCACTTTTCACCTAAATATTATCAAGAGACGCGGTCGCGTCTCGAGACAAGTACATTTGCACCGTCGGTAAAACCGCACGGCGAGGCGCGACCATGGCTCCTTTACGCGAACAAACGCAGTTTAGGCCGACCGCTGAGTAAATACTTCGGAAAATCATTCTAAACATTACTTTAACAACATTTTCATAAAGAATGAAATATTTTTATTTTTTTTTTCACTCCCGATAGCGCCCAAAATGAAGACTACGGCTAAAGGCATTTACTTAATACCCGTGATGAACTTTGAATTTAACGACACTTTTTTGCCATTCAGTGGTCGACCGATTTCGTCGCACACTGACGTCATCGCAATCGCACACCTGCCAATAGCTATACCATTGCTTCTGAAACCAGTGTTCAGTAATTGGCAGTCAGTAGGAGAATGAATCGAGAGACGCGGTGGCTATATCTATATATATATTAGTGGCGTCGTCGGCGCACGCTCTACATCTAAACGTATATATATAATTGCAAATCTCAATATGTTTGGTTGAACGATAAATCTTACAATGTCAATCAATTCACACCAAATTTATACCATATTATTATTTAGTGAAAGCAACCATCTTTCTGGTAATAAATTGTTGCTAAATATCGTTTGAGCAAAAAATCGTTAAATATCAAACGATTTTATCCGAATTTTCTCAATATTCTAATTTAGGGAAACAAACAATATTGACTGTAAAAAATTGTTGCTATATATATTGTTTAAATAAAAAATCGCTAAATATAATCCGATTGGATCCAAATTTTCTCTACATTGTTATTTAATAAATATTGTATAAACAAAAAAAAATTTAACATTAATTAACCAAATTAACCAAACCAAACCAATTGGTTAACCAATTAACCAAATTTGGACAATATTCTTATTTAGTCAAACTAACAATATTTCTGGTAATAAATTGTTGCTGACCATTGTTTATACAAAAAATCGTTAAATATGAACCGATTAGATTCGAATTGTCTTAATATTGTTATTTAAGCAAACAAACAATATTGACACTAAAAAATTGTTACTATACATATATTATTTAAACAAAAAATCTGTCTATGTCAATTAATTGACACCAAATTTGGATGACATTGTTATTCAGTCAGAACTATATTTCGGTTAAATTTTGTTGCTGAATAGTGTTCAAACAAACACTCTTTGAATATGCTTCGATCGGATTCAAATTTTCTAAATATTGTTATTTAGGCAAATAAAAAACATTGACGGTAAAAAAATTGTAGCTATATATTGTTTAAACAAAAAATATTCAAAAATTAATTTAAAAAAACCCTAAATTCGGGCGATATTGTTATTTCGTCAGAGAATATTTTATTTTAGGTAAAATAAAATAAATATTTTAGGTAAAAGTTGCTAAATAGTGGTTAAACAAAAAATCGTGAAATATGATTCGATCGGATCCAAATTTTCTAAACAATGTTATTTAGGCAAAGAATCAATATTGATGGTAAACATTATTACTAAATACTGTTTATCCGAAAAATGTTTTAATAATAATCGGTTAATACTAAATTTGATCGATATCGTTGTTTAGACAAAAGAAAAATATTTCCTGCAAGAAATCGTGATTAAATATTGAGTAAGCAATAAATTTTCACGTTTTGACACCATATTAATTCCAAATAGCGATGAACATGAAATTTGGTCAATTTAGTTATTTTAGCAAATTAACAATAAAACCCGTAAAAACGTATGGCAAAATATTGTTTAAATAACATAACGTTCAATATATATCGATTACTGGCAAATATTGTCAATATTGTTATTTAGGTAGAGAAACAAATTTTCGATAAAAAATTGTTGCTAAATATTTAGAAAATAGTAAATTCTCGAATATTAACGGATTACCATTAATATCGGTGTATATGGTTGTATATAAAAATAGAACAATATTGACAATAAAGCGATTGACGATTGAGTTCTGTTTAGAGAAAGGGGTATCGCTATCATTTTCACCAGCTGCTAGCAGATGCGAATTTTGTAATAATTACGTGAAAAACAATATTCGAAGATACATATTTCCGCGGTGAAAATACTCTGCAGATATGTACTTACATTTAAACCGATACATATTTCAATTGAATCTTTGCAAAAAGACATGAAATCTCACAAAAAAACACCATAAATGGTGTAAAAAACTGGAGACAAGTACATTCGCAATTGCAAAAAGTGGACAAATATTCAAATTCCCAGACGTATTGCCAAGTACACATAATTTTCAAATTGATCTTTCTTATATACGGAGACAGTAAAGATTATATGCCTAATATTGACGACTCAAATTACAAAAGTAACTTGTCCGGCCGTTGCTTGTTAAATTAACAAATAATAAAAATTGGCATAACGAATAGTCAAAGATAACGTTAACTATTTTAAGGAATTCGGGGCTACGGCCGGCCAAGTTACTTTTGCAATTTGAGTCGTCAATATTAGGCTTTCAGCATATAATCTTTACTGTCTCCGTATATAAGAAAGATCAATTTGAAAATTATGTGTACTTGGCAATACGTCTGGGAATTTGAATATTTGTCCACTTTTTGCAATTGCGAATGTACTTGTCTCCAGTTTTTTACACCATTTATGGTGTTTTTTTGTGAGATTTATATACATACCTTGTGTTTTTTGACAATTTCTTTCACACGTTCCACTTGTTTTTCCCACACGATGCACTGAACACGCCTGCCGGAATCGTTGTTCAGTACAAATTTGATCATCGTAAACCTTCGATTCCCGCTGAGAAGAATAGTTTTTTCACATTCTACGACGTCAACATATCCGCAGATCTCACTAAAAAACACAAATAGAAAAATAAAAAATTATAAAAATTCCTTTAACACTTTGCAATGAAAATATCGGATGTTTAAATTAGTTTAGTTTATTACGAACTAATAACAAAAACACACTTTTATAATAAAAAACGAGTTTCACATAAAAGTACAACAAAATCGGTGACGATGATCGAGCGTGCAGAGCAATTTTGAGGTTATCATTTTTTTTTTTTTTAATGTAAAAAATTGCAATCAACTTTGATTTTCATACAAATATATATAAAATATAGAGAAGAGAACAATTATTTGCACGTAAATACACAGAACCCGACTCTCGTAACTTTTCTTTTTTTCGTTTAGTAAAATTTCGATCGCGGCTTTAATGAGGAATCGCTATCGACTCTAAGTACCGGTCACCATATCCAATCAACAATAGATAAGATGGCCGGTATCGCTTCAAAGAAATTTTTGTCGTGTATAACTATTTATAATAGAGAAGATATATAGTATATGTTGTAACGAAGTAAATTCGAACAATAAATTTTCGCGTACTCGAATCGAGGCTCCGCTAACCACAGCCCCTTTAACACAAGCGCGCGAAATAGTAGACCACCCCCTCCCCGCCGTCCTCCCCCGCACCCGCCGCGTATCGGCACGGTAATGCTCGGAAGCAAGACATCGAGAGAAACCAGAGACAACGCACGAGCGAGAGAGAGAGAGCGAGAAACAGCGAAGGAAGTTATTCGCTCGACGACGAAAGGATTCGTCGCTGCCCGAGTCCAACATTGCCGTCCTGTCGTCTCTCTCACCGACAACGCAGTCCGCCGCCCGCCGCTATCGATCGTCGCTCAATGCCTGAGCGACGATAAATCAATATCGCTGCCGCCATCTGACACCTCGCCCGTCGATCGAGCGAACTATCGACCGACGTCGAGTACCGCTCTTCTCTCTCTCTCACCACCGCCTTCCGTCGCGCTGACGACGGGGAAGACTTCCGAGAAGAAGAAGACGAGCGTTACCTCAGCCTCGTTCGAGCCGTTGATTAGGATACACGTGTGTGGGCGATTCTCCCGTTCCCCGACATCTTTGTAAGGGAATTGCCCTGCGTTATTTTGTAAAGAGTGTGTGATACCCGCGAGTATAGTTTTCCCTCCCGTTTGACTAGTTTTCCCTCGACCCTGCCCCGATATTCTCCCCGTAATTAATTTAGTAAAGTGACCGTATTTTTTTTGTATATTTTCCCCGGTAATCGCCATTTGCCGGCGACGACTCGTGCACGTGGTGAGTGGCGTGCGCTATCATTTAAGTGCGATAATCGTGTGCGTTCCCTCCGATTATTAATTATTTACCAGTGTATTTTTTTTGATCGGGTATTTCCCCCTGTATCGCCCTGACGTCCCTGAAAATTCGTATAGAGCCGAAGGCATTAAATTGCGAGCCGATAGATCGGTTAACCCTCCCCTGAGCCCTCTGCTGTCCTTTGGAGTTTGCCGGCCGTCCCAGTACATCGTGAATTTGAATATTCGACGACTCGTGTCGTGTATTATAACGGCGTTACCCCGTGAATGGTAACTGGCGCCCAAGAATATTGTTGAATAGTTTTCCCGAATTTTGAGCATTATTTTTGTTATTAATTTTGGTTATTAATTTCCCCTACGATTTTGGTGCAGTATTTTTCCCTCGAAGACCCGTCGTCCCTTTGCGACAATATTCGACAGTCCCCGTCGACATATTCTCCTGCTACGACTCGCGTACGCCTCGCGGATCGCCTCGTAGCAATTACCATAAATTCTTTTATTGTTTTTCCCCGATCACCCCCTTGCCCGTACCACCCGTAAGTATTATTTATTTGAGTCAGTATTATTTTCGGAATTTTTCTTTATTTGTTTTATTAGTTATTTTTCCCCGATTTTGTTCATTACATTTTCATACCCCCGAGTCAGTTGTCCCGTGCGAATCTGAAAGTTGTCCCGTCATTCGCCAACATTTTCTCATCCCCGCGAGGCACGTATATCATTGACGATTGCCTCGTGGACATTGCGACGACCAATTATTATTTTAGTTAGTCATTATTTCCGATAATTTGCGAATTGGTATTATAATTTTGCTTCATTTATTAGTTACGATTTACTTGCGTTTTGAGATCCATTTTCTTTTAGTGAATTATTATTTTTCTTTCCTCTGATTTATTCTTTTATTTCACATTTTTCTTTATTTTGTAACTTGCCATGACATTATAATAAATTCCTTTCGTTTGTTAATTTCAGCCTCCGAGTATTTTCTTTCAGTTTTAGTTTATTTATTTTGGACAAAGATCCCCGTTACAATATAATAAAAATATATTCAATCAATATAATTTGAAAATAATAAATTTAAAAAGAAAGTTAAAAATCATTTAAATTGAAGTTTTTCAATACAATAATTAAAATCAAAATTTTATAAAAAAACGAAAACTGACACATGCTCGTTGGGTGAGTAAAGAGCGTCGATATATTGATTACTCGTGAATATATGTATCAAAGAGACAGAATTTTTAGCAGCTTCCTTTTTGCAGCCGGAGAATTGCAGATTTGGAGGTGCCATCGTTTATCCAACGAAAATGAAGCTACAATTTCACACGCGATATCGTCGCACGATTTAAGTTTAGTTCGTCGTAGCACAATGAAGACCGTGTCCTCTGTGTGCCAATGTTTATTGACCATAGCAACAGGAAACTACACGAAGGATTTTGCGATTTCATCATCTCTCGTCAAAAAAAAAGAAAGATAATATACGAAAAACAAACACAACGTTACCGACACATTTTTACCGACACAATGTTACCACACATTTTTGCTGTGAAAGACTGATGAATAAAGGTCTGTGGATTCGAACTGCGAATTGAAGTTTATATTTCCTAATATAAAATTTTCATTATCGATGAAATTTGACTCGTCAACACGTCGAAAACGGATGTTTCCACATTTTAATTATATTATAATAAAATCTGAAATACACACATATTATATCTTTGTATTATATTAATTATACAGCATATTAATTATATAGCATCCTCCTTTCCTCCATAAAACTGAGTCCCACAATGGAAATGACTTCTCAAAAAAACCTTTTACGACGATTTCTAACCTCGCGCTATGTTTACACTAATAACAGGCAAAGCGTGACAGCCCAGAGGCAAAAGATCGAAGCAGCGCGCACGATTCTCGGCGCATCTTCTCGTCGTCGTCGCCATCGCCGACCAATCGTGGCGCGAATAAACCGACAACAATACATATTATCGAACTTTCGATAATCGAAACTCGCATGCAATATATCGTGACACACCAACTTGGGAGACTGCTAAATACACCCCGGACAAATACACGAAAGCTAAAGAGACGAATCCTGTCTGCTAGACTTCCGGTTAAAAGCTGCGCGGGTTTCGTTGCCCCAAGTAACGCGAGATGGCGCCACGAGGTCAATGCGAGCCGTCAAATAAGGCTCCGCTGATTTATCAGCTGTGCGCGCTCCGCGGGGCCCGTCGTGGTTTTTTTTCAGTAAAAAGTGTCGAAACGTCATGTATTGACATTAAAATAAATAAAAAACGTTGAAATTATCAATTAGTTGTTCGATCCTTTTATTAAATAAAAAATATTATAAAAAAGTGTTTTTAAGGTTATTCGACGTAATTTATTTATTTATTTTATTTTTTTATTTAAATGGAAGTAAATTAAATTCACTGATTTCACATATTTGAACTAAAAAAATTAATATTGTGTATCGTTGATTATCATTCGTTGTTGGTTACGCAATAATAAACGATACGGAATACTTTTTTCTGTTTGTTGTAATTTCATAATAAATAAAATAAATTCCGCAATTGGCGGTAGCGGGGAAGTGCGTGATCTAAATGTGTGTGGAACATAGCTTTCATAGAAACTCGGAAACTCAATTTTAACTTTTAACAACCATTAAAGTCTGGTAGCGCGGCACGTAGACCACCGGGTCATGTACGGACAATCGTCGTAAAGTAGTTTTGGAGTAATCGTACGCATTCTCTTTACGTTGGGACGTCGCGTGAAGAGGACGTGTTCACTCGTCGCTGGGGGGCGGAGGGGGGGGGGGGGCAGGCCCGTCGAAAAACTGTGTATTTTCACTGACGCCGTGAGGATTAATTTGTTAAAATCATCGTCTCACTAAAAACGTATTTATTCGAAATTCTAAAAGCCGTTCGTTTCGTCAAATCTTTTGGAGTAGCGTTTGTCTGATTTCGGTTCACCGTCGCGACGCCGTGTAAGGTAGTCGGTCTCGCGTTGCACCGCGCGGGGCGAAGACGTAGAAAGTGAGATAGAAGTGCGATAAAAGTTTAATCAAATTCGATTAAAGTTAAATTAATTTAACTAAAATTTAAAATGGTATTAATCAAGTGCGGTTTTTGAAACGAAATTTCTCGCGACAACGACGCGCTTTCGAACACTCCATTTTCACGCATAGAAAATGAGCGCTTGACCTTGCCGACACACACACTTGAAGAAGGATCTTGTCAAGGTAACGAAAACGAATTTATGTGATTCTATTATTTAAGGTTAATATATTTTAGACATATATTTTTATCGCGTTTGCTGACAAAACACCTGTTAATCATTAATAATTCACTCATTCAAGATTTCAGTTGCTATTTACTGATTTTTTCTTTAACATCTGTTTTCATTGACTTCGTAGGGAGCGATGAAATCACTGGTGAAAGCGATTGATGGTTGCAACGATAGCGATGCGTCGGAAATGTTGGCATCTCACTACGATGCAAATTACATACATCCAGTTAGTTACAGATTTTTTCATCGATCTTAGCTTTAACAATCTTAGCTTTTTAATTGTAAATAATCAACGGATTTTTAATCATTTCTCTTATTAAGGAACGAATTAATAGATTTTTTATATTTTCAGACGACAAACAAATTCTCGCTGCTCGCAACGGGTTTGACGATACATCTCTTGCAAAGCGTTTGTCGAGACGAGGTACGGAATGGAATGGCAATAATAATACCGCTGCGGCATCACTCAATGAAATCCGAATACTGTGGCTATTGTTTCTTCAATAACATAGCTATAGGAGCGAAAAAAATGTCGAGGAGCAATTTTGCAAAAAAAATGCTCATTGTCGATTGGGATGTTCACCACAGTCAGGCTACTCAACAAATGTTCTACGACGATCCGAGGTTAACGAAAAAAAAAAAAAACGCATTGGCATTGAGAGACGTTTTTATTTATTTTAGTTACATTAATTTTTTTTTTTCAGAGTCGTATACTTATCAATTCATCGCTACGAGAACGGTGAATTTTGGCCAAACTTGAGAGATCCGATTATCTCGCACTTATACCGCGACGAACGATTCAAGTCCGCCGGGTTCTCAGCAGATTTTCGTAGCTATTGGCTCCGAACGTAAAGGAAGTCTATCGGTCGCCTCAAGCGTCGGCAACATCGACGCCGAAAAACCGGACAACATCGAACGCGAGAAAACAAAAAGCGACAATGTAATTATCGCAATGTTGGAATTTTACGCTTTTACTTGGTCGCTGTAAGATTCGCAGTACACACGATCGTTCGGAAGCGTGGATCGACGAGCCAAAAGACCGTAAGATTCTTCGCTCCAAGCGTAAAATTTCGCAATTACCAATGAATCCGACTGCACAATCTTCCGACGTCGGAGACGTAACTAAAACGGAAGTTATTCGGAATTCCGATGTTCCGGATGAATCGGAAAAAAATTGCGAAGATTTCATCGAAACGGAAGCGAAAATTATTGACGATATTATTAGCAATGACGAGGTACTTGTCACCAATGAAACTTCGACGAACAATTTTGTCGAAAATGAGAGTTCGGAAATTGAAAGCGAAAGCAAAGACGATACTCTGTCGGAAGAAAAAACGATGCCGAATGAAATTACGGAAGATAGCATCGTAATTGATTCGTCTTTACTTCGCGACACTTTGAACACCGAAGATCGCGCATATAAATCGTCAGAAAAGATATCCGAATGTTCCATGGAAATTGTCGAAGTACCGGAAGTTCCTTCGGCTTTCGGTACCTTTTTCAATATGATCAAAGCATCGATACTCGGCGCCACCGATGAGGCATCCTCCGTCGATGGTAAATACGACATTTCACGAAAAAGCTCGATGACCAACGAGGAAAATATTCTCGCCGCTGAACCAAATTTGAATCCACTAAAAGACAAAGATACCGGTGATCATATACAATAATTGATTGAATTATTTCCTCACATTCCGATCGAGTCGTTGACGGCATTTTACGTTCAGCAATGCAAAAGAAACTTCGAATGGGCGGTCTAGTAAGTATTGTTGGAGGACGCGAGCGATTTTACTCTCAAAGGTTTGGAGATAAAACGCGAGAATGACGATGAGATCGGACGATTGTCGATAACGATAAAAAGAGAAAAATCGAACACGAGAATTGAAAAATGTTCGCACAGCTCGACTCCGAGACATCGACGAAATAAGAGCAAAGATTTTCGTAGTTTTTCCAAGGAATTTGTGGAAAATCACGACTGGCCGAGCGGCGACAATTTACACGTTGGTGGAACGATAACTATCGCAAAAGACGACGACGACGAGGAAGCGATTTATCAACAGATCTATCAAGTATCAAGATACGCTACGAGATTTCACCGCTTGAAGAGGCAAGTTTCTCAACAAAGTTCTTATCAAAAAAAGAAAATTTGTTCCCTCCCGTAAAATTTTTATTTTTAATCAATAACTTTTTTTTTCTTTTTTTTCAGAGTTTTAATCGTCGATTGGGACATTCATCACGGGCAATGGAACCCAAACGATTCTCGCCGACGACCCGAACGTTCTCTACGTATCGATTCATCACTACGACAACGCGAGATTCTTTCCGAATTCGAAAGAAGCGAATTACACGTTCGTGGGGACGGGCCGAGGCGAAGGATTTACAGTTAACACTCCGTGAAATCGAGTAAGAGCTGCAGATCCAAAGAAATTTTTTATTTTTTAATTTAAATTAGACTTTTTTAAGGAAAAAACTTTAAATTAAATTTTTTATTTTATTTTTTATTCAAAATTTTTACACGGTAACAATAGCGATTGATTGTTTATAAGGCGCTGTTTCATCGCTCTTGACAATTGAAATATTTATTTTTTCAGCCGCGCACTTGAGTAAATTTAATCACGAGATTCCGTGGACATACAGCGATACGGAAAGGTCCATTTTTTTAATCTAACGTTCGATGTACCGCCACCTCCATTGTTCAAGAATGAATTCACCAAGAACATCATTCTTCAGGTTAGTTTCTTATTTTACTCTTAATTACTATTTGAAAATCGGAAACTTACGTGCTTTACGATGGAAGAACAATGCGCTATATCGTCGAAACAAAAGTGAGGGAAAAAAAACATTCGAATAACGCGATACGAGATCGTTTGTTAATTTCGCCTCTTCGTCCGACAAACACGCGTGAGATTTATAACGACAAAATATATTGCGGCGAAAATTTGGCGAAAATTTGACAGTGACATAAAAAAAAAAATATTCGATGGCAGAATTCGAGGCCGAGGATTCCGATGAATCGGTCGTGAATTTACCGCGCACCGGACCGCGACGCAATCAAATTAAGGAGCGAATTTTCGAGGGATATAGTTACGTGTTGAATAAGAAGGGAATCGAGGGTACTTTGTAAGTACATTTTTTTTTTATTGTTCGTTGTTCGTGTGATTGCAGTACTCCCCTTCGGCTCGTACTCCAAACTCACACTCATGAGAAAACAATTTTTCCTCCCTCGTGTCGTAATACACTATTCCCTCTTCATGATTAATTTATTAAATGGTTCGATGCAACGAATATTTTCCGCGAATTTACATGTAGTATGAGATTCCTTTAACGGAAAATGAGTGAAAATATATTGTTTAGTGTAATTTTTAATGTAAATTTTTCTATATTTGTAGATATCTTGTATGCAAGAAAAACACTTCGAAGGGTTGCTATGGTCGAGGAATCCTTGAAAATGGTACATTCACGGTAACTCAAGATCACGAGTGCGGGGATCCGAATCCGCTACTGCAGCCATTACACGAATTTCGATCCGCCCTGAAAGAGGCTATGGCTGAAAGCAGAACGACGGCTCGTAAAGTTTACGACTTAGTTAGTCAGAGGTGAGTCTTTATTATTTTTATTTTATTTATGACTATGAATTTTATTTTTTAAATTTGTAAAAAAAAATCTCAACAAAAATAGCGTAGGAATGTTTATAAGAGCCAGTCAGGCACTTGTGCTGCATCTCTGTCGATCCCCTAATCTATTCTTAATCTTATCTCTCCTACATAACTTGTTTTATAATCCACCAATCATCATTATTAGATTTTTACTCCATTCGATCTCTAATAATTTGAAAGTTTTATCCTCGTGTTTTTTCTTCTCTATCTTATGCTTAAGCTTTTTTCATATTCGCGGTTCCCGATCAGAATCCTCTACCACTTTGCCTCTATCGTTTCTACAGACACGAAATTGCAGCGAGACATTTGCCATTTATTGACGTCCAACGAAATATGAATCGCTGGAAAGAGAACAATATGCCACGAGTTACCGGAAGTCGTACATTCAACTCAATAGAAGAATTTCATGAATGTTTAAACTCGCCGCAGATGCTTGAACGTCTTAAATATCCCGGCGGCCAAATGACTTCTCAATTAATCGAGTCTGCTGTAGGAAAGTCCCTTGCATTGCTAGATGAAAAGTTTGTAGATCGTTTTGTTGGTGCAGCAAAACTGAGCGTCGACTGCACATTTAAGATTACTCCGCGTACTGGGAGCCAAAAAAAAAAGGAGAGTCAAGCTAAAAGAAAGAGAAAAGTTTTGGGCTATCAGGTGCTCATCGTCGTTGCGGAGGTGTCAAATTGTGTACGCAGACGAATAAATAAATAATTATCACGCGGTTTACTAAAAAAGCTTCGGTGATAGGATCAATTCTAAGTTTCAGATATAGTGTTTGTGCGTTATCTTGAAACTTATATTTATTCTGCATTATTTCACTTTTTTCAAATTCTCGGGTTTGAAATTTTTTTAACACTATTGTTACGTACGATCACTCTGTAACTTCACGAGTGTGGTGTCGAATTTTGCTGCGAAAACATATACAAAATTCATGCCTTTATATTTATTTTTCAAAATTGGAAAAAAAAATTTAATAAATATATGAAAAAGAAAATCTGTTTTCTAAAATATTTACAAATTTATTTTAAATGGGAAAAGAATACTTTCACCGGCGATTTATTGAACAATTTGTTTACTTACTTAACTTCTTACTTTACTTCTTGGTATTACTATTGTTTACTTATTTCTTTCAACAGAATTTTCCAATAATGTGGGTCATTATGCCGGAGAAATCCGAAGCGGCATACAAGTCTGTCTTCAAGGTCGTATTGAAACAATTTCGATGCTACCAAGGCGTAGTTATGACAGATTTTGAAATTGCCCTTCGAAACGCGTTGCGCTCCCATATGCCGGAAGCCACACTTGTGGGCTGCTTATTTCACTACGCACAGGTATGACTCATGAGATTTTTCAACATTTTTTTTGCGGAACGATCTAAATATAACTTTGACATTCTTTTTATTTTAGGCGTTGTATAAAAAAGCTCGAAAACTCGGGATTTTACGCGCTGTAAAGAAGAACGAGGAGGGGAAAAAATTGCTCCGTAAATTCGTGGCCTTAGCGCTCTTGCCGTGCCATCTGGTCCAAGAAGGCTTCGAAATAATACGCGATCGTGCGAGTGATGAATTGAAGGATATTTACAAGGATTTTCTCACTTATTATGAAGATTACTGGTTGAAGCAGCGTGGTCCAGACGATTTTAGCGTTTACCGTCAACAATCGCGGACGAATAACGTATCGGAATCACATAACGCATGTCTGTCTCGCAAAATGCAGAAGGGCCCGAGCGGTATAACGTTTGCAAGTAAGCAAGCATTTTCCTTCAACAACTTGTGCATTGTTTTCTATCAATAACAATTGTATCGATTCTTTTCAGCGGAAATTATGGAAATTCAAAGAAAATGCTACCGCGAATTCGAAACGCTCGAAACGACGGGAAAAGCGGTCAGTCGAAGAAAGACAAAATATATTACGAAGAACTGTGAGCTGAATCATGCGTGGAGAGATTTAGACGACCACGTTATTGATATACCAACTTTTCTTTTGCGTTCGGCTTCTATCATTCAGAAGTATCCGAAAACCGCCGTTGACGACAACGACGATGAATCGGAAAGTGAGTACAACATTTATATTTCTTAATATTTATGCCGAGAACAAGATACGTTCTAAAAATTCTGAAAGAGAATATCGTAACAATCTTTTATAATCGTTATATTGCCTTGCAGCGACACGATCAGCAACGCTCGTCGAGAATATTGGCGAACGAGACAACGTCAATAACGTCAGCGATAATTTTTACCCAGAAGCCGGGGGTAGCAACCTTTCCGATCATTCTGAGGGACGAGACAACAACGTTAATGACGTTCGCGATAATTTTTACCCAGATGGCGAGGGTAACAACTTTTCTCATCGTTTTGTTTCATTAAACAACGCTTATGACGTCCGCGAAAGCGAGAGTGCCGACTACTCCGAGCGTTCTGACGAACAAGTCAACGCTATGGACTTCACTAATCGTCGTGAGACCAACGACATCGGCGAACATTATCGCGAACCGGTCATTGACTTCCGTCGTAAAAACTTCATAAGGGAAGTTTTAACGGTGAAATCTGGAACACAGTTAGCTGCGCAGATACTGACGGTCCAGAAGGCGCTGAAGAATACGTCATCCGAATCGCCGTTGAATATTCTCGTTCGGGATATAAATTATCCGACGAGCGAACACTCTTACGCTGCTCTCTCAACGAGTGTTGAGGTGGAATCGACTGTGGATGTCAACATCACTGCCATGGAAAATATTGACATAGAAATGGACAATGTTGAGTCTCAACAGAAATCTTCTACTATTATCCCGGAGAAGACGGAACCCACCGATATAATAAAACCAATCTTAACCGCAAATTTAACGAAAATGGATAGAAACATTGTTCGGAATGTAGCAACGACCGTGCCGAATGCTGCGTGCGAATTAAAATCATCGGCGAAACGATGTCTGGAAGAAGACAGAACGCACGTTAATCCCAAAGTTCCGGTGACCGTGGAAATTCAAAATAAAAGAAAGAAGTGTGGACCTGTACCGAAGAATATTTTGAAATCTCGCCTGACCAATAGAGTCATAACGTTGCCAATTGTGCCAAGTCCCACAGCTAAGACGTCTCGCATTTCAGTGCGAAAAAACAAAGCGACGGGCACGATTATTTGCGAACGAATTTAAACGTTCTTTCTCCGTCAAAAACGACTTTTTCTTATTCTGTTCATTGTTGTTGTGAAGATCGCTGCATTTCGAACGATATGCAAAAAACGAATCATAATACTGTCGTTCAACTTGAACGATACGTTAATTCATTATCATTATTTCAATTTGCGTTTATTCGTGAAATCGTTTCTAGATATTTATTTTCATTGAGTATCGCAATCGCGTCATTTCTCGGTTTTTAGTCATCGCTCAAATCGATGACGAGAGCTATTGCTCTCTTGGTGAGATCATTTTTTGTTATTTCCACAATTTTTTTTTAGCGTTCAATTTTATTTATTTATTTATTTTTACATTTTTCTTCCAGACGCCGGAGTATTGCTGAGCAATTCGGTCGTTAGGACATTGAAGACGAGTCTCGATTGGTGCGTAAAAAATACATTTTCGTCGTCGGATGACGTGAATTTCGGTAGATATCTGTTGCACGCATCGAAAATTTCGTGCACCAACAAGATCCAAGGCGAAGAATTTCGGGTGTTGAAATTACCGATTGTTTTCGACTTCGAACGCGACTGGTCGCGATTATCGAGAGCAAATAAATTTCTGGAGTACGCTTCGATTTATCCGACATTCGATCATCATACGACCTACAAAATTAATGCTTATCTCGCAGCGGTGAGTTTGCTGTTGACGTATCCGCGTGGCGACGTGTTGGATACATTTTTTTTCAAATCTTTCGTAAAACAAATGCTATTATATCTAATTGCATGTATTTTCGTTTAACTCCCGAATGCACAGAATAATATATTGAAAATAGAAAGATAATCCGAACTGAAGAAATACATAATAAAATATGTTAGAAAAATGTATAAATTTTTGTTGTTGTTTTCAGAGGGAATTGACGAGAGTAGAAGGCGAGATAAGCGCATTACGGAAATGGATTCTCGCGAGCGCTCGTCTTGCGCCGGAAAGCATGCGAAACGTCTCGTGGCCGATAGGAAATCAGCCGGAAAATCGGGCGTTTGGTCGCTTCGATCTGCAGTCGTGGATTTACTTTAACGAGACTCACAGCTTCATGGATACGGATTTCGAGAACGCGAGAGAATCTTTGGGAAGCGCGAAAATCGATGATAAAAGAATTATCTATAGCGCGTCGAAGAGAATCGAAAGAGAATATCGCGGTTCGTTGATATACGAGAGATTGATAAACGGATATCGTAGATTCGATGCATCGCGAGGTATGGACTATATACTCGATCTGCAATTCCTTAAAGTTCCGAGCGGCAAAAGAATTGTAAAGAGAATCGAAGTTTGCAAACCTTTGGGAAAAGTTGAGATACTCGCCGTTCCCTACGTTACCGAAAATTCCCGAATAAATATGATATTCGTCGTTAATTCGTTGATGAAAGAGGAAAGTCTCGAGTTTCTGGAGCGCTACAGCGAGTCTTGTATGGAAAAGAAGGACAAAACTTTTCTGATGCTCGTTATTATAGGAAAATTTATCTTTAATTTTTTTTTACGTGAAAACATCTTTAGCGAAAATTCTGGATGCAAATAATCGTAAAAAAACGTTACGAATCTTCTAGAAATTGCGAAAACGCGACCCAATATTTATTAGGAAATTCGCTAATCTATTCGATAGAATCAAGAAAATTATCAAACAATTAATTATGCAATGTAACTGCGTGATAGAAAAAAAAAGATTTAAAACAAATATATATACAAAATAAAGCGAATAGAAAATAAAAAATAAAAGAAAAACTTCAAGTGCTTCTGCAATTTTATAGAAATTATTTGAGAAGATGAGTAACGATATCGTTCTCATTGTATTCGTATATATATAACACCATCGTTCGACTCTCATTTTTTTCAGTCAGCATTTGTTTTTCACGGCGCGTCTCTTCCGAGGTCTTCTCGAGGATACGCCATTACCGCGCAAACTATCAACGGAGCAAAAACGAAAAACAAAGCTACAAGAAATTTGCGAAGTTGCAGCATAAACATCAAAAATGTAAGTAACATTCACAATTATAAACTTTGGTTTGATAAAAAAAATGATTAAAGTAATAAATACTAATAAGAAGATACATGTATTAAAAACTATAAGACAACATACAAAAAATACATTCTCTTAAAAAAATAAATAAATAATAAATAAATTCTGTAATAAATAATAAACAAATTCTTTTTTTTGTTTCAGATGTCTGATAAAGAAACACAAACTACGACTGCTGACGCATTGGAGAAAGAGAAACAGATTGGAGAAAGATGATTAAGGATGCGAAGAAAAAATTCCGTCGCTATACTAAACTGCAAGCCGAAGTACAAGAGTTACTCCGCTACTCGAAGGAACTTAAAATACCAAAAATGCCATAAATGTAAAAAAAAATCAATCGTTATGTCATTTCATTAATTCTAACCTAAACATTTCAACCCAAATGTTTTTATAAATTCGACAAATAATAAATATCAAAACAAACAAAAACATTAAAAACAATATCATTTTATTTCTCGTATTTACATTTTTTATTCTATTTACATTTCAACCAAAATGTTTTTACAAATTCGATAAATAATAAATAACAAAACAAACAAAAACATTAAAAACAATATCATTTTATTTTTAGTATTTACATTTTTTATTCTATTTACATTTCAACCAAAATATTTTTACAAATTCGATAAATAATAAATAACAAAACAAACAAAAACATTAAAAACAATATCATTTTATTTCCAGTATGTACATTTTTTTATTCTATTTACATTTCTCCCCCGCGGAACGCGCACAGCTGATAAATCAGCGGGGCCTTATTTGACGGCTCGCATTGACCTCGTGGCGCCATCTCGCGTTACTTGGGGCAACGAAACCCGCGCAGCTTTTAACCGGAAGTCTAGCAGACAGGATTCGTCTCTTTAGCTTTCGTGTATTTGTCCGGGGTGTATTTAGCAGTCTCCCACCAACTTTTTAGGAGAGGACTAGGAACAATCTCGCGTCTTTGTGTCAATTTGGCACTTCAGCGCTCAGCTCGAAAGTTGATATATATCGTGACATACCAATTTTTTAGGAGTGGACAATGATGATGAAAAAAGGTTAATACGATTAATACGAGTCCGCTTCTAAAGAGTTGGTGGCGATATTTAATCGAATCGTATCGAAAGTATTGAAATGCGATTTTTATATTGTTTTCGCTTTATTCGTGTCGTGATTGGTCGAGATTTGACAGGAGGTAACCTCCTAGTTGACGTAAATGAATGATGATAAACAAGTTAATAGGAATATCACGCACAGGGCTGGGAGTTTGTTGGCGCTGCAGTGCTTCGATCGAATTTGAAATCTTTAAATGAGTAATTTGGTAATGTAATGCACGATTTCGTCGTGCACGAAATCGTGCGATCGTGGTTTGCACGATTAAGGTGGTTCATGCAGTACTTTGAAGTCACACCAGTGACTATTACTAATGCTTTCAAGTATCATTGATTTTTTTCTTAAAAATTAATTATAGGCTTAGATTAATTATTCGTAACATTTTTTCGTTATTGGACCGTTGTCATAAAATGAAAATATCGGTGTAAAGTCTCGAGTTTGACTAGAGTTGCAGCCATATGTTTTTACGAAGAAGCACAGCTTGACAACGCCACGATTTCAATGGCTCGCGGAGCGTCCGTGAATGAATGAACAGCCTCGGCAAAGAGGTCGTTTCGAAAAGAAGCAAAAAATTCAGTGGAAGGAAAATGTCATCGCGGGAGCTAAGAGAAGAAAATTATCTCGCGAAGAACATGATGATTATATCGCAAAAGTCGACGGTCAGCGAATAATGAACGTCAAGAGACTCGCCGACGATATGTGGTGTCAATCGTGTAACGCAGCGCTTTCATTTCGACACGTTGAAAATGAAAATATTCTCGGTTTGGCGATCATTTTTCATATTCGGTGTCAAAATTGCCATATGCTTAAAAGAGTTGATTCATCGAATCGGGCAAGAGCCGCTGGCGATAATCGAAAACGTTTGTTTGACATAAACTACAAAGCTGCGATAGGTAAGTGAAAAAATGTTATGTTTCCGGATTCCCTGTCTAATAGACGATGAATTTTTAGGCATTATTGATGGAGGCATTGGGGTTACGCAGCTAAACACGGTGTTATCAACAATGAACATTCCAACGGTCCATTCGACGACGTTGAAACGATACGAGCGTTCCGTCGGAGTAGCTATTGAGGCAACTACGAAGGAGAGCTGTTCCGAGGCGATAATGGTGGAAAAGAATCTTTCTCGCTCGATAGACACGTGAGTAATCATTTTTTATGCCTCGCACTCATCGCTGCGAAGCACGACGCAGTTACTAAAGTAAATATTAATTACAGGTCGGATGCTGTACAAGAAGAAGATCCACTGACCATTGCAGCTTCCTACGATGCAGCTTGGCCAAAACGAGGGAATGGTCATACATATGATAGCTTAGCAGGTACTTCGGATATTTAGGATAAACGTAATGTAGGGGAACACCGTGTTTGCATGGATTTTCCATGTTAAAACGGATCAAAACATTTCCTACTTTTATCCTAATTTCTGCACTATTTATACACATCGTACATACGTATCAGTTTTGGATTTTTTAAATTTTTTGAACGTCGAAAAAAATCATTATCGGGATATAATTTAAATTCACGTAGAGTCTAGTAATATTTACTGTACATTTTATCGTGAAAGCTCCGTTTTTTACGAGTTCTCCAATCATGAATCGTAATCTATTTATACTTATATACAATTAATCAAATTTAATCAATTTTTTATTTCCAAGTTTTTATATTAAATGTATTTTTTTTTTAATATGTATTCTTATCGTAATCGTCGTTTTGAGAAGAAATAAAAATGCTCATTCCCGAAGCATCTTGTTGCGACAATTTAAATCCAGGGCGTGATTCCTATTTCCGATCCTGCTGCCATGTTCCTATTCTCCGTTTCGTTACAGCTCTTGGAACTCTCATCGGCACCAAATCGGGGAAGGTACTTGCATATGGGACTCGTGCGAAGCACTGTCGACCGTGTCAAGCCGGGCATAGCCCACATGATCACGATTGCCGGCTGAACTGGACTGGAAGTGCAAAGGCTATGGAGCCAGATATTGCCGTCGAAATTGTCGCGAAAAATAAAGACTTCGAGAAGCACAACGTGAGGTTAGGCACCCTGATTGGTGACGACGATAGTTCCACAATCGCGGCTGTTCATCGTGAAAGTAGCCATCCGGTAACTAAGTGGTCCGATCTTAATCACGCTACGAAGAAGCTAAGCAAGGCGTTGTGGGCTCAAAAAATACCGAGAGACGTTATAGAGCATCTGAAATACTGTTTCGGTTGTGCTCTAAAGAAGAACAAGGGTGACGTCGAGACTGCAGAAAAAGCTATAAAAAATATCGTGCCTCATGTGTTCGATGAGCACGATAACTGTGGCGAATGGTGCAGATATGCAGAAGATCCGGATAATTATACGCACAGCGGGTTTCCGGGAGGCAAAGGTCTTACCGGACAGACAATGAGGCAAACGCTTACTGCTATCTTCGACGTTTTTTGGAAAAACGCGGACAAACTAGCTCCATGTGGTTCTAGTCAGGTGAACGAGGCGTTCAACTCGAGCGTATCGGCCAAAAGTTCGAAAGCTCACCATTACGCAGGTTCCGAATCTTTTGATTTTCGAGTTGCTGCCACTGTTTGCAAGAAGAATATCGGCACCACTTATATCGTCGATGTAAATAAGAAGCTTGGACTCTCTCCTGGAAAAGTAACGGAAGAATTCCGGAATAGGAAAGATCACCAACGCGCCAAGCGAAAAGAACGGGCCATGAAGCCCGAAACTAAGAGGAGACGTCTTTTCGAGCAGAAGAAACATACGAATAAGAAGAGTAGGGCCGAGAGAAAAGAAGGAATCACTTATTCGAGTGAATGTGGACTCGACGGGATCGCGGAACTTATTGATAGTCCTACAATAAGCCGAACTCCATCTGACGAGAGTCCTCTAGTCTACTTTGACCTCGAAACGACGGGTCTTTCGATGAAACATTCGGAAATTTGCCAGATCGCAGCAAGATACGACGATGAAGAGTTTAGCGCTTACATGGTGCCTCTGCGATCTATCACGAAAAACGCTGCAGACGTGACTGGTCTGTCAGTCTGCGCCGGCGAAATGTTTCTCCACGGAGAGAAGGTCGAAACGACTCCGTTTGATATTGCTCTGCAGAACTTTCTGCAATGGCTCAGGCAAATAGGCAAGGACATCACTCTGGTTGCCCATAATGGATTCGCGTTCGACTCGCGATTTATAATTAGAGATATACGCGCTTATAATCTATGGGAAGAATTCTCTTCAATCGTTTACGGATTCGCGGATACTCTTCACGTTCTGAAAGCGAAATTGCCTTCTCGAACGGCGGCGAAACTCAAATTCACGCAAGTCGATCTGGCGAGTGATTTACTAGGCAAGAATGTCACAGCCGAAGCTCACAATGCGTTGAACGATGTGAGAATCCTGCAGCGAATCGTCGACATAGCAGAAGTCACACACGAAGGATTGATGCATCGCTCGAAATCTGTCACTGCTATCGTGCAGACAATGCAAAGGTCCGCTTTAAAAAATACGAATAAGACCACGATGGACTGTATGCAGGGATCAGTGTCAGCCGGGATGAACGGCAAGATGGCTGAAGCAGGTATCACCCTAGAACTCTTGCAACGTGCTTATCAAAAAGGTAACGATAAGGGAGTAGAGCTTCTACTCGGCGAAGATATTGGAGGACGTCCGAGAGTAACAAAAAATAAAAAGGTGCTCCGAAACGTTATCTCTAAGGTCATGGAGACCATCGAAAGCACGAAAAGCAATCCATGAATGCCGCTTTGATGTTGTTATCATTATTTAAAAAAATGTACGGATATATTTATTAATATTTAATAACGAAGATAATATATATTAACCAGATTTAAAATCCTGTAACCTGTGTTAAAAAATAAATATAACGCCCTGTTAATATGATGACTGTAATTAATTAAATATTCTAAAATTTTTTTATTTACTTTGCAACAATTCCCCGATGGTCAATACGGATATTTAAAAAAATATGTACGTTTCTTTATAAGACCCATTATACCTCCATTAAAATATGAGAAAATGGTAAGTTACCGACTGGAACTCGTGCTGCGTCATTAACGCGAGCGACGTTGCCAAGTCGCCAGGTGAGTGTAGCGGCGGCCGCCATGACTCTCTCGTCGCGTTGAAAATTGCCGAAAATTTATCGGAATTTTCGCTTTATCTTTCAAACGGAACAGTTAATCAGTCTGGTGTGGCGAACGTATTTTCGGAATTGTTCATGAAATCGATTAAGCGTTTATTTATTCTTTAATCTAGTCGACAACTACGAACTTTTGGTTTGAACGCGCGAACTAGCTATGTTTTCCTATCCTCACCGTGTAAAATTGTCTATGTTTACGTACATATTTCTTCGAAACCAAACGGTAAAAAAATGCCAAATAATTCAGACACGTTCTAGAAACCGTAATCTCAGATTTGATACCAAATTTATCGATCTATCTACATTTTATCTAAATGCATGAACCACGTTAATCGAATTACGGAATTTATTTGATCCTTTTAATTTAGTAATTAAGATATAATTTGTGGTTAAAACAATATTTTGAAAAATAAAATGGGGGCCCCCTCCCACGCCCCCATCAGTGAGACTCGCCTGTTCTGTATCAGATTTAGGTTCGCTATCAAAAACTGATGGCGAACGAACCTCCGATGTGTAGTCTCTCCTTTAATGAATACGAAATCAATATATGGATTGTATTGGGTTAAAATTTTCCTGTATTATTATTTGATTCTGTCAGAGATTTTATAATATATTTTTCAAACTTAATAATGATTTATACTTGCAGCGTATATTATCTGTAGCGCCATTGCAATAAAATGCTTGTTTATCGATATAACTCTTTGTACACGAAATTCTTTACGATTCCATCGTGCTGCGGTCCCAGATAAACTTTCAGAGATTCCCAAGAACGCACGCGAGAGAAGGCTACATATAATTGACCATGGTTGAAAACATCTCTGCGAAGATCAACGTTCGAACGTTTGACCCTGCGATTTATTGATGGTCATAGCGAAAGCCACTTTCACTGGAAACTGACGTCGTTTGAACGCGAACGGATACTCATTCTCGCAGTAAAGAGTGATACGATGCAAGAAAATTATCTCTCCGGTTTTGTCACCGGAAAGAATCTCACATCGCAAAAACCGTGTTTCCTAAATCTAAAACCAGCAATCTCGTACCGTTGCACAAACCTTCGTTGATGCTTGAATTGCGGATTAGCATGATGATACAGTACTTACGGAGACGCAGTTCGTGAGGCGGCAAACTGGGGGTGATAGGGTATTCAAGTACTCGGGTAAGATCGTTTCGTTGATTTCGTCGTTGTCACCACAATTTTCCGTGCTGTCAACGCTCGTGTAGAGGCGTTCCGTAGCACTGTCGAATAAGTCCATGACTCTGGAGTTGATTTCTTCAACGTCGACATTCCGAGCGGACAGTATGGCACATTTCGCTACTTGTTTAAACTTTCTTGCTCTCACCAATTGTCCACATGTATCTTCAACTATGTCTCGATCTGCGAGGGCCAAACAACACGCTGGAATTTGAAGATTGTCATCTACATTGTTAAGAAGTCCATCACCAACGTTGAGCAAAAATTGAGCGAATTCTACTTCGTTGGGTAAAACTCTCATATTTTCAGTTAGCGCGTACTTCGAAAAGTGTTGCCATAATGCACTGTACTTGATTGATAGATTCACTGTTTCGCTACGCGTGCCTCGTACCAAGACCGGAAGAAGTTGGCGAAAATCTCCACCGAGAACGATAACTTTTCCACCAAAAGGTTTATTATTGTTCATTATGCCTCGGAATGTTCGGTCCGCCACTTCGAGTGCGTAACGTGGAGCCATAGGTGCTTCGTCCCAGACGAAAAGATCGACGTTTTTCAAATACTCACCCTGTTTCGATTGCACTTTTATGTTCGATGTGGAATCGGAGTACAAAGGTACTGGAAGTCCGAATGTTTTGTGTACCGTTTTACTCTCTGGAAGCAAAATCGCTGCGATTCCGGTCAAAGCCATTGCATTGACGCATTTGCCTCTACCTCGGACGAGATTCGAAAGAGTCGTATATGTAAAAGTCTTGCCGGATCCTCCGGGGCCATCGATATAGAAACAATGTTGCTCTGCGTTGTCGTTATCAAGTGCATTTAGAACGGCATCCACGAAGGCCTTTTGAGTAGTGTTGAGCTGCTCGTATTGTTGCGTGCCGATTTCGATTAATTCGGCAGGCAACGCCTCAGGCTCGTCTTGATCCAAGATCGCTACTTGTTCCATCGACGGAAATTGCGATAGATTTGAACCTTCTCTATCGAGCATGCGAGCGATTTGCATATACGCTTTTCTTTGCGCTTGCTCCATACCTATCCGTCTCGCATAATCCTCAGATAGCTTGTTTTTAAATTCCTCCCATAGGTCCTCCGGATTAATCGGTTGACAATGAATCAGAATTCTCACGAATAGTCTTCGAAGGAGCCCAGGCATCATCCAAACTGCAGCTTCGTCTATTGCTCTTCGCCACTCGTCATCATCTTCGATTAAACCTAGAGCTAAGCACGTTGCAATAAAATTTTCACATATTTGGCCATCTACGGTCCTCAAGTCTTCGAAACTTTTGGCTCCTTTAACCTTTAATAAAAGCAAACGAAGATGAAACAATTCGGTCTGAGCCGGACTTACCGAATATATTCGTCCGATTGCATGATGTCCACGCTGTCGTTTTTCCCATCTCGAAACGGTTCTTCCATCAACATCTCTTTTTTGTACACGTAACGCGATGGAATATCGGGATATGCGAGTTGCCTTGCAGACTCGTCTCGAACGTTCAACTCGAAGTAATCCATGAGCATTGTTACACGACTAATCGCATTTCTTATCCCATCTTCATTCATGTCCGACGGAATTGTGACGCTGTGCTGGTTTGGCAGATGTACCGGAAGACGTATAACTGGATGACTTTTTTCCTGCATTTTTTTGTCGAGAATACGCCAAACTGCCTCATTTGGTCCCACATAGCGAGCTTCAGTGTGATCTTTTACTTCGTCATGATCAAGGACACATTCTTCACCATCTCCATTCTCATTGTTTGTTATTTGAATTGCGGCTGCGTCATATCCCTTATAAATGTATTTATACAAGTATTTCGGGGCAGTAATACTCGTTACAACCTCCACATTAATGTGGGAGTTGAACATTTGGGATAACGTCGGACAATACGGAACGACCCAGCGATTATCGACGGCGTATCCGCCTCGACGTTCGTATAGAGCTCCGGTGTCTCTTCTACGATAATGCGGGTAAGAATCTGCATCGATTGTTGTTTCTCCGTGAAATGATTTCGGAAAGCGTTTGGAGCATTTTCCATTCACCTCGCACCATGCCCCGCAAGGTCCATGGATCATGTTGCGCATAACGATTTCATGCAATATAGGATTCGATTGGGGATCTGGAATTTCCGCACATATGAATCTGTTAACCATTTCTGGACTTGTTAGCTTATGTTTTAGTGTCACCAGTAAGTGGATATGTAGCAAACCACGCTTTTGCGAGTCGATCGTGTAAACGTACGCTTGTATTTCGCCAAAGAAATTTTGTCGGGTGATTAGATCAAGTAAATATTTTTTCGTAACTCGTGCATGAATCGCGGCACTTTCCATGGCAGTCTTGCGAGCCGAAAGTGGCCCATAGCATGCCAATCGCGAAATGATCGAGTCGCGCATGCGCAGTTCGTATTTTGTTCACTTTCGGCCCTTGGGATTTTACTTTCGACGTTTTCGCCCCTGGAGACATAACCTCACTTTTCAGTGTTCGTCTCGCGCGACTGCCATTCCAAGTGCCGCAGATTCATGCACTCGTTACGAAAAATATGATGTGCAACGAGGGTCGAATTGGCGATTGCGACTCGTGTGATTGCAGCCCTCGCTTCGCTCGGGCAGCAAACCTCACACTCGTCGCAATCGTCAACTTTCGACCCTTGTTGCACAATATACTATTTCTTCATATCGAAGACACGCGTAGTGAGATCTGGTCGGTCTGAGGGTTGTTGGCCAGGAAGTAAATTTTCCTTGATTTCACGCCAGTTCGGATTGCAAGTCATCGTGATAAAAAGATCTGGCTTGCCAAATTTTCGAACTATTCCCATTGCGTCTTGATAGTGCTGCACCATATTTCGCGGTGAGCCAGTGAAGGTCGAAGGTAAGATGACAATTCGTCCGACCCGTGCATCCGCGTCATGCGCAGTAGTGTTCAGATAATCTATCAATCCGATGTAGGTTTCCGCACGTATCTTTGCTTGATTGGATCTTATAAATTCGATGCGATCCTTTTCAACTTTTACATAATGGTCTACAACCCATTGTTGGTATAATCGTCGTCCCAAAAGAATAGCGTTTCTTCCGTCATTTTTGCGGATTGCCATTCGATGTCTTACATATGCTTCTCTTGAAATCCGTTTACGGTCATTAGCTGTTTGTCTCAGATTTCGATGCCAACCTCGAGTACCAAACGGATAAAACAATGGGTAGATCCAAGGTTCAACATTCGGATCCATGATACTGACGAATTGTAGTTCTCTCATGTTTTTGTTACATATAGTAACGTACGAATCAGGAATCTCACCATCAGCAGTAGTTGAAAAAACAGCAGCGACTTCGTTACTTCGTTGGAAGTTGAATCGGCGGCGATCCATACCTGGTTTCAATGTAAAAAGTAACTGTGGTTCGCCACGTTGCCTGTCATCGGATTCATGTACTTGTCGTTGTTGCGCTTGCAATTCTTCGCCCATCATTTGATATAATTGAGCAAAGACGTTATTGTCGCGCATGATGCGATCGATTGCTCCAAGTAGACCTCGGTCAAGAGCTGTGTTCCGACGTTGCAACAAATCCACTGCTTCATTCGAATCGCTGATGAATAGTTGACCGTAGCTCGGCAATTCGTTGGAAGCTGGATATAATGCTGTATTTATTTGATAGTAAATTTGGCCTTGTATTTTGAAGCAATACGGTCCGGGGCGTCTTCCTTCGAAGTTCATCAAATTGGCGTTAAAGGATGTGAATGAAAACGAAACGTTGTAATTTCGAATACGCTCGAAAAATGGGTTCGACTTTTCATGTGTCCCATTGAATAATGAACCTAATTCTTCGGGTATGTCTGGTAGGCGTTCAAGATTGACTTTGCCATGAGAGCAGCAATCATGGAACGAATTTCGTATGTTAGATACTTTTTCGCATACGAAATGTGCAGCGTTACAATGTGTACAACGTTCGGTCAAACTACCACCGTAGTGTTCCTGTCTATTACCTTCGGTCAATCTGTTGGTATGTTGTTCATTGTTGTGATCACATAGTGTTATTTCTCGGTGTAGATCTATGACACGTGCGGCTTGTTGAGGCTCTAGCAATTCGACGATGCGCTCCTGTACCACAACTTCTCTTTCGGTTTCTGTGAGCAAATTTCCTCTGTCTGTTTGGAGTTCTTGAATTCCATTGTTGTCTGTTGTTAATACCGATATGCTTTCTGCTTCTGTTTCGATAAGGTTCAAGAGTTGATTATTCCAAGAATCTTGTACGTTTGTCTCTTCAAAATTTACAACAACACGTTTTCATGTCAGTGTCAATCTATCTTCTTGACATCTGAAGTCTGAAGTAACTTCTTGTACATCTGAAACCATTCGATTGTTCGGTATAACTGGTAGTACATCTTGTGGAGGTTTTTTTAATTTATCACGTCGACGTTTTTGGCTTTCAGCATTTTTTTCTAATTTGGCACGCTTTAATTTTTCTTCTTCTTCAGGCGTCCGAATAATCTTTCGTCTTCCCATTATGCACTTTTATTGAATACTTGAGATTTACTTTGTATTTGCATCAAAGCAGAAGTCAATTTCTTTAATCAATAATCCTTTCGTGTAAATGTAAATTAAATACGTGAAAAAAAAGTTGGTTCATTGAAAATTATTAAAACAAAGGATTCTGTTTAGGTTGAATGAATATGCGATTTTATTGCAAGAATGTACGAGTCTTTATTTTCTGGTGTTGATTGATAATCGCCATATTGCTTACTGACTAGCTTTCTCTCCTCTTCCGCTGAGGTTCGTTTTTTCCTCCGAGAGAGGCGCTCTACTCAGGAACATCCCGCCTCCCTTGAAAGACTCTCTTTGAATAAGCTATTGTACATACTTGTAAATAATAATATATAGTGATAATGAATATTTAATAACATTATTTACAGAAATGGTATTTCGTAAACCACGTGGTTGAACATTCGTCGGAACATAGTAGAACAAATTAAATGAATAGACTTCTGATATGTATTTTATGAAAATAATAAGAGTATAAAGAAATATAGATAAAGTAGTAATGAACGTAGTTGACAAATAAATACGAATGGAGCCAGAGGACGAATATTTCCGCTATTCTAGTCTTCTTCCTTTGGCAATAGACAGAGCTTCTTCACAGCTCTCTTAAAGAGCCCGCCTGAGGTGCGCACGGTAGCTACTCTCACGACGTTGTCAGCTCCCGGATGCACTGCGACTACGCGCCCCATAATCCAATGAAGCGGTGGATTGTTGTCTTCCTTTATGAGTACTAATGCCCCGATTTCTAAGTTTGCACCCTTCGTGAACCACTTGTGACGTTTTTGCAACTCTTGACGTTTGCCAGATAATCGTGTTCGGCTGGCAATAAGAGTGAGTCCCCAATCAGGAAGTGGGCTGGGGTTAACGCTGCGATGGTATTGGGATCGTTCGATATCGGAGTGAGAGGTCGGGAGTTTAGGATCGATTCGATTTCAGTCAAGAGCGTATAATACTCCTCAAATGTCGATACAAGGCCCTTAGTCACCGTATTGAGATGACACTTTGTCGACTTTACCGCCGCCTCCCAGAGGCTACCGAAATGTGGCGCTCTTGGTGGTATGAATTTCTACTAAATTTGCTGCCGCGCCAAATGATCGGAGATCGTTTGTTCCTCCTTTCGCAAAAAATCATAAACTTCTTTTAATTCGCGTGCTGCGCCGACAAAGTTGGTACCATTATCGGATACTATCTGTGAACTTATTCCTCTCCTTGCCGCAAATCTTCGCAGTGCAGATAGAAAAGCTTCGGTAGACAACTCCGAAACGACCTCTAGGTGCGTAGCTTTTGACGCAAAGCATATGAATACTGCGATCCAAGCCTTCGAACTATGCACTCTTCCGCGCCTGCGACTCTCGCGTACCTGGAGAGGCCCTGCATAGTCTACTCCAGTATTCGTAAAGGGCTTCAGTGAGTCTTGAACGCGTTCTTGTGGAAAATCACCCATCGATACTTCTGGTGATTTTGGATTGCGACGATAACATTGGACGCAACTTCTTGTCACTTTTTGAGATTCTCGACGGCCGTTGAGAATCCAATATCGCTGTCTAATCGAATGCAACAACTGCTCGGATCCGCAATAAGCAAACGTTGATGCTCTCTTTTTAATAAAATCTTTGTCATGTGATGTCTGTCCGGCAGGATGACCGGATGCTTCTGTGTTTCCGGAATATTTGCTCGAGACAGTCTCCCACCGACTCTGATAACTCCGTCGTCATCGAGATAAGGGCTGAGTGGCGCGAGTTTGCTACCTTTTGGTACTTGCTGTTTCTGTTCCAACGCGAGTCATTCTTATACAAATGATTCTCCTTGCGTCATCCTCGCGATTGCCATTTCTGCGTGCGCTAGTTCTTGAACCGATAACGCGTCGTTTCTTTTTGCACCTAACGTGTTCGCTTTGAATCTTAGGCAATATGCAATTACCCGTTTCATTTTGTCGAATGAAGAGAAGTCCTTCAAGACATCGCATGTCACTCTCGTTACTGCGAATGCCGCCGATGCTTTCATCTCCGAAGTGTCCACGTCATTTGCCTTTCGCTCAGGCCATTCTCCTGTAGTCAGCCACACTGGTCCGTGCCACCATAGCTTACTTTGCATCAATTCTTCGACCGAGATTCCTCTGGATATCAGATCCGCGGGATTGTCCTTTGACGGGACATGCAACCACGATGCTTCGCGGTAGAAGTTTTGCGAATGTTCGGCGAAGTTGCGATCCAACTCAATACAATTGTTGAGTCGCTCCAGAGGACTACGTTCCGGATTTTTTCGCCCAAAGCTGCGCTCGCCGTGTTGCACAGTTTAGCAAGTAAGAGTGCCACGTTTAGCTCAGGCTTCGGTAGCGATATAGTTTTGAGCGGTGCCACCCGACTCTTCGAGCTGATTAGGTGTGAAATTGTTCCACCCTGCGAGTTTTTCGAGACTGCGTAAACGCACGCACCGTAAGCCTTTTCGGAGGCGTCGCCAAACCCGATGAGGTCGAATCTTACTTCGGAATTTTTCGGATTTATGTTTCTCGAAATGTGCATGTCGTTAATTTTTGCCAATTAACCGTAGTATTGATCCCAACTTGCTTGTAGATCCTGCGGCAGACTTTCGTCCCAACCTATTGGCAGTTGCCACATGCGCTGCATTATGCTCTTTGCGTTGACGAGTACTGGTGCCAAGAGGCCTAGCGGGTCGAAAATCTGTGCTATCGTAGATAACACAATTCTCTTCGTCCTTTTCGGTGATTTATCGATGAGTACCTTATATCTCATAATGTCGAATTTAGCATCCCATAGAAGGCCTAACGTTTTTAGTGCTCCTTCTTGGTCGATCATCATAAGAGGATCCACTTCTCTGCTTTGTGATAAGCTTTCTAAAATCCTGTCGTCGTTCGAGCGCCATTTTCTTAAATTGAATTGGCCTTCCTGTAAAATCTGTGATAGTTGCTGTTGCAACGCGATTGCCTTCTCGATTGTGTCCGTACCCGTGAGCACGTCTTCCATATAGAAATCTTGATTGAGTGCTTTTGCTGCCTGTGTTACGATCGCGCAGCAAGAGGATCAGTTTCCGCGGATCCAAATACGCGCAGCGCGACTCGAAACCCCTATCACGCGCGCCTAGAATGACTTCGTGCTGACGAGGGCCGCAGCGGTAAGTTCCGCTGCTGCCGCCGTTAGCACGAATGTAATTGAATAACCGAATAGACGCTAAGAAATAGATATTAGTTAAGTTACCAAAAAGGCTGACCGACGCGTGACTCGGTAACGGATATCGCGAGAGCGTTCTCCGTCGCCGAGTCCGCTGATAACAAAACCGCGAGAATCGCAAAAACCCCCCCGGCTAGCCACCCGCCGATCGCGAGATCGGCGGATGGGTGCGCCGGGGAAATTAGTCCCGTTTAGACAACGAGAGCGAAAAGCTAGTCGCGGTAAAACTCCTCAAGCAGCTCCTGCATAGCGAGCTTAAAATCTTCCTTTGGAAATCCGCGGTCTATAGATATCGTTCGAGAGTCGATAAGGCCGAAGGGAGCCAAGTTAGTGCTTTGCGTCGCGGCGGTCAGCCTGCTCGTGTTAGTATAGTGTTTCGAATTACGCCACGAACAATAATCTGTCGTGTAATTTTAATCAATCGAATCTAATAATCGTAAGTAGCGTTAGACGGTATGCGTGTGTGAGTGGAGAGTGTTTTTACATTTACTTTCATTTTTCTGTTACTTATCCTAAACAATTTCTTTTCATCAATAAACCAAACAGTTCTCTTGTATTTCAAATTATCTATCATCTCTTGTATTTCAACTATCGCACAACCAACCTCAAGAACGTCCTGTACAGGGCGAATCAGACCGATCCCCATAAAAAAATAAATATAAACTCTTCGCGCTTCACGCGAAGAGGTTTAACTTGACTCCCGAGACCGCTCCGGGACGTAACACCTGCGGAAATTTCAAATCCTCGGCTGCTAGTTGACGGAGACAGCGGATGGCCAAGTACGGCGCTGGCGCTGTCCCGTAGGTAACCGTATTGAGTCTGTACAACTGAATCGGTTGCTTTGAATCCGATCTCCAAAGGATCCTTTGGAGGTCGCGGTCTTCCTCTCGCACGAGGATCTGTCGAAACATGGCCGCCATGTCGGCGGCCAAAACGAATTCATGTGCTCTGAATCGCAGAAGAATATCGAAGAGATCCTTCTGAAGATTTGGCCCAATCATTAGTCGATCGTTTAGCGCTGTGCCGAGTGACGTTTTTGCTGAGGCATCGAACACAACACGAAGCTTTGTTGTAATATTCTCCGGACGAACTACCGGCTGATGCGGCAGTACATATGTGTCTTCCGGTCGAGAATAAGCACCATCTTGTACCAGAGACATATGTCCTTGCTCTTCATATTCTCTCAGAAATTCGATGTTTTTTTATTTGATCTCCGGATCTGCCTTAAACCTTCTTTCGAGGGCAAACAGTCGTCTCTTCGCTTGTGACTCTGATTCTCCTACTGATTCTCCTACCTCTGATCGTTGGGGTAAGGCTACGATGAACCTCCCGTTTGCATCTCGCTTCAACGTCTCACAGAATTGTCGTTCACATTCTGCTTCTTCTCTTGCCCAACGTCGGGTCTCACGAGTTTCCTCCTGATTCCAAAATCGCTCTAATTGTGTTTGCAACGCTGCGTTCGTTACTAGCCCGCAAAATCGTGAAGAGTTTTTGTTCGTCGTGTCGATTAGCTCTCCTCCCACGATCCAGCCTAGAAGCGTATTCTGCAATCGCAGCAACCCCTTTGCCTGTTTTATGGAATCCGCGCACAGCAATTCCCAGAACAATCCGGCTCCAATAAGAAGATCTATAGCCCCTGGCTCGTAGAAACTCGGATCCGCGAGATTTAGTTTTTCCTGCAAGAATATGAGCTTCGTATCTATCCTTATTTGCGGTAGCTTCTCGGTAATGCGTAGTAGCACTAGACATTCAATCTTCGATTCATACGCGGTATGCATCGATTTGATTTTGACCTCGACTATCCGTCCGATAGTTGTTTGAGTCTGATTTACGCCGCTTATCAACTCGTTTCGTTTTTTACATGTGAGTTTCAACCTGCTGACGAGTTCCTCTGTGATGAGATTTGACTACGAACCGGGATCTAAAAGGACGCGGCAACTCTGTTGAATCCCGTTTGCATCTTCGATCGTTACCCGCGCAGTTGACAAAACGATTTGAGTGCTTGGCTTCCGTACGAAGCTGACCACTGATGATATTTCTGTAGTCTCCTTTACGTTCTCTTCGTCTTTCACACAGTGCGCGATAACCGTTTTCTTCGATGACTCGTCTGTTGTCTTTTTCTCCGCTGACTTTTCTTCTTGCTTTAGATGCAAGAGAGTGTTATGCTTCTTTCCGCATTTCTTACAAGCGGATGCGCGACAAGCTTGAGCGAAGTGTCCTTTACCCAGACAATTTAGACAACACTTCTTCGTTTTAGCCTCCTCGATTCGCTTGGCTACAGACATCAGCAAAAATTGCGGACACTTGTAAACTGCGTGTGGGCTGTTGCAAATTGCGCAGTTTTGTTGCGAAACGGTCGCCAATGATACCGAACTGCCCTGTCTTCTCGGTGCTGCAGGCTTTGGAGCTTCGTGTTTGATTTTTCCTCTGTCGATCATTTCCAGAGTACGACATCTCTCGTTTAAGAATGTTAAATATTCTTCTAATGTTTTTCGCTTCACCTTGTCGCGGTTGCACTCTTCTTCCCAGTCTTTCTGAGTTGCGTAATCAAATTTGCTTTTCGTTATGTGTATTAGGAGCTCGTCCCAATGCTCGACGGGAAGCTTTAACGTTTTCAACGCCTTGAGATGTGTACGCACGTGTACGATAAATTGCTTTATAGTGGCGGGTTTGTCTTTCGCTACAGCGGGGAAGTCAAGCAAATTGCTGAGATGAGTATTTATAAGCAACTTAGTATTTTCATAATTCTTTTCTAATAACTCCCAAGTGCTCTCGTACTTTTCTGCCGATGTTTCCAATCCGCCGATAACTTGTAAAGCTTCTCCTTTGAGTGAGCTTCGCAAATACTGGAATTTCTGGATCGCCGAAATACTTTCGTTTGTTTGTATCATCGATACATATGCATCCTTGAAGAGGAGCCAATCGTTGTAATCTCCTTTAAACTCCGGCAATTTCAAAGTCGGAAGTTTTACATCGAAGCGTCCTCCGTCCCTCGGCGGACCGCCTACTGCTGCTGCTAAGTTGTTTGGTGCTTGAGCCAGCATTTGGGCTTGCATTTGGGCTTGCGCTAGCGCGTTTTCTTGCGCTTTTTCCGAATCGAGTATCGTCTGTGCTTTCGTTGCCGCTTCGAAATAAACGTTTTCGAATATCTCTCGTTCCCCGTCGGCTTCTTGCTGAATCGCGATGGGAACGTCTTCATCGTCGTTATTACTGAGTTTGATTGCTTCGATTTTAGCTTGTACGTCTTCAAACATTTGAAATATATCCTCGATCATTTTTATTTTGACTTTGGCTTCCGCTGGTGTAGTGTTCGCGGTTATACCATTATTGATTCTAGTCATACGACCTTTGACGCTTGTTCGAGACTGAACTAGTTTTTTTACTTCCGCCATTTTGACTGAAATTCGGACCAGGATTGGGAAGGAATTGACTGGAACTCACTCACCTGCTGTCTCTCGGTTCGACTGCACCGACGATGCTGTGCTGTTGCCGACACTTTCGGCTCGATTGTAACGACGAATTTCAGCTTGGCCGCTACGAACACTCGGTTCGGCTTCGTTGTCTCTGCTTGATTGCTGCGAACACTCGGTTCGGCCTCGTTGTCTCTGCTTGACTGTTGCGAACACTCGGTTCGGCCTCGTTGTCTCTGCTTGACTGCTGCGAACACTGCGTTCGGCCTCGTTGTCTCTGCTAGCCCCACGTTGTGAGGCAGCTTACGATTTTTTTTTTACGAGAATGATTTGCAGCGAGAGTACTTGCGTGTACTCGTTGCGCTTGCAAAATTTTTTTTTTTTTTTAATGCGTGAGTCGCTCGATGCGTACTCACTGTTTGAAGTATGCGAGTGAACTATGACGTTCGTTCGTATTTGTGAAAAATACGCTATTTTATCGAAATCGACTTTTCGATAAATTCTTTGATTCGAATATTCGGTGTGTCTGAATATACGAAATGAAATGTAACTCTCGCTCTGCACGAGTCAACGATATGCGTACGATCGCGTTCGCGAATTCAGTCTATGAAATTGTGATCTCAGTCGGTTACCTTGTGCCGATAACTTATCGAGCTGTGCCGGACAAGTAAAACACTACCTTACCGATTCGATTTACGACGCGCACGTCGATTGCATTGTGCCAACGGTTCGATGATTCTCGAAACTTCGCACTCGATACTTCGTGCTACACGAAATGCATGTTTTCAACTCGAAATATCTCACGATTCTTCGACACACGCGTTTTTTATTGTTCGTTCTCGATCTCTCGACGCCTGGGAGGATCGCGTGATTTCGATACACGTATTATTTTTTTACGCGGTTTTTCGATTCAAACGCCGCGATATAATGCACGTATTGTCTTTTGCTCTCTCTCACTCTCGAGAAAGGCCGTGATTTATTCGCGGTCACACGCGAATCATTGAAATTAATGCTCGATATGTTTACGGCGCAACTGCCGCGATCACGCTAGCTCTTGTTTTTTCTAGAGTCGAGACTTTACGCGCGACGCCGGCCGGCGTTGTTAGCCACCATTGTCTCACCGCTCGAGTCCCCGTGGTGCGCTCGACACGTTGCCTAAACGTTTTGCTATTTTCCGACAATTGCCGCGATTATCACTTTCATTTTTATCACGACTCATCTCCGGTGAGTTCTTTATTGCTGTTGGGCACCAATTTATGTTTACGTTGAATGAATATGCGATTTTATTGCAAGAATGTACGAGTCTTTATTTTCTGGTGTTGATTGATAATCGCCATATTGCTTACTGACTAGCTTTCTCTTCTCTTCCGCTAAGGTTCGTTTTTTCCTCCGAGAGAGGCGCTCTACTCGGGAACAGATTCTTTTACGATATAAATATTATGTACTGTGAGGAGATTTTCTGGACTCCTGCACGCGGTGGTCCCAACAACCCCGTCCTCGCCGCCGGGGCAATAACGGACGAACCCACGACGAGATAATAATACTTTCGCACCGCGGGTACCCGGGCGCCAGGTACTACGTACCGCCGATCAACGATCGGTTTTAATTTAGACCCCGAGATGCGAAAGAGTGTCCCCGTACGGTGAGGCAAGGCATACGGCAATCGAGAGTCGGCTAGCTCAGCCCTCCTGGGAGAATAGTAGAGGGGGGTGGACGGGGAGAGTAACGAATCGTCCAAATTAAATTTATTGTATAATTTATTATAATAGAGCAGATAGAAATTATGATGTAACAAAAGCAAGTAACGGTAGAGAGATAGTGGTAGGTAAGATAACGCGAAAAGATAATCAGATAAGATAACGGAAACATGATTGGAGAATCGACAACGAGTAGGTAGCCGGTGGTAGATAATGAAGAGAAGCCAATACAGGTAGCTCGTGACGATTCTCGCAATCCGTACGCAATAACGGCAAAAAGATAGTTACATAAGATGACGGAAAAATGATTGGAGAATCGCCAACGAGTAGGTAGCCGGTGGTAGATAGCAAAGAGAAGCCAATGCAGGTAGCTCGTGACGATTCTCGCAACCCGTACGCAATAACGGCAAAAAGATAATTAGATAAGATAACGGAAAAATGAGTGGAGAATCGCCAACGAGTAGGTAACCGGTGGTAGATAACCAAGAGAAGCCAATACAGGTAGCTCGTGACGATTCTCGCAACCCGTACGCAATAACGGCAAAAAGATTATTAGATAATATATGGAATCCTCGCAAAATTATCACCTCGAGGCAATCCAGATCACAGAGAAAGAAAATAACCAATGAATAATGCGAATCGTGATTCGCCACAGTTGTTGCGACGGCCAGATTAATAACTACAAAAACAATACGGAACGTACTCACAGCAACTCAAAATTATTAATCCCATTGGCACGAAACACCACGAGGTAATCTCCAAATAGCACACAAGATAATTGTCGACCAGAGCCGAGCCGGTCGGTCACCCGCGTCACACAAAAAAAACTTGAAATTTCCGAAAAATTAACTAATACGCGAACCGATTCGCCAAAACAATTAACCCGAGTTAATTACTAATGCAGAGAAGCTAAATGAAACGCGAGATCCCGACCGACTCGCACAGAGAAAAAGGGAGCCTCGAGCTCACCTAGTATTCCGCCACAGCCGAGAGCGCGAAGAGATAACGTGTCGCCAATTCGCCGGTACGTCCAGAACTCAATGATTCGCACCTCTCGGCGGATCGACAAGAACCTTTTTCCACTTCCCCCAATTCTCACGCGATACCTCAGCGAGTCGAGCCATAGAGGAATTCCGGGAATTCGTCGATGACGCACGACCCGCCGAAGGTAACGAGAACGTTGTTATTGTTCGCGCGCTCTCCCGCGAGCGTAAGAAAATGTATGATAGTGCGTAGGGGAAATACGGTGCGAGGGATCACGACAACACCGAACGCGTGATCGCGCGAAGTACAGTCAGGGCTCAAACTACAACAATATTTTCGAGCATTTTTCGAGATTCCTTCTCGAAGGATCCGACCATGGGCGACAACAACGGGGGGAGACCTCCCTCGTGAGGAAAAGGCGTCCCTCCTCCTCACGGTGGGTCCACGCGATATACTATGCTGCACCCCGTCGCTTCTTTTCCCATTCGAACCCCAATAGCGAGACGCCGTTTAACGCGGGCTTTGAATCGCGAACCTCTCGCGGGGATGGTGCAGCTCCAGGCTGTTAAGTCGGGGGTGAATCGGCGACTCTGTCTATCGGTCATTCTACCACATTCACCCCGGCATCCATTATTCCACGAATCCCGCTGTTCGGTATTCGTTTGCCATTAATTTAAACTCCCTTTTGGGTTCCCTTGAACTAACGATTACTGTACCGCGCGCGACGCGCGACGTCCCCCGCACCGATCGTGGATATTTTACTTTCTCGACCGATTGTCTCGCCCGCCTCTCTGTGTTCCGGCGCGAAGTAAACAAATACTGTGAGTCGTACGTTATATCAGAAACAAAAGTAAATGGCTCTGACCCCGATAATAATAATTTTGCGAGGTAGATAGTATATTCTATGTAGGTAATATAAGCTAGGTAGGTAGTAATAATAATAATAGGTATGAAGAAAAAGAAACAAAAACTTTAAGATACGAGGTTGAGTTCTGGGCGACCGACTCGATGCGACGTCACGTGGGTCGTAAAGCCGACCCGCTGCCCAATGCCCCCTCCTTCCGGGTGGCGAGACGAAATGTCACGTCACAGTACAAATACTACTACTTAATGGAATAACTTGAACCATTACATCTTAAGAATTATTTACAAAATGTCGTTTCTGCGGTAAATAAAAATATTATCTTATAATACTTTCTACACTTACTTTAATGGTCAATCAATTATTGCGTCTTTCTACAATGAGATTTCAAGGCGTTGTTTTATCGCTTATAATAACATAAATTTACATTATCGTCTTTATCATCATCATCATCATTAATTTATCATAGTCATATGCGTTATCAAGTCAAATTTAATCAAACGATTAGTTGTATCAATATCAACTCTTTCACCTCATCACCATCTACTTCATCAAACAATTCTTCGTGTTCCTTGTGGAATCTGCAAAGCGTAAAAAAAATTATAACTATAATTTTTTATCGAATTAAAGTTGAAGAGATTCTAATATTCACAGTAAAGGGTTATGTGTGTAAGATGTTAAGTTTCTTTTTTATTACGATAAATTAGATGCTCTTTTCTACACGCATGAGAAATAGTTAACGCCGTTCATAAAGCTCTTCCACGAGAAAGTTAAACTTCATCATTTTTGGTTACCGCATAGAGGAAACTTTGTAAACAATGTTAGAAACAAAATACAGAAGCGACACGTGCACATTAATTGTGCATAATTTTTTATGATTCAATTTAAATCAATGTGAAATTTTGCAATTTTCAGGATTTTTCCCGCCTATAAAATTGATGAGGCTGTAGCTAGCAGCCTCGCGCCAAGGTTTTCGAACGGAACTGTATCAGTCGCAATATCCTCGATCCTTGTAAAATGCATATTAAAATCGTATATTTTATAGTGGGCCAGCATTAACACGCGCAATCCTAGAAATTTGCCAATTTACACAATTATTCTTTAACTAACAACAAATGAAATAAGTTATCGCAAAAAATTGACATTCTTCGTTGATTTTATTTTGTGACGCGCAGTTCTAAAATTCTTCGGATATTAAAATGGAAAATTTCAGAAGCTTTCCAATTTAGATACAGATATTTTTAAATTAATTACAAATGTTACGTCACGCACTTTTCGAGAACTCTTATTCGCGAACTTGCGCTGCTCTTCGATCGCACCGAGAGAAGCTGCACGCGTACACTCGCGAGGAAACAGGAAGACTGAGGGAAATAAAGGAAAAAGGGCGATTATCGCTGTGCGTGAGAAGCGTAGACAGAGAACCGTTGACCAGAAACTATTTAACAAACTTTCGAAAGCGATTTTGTCGAGACGAAGTCGTAAAATAATTCTGTCATCGGAGACACGAGAAAAAAATCAACATCTTCAATGGGACTTGAGTTACTCGAGAATTCCAAAGGCATAACACCACGGCTCGATCACCCAAGATGAGCACGTGGCCCCGACACCACGCTGTGAAGAAAAGTCACCAATACCAGTAAGAAACGCCGGCTCACATGAGCCGGCTGGCCCAGGTACATACCTGGGCCAGCCGCCATCGAAGGGATTTGACTGTTGCTAAGCCGGCAGGTCTCTGTTTGCCGAAACCTACCAACACCACTAAGCATCGAGGCTCATAGACACGAGCGCTCGATGTAGCCGAAATACACCAACACCATGACGCATCGAGACTCACGGATACGAGCTCTCGGTGACTCCAAACCTCACCAACACTACGACGCAGCGAGCCTCACAGACGCGAGCGCTCTATGACCAACACCTCAAGCGACGATACCGACAGCTTCCTTCTAACCACTATGCATAGGGCCCAGTGGGTTAGAAAAACTTCCGATTTCCTCCAACGAGTGCAGCACCTCTCGGGCATCGTTACAGCCACCCCCGCGAACAATAAGAGATTCCCGATAGTTGCGAATTTGATAATTAGACGATTTCCAATAGAATCACGCATGCGTATGAACATTGGGTCAGGTCGTCAACAATATTACAACTTTGTAATCATATTTTTTATGCATTTTTCACGTATTTCCCCGGTTATATTTTATAGCTAGGGGTAGGTCAGGTATTTGCGCGTTACTCAGGTAACCATCATAAACCCTTCTGGTCTTTTCCCATCATAAAAAGTAAATCCGTAAAAACAACGAGTTAAAATATTTCTGCCTTTAGCAATATCTCTCATTACTCAGAGACTAAACATTTAAATGAAAAATATCTTGCAAATCGATATTGCTTCAAAGATAAATAGTTCAATTTACGATCTTAACCAGCGACGAAAGAAGAATATCGGGTTACATAGGAAATGTTATTTTCAACAACTACCTCCGAGAAGTTTCTTCTAAACATTTGGATGGAATAAATAAAGATAAGTGGTGCTCGTTCGAAGAAGCGATTCTATTCAGCTCGCCGATTTGTCACGGTTCTTAGAAAGAAAAAAAGAGAAGACTCCGTGCTGGGAGAGAACAGAGGATTGCACGTTGTTGCTATGTCGCCACGACGGAGAAAGCCTCTGTACCAGCATACTCTTTAGGTAGGATAGAAGGAGAAGCGACCACGTGAGCGTGGCTGGTACGAACAAGGGAAGTCAAGAGCCACCCCGAAGGGGAGGCAGCGCTGTTAGCTAGCTCGCGGGCCAGCTACGGTACACGTGATCGTACCGAGAGAGTAGGGGAAGGGTGAGCCACCCGCGCAATGCATAGAACGTACGAGAAGGCCCACCACTCATCGATAGCCGAACTTTTCTCAACCAATAGGAATAGAGCCATGAAAATCAAGAGACAAATGCAATTCTTAGCCAAGAGTAGGGATGAAGAAAGAGAGAATAACCGAATAATAATTATTAACAATCGTTAATAATAACCATTTTTTCATGTTTTACAATAGCCAAATGTTACAATTATCGTAAAAGTTTAACCCGAAATTTGTTAATTTGACAAATGGAAAGGTTAAACAAATTAATTAATTAAGTTAATTAATTCATCATTTTATATTGAAAGCCGACGAAAAACCATTAAGAATGAATACCAGAACACCCTGGTAGTTATGAAATTTATATCAAATTTAAATTCAATTTAATTCGATCTGTCAAATCGATATCAATCGATATTTCACATATTATAGTAAAAACCGAATAAGAATGCATGTAATAGAGTGAAGAATGAGAGCGAAATATCAATAGAGTTCATTTTTAATATTTTTGGATTTGATAATTAATTAATTCTTTATCAAGAAAATTTTCATTTTTTTTATCAAGTATTAAAACCCGTAATTTTCCACCTAAAAAGGTGATTCAAATTTGAGACACTTCCAAAATAAATAAAAAGAATAAATCGCTAATTAACAAATCCAAAATTGATCTGAAAATAGTTAATTACACTAATTATAAGAAATTGACAGCCGATAGAAAGAGAACAAGGGAGGCGTGGAAAATCACGCCTCGACCAAAAAGTTGCCCCTTCCACCGCGGTCTATGTCAAGCCTATTTAAACTGCGCCCTTTACGGAGGGCCATGCTCATTACCACTCCGAAAATCGACGAAGTTACTCTGCTCGCGACAGTTTTTGGATTCTTGAATCTTTGTTAAAAGACTTTGGGAATTTCCAAATCTTATCCTTCGTTGTGTTCATTTGTGAATTGTACCAAGTTTTGTTTGACTATTAACTTCAATTGAAGTTAATAGAATAAAACCTCAGTGTTCAAATTTTGTGTTTCGTTCGTGAAAAATCCTTCAACCGCTCGGCATTTACTCGAAGCCGAGGGTATCGACCAGCGATCTACCGACGACCACCAGCAGCAACCTCTTCATAACTCCTGTTCGCCGGATCCTATTTTTCTTCGGTAAGTTTTATTTTTCCTAAGTTTGTGATTTTTCCCCTCAACCCTTCCACTTTAGTGAAAAGTTTAAGAGATGTACGCATCTCAGATCATTATCGCCCTTCTGGCAATTATCGTGATCGTATTAACCTTTATTCTCTTGTGCGGAATCTCCATTAAAATCACCGTTAATATCCGCGATTCGAGAGTCACACGTGAAACCCCTGTAGTACACTCGGGTGTACGAATTTATCCAGTGTCTACCGTCCGTCGAGTCTCTCAAATCAATCCGCGAGTTTAGTTAAATTTTCAATATCGCGATGAACTCCCCTTTGATTGTTGTGATTTTCCTTGCGTGTTTTATCGTAGTTTCCATCATCGTCGCGATAGTTTGGTATCTCCGCGTTTTCCGTTCCGTTACCCCGCAAGAAGTCGTTACAGCACCCAGTGCTCCCCTTGAATATTTTTGCCCGTATTGTTGCGATACTCATCCTATTAGTGAAACCGTCTAAACTTCCCCTTTGACAACATTTCGCGAATGAACTCTAGCCTCTTCCCGAGCAATTTTCCGCAAGGTTAGGCTCTAAACGAGGCACCCGCGAATCATAGCCGCTTCGAAAACGTGTAAATTCATTAAGTTGATTGACCGAGATGAGGCCGGCTCCTCACGTAAACATGATTCGCGACGTAACACAAATAAAATGAGTTATGCCCCATGGACGACATTGTTTCAACAACAACAAAAAATCTAACTCTTCGTAGTGTCTTATTAGCTCGTAACGTGCAAAGTTCAAAAAATATTCGTTTATTAAACCGCAAACTTTCAAAAACCTCCGATTGGCCACAGATAATTTGCAAGTTATAACGAACATGACAAACTCTAGGGACGGCACTTTCCGCCGGTCTTAGGGTTTGCTATAGCTTCTTTCGTTCGATATTACTTGAAGAATGTTTGTGTAGGTTTTTTTATTAGTTGAAAAATCTCTATGTGAATTGGCAAACATTCTAGGATCATGCGTTTCAATGGTGGCCCACTATATAAAATATATGACATTGGTGGACATTCTACAACTGGTGCGCGAAAGAAGTCTCGCGGGCGGTACCATCCCGTATAAAAATCTCGGTGTGCGGCTGCTAGCTTCTACACACATGAGAGGTAGTTAACGTAAACGTGAAAGTAGCTTCATGTAAAATTGTAGACTAAAAAAATCTCATAAAGTTGAAAAAAAAATCTTGATAGTAATTATACGTATTTAACGAATTAAAGTCAACATTGCATCGCTCTAAATATACGATAACGATCGTAATAACATCCTTTTTGGCGCACGCTCGCAAACACGCATACTTTTTACATTTTTAAATATTTTCTAACATTCTGACCATGTTAACGTGAAAAAATGAAAATAAAAAATTCCCGAAAACAAATTTTTTCAAATTTAAGGTAATGTGAAACATGGATAGGTGCGAAAGAAACAGAGTTATTCATGCGCTTCGTCAATTTTCGGTTACTTTGATATTTTAAATCTCTCTTGCCTTCCCACCGATCTTCCGTCTTTCCCCTTTCATTACCTTGGCAGAGAATTTTGGATTACAGATTTTGTTACAGACCGAGTAGTATAATGAAAGTGTCAACTGTATTATGTGAATGAATAAACACTATATGTTTGATGACTCAGTCGGTAACAAAAAACTGTAATCTCAAATTGCTCTGCTTGGGATGGTTTTACGCATAAAAGACGAGAACGTAGCTCTCCGGGAAATAATTCTGAAGAGCTACATTCTCGCCTTTTCTCCGTAAGACCAAGCGTTTCCGAGAATTTCCGGATCTAACGAGTAGCTCTGTCTCTCTCGCACCCATAAATGTTACACATCACCTTATGGAGAAAATACAAAAACATACTGTAACGGTACGTTTTTGGAGGCTTACAGCTCTTTGCTCCGAAACGTTCGCTATTGTGAGTTTTTGGCTCACGTAAATGTGAGGGCAGGTGCTGTGAATGAAAATCTGTTAGTTGATTCGAAATGTCAACGTAAATTGAGTTTCATTGAACCGATGACGTTGATACAAAAATAAGAATGATTTGATTTTAATTATTGATTTGCTGATTCGATTGATTTTTAACTCTTTCGTTAATTAAAGTGCGAAACAGATCGAAGGGTTATTTTATTGCGGGTATGAGGTGTGTGATTCTACTCTACACGATTCTTATTAGACAATGACTAGACGAAAGCAGTCGCCGAGGTCTCCCAGGGCAGTCGCCAGCGCTGTCACAGAGTAATAAGTCGTAAAAAGAATGATTCTACGTTAGATGATCGCTATCAGCCACCAATTAGACGAAAGCGGTTGCCGAGGTCTCCCAAGGCGGTTGCCGGCGCTGTCGTGTACTGATAGGTCACCGCAATGTAATTGATTCTACTGTACTTTATGAGTTTGATGGATAAACCGAGACGAAAGCGGTCACCGAGGTCTCCCAGGGTAGTTGCCGGCGCTGGTTTTTGATAGGAAGGGTAACACTAGACGAAAGCGGTTGCCGAGGTCTCCCAAGGCGGTTGCCGGCGCTGTGTTTGGAAAGGAATTTTTAAATTCAAAGGTGAATCTGTTCGCTGAAAAATAAAGGTAATTCATTTGTTGATTAATTGGTGGTGAATGGCCGACGTTGGTTCTTCCTTCAATGATTGTATCGTCGTCGAGAAATTGGTCCCTTGCTTCTTCTTAGCGTCGGGACTCTGTCGAGTAAAGCAACGCTTTACTCGAGGATGAAAAGTGTTGAAATCTTTCTATCGAGAATTGTCGATAAGAAAGATACAGGACTCAAGATCAAACGAGCCGTAGCCGCGCATGAGTTCCTCTCCGTTCGAGTTTAGGATCGAAGTGCCATCTCAGTGCTCGCGATCGGGTCTTATATACCCGGGTACGAGGCCCTTTTTTGTGTCGATTGACGCACGAAGTACGTCAAACTTCGCTGTCCTTTATTATCGCTGCCCGGAGTCTGTCGCAACAGCTTAAGAAAACCGTGTGCACAAAATGATGCAATACTACCGGGCAGCTCACGCTATCGACCATAGTTATCGATTAGCTGCGCGGTCGGTAATTCGCATGTTAACTTCTACGCAAAGTATGATAAATGACCGAAAGTCGATCCGGTATTTATCATATGAATTTTTCATATGGATTTACTGTTCTAATTATTTATTCGATCTTGTAGGTACAGAGGTCGAGGGTTTTATACCGTCTCAATATATATTGAGACGGTGTCTCAGGTCCCCGAGGACCCACACGTTCTCGAAACTTCCGCAAGATATCGCATTCTAATTATTTTCTCAATAACGAAGTATCCGCGGTTAATTACCGAGGTGGCCGCGAGATTTCGCATTTGTAATTTTTTCTCGTACACGAAAGGGCACCTGGATGCATGTAAAAAGGCGACTGCGAAAAGAATCGCCATCAGTTCCACCGGCGACGGCGAGCTGATCACTTTTCCTCTACCTCCGGGTCCGAAGAGCCTTCGGTGACGTTGGCTCTACGAGTACTCTATCCTCCCGAACCAGGGTGCGGATGGCAGTCGGCGACGTTGCTATCCGCATTCCTGCACCCAAGTCAACGCTAGTAGGGAACCGCGATAGGATAGGTAACCCGGATGAGAGCGAGCCGTCAGCGAGTAGCGGTTCGACTAATGACGACATGGTCTATACCCCGATCTCGTGGAAGCCGGACTCTTTGAAGAGGGCCCTGCTCTACGAGTACGAGGATGACGTGGGGTATCTCGTAGGCACGGCAGAATAGCTTTCGTTATTAAAATGCACGTTTAATAGTAGATTCACCCGCGATTAACCTAGAAATTAAAATCAACGTGTTTCCTGTCGAGAAGCGTAGCTCGGTCAGTAAAAACTTGTAAAAAGTAACATTTATTGTTTTTCATTGAAATTTCGGTAAAGTCGGTTTCCAATTATTCCTTACTGGAACGATTATGAAATTAAGGGTAAAAAATTCATAAAATCTTTCTTTTTCATAATTTACCGACAGTCGGTCGGTAAATTCTAGTTCTTTCGTTCTTTTTGAGTAAAGTCAAGTTTTTAAGTTTAGCATTCTGTCCGTTCAGAGAATGGAGCGGAGAATTCGTATTTTTCGAGATATTTTTAGTTCTTTCAACGCCATGAGCGAAAAACTAATAAACTAACATTCAATTAATTGATAATTACGTTTTGACGAGAACACGAGTGTGTTTCACTATAAGTTTCGATCGACGAGTAAGGTAAGCGTCGCTATTATAAGTCTCTGAATTTTGTATTGGTATTTTATGTGTGTTTTTTGTTAATAAAAATTATTATTTCACCGAATCGACAACGTCTAACGATTTTTCGCTCGCTCCGAACTCCTAACGCGATCCTTGAAACCGAGTGCGAGGCATCGGTAGAAAAGGCAAACGTTACAATATATATATCCATAATGTAACCGATTTTCCCGAGAGGCATGTCCGGCTACAAAAAAAAACGTAATCCTCGTCGTTTACCTGGGCGCCAGCCGCGAAAATCTGGAATACCCGCGACTAATTTATCTTCTGAAAACGACGAATATTCTCAATTGCAAGCAAGAGCGTCGTTCCCTGTGACGATCCCTGCGCGAGCAACGTTCTGTTCTATTTTTGAGATGTGGCGAAAAAACTACGGCACAATACATATAGGGGTTCTTTCTCACTACCGGAATCAAGAGACGCGGTAGCGTCTCGACGCCAAGTACTTAAAAAAAAAAATTTTTTGTAGTGCGAGGTCGGCCGAGTCGCTACCGCTTCTATAACTACGCCAATATGCCGGAAGTGAAAGTTTTGTTCGAGATTTCTCGAAAACTAAACTTCGGCTCGAATTTTCAGCAACACTTTTGTAATATAATTCGGACCCCCGCTTTCGAATGCGCCTGATTGCAATTTGATCGGTGTAGCCGTTTCCGAGATATCGAGGACGTGGTCCAAAAGTTTGTAATTTCCTGATCTTTCCAAACGAAAAGTGTGACCGATCTGTAGATGAGAAACAGAAAGCCATATCGGTTACGGTTTAACGTGTTAACGCCATGGATATACGGCCTTTTGCTTCTCATCTACAGATGTAGATGAGAACCATAAGGTCGCATCTGACACTATTTAACATGTAAGAAACTGTTCAATAGGTCCCTATGATTCTCATCTACATTTTTTCGATGAGGTATTTCTGTAGATGAGAAACATAAGGGCGTATCCCAAAGCAGTTTACTTGGTAAATAGTGTCAAATGCGCCCTTCTGATTCTCATCTACACGTGTAGATGAGAAGCAGAAGGCCATATATCAATGTTGTTAACACATTGAATGGTAGCAGATACGCCCTTTCTATTGTAACTACTTTGGACATCTGGTGGAAGAACTTTGCATCTCTTCGCGGCCGGCTAACTGTCGCGTGTTGTAAGTCGGCCGGTTGACTAACCCATTATTTCGTCGCAAAGTTGAAATTATAATTGAAAAAAATGTGATTGTTTTAATGCGAAATCGTTTTTGAATAAAGCGAAAAAAGTTATTTAGCCATTATTTTTTCGGTGCGTGAGTTAAAAAAACGATGTGAACGAATGAACGTGACAAACGTGAAGGAAGCTAGTGGAAACAAAAACTTTAAAAAAATTAGTTCTTTCACTTTACTAAAAACCGATTGTTTTTGACATCTTTGTTTTTTATTCTGTGTTTGATTTCTAGTGTAGTTTTTTGTGGAAAATAAGTTTGGTTGTGTCTGCAAGGTGCTACAAGATGACACCGTACGAATTAAAATTCTTCGGCAGGTTGGTTTTTTAGTAAAAAAAATGTTTGATACTCTTGTCGAAAGGACAGTTTGTATGTCTTTTTCTTTGTCTTTTCGACAGAAGGACCCCGTTGTCTCATTCTTCAACCCTAATGACAAAACAACTCCTTCGGCTCATCCTTCGATGGTTTCGACCAGTGACTCCTACCATTTTTGTCTTCGCTTCTCTTGACGAAAGGATATTTCTATTTCTTCCTTTGATTCTCTGTAAAGAATGTTAAAAAAAAGTGGGAGAATCCTTTCGTCAAGAGAAGCGAAGACAAAAATGGTAGGAGTCACTGGTCGAAACCATCGAAGGATGAGCCGAAGGAGTTGTTTTGTCATGAGGGTCGAAGAATGAGACAACGGAGTCCTTCCGTCGAATAGACCGAAGGAAAAGCTACACATACAGTTCTTTCGACAAAAGTATAAAAGATTTTCTGAGTAATATATAAACAACCTGAGGAAGAATCTTAGTTTATACAGTATGTCACTCTACTCGCTGTGTCAAGGGAACGATTCCAGAGAATTTCTTAATGGTTGTCTCTATTGCCACAGCGACACAAGAAAAATGTTTTGGATTAGTCGCTGCGTCAATGAAGCAAATGGTTATAGATTCATCGACATAGCAACTAGAGCCAAAATTAAACATATAATTTTATGTAATATAAACTTCAATAATCAATATATTTACTATAATATTATAAGTACTATAATTAAAATATCATTTTAATTATTTCAATTATGGAATTTCAAAAATAAGCGAAATCTCCCAAAACTACTTTTTTTTTTTTTTAAGTAAAAAAGGTACGCCAAGTACATAAAAAATAGTTATTTCAACAAATTTCCTTTAAAAAATAGTGATATCGTATGAGCCAAGTAATAGACATTGTAAATAAACATAAAAAAATACTTGGCACGTCCTTGAAATTCAAATAAATTTAGTTAATTGCTATAAACAAAAGGACGTGCCAAGTATTTTTTTATTTTTATTTACAATGTCTATTACTTGGCTCATACGATATCACTATTTTTTAAAGGAAATTTGTTGAAATAACTATTTTTTATGTACTTGGCGGACCTTTTTTACTTTTAAAAAAAAAAAAGTAGTTTTGGGAGATACACTTTACACGTATTTATTCATAAGCTAACAAAAAAAAAAAATACAGAATTTGTTGCTTAATATAAATTCGGTATCGTGAGAAGTCTCTCACAACATCTCATCTCTCAATCGTGGAAAAGAGTGATTTGAGATAAATTAAAATCAACGAAAAAAATTGAAGTAAAGGAGACAATTCGCCTGGTGTCGCCGTCCGTACATAATTAAATTTAAAAAAAAACAATTCGTCTCGAATTTTCGTGCATACATCATTAAATTAAAGAAAATAATTCACTTTGAGTCTTCGCCCGTACAGAATTAAGAAAAAAACAATCGATCCGTATTTTTTTTTTTTCGTTTTGTCGAATTAGATTTTATTAGATTTTAAATAACTAAATGATTTCGCTGTTACTCTAGAAGAACGGATTTTTCGTTATTTCGACGAATATTTATCCGATGCTACGACCATCAATGGCCGCATGAGGATCAGCAACGAGAAACCAACGATAATTAAAAGAACGATTTTTTTTTCATTAATGCGAAGTTAAAAGTTAGGAAGCTCAGTTGTTTCTCCGTTCTTCTCTTCTGCAAACAAAATAAAAAGAATTGGATATTTGGATAAAAATTTGGAATGACTAAAAAAAAAAATCATTTACCTTTTGCGGCATACTCGCGGCCTTCATCATATCATCTTCGTCCATAAGATCTCCGTCTAATTTTTGTATATCGGATCCTCGAGCGACTTTCAAATACGCATTGTCGTAATCGTAGTGCATGATTCCTACAACGGAAATCACGCAACCTGTCGTCAAATCATTCGGTAACTGGCGAATATCGGTCACGCGGACTGTTAGTTTGTGTACACCGTTTGTAATGACGCCGATGGCATACATTGCGTCGCCCGTTTTGTGTGTTGTTTCTGTGAACATCATTTTAAGATGTCCTTTTATGTCTATAAACAGATAATTCGGGATTTTTGTACACATAAATATGTAATATAGTGCTTGAGTGGAAGTGTGGAAGTGGTATATACAGAAAAAAACTTGTAATTAAATATTCGACTGAAAGCTAAAATTTATAATAAAAAGTGTAAAAATGTGAAACATACAGATGTGTGTTGTGCGCGTGTTGTCGCAAAAATTTATCGCAAAAAAAATTACCGATTTAATGCCCTTCCATTTCGCCAATGGTATTCCAATCAGTCGGTTCCGCTTGCGATTTTGCGTCTTCAATCTCTTCGAAGAATCCTCTATCCTTAATGAGCGTATATTTCTGAACCGATAATTCGTATGGTACGTTTCCTGCATTGTACGCAGGGTTTTCAATCTTTTTTGCCCAAAGTCCGTTCATATGAAGAATCTGTAATATTTCATTTCAAAATGAAATTAAATTTAATTTCCATTTCAAAATAAATGAAAAATTTCAAAATAATTTTCAACGTTTGTCTAATTACTATTATATATCTACCTTCTTAACTTGGACGATGTCTTTTACTTTTGCTACGTCATCGTCCCAAGCGGTACATTGAACGCGTTTTCCCGCATTGTTATTTAAGATGAATTTTATCATCAAAAATTTTCTGTCTTTGCCTACAATTTTTGGAGTTTCTGCGGCGTCAATATACCCAAAGATTGCGCTAGAAAAAATGTAACAAAACAAAAATGTCAAACAAAATCAATCTACCATGCGGCGGAAATTTGAGGTTATGTTTTTAATGAATCGATTCACAATTAAATTAAATCATACGAATACCTTGTTTTAGAAGTCATATGAGGCGAGAAAACGTATGTGAAGGAAAGTATGAAGTATGAATGAAATGTGAGAGTATTTGCGATGTTGAAAAATCGACTAACGAACTTATTTTTTTTTTTCACCCAAATACATCGATCGCGACTTTGACGAGATTTCGATAATCATCTACATGTGAAGTCGATAGTTTGCGATGTCTATGTTTGTAGATAGTATACTACTATTATCGATGAAATCTCGGTAATAAAATATGTATGTAAATAAATCAAATCATAACAATTTAGTCAATGGATAGAAATTTAATCGATAAAATAAATAACATAGACCACTTTGAATGTGTATCTCAATATGAAAAAAAAAAAAAATTACACCGTGGCGTCATTATAGGTGACAGCTTCTAAAGCTCCGTTACTCGTGAATTTGGCTGGACAGTTCGTAGTAGAAACTCCTTTCTGTCCGATTGAATTCTTCTGCTCCTCATCGGAAATTTTACCCGCGTTTCTTTTAACACCGTTTTCTTTTGGAGGGCTCATCGTCGTTTTTATTTAAAAAATCTCAGTGCAAAATAAATATGCACACGAAAAATTATATTTTAATTTTACGCCGGTATTTCTTCTCACAACGTCTTCACACAAGTTTCATTGTTATAATGCGGCTAAATGGGAGTATATTTATTGGCGTGGCAACAAAAAACAATTGCCAGGAAAATGAAACGAAAAGCTGTCGACAATCCGTATATCCGTGCACACCCCCCCGCACACGCGTAAACTTATCAACCAATAAAATAAAAACATATCCGATAGTTATTATAGCCGCAAACAAATAGTTACCGGAAAGTACGCGCACAATTTCGATTTGCGTTTTTCCTTATACCGATCATACAATAAAACGAAAAATTATAGTTATACTTTAATAATGGTTAAAGCGTCGAAACAAACTACCGATTACGTTTTCTCCGTTGAAAACGTTAATGATTTTATTGTTGGCGATAGAAGTGTGTAAGTATTTTACTATTGACTTTTTTTTACTATTTAAAACCCATTGAATAGATTTTCATGATAACAGCTAATTAAAACTATTATACGGTCATTTCATTATTACGTCATAATTAATAAAATACATTTTTTTCTTGATTATTTATGAAGAGAGATCATTGGATATGTTCGTTCCATTGGCCTCATACACCGATATCGCAAGGGCCGACAATTTAAATTTACGCTGGCAAATAATACTGGTCAAGTGATTCAATGCCTGGTGAGGAATGGAAACAAGGAGGACATTCGGGCTCATCACATGACGCAAGTTCGAAGGACTCTCCGATTAAATCAGGTAAGATGTAATCATAAAATAACCTCTTTTTTTTAATATTCATCTTCAATATTGCAAAAATTATTGCAATAATTAAGATTTCATTCATTTTTTACCCAAAAATTTAGCGATAATCGAATAATGTACAGTGTATATAATGTCCAAGTTTTTCGTTATACGAAAAACAAATTAATAGAAAATTAAATTAAATTACAGATGCTGCTGTTGGATTTCGCCACAGCAATGAGAATCGGGCCATACGAAAAAAATATCGGGAATGTTGCATTTCAATTGGAAATTGAAAAACATTGTAACGTTATCGAGTGGATAGGTGCTCATCATGAATAATAAGTATCACAGTAATTTTTTACAATTTTGTATATTTATCAGTTCTTTGGTTTTTTTTCATTCAATTGGTTACATCTATTTATAATTTGTAATTATGCAATCGCAATACATATTATGAAAAACCAATGGATGTTTATTTATTTATAATGATGTATCCTCGACTCCAATTTGATTGAAACACACACAAGGTGACTCGAGGTCTGCGCTGGACAGCGATCCGCAAAAATTCCGACGAATGTTCCCGAAGAACTAATTACGCTAGTCCCGAGGTTCGCGTATTATCGGGAGGAAGAATGGTGAATTTGTGGTCTTCAATGGCTGTTACGAGAAACGATTTCTTTGTGTCTCCCTTTCTCCTGTATTTGTCGAGAATTTACTTTTGAAATGTTTGCGCACGCGACCTTCGCCTTATTCTCTCTTCGCAATCGTATTTCTATAAAAAAAATTGGACACGAAGCAGTTGCTACTGGCGTTTAGCAACTCGTGACTTTCTCATCCGAGTTGTTGATGGCGTGAAGTTAGTATTGTGTTGATATTTATGTTTTTAGTGGAGGAGTTTAGTTTTCGAACCCATCTATTTTTGTCCTCATAATTGTAACTTAAATTTTGTTAAAATTTTGTTGATCGCTTACAATCAGCGTTTGCCGCTGAAATTTTGCCACCATAGGTGGCGAGTCGAACTTTTGGCGTCGATCACGCCTCTCGCGGTTGAAGATCGACCTATAGCCGTTACCTCTATAGCAAAAATTTGACAGTTCGCGATGTTTTTCCGTAATTTTTATTTTTCTTTAATAATGTTATTGAGAAATGTAGTGTGCACATTTTTAGTTCACAATTCGATTTTTTATTGCAAGGATGATTTTTATTGCAATGAAACATGGTGCATGTGATAAAAAGTGTGTATGTCTGTATAACTTCAAAAAAATTTTATTTCACGTTTCAAAAAAATCTGATTTTCAATACCAAACTCAGATTGTATATGTTGAACATGTGTACTAATTTTCATAGTTTTTATTAATATCTGTACAAAGTTATTGTGTTTACACCAGAAAATTTGATATATATGTACAGACAGATAAACTATTTTCTGGCGTAGACACAATTCCCAAAAATTTTTTGCAAAAAAAAAAAAAGGTACGCCAAGAACTGAAAAATACAGTTTACAAAAATTATTCAAAAAAATAAATTAAATAATACGGGCCAAGTTTAACAAAAAACATACTTCTATATGGCAATAACAATTGTCTTTTTGATGCAAAAAAAATTGTTGTAAATAATTGGCTTTCCAATGTTTGCAAGCATCACAATAAACCGCTAGCAGTGGAACGCCAATTATTTACAACAATTTTTTTTGCATCAAAAAGACAATTGTTATTGCCATATAGAAGTATGTTTTTTGTTAAACTTGGCCCGTATTATTTAATTTATTTTTTTGAATAATTTTTGTAAACTGTATTTTTCAGTTCTTGGCGTACCTTTTTTTTTTTTTTGAAAAAAATTTTTGGGAAATTTTATTTGTTTTTGAAAATTTGATACTTTTTTGTTGAGCGTTGTTTTTACCAGCAGAGTTTTATAACTTTTTATTTTTTTATTGTTACGTAAAAGGTTTCGAACATTTTTTATTAGAATATGTAATAACTGATCAAGAGGCGCGGTAGCGCCTCGACGCCAATAACTGAAAAACGCTACTGTGAGTAACTTACGCCAATATACCGGAAGTGTATAGTGCGTTCAACTTTCGATCGATATATCTTCGCAATAATACAACGAATCGAATTTTCATGGACACTTTTATAATGTAATTTTGGGTCAATCTTTCCAAAGAGCCTAGTTACCATTCAATTGGTTTAGCCTATTTTGAGATCTCGAGGTCGGGAATTTCACAGGGTCCAAACGATTATAAAGTGTCCTGTCCCCTATATATATGTCTGCGTCTACATCAGTTCATTGAAAAATCCGCGTGGTGGCGCGCTCGTCGCCACAGCGGGCTAGCTGTCAGCTGTTACATATTTTTGGTTAGATTTTTTGTTCGACAGTTTTTCCGAGTTTGTAGTAGGTATATGCATGATCGTCGGAATTTTAATCGGTGAAAAATTAAAATGCGGAGTTAGCGTAAAAGTAATCAGTTATTACATATTCTAATAAAAAATGTTCGAAACCTTTTACGTAACAATTAAAAAAAAAAAAGTTATAAAACTCTGCTGGTAAAAACAACGCTCAACAAAAAAGTATCAAATTTTCAATAAGTAATAAAATTTCCCAAAAATTTTTTTCAAAAAAAAAAAAAAGGTACGCCAAGAACTGAAAAATACAGTTTACAAAAATTATTCAAAAAAATAAATTAAATAATACGGGCCAAGTTTAACAAAAAACATACTTCTATATGGCAATAACAATTGTCTTTTTGATGCAAAAAAAATTGTTGTAAATAATTGGCGTTCCACTGCTAGCGGTTTATTGTGATGCTTGCAAACATTGGAAAGCCAATTATTTACAACAATTTTTTTTGCATCAAAAAGACAATTGTTATTGCCATATAGAAGTATGTTTTTTGTTAAACTTGGCCCGTATTATTTAATTTATTTTTTTGAATAATTTTTGTAAACTGTATTTTTCAGTTCTTGGCGTACCTTTTTTTTTTTTTTTGAAAAAAATTTTTGGGAATTACTTTTACGCTAACTCCGCATTTTAATTTTTCACCGATTAAAATTCCGAAGATCATGCATATACCTACTACAAACTCGGAAAAACTGTCGAACAAAAAATCTAACCAAAAATATGTATCAGCTGACAGCTAGCCCGGTGTGGCGACGAGCGCGCCACCACGCGAATTTTTCAATGAACTGATGTAGACGCAGACATATATATAGGGGACAGGACACTTTATAATCGTTTGGACCCTGAATTTCCCGACCTCGAGATCTCAAAATAGGCTAAACCAATTGAATGGTAACTAGGCTCTTTCGAAAGATTGACCCAAAATTACATTATAAAAGTGTCCATGAAAATTCGATTCGTTGTATTATTCCGAAGATATATCGATCGAAAGTTGAACGCACTATCCACTTCCGGTATATTGGCGTAAGTTACTCACAGTAGCGTTTTTCAGTTCTTGGCGTCGAGGCGCTACCGCGCCTCTTGATAACTGTACGTAAACATTTTCTATCGCTGCGAAACTTTCAATATATCTTCTACATGTGCGGTATGAGTTTGGTATTGAAATTCAGAGTTTTTCCTCCACATTTACTAGTTATTTCTTGATAAGTTTTGGCATTTTAACATTTTTTTATTTTTTAATTTTGCACATCGCTGGTAAATAACTAGTAAATGCGGAGGAAAAACTCTGAATTTCAATACTAAACTCATACTCCGCATATAGAATTTATGTTCAAAGTTTCACAGCTATAGAAAATGTCTGCGGAAAGTTATTGTGTCTACGCCATAAAATTTGATACGTACGTACAGACGGACAGACATCTGTGGAAAATCCCTTTTTTTAACTACTTTTAAGCAAAAAAAAACTATTCAGGTCATGAAATATGATAGATTGGGGTACAATTATGAGGACAAAAGTGAGAAAAGATTTTTTTTTCATTTTATCATGTTGAAAAAAGTTATTTAGTCCCTAAATTTGGCGCTATTTTTTCTCGCGATTACAATACTTTCTCTTTTTCATACTTCGTATGGATGAGAAAGTAAAAAAAAAATACAGCGGTCGCCCTCTTTCTTCGAACGCTCGGCGAGACAACGGGATCGTTGTCACGTTTAATTCGAAAAATTTCCGCGCCTTTTATGCAAAATAAACGGGGAACTGAATTTTTCTTACAAAAAAAAAATGATTCTACATAAAGATTTTGCACATTATCGAAAAAATATGAAGAGATCCGAAAGTCGAAAAAAACGCTTCTCGATGTAAAATGAATCGAAAACTCGACTTTTGTAATGCGAAAACAAATTAATAAGGTTGCAATTTTTTTTTTCGATGTGTCGAAAAAATACGAAGAGATCCGGAGATGGAAATAAACGCTTGTCGACCGGAAGCGATATTTACCGCGACGAATAAATTTATTAAACACACGTACTCGGCGTACGAGACGTTTAACGATTTTCCTCAAGTTCGACGCCACCCTCGCGTGGTAATAACGCGTGATTTAACAATTAATCGCGGTCGTAGAACCACGAAAGGGATTACGGAACTTCGTCGTATTTTAATAGTTTTAAACGAGGTAAGCGTTATTGAGGTGATTAATCGTCGATGAATATAACAATATTATATCTCAACCATACTGAGAGGCGATATTTAATCTGTTACCGAATTAAATGAATTCACGTCCGTTAATTTTCGGAGTTAATTATCAAATTATCCGAATAATGCGACACCGAGCAATTGCACAGTCTTTAAAATTGCATATTTACGTTCATCAGCATTAATTACGTAACTAAATACGATAAGTAAAAAATTTGAATTTTCGATTTTTTTTTTCTTTCTTTGAAAATAAGATAAGCACAAGGAAAAAAGGAAACAAGTGCCGCGAGAATGAACACAAATGCCGCTGGGCGCTCGCGCGCGTGTTACACGCACGCCGGAGAGTTCCGTAAATATTTTCACACTGTCGAGAATCCCGCATTCGCTCGGGAGTGAGAGCGCGAAGCTCTATTTTCGAAAAGCTCGAATATTAAATACATTCAACACTCTGAATTGCATCGGTTGATAAAATTCCTTTCGATATATTTTCCAGTCCCCTCGCATGGTCGCTTTACAGCCAATAAGTTTTTCCTCCTCTCTGTAAATCAGCAAAGGATCCGGTATATCGAATCTTTCGATAAGCAGCGTCAGTAGTTCCTGAAATGAGCAAAAACTACTAAAAACAAAATATTTCGCGTTGGAAAAAAATACATATTTAAAATTAAAAACAACAATATTAATCACACTGTCGTTTTCGCGCGAAAAATACAAGCGGCCTTTTTATATTCTTTGCCTTTATAAGTTAGTACAGAATGTTCGTACGAAAACCGGATCAGGGTAAATGTGAGAAATGAGCTTTTCGACGAGTTTCACTAAAGTCGCTCCTTTTATTCCACTCACCGTTTTCTCGCGTTTCGATGAGATTTTTCAGACTACCTTTTTGGCAAATTTGTACAGATGTGGCGGCGATAACCTCAATGAATGCTTCGTTTCTTCGTCGAAAAGTATGCTATGGAGTGTTCTGTCCAACGTACTTTTCGTGTTTATCCTCAACCAATTCCTCAACCAATTTCGCTACGGGTGTTACACTCGGATGATCTCTCGGTACAATTTCAAAGCTATTTTTCAATTCTATGAAACATATCATTACAACAAAAAAAAGTCTCCTAAATCCATTTTTTTTTTCCGCGAAAAACATATACACCTCTTTTTTTTGCATGTATAACAAAAATCGTGTTTCTTTTGTAAATAAAATTTTCTTAACAAATTTTTTTTATAGTTACAAAATATCGCCACGAACGTTTTATTAATAAAGTATATAGAGAAAATATTGAGAAAAAATTATAACCTATAAACCGACGATCTATCCGCGAATCGATATATCGGTTCCACTGTCTTTAGAGTTCGGCAATTTCGTCACACTGGACTTGAAATTTTATATCGTGGAAATAATTCACCAATATAGCCAATATTATCACCAATAATAATTGTGCGAGTTAATTAATAATTGCAAATAATCATTCGACAATGATGTTTCTTTGAATTTTTATTTTTCGATGAAATCGCGATCGTTTTACGAATACGGATGAAACTACGGATGGAAATTTTTTCTAATTTTAATATTTTAATAATCACACACATCACACAATTCAGCTAACATGACGAAATTTGAGAATCGCGATCGCGAACCGTCAAAGTGTCGTCTGACAGTTTAGACGACGGAGGTTCGCGAAAAATCGTAGCAGCGCGCACGTCTCGCGGCGCATCGTCGTCGTCATCGTCGACCAATCACGGCACGAATAAAGCCACAACAATACAAATATCGAACCTTCGATAATCGAAACTCGCATGCGATATATCGTGACCCACCAACTTTTTAGGAGAGGACTAGGAGGTTACGGCCGCGCTGCGCGCGGCCGAAACCTCCCGTCAAATCTCGACCAATCACAGCACGAATAAACCGACAACAATACATATATCGAACTTTCGATAAATCGAAACTCGCATGCGATATATCGTGACGAACCAACTTTTTAGGTGTGGACTAGGCCAAGCTAGGTGTGGCTTTTTAGGTGTGGCTAATCTCGACCAATCCCGGCATGAATAAACCGACAACAATACATATATCGAACTTTCGATAAATCGAAACTCGCATGCGATATATCGTGACGAACCAACTTTTTATATGTGGATAGGTACTCCACGACAATGCGCTTTTCTATGTTAGGAATGATAGCATCAAACCTGCTTTCGCGTGGTTCGAGATTATGAAATAGAGATACGGATTTACATATCAGGAAATTATCGAGTCGAAGCTTACTATTGCGTGGCTAAAAATGATACGATCGGGTTTCATGCTTCAGACCTTTCGGGCTCATATAGTATAACAGTTTTTAACATTTATTTTATACAAACTTCATAAAGATGATATTTGCCCAGAACTTATCACGACCTCTGGTCGAACGCTTTTTGGCGAATAATATGAATGAAAATCCGGCATGCCTATACAGAAATAGACCTTGAATCGAATCGAGGTATACTTATCCCTGAATTTCCTTGATTAACTTCAATATGACGAAAAGATTCCAGATATCAATTGGCGGAACGTTACAAAAAAAGTTTTTTAAAACGATTTGATTACATGAGAAAATAGGTCAACTTCAGATATTTGACAAAATTTTGGTAATTTCAGAAACAGCTATTGATAGATAATAATTCAGCTGAAATCGGCTAAAACGACGAATGAAAAATATTGTAGTTGCTTGGTAGCGCGTCGCCGCTGACTCGCAATTAAGTATTCTGTGTTGATGTTCTCGATATTGGTCTATAAATGATTCAGATCACAGACATATAGCGAATTATGGATTGAATAATATCGAACTCCTGTTCAACCTTGGGGAGAGTTTAGAGTGACGTGGCGGCTATCATTACAAAAGGGTTTTCATACATTTTTCGCGTACAGTATGTCGTCGACGTTTGCACTCGCTACGTCCATTTTATATTTTACTCTGACCTTGTCGACTGCGAAGAAAAAATTACAATAATAGTCATGCAGCTCGCTAAGTTCTTCATTGTGTTTGTGGCGCTCATCGTAAAATTGTGCAAGTGTAAAATCATGATTGAGACGGACAAATCGAACGGATTCGCCGTACTTGAGGACGCAGCTGTAAGTCCGCCGGTTTCGATATATTCACTTCATACAAACAGAACAATTTTTTTTACCGATTTTTATCCCTACGGTTACAGCTACAAATTTTGACAACTTGCTATGCAAAACATGATACGACAACAGTTCTTGTTGGAGATTTTCCCGGACGTTTCATCGAAAGACTATCGTCGTATCAACGCTTTTCTTTGGTTTTATTGGATAATCGAAGAAGGGCTGATAATGTTGACTATTGGTATCACATTGAAAATCTTCGAGATTGGAATAAGAGAGACATAAATAAAAAGTACAAGGTACACATTGCGGTAATAAGTGCAGGGCAAATTGTGCGGTTCGTGCAAATGTTATCAGTGTATCGGCGATCATCGTATTACACTTCCGAGGCTTCTGTTCTCATACTCGGCTGGGCTCCCAAACAAATGCACGGATATTGCGATGGCACAATGCGACAGTTTGAAATATTATATTGGGCTAAGAACAATGATCTACTGAATGCAAAATCGATGTGCAACGATCGAACGAAGGGAATTGTCATGCACAGTTTCAACCCTTTTACAAATCAGGCACCTCAACCGTGGCGACAACTGGTTATACCTAGAGATTATTATTTCCATTCTTTTGCTTACTTCATTCGTGAATATCAAGAACATGAGGAAATGTGTAAAAATCTTGATTTCGACAAAACGCGTGATTTGAGTGGTTCGCCGATCGCAACGATGGAGATGTGCTGGACGGATTCTTGTTCGGGAACACCAATCGACGATGACATGGATAACATCCGTATGAAGATTGAAAAACGAAAGCGCTTCAACTTTGTTACTAATTTTATTGCTCATTTAAACGCAACTCGGGAATACGTGTGGAGAAATCGTATTTTGGGTCAGGGGATGCCTCATGTCGGGAAATGCATTCTGTCGCAACCAGTTTATTTGGCCTCAGTATGGGCGCCGCAATGTTGGACCTACCCACATGGTCTGGAGTGTAAGTTTCTGGTGACCCAGTTCCGCGGCAACAAGTCGCAACTGAGAAAAATTCTGACTGTTATAGATCAGTATTCACGAATAGGGATGCTTATGGTTTATATCATCACCGCGATATTCTTTAAATATTTTTTGCGACAATCCCGGTCTGAAGTAATTATGAATCTGTGTCGTCTAACTTGCAACTTTGGACTAACGACATTACCTTCGAATGTGGCCCCGCAGATTTATCTGGCCTGTCTGTTTTTTTTTGTATTAACCATGCAGGGAATTTTTGTGGGTAACCTCGCGGCACTTCTGACTCACGAATTTCCCGTTCCACAAGTAGATTCAATACAGGCCCTAGCTGATCTTGGATACACAGTTTATGTCCATGAAATGGATTTCGCATTTTTCAGCGACCCAGTCTTTGAAGGCCGTATCATTCAGAGAATAAATAACGAGGATTGCATTCAATACGTAAAACGTCATCCCTTAACCGCTTGTTTAACCTGGAGTGCCGCCGATTTGATTGAAGCTTTAGATTCTAGTTTACACGTAAGCTCCATATGTATTAGCATCGAATATGTCGTCAACATAATTCCATGCAAATGGTCACTGGAACGAAATCTTCAGAAGTTTCTGCAAATCACAATGGCCACTGCTACTATGTTAGATTTGGAAATGTTAGTTCATGAAAAAAGGTTGCTCGAAGCTGATTCGGAGGAAGTCCCGCTAGACCCTGAAATCATGACTTGGGACAATATATCTTTCGCGTTTGCCATTTTTGGTGTTGGTCTGAGTATAGCATTAATCTGTTTTATCGCTGAAATAATGATTTATCGATGGCATCACAGATTCGCGACAACGCGGGTAATAGTATTAAATTGATTTGTAATCAAAATATATCTTTTATAATTAAGAGACGTGGTAGCGTCTCGACGCCAAGTAGTTAAAGTTAAAAGTCCGCGCGCGTCAAGCGCTACCGTGTCCTTATACGCCAATATCGTGCCCCCTAAACTTTGACATTTTTTTTTCTCGGAATCGAGACATCGAATCTAAATTCTAAAGACACTTTCACTATATAAATCGAATACAAGCTTTAAAATGCGCCTGGAATCAGCCCGATAGGTGCGCGAAATTATGAGATATCGCGATATCGCCCGAAAAATCCTCACTTTCATTATAAAAATTTTTCTTCAGAGATTTTTTCGACTGTCAGCTGTTTGTCCGATGTCCCATGACCTGCATGTTGTGTTCGTGCGTCCATGCGTGTGCCGTGCATACACAACGGTATAAGCGGAACGAACGATCAGCGGTTTGCAATTTTCCAAGTGTCAGTTCGTGAATACAGCAACTAGTAATATCCGTATCCGCGATCCGTAAATAGTACGCTCGCACTGAGTGATCGAAAAGAAGGTTAATTAGAGGTTATTTATAATTTCATTTTTTCGTAAAATTAGTAAAAAAAAAAAAAAGACCCTCTCATGCGGCTAAAAAAATGGGTTCATCTGATAAAATTGTTCAAATAATCGCGGGCGAAAGGTCATTTTAATTGATAAATATTGTGTGTGTGATACAAGAAAAATCATGTCATGCGGATTGTTAACGTTATCAAGTAATAAAACATTTTTTTTAAATAAATAATTATAAAATAATAAATAAAAAAAAGAACGAAATAAAAAAAAAAACATTTTTTTGCAAAAAATGTAAAAAATGTCGCCAAGTAGTTTAAATAGTTTTTAAATAGTTTTGTGAAAATAATAAAAAATCATATGAGACAAGTGAAAATAAAAAAAAAACTTGGCGAGTCCTTAGAATACAAATAAATGTAGTTGCATCGAAAAAAAGGACGAGCAAAGTTTTTTTATTATTTTCACTTGACTCATATGATTTTTTTATTATTTTCACAAAACTATTTAAAAACTATTTAAACTACTTGGCGACATTTTTTACATTTTTTGCAAAAAAATGTTTATTTTTTTATATAAAATACTCAGGTTTCAAAGGGCTCGCACGCTCGCGGCCGTCCAACAAAACTAACCCACCCAGCCGAACCGTTATCAACGAGGCCGATGTTATGACAACCGTTGCTATGGGATCGATTCTTAAACACAGCAGTGGCGGCGGCGAAATCTTTGTATCATATAAAGAGATATATCCAAACCCACGATCAAAATAAATAATGTTTCAAACATCCATCATTGTCCGATGAACACTTTTGTTTATCCTGCTACGTTCGACAATTGAGGGATAATACGGATAAAAATTAATCATTTCAAGATAAAACTCATATCAACACTTTCTTAGCGTTTTTATCGACGAAACCATTGAATATATTTGCTATTTCAATGATTCCATTTAACTTCGATCTATAAAAAATTTGTTTTTGTTTGGGAAAACACGTTCGCGGGATGTTGTACAGATCGTGTCTATAATAAAATATTTTAAACGCTTATAGAATAGCCATATGTATTGTATGGTTGTTGATGGCATGAATTCTTCAACGCACGAATATTGTGGCCGTTTGAGTAATGATTATAAATTAATGAATATTCCATTATACTGATTCAAATTATGCAGGGATGCAGTTGGGCGGAGAAAAAAGAAACATTTTTTTTACAATAAAATTATAATTCGTTCTGACAACGCAATAATGCTATTTTCAACAAAAATGCCATACGCCATATGCCATATGCTATTTTTTGCATATTCCCTTAAAGTAGATTGGACGAGAGAAACGGTGTTGAAGTGACAACCTGTTCCTAAACACAAAAAAAATGTTGAGTATTCTAATCGTCTTTTGTTTTTTGAAAATTAGATTAAATTACGATACAGTTTGAGTCGAGCAATAGTCGTGATAGTTAAGCTATGCGAGCCACGTAGAAGCATCGCATAGCTCTCGGTTCATCTATCTCTCATTGAAGGGGAATCAACAACAAGCGTAAATGAGAAACCGTGAATAAAACCACTCAGGAAAAGAATTTACAACATGATCTCCGAAGGAACTAACGCTCCGCACACTTCGCTTGCAAACACATCGTATTCACACGCAGTAGCTCAAGAACAGCATCCTTCCAGAGAACAAGCTATCGTCATTGATGCAATGCAACGGATTCCCATAATGAAGTACATGATGTACATCGGTAAAGTAGTAGGACCGAAGAACTTAATCGCTATGTCAATAATATCAGGTAATCGCGTATCTGTCTTTCCCTCGAACGCTTCGCTTGTTGACAAGCTAACAATGGGTGATAGTCCACAGTATATAGGCGAAAGTAAACTGAAAATACGACCGCTCGTCTTGAAATCGAAGAGAGTTATATTGTCTGGCATCTGTCCCTCTCTTCCGCACTCGGTGATCGAGAAGAAACTTGTTGAACTCGGAATCAAAACAACTTCATCAATAACGTTTGTCAAAACTGGGGCTACAAAACCTGAGTACGCACACGCCAATTGTCACCGGCGACAAATTTATGTGGCGTGGCAAGTGGCAAGCCGTTTCGAAGCTACCTGTAACTCTGTCTATCACCAACCATGGAAAAGAATTCTTCATCTTCATCTCACTAGATAATCCGGCTTGTTTCAAATGTAAACAACGGCTCTTGTTGGTGGGCTCCGTCCCCATACTCCCCGAAAAATATGGTAAGGTCTGACTTTCGCCGACACGATGTTCGCCCAAGTCGATCTTCGCCGAAAAATCACTAGTATAAAGAAAAACCATATGCGCTGACGTGTGCACGGTAGACGGCGCAACGAGCCTACTTTGACACACATGTGATGAACCGAATTGAAACAAAATGCTGGGGCATATTCCAAAATTTACCAGCACTTACCCGAGTATCATTCAGTCCTTATTTGTTCTCGTGTGTTAAGCAGAGATAAAATGATACTCGAGTGAGTTTTAGAATACGACGTTCTGGTCGATACATTTAAATATGTTCGTGAAAAAATTTACATCGCGGCAATTTATTCGATCGTTCAGGATATGTCTGAGCGATACGTTAAATATTCCCGCGAGAAAACGAGAGGGAGCTCCTGGAGCAAAGTGCCACGCGGCACTCTGCTTCGAAAAGCCCTCTTCTTCTTTTTCCGGTCTGTTCGAGTGAGAATTCATTGCGATAGGTTGTGTCGGGTACGCGTCGCCCGCGACGATTTGGATAACACGAGTCGAATCGTAATTTTGGAGTTGCGAGGAGATAACGGCGTGCGTGGGCGCGTGTGCGGTGCCGCCATTTTGGTGCGTGTCCACAAATGTTATTGAACGTGGGGACAGTGGGTTGGAACGTGGCGAAAGATATGCGATGCTTCTTTACGCGCTCCGATAATTCATGTGCGACGATCTCGACATACAGATTATGATGAAAAATCGTTTACTCGGTGTACACCGGAAACAACGCCCGTTAAGGTGACGACATCGATCATTCGCTTTCAATAAACGCGACAATCGTAAAATGATTTTAACGGTACCTTCGGTATTTTAACAGGATATGCAACGACGAGCAAGAATCGCATGTTAAGGGCCTTGCGTACGCCCGCCGTCGCGGCTCCTCGTCGCGGGAAAATGATAAAGCCGAAGGGAAAAAGAAGACGGTCGACTCGTGATCGACGAACTCGGTTTTAGATACGGAATAGAAAAACGTGAATTTATTATGGAACGAACAATTTAGCCACACATACACTCCTACGCGCACCCCGCAGTCACACCCGTTCTCGCTCGGTTCGCTCGACCTCTCGCACACACGCTCTCTCGATACTCGACCGCTCCCTATCGCACTCAATCCCGCTCTGTCCCCGTTCCATCGATCCCCGTTCAATCCCTCGATCGCTCCTCTTATCGGAGCGCGCACGGCGCTCGGCGATTCTCTCTTACGTCACGGTCACGTGGCCGTGGTCGCGTTGCGCGGGTGGATTTAACACTCGGCCATCCTACTGTCGCCTCGTCCTCGAGGCGAGTCTACAGCAGTTTTTTTTTTTACACATATATTGTTCGCACATCACACTTACAATGTTTTTTTTTTGTTTGGCATGCATTTCTCACGCTTATAATATAACTTTTCGATTTTTCGCATATATTTCTCACACTTTTAATATAACTTTTCGATTTTTCACATATATTTCTCACACTTTTAATATAACTTTTCGATTTTTCACAGATATTTCTCACGCTTATAATATTTCATTGCTTTGTTTATTTTCTTGTATTCGTAGGTTTTTTTTGTGGGTATCTGTTGCTCGCGTTCGGCTAAACGCCGTAGAAGTCGGGCGGTCGTCGCGACCGTTGCATGCGTAGATTTACTTTCTCGTTTTCCTTCTTCTTCTTTGGCTTCTCTCCGACCGATTTCGAGAAAACGTTGCGTTCGTCGTCTGTATCTTCGCTTTCGGTTCGGTCGCGCGTGGGCGTTTTTGCCGATTCGGCGTGTTCTGTTCCCTCTTCGCTTTCCGTATCGCTGCCCTCGGTTTCTTTAGTTTCTTTCTCCTCATTCTCGGCGCATCTCCAAATTCTCAATTGGCTCGCGTGAGCCGTCGTTGCATATCGTCTCCCGGACGTGTCGTCGCGGAGTTGCGTTACGCGATACGTGTCGCTCGGAAGTTTCTGGGTGACGACAAGCGGGCCTCTATGCTTCGGCTGAAATTTCATACTCTCTCCGGTGGACACTGGTTGCGACGAAATGTACACAATATCGCCGACTTCGAATTTCGCGTGTGTATCTCGGTTAGCGTCGTAGCGTGCCTTGTACGCTTGTTGTCCTTTCCTGATTTGTTGTCGGGCTTCGTCTTGTAATACTGTTGGTCTCGTATATCGTTCGCCGCTCTCGTCGGTCAGCTGGCGTATTAGACCTTCGTTAAAGCGGGGCGTGTAACCATACAACAATTCGAACGGACTTTTCACCGTTGTTTGATTGTGGCACGCGCTTAGGTCTCGTTGTATGCTCGGAAGGTGTAGGTCCCAGTCGCGGCCGTCCCCTCTTTTCAGGTTTGCGGTCATCGCGGGAAGCAACGTCGCGTTCACGCGCTCGATCATTCCATTGCCTTGCGGGTGGCGGGGGGAGGTCAACGTGTGTCTGATTCCATGCTTCTCGCAGAATTCGGTAAATTTCGCGGCCGTGAAGCATATTCCTCTGTCGCTGACGATTCGGATCGGTGCTCCGTATTGGAGTACGAATTCCTCCAATGCTCGTATGACCCCCGACGTTTTCGTGTCTCGTGTGGCGAACATAACGACGAACCTCGTTAGATTGTCGATTAATGCCAATACGTATTTCTTCTGTGTTCCACTCGTTACGTAAGGTTCGGAGTGGTCGATGTGTATTGTCGCGAAGGGTCGTGATCCGGGGGGGATCGGATGGAGCGCTCCTTTCTGTCGGCCCGGTTTGCTTTTAGTCATGATGCATTGAATGCATGCGCGCACGTGTTGCCGTATGTATCGTTTCATACCGGGGAAATGGTAGAACTCTTGCATCTGTTTTAGTGTGCGTGCTACGCCCGGGTGGCTTCGAAAATCGTGGAACCGTATCACCAAACTTTTACGGAGATTGTTCGGGATGACGTACTATCGCTTCTTGCCGTTTTTTTTGTAGAGAAGCCCGTTTATTAATTCGAATTCGCGGACTTCGCTCGACTCTTGTGACGAGCGTTCGTTTGCTTTTGCGCGGAGAATCGCGCACTTTCGCTTAATCGACTCGTTGCTCGCTTGATATATCGCGATTTCGTCTTGCTCGCGAACGATAGTATAAACTCGTTTCGTGTTCTCGTTCGCACTCGTATTTGCGTTGTTCGTGTTGTCGCTGGGAAGGGTTTCGTCGATGCCGCGTCTCGACGGTTCGTTTCCCATTGAGATCGTGTTTATCGAGCTCGTAGGCGCTCGGCTTAACGCGTCGACGTGTGCCATCTCGATACCATTACGATCGTAAATTTAATATTAATTAATAGCGCGCGGAGTCGGTTGACGGCCCATATTATAGCTATTAACTCGAGTTTCGACGAATGGTAATTCACCTCGCCTTTGTTTGTTCGGCGACTGATAGCGTACACGAGACGCCATTTCGAGTCTTCGGTTTGCTGGAGGAGCATCGCGCTGAGGTCGATCGCGCTCGCATCGGTGTGCAGTTCTGTGGGGTGAGATTGATGAAACGGCTTGAGCACAGGACCACAGTTCAAAGCTTCGCGTAACTTCGTGAAGGCACGCGCTGTCGTCTCGTCCCATTTAAATTCTACTCCCTTTCGTAATAACCGGCACAGCGGTTCTGCGATTTCGGCGTATTTTGGTACGAAGCGGCGAAAGAAACCTGTGAGGCCGAGGAATCGGCGGATTTCGTGTATGACTTTCGGCTCCAAGAATTCGCGAATCGCGCGGAGTTTTTGTTCTCCCGGTGTGATCGCGCTTCCCGATGTTTCGAACCCGAGGTACGTTACCGTCCTTTTTAAAAATTGACATTTTTTTAGGTTTAGCGTGAATCCGGCGCGGCGCAGAGCCATGAGAGTTTCTCGTAGTTTTGATTTTAATTCGCGCCACGGTTTTGCGGGGATGAGAATGTCATCTAAGAAGTAGAGCACGACTTGCTCGTGTAACGGTGCGAGAGCGCGGTGCATCGCCTTCGTAAAATAGAAGGGTGCATTCATGAGGCCGAACATAGCTGTATTGAATTCTCCCGTTTCATCGGGCGTTATAAACGCGGTTTTATGCCGAGAGTCTTCGGCCATGGGAATTTGTAGGTATCCCTGCATTAAGTCGAGCGCGATGAATAAGTCGAATTGGCCTATTTGTTCGAGATGTGCATCCAAGTCGAGCAGCGGAAAATGAATGCGCTCCGTTTGAGCATTTAAACGTCTGTAATCAATTACCAACCGCGGTGATCCGTCTTTTTTGCGTACAATGAACGCGGGGGTGGCGTACGCCGAGTCGGTTTCGCTGCAGATTCCGGCCTGCTTCATCGCGCGAACGAGCTCGCGCATTTCGTCGCGTTCTTTATTGCTAGCGCGATACGACTTGCATTGCACAGGTCGGCTACCCGGTGTTTCCGTGATGCGCATTTCGGTGGTCTCGGTTCTACCTAACTCGCTCACGCTCATCGCGATTGTATCCCCGAATTCGTTTAGTGTCTCCACGAGGTCTACGATCTCACTGTCTTCGGCGGTCGGCCCGATGTCGAGATCCTCGCGCGTTACGGGCGCTCGCCGGCCGGGTCCATCGACGACGAGAGTAGCGCTTCGAGCGCACTTCTCCACTCTCGAGCGTCTCGTGAGTCGTTTCGGCGTTGTCCCGTTGTTGATCATCGGTAGTTGGAAGGTGTCGGTTCCCGCGAGTAGGAGGCGGAATCTCCGTGTCGTGGGCAATGGTCGGACGTGAAATGGTTGACTCTGGGGGAGTGATGTCGGCGTAGAATCGTAGTTCGTTATTGCGTTTCGTATGTGCGACGCCCGGCGCGTCGATAAACGTACGACCGATTAGAGCGTCGTGTGCTTGGCAAGCGTCGGGCACTACTCGAAGGGGAACTCGATCGACCGCGACGCCGTCGATCGTCACTGTTGCAAGGACGATGCCGGGGGATACCACCTGGTTTTCTTGGGGACCGAAGCAGTGGAGGATTGCCGGTTGTTTGACGAACTCTAGTTCGGCTTCGAGCACCTTCGACGATTTCACGCAGCTCCTTTTATTTCGATGGTCTTCGTGTACGTCCCCGCGGAGCTTGAATCGCCTTTTGCGACGAAGTTGACGCCCGATGTCGTCGGAGTGGCGGCCGCGGGTGCGGCGGCTGCTGCTGGAGCGGCGGTTGGCGCTGCAGCGGAGAGTACGGCTATCGTGGGAGCAGCGCCTCCACGATAGTGTCGTTGCGTATGTCCGTTTTTCCCACACGCGCGACGTTGCAGTTCCCGGCGAGGCGAGGGGCAGTCGCGCGAGCGGTGCCCGTAGAGGTTACAGTTGTAACACTTCGGATCCTCTTGCGCATTTCGTGGCGGCGGTCGGGGGTCGCTCATCGCGATCGCCGAGCGGGACGCGTTCGTCGTCGGCGTTGCGCGAGGCTGAGGAGCTGATCCCGTTGTCGTCGTCGGAGCGCTTATCGTCGACCGATCACCGTCGTTCGGAGGTCGCGGAGTGCGGATACGGGCTTCTCGCTGCGCCTCCAGTCGCTCGTAATTTTGCATATCGCGGAGCAGTTCGCCGATGTCGAGTTGCTCGCGCGCGGCCATCGCGTTGCACAGCTCGCGCGACCACAGTCCGACGAGGAGCTGTTCCTTGGTATCCTGAAAGTCGAGACGAACGGAGCGGCAGAGACGGGTTTTCGCATGAAAGTAGGTTGATAGACTCTCAAGCTTACCCTGCGTCCTGTTCACCATGCGGCTCCACTTCGCGCTGAAACTCTCCGGTACGATGAAGGTCGCGTAGAACAGCACGCGAAAGGTGTTCCAGTCGGCAATCTCCCGTCGGTGATAGAAATACCAGTCGCGCGCTCCGAACTCGAGGTGCGTCCGAGCCGTCTGCAAGGCGAAGTTGTCCGGCCAGCGATGGAGCTCCGCGGTACTCTCGATACCGTCGATCCATTCGCGGGCAGCGCGAGCTCCTGTTTCTCCGTTGAATTTTTCGATCGTGTGGGTTAAATCGGGTAGTATGTTGTAATTCATTGGGTTATCGTTCCCTCTATTAGCCCGTTCCCGGACGAGCTGCGTCATCAGCGCGAGCATAGCGTCGTCCCGGCGTCGGTTGTCCTCGAGAATTGCTTGTAGCATCTCGTCGCGACGATCGTTCGGTGCTGCGTGGCTCTGTATCTTCGGTGCCGCTTCATAAGCGGGGGGTGGATCGGCGAGCTGATCCGGGGCGAGAGGCTCCATCCTTGGTATCGCGCGCGAGTCCCGTCGCTGGTTTAGCGGTGTCGTAGTGGGCGGCGGTCGTGACTGTTCAGCTTCCCCGTGCGCGTCGCCGGTCCGCGGGTGGGGGAACGATCGCCGGTTGCATCGGTATTTCTCCTCGGCTCTGTTGGTGTTCATTTCCTTCGCGCGCGAGGCGTTGCGCGAAATCACTGGTATATCCTCGAGCCGCGGCTTCGTCGTCGGCGTCGTCATCGTCGAAGGGATCGGCAAGATCGGCTTCCTGCGCGCGTACTTGCGCGATGAATTTCTCGAAAGCGTCGGCGTTCGCCGTTTGTCGACCGTCCGCCATCCTCTACCCACTCCCCCTTTCCCTCCGAAGACGGGAAGCCTTCAAGACTCGCGAAGTTTCGCGCGCCGGTCGCGAGCACTCGCGACCGAGGTACGTGGATCGGATGAAGAGAAAGAACGATATTTCTTCTCAGAGAATAGATGAATAATTGGAACGGGGGAAAAGAGAAAACGAAAATAAAATTAAGCGATATTGATCGTAATTATTCAACTCTTATTCTAAATAGTTTCACGCGAAAGAACGGAATCGAGGAGGTTTCGGTTACTATCGCGTCGTTACGAGCAATCACCGTCGTTCGACGAACCCGTATTCATCTGTCGACGCGCGCGGTCGTGCGTTCGCGATCACGCGAAGGGTGTGAAAATCGCTGGGTCACGCTACCGGCTCGATGCCATTTTGGTTCACCGGCGGAGCGAATATTCTTTCGCGCACTCACGTCCCGTTTTTCGTGTCCTCGTGAACGACTTTCGCGGATTAGAGTCACCTCTCGCGATTCTTCGTTTCTTTTGTGGGCGTGCAGAAGGGGTATAACCCCACTTCTGATGTGTTAAGGGCCTTGCGTACGCCCGCCGTCGCGGCTCCTCGTCGCGGGAAAAGGATAAAGCCAAAGGGAAAAAGAAGACGGTCGACTCGTGATCGACGAACTCGGTTTTAGATACGGAATAGAAAAACGTGATTTTATTATGGAACGAACAATTTAGCCACACATACACTCCTACGCGCACCCCGCAGCCACACCCGTTCTCGCTCGGTTCACTCGACCTCTCGCACACACGCTCTCTCGATACTCGACCGCTCCCTATCGCACTCGATCCCGCTCTGTCCCCGTTCCATCGATCCCCGTTCAATCCCTCGATCGCTCCTCTTATCGGAGCGCGCACGGCGCGCGGCGATCCTCTCTTACGTCACGCAGTCTTACGTCTTAACACGCAGAATCCCAGTTTCAATGCTGAAGGTATAGATATTGGCGATGAGTCCGACTCCGAACGGGAAAAATGACGCGTGGAACGAGGATCAAGAAGTGAGTAAAATAAACATACAAGTCGATAAATATGGCTGTAATAATTTTTTTGCATATTATTTATTTTTTCTTATATATATGTATGTATGTATGTATGTATGTATGTATATATATTTGCGTAGCGTATTCTTTGAGGACACAAATATACATACATTTCGAGTCCTCGAACGGACCGATACATCGGCACAGAAACTAATGTATGGTTTAGTTTGAGGACCATATTTTGAATATATAGTACATTTTGTGGACGGTAACCCATGCCTTAATTAGCGCTCCTTTGAGAGACAGAGAATTTTGTACTTCAGTGATGTAATCTATGCCCAAATAACCAAACAATTGGAGACGTTCTAAAATATTTTCGCTGTTTGCATGTATCATATATTATCCGTGCACGTAAAAATCAACTGTATCACAATACTAGGAAATATTTTTCTCTCATTCGACTACAGCTAAGGCTTCATACAGAAGGCAACATAATGGCGACGACACACTCAACATCATTGCTAAATACGATCATGTACAAAAAAGGCAAACATGATGTCGTCATAAATGCATTTGGCAATGACACTGATAGTGTCGACGCTATTGTATTGCGTTTTCAATAAAGCCTTAGATGATAGTCGATTGAGAAAAAATATATTTTCTAATATCGTGAAACAATTTATTTTTACGTGCATGAATAATATATAATACATTGAAATAGCAAAATTAATTTATATAATTTTCAATTGTTTGAATATCTGAGCATAGATTGCGTGACTGAAGTACAAAGTTCCGCTCCTCTCAAACGACCGCCGACTAGGACATGGGTTACTGTCCTCAAAATGTACTATACATTCTAAATATGGTCCTCAAACTACACTATACATCAATTTCTGTACCGATGTATTGTCACTTTCCAGGACTCGAACATATGGCCTCAAAGTATACGTTTTTTTAGTTTAAACGGCCTCATATGCGACGATTTCTGTGATTGGAGGTTATGTAGCTGTTTCACAGCTATAGATATTAAAAGCATAGATTCCAATTGCCGACGTCATTTGGTCTATTATTTTTCTTTATTTATTTATTCAGTTTCAAATTTTCACCAGAATAATTTGTCAGCCTAGTATTCAGAATTCAGTTTAATTGTGCTATTTAGATACTACTAACCGATAGGTCCCTAACCTAAAAGACTATAAAGATAGAAATTTGGGATGAATAGATTTAATAATTGCAAAATTACCATTGCCTCACACTATCATTAATATTAGTTCAAGATTTTATTCTATGTAAATTACGACCGGAGATACGATTGAACTGAATGGTATTTACTGTTTGTTCTGAAAAATATGTTATCAACAATGCCGTGCTTAGAACAACCGATAATTTTAAAGATAATGTAAATTCATAGTTATAACTATGATGACCATTTACATTATTGCCAAGGGCAGTATGCATGGCGTATATCTATACTGCCCTCTGTGACGGGGCCTTTATTCTTCAAAATAAATCCTCGATAATCGGCGGTCTCGACGAGTCGGGGGGAGTGGCGGGGAAATCGGGGAAATACGGGGTTCGAAAATAACTGGTAAAAACGCGGGTAGGTTAAACAATAATATAATTAGAGGAGGCAAAAGAATCGATACAAAAGAAAAGTAAATAAATGAATGTAAATAATGCAAAAATGATAACTCGGAATTAATACAACTAATAAGACGAAAATAATACAAAAGAATGACTTGAAAAGAATAACTCGAAAACTATAACTATCGCGGGTACTATGCTAAATGGCGGCGTTCGGATCTCCAACTGTCGGTTGGTCAACGCACGGGGGGGGGGATGATCTCGCAGGGGAAGGGAAGTACAATAAAATAATTAATAATACTGCTGCCAACACAATCGCCAGCAGGGACGCGTGGGGGGGGGGGGGGGGGGGGGGGGGGGGGGGGGATGATATTAACAATAAAATAAGGGGATGAGTAAATAAGGGGTGGTCGGCATACGCACTCGTATACCGTAGGCGCAGGGGGGGGGGGGAGAAGAAGCTAAGAATACGGGAAAACTATAATAATCGGAGTGATTCGCAAAAGGGGGGGGATAATAAAATAACAACAATAAGAATAATAATACGCGATCGTAACGGTGATCGGACTCGATAATAATTCAATAATGGCGGGGATAGAGGTGGACACGAGGGAAAACTTATAATGGGGAAAAGATGGCGACGATTCCACGCGGCAATGGGATATTTGCCGTTGGACGTTCTTGCCAAGCGTACGGGGGAGAAATAATCGAATAATATGTGTGGGACGACGGGGTGGGGGGTATGACTCGTAGGCAATACTTTTTATAACAAATACGATCTCAAAAAGAACAGGGACTTCAATAATTTGGGCGCCAGTTGCCATTGACGGGGTAAAACCGTTATTTCGACAAAGGTTGACTCTCATAAACTACTCAAAAACGTGGCCGACGGCTAGTCATAGGGCATGGGACGACTCAGAGGGGGGAACCTCGAACTATTGGCCCGTAATTTAATACCTTCGGTCACAAAATAATATCCAAGGGGTTGCGGGGGGGGCTTCGGGGATTTTTAGGGGATTTTTTCGGGACACGGGGGAACGGGAAATCTCACTTAGAATAGATAATTAACGGCTATACGCCACTTACCACGTGCACGCTTCTACCTGTGGCACACGCCGGGCAATGGCGACAGTCGTTGCCTTGCGAAAATGCTAACTATCTTCCGTCGCGAATTCCTTCTAATTCCGAGGGCCGGGGTCGGGGAAAATACACTCGATGTGTTACAAGGGGATACGGCAACGCAAAGGCTCCTCACACTCTACGTTCCTCACACTCTACGTTGCGGTGAGAGAGAGAGTTCGGTACTGGGCATTAGTCGATAACGAGAGCGATCGATGGGCGTTGCGTAAGAGGGCGGCAGTTGGACGATTGATCGTCGCTCGATACCTCCGAGCGACGATGGCGAGCGGCAGGCGGCGGGCGGCGGTGGTAAATGCGAGGCGACGGCAACACAGCAGTGCACTGAAAAAAAAATGTCGTTGTTTCAATGACATTGATGTACTTGAAATTAATTTAATTGAATCAATAGCATCAACATCGAAACAAGTGTTCATCTATTGTGTATCAAGAACGGTGTAATTGCGTTTAATAGTCCCGTGATATCAAAAACTGCATTTGAGATAATCGGTTATAAAATCTCTTTAAACCCACATATATTGATTTCAATGAGAAACGAATAGAAAAAAAATGTAGTGCTGGTATTGAAAAATTCGAAGTCAAATAAATTACAATTCCTATCGCTTCAATAGTTTCGGAGCGTACGTTTCTCATTGCTCTTCATTGGCGCTTTTGAGAATACATACATTATTGCTCCATATATATCTTCTCTTGAGCGAATCGGTTATTTTGTCGCCTCAATACGCGTGTTACTAAAATTTTTAACTGCAACATTTTTTAATGCAGTAATTAATATTTGAATTGAATGAAATAATACTTTGAGTCAACGGCATACGTAGTTAGTTGAATTTTGAATTCGGTTAATGTACATACACAGACATATTAAAAAAGTCTGGTTATGCCATTCATTCAATGAGTCTACGCTGTTAAATCAGTTTAATATGCTGTTAGAAGAAGACTGTTTTTATTTAGAGATTTAAGAAAATGTCGTGGGAACATAGTTTTAAAGTGAAGCATTCCCTCACTTCATTCAACTGCGTATGTCATCGTGTATTGGTTATTTTCCACTTACACGGTCGATTTATAACCACAACACATTGTATTGGCGCGACGGCGTATTAACTCCTGCGCGAGAAATATGCTTTTGTTCCAATTGATGTTTGCTTTGATTCTATTCCTCGAAGTTGTTGTGAAAACAAAGCCGTGAAGACGTGATCGAGAGAGCGACGGTTACCGCCGAACTAGTTTTCGCCTACATCAGTTGAAAGTAGTTCCGTATAAATGACACATGGTGTGTACTGCACACGGTTTTTCCTGTGTATAAATTCGATAATTGGAAATGTATATTTAATTGTACAATATTTTTCGAATTTCCTCTTTGCGTCTTGCTGTTTTATTTTGCGATCGCGGGCTATGATAATACGCGGTTAAACGCTGTCGTCCTGCGCCATTCTCGGGAGAAGGAGCGATACGCTGCGCGTTGGAGCGCGTTCATAAGTTCCTGGCTGAACGGTGCGTCGATACCTCGTGTTTCGCGTTACGATAATTGTATCTTCTATCGAAATTATTAATCATCACCGTGACGTTAACGTGAACGTGAATAATACGTTAATAGTAATACATCGGAGTGTATAGAAGTACGAAATCTCATGATTATGGCCGATGAGGAGACGAAGAAATTTCTCGAATCGTGGAAACTTGAAGCAAACGTCGTACAACGTTTCGAAGGTAAGAGACACTTTCATTATTTTTCGATATTCTTAGTGTTTTCGTGCAAAACACGAGAGATATGCGGTGGTTTTTTTTTACATTTCCGCGAGTCGAAACTTCGTACTTACCGAGAGGTCAGCGCGTGTAACGTTTTGTATGGTTAAACACAAAACAAATCGTCTTCAGCCCGAATTAATATATACAATATTATGTTAGGCATAAAATTTGCAATAGTTTCGTGATTAGCGGGGAGAAAAATCGGATATCGACAATACATTTAAACTGTGATAAGAGGGTCTTTGCTATAAACAAAAAAAGCAAATATAACGATTTTCTTTGTGAGATATATGAAAGTAATTCATTCCGTCAACATATCCGTTGAATTCAACAACATAGTATATCGCGACAACCACATGGGTTTTTAATTCAATATCGCCGTCATATCACTTAATACACACAAAGGCCCCGAGCACGGCTAAGACGCTATCCGCATGCGAGATCATGGAAATGTTGTACCGATTGAAGGGTCAGCGCTCTTCCTAAAGTTGTGTAATCTATAAGCACTGAGTTTTCTTTTCTCGCTTTTAGCGTACTTTAACGTACGTTGCGACTGTAATCGGTGAGTGTTCGCTTCCCGATTCAATTTCTGGAAATTTGTGATGTGCCTATTATGTTCTACGAGAAATAAAAACACAAGATTGAAAAAATGTTTTTTGTTTTTGACGACGATTCAAGGTTGCGAATAAACAAAAAGTTTTGCAATGTTTTTGCTAAAAAATGAAAGGGGTGACAAAAATCTTATCGACCACGTGTTTGCATGTTTTTCCCATACACGAATATGCCATTTTGTAAAACAGCACAGAACAAAAGTTGCTCGGCTACAATTTCTCACACAAATTGATTTTAACTTGTATCTCGTATCGGAAAAAAAATCTTATCAGCACGAATAATGCGATAACTCTTCGATATTTTCGAATATTTCATTCTTCGCATGCATTTTTTTAGAAAAGCTAGATATTATTGTTTTACAATCTATATTATGCCGAACATATTATTTTTTAATTGTTTTACATACAGCACACGGGATTGTAAAAAATATGATCAAAGACCTCACACCTCCGTTAATAAAAGAGCTTTTACCTGAGATCGGCCCCAGGATGGCATTCGAGGCGAAATGGAAGGAATCGTTCAGACCCAAAAAAAGAAAACGCGTAAATTGTCTTGTTTTTGCATGTCAAGTATAAATTGGTTATGGAATGTGTGTGATACTTCTATATTAATATATCGTAGATTGAATTACGGGCACTTGTATTGATTTTCACGTTTTTTCGTATTTACGTTTGATCAACAGATAACCATTATAAGCATGTACTTTTTTTTCGTTTACGGCGTGTGCATGGATTTTGATGTGAAATATTGAGCTGCGAGGAAAATCATCGATAAATGATTAGTAACGAAAAATACGTAAAATAAAATTTTTAAACAATAGTTGAAAAAAAAAAAAAAATTCCTGACGCATTTTGAGAAAAACAACGATCTTTGAATTTTCAATTGACGATATATCGATTTCCCAACTGAATTCCCAAAAAGCTAAAGTATCTCGTTTTCTACGGAGCAACAAATAATAATAACTGAACGACTCGGTGTAGAATTTTTATTAGACAGTGCGAAAAGCGTCAAAATTATAAACGACATTTCTGAGCAATTTTTTACGCACAATTGGAAGGGTCCGAAAAATATTTTCATCTATATATTGACCTGTATTTTTTAATATGAACTATATTCATGAAATAATGCATAGCTAATTATTACAGGACGTAACTGACGACGATTCCGATACCGAGAGCGAAGCCGGAAGTGATTCAAGATCGGATACAGAGACCGTTAAGCCGACCACGTCGACGGCAGAGAGCCCGTATGCCTTAAAGAGGCAAACATGTTTCGTTGGCACAGAGATGTACAAAAGATTGCAGCGACCAAATGTTCATCAAATATTGAATAACAGCGAACAAGGGCGAAAGATTGTCGAAGGGTATAAGAATCTTAGTCTCTCACACGAAGCTCGAGAAGACGTGCTCGAAATAATTATTAGCGACGTGATTAACACCGTGAAAGGGTATATTTGTAAATACTCAGGCGCATTCAATTTTTTTTTTTTACTGAAACTAATTTTTGTGTGTTATTACTTTTTTTTTTTAAGGAAACTTAACAAACACGACTTTTATGACATCGCAAAAGGCATCGTTCGAGTGTTCCCAAAGGAGAGTCTTGATCTATATTACGTGGCTCCGGTACAGAAAAAACATTTTCGTACGAAGCAATCAATATCGGTACGAGGTAAGGTCGCGATCGCGTACCGAAACCGACTGCAACGAACGGTTCGCGCTCTTAAGGCTTGTCGTGATAAAGCTGACACCGCGAAGGAGAAAGAAAATGGAACACCAAAAGGTGCGTAGCTTATAAATATCAGCTTTTATTGTACACTAACTAATCACATTAATTCTCTGCAGAACCATCGGAGGAAACGAAGGAGAGTATCGCTTGGTTGGAAGCGAACCAAGAGCCGTGGGATGTTGTTCAAGCGCACTGGGCGGTAACAGCCCAGCTAAGACTCGACGATATTCGCAAAAGTGGAACCGGTAAAGTCGAGGAGTTTATTAAAAAATGGCCTATACTTCGCCATCCGAGGGGCTGGACCCTAATTCAGGACGATTTTAAATCGATGCAACTGTGTACGGTTGAGGGGGCTATCAATCAATGGCCGAAGTTTTTCGAACAAATTCAAAAAGCTCTTCCCGCAAACAAAAAGAAAATACTCCGAGTACAAAATCTCCGAGACATGCTGAAGGGCGATTTGAACGACGGTAGGTACCACCGAGAAGTCCGCAACATTTATCACAATCATCTCCTTTAATTGTTTTATGTGTAAATACAAATTTAGGAGCCAAATCTATCGTGCAATTAGCGCTGCTGTCGTACATGATACCACCGAAGGGTCGTATCCGCTCGCAGAATGGCAAACACTGGAAGCCTTCCATGATCGAGTGTGAGGAAAGTCTCGTTGTTCACACCGTGGTATGATTATTTTTGCAATTCAGTAGAAACTAATCGTATTTCGATTATTCATTAATATATCTCCGCTGTTGCAGACTGCTAATGATGTTTAGCGTATCCGAGACGAGCGCGTGAAGTCGATGCATCAGTTAGGCTTGACGGTACTTGACTTGACAGCCATACGTAATCGCAGTTGGGCCCACTCTCGATAACATCAACACCTACTTCGTTTCGGTGGACAAGATCCTTTACAGTGTGCCCTCGGCTTTCGAAGCGATTGATACTTGTTTCAAGACGTTTCACGTCCTTAATGCCGAGTATCCGCCAGCGAGTGCTCATCTCTGGTATCTCATCCAACGTGAGCTGTACAAATTTACTACGAAATACGATAAGAAACCACCGCACGTTCTCGAAGTGATTACCGCTTTAAGGGCACTGACGGATAGCGAAAGTGCGGATTCTGCGCACTAAAATACGATAAGTCTCGGTAACTTACGAAAAACTTGCGACACAAAACGTCGTTGCGCCAGGCTCCCTTTTTTTTCTACGAGATATTTTTTAATAATACAAAATGTACATCTATCCATTCTGCGTTAAGCGTCATGAGACACTAGAACTTTTGAAAGCTCATTGTAAACTGGATCATTATGCAAAAGTGCAATCCTCGTGTGCGTGTCAACAAGAATCGTGTTCGCGAAAGTTCAGTGATGTTTATGCACTCTACAAACATTTGTCTAAGTTTCATGAAAAAGCAATCGGTCCTACGCCAGGTGAACTGTGTGAAGCGCAGACTATCGAGCCTATGGAAACGCAGTCATTCCTTCTTTCCGAACCGCCCCCGCTAAAATCGCGTCCAAAATCAACAGTTGCGCATATTATTACTAGTCATGACGAAAATGCCGATCTTACTCCTGAAGTATTTGCGAAAAATGTAGCGACAGCTAGTGCTTCTTTCGTCGCCGACTTCTGTATTCACGACCGTCTGTGCCGCGCAGTTTTGCCCAAGAAATGATCTCTTCCGTTGACGGGTTTCTCGAATGCGTTAATGTTCTCGAAAAAAAATATAAGTCCACCGCGTCGAGTATTAATCCGGAAATGGCGTCTATGTTTGAAGTCGCGAAAAACGCTTTTGCTGATTTTACTACGGAGTATGCAACAATGGAATATTTCAAAAGCGTAAATTGTTTAATCGAACCGGTAGAAGTTTGCATCGGTGCATCGCTTGAGTCGAGACGTACAGACGGCAGCCAACGAATGATCGTAACAGACAAAAAAATGTACTGTATACCAATGACGAAAGTATTTCAAAGTTTCTTAGAACTACCGGGCGTATATGACGCCATTGTAGAAAACATTCACAGCTATAAACGAAGCACTTCGTTAACGAGCGCTATACAGGGAAGCTTGTGGTGTTCAATCGAGAAAAACTTTGAGGGTATTGTATTACCACTGATCCTATATTATGATGACTTTGAAATTAATAACCCGTTGGGCACGCATCGAGGCGTACACAAGCTCGGAGCAGTTTATTGTACTATCGGTGGGATCCCTGTAAAATACTCGAGTATTCTTGAAAACATCTTTTTGGTACAACTGCACAATAGTAAAGATCACGCGGAGTTAGGAAACAAACGGGTTTTCTCACATCTCATAAATCAGATAACAAAACTTCAGACCGAAGGCGTATCGATTACAATTCAAAACGAGATTAAAAAAGTTCGCTTTGCTTTGTTGTACATTCTCGGAGATAACTTGGGGCTGAATGGTATGTTTGGTTTTACAACCAGTTTTAATTCTCTCTACTCGTGTAGACGCTGTGTAGTCGATAAAAAAACTCAACAAATTCAAACGGCTGAAGACTTTAATATGCTGCGCACGAGAGAAAATTATGCGAAAGACGTAGAGGATCGAACTAGAGGCGTCAACGAAGAGTGTGTATTTCATTCGATTCAATCTTTTCATATCGTAAACAATGTAAATTTCGATCCAATGCACGATATATTCGAAGGGGTCTGTCGTTATGACTTGGGAAAATTGTTGCAAACATTAATCAAGACAGAGAAGTTGTTGTCGCTAGAAACGTTGAATAGTCGAATTAAATTCTTTGATTACGGAACCGCCGACTCGAAAAACACGCCTACATCGATAAGCGCGGATGCTATAAAGAAGGGGCACATCATATATTCTGCCTCGGAGATGGCATGTTTTTTGAGGTATCTTGGTATATTGATTGGAGATTTAATCCCGAAGAAAAATCGAACGTGGGCAATATACATTATTCTGCGAAAAATCGTGTCAATTATAATAGCACCAGACGTGACTACCGAATCTATCGATGCACTTAAAAAACTAACGACCGAACACCACAAATTATACCAAAAACTTTTCGATGATACCTTAAAGCCTAAACATCATTTGCTCTTACATTATCCAGGCGTAATGCAACAGACAGGGCCTATGAACCAGATGTCTTGTATGAGATTCGAAGCGAAACATAAGGAATTGAAAGAAACGGCAAAAGCTATTACTTCGCGAAAAAATCCATCTTATACGTTATCTTTTAAACAGCAATTGCTAATGAATTACAGATTCGTCTCGCGCAGAGGTTTTGTTAACCGAGTAAAGACAGGAGTTATTATTCACGCGAATGTTAACGAATTAGATTCATACGAAGATTTTAAAAGTATATTGCCTCTCGACTTTAACGCAGAATGCAGATGTACAAGATGGATACAAGTTTGTGGCACTGTGTATAAGACGAAAATGGTAATTGCAGTTCGCAGTGCCGATTGCACGTTCGGCAAAATTTCATATATTTTAATCGACGATGTATCGGACGTGTACTTTATATACAAAATGTTGAACACTGTACGCTTTTCGGAACATCATTTTGCTTACGAGGTGCAGGAGACGAATTCGTGGGGATTTGTACGTCAAGAAAATCTTACCTCACACTTACCTTGCAATATGCATATGTCTCCTCGAGGTATTATTTTTGTACCAGCATAGTATTGCCTACCGTGACTGAGCGTTCTCTTGAGTTCCATTGTAATTAAGTTGTGTTGGACTGTGTGTTTTATTTAAATCGGTTACATTAAAATTCAGTTTTATAAGAACTTGCGCGTTCGATAATCTCAGGTACGGTACGGTACGTGTGTATACTCGTTATACAATATATAAGAATACTGTACGTTTCTCTGAGATAACTATACTGATGCGACAGGCGATTTTCTTTTCGCCAAAAACGGTACAAACTATACGCCATGAAACGTAATTATCGCCGTATTTACGCCGACAGTTTTATTTATGATTTTTTGTTTTTAAGATTTGAGTTTCGTTCCCCTGTATGCGTTTGATTTTGAAAATTCTACGAATAAATATTTTTCAATCATTACTTGTTTTTTTTTTTCTTTATTCCCCGCAACGCTATCGTCGTTTGCGGTACACTCATCTGAACTGCTGTCTGAAAACGGTTTTTACCATAAATTAATTTCCAATGATTGGAATGATGCAACTAACTTTAGTAGATAAGCTAGGCCGGTTCCCCCCCCCCCCCATGTCGGCAAGTAGATTCCTACCTTACCTACAGTCGGTAAAAAGGGTTCGAGTCCGGGCTAAAAGATTTCTACTTGCCGACATTGCCGACATTGCTGACTTACCGACTTACCGACTTACCGACAAGAGGAAGAGGGAGTAGGAAAAAGATGTTAGATTTACCGACCAATGACTATTTGACCCTTTTTGCGGAAAATAGCCAATTTTACCGGCCGACCAACGATCGGGATAGCAACGATCGGGATACCAACGATTATTTGACCCTTTTTGCGGAAAATAGCGAATTTTACCGGCCGACCATCCATCGGGATAGCAACGATCGGGATAGCATCGATCGGGATAGCGACGATCGGGATAGCAACGATCGGGATAGCAACAATCGGGATAGCATCGATCATGATATTTCGACCGCAGCATCCGGCTTGACGCGAAATTTGAATTATGCTATCGGATTTACCGACTCATGAAGTTATCATAGCAGGATATTTGAATTTTTTGGCGGGAAATCAAATTTACATAACCTTACTTATCGACTTGTGATATTTATAGTTAGAGATTAAGATATTGGAACCAATCTACGGGGCTTATTTATTACAATATATGAACTCAATCTAATACGGAAAATCATGTTTTATTTTAGCAAATTCGCTTTACAGACTAATTATTATTATTATTATTATTATTATTATTGATACATTGAATGCACTCTCTCTTCATTGGTGCAGATAATTAATTTTCCATTGGAAAGTGTTCTCGGCATCGCAAACACTCGACGACTTCAGGATCTTGCTTGAGGGACTCGGGCAATTTATCCCACGCAAGCTCGACGCTTTTTGCAGCGAAGTTGACGACGAATTCTTTGGGCACCTGCGCAATATCTCTAGGTTCCATGAACGATAGTAGTCCGATGCGTTGTTTCGAAGAAATTTCTTCAACAGCTGCACGTTTCGAAGTGCGCATCGAGTTTTAAGTGCCAAATCGTTGTGGTGAGGGCATGATGTCTTCACTATCTCGGGGTGTAGCTTCTTCAGCGACGGACAATCCGGGACATCGCATACATTGAATCCAAACTGTTCGAGCCATTTTTTCTTCTGCTCCCCCTTCACGTAGATGGTGCTTGCATTGTGCAAGACGGATCGAAGCACGTTTTCTACTTCGGTGTATGGCAACTCTCCCGAGCACCAGGAGAGATGGTGATAATTGCGTTCCAACCAAAGATTCACGCTCTTGTACTTAGCCGGAAGATCATTCCACTGTGTCGGAGGATGGAACAGGAAGACCATAGGTTGTAGGTCACAGTTGAGCGGGATCATTGCCAGCTCTTTAATGACAAAGTCGTTTATGGGCTGCTGGAACCCTTGTGTATCCACCACGTACTCCATGGCAATTGATCGTGAATCCGCTCCGTACGCGCCTTTTATAGGCGTCTTTTCACATCCCCACTTATTGGATTATATTCGACAATTCGATCATGCAAGATCAAACAGTAGGCCGTAGTTCCCACGGGGAAATTTGATTCAGCCTCCAATTCGAGACGAACATCGACTGGAGCCTGTTTCAGCGACTCGTTCTGTTTCGAGCAATCGATCACGATTAGCGGAGCATGCGTGAGGAAGTCTTTCTTCGTCAGCATGGGTTCCGAGTCCTTGCCGTAGTATACATTCTGAAAGGTGGCGTACATGTCGTACAATACAGCGTACTGATTGCGACTCATGTCGAGATTGAGGTTGCTGTACGGATAACACTGAGAGTTAAGAAAGAGTTTCACGTTGGTGATTTTGCAATGATCAAAGCGGCTAGCGTTCGCCGTTTTGGCTACTCTTCGATTCGTCTGGAAGCCCACAATGACGAAGCGTGGTTTCTCCAACTGATTGGACGTTTTCACCGTCCAAACGTGTTTCGTCGTGTTTGGAAGCATGGGATACTCGTACAATTCCCAAGTGCGAAAACTCATGGTGACGTCCTTTTCAATATGGCTGAGCAGACGTATCTTACGTTTGTCCGACAATGTCACGTACGGCATCAGCCACTCAATTCTCGTAAGCTCAATCTTGAATTCCTCAAAGGTTCGATTTTCGAGCGCTGTTTGCACAACTGCATTCGCGTCGCTCCTCGATCTCGTGAGAATGAGCTCATGCTTTGTGTTGACGATGATTTTTTGATAGTCCTCGCCGAACCCGAGAATCATAGAGAGGGGCATGCATACATCGAAATACCCACTGTCATCCGTCAGTTGTTTAGTCTCTTCGACATCGAGCCAGCCGGCATTTTCAACGAGCGCACTCTGACTGGGACTCAACGATGCATAACCCTTCATGAGACATGTCAAACCAACATTCTTATTTCGGTCGATCTCTATGGCATTGATCTCGTAACGAATTTCCTCGAATAGATGGGCGATGGCATTGTTCACCAACTTCGTCGAAGCGGTGACAGTCCCATCCGCTTTGGTCAATCTTCCACAAACGTGCAGCGAACTTCGTGCGGGCAAGAGGCACAGATCTTGATGTTGAATGGATATTCGAATCTCATCGCTATTGTTAAAGGTTGATGAAGTGTAGGGCTGATGCGCATGAATCTCGTAATGCGTTACGGATTCGTCGAATACCACGTTCGGCTGAACGTGCAGAACCTCTTCCATTCCAGCAAAAACAAAATATCAGGCAGGGTACTTTCTTCTTCCACCAGCGACTCGGAGTCCTAGGCTTCTTAGAAATTGAATGTTGCGACGTGTTAGTGTCTTCAGAGTTCGTTGACGACTGATGGGTAGGCGCCATGTTGACTCTCTTTTATAGCCGTGGCCAACTTTGTTGTAGACGATACCCATGATGACTACTTGACTTCCTTGATGTGCAGTCTGATGGTAATAATTTCGCCCCGAAAATTCACCGGTTCTTCGTCCTGATCAACTATGCGTATTTGAACGTGATCAATGACCTTGACTACGATCGGAAGGTAAATGACTTGCGATGGAACTTCGATGATCTTATATCCTGGCGGCACTGCTGGAAAAAATTCGTGTATCGTGTGCACCTTACGCTCGTTGATGTACGCTCCTGAAGTGATGTTGCACTCTACTCGCAATGCGTTGACCTTGAGGATAGCTACAGGTAATTCTGAGCTGTGAGTCTTATTTCGTGGTAGCTCGCGTTGAGTGAAACCTAACAGACGAGCGATTGAGTCTTGCGGCCGAAAATCAACGTTTTGATTGCACTTTATGACGCTGCGCAGCGTATTGTTGTTGGGCCTGAGATTGATGGATACGCCTTTTGGCGCAAGAGCTTCCTGCAAATAATTTTCGATATCTTCGATCTCGTAACTTCCGGTCGGCAGCACGATCACCTCGTTCCCCACGTAAAACTTGTTTTTACCAGTATCGATATTGGGTATAGAGTTGAATGTTAGTAATTCTACTAGTCCAAGAACGTAGTGTTTATTGGCTGAGAGTTCAATTGGTGGAAAATATTGGGCTTCTAGTGTAGATGACGTTCCAGATAAGCTGAGAGTCAATGAATCTTCCATGACGATGAACACTGCTCGACTGATTCAATGCACGCACTACAAACTCTTATATAGGAATTTCAGACAAAGATGCACTCAGAAAAAGGTTTAGTAAAACCAACCATGAATATTAGGTCAAAACAATTTTGTTTCAATCAACCTGTTTTTTTTTCCGCGAAACGTGGCAAGGTTCGTGTGACAAATTCAATGTAATCGAAGCAACCAAATTATTCGATTGTAATAGCAATTACAACCTAATCCCATAATACATTGACACCATCAAATTAGAGTTCATTTAACTAAATATTATTTTGTTTGGATTTAACACGTTCTCATCATGGAAGACGGAGAATCATGTTTTTTAACTACTTCTGTTGTTTGTTTCGAAACTAATGATGTTTCTATTAATAATTTGATTAGTTGATTGGACGGAAATTGTTCGATTGTAATTGTTTCACTATTCGATTGATGGGAATAAAATAGTTGCTTTAAAGATCTAACCGATTGGTTATGGCATCGAAATATTCTATTGATCCATCTGCGATTGGTGATAAGGCTGTGGGATAATGAAATAATTAATCATTTCGACGTACTACTTGCAGTGTTGAAATAACGTTTCCGTTTTTTATTTCAACAAATATTTTAGTCAACTTCAACTTACAACTTGTCTCAATTTACTATTTCCGAGCAAGCATTAAATATTATAGGCGCAATTGAACTGAATAAGTGAATCCATGTAACTAAATATTATTTTTCTCCAACAAAACATGAACAGTTTTTTACACTAAGAAAATAGTTTATTTATAGTTAACAAATCTATGATGGATATAGGGGATATAGTAAAATATATGTTTAAATATTTTTACCAAATTTCCATTGAACCAAATAAGATATGTTAAATATTAATAATCTTTTTTTTTTCCTCTTAAATTATTTTAATTTGAAATGCTTCGCGTCCTTCTATCAACATTCATGCTATGACTGCAAATAATAGTGGCTTTAAAAATTGTATACTTGTGTAAGGAAATATGTTCGTACAAGGTACGTATTTATCTTAATTTTTTACCGTGTCTTGTTCGCATACACTAGTAGAAACGATAGTTATGCACTGAGTAAGACTTTGGTTTTATTTACATAAAAATTCATTTGTTATAATCAAACGCTGTTTTACCGAAACAACATTCGGTAATATTGATTTAATATTCATTCCGTCGCATCCGAAGGTCGATTTGTTGATGTAGTCCTCGCTGTCCGCTCGCACGGTGCGATTCGACTTATTCGTTGCGAATCAACCGGGGTTGTAAATCCCGATACCGAAAGCGTTTTTTCGACACCGTGAGCTTCGCGGACTCCTGTCACCACAAATTAATGGGATGAAGGTAGTTAGTATTTAAGGGTGAAACACTCGCGAAGTAAACTAAAACGTTAATTTATTCACAAATATTTACACAAGTTGAATGTATGGTTGCAATGAATATTGGAACTTTCGCGTGTAACAACGAACGTCCCGTGAGTTAAAGAATGGTCTACGAGACCTTAAAAACTATAGGAGAAGTGCAAGAACCGCGCTGGTTGGTTTCTTGATGTGCACTCTCTGAATGTTAGTCGATAACTGATTTCCAAAATTTGTTGGAAAGTCAAGTAAGAAAAGTGGGTGTATCCGAGAATTCGTGGCTTCTTAGTTTTTCGCAAATGATTGGCTGCATAAAATTAGGAAGGGATTTTTTACTCGCGTTGCATTAGTCATGAAAGTACCGTATTGCGTACCTGCGTGTAGTGGGCAGCCGAAGCGCGTACCTCAATTTCTCGCCGCCGCGAGAGATTAAACCATAAAACACTAAAAGAACCCTTCGATGCGAAGCGTACCCTTTCGCTAATCCCTCGGACGTGACTGACTCGACTTATTGATGGATTAAAACTGTTTGAATTTAAAACGATAAAAATGCATAGAATTGCAGCTCATTGCTTTCTTTTCAAAAACCTCGAATTTCTACGGACTTCCCCGGTGTAAAAAGATTAATCTAAATGCTAGCAGTGTTAAGCAGCTATCAAATAATAAATAAAAGTTTACGCGTTCCGTACGCGACGGAACAGACTCCCCCCTTGAGAGAGGATCGATCAAGTTGTATAATCTATAAAATCTCGGAATACAATAGTTATATTATTGAATGTAATTAAATCTAAGACGTTGTTGGGTTGATTGTCTATCAGTCACTTAATTATTTTCATCACTTTCACTAGTAACTGGCAGTGGGGCCAGCTTTCGGACGTTCCTGTCGAAGATACCCCTGGACGTCTTGACGCGTACGACTCGTACGATGCCGTCTGCACCAGGTCGAGTCTCGATGACCTTTCCCATCAGCCATCGTAGTGGTGGTAAATTGTCTTCCTTCAGAAGAACCAGAGAGCCCTCTCGGATGCTGTGAGATCCTTGAGCCCATTTATGGCGAAGACTTAACTCGTTCAAATATTCCTTGTGCCATCTGGCCCAAAAATCCTGTTTCATTTTTTGTATGTGTTGCCACAATGACAAACGATTGGATGGCGTTTCGACAAAATTAACCTCAGGCATGCTCGTTAGTGTATTACCAATCAGATAGTGACCGGGTGATAAGACGAGTGGATCGTTGGGATCGGATGAAAGAGGAGTCAAAGGACGGGAATTAAGAATCGCTTCGACTTCTGTTATGAACGTGTAGAGCTGTTCGAATGTGAGTAGTTGCTCGCCTACCACACGTTTTAGATGATGCTTAAATGATTTCACGGCGGCTTCCCACAGGCCGCCGAAGTTTGGCGACTGTGGCGGTATAAAATGCCACTTGATGCCGTGTTCAGTGCAGAAGTTGATCGTTTCCTCGTTGTGTTCCTCGGAACGCGAGTGCTTCATGATCTCCTTCAATTCGTTGTTTGCCCCGACGAAATTTGTTCCGTTGTCGGAGTAAATGTTTTTGCAAATGCCTCGTCTTGCAATGAAACGTTTCAATGCAGCAAGGAAGGCTTCAGTGGTCATGTCGCTGACCAGTTCGAGGTGCACAGCCTTGACCACTAGACACACGAAGACGGCCACGTATACCTTGACGCTTCCTCGATTTCGATTTTTCTTTTCCTTGATATAAAACGGGCCGCAGTAATCGACACCGACGTTTAAGAATGGGCGAGCTTCCGTGATTCGAACGCCGGGTAGATTGCCCATGACATAGCTTGCTGATCGCGGTTTTGCCCTGGCACAGATCACGCAGTCGCGAATCACCTTGCGAACTTGGTTTCTTCCATCGATGATCCAGTAGCCCTTCCGCAAAGAGTAAAGGGTGGCTTGTGTGCCGGAATGATAATTTTTAAGGTGCTCATGTCGAATGAGCATGCTCGTAACGTTGTGTGATTTCGGTAGAATTATCGGATGTTTCACTGTGAACGAAAGCTTCGAATTTGTGAGACGACCGCCGACTCGAATTAAGCCCAGTTCGTCGAGAAAAGGCGCAAGTGAAGCGAGCTTGCTCTTCGGATCGATGGTTCCCTCTTCCTTCAAGTCTCTTAACTCTTTAGAAAAATTCTCCGCTTGGACGAGCCTTATTATTGTCACGTTTGCTGCTTCGAGCTCCTCGCAGGTGAAGTGACCGTTGTGTCGTGTCTTGAATCGTCGAGCATATGCGATGAATCGACGGAGCTTCCCGATTGACGAGAAAGATCTGAGAATGTCGCTGGGAATTGGTGTTGCGAGACATTTTATTTTTCGTAGTCCAGGCAACTGGTCCACCGTTGGTATTCCGAGTTGCGGCCATGTAGCTTCGTCTTCAGTGAGCCATGCAGGACCGTTTGTCCACTTCCGATCAGAGACGTATGCTGATGGAAGCTGGCCTCTCGAGATGAGATCTGCTGGATTGTCGAGGGAACGAACGTGACGCCAGTCGCTTGTGTGAGTTTTTTCTGCGATGATGGCCACACGATTGGCGACGAATGTTAGCAGTTGATATGGCGGTGTGTTAATCCAGTTAAGGACCGCTGTGTTGTCGCACCAAAAGACGGTTTTATGTATCTCTACGTTCAATGCTTGACGAACCGTTGAATAAAGTTTGGCCAGAAGCGCAGCTCCGCAGAGTTCCAGCTTGGGAATAGTCATCGGTGGAATGTCTTCGATTTTTCCTGCAGTCACTGAGGTCTTGTGAGCATCGTTTTTGAGCGGAGCGACGCGAGATTTGGCACATAGAAGTGTTGTCGACGCTTCACCGTTGTGATCGGTGGTCCTTATATAGATGCACGCTCCGTATGCCTTCTCGCTAGCATCGCAGAATCCGTGCAACTGAATTTCTCGAGCGGCTGATGACGTGATTTTTCTGTTAAATTTGAGATCGTGGAGAAGACTCAACTGAGACGCGTAATTGCTCCATTCGGTGTGTATCTCGGCCGGAATGGATTCGTCCCATCCTAGTTTTTCCTTCCACAGTCGTTGCATGATGATTTTTGCATATGAGACGACCGGACCGAGGAGACCTAGTGGATCGAATATTCTCGCGATGTGCGAGAGAATGGTACGTTTTGTGACACGAACGTCTTGCGCGACTGGGCTGACCGTGTACACAATAGCGTCGAGCTCGGAATTCCAGTGTACGCCGAGCGTCTTGACTGTTTGATCCTGTCGCGACTGCAATTTAAGATTAATACTTGCGGACGGTAAGCCTTGAAGAAGTCGCGGCTCGTTCGACGCCCATTGTCGAAGGTTCAAGCAGCCTCGTTGTAGCAGCTCGTTAATTTCGTCACGAAGTGTCAATGCCTCATCGAACGTTGCTGCTCCTGTGAGCAAATCGTCGACGTAGAGATCGCGTTTTATTACTTTTGCGGCCCTTGGATAGTCGGCCATCTCGTCGTCGGCCAATTGATGAAGGCATCGCGTAGCTAGGAATGGAGCGGGAGATAATCCGAACGTCACCGTATTCAATTCGTACGTGGCTATCGAGCCACTGGCGTCGCGCCACAGAATCCGTTGATATCTTCGGTCTTCCTTGCGAATCGTGAATTGACGGTACATTTTTTCGATGTCTCCTGTGAGAACGTACTGATGATCACGAAATCTCAACAGGAGTGAGAAGATGTCGTCCTGGATGGTGGGTCCGACTATGAGCGTATCGTTGAGAGATAGGCCAGTGCTGGACTTGGCTGATCCATCAAATACAACCCTGACTTTAGTGGTGAGGCTGCTGTCCTTTATCACTGCATGGTGAGGAAGATAGAAGCCTCCCCCCGTAGCGGACTCGTCCTGGACCTTGGACATGTGCCCCAATTCCAAATATTCCTCGAGTACAGCTTCGTATTGTGACTTGAGCTCGTGATTGTTTTGCAATTTTCGTTCGAGTCCGAGGAGGCGCCTTGTGGCCACCGATCGTGTTTCTCCGAGTTGATCCTTTTTGTTGTTAAACGGGAGTGCAACGATGTAACGACCCTCGTTGTCTCGACTCACCGTTTCCTTGAAGTGATCTTCGCAGCTTCTTTCTTCTGGTGAGCTGTGACGGCTGGCGTCAATTTCCTCGATTTCCCAGAAGCGTTTCATGATGTTTTCGATGGTGGTTGCGTGGCATTGTCGGTTGTAAGGCGACAAGCCATCCATAGGGATTGCACCACCGATGATCCATCCCAACCGCGTCTTTTGCAGATATAGATCTGGACCGTTGGCCGCGGAGAGATTTATTTGACCCACGCAGAGGGTGGATAATGTTGTCCCGGAACCGATGAGCATATCGACCTCTGCTGGTCGATCGAATTCTGGATCCGCGAGTTGAATATTGTGTGGCAGCGCGATTGAATTTCGCGAGATTTTTTCGTCCGGCACTAGTCCCGTGATGTTGTCGATTGTTAGGAAGTTCAGCGTCCTTTCGAAGTTGTACAGTCGAGATCGTAGTTTCGCGGTGACGAGATGATTGCTAACGGTTCGAGTTTCGTTCATCGCTCCGATGGGAATTGATAATTTTATTTTTGGCAAGTTGAGAAGCGATGCAAATCTTTCCGTCATGAAGTTTGTATTAGAACAAGTATCGAGTAAGACGCGACACGGTCTAAGTCTCCCCGAGGAACTGTAAACGTTGATTTTGGCTGTTACTAACAGATCTCGCGATGGTATGCTGACTACGAGGCTTTTAACTTCCGATTCTTTCGACGCGATTCGCGGTATTGTTAGTCAGGACTGCGAGGTTCTCGGCTGAGAACTCTCGCTCGTTTCGGACGTTGGTGGCGAAGACTCCGTGAAATGCAACATAGTGTGATGCTTTTTGTGACAACTCTTGCAGCTAAAGTTCGATGCACATTGCTTTGTGTTGTGACCAGAGCGCAGGCAATTAATACACACGGAAGCGCGAGATGCGATCTGGAATCGCTCCTTCGGTGAAAGCTTTTTGAATTCCGCGCATTGGAATAGATAGTGCTGACCCTTGCAGCCCGCGCATTCGTTCGCCGCCGCGGTAACGAAGCTTCGAATTTGTTTTAAACCCTTGCCGTTTTGGTTTTGTTGCGTGCCGTTGCGACCCTTGCCTTGACCGTTTGCTCGGTCGTCTCTCGGTGTGACGAGCGGCTCGTCCGAGGAGATGACGATTCGTCGAAGAAATTCGATTAGCTTGTCGTACGTGGCTAATTCACCGTCTCCTTGGCTCATTCTCCACTGCTTGCGAGTGACCTTGTCGACCTTGGAGAGCGCTATACACAGCATAAGCGTGCTGTACGTGTTTTCCGCGAGCGACTTTAACGCGGAGCTGTGCAGTTCGAGCGTGTTGATCAGCTCATTGAGGTCTAGCGCCGATTCTCTTTGCATCACGGGGATGTTGAGAATCTCCGAGACGTGACGTTCGCGAATCCTGCCCTTGTCCTCGAACATTTTTTTAAGAAGGGTCCATGCGCCTTGGTACCCCTCGTCTGTTGTCTCGAACTGTTTGACGAGCCGTTCAGGCTCTCCGCTGAGACATGACCGCAAATATTTTAATTTCTCGGTGTCACTGAGACCCGGTCGTCGCCCGATTGTCGATTGAAAGTCGTCTTGAAAGCTTAACCAATCTTCATATCTTCCGTTGAACCTTGGAAGCGCTTGTTCGGGGAGACGCGTGAATGTCTGCTGATTTGACGAGAAGGGATTTGGCGATGATCGCGGTGTGGCAGCGGTATTGCTTGACGCGGCTGCTGACGTTTGAGCTGCCTTTTCTTGCAGTTTGTAAGAACGAGTTAAGAGCAACGCGTAATCGTCTTCCATCGTGTCCTGCTCTATGTCGTGATTGCCGTTGGGTTCGAGCTCTTGCAACTCGCACGTATATTCTCCCAACGGCGAAAATAATGTCTCGAGACGTGACATGTTTGCTTTTATCGCGTGGATATCCGGGTCCGCTTCTTGAGTTTCTAAGAAGTTTTTTATGCTAGTGAGCCTCGATTTGATAGCCGCGCGTTTACGAACGAGATGTTCCTTGCGTTTCAAATCGTTTCCGACGAGAGCCATTTTTCCGCGAGTTCGAAGTGAATTTGGATGTTTTAAGAACTGGGAGATGATTGGCAATACGTTTTGTAACGAGCTTACCCCTTGTTGAGAAGTTGTCGGCGCTTGTGACGTTGAATTCCGATGCTGGAGGGTGTGCTGATGTTCCCGTCCTGGAGTTGCAGTCGGCCGGTGTCCGAATCGCTCAGGATACACTTCTCACTTCACTTTGCCTTTTGTCCCAATTTTCGAATCACGATTCACTGTACGAGACTTGGCTTACAATTCACTGAATTTAACTTGTGAATGACGATTCACTATTACGTAGGTATGACCGAATCTGCACTAATCCGGCTCGAAGGACCAAAAAATGTCCGCTCGCACGGTGCGATTCGACTTATTCGTTGCGAATCAACCGGGGTTGTAAATCCCGATACCGAAAGCGTTTTTTCGACACCGTGAGCTTCGCGGACTCCTGTCACCACAAATTAATGGGATGAAGGTAGTTAGTATTTAAGGGTGAAACACTCGCGAAGTAAACTAAAACGTTAATTTATTCACAAATATTTACACAAGTTGAATGTATGGTTGCAATGAATATTGGAACTTTCGCGTGTAACAACGAACGTCCCGTGAGTTAAAGAATGGTCTACGAGACCTTAAAAACTATAGGAGAAGTGCAAGAACCGCGCTGGTTGGTTTCTTGATGTGCACTCTCTGAATGTTAGTCGATAACTGATTTCCAAAATTTGTTGGAAAGTCAAGTAAGAAAAGTGGGTGTATCCGAGAATTCGTGGCTTCTTAGTTTTTCGCAAATGATTGGCTGCATAAAATTAGGAAGGGATTTTTTACTCGCGTTGCATTAGTCATGAAAGTACCGTATTGCGTACCTGCGTGTAGTGGGCAGCCGAAGCGCGTACCTCAATTTCTCGCCGCCGCGAGAGATTAAACCATAAAACACTAAAAGAACCCTTCGATGCGAAGCGTACCCTTTCGCTAATCCCTCGGACGTGACTGACTCGACTTATTGATGGATTAAAACTGTTTGAATTTAAAACGATAAAAATGCATAGAATTGCAGCTCATTGCTTTCTTTTCAAAAACCTCGAATTTCTACGGACTTCCCCGGTGTAAAAAGATTAATCTAAATGCTAGCAGTGTTAAGCAGCTATCAAATAATAAATAAAAGTTTACGCGTTCCGTACGCGACGGAACACTCGCGAACGGTATTCGTGAATGGAATGAAAGTAAACTATATTCGCAAAGACTACCTTAACCAGAGCGCCAATAAGGTAAACATCTGTATTGTCCGAACAGACACACTGTTTAGACGCCGTGTTATTGTATACATAAATATAGCTATAATACTTTAGCAGGGCGTGTCGCGGCACTACTTCGGATCGGACAATACGGACGTTAATATCTTACGTTCGTTTTAACGTGCACGCATCAACATTTCAGTCGAACTCATAATATTCTCTACTTACACGGACTGCGAATATAGTTGTAAATTGTAAAGGCCCTTTCGAGCTCTCATGCTGCTGTATATATATATACCGCTGCGCGGCGATCGCGCTTCCGACCGGCTACATTTTCGGCTCATGTTGTCACGAATTTTTCGTCTGCGAGCGATCGTCAATCTACAATAGTAGTCGCAAGAGATCTTTGCGAAAACTGTTTAAAAGTGCACGATAAATGTGTGATGTGAACGACATCTTGATGGGGTGAAGACGTGAGCCACTTGTCGCTACATTTCAAGGTACGATTGTTTGTTTTTTTTGGTGTTGCTTTGTGTGCCCGTCGAGTACAGCTATATCACTTATAGTGCAGAAATGTGTTGCTGACGGGATTATTCGTTTGACGTGTTTACCAATCGATTGTTTTTTTTTAAATCCAATATATATACATATTTTAATTTGTTCAATTATTCTCTTGGATCCGTGACAGTGCACGCCTTGATCGTACTTGTTACGATTCATGCAAGTACCCGAGAATAAATTGATACCCGCAATTGCGCCTTCATGTAAGCAATTAAATATTGGATTGTTATTGCTGAATCTAGTTCCGACGAAATGGGATTCGATAATAATGACTAAATACTTATTTCATAGTGTTACATATACAATAAGGTCGAGATTCAACGAATCGTTAGTAACGTCAAGTTAATCATATGATTTCGTTTGTCGAAACTTCGAGAATCGATTTGACTCAGTTGATCTAACCGCGAGGGCGCTCTAGTTTTGCTATCTCGTTATCCCGCCATAAATTGTTAGACGCGAACGCCGGCGTACCTTTTCAACATCCGGGCGCGCGCTGCGCTGCGATCGCATTTCCGTTTAGAAAACTTTTCGGCTCGTGTCGTCTCGCGTTTCTGGCACACAAGTTCACGTGATAATGTAATATTCGTCGCAAAAAATTCAGAAAAACTATTTGAAAGTGCAATACAAAAACAATGAGTGCCGTGGACGATATCTTAACAGAGTGGGGTTTCGAGTCACTCGTCTCTACATTTCGAGGTACGATTGTGTTTTTTTCCCCGTACACCATTATTGTTTTCCGCGAGCTATTCGAGCTGTCGAGCTTTTCGAGCTGTTTCGGGCTGCGTAAATAACTATTGCGAAGTGCTCTGCCGATGCGACTAATATTCATCGTACGTGTTTGCCAATTATTTTTTTTGTAACAGATTTTTTGTTCGATCTTTATCGTATCTTCGTGTGACTCTAGGATAAATTTATTATTTGCCCGTTCATGTAATCAATTAAGTATCGGGTCTTTATTGCTGCCTCTAGATCCGACGAAATATAATTGGGTAAAAATTACTAGATATTTATTCAAGACAGAATTAACGCATAGAATGACAAAATTATAAATCTGTTTCGTTCGCGAAAACGTCGGAAATCGACTTTATTTGATTAATCTAACTCGTTATGCCGCCGTAATTCGTTGGATGGGGACGCCAGCGCAACTTTGTTACATCCGGGTATGCGCCACGCTGCGATCGCGTTTCCGCCCGGCCACATTCTCGATTCATTTTTCGCGCATCGCGTACACAAGCCCACGCTAAGCTACTAAGTCTATCCCGATAAAATTTCGACAAATCGTTGCGCCGTGTAAAAAATAACGAAATGTTCGTAGTGGACGGCATCGAGGCCTATTAAAGATTCGAGATACGCAGCGTTATATTTCGAGGTACGATTTTCGTTTTTTTTTCGTCCGCCATTGTTGTCGCTCCGCGTGATATTCGAGAGCGGCCGGGTAAGTTGGACATTTGTCCACCGACGAGTTTATTCATTTGACGTGTTTATCAATTGAGTTTTATTATTTTAAACGGATTATTCATTCAATCGTTGGCGCGTATTCGCGTGAGTTTTCCCTTGAGTGTACGTGTTAAAAGCAAAGCATTTACAACTTCTAAAAGAAATTGACTACTGTAATGTCATGTTCCCGGTAATAACTAAATATTGGTTTGTTATCGTCGAATTTAGTTCTGATGAAATATGTTTGGGTAAAAATAACTAAATACTTATTTGATTGTATTAAAGATCGAATTAACCCAAATTTCAAAGAAATAATTAATAACTTCGAATTAATACGTCTGTTTATTTGACTGTAATGTCGGAAATCGACTTTATTTGATAAATCTAATTCGTTATGCCGCCGTAATTCGTTGCATGGAGACGCCAGCGCAACTTGGTTACATCCGGGTACGCGCCACGCGGCGATCGCGTTTCCGCCCGGCCACATTCTCGATTCATTTTTCGCGCATCGTGTACATGAGCCCACGCTAAGCTACAAAGTTTATCCCGATAAAATTTCGACAAAGCGTAAGAAATAACAAAATATTCGGAGGAGAAGGCATCGAGCCTGTTGAACATTCGAGTTACGTGGCGTTTATTCAGAGGTTTTTTCCGCGTCCGCCATTGTTGTTGCTCCGTGTAATATTCGAGAACGGCCGCGTAAATTGATAATTTTTCCGCAAACGAGTTCATTCATTTTACGCGTTTACCAATCGATTATCATTTATTATAGCGAATTATCTATTACACTTTTCTCGTGTGATATATCGTTTCCGGTGTTTCTTTTTTAGCAAACAAAATTGGTATAGACGCGTTCAAGAAACTCACGCCAGCATATATAGCTCGACTAATCCCGACAGTAGGCGAGCAGATACTTTTCGAAGAAAAATGGAATTTGAGATACGCTGTAGTGAGTATACGACATAAAACTAAAAAATTAAAGAATGGAAATATTTACTAGAATCAAATGCATATTCTATATTTAATCACATTGCAGGTACCTCTTCATAGTGAGACGATCGATGTCCCAAACGAAAAAATAAAAGAGGACACTGGCGTTATTTTACCTCGAGTTGACGAGAAAAGTCCGGATCCAATCGGTAGCAGCTCTACGACCGATAGCGATTCGTCATCGCCAGAAAGTGACAATAACGAAGAAAATCGTAAATCGGTGGAAGAACCTTTACCGGATAAGAGTGACCGATGCAGTCGTCCGGAGACTGTTATCTCATCTGGCGAGGACTCGGCAACGTCAAATGAAAGCGGCGATAAACGTCGATAAACCGAAGAGCGACACTCGTTCTGGAAAAGAGCATAAAGAGACGACGAAAAAAAAGACAAAGTCTCACAGACGAAGCCTTAAAGAAGCCTCAGCGAAACAGTCACATGCCGTAAAGAATCCGCGTGATCAGTTATCGCAAGATTCCAGAAGATCTACTATCAGCAAAGGATCATCTTCCGAAAGTGATAGCGAATCGAATTTTCCTACGAAACTCCGACGCGAAGGAAAGCGCAAAGCTTTTATCGGTCGCAAGGAATTCAAAAACCGAATAAAGGAAGAAAAATTCTTGTCTGTCAAAAATATACTCAAACAATCCACATCCGGAAAATGTTTGCTGGCACGATACAAGAAAGATAAGAACTTGTCCCCTAAGTTTCGCAAAATATTGGTGGACTTAGTGATTTCCGCTAACATCGATGATGAAAATTCGTAAGTTCTATAAAACCTCTTAAAATTCAAATCAAATTTTTTGAAAATCACTGAACAATAACGAAATTCATTTTATTACAGGATCATCCGACACGACGAGTTCGACTACTTATCTGACGAAATTGTTGAACGTTTTCCGACCGAATCGAAAGCGAGCTACTTCATCCCGCCAGTGCCCAAACACCTTTCACGGCTAAACAAATCGGAAGTTGCGAAGGGAAAACTGGTCGATAAATTTCGAAATAAAATTAAATACTATCGGCAAATAGCAGGTGTATCAAGAGTCAAGAAGAGCGAAAAGAAAAATATAGCGACAGGTTTGCAACTCATGACTATACTGGAAAAGACTAATGATTTCGACGTATAAAAAATATAAAAGAGTATATATAAATAAATTTTAAATATAAATGAGAGAAAAAATAACAATGATTTTTTTTCAAAGCTTTACGCACGGAGGATGTTGAAACCAGCATTCAATGGCTAAAGCACAATCGAGACGCACCTTTTAGTGAGGTGCTCGACCACTGGGAGAGAACATCGCACTATCGGTGGAACAACTTGAAGGCATCAAACATGTCTATAGCGGACCACATTAAAGAATGGTCGAATCTCGCGAAGTCTGACGGATACAAACTCGTCGAAGCGGAATTTCGTCTCTTGTGGAAGGACCAAGTATCCGTCATCTATACAAGATGGGCCGGGTTTTGTAATAAAGTCCGAACCCTTCGTCGTATCACTAATCCGAACGTGTCGTTCCTCGAAAATATTATCGACGACGAAACTTCGACGGAAAGTGAGTACATGATAATATTTATATGCGATGAATGAGTATTTCTTTTAACTACTTGTTATCGTTCCACTATTTTTACGCTTTTTCTTTGCACTTTCAATTCTATGAACACAATCTCCTAATGAGTTTTATATATATTTATAGAGAATAGATATAATTCGCTTCACATTTTCCAGACTGCAAAATATTGGCGCAGCTTCAACTTTTACCGTACCTCGTACCACCGAAGGGCAGGATTCGGAACCAAAAGCAGCATTGGAAACCTTCAATCACCGAGTGCCAGGAGAGTATCCTAATTCACGTCAAAGTAAGTTTTATACGACGTGACCCTCGCGCGGCGTCGCGCTATTGATAATCATTCATTAATTAGCTGTTGTTTCATTACGTTACTAGGAACCGGGACACATCAACGAGGCCCAGAGAGATAAGGTCGATAAAATGGCTAAGCTTGGACTCACTGTACAGCCGTACATTATCGCCGTAGGAGCTACTCTTCAAGAAGTTAAGGAATACTACGTTACGATTGATGAGACGCTATATAAATTCGATTCACCACTGAAAGCTTTCGACGTGTGCTTCAAGAGTTTCCATGTTCTAAATGCGCTGTATCCGCCGGAAAGTGAGCATATTTATTTCTTAATACAATGGGGAATCTACGATTTCACGACTGATTGGGATAAATCCATATCTTACATCATGGACATCGTCAAGCAAGTCAAGTAATATTGTAACGGATTACTAACGGACAACAAACAGCGTAACGTCAAAAACAACACTGCTCCGACAAAAAAAAAATTCTTGATTTCGTTATCGTTAAGAAAAAAAGCATCGTACTACGCCGGAAAAAAAAAAACTTTTTTTACTTGATTACATTTTTTTTATTTTGCTGCCGCTATCGACATGATTACTGCGAGGTATCGCGTGACGTAAAAAAATTGTACGACACCGGTCAAAATCAAAAGTGTATTTTATTTTGCTATTACTATCGATGTGAAAGCTTCGCACCGCATTGTTAAAAAAAAAAAAAATCCTTTAAATTCGCTGTCGCAACGAATACGTTACGAATAGGTTTCGAGGAACGTAAAAGAAATACGTCGGACAGCACTGACAAAAAAACCATTCCTCTGACTTCGATGTCGTTATCAATCCAACTTAGTGGCGTATAGCTTAACGTAAAAAAAAGCTACGCATGACACCGGTAAAAAAACATTTATTTATTTTTTCTATCGTTATCAATATCGATACGATACAGCTATAGTGACATAGCGTAACGTTAAAAAATGAACATCGTATTATACGGTAAAAAAAAATTCTTTCAGTTCGCTGTCGCAATCGTTACGGATAGTGCGAAGTAAAAATACGTAAAAAACGTAACGTTTTCGTGTAACGTAATAAAAAAAGTCGGGCTGCACCGCTAAAAAAACATTTTCTTGGTTTCATATCGCTATCAATATCGATATGGTATAGCTATTGTGACATATCGTAACGTTAAAAAAGAAACATCATATTACATTGGTAAAAAAAACAATTCTTTGATTTAGCGACCGCGGTCGATATGAGTAATGTGACGTATCGCGTAATGTTCAAAAAAATATGCTACTACAGCGGTAAAAAAAATTTAAGAGCCGATGGAAAGGAGCAAAGACTATCGCCAACGAATGATATTAATCTTGTCATTGATTAAGGATTTAGGATTACTCTTTTAATTTATGTATTGTGCATTCCTACGATTTCATAATATTGAATCGTACAGTCGAAGATGATATAATTTTCAAAGATACAATTTCCTTTTTCGTTTTTGTTAAAGACTATTGCGTAATATGGGTTATTTTTGCCCGCTATGTGCATTTTCGGCAACAAATATTCCTCATGTTATGGGTCATTTAAAACTGAAACATCCGTCTTCGACGTACGCTACACTCAAATGTAAACAGGACCAATGTGCGAGAAATTTCGGCGACACGGGGGCTTTTCATAAGCATCTTCTTTTGAAACATCGGGAGAAATCGAATAGTGTTCCTTCAAACGTGAGTAATCGCGTAGATCAATGTATATCGAACGATCCGTTGCCGGATGTAAACGAAAATCCAATAATTGAGTCGTCTACAATAAAAGAAGTTTCGGTTAATGATTTTAAAAAGATAATAGACGACGCGTCGTTGAAATTTATGGCAAGACTTTATTCCAATCCGTCTATTAACCGAACTATTATTCAGGACGTAATCGAGAGTGCAGTAGAGCTGTTATCTCCTATTACAATATTAAGCGATATATACAAAAACGAACGAAGTCAAGATGCGCATTTGACCGAAATGTTCGACTTATTCGAGCATTCGTTTGATGATTTTACGACAGAATATAAGAGAGATAAATTTTTTGAAAACTCGGAGTGGTTGATTCGACCACAGGCATTCACAATCGGTACAGCTCCGGATGCAGCGACTTCAAACGGTGCGTCGTACATGGAAATCAAAGATCTAGTAGGTCAGTTCATACCTATGCGAAGTGTTTTGCAAAAATACTTAGAATTACCTGGTATCTTCAAGGCAATATTAACGTACATAATCGAACAAAAACAATCTGGTAACATTAGGAATATAGTAGCTACCGAATTCTGGACGAAAATCGAATCTGACTTCGAAGATAAATTAGTTCTACCGTTAGTTATATACTTCGACGACTTCGAAGTAAACAATCCGCTCGGAACACACACTGGTGTCAATAAAATTGGGGCAGTTTATTATAGAATTGCAGCAATTCCCCCAGAGTACAGTTCTATGACAGAAAACATACTTCTTGCACAACTTCACAACACCGCAGATCAGAAAACCTTTCATAATTACAGAACTTTCTCTCGTTTAGTTCAAGAACTAATTGATCTTCAAACGAATGGTATAACAATCGATGTTAACAATGAGTCCAAACAAGTTTATTTCGTTCTAACATCTATACTAGGAGACAACGCAGGCCTGCACTCTCTTCTCGGATTTAATGAAAGTTTTAGCTCCACCTACTCGTGTAGATTTTGTCGAGTCGATAAAACCGTTTCGCGTTGTCAATTGCGAGAGGATAAAAGAATGGTGCGCACAAAATTGAACTACGAAGGAGACTTAACGGCATTAGATCGAGGAATAAAAGAAAAATGTATATTTCACGAAATTCCGAATTTTCATCTCACAGTAAATCTGTACGCCGATATCATGCACGATTTACTTGAAGGAATATGTCGCTATGACATGGCCAAAATTTTGCATCGATTAATAAATGTAGATAAATTATTGACGATGAGCGTATTGAATAATCGCGTTAAATACTTCGAATACGGTAACGCATCGGGGGGTAAGAGATTGCCTGAAATCAAAGATACGTTTTTAAAATCGGGGTGTCTGATACTTTCGGCTTCGGAGATGCTTCGTTTGGTCCAATTGTTAGGATTGATGATCGGAGACTTAATTCCCATAAACAACGCGACGTGGAAGTTCTATATAACTCTGCGATCGATTTTATGCATCTTGCTAAATCCATCGATCGAAACGAATGAATTGAAGACACTGCGGTCGTTAATTTCAAAACATCACTCGACGTATCTAGACTTGTTCGATGATTATTTGAAGCCAAAACATCACTTTTTAATCCATTATCCCAGGGTTCTAGAACATGTTGGTCCTCTTTGGAATATATCTTGTATGCGATTCGAAGGCAAACACAAAGAGCTAAAGAATCAGGCGAATAATACGCGCTCGCGTAAAAACATTTGTTACACCTTAGCTCAAAGGCACCAATTAACCTTTTGTCAAAGATTAGCAGCTAAGAAAGGATTTGAGCGTAGAATGGAATTCGGCCCGGGCGTACGAGTAACTTTAACGGAGCACTGTGAATACGATTTGTACAAAGATGTTTTACCCGAGGACTTGCAAAACATACTATTCGAGCCAAAGTGGGTCCAGATAAACGGGACTATGTATGAAAAAAGTATGATCGTTACAACAGAGAAAAGAGGAGACAGCTTCGTGTACGGCAAAATAACCCATATTTTCGTAAATGATAACTCCGAGGTTTACTTTACACTCGTCGTGTTAAAAACTATTAATTTTACCACGCATCTTCATGCTTTCCGTGTGACTACAAGTGGCACTCGTCGTTGTGTAAAACAAAAAGATTTGTTCGCGCCATTGCCACTTCAAGAACACACGAAATCCGACGATTTCTGTTATGTTTCATGCAGATAAACATTCATTTGCATTACAGGAATGCACACAAATATCTTTATTATTACTCTTTTAGCTTTATTTAATATTGTATTTTTTTTTTGGAGCTCTCAATTTGTGTTTAAGATATAAATTGTTACGAGTTTATACGAACGCATTATAAATTATTTTATAATAACAGTTATGTGTGCCCAATATTGATTATCAGAGTTTATAAGTTGTTTTTGTACCAATACAATTCATGTGATAGATGGTTCAATAAAAACGGATTGTTTATATATTCTTTATGTTGTTGTTTTATGAGATGATTCGAGAAAATTACATAAACGTGGGAAAATTATTGGGTAAGAATTTATATGAACGGATTTCTTAAGATATCTCGACGAATAAAAAAATGCAATGATTCAATGGATATAAATATAAAATATATTCGTATGAATTCGATTTAAGCAATTATACATTTAGTTCGTTTATGTGAAATGAATATTATGATCAACTATTTATTGAATTGACGTAAAATAACATATTATTCATAAAAAAAAAAGTTACGTCAATACAATTATTAACACAAATAACGAAAACTATATTTCAATTGAGTAAATGTTTTATTGAGTAAAAATCAAAAGTTTCTTACATAAAGAAATGTGTCATCGCATCAATTGTTACATACGTTGAACGAAATGCGAATTCAGTTTGAATGAATTAAACTGTCAGTTGAATCTACTGTATGCAGCATTGACATTCATATAATATTAATTATCCGAATGAATTGCTTAGTCAGAACGAAACAACGCATAATTGAATCGACTATACCAATGTTTGCCTTTCTAAAATATATGATAGAATTCAGCAACATCGACTATACATTAGCTTATTCCAAAAATATTATTTATCGAATGTAACATGTTTTGCATGTTATTAAATGCATACATGTTTCATTATACTATACATGTTTTAGATTCAAATAAACATTTCGTAAATACAGCGGTAAGGTACGCTTCGCCACCCAAATATTCGGTTTACGGAAACGTTGTTTGGTTGAAACGTACTGAAAGCGGGGTTCAGTTTAATTTGTTTATTTTCAGATTAACAAAAAGTACATTTTACAGAACTAAATATCTATTTCAAATTCAACTAAATCTTGCAGTCTATTGAACTATACCTTTAGTTCGCGACCCGTGACTGCAGGATTCAGTTGAATCATAGGAATTTTTTTTGACGGTACCAAACCTTTTTCTGAGTGTGGCCACACTCGTACGTGTTGTAATCCTGATATCGCGCGTGATTGTACCGAACCTCATCAACTCCAAGATACTCCATCAGCTCTCGAGGTGGTTGAAGATCTCCGAAACTGTCAAAGTACATGACATTACTGCCATTCTTTCGATATGCCACCCAGTGCGTTCCAGGCCCATCTTCGTCATCGAGGTTAATTATAGCTGACTCGCGATAATGAGGTCCGCCAGTTGGTAAGGCGTTTCGCATAAATACTCCGCGGAAATGGGGAATCCTTAGAGCACGTGCGTACTTGACAAGATCAGCGTCCGTTAGAGCGCGTTTGGGCAGACGGACGTCAAACTTTTTTTTTTTCGCGCATCCAAATGCAGACCGAACCCGTTCTTGTGTGGTTTGAGGTAGAGACCTTTGCCGAGAGCGATAGCTTCCATCGTCTTATTGTATCGCTGACTCTCTCCCAACTGTTGCTTCGCGGCGCTAGCGTCGTTCACAGCTTTTGCCACTCCCGCAGCGCCACCTGCCAGCGCCCCCGTTGCACTCAAGCCGGCAAACAGGGGTATGAGAAAAGGCAAAAATCCACCAACTTTTTCGGGGACGGGTAGTATTCGCGGTACACGAACGTTTTTTCTTCCACCCGCTTTCTTCACGGCATCGCGAGCCTTCTTCAATGCTGATCGAATTACTTCTCGAGAGTTTTTCCCTGTTGATTTCGAGGCAGCTTTCACGATCTTGGAGAGCATGATCGTAGGCTTCTTCTTTCTCTTCAGTCCCATACCGAACTTGGATTTCAGCTTCATCGCGTTTGTTATAGCGTATGCGGCAACTTTCTCATCCACACCAGCGTCCTTTGACCAGACGCGCCGCCAAGCGTTATCCGCCAAAACTTTGTCAGCTGCGTTACGCGCTTCGACGTTCTCACGATTCTTCGAGTAGGCAATATCGTGCTCCTTGCAGGCTGCGTCCAGAGGATTAATACCTGGATCACCGCGAGCGACACGTTCCGCTACTTTCGTGCCTGGTCCGCAGTATTGGTAGCCCGGTAGATGAAGTTCGATAGGCAGATTGTTGATAAACTTGTTAAGGAGACCTTGACTCTTGTGTACGATCATCCCGCTAGCGCGGCCAGTCGATGAATGAATCCGACGGTATATAAGCGCGCTATTTATACCCTGACGGCTCAGTCGTCATGGAGTTCAGAGAGCAATCGCACAAGCTTCCGGTGACGAACTTTGATGCTCTTACCGAGCAAAAAAGTGTTCGCACACGCCATGGTGAATTGCTGCCTGACAGTATTCGCGCAGTATTTTGCGGCCCATCGAATTGCGGTAAGACTAACGCACTGCTCGCTCTCATCACGCATCCCAATGGATTGAGATTCGAAAATGTCTACGTCTATTCCAAGTCCCTGAATCAATCAAAGTACAAGTTTCTCGAGAAACTCCTCACACCCCTACAGGGTATCGAATACTTTGCCTTCGGTGAACATGATCAAGTCGGTTCACCCGCCGACGCTCATCCCAATTCTATCATGATCTTCGATGATATCGCCTGTGAGAAACAAGACAATGTCAGAGCCTTCTACTGTATGGGCAGACACAAAAACATTGATTGTTTTTATCTCTGTCAATCCTATGCACAGATTCCTAAACATCTGGTGCGCGATAACGTTAATTTGCTCGTGATTTTTAGACAAGACGATGGAAATCTTAAACACGTCTATGACGACCATGTGAATACGGACATGTCATACTCGCAGTTCAAAGATTTGTGCTCGACATGCTGGAACGACGATGATCATGGTTTCCTCGTAATCGACAAAGATCGTAGGGGGCTCGATTGCGGCCGATACAGAAAGGGCTTCGACTGCTTTGCTATAAATATATCGCGCGCAAAGTGAAACTGTCAGTGTATCATGGAAGGTCGAAGCGACGATATTGCGGCAGAGTTCCGCCGAAAGAAAAAAACACTTTGTCAGATCGACAAAGCGAGGGATGCAGTTAGAAGGAAATATAAACTTCTCAAAGAGGGCAAGCAAACACTGGAAAAAGCTCTGGATGACACGTTCGAACCAATTGTTAATCCGCTGGAACGACTCGTTACCGCGACCGACACAAACAGACGCGAAATTAAAGATGAAATCAAAAGCTTGATGTCGAAGAAGGAGGAGGAGAATCAAGACTGGGAAACTTCTTCTTTCAAGACTGCATACGACGACGACGAGGATGCTGACGAATCAATGGGAATAACCGAAGGAAATACAACTGTCGATAAATATATTCACCTACTCAATATGAATCGAAAAAAGTATATCGACATGACTTACGGAGTTTGAAAGTTGGCAGACGGTACATTGATGATTGGAGATTCACCGATAATTTTTGGGAAGGAATACGTGATTATGGGTGATGAAAAGTATGATCCGAGTGTTGGGTTGTTCGAATTGCTCTTTCGAAAACAACCAGATGCGAATCTTATAAGCGCTGAAGACAAGAATAATTACGCGAAAATCCTGCAAACGACTAGTGCATACAGGAAACACTACAGTCCGGATGAAGTCATTCACAGACAAAACAGCATCAAGTATAAAACGTATATAGCGCCGTTAGTCGGTGCCACACCGACTCGAAAGAGAGCATCACTCGGTTCAGGGTTACCCGAATACAAAATCGCGAGGAGAGGTACACGAATGGATTACGTGTACTGGGACGACCCTAACGAACTCGTCGAAAGACTACGTCTGCTGATTGCCGAGCGATCAGCTGGCAATCCAAGTCACATCAATGAGATTGTATCGATCATCGAGGAATTGCGTGAAGCTGGAATAGTTTATTAATAGCAGTGAACGAGTGACAAACATCTCAATTGAACAATGAGCGTCGACGTGTTCGGACGTCAACTAGGACGAAACGAGGGTACACGAGGGCTCCCGGGCTTTGGATTCAAACTCACCACTGACAACCAATACGACATCGAGAATAAGAGACTATGCAACGTTGCCGAGTCAAGGGAGCCAAACGACGCTGTCAATCTGAGTCTCGCGAAACGCCTATTACGACAAGAGTTAAACGGAATTTTCCACATCACTGACTGAAGATACAAATTCTGCAAGATCAGGTGGAGAAGAGATTGAAGACAATCGAGATAAACGTCGAAACGAATCTAGACTTGGCGCTTCGCAATTCCAAATCCATTGCCGCATTGGACGCAGCAGCATGGAACATCAGAGACTAGTGGAAGAGCTGCATAAACCCGCTCGGCGCAATTATCCTCGTCGGAAATTCGTTGTGCGAGGCCTCGATGAAACGTGGCAAGCTGATCTCGTCGAGATGCAACCTTATGCTCGCAAAAACAAAGATACCAAATACCTGCTCACAATCATCGATGTTCTGTCAAAGTTTGCCTGGGCTGTTCCCGTGTAGCGGAAAACAGCGCAAGATGTCACTGCAGCTATGGAATTCGTGCTCCGGCAAGGACGCGTACCGTCGAATCTTCAAACGGACAAAGGCAAAGAATTCTACAATACGAATTTCCAGAGCCTCATGACACGATACAGTATCAATCACTACTCGACGTATAGCAACCTCAAGGCATCGATTGTGGAACGTTTCAATCGAACCCTGAAAAACAGAATGTGGCTTAAATTTAGTCTGCAAGGCACGTACAAGTGGCTCGGCATTTTGCCTGATCTCGTAAAAGCCTACAACGATGCCAAGGATCGCACGATCGGAATGAAACCAAAGGAAGTCACTGCAGCCAACGTTGAAACGTTGATGCAACGTTTTTCTCACGATCCTCGTCGTCCTCGTCGTCGTAAGATTCCTAGATTTCGTGTTGGTGACAAGGTACGAGTGAGCAAGAACAAACACATTTTCGAGAAAGGCTACACCCCAAACTGGACAACGGAAATTTTTGCAGCACTGACTCCCTCCGCCTCTCACACCGCGCTCGATGAACATGTGCATGTCCAGGTCGGTGAGGAGTTCCAACTCGATCTTCGTGTATTTGAGCATGGCGTCCCACGTGAATCCTGGCGTTGTATAGTATAGTATGTATAGTATGTATTGTATGTATAGTATGAGCTGGATCAAGGCCGTAGGCCTCAATACCGTTGTCTCGGAAATTTTCAAAGACATCCGCCAAGAGGAGTACATCCGTTTTTAGGTAGAGGTCCGAGTATTCGCCCAGGTCTACAATGTTGAATTCTTGCCACACTCTCTTGGCATGATCGTAGTCGTCGTCCGAGACGTTGCTGTCATACAGCGAGCTGTAAAAATCGTCCCTCGATGGAAGTATCGTCTCGTCGAGTTTCGCCAATGAGTCGACGTAATCGTAGGGAAATACGCCTTTCCTCGTGAGCAGTTCGAACGTGGCGTCGGAGAGGTTAGGGAACTCGCTTCTCAGGGTCTTTAGTTCCGTCAGGTATGAGGCCAGTTTCTCCAGAGACGAAGCCATGAAGCGAAACGAGTCGATGAATCGAAAATTCATGTCGCTTCCGGCAATGTGCTTCGTGAAGGAAATGTATTTTTCCTTCGTCAGTGGCAGAATATCGATGCGACCCTCGAAGGCTGCAGCAATTTCCCGTATCGTGAAGTGGGAGTCGTATCCTGTGAGGTTGTGGAATACGACTGGTACTGTGCGTGAGTCATTGTAATTGAGATTGCACTCGTTGTGTGCTGGGCCCCTGTACCTGTGTACAGAAAAAAATATATCATTATTTGTTATTGGTAAAATGTAAGAAACTATGAACTAGAGATATTTACCGTCCCGTCAAATGGCAATGATCCTTGACTCGATCGTTGTTGGACATGCGTTTCCCGCAGATGTGACATGTGGTTGCTGTACGAAAGTCCGTCATCTGTTGCGCAGATAGTCTGTCCATAGGCTTCGGATTCATGTGGATTTCTTCAATGTCCTTGGCCAGCTGTTGCAATTCGCGAACGAACCATTCTGCTGGTTTCTTGCCTCTGTAGTTGCGGTACCTAGACATCGAGTCATCGTAACTGCCTTTAAGGTAGTATGCTACGCTAAATGCTTCGTGCTTTTGGTAAGCATTCTCATCTCGAGTCGGTTCGAGAAGGCATTCAAAGTCTGCGTAGACGATGAAGGGTACTCTCTCCTTGTTCGAGTGATTCTTGAATCGTAGAATCCTATTCTTCGAGGCTGGCATGTTGACCTTGCACTCGTTTACATCTTTGCAGTCTATTTCATGCGAAGCCAACTGCTCTTTGTCACGGAAGTAGTGAAGGCTGCGGTCGCAGATATGATGCTTATGATTACGCTTCGATACCTAGGATGAGACCAATCGGGACAATTCTTTTATCCACACGTAATGGAATTTTGGTAGCTCATAAACGTCAGCATTGTTTTCCTCCTCCTCCTCCTCCTCGTTCTCATCGACGTAGTGGTCTTGCACAAGTAGGAGGTTGACGTGCTGAGGCTTCTTTGCGGTAGTAACGTGCAAGGGTGCCGTCTCAAACTTGCCCTTTTGCATCTTTAGAATGTACACGTTTATCGACAGATCATTCTGTTTCTCGAATCTCGAGATTTGTCGTGGCATCACTGGAAATTCGATGCCTTCAAAGTTGAGATCGTCTTTGTACTTTCTGTACTCGGAAACGCGATCGCAATGATGAGCAGGATGTAGTGCGGACAGTATAGCCCACTTGAAGCACATGCTGTCAGTGTTCTTAACGTTGTCACACGCTTTTTTATTTACGATCTCCTCCGGTAGTTTCACGTAAGAGCTGCCACGCATCGGATTGAACTTGCTAATATTAACCGTTAGATTTATGATCGAGTGCAATGACCATCCCGAATCCTGCTGCTCGAACTCCTCCATTTCCCGCAGAATGGGATTGCAGATGTTGGTCGTGAACCATCGGTTCACGTTAGTTGTCGGGTAAATTGGTTCGGCCTTCGTATTGAAGTACTTTGTATCGATCACTTCTTCATCGTTTTTCGATACAACGAATTTTGCAGCTAGTACCATGTAAACTTTAACCGTATTTCTCTCTCTCGCGAGTACATGTCTAATTTGCGAGTGGAACATGGTCTTGGAATCCTTCATGAACTCTTTAACGTCAACGTGTTTTAGGTTTGTAATTACACCCGTCTTGATTCGCTTCTTGAATGCCGACTTCAGATCCGACCATCTTACTCTATCGACGAGTCTTTCGCGAGCCTGTACACCCTCACCGCGTTTTAGCAAACACCCCAATTTAATTTCGATTCCTCTGAGGAAACCGATTGCGGCTGAATACTTTTGTCTATCATTAACGGTGGACGTGGGCATCAACAGCAAGTCCTCCCACGAGCTTATGAGTTCCGTGAGGCGATTTTTCCATACACTAATCTCGCTAGAGTTTCTATCCTTCATCAGCTCCAACACTTCCTCCCATGTCTTCATAACATCCTTGCAATCCTGGGCATCCATCTTCTCTCTGACTGAACAGTCGAGTAGTTCATCGAATAATGAGTTGCTCTGCTGCCAAGACCGTATTTATATTGTTTGAAAAAGTGGTGGGGGGTTATCGATGCTGATTGGTCCTATGCACTAATCTTGACTTTTCGTCTCTGACTGAAGTTGTCTTGTTGAATGAGTTGTTCCGCTGTCAGGTCTGTATTTATATTATTTGAAAAGTGGTGGGGAGTATCGGTGTCGACTCTGATTGGTCACCTTTTTGTTAATGAAAATGTTTAGTGGCGGGAACAATCCTGATTGGTTGTCGTCGAATGTGCACAGAAAAGTGGGGGGTAGGTCGCGGGTAGTGGGGGTACGAGACTTTGTATATAAGTGACGACGAAGCAGCCACTGACATTACATACCGCCGAGATGGAGTACGTTGTGGACTTTCAGGGCTTCAAGAGACCCATCAACGACTTTGTTTTCAAAGAGGTGGCCATTATCGCTCTCGACGATGACGCTCTCCCGTCCGTCCACCTGTTCGAGCCGCCTCATAAATGGAGTTTTCTTTCGGCTAAATACAAGAGCGAGAACACCTGGTTGGAGAATAACTATCACGGAATCTCCTGGGACAGTGGTGACATACCCTACGAGAAAGTCAACGAGACTCTGCATAATCTTCTGCGAGACGCCAGCAAAGTCCATGTCAAGGGTCTAGAGAAGAAACGCTGGTTGGAGAAAATTCTGCCCAACGTGTACAATCTTGAAGATCTTGGTTGTCCATCCTTGCGAAAATTGGAACAGATTGCGGTTATCTCGTGCACCAATCACAAACGCACTTGGAATCCGCACTGCGCAGTCTACAACGCGCGCAATTTGAAAACGTGGCTTCTCCAGGCAGCCGAGAAAGACGTCCCGAACGCTAGTACGGAATGTATACCCGATTACTCTACGACACTTAATGATTACTACGCTCAATGTCAATTCTCACCTTAAATACTTTCGTTCAATAAAATGTTAAGATAATATACTTAAATGCTTATTGTTGATTCCTATTGATTTTCCGTATTAGATTGAGTTCATATATTCTAATAAATAAGCCCCGAAGATTTGTTCCAATATCCTAATCTCTAACTATAAATATCACAAGTCGATAAGTAAGGTTATGTAAATTTGATTTCCCGCCAAAAAATTCAAATATCCTGGTATGATAACTTCATGAGTCGGTAAATCCGATAGCATAATTCAAATTTCGCGTCAAGCCGGATGCTGCGGTCGAAATATCATGATCGATGCTATCCCGATCGTTGCTATCCCGATCGTTGCTATCCCGATTGTTGCTATCCCGATCATTGCTATCCCGATCGTTGCTATCCCGATCGATGCTATCCCGATCGTTGCTATCCCGATGGATGGTCGGCCGGTAAAATTCGCTATTTTCCGCAAAAAGGGTCAAATAATCGTTGGTATCCTGATCGTTGCTATCCCGATCGTTGGTCGGCCGGTAAAATTGGCTATTTTCCGCAAAAAGGGTCAAATGGTCATTGGTCGGTAAATCTAACATCTTTTTCCTTCTCCCTCTTCCTCTTGTCGGTAAGTCGGTAAGTCGGTAAGTCAGCAATGTCGGCAATGTCGGCAATGTCGGTAAGTAGAAATCTTTTAGCCCGGACTCGAACCCTTTTTACCGACTGTAGGTAAGGTAGGAATCTACTTGCCGGCATGGGGGGAACTGGCCTAGCTTATCTACTAACTTTCCTTGTGAATTTGTACGTTACGCAATGTTATTTGTTATAATTTGAATGGATTTTTAGAAGCTTCAGATTTTGAAAGAGAGACATAGTCTTATTCTACCGACAACTGTAGCCCTTAAACTATTTTCGCATGCAATCGTCTCAAAAAACTGTGAGATTAAACGGCTTATATATATAATCGTATCAATCAGGTGATTGAACGAACCAATTATAGATTAACTAAGTTCGCTAGTGCGTTATATTTAAACGAAATCGCGTGGTGTTATTTAAAGAAAATCTGCCCATTGCCAAGAATCCGCAAAATACAATATACTTCAAGCAATAAAAATTAATCCTTACCGCAACTTCAGTATTATTGCTTTGAAAAGAAATCATATCGCGTTAAGGAAACATATTTACACTCCAATAAAAAACGTCTACAAGTTAAAAAAGTATTATTTCACTTAAAACCAATGCGAACTTCATTCAATGTTACCTCTTATTGTTTCAATACTGAATACCTTTAAATTAACTCTGCAACGGTTTCAATATATGTAAATCTCAATTACTACCACGGTTCTGAACGTATACTCCAAAAGTGTGCATATTTAATTCAATGCTTTCTAATGAACATTCAAAGAAATATGTACTTAGTATAACGACATTTTCAAATGACAGTGCGTACAATGATATAAAGAATAATTGAAAATGCTATATAAACTATTAATGCAAGTGGAAGGGAAATCATTTTATGGGCAAAAAATATTGCACCAACTACATATAATATTTCTATCCGCATTCAATTAATTGGGCCATTCTGTACACGTATTGAGTCAATTAATAACGGATTTGATGCAACAAATAGACGTTTGCAGCGTTCACCGTACTTTGTAAAGTGATCAGCATATGGCATTGACTCAATATTTTATGACACTGTCGCAGACGCTTTTATAGGAAATACGTGGTATTACAAATGAATATGAAATAACTACATATGTTGATGGCAGCCCGCAATGGTTACATTTAATTGAATCAATGATGATTTTTTTTAACTCAATGACATTTTTTTTTCAGTGTATACCTAAAGAGCATGCTGGTACAGAGGCTTTCTTCGTCGTGGCGACATAGCAACAACGTGCAATCCTCTGTTCTCTCCCAGCACGGAGTCTTCTCTTTTTTTTCTTTCTAAGAACCGTGACAAATCGGCGAGCAACAAACTTTCGAAAGCGATTTTGTCGAGACGAGGTCGTAAAATAATTCTGTCATCGGAGACACGAGAAAAAAAATCAACATCTTCAATGGGACTTGAGTTACTCGAGAATTCCAAAGGCATAACACCACGGCTCGATCACCCAAGATGAGCACGTGGCCCCGACACCACGCTGTGAAGAAAAGTCACCAACGCCAGTAAGATACGCCGACTCATGTACCTGGGCCAGCCGCCATCGAAGGGATTTGACTGTTGCTAAGCCGGCAGGTCTCTGTTTGCCGAAACCTACCAACACCACTAAGCATCGAGGCTCACAGACACGAGCGCTCGATGTCGCCGAAATACACCAATACCATGACACATCAAGGCTCACGGATGCGTGCTCTCGGTGACTCCAAACCTCACCAACACTACGACGCAGCGAGGCTCGCAGCGCTCTTTGACTCCGAAGACGACCAACACCTCGAGCGACGATACCGACAGCTTCCTTCTAACCACTATGCATAGGGCCCAGTGGGTTAGAAAAAGCTTCCGATTTCCTCCAACGAGTGCAGCAGGTCTCGGGCATCGTTACAGCCACCCCCGCGAACAATAAGAGATTCCCGATAGTCGCGAATTTGATAATTAGACGATTTCCAATAGAATCACGCATGCATATGAACATTGGGTCAGGTCGTCAACAATACTACAACTTTGTAATCATATTTTTTATGTATTTTTCACGTATTTCCCCGGTTATACTTTATAGCTAGGGGTAGGTCAGGTATTTGCGCGTTACTCAGGTAACCATCATAAACCCTTCTGGTCTTTTCCCATCATAAAAAGTAAATCCGTAAAAACAACGAGTTAAAATATTTCTGCCTTCAGCAATATCTCTCATTACTCAGAGCCTAAACATTTAAATGAAAAATATCTTGCAAACCGATATTGCTTGATAAATAGTTCAATTTACGATCTTAACCAGAGAAGAATATCAGGTTACATAGGAAATGTTATTTTCAACAACTACCTCCGAGAAGTTTCTTCTAAACATTTGGATGGAATAAATAAAGATAAGTGGTGCTCGTTCGAAGAAGCGATTCTATTCAGCTCGCCGATTTGTCACGGTTCTTAGAAAGAAAAAAAAGAGAAGACTCCGTGCTGGGAGAGAACAGAGGATTGCACGTTGTTGCTATGTCGCCACGACGAAGAAAGCCTCTGTACCAGCATGCTCTTTAGGTATATAAGTAACAATGATTCAGGCCATTGAATACTAAAGAAATAATGAAAATAATAATCATCGTCTTTTGGTGAAAATTTAAAAAATAGTAGATTGTGATACTAGTACGGGAAAGCGGATATTTCACCAAGTTTAGAAAGCGGCGCACAAGCCGAATCGAGCGCGACAGTGACACGAGGCGAAGCCGAGTGTTGCTTGTAGCGCGGAGAAGGCGAGGCGGAGGCGGACATTGTTATTTTTTTTTCGTTCCAGAATGGCTGCAAAACTATTTGGGATGGGTTGGGTATTCCAACATATGGGATTGACGGTCTGAATAAGGGCTGGAAGCTTTTCCACGATAGCTGGAAAACGCTATATGAAAGACTGAGTGGAATATGAGAACTGACCAAACTACATATTCATTTCAAGGGCTTTCCCGTACTGTTTCCCGTGCTAGGCTGCACGCGTTCTGAACGCGAACTGTGTTCCATATCTGCCAATACTCGCATTATTACTTTTTCCATACCAATTTTTTCTACGCGATCAGATGGAAAAAATCTTAGTTTTGGCCTATCCCATCGTATGGGATTGATTCTCTAAAAAGCTTCGGCGGTTTTTAGCGATGGCTGGAAAATATTCTATAAAAGCGTATGGGTTGAATATGGGATGAACTCAAACCCAAACCCCATTCCCGTACTATTTCCCATCGTATTTTCATACTCGGACAAAGATGCGTCCCAATACTACTTTTTTCTACGCGGTAGACAATTTTAATAGTGATAATTCAAACAAACAAATAAATAGATAAAAAGAATTTAAATAAGTATGACAATAGATATTAAGAGACGCGGTAAGGTCTCGACGCCAAGTAGTTTAAAGAAAAAGTCTGCGTGGCGAAGCCGCGCGCGTCGTGCGCTACCGTGTCCTTATACGCCAATATCGTGCCCCCTAAACTTTGACATTTTTTTCTCGGAAACGAGACATCGGATCTAAATTCTAAAGACACTTTCACCATATAAATCGAATACAAGCTTTAAAATGCGCCTGGAATCAGCCCGATCGGTGCGCGAAATGATGAGATATCGCGATATCGCCCGAAAAATCCTGACTTTCATTATGAAAATTTTTCTTCAGAGATTTTTTCGACTGTCAGCTGTTTGTCCGATGTCCCATGACCTGCGTGTTGTGTTCGTGCATCCATGCGTGTGCCGTGCATACACAACGGTATAAGCGGAACGAACCATCAGTGGTTTGCAATTTTCCAAGTGTCAGTCCGTGAATACAGCAACTAGTAATATCCGTATCCGCGATCCGTTTATAGTACGCTCACACTGAGTGATCGAAAAGAAGGTTAATTAGAGGTTATTTATAATTTCATTTTTTCGTGAAAATTAGTAAAAAAAAAGACCCTCTCGTGCAGCTAATAAAATGAGTTCGTCTGATAAAATTGTTCAAATAATCGCCGGCGAGAGGTCATTTTAATTGATAAATGTTGTGCGTGTGATACAAGAAAAATCATGTCATGCGGATTCTTAACGTTATCAAGTAATAAAACATTTTTTCAAAATAAATAATTATAAAACAGAGCTGGGCGGTACTGGAAGTACTCGCTCCTTTTTTGGTACTGCAAGTACGAATACTTGAAGTACTTCGAGTACTTCAAGTACCGTACTTGAAGTACCTGAGGTATTTAAAGTATCGTACTTGAAGTACTTTCGGTGAAGTAGAACGTACCTTTCATGGAACTGCTAATTATTTTGCAGTTACATCAATATCGGAAAATATTCACTTCGAAGACGAGTTACGCTACCCAAGCTCAGCACTTTTTCGTAAAAAAAAAAAAAAGAAACGACAAATGTTCTATTTTTTATTTTTCTGGTTGATAATTATGATTTTAAACAAATTATGACATAAAGAAAACGCAATATTCAAACATTAAATACAATTCTGAATATATTCAAACGTATTTAAAAAAAAGCAACAAATGATATTCATGAGAAAAAAAATTAGGTTGCCGGGTATTTTTATGCACAATTTTTTTTTTCGGTAATATGTTAATAACATATTGGAATTATTATAATCTCTTATTGCTCTCTCAAACTTAGGCGGTGTTAGACATAGCGAAAGAACTACTTCAATGTACATAGATATACATTCTACCTTACGACACTTAGCTTCAGCTTTACATGCTTCTCAAGGCCATTTCCTCGTCTCACCAACATAGAGGATATGAAAACAATATATACCTATACCTCTGTGCCTACGAAAACATTTGAAGAAAACAGAAATGAGTACAAGAGCCGATCCCCCTCTTATAGTACAAGATACGCGGAACAAATACAGTACGTGTCTGTAAGACGAAAATTAGTCTTTGTCCACGCGTTCAGTAGCAATCGAACGATGCGCTCAGAGAGTCGTACGTCTGAACATAATTTACGAAATGGAGTCGATTACTCCACAAGACGTTGAAAAACGTAAAAAAAACCATTTCTCTACGATTACGTTCATCCGGAAGAGAGAAAACAATTAGTAATCCCCGCGATAAAAGCCAAGTTATCGTAGAGACAAGTGAAAAAGTTAGTGTCGGCGCCGAAAAACACGTCGAATCTACCCGTTTTTCAACGGAAGAACTTGTACTTTCGTTGCCACATGTTTCACCACCAGGTAGGAGAAATATCTATTAGACAATAATTAATCCGAAATACAAAACGTGAAGATAGTTTAATCGTTTTTGCCTCATTTGCGAGTGCTTCGATGCGAAAGCAAGTATTTATGTTTTACATTAGCCCGAGATTTATGGTGCATTCAATCAAAACTTTCTTGAAAGTGTTTTTATAAGATTTTTTGCCTTTAAGTAATAAGAGTTTATCATAAGTTCCCCCAGTTCATCCGAGTGTCTCCACATTTCGTTTATTCAATCATTTTAGAAGAGCGACGCCAATCAAGGCTGCAACGAAGAAAACCGAGACGAAATATCATATCCGATATCAGTGACAACGATTCAGAAGATGATATATATCTGCGATCGAGAACTCAATCTGATCAACGAAGACAAGATTAAGTAAGCGTCGACAGGGTGATATTTGCCAGCGACGGCCAGAGCTGTTCTTCAGGGATTCGTACGACTGAACGCATAACATTGCAAACAAATGGTAAGAATATAAACTTACAGAAGCTAGTGATACCGCATAATAGATCGATTTATCAATCAAAGAAATCGATCCGATAATGAATATTGGGTTTATAAATTGAAAAAATGAACATAAAATCTTGAAGATTTTGCATTTGCAATAATGAATCTTCGGACAGCAATTACAATCGACATATAAATTCCAAAATGAAAATACCCAAGGTTTTTGAACACTCTTTGGATATCTTAAGGTAGTCCTTGCATGCAACGGTACTCAACCCCCTCAAAATGTAGAATGTAGATAAAATTTCGAACGCTTGTCGATGGGATAAAAATCTGACAAAAATCAAGCATGTAGGAGGTGCTCGAAAGATTGACTTTGCATAATAATGATTCCAAAATGTTATTAACAAATTGACGAAAAAAATATTTGTTCAACAAATCACCCGTGAACCGAACTTTTTTTTCACATGAAAATGTTTTCTTACTTTTTTGGAATATGTATGAATTTTATAAGAATTTTCGGAACGGTTTGAAAATTGCTTTTGAGAGCAAAATTGAGAGCAAGTATCTTGCAGACACTCATCTCGCTAAAGCGGTAGTGATGCAGACTAACGGTAAGAAGCAGAGTTCAGCGATAAGCAGTACGAAATAAAAAATAGTCGCTGCCACAGATCAAGAGACGCGGTAGCGTCTCGACGCCAAGTACATAAATTTTTTTTTTTTTTTAGTACGAGGCCGGCCGAGGTATTTACATACAGACATCTCTTTGAAGCTTACGTTAACCGAGAATTATGTCTGCAGATTAGTAAGAAATATAAAAAGTTCTGCTGCATATACGGTATACTAAATTTTTAAATATTTTTATAAACGCGTGGTAATTGCCAGTATATTACAATCCATTCACGTTTTCGAATAACTCTCACATACCTGTGTGAAATATGCCATATATAATGTGACAGGAAAATATTAACCAACGTTCCTCGACGTCATCTAGCTCGCCGAACTCCTCGAGAGCTAGCGCAGGGAAAACATCTTGACAAATAATATTATATTAATTATAATTCTGGTTTGTCGTGTCGTCCAAATTATTGTACAACCGTAATCGTCAACGGCAAAACTTGCCAACATCGGTGTTTCGAGACCAAATATCGACGAGTCCAACGTACAATCAAACGACGCGGCTTCCCGATTCGAGGGTTTGACAAAGGGCCTCGTTACGCGTCTATGCGAGCGCCGAAATATCGAGCGCTCGCTGAATCATCGTCTCTCGATCGTCACTTGTCCATCGACCGTCTTAGAGTACGGCAGGTCAGCCCTCGATTAGTCACGCGATATTTTGTCTCATTCACAAAGAAACCATAAGACAATAGAAAGATTGTCATTCTGAAATATTTTGTCAAACTGTGTGTGTTTTGTGTTCGATATCTTTGGTGATAATTTCACGTAAGTCAAACTATAAAATAAAATCGTATTTCTTGCTCGATTACTTCTGCTGTGATTTCGCAAAACCGGGTCCTCCAATCCTACCCGCCTTGTGATCGTCTCTGCTACGATAATTGCTAGCCGAAATAAAACAGTTAAAGGTTCGTGGGTTTGCCGAAAACCTGCTGGCGCCCAAATATAATTCATTCTAAAATAATTCGTCAAACAGAGCCCCGGCAGCCCTTGACCCAGGCCGCGCCGGGTGTGGCTTTCTTTATTATCAAAATTATTACTCGTCAAAAAAGAAGCCTGTCTCAATAATTATACACGATTGATCGATATCTGTAAGCTACATATGAACCAAAGTTGTGAATATCGAAAATTATGATAATCGGTCCTTATCACAAAATCCATTATGATATGAATAAAAAACAAGCACCTCAGCGCCCTGCGGGCGCAGAGGCTCTTGTTGGTGGGCTCCGCCCCCCAAACCCCCTGAAAAATGTCCCTTCGGGACATTTTTTAAGGCACTCACAGGGGTACACGTCGCGCTACGCGCTCCGTTTAAAATTTATATGCACGTCGCGCTACGCGCTCCGTTTTAAATTCATACGCACGTCGCGCTACGCGCTCCGTATCGAGTGTGTTCACACATCGCGTTGCGCGTTTTATTTCGGAAGTATGTATGGGAAAAAAGCATTTATCAGTTACGTAAATTGGTTCATAGTGTTTAATCTTAATAGAATAACAATATTTCTTTCATATACAAACTGATTATTATTTTGCGTCATTGAGATATTTGTTTTGTTTGACGATAAATTGTTAAATATTGAGACATAAAACAATTATAATGAATTGCGTCGCATAGAATTTGAACAAATTAATTAAAAAAATCAAATCATATCTAGTAAAATTTTTTTTATTGGCTTAACACTTATTAATAGATTTAATGAGTATAAAATGGATAACCAAAAAATGTACTAAGTATTAAGATAAACGATAAGCTCATCGTGAGGCGTGAAATGTCAATGAAAATTATAAACATAAAAAAAACAGCGCCGTGCGCACTTCGAATCTCGTTACTACTTTTGTGTCAAAATGTCTCATTATTTAAATCATTTTTCCGTATTTTCTGCTGCGAAGCTTCCAAAATTCGTTTAACGTTTCCAAAATCATCCCAATCGCTGCAATTTGTTAATTTTTTTCATTTAATATTCATTGTTTTCTCAGGTTAAAAATGTAAGTACTTTGTATCGCCACGTTGATAATAACCTTTGATAAATGGCTGGCGAAACTCATCATTCGATTGTATCGAAACAAAAGATAGTACACCTGTGTGTCGAATAAAATAAACAAAAAAAAAATACTCTCGCAAATTTTGCTTACAAAATTTTATTAATTGCTACCGTACAAAAGACGAAGAGGGCGGGGGCGGCGGAATAATCACGACTAATGATGCGTTACAGAGTCATATAATTTAATGCAAATTTAAACGATTGATAAAACGTTTCGTGAAAAAAAAAATCGCGTGATACAATTTCACATACGTATGAAATATGTGTATACGATAAATAGATATGTCGTATGGGATGGGAAATATGGGAAGAAAAAAAGAAAATAATGCAATTACGTAATTATGCATAAAGGGGAAAGTAATTTATACGTAAATGTAAAGTATGAAATTGAGTTCTAAATATTTATTGAATTGTTGATGGTAATCGTTAGCTATACGTAATTAGAAGGAAAAAGAAACATTTTGCAACATTAGTAATGTATATTTTCTTTTTTTCTTCCCTTCCCATTCCCTAATAAAAATGAAAATTCCCAAATAATAAAAAAAAAAAAAAACAGACAATATAAAAAGAATAATGACAAAAAATGCATAATGCGTTCGGTGTGTTGATCGTAGTTAAAGGGTTAATTTCCATGAAAAAAAAATCTAAATTTCTAATGACTAATTATTTTCGTTAATATTTTTCTTTAATTTTCGTGCAAATTGACAATTACTGATAATATCGCATTTTTCAAAATTACTTTTCATGAACTAATACAAAACTAGTTCGTTATATGTGTGAATGAATTTTTTTGTAAATCAAGCATCGTTCGCACGCTAAAACAAATATGAACGAGATTTATTGTTGCTATTGTCGATTATATTTCTGAGCGATTAACAAAAGGCTTTCGAGGATAAGCTGCTCGGTCGGTAAAAAATCGTAAAATCGATAAATTCATATATTTTTTTTTACATTGTCGATAAATAATTGTTTGAACTTGTTCTTTTCGAGAAGAAAAAAACATTTTGCGAGGTAGGCTTCGGTGAAAAACGGAATTATTACAGTATATATATATATTTTTTTTTCATCGGAGTTTATTTCACGGCCGCAATGAATTATCGTCTGCTTCTGAAAATTAGCAGACCGAAAAAAAAAATTGCTCTCGAAATTTAAAAAGAAATTTATTTATTGAATTGCAAATAGAGTGAATAGAGTGATAGAGTGATTGAATGTGCAATAATGAATTAATGTTTTTGTGAATTAATATACAAGTTTTTACATCCGAATGTGAAATTTAGATTTTTCATTACAAATTTGAATAATATATTGCAAGATACTTTTGACATAATTTTGGTGAAAAACTATCATTTATATCATAAAAAGGAAAAAATAAATGTGTATTTGTTTATGTTAATTAATATTTTATTGTGTTTGTTAGTGCTGTTTTTTTTTAATATGATAAAATATTTTTTATTGAAAGATAAAACGAAAACGAACATAACCTGTACTGTAATTGCTAATTGTTAATAAAATTTGTCAATGAAACAAATATACATATCGGAAAGACTTCAAATTCGCTGTGTATAGTGTTTTTAATATAATGGAATATTGTTGTGAAAGAGAAAACAATTGGTTCGTAGGATTTCTACTTATAGTGCCGTACGGATATTCGATGAGAGAAAATTTGTTTTTAATGAAAAATTTTAAGAAAAAAATATTTAGAGATGTCGGATTGTCTTCATATTTGATGTGCATAGTGTTATCGATGAAATGAAATATTGCTGCGAAGGACAAAAAAATTGGTTCGCAGGATTTTTAGTTGGAACACCGTACGGACATTCGTTGAGAGAAAATTTGTTTTTAATGAAAAATTTTGAAAAATAAATACTTAGAGATGTCGGATTGTCTTCATATTTGACGTGCATAACGTTTTTAATGAAATGAAATATTGCTGCGAAGGAGAAAAAAATTGGTTCGCACAGTTCATTATTACAGCGCCGTACGAACATTTGACGAAAGGAAAAGGGATATTTTTAGCAATATTTTTTTTTTTAAGATACTTATAGTTCTCAAATGGACTCTAAAAGTGATGTGCATACTTGTCATGATATGATAAAAAATTTCTGCGAAGGAGAACAAAATTGGTTCGCACCATCCAAAGTTGCAGTGTGATACGGACGTCCGAGAAGAAAAATTCAGCCAAAAAGTTGTTTTTATTGAACCGCAGGCTAAAAAAAATATTTCTAGTCATCGCAGTCACTTCAAATTAACTACGCATGATGTTGGAGACACAGCGAAGCAAATGGTGAACAATAAAAAATTTTGGAGTATGCGCTGCGGAGTAACCCCACCGACAGACTCCGAAGAGCAACGGATGGTCATTTTAATAGGCACTCTTTGCCTATTGTTATAGTGAGTGCCTAAAAACGGGACCTACAAAAAAAATATGGCTTCGAAGGGCTATAAAAATTACCAATAAAACAATTTTTTAAAAATGGCTGACTAATATTTATGATTGCTAATTACAGAGCAAACTCACCAATCGTCAGTTTCTCGACACCAAACGCCGTTGGACAATTTTGGGGAAAAAAATCAGGAAGCTCAAGGATCGACTTTGTCGCGTATCAGGGACAAAGCTGATAACACTTTTGGACCCACGGTCACTGCAGACGAAGCCGACAATCCGGACGATCTCGATATATCCGATGTCGAAGTTTATAATACTTCAGAAATTGCGGAAAAAATCAATGATTGTGCCTTAATGGATGGCACATTTTTCAAAGTCTGTGCCACAATTACGGATACGGACCACGTACAAGTACGCTGTCAATTGTGTGCCGATAAAAAGAAGTTGATCGGATCCTTCTCGGTATGTACTAACCTCGTGAAACATCTAAGACGACATCATGAAGCGGAACATGCAAACACGCAAACGTCTCGCGGACTCTAAAGACAAGCCTCCAGTCAAGAAGATTCGAAGATTTCGACAATTCGGAATCGATGCAGAGGATTTTGAAGATCGTGTACTGACCCTAGCGAAAATACCCACCAATGTAGCCACCATGTAGCCACTCCGTAGCCACTGTGTGCCACGAGGTGTGTACCTGCCATTCTGCCACCGTCAAGTGTGTGATTTCCACCATGTATTCCACCTCGAAGTGAGTCCCCGTTATCAGTGGTATACTAGTGTATTCCACCGGCATTTCACCGTGTTAGCCACTAACATTTAGTGGACCCAAAAATGGGCCTTAGGTGGGATACATGGCTAGGCCACCGTGAATTCCACTATGTATCCCACCGCCGTCCGCATCGCTCCATAGTGGCATACGATAGTGGCACACGGTGGCCTAGCCAAGTGTGCCACTATCGACAGTGGAATACATGGTGGTTATGACGGTGGTATACGTGGGTAGGCCACTGTATACCACAATCGACAATAAAAAAAATGGTGGATTTGACGGTGGCATGCATGAGTAGACCACCGTATGCCACTATCGACGATGAAAATGATAGTGGTTTTTTTGATGGTGGCATTCACGTGGCTACCACCGTATGCCACCATCATTTTAATGGGGAAAAAACCTAACCGAAAGCTGGGATCGAACCGGGGACCTAACGATTACTAGCCTAGAACCCTAACCGCTACGCTAGTGCCTTATATTGGCAGTTAAATTATTTTCAGCGATATTTGAACGACATAAACGTTGTCTTATAGAAAGTGAAAAATTAATGAATTCTCAATTTACAAAAAAAAAAATATGCGCACGTGGCAGTTGCTACTGGCGTGTTGCAACTCGTGATTTCTCATCCCAATTGTTGTTCGCGTAAAGTTAGTATTGTGTTGATATATATGGTTTTAGTGGAGGAGTTTAGTTTTCGAACCCATCTATTTTTGTCCTCATAATTGTAACTCAAATTTTGTGAAATTTTGTTGATCGCTTACAATCAGCGTTTGCCGCTGAAATGTTTGAACATTATGTTACAAACCATAGGTGGCGAGTCGAACTTTTGGCGTCTATCACGCCGCTCGCGGTTGAAGATCGACCTATAGACGTTAACTCTAGAAATAGCAAAAGTTTGACACTTTGCGATGTTTTTCCGTAATTTTTATTTTTCTTTACTAATGTTATTGAGAAATATAGTGTGCACATTTTTAGTTCACAATTCGATTTTTTATAGCAAGGATGATTTTTATTGCGATGAAACATGGTGTATGTGTTAAAAACTGTGTATGTCTGTATAACCTCAAAAACTTTTTATTTCACGTTTCAAAAAATTCTGATTTTCAATACCAAACTCAGATTGTATATGTTGAACATCTGTACTAAGTTTCATAGTTTTTATTAATGTCTGTACAAAGTTATTGTGTTTACACCAGAAAATTTGATATATATATACAGACAGGTAAACAATTTTCTGCCGCAGACACAATTACTTTACGTAAACATTTTCTATCGCTGCGAGACATTCAACATATCTTCTACATGTGCGGTATAAGTTTGGTATTGAAATTCAGAGTTTTTCCTCCACTTTTACTAGCTATTTTTTTATAAGTTTTGGCATTTTAACATTTTTTTATTTTGCACATCGCTAGTAAATAACTAGTAAATGCGGAGGAAAAACGCTGAATTTCAATACCAAACTCATACTCCGCATATAGAATTTATGTTCAAAGTTTCGTAGCAATAGAAAATGTTTGCGGAAAGTTATTGGGTCTACGCCATAAAATTCGATACGTACTTACGTACAGACGGACAGACATCTGTGGAAAATCCTTTTTTTGAACTACTTTTGAGCAAAAAAAACTATTCGGGTCATGAAATATGATAGATTGGGGTACAATTATGAGGACAAAAGTAAGAAAAGATTTTTTTTTCCATTTTATCATGTTGAAAAGAGTTATTTAGTCCATAAATTTGGCGTTATTTTTTCTCGTGATTACAATACTTTCTCTTTTGCATACTTCGTATGGATGAGAAAGAAAAAAAAAACATTTGGACGAAATCTATATTCTATAGAACGTAAAATGTTTGTTACGAACATCAATGAGAAAAAATATTCTACAACATTGAAATAAGTAATGTAAAAAAAAAAACATTTGCACGAAATTTATATTTTTTTATATCCGACAATATTGAAATATTGAATATCAGAAAAAATATCCGACAATATTGAAAATAAGTAAATTGAGTATTCACTAATTGTACACTTTTTATGAAACAACGTTTACATCGTTTAAATGTCGCTGAAAATCATTTGATTTTCAATATAAGGCGGTAGCGTCACGGTTAGGATTCTAGGCTAGTAATCGTTAGGTCCCCGGTTCGATCCTAGCTTTCGGTTAGGTTTTTTCCCCATTAAAATTATGGTGGCATACGGTGGTAGCCACGTGAATACCACCGTCAAAACCACCATCGTTTTCATCGTCGATAGTGGCATACGGTGGTCTACTCATGCATGCCACCGTCAAATCCACCATTTTTTTTATTGTCGATTGTGGCATACAGTGGCCTACCCACGTATACCACTGTCAAAACCACCATGTATTCCACCGTCTATAGTGGCGCACTCTGCTAGGCCACCGTGTTCCACTCTTCGTATGCCACTATGGAGCGATGCGGACAGCAGTGGGATACATAGTGGCATTTACGGTGGCCTAGCCACGTATCACACCTAAGGCCCATTTTTGGGTCCGCTAAATGTTAGTGGCTAACACGGTGAAAAACCGGTGGAATACACTATTATACCACTGATAACGGGGACTCACTTTGAGGTGGAATACATGGTGGAAATCACAAATTTAACGGTGGCAGAATGGCAGGTACACACCAGGTGGAATATTCGGTGGGTTAATTGGTGGGTGTTTTTGCTAGGGGAAATTCGTAATTGAGACAATGTCGCCGCTATCGATAACAGACCATCCCAGTTTCAAGGGACTTTTCGAAGGAATGCACGTGAATCCCGTGAGCAGAAGGAGTTTAACTAGACGCCTTGTGGATATAGATAGCAAAAGAATCGTGACGACAAAGGAATTGCTGACCAAAACCGACTACGTTTGTAGCATTGCCGATATATGGTCGGCCAAAAAAAGAAGTTTCATCGGCGTTACTTGCCACTTTATAGATGAAGCTTTTGAACGACAATCGCTTCCTTTAGCATGTCGGCGATTCAAAGGCGTACACTCATTCGACAAGATAGCTGGCATCTTGTACGATGTGCACACGAGTATGGACTAAATAGCGAAAAAATCGTAGCCACAGTTACTGACAATGCTCGGAACTTCGTAAAAGCATTTCAAGAATTCGGCGTCCATCCTAAGGCGATCTATAGTTACGCCGGAGAATCTGATTTCATTGACGACGATTATATGTCGTCTGATCTTGAAGCTGTACCGATTCTACAGAAGTTACCATGTCATTTACGCTGTAGTTCACATACGTTAAATCTGATTGCATCAACTGACCTCATGAACGCTATACAGGAAAACGACATCCTACTCAGACGTCACAGCAAAACGATCGCCAAGTGTTCGAAAATTTGGCACAAAGCAGCTTTACCGAAGTCTGCAGAAATTATCATCGGCACGGTTGGTCACACTTTCAGTTACCCGATCGTAACACGTTGGAACTCACTGTATGATTCGTTGAAGCAGATTCGGAAAGAAATCGATTTACTGCCATTGTTGTTCCAGCGATTGGAACTCAAAGAGTCCTTCACAGCCGGTGAAAAAATGTACATGAACGAGTACTGCCAAGTGATGGCACCGATAGCACAAGCGTTAGATATTTTCCAAGGAGAAACGAAAGCATACTATGGCGTGCTGCTTCCAACATTAATTACGTTGAAAATCCGCATTCAGAGATTGGCTCGAAGTAATTTGAAGTATGGGAAAGTATTCGTTGAAGCGTCTCTGAATGGTCTTAGCAGACGCTTTGACGGTATCTTTTCGTCCAACGATGACGACAGGAGTATGTTGGCGACGATCTTGCATCCAGCGTTCAAACTCAAATGGCTTGAAAACGCGAATTCAAAGTTCAATCTGTAGATGGACATCTCTAAAGCACGGGATAGGTTCATAGAAGAGGCATCGTTTTTTCGACCGGAATCAATTCCGAATTGTTAGCAACAATCAATCGATTCGACGTCATCATTTTTCAGGCTCGATGCATCGCCGTGCAGTGATTTTAACAGTCAAGACAACGTCAATAGACAAGTCGCGAACAGTAACACAGCCGCAAACGTACAACTTATTGCTTACTTAAGCGATAAAAGAACGCAACTATCCATGCTGAATGACTACCCGATTGCGAAGCAACTATCCTTCAAATACAATACGCCGCTTCCATCGTCAGCCCCGGTCGAAAGGCTGTTTTCGTTTGCGAGCATCGCTGACACCCCGAAGCGCCACGCGTTAACTGATAAAAACTTCAAACGAATCGTCCTCCTCAAAGCTTTTTTCAAAAGTGGACACAAATTGGATTAAGCAATCAAACTTTCGACGGTATTCTTCCGCTACAATTCGTTATGTATGAAGGGATAAATAAAATTATTTTGCTAAACTATATGAATTTTCATGAATACGGAATTTTTTTGCAGTAATCGTCGAAGAATCTAAAAGATACAATTATTTGATACTTGCAGTCCTTGAAGTACTTGAAGTACTGGCAGTCCTTGAAGTACTCGAAATACTTGAAGTACCGGGTACTGCAAGTACCGAGTACTTCAAGTATTTGTACTTGAAGTACTTTTCCCAACTCTGTTATAAAATAATAAATTAAAAAAAGAACGAAATTAAAAAAAAAACATTTTTTTGCAAAAAAAGTAAAAAATGTCGCCAAGTAGTTTAAATAGTTTTTAAATAGTTTTGTGAAAATAATAAAAAATCATATGAGCCAAGTGAAAATAAAAAAAAAACTTGGTGAGTCCTTAGAATACAAATAAATGTAGTTGCATCGAAAGAAAGGACGAGCAAAGTTTTTTTTTATTTTCACTTGGCTCATATGATTTTTTAATATTTTCACAAAACTATTTAAAAACTATTTAAACTACTTGGCGACATTTTTTACATTTCTTGCAAAAAAATGTTTTTTTTTTTATATAAATATAACAAGCAGAAAAAACATCCAAAACTAATACAAAAATTAAACAATTTAACGCGAAATGGTAAATGTAAGATAGTTTATAGAGCAAGGTATAATAGTGAATTCAAATCTAATCACAGAGAACTTTCAATATACGTCTCATCGGTAGCGCTATTCGCTTTCGACTCCTCAGTGCATAGTTCATCAGTACTTGTCGAAACGGCCGCGTGCACAGCCATACACATGTACAACCGAATCATACCCAGTTGACCGTGAACAGACGACTCGGTGGACACTCAAGCCACTCCACAGATGGCGTGCCGAGTCGAAACGATGAACGGTTAAATTTACTGAAACTGGTAGACGCGCGGCTTCGGTGATCACACCCAAGCAGTATCTCTCACCGTCAGTACTTAGATGGATGCTGCCTAGCACTAGCTGCCTCATCAGACCGGTGAGCGAGAGGTCGAAATTGTCAAGAATTGCTAAGGTCAGTTGGAATAACCGGCTGTATCGGCACCAGTTTTCCACCGTTTCCCTATGCCCTCGTACAAATGCGATACAGTGCATCTACAAGGTATAGGAAGATACGTAAAAATAGTTGCGTAAATGCCCCTAGATGGCACAAATCGGCAGCAAAGATCAATAAGGGAAACTTGAAAAAAAATAATATATATATATGAGAGAACTTGTGTACAGTTTATTCGTGGCATATTGACCGTGTACAGTTGACTCAGTGTACAGTCGTCTGGCGCTCGGTCGAACGCCACCCATCGGACTTTCAGTAATAGAGCGTTCGGTAGTTCAGAACGAAGTGCGGTATAAATTTTTGAAAATGTCGCTGGAAACACGTACCTGGTTAAACGCTGAATTCGTGCAAAAAATACTGAAGAATTCAGAAAGTGATAGCACGATTGACGTAAAGAGAATAACGAGAAAAATTGCCACTCAAAATGGTGACAATTACTCGAGTGATATAATACGCGTTGGTGTCGAATATTCGCGCAATGAATCTGGTCGTGAGATAATAGAGAAGAAATCCCTGCTGGTTAAGGTGGCTTTAACTCAAAATGATACTATTCGAGAGCTGGTAAGAAGTAATACAGATTTTCATTCCCATTGTAATTGGATCGGGTGGTCGTTGGGGTTACCAAGGGGCATGGCATTGATTATCGTATCGAATTATCGAGTAAACAATATGTCTTTTCTGCTTTGGTCCATCACTCTCTAATTAAGCTCGAGGAAGTTGGATGTTTCAAAAAAGAAACCCAAATGATGGACAATACACTGATCAAGATGAACGAAATTTTAGACGAGAAAGATTTTCGTTTAGGTGCGCGTGTATTGTATAGCGAGATCGGAGATCCTCCAATTCTCGTGATTGAAGATCTCGCACCGCTGGGGTATCGCATGGCCAATCGACAAGCCGGTCTCGATCTGCAGCACTGCATACTCGCCATGAGAGGATTAGCGAAATTTCACGCTAGTTCCGTAGCACTTTGCGAAAAGGTACTCAATTCAGATAATTCGATATAAATGGAATGGAAAAAAAGAAAAGGAATTGATGATCAGCACTGAAAAAATTAAGTATTCGCTATTAAACACAGAAGCTAATCTTTTTTTCAGGAACCAGAACAAAAAATGTCTTACACTAAGGGTGTTTACCACCAGGACCATCCGGAATCCATAAAGAAATTCTTTACAGATGGACTAAGGGCCATTTCCGCAGAAGTAGCAGCTTGGTCAGAACTAGAAACTAGGTATTTTTTTTTTTCGAACCGCTCAAATAAATGAAGTATTTCAGAATGTATAAAAAGTATATTGTCATATATAACGACAAAAGCTTCTGTATCTTATATATATCCGACGAGTGTATCTTGGGAGATATATCCCAGATTCATGGGATATGTATGTCAAAAAAATCGATATAAATTGTGTATGGTGCAGCAAAAAGTTCTATATCTTATGTATATCTCAGTACATACTTTTTTTTTCATTGTCGTGGGTTGAATTATATTTTTGCAACTTTACATTCAAGCTCTATATGGCTCGGAAAAGTTGATTCAAAATTTTCACAAAGTTCTGATATCAAGAGACGCGGTAGCGTCTCGTTGCCAAGTAGTTATAAATAGTAATAAGTGCCCGCCGCGAGCGTACGCGGGTCGAGCGCTACCAAGTATAGTTATATGATAACATCTCTTCGATCGCTCCGGATCGTGTATAAAATTATATTTTCCTTGCCCCGGCTTCTAAACGACCTTAATCACTCCCTCATCTCGATCAACTAATAAGAATCGCTAACGGTTCGACCTTCGGTTCAAGACTCAATTGTCCCAGCATCTTAAGTTTCTTCTTTATTACAGACAAGATGGGCTTATGCCTAGAACCTCGACCGAGATCGAAACGTTAACGAGTCTTATCAATTAACCGAGATGCGAGAATGATTAAAGATCGTTCCAAAGCCGCCGCAAGGAGAAGATATAGTTATACGACAACATTACGGTAGTTATCGTGCGAACAGTCTGACTTCACATAAGTTTCAGAGAAATGAGAGGGAATTGCAAAAACTTCTCAGTGGTCTGAAAATCTGAAAAAAATCAAGCATATTGAAGGTGATGAAATTATCGAGTTTGCATAATAATAATTTCAAAATGTTATTCCCTAATCGTTGCAAAATTGAATTTTTCAAAGTATGTGGTCGATTGTTTCCAAATTTCGTGAAAGTAACGATTAAACATTTGTCTAACCCTCAAAAAGGCTTGTTCAAAATGGTAAGAAGGATACGTTTACGGTGATCGAAAATGTAATCCACCATGTTGTTTGATAGGGAATGCCGAACATAAAGACTTTTTTTAATAATTTTTTTCTCTGTTTCTGGGTGGTAAATCGTGCTATAACTTCAGACGTGTATTGAAGACACATTAAATAATTAATACACAAAAATTGAACAATATCTTAAGAAAATCGATACCGTGCGATAATTACCGTAAGTGCCCTAAATTACTAAATGAATAAAAAAAAACCAATGTCACTGTTACCATATAAATCGAGTACTAGCTTTTCAACGAACTTTTCAGCACCCTCATCCGTCGGCGCGCTTTCGAGATATGCTAGTTTCACCCAAAAAACTTTCAAAACGTTTTTATGTTCAATTTGTCCGATGTCCCATGACGTCACGGCTACCGCGGTCCCAGATAGACAGACGGCACAAAAAGTACTACGTGACGCAATTTTTGCAGCGTCTGTTGTTGCGTCGGTCTGCTCGTGCTTGAACCATGCCAAACATGGAATCTCGGCTAGGCTACCGCACATGCACCAAATGATCAATCGCTTTAGCTGGCAAGCATCGCAGCGTACCGTCAGCTATGTGTGTGTATGTGTGAGAGTACACATGGCAAGTGCCGACGCGTACAGTCAGTTATGTGTGTGCGCGTGTGCGCGTGTGCGTGTGCGTGTGCGTGTGTGTGTGTGTGTGTGTGTGTGTGTGTGTGTGTGTGTGTGTGTGTGTGTGTGTGTTATACGATGCTTGGGTGCAAGTACACACGTGCTCATGCAGTACATACGTACCACATGCATAAGGCGATATTTCAAAATCATCATAAATAGAGACCTTCTTTAATTGTGTGGTTCGTTTTTCATGTTTGTTCAAAAAACAAAATTCACTATTATTTTGTTTAATAAATTGAAATTCCTTTTTCATTTGTTTAAAAAATCGAAATTCTCTAGAAGTATGTTCAAAAAATCGAAATTCACGCAGATTTAAAAAAAGAATAAAATAAAAAGTGTCAACATTTTTCTGCAAAAAATGTAAAAAAAACCGTCACCGATGAGTTTCACCTGCTGTTATCCTTCTAAAATAAATGCCAAAAATAATACATTTTTCAAAAAATAAAGAAATCGCATAAGCCAAGCAATAATATATTGTTTAATAAGGGCCGAAAGTTGGCGATTGCCACGAGTGTGAGGTTTCACACGATCACACAAGTTGCAATCGTCAATTCGGCCTGAGTACTATGCTTACACTATGCTCTATGCACTATGCTTTTTGTAACGAGTTCATGGAAAACCGGCGCATTTCATGGCAGTTTTGCGGGGCAGACAGCGAAATGTGAGGTAATCATTTTTAGTCCCAAGGGACGAAAGTAAAACAATCGCGAACTGCGCATGCGCAAATATATCTTTTCGCTACTGTCACAAAATCGACCACTTTGGTCCCGCAAAACTGCTATGAATTGCGCCGCTTTCCATGCACGAGTTACAGTTACAAAAAGTAGTATTACTAAAAAATCAAAGCAAAATTATTTAACTTTTTTTTTCTTGTTTACACTAAAAAAATATACATTTGGAGAACTAGCGATTACTTGATGGATCAAACAGTTGATCCAGTTGAACAGTATTACTCGTTCTTATGTTTTTCAAAGGGAAAACAACTTTTTGAAAAAAATAAGAACGCATAGTAAAAAAGGTTTCTCTACTAGAAAGCAAAATAATAAGTTGGATTATTTTGCGTTCTAATAGAGCTTTTTTAGCACAATAGCTGCTTTGTGGTCGTTGATAGCTTTGTGAGTCTTGTTAGCACAATAGCTATCTAAAACTTTGAAAGATCAATCTGAAATTCGGCACACCAGTCGAGTTACCACCATGGTTGTTTCTTTTCTGAAGGGAATTCTTATCTTACGTCGTCCTTTACCTCAGAATGATCTTTTTTCACAGTGCCAAAACATACTCAGAGAAATTATTAAAATTAGTGGATGTATGCTATGAAAGAGCGACGCAATGTGCAAAACCGAAGGACGAATTCAACGTGTTAAACCACGGCGACTTCTGGGCCAATAACATGCTTTTCCGATATAGCAAGAAAGGCAATGTTACCGATCATATTTTTGTAAGTAAATTTTGCTTAATAAAATCCTAAAGCAACACATCTTATAATTTTTTATTTAACATCGTATATTATTATCTAATCAATGACCGCGATTTGCTATTGCGACTAAACAGCGATGTCTTTCTTCAGGTTGATTTTCAAGTGTGTTTCTGGAGTTCTCCGGCTATCGATGTTTTAAACTTTCTCGCCACTAGTGCCTCACACGATGTGTTCATGAATCATCGGGCAGCACTTATTGAGGAGTATTTCAACCTTCTAACGAGTACCATGATCAGAATTGGATGCAAGACGGAACCACCGAGTATGGCCGCCCTCCAGAAGACTCTGAAGGAACACGAATTTCTTGAAGTCATGTCGTCATTCTTGACTTTGCCATTCGTACTCATTGACAGAAGCGAGGTAAAGACAATGGGCGAGATAATGGATGACGTCGATGGATACGTCAACCCGGCGTATAAAGGGAACATTTTTCGTAAAATGATACTCAGTCGGCTACACGGGTGGAATGTCAAAGGATTACTTGATGTTTGATCCGTTGTCTAGTCTGATATGTTAAGTAAGAAGATAAGCTGCGATAAAAAAAGTGATTTATCGTACGCTCCGAGGTTTTGACAAAATTGTAACCTGCGTAGGAATAAATGACTGCAGTGATCCTTGAAAATAGAAACGAACAAATTAGAAGATTCGATAAAACAATTTAAGATTCGGCTTTTATGGAAACGTCGAACATTTATTTTTTATTCGTACAAAGTTTTTTCTATGCGAAAGCCAAAGGGAAACCATTTTCCAATTTTATAATTTTGTCTTTACGAGAACGTTCGCATTCAATACACACGTGCCTGTAAAAGTATACTAATCGTCTGCGGAATCTTCGATTAGATAATATGAGGTGAGGTGAGGTGAGTTCAGCGATTTTCGTTCAGCAAGTTCAGTGCCCAAATGATTATTGTTAACCCTTGATAAAATAATGTACATGCAACAAAAATTTCGAAACCCCTCATCTTTAACTTTACGATTATGATTAATATATTTATCATATAATTTCTTATAAATTCCGCAACAAACGCAATCGAGAAAATGCGTGATTTGATTCCGTCAATCTGTCCTCCGAACCTTACTTTTACTCTTAACTTTGCAAATGCATTTCTTTCAAATGCTCAGCTAGGTGTTCCTTTTTCAATAACCGATGTTATGAATGCAATCAAACTGGGTAAACGTAAAGCGGTTCCAGGGCTTGACAGAATCGACTCCAATATTACATTACATCTTCCTGATCTGTCCGTAAACTCCTTCTACAATACTTTAACGGCTTCATTAAGGCCAGAATCTATCCGCATTCTTGGTCAGAATTCTTTGTAATCTTTATACCTACCCCAGGTAAATTGCGTCCGATTTCGTTTGCATCTTACTATTTAAAACTAATGGAAGACGGGTCTCTAGAAAGCAATTTTCTTTTTTCTCCCTTTTGCAGTTTGGTCTTCGAAAGTTTCGCTGTTGTGCTGACAGCTTGGAAATCCTTTCACCCGAAATTTACACAGGCTTCTTCGAAAAATAATTTACTGCGGGTGTCTTGACGTCGCCGGGGCCTTCGATTATGTAGATCCGGGTATACTCGTTCACGACTTTCCTGACTTGGGGCTACCGTAAACATATTGTAAATTTATATATTCTCGTGGGTAAAATTCTCGCGTTGAAGATTTACGCTACACTATGTAACTTTTGTTTCCACAGAAAATCTTCGACGTCTGGAATCAATAGTAGTAACCTACCTACCTTCCCCTTACCACTACTATAATCACAGTTCATCATAGATTCATTACGGTGATTTCCGTGGTGTCTATGTCATTGAAGATGTGAGTCTGCGATTAGAAATTTTGTTCTGCCGATTTCATTTGAGGCCCTTGGTGGGGAAATTTTATCACTTCGTAAATAGGTAACGCTTCAGATTTTTTCTCCAGCGTTCAGTTGTTAATCGAACCGGTAGCGCAAGAAAAATGTTTGCATTAGGTTGTTATGAAAACAAAAGTTTTCGAACGTTAATAATGGAGAACTATCTATGATTGGTTCATAAGTGGCTTCTGCTTGGATAAAAATATTTGTAACCCACGCCTCGCACTGCGTGTGTAATAAAAAATAATTGATAAAATCGAAAAGCATTAAAACAATGGAAAGTTTATACTTTGATCTAAATAATCAATGTGATTCTAACAGGAATGAAGTAAATAACATGAAGAAAACCGATACCTCAGATCCACCCAATGCCGACGACAGCTACTGAAATATTGAAGAAGTTCAGTTCAGTTCAAAAAGATTATTTATTCATTATATTTTCATAAGGCGCATAGCTTACATATTTTCTTGTTTATTATCATAAACCTCCGAAAAAAAATGATGATCAATGATCATTTCATCATCATGCGAAATGACGATAACGATAACGATGATGCTGGTGGTGGTGGTAGTAAATGATGGTTCGATTGATTTTCATTGTTAGATTTTCATATTTAATTTTTTTCTGCATATAGAAGTTGGACAATCTTATTTCGTATGGTCCCGCAATATCGTTTATAGTTAAGAACTTTAAAGTACTTTCAAAATGATAAATTGTCAACTTCAGTGTTGCAGTCCACGAGATTATTTATAATGGTACGAATTCAATTCATGATCCCGTCCGGGATCATGAATTGAAAGTTCATCTCAGACGACGAGGATTCGTCGACCAGATGCAACCACGTATTATGCTTCTTGTGGTAAATTTTGCACGTGAATGTCGATGTGCACTGTTTGACGTCATGACCTATGCGCAGACAGTTGATGCAAGCGGAAATTGGAACGGCTGCTTCGTATTTTTCCTTTGCTGTTAGATCCTGGAAGATAGGGCAGTGAAACAGCAGATGCTCGCTATTGCATATAGAGCATTCTTTCGTGGTGATCGTCCCGAGGCTTTAAGTTTTCTTCTTCGGAACTTTGTTGCGTTGGCCATTTTAAGGATCGTTACGATTGTTGCCTCGTTCATTCGATCTTTCATCCTTTTCCGAAGTGTATGAGTCATCCGATATGATCACCATTCGTTGGAGGAAGTTGATGAGATCGTTGTACGTAGACAATTCGTCTTCCTTCAGGGATAATCTCCACAGCTTGCGAGTATCCTTGTCGAGTTTTGCAGCGACGATACTAAGCATAAACGCGCTGGCATTGTCATCGGACAGCGATTTGAGTGCGGCATAATGAAATTCGACCGTATTTATCAACTCGTTGAGTTCTTGCGGAGAATCATTCTTTAATGCTGGCGCGTTAAGTAGCTTATTTCCGAACATTCTTTTGAGTAAATTCCATGCACTTTGATATCCCTCGTCGGTGGCTTCAAACTGTTTGACAAATCGTTTAGGGTTTCCGGTTAGACACGAACGTAAGTATCTTAATTTCTCCGTGTCGCTGAGATCTGGGTGCTGTCCAATTGTCGCTTGGAAATCGCTTTGGAAACTTAGCCAATCCTCATATTTTCCGTTGAATTTAGGAAGGGGTAGCTCCGGCAGACGCGGCAACAACTGTTGTGATGCTACAGCTATCAAGCGAGAGGCCTGGTCTCGTAGTTTAAACGTTCTTTGTAACAGATTCGCATAGTCTGTCTCCATTTTATCTTGTTCGCCGTAATGATCTACAACGGGCTCGAGGTTCTGCAGCGCGCTAGTATATTCCTTTAAATTAGAAAATATCTATTCCAGACCATCCAAGTGTACCTTGAGACTAAGAGTGTCCGGATTTTTCTCTCGCTCGTCCAATATATTTTTATAACTTGCAAGTTTTGCTTTAACCAAGCGTCATTTGCGGAAGCGCTGATCTTTGCGCTTTGAATCTTCGGCATTGAGGTCCATTTTCGCCTATCTGTGAAGCCGAGGATAGTCTGCTGAAAAAAAAAAATCAATTATTAATACAAAATTTACGACAATTTTTTTTTTTAATGCGATTTTTTTATGCGTCATTAAGTATACTAAATTCAATGTACAATAGCGATGGAAAATAAATGTACTGGTGTACTTTCACTGTACTTTGTAAAGTGAAATTGAAGTAAATTATTGAATTAACATATTGAGGTTTTTTTTTAGGTAATTTATAGTAGAATTAAAGTAAAGTATTGAATTAAAGGTAGTTCTGTCGCTTCCCGCTCATTTCGCATAAGTTCGAGAAAAATGAGAGAAAGTTGCAAATACTTCTCGATGGTATAGAAATCTGGAAAAAATGAATGCATATTAAAGGTACTGAAAAGATTAATTTTCCATAATAATAATTCCAAAATGTTATTAACAAATTGATGAAAAAATAAATTGGTCAATAACTTTCCCGGAAACCCAACGGTTTTTTTACGAAAAAAAAGTATGCGTATGTGTTGTGACCGAAATTTCCAGAGAAACAAAACAAATTAAATAAAAAAAATGAACGATAAAATAATTTTTACAAAATAAAAATAACGGCAAAACCACGGTACCCCGTTGGCCACGAAAATTCGTCTCAATCGCAATTAATTTTTAAAAGGGCGCCAGCCAAGCTACATGCTTGACGCGATCGGAGCGATGTTAAACGCTAACGAATTTGATGACAGCCGGCTAGCTGCTGCACAAGGGTAGAGGGGCTGGTTCGAGAAAAGGGTGATTAAATTTAATTCGGGACTCAACACAATCAAATAAATAATATCACTCAACCAAAATTTACGGGAACAAAAAAAATATAATTTATTCAAAAAGATAAAATTCCACAAAAATAGTTTTTCCTCGGGACGGTACCCGGAATGTCTCGACACAAAGAAAGAATATCCCTGCTAAAATTCTTCCCAGTTACTCAATTCGCCGGATCGAATTTTTATTCAAATGAATACTGTTGAAATTATCAAATTACAAAAATACTAATTTTTCCTACTAATAATTATAATAATTCGTCGCTCGACTTTCCCGCTGTCTCGCGTACCGAACGCGTGTTAATTAAGTAGCCGGGGTGATTGTCACCGGCGCGATGCGTTCTGATATCCTCGCTTCGAGTTCAGCCACGGCGATACCTCACGAACAGCCGAAACTGCCGATCGGCCTACCGCTTAACGGCGGCGCGTACGGGACCCAGAAACGCACGCCAATCCTTAGGATCTCTCGCGTAGAAAATTTTACATAAGCGAACAAAAATACTAAGCGATCTCAAGAGCAAAAATTTATCGAACCGAAATATGAAAATTAAAAGAAAGAAAATAACAAAAGAGAATATTATACGACAAATAAACGACACGCGGGACCGTCCAACTATCGTGAGCTGTATTTTTGCCCGGGACGATAACCGCCGTCGCAACGAGTGACGCGCACACTCAAATATGAAATTTACACAAAAAGAATAATAATGTGTCCGAGTAAAGAGACGGAAGCCTTACCGGCGAGAAACAGTTGTTAAAAGGAGAATTATCCGAATGTATCCTCTCCCACCAGCCCTTGGATAATCCTCCGCCGCGATCGATCCGGTATCGATGTGAATCCACACTTTGACGCGGAGTGTCCCCTGGCCATCTCGATCACTCGAGCACACGTCTTCCCACCACAAAAGCTACGACGAGAGTCTCGAGTGATCTACGCTAATTCGTATCGCGGTCTCGCTCTCCCCTCCCATCGCAAATATTTTCGATACCCCGGTACCTAGTGACGCCCTACGATTATCGCGAACTATCGCTCGCGCGAAATTAATATTCGAACGAAGACGGCGCTGACGCCCCGCTCGAACTATCGCACGACGTTTCGCTTAAAGAATCTTCGCAGACGTTGGTCCCGGGGTGCAGACATCCATGAAACGATGCTGACATCGCTAAGCTGCGACTTCTCCGATGTCGGTGCGCCCAGAGCGATGATTTTCGGTGTTGTTGAATGATGAGCGAAGATGCGAGTACCACGTAGCGGTACCGCTAGCCAGAAACGATGCTCCTGTTCGATTCGCCTCGAAAACAATAACGCGAAACGTAGATCTCTCGCCGATGACGTTCGCCTCGTTATAATCGTGAAAAGAAATAAATAGAAAAATAAAGAAATTAATAATTTTGCTCGTTTAATTAATTCTGAACCCTTGAGATCGCTTGGGGACTCTGTCGGTGGGGAAAACGTGTGCTCGACGGGACCAGATCCGCCGATGACGCAATTCTTGTAACGCGCCAAAAAAAAAAACGCGTTACAGTGTATTTTTATGAATACGTGTTAAACACCGCTTAATACGAATCCGAATTCCGCGCGTAATCGATCGAGAGACGTAAGCGTCGAAATAGGGCCAAGTACGCGTCTATGCGGCCCTCCGAAAAATCACGATCGATAACGAGAAAATGCGAAGAATGCGGAAACGACGCTCGCGAACGGGAGTCACTCTCGAGACGCCGAGTGAGACAGGGACGTTACGACTAGTCTATCGAGCAACGACTAGGAATTCGCGTGACGCCATTACGAAAAATCACGGGAATCGTAACGCGAAGCGCATCGAGCGCAATCCGAATCACGGGACCGAATAATCCGCTCAACGAGAAACGTCTCGCGAGAATTGTATTTTCTTTTGTAATTCTTCACTTTCATAATACGTTTATTTCATTCTTTCGGCATCTTTAATAATAAATTTTCACAAGTGTTCTTCAAGCTTTCACGGTGATTAATTCCCCTCCCTGTATTCCTGACATACGGCCGATCGACGGCACGCGACGTTAACGCGAAGAAAACGTAAAGAAACGTCTTTATCATACGTATGAATTTTTTCAGATTTCTCAAATTGAAAAATCATCCATCATTGATTTGTGTATTCAGGAAAATGAACGAATCATTTTCATTAAAGAAGTCGGGTTTCTGGGAAAGTTGTTGACCAATTAATTTTTTCATCAATTTTTTAATGACATTTTGGAAGTATTTTTTTATTATTTTATTTCCATGTATACCCTGTTGGGTTTTTGTTTTTATATATAGTCCCCCCTATTCCCCTGATCACTCTCCCTTCCCGCACTTCGCTAAGCTAACCTAACTTTCCGTGGCGGCCGCAGCCGACTTAGCTACACTGTTACCGCATTTGCCAAGGACACGGGGAAACTGCGGAAAATCCGTGTCAGTACAGTCGGCCATATTCTTCTGATTCCCCGGTGTACATACGAAAGTATTTACTTAAGTGTGGACACCACGGTCTCAGAACAACCGACCTCCCGCTCAACGGTTGATGCACCAGCCGGTGCGCGGCTAAGCGGTCACCCATCCAAGTACTGGCTGCCAGCAAAGTTGCTTGACTTGGTGATCGCCGAAGCCGCGCACCGACCGTGCATCCACCGACGTCGGTCATTTTGAAAATGATTATTATGCATAATTAATCTTTTCAGTACCTTTAATGTACATGCATTTTTTCAGATTTTTATACCATCAAGAAGTATTTACAATTATCGCTCCTTTTTCTCGAACTTATGCGAAATGAACGGGAAGCGACAGAACTACCTTAAGATACTTTTATAGTAAAATTTAAGTAAATTATTGAACTTAAGGTACTTGTATAGTAAAATGAAAGTAAAGTATTGAATTTAAGGGACTTTTACAGTAAAATTAAAGTAAATTATTATATAAGTATCGACTACAGTTTTTAATCTACTCTACTTTAATTTTCCGTCATAATTGAACATTCAATTTAATGTGCCAATGTATGCATGAAAACTTCCAATACAGGTACATTGGATTTTCAGCAAATTTTCATTACAGTGTATGTGAGAAGGTTTGCGACAATGGGAGTGAAAGTAATCGGCAATCATACTCTTTAAAATGAGATTATCCTTATGCTGTGTCGTTATTGGCGCCGGCGGTTACGATGTAATCGAACGTGGCCGGTTCGTTACTCCTCCCGTCCGGAAGTTTCTCTGGAGCCACTTTGCACTTCACTGGTTGAAATTCTTTCGACTACACACGATTATGAATTATGTGACACTATACGCCTTGACGAAAAATCAGAGTGAGTTGTAAATTCTTGTCGCCGAACGCGGCACGATTTGAAACTGTGAGACACGCGACTCCTACACCACAAATGAATGTGGCAAAGGTAGTGAGTATAGACGAACAAATCATATAAACCGACGATTAATTTATTCACAATTATTTAAATTGACGAAATCTATTTTTTAAAGAATTTTAAAATATTTTTTTTAATTCCCACGATTTTTAGAATGTTTTTTTTATTTAAAATTTGTTTTAATGAACTTTCACGATTTCTTTTTTTTATTTGCATTTTTGCGAATTTGTATAAATTTATTATGATTTTTTTTTAAATCGCAAAACATAAAATTAAGATCCTTCGAGTCCTCAGGATTAGGACCCTTCTTTGATCCTTTAAAAGACTTAAATTTATTCACAATTATTTATACAAGTTTTATTCGGATTGAACAAACATAAAATTAATTAAATGGTTTGTTCGAAATACTTCGTGGACTGCAACAATTATTTGGAAGAAATGCAGAGATATCCGCGCTAACGGAAGTACATAATGAAGTCAGAGCTTATTAGAGTTTCGATGTGCACTCGTCAAAGATTTGATGATTAATAATACTGAAACGTTAAAGAATAAGCGAAGAAAGGGGATGTGTTCGAGAATTCGTGGTTCCTGAATGCGCTACCAATGATTGGTTGAGAAAAATAAAGAAGGGATATTTTTTATACAGTAAAACCTCTGCATTGGTTCCCTCTATATTAGTCCAACCTCTACAATAGTTCAAACGGAACCTCTTTAATAGTCCAGAAGCTCTGCCTACCTGCGACCTACTCAAAGAAACAAATCCTGGCGTCTATATGCACGGCTGTGGGCCGCCGTGAGATTCAGATTCAATATACCGTTATGCCACATACTTTGATGTTCAATCCGGGCTGTACGATTTTTTTGTGTAACCGAAATATCTATTCTTACCATTCAAGTAAATAAAAAAAAATCTCCGAAGTCCTGTTTAATGTCCTATGAACTGCCAGAGTCCTATTTTCCAGGTGACGCCCCTAGCAGATCATCGCTCATTGGCTTCGGAGCGAAATCACGGCTCCAACCATATTTGGACTATTATAGAGGTTTAGAAACAGCGCTCGGACTAATGCACAGGTTTTACTGTACAGTAGGCAATCAGATAAGTTGAAGATTTGTGAACCCAGCCAATTAGGCGCCATCAGATAAGTTGAATATCCTAATACCTGCTGGAGTATCTGCCCGTTGTTCCTCGGAAAAATGGAAAAATTGGTTGGAAAAATTTCCCTTTTCGCTACGTTCCCTCTCTGTCACACAAATTGCAGCAACGATTATATTGGTCGGTATTGGTCGGTATGAAAAGGGAAGGAGCCGCGCCGTTGCCTCGCCGAGCAGATAGACGGAGCCGGCAAAGGGTCGGAATGAAGAGAGGTGGGCTGGCACTTGGCCTAGGAGCCTAAAGCCAATACGGAAAGAAGAAGAAGAAGAAGAAGAGACGCGGCAGCGTTTTGACGCTAAGTACCAGTAAAAAGTAATAATAAGTCCCCGCAGCAAACGTATACTGGTCGAGCGCTACAAAGTATTCAACTTTCTTGACGGTGTTTTCTTCAACTTGCCGGATCGTTGGAAATACATGATCGCCTACTGTACTGATATCGCTTGAGGCATGAATGTACCCCGACGCCGCAGGTAGCTTAAGGAGGGTGTATCGTTACATTCTCAGTCAAAAGTGAGATTCAGATAGAATTCTGAATACTTCCCAACAGGACAAAAATCAACCATATATATAAAAGGTGCTAAGAACATTGACTTTGCATAATAATAATTTTTACAGGTTGATACCTAATGAAAACAAAAAAAAAATTATTAATAAAACATCCGGCAACCGAACATTTTTTTAGCAGAAGTTGATCCGTTATTTCTTTTTTTAATATGTACACATGAATTCTTTTAGAATTTCATCCGATATTGAAAAATCACGTTTTTTGAAAAAAATGGAATCGGTATTTGCGAATACTGTTCGATCAATTAGCCGGAAATTTCTTGAGTGTAGTGCGTAGTCTTTATGAGAACTTTCAAAGTTCGTGACATTTCACCGATAAAAGAAAAATAAATTAAAAAATTGCGAAAGTTAGAAAAAAAATATAAAAATATGTATAACCGTTAAACTGTAGTTACCGTGTAATATTAATGTAAAAGTTTACTTAAATTTAGCGATAATTCAGATTATAAGAGCATACGAACAAAGTACAACATGGAGATGAAAATGTATGTAAAAGAGGTCATGTATAAAAGGCGAAAGCCATACAATAGAATAAAAGATATATGTATAGCCGTTAAACAAAATTAACGTATCAATTTTTGCTAAAATAAAAGTTAGGTTGCTGGATGATCCATTAAACAATTTATATTTTAACCGATTTGTTAACACCTTTTTTGCATCAGTATTGCGCAAAATAAATGTTCTGCTCACCTTCTCTATGGTTCATTTTTTTCAGCTTTCTATCCGCGGATTTCTATTCGGAACTATTCGAAATTCTCGAATACCCATTGTCTAACGGTTTCGAAGGATTGAAGCCATAAAGCAATAAAAATGACCTCTCAAAGCGCAGCACTTCGCTGTCCCTTTATTAGAGCTCTGCGTACGTGCAGAGCCATCAACCCTATTGATGAATTACCGAAAACGCAACTTTTGGCAATTGAAGATATTGTAAATTGCAGCGGGATTATTTTTAAACGGAATCTCGAATATTTACAACCTTTCCCCTATTGTCTGAAAATAGAAAGATAAAATTCTCCAGGTGGCATGCAAATGTTTATAGTGGTAACCACACCTAGAAATTTACAGGTTCCATGCTCGACAATATACTTCACAAACAGTTAACCCCAGCGTTCAGTCGTCAACCAAACAATACCGATAGAGCAAATAAAATCTTCGAATTAAGCAGTGAAGTAAAAAAAAAAAGTTCGAAACTCAATAATGGAATATCATCTATAGTAGGTTCATAAATGCGGTTTCTTCTCTGCCGGAAACAGAGCTCTTTCGAAAACAACATTAATTACATTTTTTGCCTAATTACGAATCCCAACGAAAAATATTCTACGGTGAATTCGTACAACAGATTGCAATAAACAAAGTATGCAATAACTGGTAAAGATCGAATAAATATTATGAATTCAACATCGCTAAAACTGCGTAAAAATATATCCGTGAATGTATTAGAGTAAACTTAGTTATTTTCAGTAAATTCAACGTCTTGTTTTTTTTTTTTTTTTTTTTTTCGCTCGAGATAAGCACTCTTTCATCCAGAACAAGTTACTCGTTTAAAAAGCCTACAAACAAATTTTGAAACATTAGTATCCCGTTGTCTCGAATGAATAAAAAAAGATTGGCTGAAAATTTAATGTTCCGATATTGAAAGTTATAATGCATAAATAGGTACATTAAATGTAATGTACAATTATGATGGAAAATTCATGTAAAATGTATAAAAAATTGTTGTCGATACTGCACTTTTAATAATTTACTTAAATTTTATTATAAAAGTACTTTAAATTCAATAACTTATTAATTTCACTTCGAAATTTGAAATGGAATGAAACTTTACGAAAGTACATTTATTTTTCTTCATTAACATTGTATATTAAATTTAGTATAAATAAAAAAGTATAAATGGTGGTGGTTTAGTATAAATGTTTATGCATAAAAACGACCAATTTTAAAAAACTGTATACCGCAAGAACACTCTTTAAAATTAAGAAAAATTAAATCATAATTACGCGCCACTGCCTTGAGATGTAGAGGGCGCCGCTACATAAAAATGCAACGTCAATGTAGCAGAACGAAAACAGCTCAACTCGCATTAACCTCTAAAATCGATTTAATCCGATTTGCTCGTTTTGCTCCGAAAAAATAAAACAAATAATTGTGTATAAACTCTGAACAACATGCCGGCTACAGCGATGCATAAATTCGTCACATTTCTCGGATTCGTCTCGATATTACACGCAGCCTATTCGGCGACGCAGCGTAAGTTACCGTACATCGTAACTCATTTTGTCAATTCGTTGTATTGTTTCGTCTTTCAGATCGATCTTATCTACGAATAACGGAACAAGAATTCACCACACTGCCGATCGACGTTAGTAACGTACTTTTGTTGCGTCCGGTAAATCGAGAAATATTTTTATCGTGCATTTTTTTTTTTTTTTTTTTTTTTCAGATTTTGATTCAAGGTGTCCTCAGCTTATTCGTCGTCATGTACGGAGCAATTTTTATAGCCGGCGATTTCAAAGAAATTCGCGCGGTCGTAGATCTCGAAAACAAATCCTGGGAGACCCTGCGCAACGTTCCCTCTTTCCAAGTGTTCAATCATCGCGGCAGATCGCTCTTGCCGGAGTATTTGCAGCCATATTAAAATAGAAAATTCAATCTCATCCGTGTTTTCTGTATTCCTCTATAAAAATGTGTCGCACCCTCCCGAACGAGTACACGTTTTTCGCGCTATTAGAAACAAATCGATTTATCGATGGTGCAAAACAAAAAAAATTATGAATAAATTAAAAACGAGAAAAAAAACGGAGCGACGCGAGTTCTCTGCGAGTCATCCAAACGCGAAAATCGCCAAACCATCGAATCGAAATAATTCACAAAATGTTTATTTCCAATAAACATTTTGTCGCAAATTTTATCGAATAAATTGCACTGTCTGTCTTTTGATATTGTAAGGTTCGTTTATTTGATGCGAAACATTAAAAAAAAATCGTTAATATCGCTAGATCACTTCTTCTGTTTTTTTTTCTCCGCCTCGACTTCCTTCTCCTTCTCGATTTCCGTGACGTATTCGCCTATCGTATCCGTGTCAAGCATCTGAAAACGAACGTTATTCGAATTAAGTTGTATTCTTAGTTTGAAACGATTTCGCGATAGGGAGGAAAACAAATTCAAAAGAAATTTTATACACACCTGCAGACGTTCGCCGCGGCGCATTACCGCTATTTCTAAATTCTTCTGACCCGACTGAACGACCTCTAATAACGCTCTTATAGCCAACTTGATGGATCCTCTTTCGGTCGCCACTTCCTCCGGCGTGTAATACTTTTCTAAAAACTCTCGTACCGTTTTTGCACTTCTACCGGTTGCGTTTGCCTGCAAACATATTCGTACATTTAAATTAACAAAATCAATTTTTCAACAAAAATTTATACATTTTTATGCATTTCCACGATTTTTTAAAAAGATTTTTTTCATTTTTTCAACAAATTTTTACCATTTTTCAAATCGAAAAAGCGATATCGATAAAACTTGATTTCTCATCCAATTTTTAGATTTTTTTTCAACAAATTTTCCCGATTTTTCAAATTGCAAAATCGTAATCAATCGAAATTGATTTTTCGTCGATTTTTTTTGTTTTTTAAAACAAAAATTTTCACAATATATTTGTATTCTTAATTTTTTCCATCTTTTCTCAATTTTCATGAATTTTCGCGATGTATTAAGTAAAAAAAAAAAAATGATAAGTTTATAATTTTTTTTTTCTTCGCGAATTATGATAAACGCGCTCAATCTCACTTTCCACTCGTAGTATATGCCGGAAGGTTCCGTCTGATAGAGATGAGGAACTCCGTCATAATCAAAGCCGGCGAGGAGGCAAGATATGCCGAAGGGTCGTCTACCGTTGCTCTGCGTGTACTTTTGCTTCAGACCTTGAAACACGCATACTCTCGATTAAAAAACATAACCTTTTACAACAATATCAGAGCGAAAAGAAACAAAAAGAACGTATTACCTGCTATATAACGAGTAATGTACTCCAATGTGACGGGATCTTCGACGGTCAATTTGTGACTCTGACATTCGATCTGTGCGCGATTTATCAGAACTCTCGCATCGGCGGTTAAACCTTTTGGGGATACAAATTATGGTTAGACATGGCTACACGCGTTAAATAACCGATAATCGTCTCTATTTATTTACCCGCGAATGCCATAACTACGTGATCGTCGAGGAGACATATTTTCCGAACGGTACGCTCTTCCTGAAGTTTGGCAACGGATTTTTTTTCGACACCGAGAACAACAACGTCGTTGCCTCGTACGCCGACCTGCGAGTGTCGGAAAAATCTCGGTACAATCGGTGATCGCGCGAGAAATTCGCAGATTTTTTGATAAGACAAACGGCGAAAAAGATCGAGGCTTTTAAGTGATCGGTCCGATGATACGGAATAATTGGGTTTTATGTTTTGGAGTCGCGGAGGTTAAATCCGGTAAATGATTACTCACCGCTGTCGAACCTTTACGCACAGCTTCCTGAGCGTATTCAACTTGGAGCAAATGTCCGTCCGGTGAAAATACGGTGATCGCTCTATCGTATCTCGCTGCCATTATTAATCTTTACTGCGTAAGAGACGATTCGAAGATTATTTGTTGCAAAGCAGCTAAATGACTTGACCGTTTCCCGGTGCGACGTTGATAGCTTCACTCGAAACTGTTTACGAGTTGGCCAACCTCCGCGCGCGATTTTTGCGAACGCCGCGCCGCGCAGCAATGATGTAGCGCGTTTTTCGTCAGGGTGGTCATCGTTACGCGGGGGGCGGCGCTTAAACTCTCGTGAAAAAAAACTACATGAGCCCAACTTCAACAACAGCTGCGTGTTTACAAACTAAAACGGTGAATAACCCGGTGTAATAACAGTTCGTTCTCAGTGTCGCCTTCGAGTAATAATTATGTGAGGGTGTACGAGATTTGTCGTTTGTTAAACGAGTGTCCGGATCTCGGTGAAAAAGAAGAAAATAATGAAACTCCAATGTAACATCGAGGTTAACAGCAGACTGTTAGCTTCGACTTCGCTCGCCGGACGAAGAAAAGCTCAACGAGGATGTCTCTCGATCGCGAGACAATCCGTGAAGAACAACGAACTGTATCTTCTGTTGCAAACGACGCAGAACAAGCTGGGAACGAAATACAAGGTAAAACAGCGCGGCAACGCGCGATTATGTACGTTTTTTTTTTCCCCGCCAAATCTGTTGTTTCGCGCCAACCAATCGAACGATTGAAATTGTGCTTAAGGTTGACGAAAACATCGAAAAAGTATTTACGAAATTTGCGAACGACGGAAAAGCGACGATACGAATAAAGGAACCGCCGCACGACTTAATAATTCAGTGCGACGCTATACAGCTGAAAAGTTTTTTGCACGTTCTGAAATTGGGAATATCCAAGAAAGTCGATCCGTCCGTATTATCCGTGTCCAATATAAATCCGAAAAATATTACGATACCGAAGACGAAAGTCGTCGTCAAAACGAAAGCCGATTATCCTGTGCTCGAAGGATTTCCGAGAACTACGGAGGCTCTTTACATCAACGGTCTCGAGAGAAAATCTTTCGATCGTCAGATTCTCAGACTGCAGAGTTTGAGAGTACTGGATTTGTCCGACAATCAAATAACGAGCCTTCCCAACGAGATTGGCGCTTTGCCGAACCTGACGGAATTGCATCTGGCTACGAATTGTCTCGGAAAAGCCGATGTATCAAAATTGTCCTGGATGAACGGCCCAAATATTTGCAAAAATCTTAGATTGCTGGATCTCAGTAACAATGGCGTACGTAATTTTTAACGAATCTCTCGTAAATCACGGAAAGATTAAGGAGGGAGAAATACATCGATTTCAGACAAAAAAACAACTATTTTTCTCGGTTATTGGGTGGGGGGTCAACCAAACGTTTTCATATGTATATGTAATTTTTTTTTTTTCTCAAAAACTATAGAATATAATTTAACAAACTTTTTTACGCGAAAAAAAAAAAATTGGTTACAATATATAAAAAAGAAAACAATATGGCCTTCGGAAGAGTAACTTTTTTTTCGAGACGTTTCGTGATCGACAGTTTCCAGAGGAAAGTATGAATCTAAAAAAAAAAACGAAACCGGTGATTCAAGTTACTGAAAGTGACAAGTCATCGAGGACTTTTTTTTTTATCGATTACAATTTTTTTATCAATTATAACAAAATTGCGACTGTCACTGACGGATTTCTTCCGTCGCGTTTGAATTCGCCGCCAAATGTAAAAAAAAAAAAAAAAAATCATTACTCTTCCGACGGTCGTATATATTTTCAAGATTTTTTCATTATTTTTTCACGACTTTTAATACATGTATCTTTAAGTAAAAAAAAAAGTTTGCCTGTGGTTTTAAAAATAAAATAAATAAAAGGATAAAAAAAAAACAAAAAATTTAAATACAAATATTCGATTTCATTTTCAATTTTTAAACCCGATAAATTTTTTTTTTTAAATCGTACCAAAACCCCTCTACGGCTTTATAAAGCTGTTTTGGTTATGCAAAGAAATGTCAAGTTTCAATATAAAAAATTATAAGAGATCCGTTTTTTTTAAATAAAAAATATCAGAAAATATTGTTTAAAAAAGAAATGGAACCTCTCTTATAATATTTTTATCGTTCCAGATCTGGGAACTTATGTTTACACGGCCAGAATCTGCCGAAAATTAATCGCGGATGATTTTTTATGCGATTGTTTTTGTACCTTGAAAAAAATGAATGAAAAACTTTTTTTTGCCTGAAATTGATGGACTCCTTGTTTAAAAAAAAAAAAAACTTTGCATAAAAATGCATTTTCTTATAGCTGATGTCATTGACCAAAATACATACAAATTTTTTTTTATTTTGGATTTTTTTGAATTTCAAAAAAAATGTAGAAATTTACACAATTAAAAAAAAAAATTGAATTTTTATTTAGATTCTTGTTTTATCACCAATTACGAAATGATGATAAGCTCGGAAAATTTTAGTTTCCGCAGATTGATCTTTGCATAAATATATATATTTTTTTATAGCTGAAGGCATTGCCAAAATACATACGAAATTTGAGTCTTCTGGTGACTCTTAAACTCGGAGATAATTTATTGAGCGCAATACCCGAAGGCATCGGGAATTTGCTCGCTCTCAAGTATCTGGAATTGCAGAGAAACAAATTGACGTTTTTGCCCGGAGGTCTGCTCCAATTACGCTTATCTTCCATAGACGTTTCTGGCAATATAATGACGTTGGGTTTAGCGCGCGAGATGGAAAGCAAAGAATTGCCAAGTCTAGTCGAATGGTCAGCACGTTCGGTAATAAAATTGAGGTAATTTGCATTATTATGCTTGCTAGATCAGCGCGCGCGGATTTCTTTTCGTTTTTATTCATGAACATTTTTATTTTCGCAGATTGCACTACGACACCAGTAAAATTCCGTTTAATCTCGTCGAGTATTTGGATGGCGCGAGATATTGCCTATGCGGCAGCGCCTGTTTCGGTTCTTCCTACCGGCAGTTCAGTGCGTACCGCTTGAATCGGATATCGGCCAGTGTGACGACCTCCGAGAATTCCCCGTTGAATTTCGATTGTTCTTATTGCTCAAATCAGTGTTGGAGACGATACAAAGCCTCTTGTTGCATAGATTAAGCGTTACCGTTAAGCTCTCGAAAGATGAAGTATTTTTTATACCGTTGTACAACATTTTTCATTTAAATGAAGCGCGATAATTATTTATGAATTTGTATTTCACGAAACATATTTGAAAATCTTTTCGGGATATTTGGGGCGACAGCGTGAACGATCGAAAAAACAACAACAAAAAAACGGTAATGAATGTTTTTTGTTTTTTTACTTTGAGGAAGTTATTTATTGGTTTCAGTTTATTTTTCATATCATCTACCGTTAAATATAGCGATGTCTGCTAATCCGTAGATAAATCGATGGTGAATTAATCAGTATTTCTTGACGCTGAGAGGTGGTGTATATATATATATATCCTCGTGAGAAACAATAATTCGAACATAGAATTTTTTCATTGCGTTTTATGCGTGTCGCGCTGGCCAATTTTTTTTTTTTTTTTCTTTTTTACTTTTCCTCGTACAAAAACTAACGAATGAAGCTCAGTTTTCTTTTTTCTTTTCTTTTTTTTTTCACCTTTGCTATAGGATTCAATAGTTTTTACGCAGTTAGTTTGTACTATTAATTAGAAACTGAAAATCTACTATACAACAATTGACATACACTAAGTTTATTGAATTCTAGAATATTGTCCAAGAAAATGTTGGGTATACTATCGTAATTAAAATTTAAAAATTGTTTCTTTCATTATTTATCATCGGAAAAGCCAATATTATTAATCCTGTTCGTTTCCATCATGTTGTGAACGATGAAGTAGTGCTGTGAGTGTTTTTTTTTTTTTTTTTTTTTTTTTACCATTAACATCGACTATACATTTATTGCTATGGAAGAATTACCCATGATTCAGAGCCTCGATTAATTCAATCGAATTTATTATATATTGTCTTTACGTAATCTATTTTATGCATATAGTACAAGTACAATAGTTTTGCCCTTTATATTGCGTGCACTATAAATTCATTTAAATTCGTCACTTATACCAGATTAGCATTAGTTCACAAGACATCTCGAATCAACGGTTGGTTGTTGCGGTTTTTCTTTTTTCTTTTTGTTCCTTTTTTTTTTTTTCATAACGTACAGTTTATATGCTACTATGTTTTTTTTTTTTTTTTTGACATTGTTATATACATAACACGTCTAGCGATTAACTACGATTTTTTTTTTTTTTTTTTTCTTATCACTACGACTCTTCGATATCCTCCCCCCCTCCGTTCGACCTAAAATTGTCTTTGTTGCTGCATTGACGCACCAGTTATTTACGACCTCGAAAAAATGTAGCGTTAAAATCATTGGCCAATTTTCATTTATTTTGTGTTCTTCGACTACCACCTACATTTATTGTCAATGCATTCGGAACAGCGTCTCTGCGGATTTTTTTCGTTTTCTTTTTTCAATTTTTTTTTTTTTTCTTTTGTTCATTTATATTATTTTCTTTTTTGCGAGAAAAACGAAGAGGATACGTGTGCTCAGTGTTTTTTTTTTTGTTTCTTCTTTTCTTTCTATATCTCATTACATTTAAAAACTGTTGTTTAGTTGGTCATTGGAAAACCAAGTAATCAATTAAACTCTGATCTCAATCCAGTTGAGATAACAATGAATAAAAGTTCCCTTTTCTTTTTTTTTTTTTTTTGTAAAATTCACGCTCTCACTTGCCGCTAAACGACGCGAGTTTGCGAGACAAATAGTTTTTTTTTTGTTATAATACTATAGTTAGTGTTTTAGTCACAGGGACGTCCGAATGAATCAACGACCGTCATAAAATAAGAAGCAAAATATCAAACACCGTCTTGTATTGACTTTTACATCCCATACATTGAACTTACATGCGCATTTTTCATCTCCGCTTCCACGGTTTAGTTTCTTTTTTTTATCATATATATGTAATAATATGTATACTAGCAGAATCGCCAACGTAAACGTGTACACATGTAGTGTGTATGTTTTGTGTATCTCTCGGTGTATTGGTTTTTTTTTTGGTTTTTTTTTTTCTTTCAATTTTTTTCTTTGCGTAGCCGTGTGCGTGCGACTATATACAAGATTATTCATTCAATGATAATCATAGAATCTTCATAGCAATGATAATAATCGATAATCATAGTGATAATAATTAATAACAACCACGATAGCACCCGCGCCAAGTCTCGGATCGAAGTATTCAACATTTTTCAATTTTTTTGTTTGTCTCTCTACTCTGATGCATTTTTTTGTTTATTTTTCATTAAATTTTTTTGTTATTCATGTGCGTTAATAGTGTTGTATAGAGTATAGAGTCTTGGGGTCTGCGCGGGCAAATTCACATTCGTGTGGAAACCGGAGGTTTCATTACTATCAATTTACGACATAACTCACGGGATGAATTGCGAACGCTAAGTTACATAATATTCTTCTATCGTCATTCCACTGATAATGGCACGAGTGACATCCTCATAGCTGGTACCACTTTTTATCCTTATACTTGAGCATAAGCCCGTGTGCCGAACCCGAAAAATTTTCCGCTTCCGACATCATGCGCGCCGTGCGTTCCTCGAGTTGCGACAATTTGTCACCGCGTTCCATAACCATCTGATGTGCCATCGCCACGTCGCCTGTGGCCGTTGAGACTCGTTCGCGCAATGCCTGCGTCTGAGCGTCCGGTCCTGGTATGTGTTTTGCCACTGTTCGCGATGCTCGACCGCTCGATTCACCGACTAATCGACAATCGTCAATCGATCAAATTTAACAGACCAACGAATTAGCAATTGTATACCGTATTTTTTTTTCACACTTACATAATTCTTCTCTGTCTAAACTTCGAGATCCACCGCCAAACAACCCCTTGAAGAAACTTTCTTTCGGTGGTTCCGGCATATCGTGAGCGACGAATAAATCGCCCATCATCTCCGTTAGCTCCGCGCTGAAAAAATCGCATTTTTTTTTCACCTTATAAATATTATTACCGAGTCAAATATCTCGCGTTTTCGATGTATAATAAAGTAAAGAAAATGACATAGTAGAGAGAAAGATTATTGAAAAGTAAACTGACTGAATGGTACTTTTTGTAGTATTTATATATCGATGCCGCTTTATTGGTTTCTAATTGAAGAGAAAAGAGTCTGAAGTTGGAAATCTATTTTTGAAAAATTTACGCCGCTCCAAAAAGAATATATTTATATTTTTCACTGTTCACGGAGACATTTTTTCAAACGCTTCGTTTTTTCGCTTTTTCTTTTTCATTGCTCGAGTTATTTTCACGGAGGGCAGCGCTTGAAAATCCGAAAAACCGTGAAAAGTGAACGTTTTCCCGAAACTTTCACATCCATTTCCTTTACTCACAAAACTTTTAATGTTAGAAATCATATTCTAGAATTTGTTTGTCTCTTTCATACCGAAAGCTTTGCGAGCAAAGCAAATTAAACGAGAACGCAATGGAAAAATGTTCGATTTGCGGGGTTTTTTGTTTGCGTTGTGAGGATTTTAACATACTATTAATTTTAGTGTTGTTACACATCGTTAATTGTGGATATTAAAAGTGTGAGTTTTAGCTCGAGATGGAGGAGCTCGACGAATTTCAAATTATCTCGATTATTTTTCAAAATATTGCGAACTTCATAAAATAGGCAAAGATTCAAATCTTATACACAGAATGTCAATCCAATAAAAATGAAAAAATTTTGAAAACGAAGTAACAAAAGAAATTGCATTATTTCATTTGTCATATGATTATTTTTTAATTAAAAAATGATCACAAAAGAAGTGCACACGAGTTTTTAATCCCTTTACGGATTTGAAAAAAAATCGTATTTTTCGTCATTACCATATCGAAAAATATACTGGAACGGGCGAAGCGTGTATACTATCGTGTTACTTGTGCAAAGAAAAAATACCGGCAAACGAGTATTACTCGCAAAAAAGATTCGGAGACAACTCACCAAAATTCATTGGACACGGTAAACTTCTGGATCTCTGTCGGTGATGAGAGATACAGTGCGTGTCCCCTGTTGCTGAAGCAAATCGTTCTCGCGATTCTGCAAATAAATGTAATCCATTAACACTGAGATTCCGCGCCGCGTTACGATACCTTTTGTGGAAACAAAACGTTTCGTCCGCACGGATATCGACGTGAGCAATCGCTGTCCGATAACGGGAAAAACCTGACACCCGTTTCCGATTTCAATGCTTTGTAAAAGAAGATCGGAAGAAAAATAAAATCGTCCATAACGCGCATGAAGCAATAATTTTTGTTACAGTGTCAATGCCGATTGCGAAAGGCTTAATTAGTTTAGCGTAATTAGCTGAGCTTTGCATATTCTTTTCTATACATATTACTTTTATTTAATATGTAAAAAATTGATGAAAATAGAAAATCGATTGAGCCACAGATAGAGAGAGAGAGAGAGAGAGAGAGAGCGCTGTGATGGCGAAACGTGAAGATTTATTCGGTCCATGCAATTTCTCGTCTAAGTTGTTGCAGTGCCGAGCAATAATAATAGTTTAATTATTATATTGGCTAAAATATGTGCGACTAAGAAGAGTATCGGAAATATTTATATAAATCGTAAAGATAATTAAAAAGGCCTTATCAGCTATGTACAATATTCGATTGAAAATGTTATTTGCATTAATCATTTTTTGACTCTCGCGAGAGTCACTCACCTTTCAATTAACCTATTACGTAAGACGTAATTTGTCTATTAACCGAATTTAAGTTATTTTATACGATTGCACGGTGTTGTGTCTTTCCCATTTCGTCTCAACGAATGCACCGGATTATTATTATTATTTCGTTTGGTAAACAGAGAAAGAGAAGAGAGAGAGAGAGAGAGAGAGAGAGAGAGAGGAAGTATCAAGTATTATTTTTTTTAGAAAGAAGGGAAGAAAGAGGAAAATAGAAGAATTCCAAGTTAAAAGTAATTGCATAAAAGGAGATTAATTGAACAACAGTGTTATCAGAAGCTGCGGCGATAACAGAGTGTGACTAGAGTTAGTTATATTATTATAAGTTATATATGTGAGATTGAGCGGTATATTTAGTTTAATGACTTACTGATCGGTATCGCCATTTACAAAGAGTTGATGACCCCATATGGACAACATGGGGTCTACAATGCCGTGTTTCGTAGTCTGAAAACTGTTAGAAATTACAGAAACAGTAGAAAGCGAAGTAATAACCCGCGCGCGAGTACAGGTCATTTTTTTTTGTTCACATCTCGTTGTGTTAACCCTTAAGACTCTTTTTTTTGTTTTTTGTATCCACAGCGGCGGTATAAATATTTCAACGACGCAATTAAAAAATTATCAATGCGTCGTATTTTCCGTGGAAACATTGGGTGTTAATGAGACTTTTTTTTTGTTATATCCTAGTTATACCCGGTTAATGTTTAATTGCGAATACGAATCGTCCCCTGCGGTTCGGTAAACGTTGCTGATAATCAGCGCAGAAAAATATTCTGTGCAGTAACGGTGCTCGAGTCATAAATTGTTTTCTACAATGATGCATGCCTGACGAGCGTATTAAGGGTTAACGAGTGCATTATGTGTAGAAGAGAAGAGGAGAGAATAAAATTTGCATGCCTATGTTAATTCGCTTGGAGGCGATACCGAATGATTTGAAGATAAACAGAAAAATTAAATAAAAATAAACAAAAGCGAAATTATCAAGATGTCGCCGAAAAATGATGGATGTATCTTACAAAATGAACTTTTGTCTCGTTTAATCTAATTGTTCGTCGAAGCGTTCTATGAGAATAGTATCATAATCGTCAAAGTGCAGAATACTCGACATCGTTGGTGCGAAAAAAAAAAAAACGATAATAATAATTGAATGGCTCAACGATGGCTGTATACAATATTCGTTATTTCGAGAGAAAAAAAAAAAAAAAAAAGAGAGTATCGGAAAAATGAGTATTTGTCTTACCTTAGATCTAACAGTGGTAGAAAATCAACGTCTATCAATGGCCTGAGACTAGGTAGACTGTATATCGCTATGTGGCCATTAGATACGTAGCATACGAGGCAAACGCTGTCTGCGAATATTAACGCAAAACTCTTTGATTAAACGAGGGCTTTCGGTAGGGTAAATATTTTTCGTAATTAATTAATATCGGAGCTCTACGAGTGACGTACCTTTGAGAGATGTAATTTCTGCTTTAATTACGATATGTGTCTCGGCGAGCTGTTGCCTGTAGACACAATTTTGTGACGGTAGAGCAACGACTCTTGCCTGTTTTTCCGATGTTAATACGACAAATTGTCGGTCCTCGAAACCATCGCCGCTCGACACTTGAGCGTTCAACAACGGGGACATTCTGCTGTTTCCAATTTTTCCCTGACTCTCTGCGATAAACATATTACAACGCTTTCATTATCCGAATTCTCCTTATAATAATCGTAACGAAGGAATTTGCGGACATACTGTTACGATCTCTGCTGTCGGAATTCTCGTCTTTCCAGGATTCGTAGGAATATGGGATAAGTGCTCCGTTGCAATCCAAGAAAGACATCGTCAGAATGCTTCCTTTCAATTTAAATGATGATCCATCTGCGTACATGAGATTAGTATTCAAATTTAATACTTCTTCTTGAGTCATTCATTATATTTTCAAAAATTGTAGTTAATAAATTAATGCCATGGAACTCCAAGAATTTTGCACATTTTTCTATAGATGTTACGCGACTCACGCGACTGATAGCAACGAAAAACTTCATTCGGTGATGTAGCGCCATTGTATGGAAACAACTATTTCGTGTCAAATTTTTCAACGACAATTCAACATTTTTTAAATGATTTAACGATTATTTTTTTGCATTATAGAAAATATTTTTATTATTTGTAAATAATAATAACGTTAATAGTGATTCATTTTCATGTACTATTTTGCGAGAAGCTATCAAGATCTCTAAAGAGGATGTATCGTTACGATCCAAAGTAAAAGGGAGATTCCGAGCGAATTTCGAATACTTCGAAATGGGATAAAAAAGCTGAAAAAAAATTAACCATATAGACGATTCTTACAGCATTTCATTTTGCGCACCGATAATACCAAATAGTTATTGACAAATTAATTTTAAAAATAATTATTCGGCGAATCATTCGATAACGCAACTTTTATTTCGCAGAAATTGATCCGTAAGTTTTTCTGTATACATATAAATTTTTTTCGAATTTTTCTAATATTTCATTTTTCTTTTTATGGATGAAAAGTTACGAATTTTGGCTACGAGTTGGGAAAAACATTGCGCATTGCACTTAAAAATTTCCCGGGCAATCAATCAAACATATTCCCAGATATCGATCAAAAATCTTTGCAAAAATGGAATTTTCAAAAATTTGAATAACAAAAAAAAAATGTATATGTATTCGAAAAAATTAACGAATTAACTTTTGTTAAAAAAAAATTTTGGGTTACCGGATGATTTGTTGAACAATTTTTTTTTTAAGTAATTTGTCAACAACTTTTTGTAATTATTATTATGCAAAATTAATGTTCCGAAATGAAGATAACTATACGCCTTCCTTAAATTTATTAACTTCAAATTCTCATAAAATTTACCCTGTTTGCTTCTTGCTTCTTGATTTTCTGAGAATTTCAAACAAATGTTTAATAGCTATCGATTCCGGTATAAAATTCATCTCGATAGCTTCGAATACCTAAATTTAAGCGTAGAATGTAATTGAAAAAAACAAAAAAAAATCGGAATGCCATAAAATTCGAAGGCTTCTATCGATTTTCGGAGAATCCTCTATCAATTTTAATTTTCTATTAGTCTTCGACAATACGGGAAAATCCGATAAATGGTTCGATGAAATTGAAATTGAATTAAAAGTAACTAAATAATAATATATTAATACTCATTTTTGAAATTACATAAATCTGCCCGATATTTAAAGAATTTGCATAACCGTTAGACAGGACGAAAAAAGAGGGGTTTACTCACTACAAGTAGAAATAATCACAGGCTGAACTGTACGTTCCTCAGGCGCAGGTGAGTTAAATACGATAGTTTGTATCGAACCCAAAGACGTGCCAATCCACAGAGTTGGTAAAGTGTTGGCGTCTGAAAGAAAATATCTTCTCAGTTATTATTTCATCGCGAGGATAACGAAATAAACTGTTCCATCGATCGCTCGTACCACTTTTCTTCGTGTAGGAATCGGCAAATGTAAGGCAGCTGATGGTTTCAGTGGCAATATTTTCGAGTGACGACATACTCGAGCTTCGCGAGCGTTGAAACGAACTGTCGAGTTTGTCTATCCGGCCAGCATTCCGAAAAACGAAACAACAGATTATACAAACGACTCAATGACCGACGCAATTTATCGTTTTTTTTTTCTCTACTAGGCATGCGTGAGACAATTTAGATGCATGTCTTTTTATCGTATAATTCTTTTTCGTGAAAAAAAAAAAAAATATATATATATATATCGTATCGTTTATCGAACGAGAAACGAAAAAAAAAAAAAAAATGTTAAACACAAAAGTATTAGTAGTATTTTAGTTTATAATAGTAAACAGCACAGTCACAACAAGAACAACAACAACAACGACAACAACAATAATAATAATAATGTGTCATGATATCTTGTCTTTCATTGATTGTCTTTTTTTTTTTCATAACATTCACATTCATTCGATCGGATAGATATAGAGTTTTTGGAGTTTTTGTGTTATCTGAAAGAGTCGGCAATCGCGTTTGATTAACGGTAGTTTTTTAGTTAGTGGACCAAAATCAGTGGTGGATCGATGTTTAACATCGGATTTTTTTACCATTAGGTATATTCATCTATTAATCGGACCCTATGGAATAAAAATATTGGCGTTTGTTTAGATTCGTGGAACGTGCAAAAAAAAAGTCGCGGAATCTTTGCGATGGCTATCCGCGAGTTAGCATCGTGTCTGGCGATGGATTGTTGTGGAAGGAAAAAAAAAAAAAAAAATCGGATCACCGAGACTCTCATCGATTGATCTTTGGTGTCTTGAAAATATCTAGCAAGTTAATAGGGTGATTTTCGCTATCACTCTAAACATCTCATGCGCATGCTTGATAGATTCAAAGACTCGCGTTGTTTTTTGTTGTTGTTTGTTTCTTCATATTTAATTTAATTTTGGAGTGACGATGTAAAATATTTGGCTCAACGCGCTCAACGTTCGAATGAGTCCGGTTGTCCGACAAATTTATTCGCTGTGTAGAAAACGGCACGTTGTGTATCGTCGAATAAATAGCGGGAGTAAGCCGCGCGTATACCTAGCCATGTTACAAGTATATTTATTGTCACTGGGATGTTTGATAAATGGCCGCGGTAACGATAATCTCTTTCTCATCGGTAAAAGAAAAAAAATTGTACGTGAATTATATTTAAAAAAAAAAAGAAAACAGTGGCGTAAGTGTAGGCTTGTAAAATCCGTTAGAAGGATAGCGAAAGTAGAGAATTATGCTGCTAGTACAGGCAGATAGGAAACGAAGAGTATACAGAGAAATAGACAGAATGAAGATATTTCTCGTAATGCTTGTGCTGTGAAAAGTACAACTATTTTATATATATGATATATATATATATATAGAAATCTTCGATCCCTATGTGCAATATTTCACGCAATAATTCACAGAGATAGAGACTTTGATCATCACAATACTTAGATTACAAAACGAGTGCACAAGTGTTTATATACTATTTTGACTTTTTTTTGTTGTATATATAGTAATTTTAAATATCAGTGTGAGTCGTTTTGGTGGCAGTGTGGTTTTTTATCACTCATTATTATATCCAGTAGAACATTGGTCTAGCAGGTAGCCATTGTCTACACTTAGCGATAGTAGTGGTGAACGTAACATCGATTCGGCTCGAAGACAGAGCGAAGAAGAATTTTCGAAAAAAATTAAGAATTTGGAGAGAGCGGAGCAAAACGCGCTCCCGGGACAAAATGGGCTTATAAAAACTGAGAAATTTTATGTAAAGTTTGAAAAAAAAATGAGATAACATTTGAAAAAATTAATGAAACTAAAAAAAAAAATTTTAAAACGCAATATTTGCGTTTTTTTTTTCTTTTTCAAAAACTTAAAAAAAAAATAAAAAAAAGTGAAAATTTTGTCCGATTTTGGTCTATCGGCATCGTATGCCCGTTTAACCAGCCTCCCCGTTGCCCCGTTCTCCCCTACAGAAAAAAAAATATAAACGTAAGGCATTGTAAAAACAGAGTGATAAAAAGCTAAGATGTATCCGGTGACGAAGATGTCTAGGATAGAGAGATAGATAGAGAATAGTTTCTACGATTCAGAAAGAGATATAGAAAGATAGAGGTTTTTTTTGTTTTTTTTTTTTTTTTTTTCATAATTTTTGTTGTCTTTTTTTTAAGTTTTAAAATTATTTTGGCTGTTGTACTACCAAAGCTGCTATACTGTCTGACGCTGGTGAGGATTGACTGGGAGGTCAAAGAAGCCTGGGGAGTGGTTGTAGTGAGGTTGCGAATATCGAGACTGCATTGCGCATGGAATGCGTGGCTTGCCGAAAAGCTGCCAGAGCTCGAACCTTCTGCTTCGTAGTTGCTGATCGTAGTGCTCAGGCACTTTTGTAATTTTCTTATACCGTGGGGACGTGAGTGGCGTGTTCCAGAATCCGTGGCAGCCTTGCGGTAAGGTACGCTACCACCGATAATTCCATCATCGTAACCGGTCGCAGCTCCAGAATTTCCGCCACCCTCGGCAGCGTTATTACCCCGCGTACCGTGGCGTATTATTATGCCACTACCACCACTACCATCGCCGCAAAGACCACCGTCGCCACTTCCTCGTCCGAGACTACTCCCTTCATTACTATCAACGTCATCACATCTTTCACCACCAACGACAACTCCACCACTCATCACACTGCGTCCGGTTGTAGGCGAAACGCACATCCCGTTCATCTACAAATCATGTAAATTTTACATATAGCAATTGCCCTGATTTTGTAAATTACTTTTTTTTTTTTTTTCTCAGATTACAATCGTCGAGCTTTGTGAGAAGAAAATACGACAGCAAATTATGCAATCTGTTTTTATCGATCTTCATTGCGGTTTTTTTTTTCTTTTTATTTCAAGCTAAATCACCCTCAGTTATATTTTTCGCCTAGAATCCCATCAAGTACCATTATTACCGATGTTTCCTAATCAGTCTATCGATCGATGCTATCGTCGTACAGTCCTATCGGCGAGTCTTACATCTTAAAAAAAAAAAAACGCCGATTAGCAATGACCGCGAGTCTCGTAAATAACTTCTCGATTTTTTTTTTCCTTTGGGGTCATTCCTTGCGCGAGGAACCCTCGCAAAGTCCTCGAAGATTCTTCGACGAATAGAATTCTCATCGTCGTACTCGTGGAATACTCTGTGGGGTTACAAACTCCGGCATTGGGTGCTTCGCTAATTATGCAGAGTCTTTCATAGCAGTCAGTCAATTATTTAAACCATAAACTCCAATTGCCATCGGTCATCGAAAATACTGTTAAATCGACTCGTGTTGCGAGTCGAAAACTATTTTATGATTTATCAGTTATCATACTATTATTATTGTTATTGACATTACTATTGCTATTAACGTGCAGGCCACTCGAACCGTTTCAAAAAGCTCTGAAGGCAACATTTTACCGACAATAATATATATATATAATATTACGTATATATTTATAATAATAATATAGTAACACCGAATACGGACTCTGTGTGATGCTTAGTGAATTGAGTTTCAGGGGTAACATGTAACTGCCAGCTACGAGATAAAATTTAAAAAAATTCATTACGTAAACGTTGATGAAAAAAAAAAAAAACAAATAATATATGGAGCAAGCAACTGAATACCGTGTCTATATGTGTGTACCGTAATAGCGGAAATATTATTAATATTATTAATAATAGTATTTAAAAAAAAAAAAAATCGTTGCTGTGCAACAGCGGTCCTTCGAATGAGCACAATAATCAAATTGATATATTTTGTATAATATGTAATATGTATGCAAGGAATACACGTAAAAATGAAATAATTAGCCGTAGATAAATTGAATAAGCAAATTTGTTTGTTTTCTAAGCTAAATATATAATCAAATGAATCCTACAAGCAACGTAGAAACCGCGTTGAAAAATCGATTCATTGATTAATGCAAATAGCGCTATCAATGCGACAACTGCGATAATGTCGTTTGTCTCGACGTGGAAAAAAAAAAAAAAAAAATCGAATAACGAATATCGGCGCAAACGTCGGCGCATTGATCAACGCTTAAAAACTGCCTACTGAAATACTGAATGATAAGAAAGAATGGAGGCACTTAATTGGCACGTATTAAATATTATTATTCAACTGTTTCTCTCGGCGGATGAACCAAAAGAGGGTTCGAGAATCCTTAATTTTACCTGAATCAAACTTGCTGTCAGGGAAGACCGCGAAATTGATTTGAACCTGAAAAAGTGTTCAAGAACAATAATCCTTTTTTCGCTCAAAAAAAAAAAAACGTTTTTTTTTTTTTTTATAATTATACAAGATCGAGCGTCGAATAATTATCGAATTCTTCCCCTTCGGTAAATTGTGAAAATTACATTAGTAAAGCACAGTATGTTAATCGATTATGTTGGGACAATTAAAAAAATTCATTTTTCGAAGAGATGGGTACTCGGAATAAAACTCGATGTATATTACACGATATCAAAGATGTTTAAAGGCAACAAAGAAGCGAGGATTTAAAAAAAAATACGCAAAGGTGTTTACGAAATGTCGAACGAACTGTGAAGGAAATATATACGTTGATAAACTTTCGGCTATAGAAAAAAAAATAAAAAAAGAAAATTTGAATTATTCGTCATACATAAAGGCATTCTGAACGGCATGCAAAGTAAAGGAGAGAGTACAAAAAAAAAAGAACAAAGTTACGAATTAGCAGCACTTGGAAATGCTGAATAAATCGGTATTGGAATCTCGATATCGCCCACAAGATAAATGTAAGAAATGGATATTGAACGGATTTTTCTTTTTTATCACGCGCGTTGATTCCATAATTATTAAATCCGTATTAAGCTTCATGTAGGATGGTGTATTTGTAAATCACTAAAAAAAAAAATCGCAGCATACACATTCTACGTAATCTACAATAGTAGGCACCCTCTACACATTGAAAGTAGCATCATCGCCTATCGCCTACTCTTGCCTTTTCATCTCTCGGCGGTGGATTTATGAAAATAAAACAAAAAAATATTCGCAAATATATAATCAACGTGTCTGCACTCTTCTATCCAAATGACCTCGTAGGTTACATTCATCGAAAAATGAACGATCGTGTGTGAGTATTTTTTTTTTTTTTTTTTTTTTTCTCTCGTACAATTACAATAAATCACACCTCGAGACACATACGGGGGGTTTGGGGGGGACGCTAGACAAACTAAACAGACTTTTTTATAAGCTCCTAGCTTTTCATAAATCGTTCTTGATGCAATTATTTATGCGCAACGAGCGTTTCTTTTGTTTTCTCAAAATCTTTTATTTTTTTTTATTTTTTAGCTCCTCTTGCAGTTTTTACGAATTTACCTTAATAATCGTGTACCAGCTCTGTAAACATAACGTGATTCTTCTAGACAATCGGACCATTTTTTGAAATATCTGAAAAAAGAAAGATTCGTAGAGGAATGAAGAGTTCTCGCTTTCTCTCTCATTTTTTTATTTTTTTATTTTTTTTTTCGCTTTCCACGCGATAATTCTTTTTTTACTCTACCGACGAGAACACGAGCACTTGTTTCGCCAGGTTTTCTTGAGGTATCTACTCTGTTGGATTACAATAGCGTGAACTCGATTGTTCAGGTTTCCTACTGTATCGATTTGTTAAGAAAGAAGAAAAAAAAAAGCTTTACGCACTGCGCTTGCAAAACTCTCGCCTCTACTCTAGCATCGGTCGTATCAATAAAGCTTATACCCTCGACGTCAGGCAATTACAAAATGATGTGTATGTGTGTGTATTTGCAAAGCCTGAAGTAAAGAAAAAAAAAATCGGTTTACCGTTCGTCCAACGAACGGCAAACGAGAGTATAAAAACAGCAGCGTTTTGTGTCTCAACCGAACTGATTGACTGACTATTATTTAAGACTCTACATGTGTCTATATATATCTCTCGACGCGTTTAGGACGCAATTACTGTCTTTATCAACTTTTTATATCCAACGAAGCTTTTCTAGCTAAGAGATATAAATATAGCCTAACGAATGCATGGTTTATGCTTTTTTTTTCGTTATGGAAAATGTCTAAGAGCATCCAAGGCACATCCTCAAACGATGGGGGGGTTTTGGGGTATAAGGCAGATAAATTGGCAATTTTCCACGCGCGTTTTGGGTAACAATAATAATTCCTCCTTACCGAGGAATTAATTTCGAGAATTTCCCTATGGAAACAGTATAGTCAGTGTGCGTGAACAACGGTCATAATGACCTCAAATAAACACACACTTTATCAGCGATGCATGCTTTCCTATTGTATAAACGTTAAACCATCAAACAATTGATCGGATGCTGTGTAAAGTGGATTCTCAACGCTAACGTTACTCGAGCTTTCCTCGGTGGACAGAAATAATCCTCAAGAGGAGTTCTGCTACGCAGAGAAATAGTGGTAGTTAATAGTTGGCAGCTTTTCAGAGATAACTAATAAGTTGTTGGCTGGTGTGACCATTTTTAAAGTTACATTAACTTGTCTCGTAGTTATCGTAACTAATTTATAATTAACTCAACATAATTTTCATAGTTACTTCAACTATGAATACATTAGTCAAATACGGCGATAGTTATTTTTTTGCACAGTAAGGACAACTTGTTTTGTTGCCGCGATTACCATGTTTCATTAACTGTTCTCAGTTACATTAATCGACAAATATCTTTAATGCATCGAAATACACAATTGCAGTCGCGTATAGATATCTCTTTAGGAAGAAGCGAGCGGTGTAATAGGTAAAGCAGTGTCTTATCAGCTCATAGGGCTTAAGGACTTACGACTCGAAGCAAAATTTTCCGTTGAGTGTTTAATGGTAATAAATAGGACCGAAAGGTAATTTGTGGGGCAAGTAGAAGTGATGTGTCCTACCATTAGTTACCAATAGGATTCCATCTATCCAAAGGGCGATATACCAGTGGGTCTTTGTATCAGTGTGAAATCAATTGATGTGTATTTCAATTCGTTACCAATGGCAAACCAATAACCCTTTACTAGGAATTTTCTGGAGGAATTTTCTTTTGTTCCATTTATTGCTAATGGCCGTCCAATGATTGGCAAAATATTTGGCAACAGTCAAGCGGAACATTATCCAATGATCTATTAATGCGAATTTATTGTCCAATGACTGGAACATGAACAGTGTTTTCTCGGTTTTTTCGGATGTTACCAATATGCACCCAATATGAACGCATTGAGAAAATTCAGGGGGTACTTTTTGCCATCCGTTACTAACGGAAGTCGAATGGTACACAATGGGAACAGCTAAAATGGTATTTCTTAGCATTCGGAACAAATGAGAACTGAATTCATTAATTATTAATGGGAATCAACTGATAAAAAGGGGTACATTTCAAGTGGTATGTATCCCAATTCGTTACCAATAGGACAGTCATAACAGTGATTTGTGATCTTTTTCGAGGTTTTTTGTTCCACTCGTTGCTAATGGGAGTAAATCAATGTCAACATTCAAGTGGTACTTTATGCCATTTTTAATTAATAGGAATCTACTAGCGAGTTACTGAGACATAACAGTAGTAAATTTTCTTACACGTTACCAATCCCAATGCCAAGTTTGTTACTAATAAGCATCCAATGAGAACACTCATTGGACGACTTCAAGGGGCACGCTTTTCATTTGTTATTCACGCAAATCTACTGAAACATCACTTAAATGTCTTGAATGGTATTTCTTACCATTCGAAGCAAATAGGAAATGAATCGAACATAAACACGTTAATCATACATCTAACTATTTATTGTGCATAGACTTTTCTCAAAAATGCACAGTTAATACTTGAAAATACAAAATTCTCATTGACAGAATGACGTAAATGCCGTTTAACGAGTGGTAATCGCAATTTATCATCACTTTTCACCCTCATTGAATGGTATTAGCATACCTTCTGCATTCTGAAATAAGAATACAAGTGAATGAAAATAATCAAACGGAAACTGATCCCATTTTGCAAATGATCAATGGAATAAAAATACGATTTCACGAATGCGAAAATAAAGAGGAAATTGAAAGGTAATATAAGTGGTAGTGATACCATTGGCAAAACTCCATTGAATTACCGTTAGCAGACAGTCAACGGTACTCGGTGACATTTTTTGTCGACGGTATTTGTATCCACGTCACCGTAAGAATGCTCATTGTTTCGTGTAGAACACACGTAAATTTCGAAAAGAAAATTTCGTTGCTGTAGCTAATATTTACAGTTGTATCGAATATACACGATTGGTACAGTTAGCTAAAAAAAAGTAACTATCGCGCTATTTAACTATAAATTTGTAGTTGTCACCGCCATTTTTTTTTCCTATTGTGGAGTACGTGGGCCTCTTGGGTACCCAGCGCCACACCGTTAACGAAATGTATTCGTAAAACGCCAGCACAGCTAGAGTGCGATAAAGTATCATTAGACGAATTGAAATTGAATAAAAGAAACGAAAAAAAGAAATTGTAACGAAACATCAGACTATTACTTTCACATACCACACGAATGCTTGTGACAGATATTATGAGAGAAAAAAAATGTCTAAATTCACTCACACGCACACGCTATATATATACACATATATGTATATAGTTTCGAGATATATTATGTAACACGAACTCTATTTTGTTAATAAACATGACATGTAAGTTTTATGCAATTAAAACACTCTGCTATTTATTTAGCTACGTTTTTTTTTTTATTATTTATTTATTTTTTTTATTTTTTGTGGATTTGTAAACACTTACTGATTCTTCTCATAAGATTTCCGGCGAACGACTCGACACCCGTGGATTCCTCCGATCTCGTTGAGCCTATCGTCCCGTCGTTCTTTTGATACTTTATATTCGGCACCGACAACAAACGCGCCTTCGTGCTCTTCGTTTTCCCCATTCTCTTCATCTCCGTTATTTTGTCGTCGTTCTCGAATAGCGGCAAATCAACAGGTCGCACAGCGCCCGCCGTTGGATCCTCGGCAATGCCGCTCATTCTTGAACCATCGGAATCTCTCCTCTCGATATTGGCATAATTGTTCGCCGCGGTTGGCGTCGTTGTTGCGGTATTCGCGACGCTCGCTTCCGGACTGATCTTTTCATTCTGAGGCGAGCGCGTCGTCAGCGTTGTCGACGCTTCCGTTTCCACCGTGTCGACGATCCTCGACATTTCCGGAATATCCGAGGTATTGCAGTAGAACGTCGACGACGAATGTTTCTGCGTTGCGTTGTTGCTGCTCGCCTGTTTGTATAACGCGGTATAATTCGTGTAAACGATAAATAATCAACTGGTAAAAAAACAAAAAAATAAAAACAAAAACTCTTCGTTGGGAAGAATGGCCATAATATTTTTATAATTATTTATGCGAGTTAAAAAGAAACGGAAAACATAAAATAATTTATACTGGGAACCATGACGACTCATCGATCGATTAGTCGATTAGAAAAAAATAAAAACAAAGCTCTAGTCGGGACGTATTAAACGTTGAAAGAATAAAGAAAAGAAAAAGATAATTGAAAGCCACGCATTCTTACGTTCAATGGTTAATTAATTTCATGCGATTGTAAATGTTGTGCACCCGCAACGGCTTAAACGGTTTTAACTTGTAGATTTAGTAGTAGCAGCAGCGTCAGCGGTAGTAGGTAGGTAGGTAGTAGTAGTACAGGGCACAGCTTCGGAAGCTCGCTTTTTCTTTAGTTATTTTTTTGTTTTCTAAGCTCTTGACATTAAAAGCAATACAAGTACCCCATTGTGAGACGACGAGGCGGACGGTGTGAAGGTATTCTTGATTCTTATATCAACTCTGCTAAGTTGTCTCTTGAATTGTTTCTTCCACGGTGAACTCTTGCGGGTATCGGTGTCATCTGGATTCGTATGGTTAGACGATTTTCTCGTGTCCTTGGTGCTCGTGTCATCGGTGCTCTCTCTGTTATCACTGTTCACACCGTGACACTCTTCGTGAAATGAGGATAGTTGATGGTGCGCCTGTTGTTGTGGATGGTGCAAGGAGGAGGAAGAAGAAACCTTTTCCCCTACTGGTGCTAATAATGTCTCGCTTTCTGTCGTCGATTCTCGATGAATCTGGTTGATCTATGTATGTACAGTACGTGTGCACAGTCAATCAGTTCAAGTGGGCTAAGACATGAGGGTCAGAGATATAGCTGTGAAACCCTATTGTTTTTTTCCTTTTTTTTTTACTTCGTATCAACTTCTGATCTCAGGCGCGTCTTTTTTTTTTTTTTTTTTTTTTTTTTTTTTTCAATAACATCAAGTATTCCACCGTTACGCTTGAGTCGATTTATCTATGAGAAATATCGCAATCACATGGTCACTTGTCACTTCCCAACGTGTTTGCGCAAATATTTTCTTTCTTATGATCCGGTCTTTCCTCCAAGAAGAGTGCAGACATTATGGTCCCCTGACGATTTATGAATATTTAATTGATTTTTATTCTGCGTATGGATTAAGTGACCTAAGATGCTCATAGAAATTCTCTAGTTAACGATGTCGCAGATTGAAAATAAAAATAAATTAAAAAAAAAAAAGGGTCGTCGATCCTCCATCACGATCTACCGCGTTGGTGCTCCGTTTTTCTTACCGGCAGCTATTTTCCTACCGTAATCGTTCTAACGGTCATTACTTAGACTTTAGAGGGTGTCTACTTTGTGCCTATAATCATTTTCCTCTCCTCGTCAATACGCTAATCTCCGTTGTTGTTATTTCCCCCACTCCCTCTCTTTCTCTCGAGTTTCCGAGTCTGCAACGCCGATAAGGCTCGGTGGCTGTTTTTTTTTTTTTCATCGTTTTTTTCGCGCGTTCGATTATTCAGAGACGACAGGCTGACATTATATCGATAAAATAAACTAATGAACAGTACACACTCATCGACAATCAACAATTTCCTACCCATAAACACAACACAGCGAGGGCATTCAAAACTACCGATATACATATATCATGCGGCCAAAAACATCAACGTACGCTGCAGAGCGTACGTTTGTTCTCTCTTATTGTTTTTTCTTATCGGTTTTTATGATTAATCGTGTTTTTTTTTTCTTTTTTTTTTTTCTAAATAATCGGCAACTTTATTTTTTAATACGGTGATAATAATAAATTCACAAAATGTTAAATAATAAGATAGACGATCATGCAATTTGATGCTAATAAAAAATCCTGTTGTTCACCTTTTACCATCGTCGATGTTCTCGCTGTAAATTTATTTAGCTAACGTGGAAAATGCATTTTTGTTGTAAAATGTTTCATTTCTGTGTGTGTGTTTTTTTTTAATAATTGTGCGACTCATCTCACGCTCGAGTTATGCTCGCTAAAGAGTTCCTTTTTTTATTTCGTAAAAAAAAATATATAAATAGAATCGCTATCGCGGCAGAGCAAACGTTGTGTTGAATCGAAATTCACGAGTGTTGACCAACAAAGTTATCGGATTACGTTTGTTTTACCAAAACCCGCATGAAACTGTAGTTTCGCGGTAAATCCCGAATTTAGTTTTAGTCGTCAAGCCTTTTCACGCAGATTAGAAACGGAAAAAAATGGTTCATGCAGATTGTGTGTACTATATAATTCGTAAACAAAAAAAAAAAAAGAAACAATCGAAATAAGCGAGTGCAGCGATCAACAAAGCTGTTTAACGAGTATATACGTGATGCGTGAATGTATCGTATATCGCGGACGAAATACAAGTTTCCGTTATGCCGTTAAGCGAAGTCGATATCGACGGACTGTTGGTAATACGAGAAACACAGGAAATACGCGCGCGAAGAGTAAAATTCCCAAGTAAAAAGATGCGGCACTCGATGTCTATAGAGTCGCGAGGTATTTCTAGATACAAAGTGCTTCGTTATCCTTGACAATGTCGTCGGAGTCCACAACTTTCCCTTCTATCAACGAGTTATGTAAACTCGAGTATACGCTTTAATGTATTATATCGTATATGTAGTGTACAAGACGTCGTACATAGTTACACGATGCTTCTAGACACAACATTTCTAACGATATTTTAGTTTCTCTAGTGGTGCATTTGTTTCTTTATTATCATTTCAATGACAAGTCGAGTTAAATTGTTTTTTTTTTTTTTTTTTTTTTTTTTTTTTTTCGAAAGAAGAGCGCGAGGCAAAGTGAACACGAAAAAAGTGAAATACTTGAAAAAATTTGAGGCAAAATAGAAAAAAAAAAAAAAGAATGCAATGTGCAAATTCGATCCATTTTTTTTTTCTTCAAAGTTTATTTCAAATTTTGTCAAATTTCACATGAAATTTATGAAAATGTTCCATTTGCCATTTTGCTCATTTGTCCCGTTTCTCAATAATGAATTTGATCGAAATTGCTGTTTAGAGCTTTCCGAAGCCGATAAGTGCCCACGAAATGATGAGTCGAATCGAACGATTGGCATTCCAAATATCCGATATTCTCTCCTCCCGCCTATTCCGATAGCCGTTTATCATAGAAAAGAATAATAATGAAAAAAATAAATTCTCCGATAGGAAAATCCGCGACGAGTTCGTATTTTATCTCTCATCATTATTTCACATTATATTTGCTCTCGAACACTCATCGCATGCATAAGCCGTGTACATCAGAAAACGTCAAGCGACAATAGGGGAGCCAACAGAGAGAACAAAGTTTTCGCTGCCATTTGTTTTGTCCACTCAAACACAAAAATGATTTATCTATTATCATGTAAGGCATATCATGTTTTTTTTTTTTTTTCCTCTTTTTTCAATGCGGTTGCGTTAATGAGATTCTCTGCTCGAAGTGGCAAATCTAAATCACCCGTCGGGTTCTCAACGCGCAGCGATAGGCCGATCGAACGGGGGGCCCACATAAGTTCGATGATATATCAATTCCCTCAACGATTTGCGGTTTAATTAATCATTGGTCACATCTGGTATCGGCTGTGCGACTGTGCGTGAGGATTTATACCGATTAACCGCGCGAGAGTCCTTTCCGTAACATGGAAAATGACAAGTGTAACCAGTAGTTGTCGATTACTTTCTCATGCAGTAATAAATGTTTTTTTTTTTTTTTTTTCACGCTATAAAGAAGACTGAATTAAAAAACCTTCTACGGCGATTCTTCGAATACCAAACTGAGGGTATTTACCGAGTTTTTACGGAATCAAAAAAAAAAAAAAAAAAAAAATGTAAAAAAACATAATAATGCACCATTAACGGCTCCGGAGTATTACGAACTATAATTGCCATTGAATTCGGTTCTATAATATAATTCAATTGAAAACATACTTGTTGAGATTCGGTCTAACGACGAGACAACAGCCTGCGCGTCCATAACAATGCCACCATTTTTTTTTCCTTCGTTCTTTTAACGACGAATTAATCTAAACATCTGTTTTCTAAAAAAAAATCTCTACAATTATCTAGACACAGTTTGACGATTTTTCGTTAAAAAAAAATCGTCGCGCCTAATTTTATCTTTTGCCTATTTGGACATCGTGACGAGAAAAGCTCGACAATATTCTATCAACGAGTATATATATGTATTTATATATATGGAATATATATTCGAAAATATTCTAGAAAATAAGATTAGCGACTGATCGAAGGTGTAGAGAGATATCTCAATATTAATATTCAAAGGTAATATAACACGGACTAGCAGAAAAGGATATACAGATAAAGGAAATATAATTTCTTGTTTTTTTTTTTTTCTTTTTTTCTTTTAAGCTACTAAAGAAAATGAAAAATTTACCTGATCTATGCTGGGACTCCGGGCCTTGTCGTCGTTCTCGCGTTTCGCCTCATCCTGCTTCTTCGGACTGCGCAGCGCTCGCTGATACGGATCCGTTGTGCTACCAAAGTCACCGGTACTCATAACGAGCAGTGTCACCTTTTGTACAATATCCACAATTACTAGACCGGATTCATTTCCATAAGCTAATCTGTAAAAGAATATCAAAGAGATACGTTTTTTTTTCTTCATCACAACGGTTCGTTCGTACCGGGAACCGTACACTGTTTTTCGGCAACTTTCGGTCTACTCGTGGGTCGTTTTCTTTCGCGACATATTAAAGGGGAGGGGAGGAAGGGACGGAAGGAGTAAGAGAGTTATAAAGATGGATAAAGGTATATCGGCTTCGAAAAATCGAAAATTTTGTAAGAGTAGCAAATGGAGGAGAATCAACTTTTCGAAGAATCTGAATGCATACTGTATTGCACAGGAATCGGAGATTAGTCGGTAAGGCATTTAAATCATTTAAATTTTTTATTTAACAAATTTTAAAACGCGTTTTTCTCAAAATTGTATCTCCCGCCGGGTATCTCCCGCCTTACTCCAGGACTCTTACTTTCGCGAAATATTAAGGAGGGTGTATTGTTACTATTTTAGCTGAAAGCCGAAAGACCTTCCAAGAGAATTTCGAATGTGTACCAATGGGATACAAGTCTGAAAAAAAATAAACCGTATCGAAGGCCCTAAGGAGACTAATTTTGCATAATAATGATGCCAAAAGGTTATTAACAAATGAGCTTTAAAAATTGTTCAATGACTCATCCCGTAACTCAACTTTTATTTCGCTGATCCTTTGATTTTTTCTGAATGCATACATATTTTTCTAATTTTGTAATTTTTTTTTTATTAAGGAAAAGCCAGGGCTTTTGGATACGAGGTTAGAGAAACAGCGCGCTGTTTACGCTAAAAAAATCCGAGCAATCGATTGAATATATTCGCTAATATTAATCAAAGATTTTAGCAAAATCGCGATTTTTGAAAATTAGAAATAATTCCAAAGCTTTCACTAAAAAAAAAAGTTGGGTTACCGGATTATACGTAGAACAATTTTTTTTAAGCAAATTGTTAAGAACTTTGTGGAATTATTATTATGCAAAATTCATGTTCTTAGTATTTTCTGTATAATTTATTTTTTTCAGATTCTTATCCCATCGGGAAGTCTTCGAAATTCTCTCCGAATCTCACTTTTGGCTGGGAATGTGACGATACCCCCTTCTAAATTACCATTAACGAAACCCTATTAAAATAATTTAATGGTGTTTAGTCACCAATACAATTATCTGTTATATCACCGTTAAATTTCTTATTCGCTTTCGCTTTCGCATTCGCATTCGTTGAATACTTTTATCCCCATTGGCATTGTCATTCGTAGAATCGAATTTATTACCATTCGATTTTTGCCAATTATTTTCCAATATGTTGAGTGGTACTCTAATTCCAGAATACAAATGACATGCTAATACCATTCAACGAATGAGAAAAGTAATGATACACTGAATAACCATTCGCTGAACGGTATCTATTTTACTCTGCCAATGAGAATAATGTATCTTGAATTATTAATTGTGTATTTTCGATAAGAGATACCATTCGAAAGAGATACCATTTTAGCTATCGCAGTTATTTTCCATCGAACTTTCGTTAATACCGAATGGTAAAAGTACGCCTTGAAGTCTCCTAATGACTTGCCATTGAGTGAATATTATTAACGAATAAGAAAACTTTTCACTATTCAAGTCCCAATGACTTGCCAGGAGCTTCCAGGAACAAATTCCTCTTGAAAGTTCCCAGTAACTTGCCATTGGTGTCCCCATTGGTAAGGAATAGTGTTTATTCACCCACTTGACGTTTCCCCCTTATTTATCACCGCAGTCACATAAATAATGAATACAGAATGCATCGATTCAATTTTCCCCGTAAAATTTCATTGTGGCGACTTTTCGGTTCCCATTAAACACTGAATGAAAAAAATGTCCCAAAGCTAATGTTGAAATTGTCAATTTAATTGTAGAAGCAAACAACGCGCACGAGCAGTGTGTACGGTTCCAGGGTTGGAAAAAAAAAAAAATATATATATATATATAAAATTCGTTTATGAGACTCACAGGCCATAGGATGAATTTAAGCTGAGCGCCGTTATGTTTTCGGGTTGTTCGCCGTTAGCCCCTGACGTCAAACAGATTAATGTCGCTTGGAAGCCCGCCGCTCTCTTTTGCAAACCTCCGCGAACCCTCAGCGGATGGTTACTCTCGTTCGGATGATTCTTTGACTCCTCTGTGCCCGGTATAGGAGGGCAATCGCGATCCGGCGAACATTCCGCCTCCTTTCCACCCGCCTCCGACGTTATAGATATATCAAGCGTCTGAAAGTTATGCAATCAGCCAGTTATGCAGTTATGCCGGTGTTTTTTTTCATGGGCTTTGCCGTTTTGCGAGATACGTAATAACGTAGCACCGGAGGGTTTTCTCTCGTTTAGCCACCATCGCGAAAACTCACCACAACTTCCGACGTGCTCTCGACCTTCTTGAATTTGAATAAAACAACGTGTCGACCGGCACCAGCGATAGCGAGCTTTCGACTTTCCGGACATAGAAACATTAGCTGTACGGCAAGTGGATCCTCTTCCGTGTCTATGCTACGGGTTCGACTCTTCTCGAAAAGCTTGGCCGTTTTTAATTTGTAAAGAACCTGAAGCGAACCGGCCGATGCATCCCAGAATTTAATGCTCCCATCGGCGTGCCTGCATTGCCCAGAGAGACAGAACAGACCACATAACACACACACACACACGCACACACATAGATTGAGAACAGTTTATAAAAGACAAATCGATAAATTTTCCGTGCCGAGTAGTCGTTTATCGAGAGCACACGATTCAACTACTACTACACACACAGACACACACACAGTCTCGTGTCTACTAACCCGGTGAGAATAATTTCATTGTAACTGCTGGAATTGGGACTCCATTCCCCGCCGGATATTGGCCACTCTTTTTCACTGAAACCCGTTTTTTTCTGTGATTTCGAGCCAACCGAGTAGAACGCCGGTACGAGATCCGACGGACAGTCGGCAAAGTATGCGCAGCATGTCACCGCCGATTCGTGAAGATCCATCGGATATGGATTTTCGAAGCATGGAAAACCGGGCGTCAGTAGGTCTATGACAACGAGGTCGTTCTGCAATAGCACCACAACCGCATACGGATCCTGAAAGTCTGATGGTGGGGAGAGGAAGGAACGAGAATTGCGGTTTCAAACCACGAAGGGGTAACGTTCAATTATTCAGTATCAATTAGCTTGTCGATTCACTCGACTAGCGTGTGCGGTTAACGCGCTAAAAGCTAAATATCGCAAACCACGTACCGCTGGTCCACGGGCTTTCGCAAAGCGTTATGAAATCAACGACGTTGTGCTCCATTTCCAATACCGTCGTTGTTTTTCCTTGTATCACCGTTATACTTGGCGTTCTTCCGGTTGTATCGTACGCCAAACCTCCTGAGAATATGACGTATGCCTCCCTGCGATCGCGAAACGAAAGATTAATGTTTCGCAATCGTTTGGATATATAAAAAAAAAAAAAAAAAAAAATCTTCTAGAACGCGTATGCAACGAGCTTGCGAATATGCTGAGCGGATAAACGGATATCGTACGATTGCAAACTTACCCGTTTCTTGATAGCTTCCACTCGACCTTTTGAATTGATCTGCACGGTTCCGGTTCGCCATCCTTCATAGTTTTAGCTGCAAACACGCAATGAATCAACCCCCGCCCGCCCCCGACGCGCAAAAGTTTTATCTCTCTTGGCGAATACGATTTATCGTTCGGGCATTCGTTCGGCCCGAAGTCCGAAAGTAACAGAGCGAAGAAGAATGATAAAAAGAATAAGAGAAAAGGAGGTGAAACAAGGAATGAAGAAAAACGTCGAGACGAACGAGGAAGAGATCTTACCATGCGGGTGAGTTACGTTCAGTGGTTTGAGTGTGCGAAGTACCCAAGTCGAAAGAGATCCATCGGTGTGACTGCACATAAACTGTTTGCCCTCGTGGTGCCAAGTGATCGAGCGCAATGGCTCGTCCGTCTGACACCTCCAGTCGGCACTCTTCAATTTTAAATCCCACAATACTATCTGACCGCTTTCGTATCCGATTAGTATCTGGAAATTTATTTTTTCGTTTTTCGTTTTGGAGATCATTTAAGCGCGTATTGACGCACGTGAGCGTTACCCCGACGACTCGCGTACTCATTGTTTCGACACTCCAGGGAAATTAGTAGCCGTGCGGAGATTACACGGACGGAAGAGAGAAGAAAAAAAAAAAAAGGTGAAGCTTATTTTATATCCGCGTAGTTTATAATGAAGCGAGAAACCACCTATTTCTCGTTATATTTCACCGCAACTGATTTCCCGTGCGTCTGTCGCGCGACTTTTTTTTTTCTCTTTTTTTTCTACAAAACTTCGATACCACCGACAATAGTTGCCGCGGACACAATTAACTCTTTCCGCTCGTTTTTTCTCGTTTTTCCAGCTCGCGAAGGGAGACGCAAATAGTCGTTTGACGACGGAGCGAACGATGATTAATTTTTTTTTTCTCGACAGGTAATTAATACTTGAGGGTACATACCTTGCTCAGGTCTAAAGGATTGTCGCTGAGGTGTATTACCGCCCCAGGATGTGTTTTTCTTGATCTGAAAAATAATTAACGAATTTTTGTGACGTTTTATTGATAATGTTTTCATTTTTATCGTGAAAAAATATAAGAGTACCGCAAACATTTGAAAATAAAAGCGACGTGAATATTTCCAATTTTTTAAGGTAGCTACAGCGCGTGGTATCCATTTCGCCTGAATTCGACGAAATGGAGAGGGAAGTGCAAACACTTCTCGATAGTATAAAAATCTGCAAAAATTCATGCATATTAATGCATGAAGAAGTGTTTGCACTTCTTATAGGTACTGGAAATATTTATTTGGCATAATAATAATTGCAAAATATTATTAACAAATTGTTGAAAAAAAAAAAAACTGTTCAACAAATTTATGGTAAGTCAACTTTTTTTTTTATGAAAATGATTCGTTCATTTTTCTGAATACGTATGAATTTTTTCAGATTTTTATCTTTGGTTTGAATTTTTTTTTTTATATGAAAAAAATGTATAGAAAAAGACAAAATTCAAACTAAAGATGAACAGTTGAACAATTTTTTTTTTCAACAATTTGTTAATAACATTTTGCAATTATTACTATGCCAAATTAATCTTCTCAGTACCTATAATATGCATGAATTTTTTCGCTTTTTTTATACTATCGAGAAGTGTTTGCAATTCCCTCTCCATTTCGTCGAATTTAGGCGAAATGGACACCACGCGCTGTAGCTATCTTAAATATGTATTGATGCATTTTCGTTTCAAAAATAATTAACGATTTTTTAAATATTTTATCGAAAGTAAAAACGTCGAAAATTTTTATCGGGGAAAAAAATAAAAGTCTATCGAAAAAATGAAAATAAAGGCAACGTGAAAATTTCCAATTTTCCATTTTTTTATTTTTATTGATCATTCTTTTCCCAAGTGTTCGGTCATTATTTCTTTGAATGTTTTTATTTATTTTTTCTGCACTCGTAGCGTCTTCGTATTCACAAAGAAAATATTCATATTCAACGTTTAAAATGATTATCGGTTTGATAAATATGAAAAAAATCACTTTCTCTGGAAAGTATCGCACACGCGCAGCCCGTCGGAAAATATACAAACATCCCGAGAGATATGCAGTATTCACAACAAATGCATACAGATTACTAATGAGTCACTCTTAGGTAAAAAAAAATAAAAAATGTGTTCCTTTTTTACAATTTGCTATTTGATATTCCATTTCACGATTCAGCGACGTAATTACTGTATTTACCTAATTTAAATTTAGGTGAATTTCATTTTACATTATTTGCGTTTCCTCCGATCAGAATAATTCGGTTGGAATAAATATTAAGTCGCAGTTGGAACAAAAAAAAATGTTAACACTTGTATGTTGTTGTAAATATCGTCTATTTAATACCGCAAAGAACATATAGTGATTTTTACTCCGCATTTAATGACTTTTTTCCCAAAGCCTAACCTGAGATTCAAAATAAGTAACAGTTACTCTCTTCCCAATAGAGATTTTGCTTCTACCGCGTGGTCTTTGGCACACATAAATTTTTGTTAACTCCGTAACACCATACATATTTTCACACCGCTTTAACGCCGCGCGAGGGTCTGGGAGATGGAATGTGTTCGTGAAATCGAATTGGAATCGATTTCTATTGAAGGACAATATCGATATAATAAAAAGTATAGAAATTCTGCGTATTTTAAAGGGTTAAGGTATTTCTCGTGGCACCGCCACGTCAAACGAGTACGAGAACATCGTGTAAACTAAGGTGAATCCAAGTTAATAAGTTCCTACTTTACGCAGAAAACATATATACAATATTGAATTTACAGAAATTTAACAGAAAAATTGTTACACAGTTTTTGTGAAATTAATTTTGTATAATTACAATTTAAACGTGACGCATGAAAATTCATTTTATTTCTCGATAAAAACTTTACGAATTCATCAATGAATCAATGAATTTATGATGATATTTATCGTTTACAAGATATAGTAATTTATTTACTAAAAAAAGTCCGCGGTTCGACATTAAATAAACTTTTCCTCCGATTGGGAAATCGATATGATAAAAATTCTTTGGTGATCTAAAAAAAAAAAAATGTGATTGATTTACTAAAACGGTTGGATAAATGGTGTCAACTGCATATTTTATAATTCCCATTTTACTACTAAATTCTGACAATTTTATATGAAACTAAAATAAGAACAATGCGTTTGCGGCGTTTCCTTCTATTGTTTCAAACTTATATACATATTCTTATGCTTATACACAAACTTCTATAAAATTGTAAGAATTGGGAATAAAGTTAAAATGAAAAAGAATTTGCCGTTGACACCATTCGCCCGGAGTCGTGAATTCGTAAAACAGACTTCGACAAATAAAATACGCTATTCCTCGTAAAAATCGATCAAGAATTACCGATTCAACTTCGCAAAAACTGCATAAAAATATGCCAGTCGATTATAAACGTAAACTGGGTTACGAAATTCAATATTAAAAATGCAATATTACACTTTTTTGTTTTACCTAAAATACAAACTCTTTAATACGGATCCATCGTAGTTTACACAAATTTGTCGTTTAATAGGCGTGCAAGCAATATTTGCAAAGGTTGAAAAAGTACCGCAAAGACTGCCAGAAATTTGTTTTTTTTACTAAACGTTTAATCTCAACTACCCGGGAAAATATTTCAAGCCTTATACCGGTTTACACTATAGACACTGTTTATTGATCTGGTGGCGATATTACGGCTGAGCATATAACCCCCTTCTCTCGACGGCGTGTACACGCGTTTTATTCCTCAAAGGCACGTGTGTACACCCGTTACCGATAACGCAACCTGAAAGTGCAACTCCGTGGGACAAAAGGGATTCAAAACAAAAAAAGAACTCGAGATAGCGGAAGAGAGGCGTAGATATATTCCCGTGTCCTCTACGCCGCTGGGTCGCTGTGCGCAATCTGTAAAATTGCTACACGCTTCCACAAGCAAAAACGACAAGCACCACACATACATAAAGGGGAAAAAACGGAGAAAAGAGAAGAAGGACAAGAGGAAATACGAACAAGGCTTCTCGTACCGGTGGGTATTATTTACATGCATAATTTGGCGAGAGCCCTTTCATCAAGAACACACTCGCACACATCGCGTTCTCTATCTTCCGCAATGATGAGACTCGTAAAAGTCTAATAGCATTGTACATCGTTCTCTATTTCTCTTTTCATTTTCCTTTTATTTCGCATTCCTTTTTCTTTAATTATAGGTCACAATTGGAATGTGCGATATATTTCGGAGTGTCGAGTCGCGTAATTGGAAATGGCAGAAGAACGATGGACGACAGGGACGAGAGAGGCCCCAAGGGAGGTCAACCTCGGTGTACAGAGACTCGATATTTTTGTTAGTTTTTTTTTTCGACTCTACTCTTTGTCGTATCGCGTATCGCGCGAAGGAGGATCGTAGCGGCCCCGAACCTTTGAAAGCGGAAGACCCACGGAGCTTTTTCGTGACCCGGTGTGCTAACGAGAGGGTACAATAAACAAAGGCGGGACGGCCAGCGAGAGATGGGTTGGTTAGATATACCCCCGCTGAGAGACACATATAGGACGAGCTGAAACGGTAGCTTGCCAGAGGAATCAGCGATTCTCTTTACCTGCATGAAAAAGCTTCGAATCTCCCGAAGCATATCGGTATCATCGCTCCTTCGAGAGACGCGAAAGAAAAATTTTATACGTTAAACGAATCCAATTATCCGAGCAAAAATCATCGGTACGCTCAGTTGGGAATTGAGCAGCGGAAACTCGAGGAAAAGCCGGATGGTTATTTTTCGATTGAAAACCTATCAAACAAGTCATTGCCGGGGTAAAGATCGGCCGGAGAGCTTTTCTCGAGGGGGCATTACGAAGCGAAGCTCCGGACCCCCGGTGAGCTTCCGATGAGTAAACAAGAAAGTTTCGCGTCGAGCGAATTGATTCGAGGTGAGTTTGAGTTAAAATCGAAGAGAAAAGTCCATCGGGAGACAGAGGCGAGATGCGAGAGAAAGGAGAAAATCGGTACAAAAGATAAACGCAAAAGCGGAATAACGTTTTCAGTAAACTAACCGAGTTGTTAACTATATCGGTTAGTGCGGCGAACAAAACCGGGTGTGAAACTTGACTGGCGGGAAAGGTCCGCGTGGGAGAGAGGAGAGGACTTCTGGTATTGATAATAGATTGAATGGCTGGCGAACGAAAGTAAACCAATCGCGAAGTGTCGGGAAAACGGCTGTAGAGTAGCGTCGACGAGCGATATCGCGCGACGGAATGGCAGGCTGATATACCGCTATACTCCTATATGTATGTAGCAAACGTTATTACGTATATAACCGTGAAAAGCACCAGCGATCGGTTTACACGTACTTTAGAGAGTTTTCTTTGAAAACTCAACTGAGATTGACGCTGTGATAGTATTTTGAAGTCCGTTAAACGATTCTAGCGAAAGATTCGCCGAGCAAACTATTTCCGGATGTTTCTTATTCCATTTTTACTTTCAATGCCATTTTTCACTGTCAAACAGATATTTTCGTTGAGTTTTCCTTCCGCGAATGGTTATTCGAAAAAAGTAATGAAGCTTCCGAGTATTTTTGCGCGGAGATAATATTTTCAGATACGTTAAACGAGTTAAACGGGAAGCCGAGGAAACTTTGTTCGGATGTTTCATACTCCATTTTTTAGTATCGGCGCAACTTTGCGATATCAAAGGGATGCAATTTTTAATTAATTTTTTTTTTTTTTTCACAACCAAAGTTATTCGAAAATGAAGTAACGAAGAAGCAATATTTCCTCCGCAAATTTTTTCCGTAGTTAATCGAGTGGAAAAATCAAGCTGCCGAGTCTGATGCCCGCACAATGATAGTATTTAACAATCGGAATGAAAAGTCGAGAAAATTATTTCCGGATGTTCTTTGTCCCATTTTTTAAATTTCACCGAAACATTTCATTATCAAACAGAAGTATTTTCTTTTAGTTCGTTAACGCCGATAGTTATTTGAGTAATAAAAATAAAAAAATGAAGGCGCTGTGGACGCCGCGTAATAAAGAGAGATTGGGAAGGGAGGGGAAATCCACCAAAGTGCAGTCACGTCAAATCAGTAAAGGATTGTTTGAGATCACTGGCCCATGAGTGAATGTCCCCTGAAGCGCGAAAATAACCGCTCCGTTGACACAACGATATCTCCCTTTCTCTCTCGAAGCTTTGTTATATACAGCACAAGGCCGATCGGATGAACCCCCTTCCCTGCCTCAGTTCAATATCAGAGCCCAAACTGTCGTTCCATCAACTCGGCCCAATATCCAAATTCCATCAGAGAGATAACTGTGGATCATCAAAGGCTACAAGGATACACAGTTAGGGTAATAGAGGCGTAGAAATGTAGACGAGAAAATGTCAACGCCTGTATCACACTGAATATATTACTCCTCTATTTCCTATTTTCTTCCTCTATCGTGTCAAACGAAACTCGAACGAAGTTCTCGCACCGGTATGAAGCCTCTACCGCCGTGCCTCGCTGTCGAGTCCAATTCGGAGTGAAAGTCTTTGTCGAAAAAGATAAAAAAAAATAAACAAAAACTCGTTGTCTCCGATGTTACGCGACACGCGGGGGAAAAAAAAAGAAGAGAAAAGAAAAATCGGCTCGATAGCGGCATAAAAAGCCTGCGCAGAAATTTTCGTACGGGCCGAAGCCCATTGTGATCCGCGTGGACCGTGAGAGGTCATCGACGAGTCCCTGGTGCTCTGTATATATAAAAATGTACCATGCGCATACGTCGCGCCCGGTTTCACCTCCGACAACATACTATAACGAGAAAGAGAGAAATAAATAAAAAGCGAAAAAAAAAAGAAAGAAAAACAAGGATGGAAGTAAAGAGAACAGAGTAGATTCAGCGTCGGGCGAATATTCCGCATCCCTCTCGCATAGCGTTCGCTTCTTTTCCAACAGCCGCGCGCGAGAGCCCGGGGCCACTTTTTTTTTTTTTTGTTCATCTCTCTCTTTGTCTGATTTAAATATTCCGCGCTACTGGAGCGTCATAGTTTCCGATTAAAATTATTCGCGTTTTTTCTTTTTTTGAAATTCTTATTTGTTCGACGAAGCGTGTTTTTTTGTTAAATGAAAAAAAAAAAAAAAACAAAAGGAAAAAAAAGCCGATTTCTCTATCTCGTTTGTGCGGAATCAGCGCGGCAAAATTTGCCGTGCGGCCGTTCAACGTTTGGGGGTTTCGTCGGCTCCGCTACTCTCGGGTGATTCTGCCCCCCCCCCCCCCCCCCGCGAACGTGTGTCCTACTTACGATTAGTTCTCCGCCCGAAACTCGGGCGATTCAACTTAACTGTCGGAAATAGGTATTGGATAGAGCATAGAAACGACATATATATATGTATACAAATACTCACACTTCTATCGCTTTGTTCCAGTTGATTATGTAGCCAGATAAGACGAAGGTCTCGATGTGAAGCACGTGGATGTTGCCCCTCTCCGTACCGACGTAGAGCCATTTGCTTTGAAGAGGTAGATGCATGCATGTTATCCTGCCAAAAAAAAAAAAAAAATATATATATAGATAATGACAAAACTGATGTATTCTTCTCGCAGCGCTATAAAATGCATGAAACATTTTTTTTCGGCTTGGATAACGCGAATAAAAGAGGTCTTGACGATCCGTGAGTTGATGGCTGATGGGTACTCGAAAGAGAGACTTTTAAGTGCGCGCATAGAGTGAATATCAAAGAGGATACAAAAAGAAAAAAAAAAAGAGGAGAAAGGAAACGTCTCCAACGTGGGGAAAAAAAAAAAAAAAAATTTGTTCCGTCGGAGCGATATTCAACTACTAGTTGCTGGGATGGCAAGTGTACAGCCGCAATCAATGCAGATGTGGACTGGTCCACCTACGGAGGTTGGTAGTAGCAACCGAGGGGGGGAAAGAAGAACGGTTTCTGCTCCACCCCGCCGTTGCTCACGTTTTCCAGCGTTCCACTCCCGGCCCCGAGGCTCACCCACGCGCCCGTTTTCCTCATCGTACTCTTCTCTCCTTCATTTCACCCTCGTTCGACGCTCGACTCGCCACTCTCTCTCTCTCTCTCGCTCTCTCTTACTCCGTATCTATCTCCGGTATCTATCCATCTCGTTCTCCCCCCGTATAGCGAAGTTCAACTCATTGTCTCCGTTTTACGCAGCGGCGCGCAAAACTCTACAACCGCGCGCCGGGAGGACTGGCCAGACGATGGAAACCCGATATTATCGCATATCTGACCCGTTCCGGGGCCACGTAGCCGCGGCAAAGCGAAAACCCCCTCTACGAACAATAATCGCGCCGCTGTGGATCGTCACGCTAAAAGCAGAGTAGGCATGGCGTGTGATATCGTCGTTGTAGATTTACACCGGAACTTGTTACGCAATTAGCGTGAGAAATCCTCGTCGAACACGTTTTTCGTTAACGTTGTAAACTACGCTACGAGGCTTGTGTACCATAGGATTTAGGAAGAACGCTTGTGCGGAGCTTTTCGGCACCATTCCAAATCGGGCAAAGCTGATTTTTCAAAGTAGAACAACTTTCCGCGTCGTATACAAGGGCTCTAACAACGCCGGATTACTAATGGTCGTTTTCGTTGCCAAAGGACAAACGGACGAAAATCGCAACATTGACCTTAAGAGAGGAGGAAAACCGCAGGCATGATATATCCGAGGAAAGGGGATATAATGCAGACGTAAAATAGTACGCGTTTATTACGGCGCCGAGAGAGTGCGGGAGGATTCCCACGCTGGAGGTCTGGGTCACCCGCAACCCACCCGGAGAGAGAGAGAGAGAGCGAGAGAGAGAGCCCCTTCTGGCTGTATTTCGAGGAGTTACGATCGACATTGGATCGTACACCACAAGTAGCAAACCAGTGGATAAAACCGATACTGGTCAGCCGTCGCTGCGGGGGTCGGGCCCTCGTTTTCCGCTATTTCACTCTCATCCGTCCCGACTCCTCTACTTCAGAGACAAAACCCGCGAGACCGTCAAAGCCTTTGGAACTTATGCTATTCTTTTTTTTTTATGGCTTCCTTTCGTACGGAGTTCGTCCCCTTTTTACGATCCCCACCGTCACCCCGATTACGTCCGGAGACGACTTACCCCCTTTACTGTACAACATTCGCACGCTGCTACGAGGAAACTGCGGAAAACCTGTCTATACACATTCGGTATATTGGCCTGAACCTCGGAAAAGGTTCGTACCGCTTCTAACGTTATGAGGCATTTACTCGGAACGAGTACACGCCACAACCTCACCATACACAGTCGTCGGTCCTTTCCACGGAGACTGCTTTTTTCTTTTTCTACCGGATAATCATCGTCAGTCTCCGGAAAAATTACCTTGAAATTCGACGATTTGATACGCCAGCGTGCGCGTGACTAAACGGTCACCCATCCAAGTACCGACCGCGAACGGTAGTGCTTGACTTTGGAGACCGCCGAAGCAACGCATCAACCGCGTACCCATCGTTGCCTTTTAAACTTGTATGATATATCGCGATATTTATTATCGCCGCACGTTGAAACAACAACATATATGTTATCCGTACCTTTCACGTTGAAATTTCAGACTCTGCACAACCTGCGGTATTTTTTGCCTAAAATTCCAGAGATGCAAAGTGTCGTCGGCGGTCGCCGACAATAAACCACCTTCGTTAACGAGAAACTGCAACTGAATAACCGCCGCGCCGCCGTCGTGTTTGATGTGCACGTCGACACCCGGGGTTCCCAAACTGTTTTTGTTATTTTTTTTCGGTTTAACAGTGTCAAGAAAAATATAAAAATTCTTATCAAGTTTTTTTTTTTTTTTTTACGATTCGATTGTTCGGCGTTTGCGAGCAAAGGATACATTCGTAGAGAGCCCGTTTTAGTGCCGATAGCGAGAAGCTTCTGCACGGGATCAAACGCCAGAGCAGTCGGTTGATGTGGAAATCCATGCCTAAACGTCTGCAACACGCAAATAACAAAGAGAATTGGATCTCTCGTCGTCTATACTGTTCTTTGTTTTCGTGTTTGTTTTTTTTTTTTTTTTTTTTTTTCCATTTTTCACTTCAGCGAGTGATATTTATAACCATCACGCGTCGGATCGAAAACGTTTCGCTATTTCTGGCAATATTGTGGAACGAAAAAAAAATTATTTGGATAGTTTTGCCGATCATGGAGCGTAATTTTCTCTAATCCCGTGTGAATCACAACGTTGACAATGTATTCTCATTCGAAACGGTTGTAATGGATTTTATTAATTTATTTTTCCTTTTCGATACAAATATTATTTATTCGAATAGATAAATGAGCCCAAAAAGGGGAGGAGGGGGGGGGGGATTTTTCAATCGTCAACGTTTTGCCAACGTTCGAGAAAAGGGATCAATAGGTACAACTCTTTTCTCGGAATCATCTTTCACGCGGGCGATTTAACAACGATTAGTATATTAATGCGGCTTCACGGCGCATGTGGAGCTCCGGTCCGAAGGCAAATTCTCCTCCACACAAGTACAAGACTCGAATTTTCCGTTTTTAGCATTACTTTTTTTTTGGGGATTTTTTTTTTGTCCATTTCACTATACCCAATGTATATATTTGTAATTTTGTCGGTTCTACTTGTAAAATAGATCGAAACAGTTTGTAAAAGTGGAACATTTGACTGTAGCGAGTAGTTCGAGGTCGTCGCTAAATGTCACGCTTAAATATCGGCTTTATATGTATTATCGCACGAGTTGTTACTGACCTTTTTAACTTGAAAATGTTCAGATCTGAGTGTCTCGATGATCTCTTGATCGGGTTTAACCTGTTGAGCGACCGACGATCGAAAACCGTCGAGAACCCCTTTGATCGTGAACTTCTTCATCGCTGCTCGGGGAAGGGGGGGACGTCACTTTGCGGCGCACTTTTATTTGTGAAAAAAATCACATGTAACGTTTGTAATAATTTTTTTTCGTTTCTCTCCGTTTCCGTTTGCGAACGAACGGAAATTCGTGTTCTGGCGCGCTTTACTGGCCCGACGGTGCTCTACCGTTAACAGTCGAACGAACCGACTAGGATTGACTAGAAATAATATTCGATCTTCCCCTCTCCTTTGTTACTGCACACACGCGTAGCCAATTATTTTCACGAATAATTTATCGACCTTTTTTCACCGTGTGTGTTTGTGTGTGTCAGTGTGTGTATGTATGCGTTTTCTATTAGAAAAACCGTCGAGTCGCGTTTGTCACGCACAAAAATTTTCTCCCGCTGACATTGTTCTCACCGACGATTCGTGACAAATGTCACTTTTCGATAACGCGAGAACTCCCTCTCTCTCTCTCTCTCTTGGCTCTCTCCGCGGAAACAAACGTCCTACATTTTGGAATTATTGAAATGTGACGTCAGCGCGTAAAACAATTGTATTTGACCGTAACGAACGCGACATTAGGAACGAGGGGAGAGATGCTACGTGCTCGCGTACCGAACGTCGACAAATTCCCCGACTTCTATTCCGCACATAAAAGCTGCGTGGCAAGGGTGTTTTGGTAGATGACAGCAATGCAGTGTTGTTTAATCGTGCCAGATCAATAACTGGCAACAGGCTCGCGCGGACACTTGTGAAGCTGAATATCTATGGTCCGATACGCACGTATCGACCTCTACTGCGCATTGGGGCGTCTTCCACGTTGGATTATAATTATCTACTTTCTATCTCGTCAGATAAACGAGATAGTCTCACCGTCGTCGCGAATATACGAGAGAAGACGAGGTAATAGACGACGAATCCTAGAGAGCCGCACATTCGATGATTCTTCGAATAATCGAACCTCGACTTTTCGTTATCTTCGAGATAATGATGCACCAATCGTTTCCGATTCCCCTCCCCCTCTCAACAACCGGATGTTCCGCATTCGTGTGTAAACAAAACTTTAACTTTGATAATATCGAAATAAACTAAACAACACATCGCGCGCGCACACGCTTGCACACGCTTAGGTAAGCAGACGGTTTGTTAACTTTTTTTGTTGTTTTTTTCTCTCTTCGCTTGTTAAATCTTAACTTTGTGTACACTTTGGTGTCAGGGCTTTTGAATGCTGTGAATGAAAGAAAAAAGAAAAAAAAAAAACGAATCTACCGATGTCTGTGATACGAAGAAGCGCTACGATATTGAAGAGGTTTCTGCGACCGCTCGGCAATAACCTACTGAAATATGGTGATCTTTGTGAATTATTTTCTTTTTTCGTAATAGATCACGAAAAAATCGAATGCAATGTTTAAAATGTTTTTTTTTTTTTCACGCAAATCTGGTTTGGGTGAATTGTTTCGTACCAGTGGCATGATACTTGATGGAAAAATTTATTCGACCAAATTACAGGCACAGTCGCGGAAAAGATGCTCGACGATTTGGACGAACGGCTCGTATGGATAGACATGGAGGTACCATCGCCAAGTCTTATTGTTTCAATCGTTCATTTTATTATTGTATTAAATTCATATGTTTTTTTACGCAGATGACTGGACTTGACATAGAAACGTGTCATATTATGGAAGTCGCTTGTTTAATCACTGACGCAGAATTAAAAATAGTTAGCGACGACTTCAATGCGATTATTCATCAGCCGGACGATTTGTTGGAAAATATGAATGACTGGTGTTTGAAACAACATGCAAAAGTATGTCGTACAATTTATTTCAATTTTTTTTCCCATATATTTAATATACTTTTGATTTTTTTTTTTTCTTCCGCAGAGCGGCCTCACAAATGCGTGCAGAGCGAGTAAAATTTCCCTGGAAACGGCGGAGCAGGAGTTGCTACAATTTGTAAAGCGCTATGTACCGGAAGGAAAATGTCCGATAGCGGGAAATTCCGTTTACATGGACAGATTATTTCTCAGAAAATACATGCCAACGGTAGATAGTTATTTGCATTACAGAATCGTCGATACGTCAACCATCAAGGAATTGACGAGGCAAGATACATTTTTTTTTTTATATATTCAATATTTCATTTTTTTTTTTCAAATAAATCGAACAACGACGACGACGAAATTCAACGATACGCTTGATATTTTTCAGGCGATGGAATCCAGAAGGTTACAGAGGAGCACCAAAGAAAAATTTCACTCATCGAGCGATCGACGATATACGAGAGAGCGTCGCGGAATTACAGTATTATAAGAATAACGTATTCAAGACTAACGATTGTCTATGACATTAATAATATAGGAAAATAAACGATTATGATTCTTAATTCCGCACACGGGACGACTCGACCAATAGAATGAGGTCAATTTTCCATCGACACTATCGATTCGTCGATTTATTCGTTCGCGAAGTTTACGCTATAACCTTAAAAAAGAAAATTTCGGAAAGAGAGAAGATTTTCGTCCGTCACGTGGCAGCAAGCGACTCCACGTGCCGTCGACATTCGGGATCCCGCCCCTGGTACGCGGGTAAATGCACGTAGTTATTACGTATGCGCGCACTCTTCAATTCTCGTGACCAATGAAAACTCGACGACAGAACGCGGAATAAATACCGTCATCTGGATTTCGGGTTGTTCTACGTTATGTTATCTATTTATATACATAATGCTCCGCCGGGCGAGCTGCACACAGAAAAATGTTTGCCTCAGGATATTAAATAAACTAAGAAAAATCCATTATTATTATCTTAGAAATCATAATTTTTCCCGATAACTCGCATGGGCGCGCGTCCACTCCGTATCTTTTTTTTCACTCTCTCCCCTTCTTTCTCTCTGCGTCGTGCCGCTGGTTTCATGTGTAGCGTATCTATATTCACGAACATCGGGGAGGTGGAAAATTTGCGGGAAAATGTTGTCATGAGGCATTGATATGTTCAGATATTTTTTTATCATCAGGTATAACTATCTAAAACTGCATAATTCGTATCTACGAGGCACCTTCTTTCATATAATTAATAAGAGTTACTTAAAAATATCGCTAATAAATATAAATAGATGAGGAAATACTCCTTTTTCGTTTTCGATCTTATTTTGTTGTTTATAATACATCCAAAAATGGGTTAAACGAGCTTCGTACGAAGCAGTGTTCTGTGGAAAAATGTAAGTAGGATACGGATTACATACGTTCGATGGAATTTCAATTGAAAATAAACAGCCAAAGCATGCGTATCAGTAACCAAGGTTTTGTTTTTTCATAAAGTTTACGATACTTAATATGACTCTTACATTATGCCCATCGACCGCGTTTTATTTCCATTCGCTACTCGACAATCTCTTTGTCTCAATCGAATCAATGTTATTTCGAATATCGCGCTCTCATTCCGACGATTCTCATTGGCCGAAGCCTAGTGTTGCTGAAACAACCGAAAGGGTGCGTCTCGAACTTAGTTCGCGCTGGCCGCAGTCAGCAGCAGTTTCCGCGCGAGGCGGGTGTTGTCGTTATTCATTTTTTCACGTGTGGAGGGTGTTGTTTCTGTTTGGAATACTTTGGTGGTAAACCGCGAAAATGCCGCCGAAGAAGCGGGACAAGGAGTTGGACGGGCAAAAGGCACCGCGAATGGATCAGATACAGGCGGACCATGAGCTCTTCCTTCAGGCTTTCGAAAGTGAGTACCCATTTTTTTTCTCTTCTCCTCGCATCTCCATTCGTACATTTCGCGCACCCTTTGCCCGGAGATTGTTAATATCGCGATACGACACAGTCTCGATGTATTTACGAAATTTTGTCACAGAGCTCGATTATTATTTGATAAGAATTCAACATAACCCCCATTTGCGCGAATCCGAGGGAGAGATACAGACCGCCGCGGCGCGCGTCGGGTCACTTACCTCCCACCTCGGTACGCCGATCGCGCGCGGACACCTGTCATAATTTTGCAACTAGATACGTTTTTACTGACTCCTATATCATCATCATTCCCGATGTACGTTCCACCCGAAAATTCAGGCCTTGACGAGAGGCTGATATACTTTTTGGCTCTACAGGATGGAAACCGCGCGTCTTCCTATCACCGTATCATTGCGGTCGACCGAAAATCATTTTTTTCCCAACTTCCCATTGTTGTAAAATGTTTCTGTTGGCGGATTGATAATCGCGATTCCATTCGCCTCGATCACGATTGTTTTTTTGTTTCTTTCTTTTTTATGCCTTCGATAGAAAGTCGTGCGGCGATTGGTCACCGAAGTCTCGTTAAAAAAAAAAAAAAAAGGTCTACTTGTTGATATTTTCGATAAAACAATATTGAAGGGGTTAAGTCTCGAAAAATAACGTTGATCGTTTGAGACTGTAGGTGGAATGGCAGCAAAGATCAACCGAGTATTTTGTCGTCTCGCGAATTATCGGATATAGCTATCAATTACAGATGACGATAGTAATTGGTCCTCGGGAAACGCAACCGAAAGGCAGTTCTGTCGAGTTGCAAATTCAATTTGTTTTTCGTTTCATCACGACGCGCAGTCGCCCTCCTTTATTTTTTTCGCTTACGATACGCTATTCTCGTCCGTACCAACGCGGCGTGAGAACGCTGACATCCTGGAAGCAACACTGCGATCGTTACGTCTTTCGATTTTCACAGATAAAATCGGACTTTTATTTTGTTGTTGAAACTAGTAATTTGTCGAATCGATCATTTACCGAAGCTATAACCGCGATTACTAAATCGTATTTTGTTTAAAAAATATAATAAAAAAAAAAGAACGGGATCAGAGCGGTTTAACCTGCCAGAATTGTAACAAGGCTGCCGCCGCAGGCTTCTCGTATAGACGAGAATAAACAAGTCATCATCTCCCGTTCTGAATCACAGAAGGATCAAATTTTTCAGAGTTCGACTCGATTCTTTAAAGCAATCCAGTGACTCTTTCGTTTTTGAGAAACTATCGGCCCTTTTGCCATCTGCCGGACGGACGCGGAACTAAAATTAAAGCGTGACGCGAGGTCACATACGGAATATTTTTTATTTGATTCCGTAATCAATCAATTTACGCTACATATGAAACGCATTGTTTGTTTGTTTTTTTCAGAACCCACGCAAATATACCGATTTCTACGAACGAGAAATCAAATTTCTGTGAGTACTAAAAAAAATTATTCTCGCACGCATCTTCCATTAATTAGCACTTATTTTTTACTGACAAAAATGTTAATCGAGCGACGAAAAGAAGCGACAACGAATAATCGAGTCAACGATTGGCACTTCCGGTATTTTAATGGGAACAACGGTTCGCGAACTATCGCGTTGTTTTAGTTTTTATTTAAAATTCTCAAAGCAGAATTTATACGAAATATTTGCGATGGGTTGATGGTTTTTTTTTTTTTTTTTTTTTTTTTTCAACCGTCCAACCAAAGTGAAGCGTTTCAACTACGCGTTCATTTCTAACAGAATTGTTTTTTTTTTTAATATTATTTCGAAGGTAGGTATGTCATTCACATTAGTACATTATCTTTTATTGATTCCACCTCTGTTATCGCAACACAAAAATCAATATCAATAATATTAACCATCATAAATATTGAACGTAAATATAAATTTTTATCAATGTCTTTTTTCGCTTTTCAGCCGATATTTCTATACAGAAACTTGTCCTACATGCGTCAGCGAATGTCGAGAACTCACAAGTCTCGTCGGGGATTCAGAATCGACACGATCCTGGAAAGATTGTTGTCGAAAAACAAACAAGAGCAAAATCCCGGCGTTCGCGGCTACATGACCCTAACATTTTTAGGCTTTTACGACAAGAAAGGTAACGTCGTCATAATTATCACGATTAATTTACATGGTGTCTAGTGGTCCTGGAAGTCCTGGAAAAGTCCTGAAATATCCTTACATTTCTTCGGTGATCCTTGCATTTTTTTCTTATCGTTCCCTTAAATTCCGATTAAAATTTTTTTTTTTAACCCTTCCAGTCATTACCTTTAAATGGTCAGCTTGGCAATAAAATATAATGAAGAAATTCTGAAAAAAATAGTAGAGTAGTCTTGAAGGGTTGATGGTTCAAAGATATTTTTTTTTCCGCAATTTCGTATTGTTATGAACAAAAGAATCTAACGGTGTAGGTAAAAAAGTAAAATTCTTCCTTACGCGAAGTGTTGAAATGTTTTCCTGTATTTTTTTTCAAAACCTTTAAAGCTTTATTTCGACGTTCGAGCCGCTAGTCATGTGATGCACAATAAATCGATTTACACGCTTCATATCAATGTCGCAAAAGAAAAATACATATTGTTTTTTTATAATTTTATTTATTTTTACTTTTCTTTAATGGCCTTAAGTATCTCGAAAATGTCCTGGAAAAGTTCCTGAATTTTGAATGGACCTTTTACTGGACGCCATGGTTAAGCCAAACAAATTGTGTGTCTGTAACGGCGTTTGTTTCTGCAGTCGAAGGATCCCAAGATCCGGTAAAGGTGGAAACCCTTTTGTTAAAAATCTGCCACAAGAAACGAAAAGACGTCAGCTCGCCAATAATGCAGGTATGTAAGGCAATCAGGTTGACTTCATTACTTCAAGCGTTGACATTTATTTCTTATCTATTCTTCGTTGTGACATTAACGACATATCAAATTTAATTGTGTCACTGAATCAGAATTAGGGGAAAAAAATATAAATATTTTGATACCCTGCGTTCATTGATTGATGCCTTCGCAATTTTTAAACGGGCAACAGATTTCATTGAAAGTTTTCTTCGAATTACGACACGTCGGTTCTAAGATATTTTTTTTTTACTCAGGTATCCGTAGGCACCAGCGAAGTGCCGATAAATCCATCGGAAAATCAACCACCGCCAAAGGCGCCAACAATTTCAATACCGAACGAGTCGTTCAGCTTGAACAACGGCCACATTGCTAAGACCTATATGCTCTTGTTGAGGGTATATTGCACGTCGAATAGCGCTTGTCTCATACATAACTGTGATTTAGATGGTACGTACAATGATAAGAAGAAGAAAAAAAACAGAGTGGCCACTGTCAGGGAATATTCTGTGAATTTTTTCTAAGCTATACAAAGAACATAAATCGAAAATCCGTTATAACTATTGATAATCATTCGGCATTCTATTCACCATAGATACTTTGTCAGAGAAATGGCGGGGAATTTGTTTTGCTTCCGATTTAGTGGCCACTCTGAAAAATAAGCTTGAATATGTTTTGCTACGATAAATGTAATTTATAATTACAGAACCCGCGCAGAAGAGACGCAAATCATCGCCGGGTTCAATGAAAACTAGCAGCGACGAAGTAAAGCTCTACGGATCGGAGCTCATCGTATACGACAAACACAATCGCTGTCTCTTGACCGACGGTGATTACGAATTGGGTTTGCAGGAAGTTCAAACAAACGTGAGATCGAGTCCAAAGAAACACAACTCTTGGGAGGCGATAGCCGACATAAAAGAGTGCGGACCCTTCGAGGTATTCAGTAGGGGACCTACACTCAAATTTAGACTTAGTTGGACAACGGAACCGAGCATCGGATTGGTCGATAGGCCGCCGCTTATACATCCACTGCCCAATGGAGATAACAAGGAAAATCGACCGGGTAACAGTGAGTTTACTGTCTATCGTTTTTAGTACATCAGGCGTCGTTAATACGAGAAGAAGAAAAAAATCGGTTAAATTGTTATTATTTTATTATTAAATGAAATTCAAAGGTATACGATGAAAATTGACCTATCGGCAGTAACTATGGGACGTTTGGTATTAAATTTGGCGCGAATCCAGAAAGGGAGTTTAAAAGTTACGAAACTGTTTGTTTTATATTTTTTTGACAAATCAATCGTATTTGTTACCTTTTACGGACATTTCGAACAATCGAGCTGCAACACTGCACACACATTCTTCATTTTTATTGGCAACATTTTTTTGTCCCCGCTGCCAGTTCCATATTTTATTCAAGTGTTTGACGAGAATGTTTGACATTAAGTTTCGCGGGAATCGATAGAGTGATGGAAATTTTAGGAAATTGTATATATTTCGAAAAATATCGAAGCGGAATGAAATTTTAGCTCAAACTTCATAATTCGCATTCAATATAATCACAAAGTTTCAACGCTTGTTTTTCACGATAGTTTTCATTTCTACAACTTACGATTAAATAAAAGTACACATTTATACATTGCTTCTTTCTTCAATTGCATTTACCGACAAATCGTTCTGAACGGGCAATCCACCCAAATTACAGGTATATGCTTTCGCGTAGAAGCGTTGTGAGAATTAATGAGCGCGCAATGTGCAAATTTTCTTTTTACAGATTTTTTAATTGATCTTTCGTAATTAATATCTTTTTCTCACGTTTTGCAGCTGACTTGGATCGTTGTTCCGGTAATCACAACAACAACAATAACAACCACACATCACTGCCGAATCCTAGTCCCTTGACGCCATCGAAGATGTCGGTGTCCATCGAGAAGATAGATTCATCCGGTGGAACGCAACAGATCGTTTATCAATTTCTCTACAATAATAACAGTCGCCAACAGACCGAGGCATGCGAGGATCTTCATTGTCCCTGGTGCTCTCTGGATTGTGGCAAACTTTATTCGCTATTGAAACACCTCAAGCTTTGCCATTCGCGATTTACCTTTACTTATGTGGTGGGTAATGCAATGATCTCGCGTAGATCGATGATAAATATTCAACGATGATAGCTAATACTGTATTTTGTGATTTTTTCTTAATTTTCCAGCCTATTCCTCAAGGCGCCCGCATAGACGTTGCGATAAACGAATGTTACGACGGCTCGTACGCCGGTAGTCCGCACGAACTTATATCTCAACCGTCGGGCATAGCATTTTCGCGAACGGGACCGACGAGACGCACAAGCGTTACGAATATTCTCGTTTGCAGGCCGAAGAGAACAAGACCGAGTCTCTCGGAGTTCTTGGAACTCGATGAAAACGAATTTGAGAGTCAGCGACCCTACATAACGGGACACAATAGGTAATTGGCCTCAATCGTTGAAAAAACGAAGAATAGACTAAGCGTTCGCGCTCTGGGATAACACAAGTATTCACTCGGGATCTCATTCAATATCGTCGCAATGCGGAACGCTTTTTATATATTTAATGTCCGAAAAATTGGCTTTCTTCGTGTTTTCATCTTCTTTTAGCTTTGGCTTCGTCCAATAGAAAATAGTTCATTATTGTTTCTGCATTCTTTGAAATCGAGTCTTCGTCGATAAAAATGGACAAAGAACGTTATTTATCTCGATCCCGGCCGATTACTTTACCTTGAGAATATTGTAATATTCTTAAGAAGGGTCTATTGTTACATTCCCAGAAAAACGTGAGATTCGGAGAGAATTTCGAAGACTCTCCGTTGGGATGAAAATCTGAAAAAAATCAATGACACAGAAGGTCGTAAAACCATAGTAATGATTCCAAAAAGTTGTTAACAAATTAGTTTAAAAAAAAAATTGTTTTCTCGAATCATCCGGTAATCTAACTTTTTTTTTGTTAGTAATAGTTGATTCGTTAATTCTTCCGAATCCATATAATTTTTTTTAAATTTCTTCTAAATTTCGATAAACCCGTTTTTGCACAAATCTTTCAATGATATTTGCGAATATGTTTCGCAGTGTTTCTCTGAACTCTTATGCAGAATTCCTAACTTTTCAACCATAAAAAAAAAAACAGATTTGGAAAAATTAGCGGATTAATTTCTGTGAAGAAAAACATTGCGTTACCGTATGATTCGAGAAAACAATTTGTTCTAAACTCATTTGTTAATAACTTTTTGCTATTATTATTGTGGAAAATTAATCTTAGGACCTCCTTACGATTGATTTTTTTCAGATTTTTATCCCATTGGGAAGTATTCGAAATTTGCTCGGAATCTCACTTTTAGCTGAGGCTGTAGCGAATACCCTCCTCAATTCGACAATTTCAGGTTGAAAAACGTGTTTTATTTTACCCCATTGGTAAAAAAAAATGTTATAAAAAAATCTCATGCGATTAATTGGTAGTAGCGGTGTCCTGCATCCGTAAAAAAAAATCCTAAATCTGCATATAAGAACCTGTAGAAGAAGATTTATTTTTTTCGTGTCATTTTTACAATATATATATATATTTTTTTCATGATCACAACACTATAACAAAAGAGTTCTTAGACTGAAATTGCCGAAAGTTGATCGCCCTGAATTTTTCGCGTCCATTGGATCGATTATCATGCTTATCAAAGTTGCATATTTTTGCAGACTCTATCACCACACGGTAACATGTCTGCCGATATATCCGAAAGAAATGGACATAGATTCCGAGGGTGAGAACGATCCGAAGTGGCTTCAGAAGAAGACAATGATGATGATCGACGATTTCACCGACGTGAACGAAGGCGAGAAGGAGTTAATGAAGATGTGGAATCTTCACGTTATGAAGCACGGCTACGTCGGCGATTGTCAGATACCGCTCGCCTGCCAAATGTTCTTGGAAACCAAAGGAAAGGAACTGCTAATGAAGAATCTTTATCGGAATTTCGTATTACACATGAGTAGCCTTTTCGATTTCGGTCTCATAAGTCCCGTGATATTGTATCAAACGATACAGAAGCTTCAGGAGATAATGAAGGAGGGCGGCGAGAAGGGTGACGTGCGTAGAATATTGCAAAAATCGCACGAGGCACAGGTCGAGCGTTGGGTAACGACGGGAGTTCACGCGTCTCTCGAAAACGCTAAACCGAGCGGCGCGAGTGCCAAAACTCACTTCAACAACGAGATATCGAATTCGAACGCGCGAAGAAAGACAACGCTGCCACTAGGCTCGCCGCCGAATTCGCAGAGCGTCAAAAGTACCGTCGCCGTTCACAATACCGTCAGCAAACACGCGAGTATGATAGGCGGAAGCTCTTCGGCGGCGAAGAGCCAGAATCACGGTAATTCCTCGATCGCCGCACCGGCCACCAAGAACGGCGCGGCTTTCGCCTCGATTCAGGCGCCCGCGACCAAAAATCCTCCTCAAACTTCCGCGAACAACATTGCCAAAGCAACGGGAATAAACGCAACAGCCGTGGCGCTGTCGTGTCCCAAAGACGCGAGTCAGAGAGAAATTAACGAGCCACCGATACGGCGCAAAAGTACAAATTCCATTGTGCAAACGGCAGAGAGTCCGGCGCCCCTGCGACGAAAATCTATGGCGAGCGACAACGCGAGCAACGAGTATCATCGACGAAAACTCGTTCTCGACGCGATACCCTCCGGTGGTATTGCCAATCAAAAATCATCGCCAAACGGCTCTATTCACTAGAATGTTGATGATTTTTTTCTTTTTTTTTTTTATTAAATAGATCGAAAATTGAGATCGTCATTTTCCGCGCGCGATTGTACGGTTTTTTTTTCTTTTTGTACAGTATTTGTTGCGAATAATTGCAATTAAAATCGAAAAAAAAAAAATGGTTTATTATAAACCTTAGAGATAACGGGATTTCCATTTGTTTTAGACGATAGATTCGATTTTGTATACGCTATGTAAGTAGGGAGGTTTTTCTTTTTTTTTTTTTTTTTTTTTTTTTTTTTTCATGCGAGAGGTGAGAGTGAAAAACAAAAGGATGCGAGAGCGCGAGCAATCGTCGAGTTCGAGTTTAGCGATGCCAAGTTTGTTCGTAATCCTTCCCGCGCCGGCCCTCGTTTTGGGATAATCCGGGTTATCTGAAATAATCGACTTTTTTTTTCTCGATATGTATCCAATATTGTTTTTTTGTTTCTTTTTTTTTTTTAGCACTGGCACTTGCACCTTTTTTTTTTAGCGCTACCAATTTCTATTACTCTAGTCAAACAACGACCCCCTGCTTTTCGCATCGTCGCTCGATACTGATTATCTCGAAATTTTCAATTGCAAAACGATATTGATGCAAAGGACCCAAAGGCCTCGAGACGATCGCGCCTCTCGTCGTTTCGAGTTTTTGACAAAGTTAAACAATTTAGCATCGTTGCCGCAACGACCGAAGGTTTCACTCATTTATTTTTCATACCCGGGTCTCTTGTTTTTACTTTTTTTTATTATTCTTATTAAATCACGGAATTTCGTTTTCCATGAAGATTTTGTTTTATCTATTGTTAATTTAGCGATGGGCTCGGAATATAATGCGATTTTAGTTTTGATTTACGATAAATAGCACGCGTTACGGAAAACGACGAAAAAAAAATAAAAAATCGGACTTTTTTTTGTTTCTTTTTTTTTTTTTTTCTCCGACGCGTAAAATAATAAATCCGTAAAGTGAAAGTGCCTTCGTGAAACTAGAGGGTCTGTAGATGAGAGGGACAGTCGGCAATCTTCGGACCGTAAGAGAGGGCGAAAAAAAAAAAACAATTTATTTGGCATACGAAGAGCCCTACGAGCGCTCACTTCGCTTTACTAGTAAAAAAAAAAAAAGAATATTAACTATGTACTTTTCGGCCTTATTGTTGACCGTCGTTCTCCCAGACGCTCCTTTGGGTGTTACCTGTTTGGTCTTCGATATCAACATGAGTGTAATATATATTCTACAAAAACACTGCCCCCCACGGTCGTCCGAAGAAGCGGTTACCCAATTATTCTTTACCCGTTTAATCTTACGTATTTAGATCATTATTATCGATTTAATGAAAGAAAAAAAAAAAATTATAATTAAAAAAAAAAGCGCTGGAGTTCCAGGCTCTTCCGACGACCTTGACCATTGCCATTAAATATAAACGTTTATGGTAGGATGTACATAAATAGCGACAAAAAAAAAATCAATAAAAATCTGTGGACACTAAAAATTTATCAACTCCGTTATTTCAATTAGATCTTTTTTTTCGTTAATACCAAACCGCGTAAAAACTATTTTCATGAGAATACGAGAAGGAAGCTTTCGAGGAGAAATTAACAATTATCGTATTTTTATTCGTATAATACTGTTTTCTATAGTCTTGTTAAGGTGGTAAATCTATCCCTAGTGATTGGAATACCGAATAATATTTTTTTTTTAAATGTTCTCAATGACTATAGGAGAATTTTTTTTTTTTTTTTCACGAAAGATAATCTTATCGAGAGTATTGAAAAAAAAAATGTCGAAACATGTTTGAAAAAAAAAAGATATGATCACCGGAAGAGCGACTCGTTTTTTTTTTTGTTACGTATAGCGGTGGACTGTTCAGTGGGAACGATACATCGAAAAAAACAGAACGAGTTTTTCACTAACAACAACAAGTCGTTGAATATCTTTGTTTTTTTTTTATCGATCGTCAGTTTTTAATAGTTACGAAGAAACTGCGATCCTCTTTTATGGATATCTTATGCTACAGTTTTAATTTCGTCAGAATTGTGTAAAAAAAATCGGCTATCGTCAACGAGTTGTCATGGTTTTTTATTTGAATAACTCGTTTAATTTTAAATTTTAGTTGCATCGTTCCCCACAGGCGAGTACATTGACAAAAAAAAAAAGTTATTTTCCCATATCTTATTTTTTTCTAGTGAAATTTGTTTCTTTTCGTGAAAAAAATATAATTTCATTACCTTCTATAGTTTTTGAGAAAAAAAAAAACATTTAACTCGGTGTTCGAACCGTCATGTAGATGAATTCCCTTAATTAAGTTTCCGTTGAATCTTTTTTGTTTCTAATTCGCATGAGAATCATTTGCTCGACCCTATCGTAGGTAAAGTACTGTGGAAAGTCGATCTCCACGTGTTCGATCGCCCAGTCTAAATCTCGCCTCGCGATACAGCGGAGAAATTCTTCATACATAGGCGCAACGGAGTCCAAGTTTTTTATAGTGAAGACGTATCGTTTCTCCAGAGCCACGTAAGCGGTTCTCGCGGGATTTTGATCGAAGAGCTTCGCCAAAGTTTTGACAAATCCGTCGGTCACTTCGTCGTCGTAAATTACTGTGGACGGGAAAGATTATTATTAATAAATTTGATAATATTAATATAATTTATTTTTCATTAAAATATTATGAATTGAGTGGTTGCCGTTTATCTCTTTACACGGGAAAAAAATCTTACCATCGGCAGCCAAAATTATCGAGACTTCCTTCAATTTGTCTCTTAAATTCGGTGGCCAATTCAAGTCCAAAAAATTCAACTCCATTATGCTAAACTTGGATCGTACGAGTTGTTTATTTCTTTTAAAGTTTGCCTCGATCAACTTCAAAATTCCTCCCACGTTTACATCTTTGAACATAGAAAAACAACTTTATGACTTTTTACGTCAACTTTGCTTGAGAAGATTTTTTATTTCATCGGCGGATGTTCGAATTGCGTAGTCTATTTGTACGGAAAGTTAAACACCTGTGCAAATGATTTCATTCGCCAATAGACCGGCCACAATGCTGGTGAGGCCAACGCCGGAGCCAACTTCCAAAATGTTTTTCCTCTCAAACAGATGTGGATGTGATAGAATGTAATCGGCTAATACCAAAGCGCCACGCCATATCTGCAATCCGACAAGCTGCAGTTCTGTAGATACACTGTATTCTGAAAAAAAAAAAAAAAAAAAAAACATAATTTCAGTTTCGATTTTAGAACATTGGCATTAAGGAGGGTGTATCGTTACACTTTCAGCCAAATGTGAGATTCAAAGACATCCCGATGGGAAGAAAATTTGAAAAAAAATCAACCATTCAGAGGGTACTAAGAACAATCATTTTGCATAATAATAATTGCAAAAAGTTGGTGACAAATTAGTTGAGTTCAACGAGTAACATTTGTTCAACGAGTCATCCGGTGACCTAACGATTTTTTTACCGAAAGTTGATTCATTAATTTTTCCAAATATATTTAAATTTTTTTGAAACTTTATCTAATTTTCGAAAATTTCATTTTTGAAAAAATCTTTGAACGATATTTGCGAATACTTATGTTCCTTCGATTAGTCAAACATATGTTGACTGTTTCGCGCAGTGTTTCTCCGGAATTTGTATCCAACATTAGTGAATCTTCATGGATAAAAAAAAATAAATTGGAAAATTAGAAAAAAAAAAATAATAAAAAAGGAAAAACGGAAAAAAATTTTTGTGTATATGTTCGGAAAAATGAACGGATGAATTTCTGCAATGTTGGATTATCCGATGATTTGTTGAACAATTTTTTTAAAGTAATTTGTCAATAACTTTTTGGCATTATTAATTTAAAAAAAATGCTTTTTGGCAAAATGAATCATCTTAGGAAAAAAAATCTGAAAAAAACCAACCGGATAGAACTCGGAATCTTGCCTTTAGCTGGTACTGTAATGATACACACCCTCCTTAACGAAGTTTTTCAAGCGGAAATAGAGGAGAATGTACCGATAGTGATATTGCCCTTTTTTGGGCGATTAACTATCAAGTCCCCGTCCTCGTCGTACTGTAGGCATTCGTTTTTCGTACCGGATATGTACGGTGGATAAAGAAATGAAAATGCTCTGGTTACGTCTAGAATTAAACGGAGAGATTAATTAAAACGTCGATCTTTGGGCAAAAATAATGGTAAACGCCCATTGATATTGAGAGTTTTGGCGTACGATAAAGCTAAATGTCTTTTGTATCGATTCACATACATTGTATTGTACGTTACTATTTCTGAAAGCAATAACGTTACCATTTATTATTCTGAGAGACACATTTCTATCAAAAGTTGATATACATATGAACTTTAGATAAATCGATAAATAGAGAGAAAAAAATATTAATAACGTGCAGTTGTTTATCCTGAAATAGAAAAAAAGATGACAAAAAAAGAAATCAAAAAGTAAGATAAATTAAAACAGATTGTAGTATTGATGCAGCTATGATAAAAACAAGGAAAAAAAATTACACCCGCTATGTACTTACGATTTTCCGTCGGTTCTACTGTTGAATTGCATTCTGTGTGTATTTCCGAAGTAACTTTGTAAATTGCCATCTGTTGGAGGAGAAAAAAAAAAACACGTTCAACACACTTTTACTATATTTCATAGTTTTATGGGTTAAAACTGCTCATTTTTTTTCGCAAAAATTATACGAGCGAATCAAATTATTTTGTCGTCAGACTCGTTATTGTTGTTAACTTCAAAAACTCGTTTTTGTTTTTTTTTTCGATGCATCGTTTCCACTGGAAGTATTCACTGCCAAACGTCGCCTCAAATTAAATTAAATTTCTTTCTTTTTCGGCGACCATATCTTTTTATTTTCAATATATTTTGACAATTATTTTCGCAAAACTCTCAATATATTATAAGACTCAATACTCCAACCGTTCCGGAAAAAAATCATTCCATCATTCTTAATTTTCGAAAAAAAAAAAATGGAAACATAGAAATTTGACTCGGTTTTCGAATTGCCAGATAGATAAATCCCCTTAATTAGCCCGCGTAATACTGTTTTCATTCATTGTTACGTCAAATGCTCATCGGCTGACGTCGAGCTCGACGCACAACGCGCTTTGTCTCGCGAAACTCTGATTCTACTTACATTTGTTACGAAGTGATAGATTAAAGTAGACTCCTACGATAATTAACACAAAAAAAAGTTACCGCTTCGACTGCAGTGTCTTAACGTTATACAATGAAGTAATGACAGACTCCAACTACTATACCAACTATTTATAGTCCACACTGTCCCTGCTGATTATGAAATATTGAGCTTTTTGGCTTACGTTCAATCTTTCAAGGGTCTTATTGCTTGAAAATTCGAATGTTAACATATCATCACTATTGTTGTTATTCTAATGCATATACTCGATAAATTATTTATCGATCATACGATTTTTCTGCATTTTTTTTTTCTCATTTGTGAAATAGACATGGAAATATCGAAACTATATCCATTATAATTATTGTGCCTATTACAATTTCGTACCGAATGGTTTTTCAGTGGCGTTTAACAATGAGGAAGTAAAATAGAAGAAAAATGATTCATTTAATTAATGAATATTGAAAAAAATGTAACGCCTATAATTATATAAATTTATATAGATCGATAAACTACTGCATACATATATACTTGTATACAATTAAAATATTCTTAGGAATTGATTGTATATTAGCCATATATACTTACATATAATTATATATGATTTTATTGTGTAATAATTTTCTTCCGGGAATTTTCATAGATTTTTTACAACTTTTTTACGGAGGTAAGATAGCAGCGGGTATAACATGTAATTATTATTTGCGATACATATGCAAAAATGTAAAAATATCCGAACGTGGCGACGGCGATAACAAAAATACGTGATTTTACACACGGAAAATCCGCGCGGCTAATTTAGCGCTTATTTAGCCGCGATAGTGAATCAAGATTTCAATAATGTATCGACAAATGAAAAATTAAGTATTTTATTATTGCGACCACTTTTCCCGCGCGATTTAAACCGGTTTGAAGTCTCCGCTAATATGCGCTATATATCTATGCGTAAATGATGTGTTCACGTAGGTTGAGACGGTACTACATTAATTTTTCTCTTGTCTCCTCGGTCTTCGCCCACTGGCGCGACAACCATTCTTACCAGATTAACGGTACTTCGAGCGATACGAGACAAGCTACAATGCGTCGAGCTACATAGCAATCAGCGAAGCAGCAATTCCGAAGATCGTTGCCTATGTCCCGCAACGGAAAACCGCTAATGAAACATCGTCGATACTAATGAAAGTTGATGAAATAGAGATAAGGAACTATTGACGCCTATCATCGGTGTATTACATATCACCGATGTTCATTCGAATTTTCTTCAATTGAATAACATTTTTCTTTCGAACTACATAAATCCTGTATGCTAAAAATTAAGCAAACTATAATGCGTAAAACTAAAATTAAGCAAACTACTGAATCACGTAAACTTTCAGTAGACGAATTATTTTGATCGAATCATCGAATAATACTTTTGATACATTTATATACTTTTAAAAATTCCGAAAGAAAATCAAAATCTGTTGCGAATTTTTTTTTTCCGAATTTTGTCTAATAATTTTTAATTATTCATCTATTTTTCGATTTTTTTTAAAGCCATATGCTACCAAAATCGTACAATACAGCAGTCGTTTTGGCTGAGTAGCAATTTCGACGATAGTAGTCGATATCCGCTTTATCTTTGTGATGTACATACCGGCGTATCAATATTAATTCGCAAATTTCAATGAATATTTAACGAATGCAGCTTATTAATTCGATCGTGCGAAAAAAAAAAATCGATGATATTGACCATTTTTTTTTCCTCTTTAGTGTATCAAGTATTTCATTGCATCCGAAACGATGCGAATGCGTGCTTAAAAGAAAATCATTCCCTTCGCTGTATTTATTTTCATAAATAAATTTGAACGTGTTGACGCTTACGAACAATAAGAAATCTCGATGGGAATGAACCCGTGATTGGCGTTGCTATCGGTACGTGCAGCAGCAACAATCACGTTTTGATTTTTCGACCTTCGATGCTGGCCAATCTTGAATATATCCCCTTGCGCGACGTTAAAAATATCGGGTAATACGTGGATCTTGAGGAATGGATAATTTTATCTTTAAAACTATCGGAGACGACGGTTGATGTTGCGGAGAAGCGATTGAACGGAAAAAGGGAGAGATCCTTTCTCGAGGTGGCGAGAACACGAGCCAATCAGAGACTACCACGATGAACGCGCCGTGCCACGCGTTAGCGCGGATTCACCGCTCTCGCTCGTACTCGTCGAGCTCCTCCGCGCCACTGCCTCGTTGTCTCGACAACTCGGCATTCATTCCGGATAGTAGCAGCTCATCGTTGGCTTCCTGTCTCCGGCTGCTCGTCGCTTCGTTTCACGACCAATTTTTTTTTTCCCGACACAAAGACGTTTTCTCGGCGTCGTAACGACAAGCGGTGATATCGCATCGAGTAAATCGCGTTTAATTCCTTGATTTTGCGATCCCGCGGAAGACAGAAGACATAAAATGAAGTTCGCCGGGCTATTATTCGTAGCAGCGTTTTGCTTCGGTGCAACGTACGCGAGCATCGAGAGCGACGAAGGTGTTCTCGTTATTACCAAAGACAATTTTGAGAAGGCACTCGAGGATCATCAGTACATCCTCTTCGAGTTCTGTGAGTATCAAAAAAAAAATGTTTGTTTCTCGGGATTTTTCTTTTTTTTTTTTTCTCTCTTAACGAGTTAAACGCTCCGCGATAACTCCTGTTGCTTCGGCATGAGAAAACGACGAACAAACCGGCTTTGGAGATACACTTGTGTGACACATACGGCAACCGAGATTCCAGATGCTTGACCTTTACACGTCATCATGACCGACAGACGCTCTCACTGTACATCGTTGTAACTTCACAAATTACACGACAATTATCCCCGGTGTTACGGCAACGGTTATAGATCGTTTCCGACATTTGCGTCACTATATCCACACTTATGTACACGTAATACTTATATACGCGTACATATGTGTGCACACATGTGCGCAACGAATTGCACATCGTCCGTTTTTCTAAAATCTCTTATTTTTTCGTAAAATAAAAAATGTTATTATTTCTTTTCAATAACTCTACGATGAAATATATTACATTTCTTTCCCTCGCCGTTTCATTAATGAATATAATTATATATCGCAACTTCTCGTAGATTAAAAGTCTTTCATTATCGCGGAGCTCTTATCTCGTTCATTTAGATTAGTCAGATTTTTTTCTCCATATCTGCGCCTCCAATCTGTTTTCAGAATTATTTGTAAAGATGAAGAGAAAAAAAAAAAAAAAAAAAAAAATTAAATTTGTTTTTGAGTTTTTTTTGTGTTTAAAAAAGATGCTTCGTTCGCAATTCCGAGTTATATTTTCATCGCTGTTTTCACTGTTTGCGTAAAAAGTATTTTTTTTATGGGGCGTCATAATATTTTTTTTGTTCCTCCATAGACGCGCCATGGTGCGGACATTGCAAAGCGTTGGCTCCGGAATTCGTAAAAGCCGCTGCAAAATTGGTGGAGATGGGATCCGACGTGAAACTCGCGAAGGTCGACGCGACGGTGGAAACGGAACTCGCCGAGAAGCACGGAGTCCGTGGATATCCCACTCTCAAGTTCTATCGCAAGGGTTCCATGATAGAGTACGGAGGCGGACGTCAAGCCGACGATATCGTTAATTGGGTCGTTAAGAAGACCGGACCTCCCGCAAAGGACCTCTCCTCCGTTGAGGACGCTAAGGCGTTCGTCGAGGCGCACAATGTCGCCATCGTCGGTTTCTTTAAGGTAAGACGAGCCTTTGTAATGTTTTTCACGTTTGGTGCATTGAAAAAAAAATTATTGTAAAAAAAAATGGTTCTTAAAAATACATCGAGTCGTGTATCGTTTTTTTTTAATATCATGATATCGTTTCAACGATGTTTAATCTTTAATGTTTGTTTAAAGATAATCGAAAAATTCGATAATAATCATATCTCCTTTTATAAGTATATCGATTGATAATAATCGGTGTAACGCATTCACCGTGAATAATCGAAGATTACATACGTCAATGCTGTATAATAATTTATTTAACCATTGCGTGACAAATATCGAAAGGACATTTTTATTATGCACACGAGGCGAATACATCTCATTTTTTTCTCGTGGTCACGCGATATTTATTGATTTTTTTGTATTTCCATTACAACATCATCGTGATTGCGGTTAAGGGACATTAATCAACGGCGAAGGGCCCGAATCGGGGCGGTTGGCTCAATTTTTGAAACTCCGAGTTGTATTCGCTTTCGCCTTTTTTCCGTACACTGAAAAGTAATGAAAAAAAAAATGAACATATTTAATCAATTCGAAAAATCTTTAAGGACGACGAGAACGAAGAACGTTAATGGATATTGCGAAGAAAATCCGCGGAGTTCGATACAAACGTTGAAATTGTCCCGCGTGTTTATTTATCCTCGAGAAAAGAATATCGCGAAATATTTTCCGAAGTTTTAGATGACCGTTATTCGGTACGAAATGTATAATTTATACGATAGTTGCCATGCAAATGAGAATAAGAATGGAATTGCGATAGTAAAAAAAAAATGATTATCAACAGGATGCTGAGAGCGACGCAGCGAAGGTATTCATGGAGGTCGGTAACGCCGTCGACGATCAGGTCTTCGGTATCACGAGCGTCGAAGAAGTATTCGGTGAATACAAGGCTGAGGACGGCAAGGTTATTCTCTTCAAAAAGGTAATTTATCTATGCGTTTGTCTTGTTTAATCGAGTGAATGATCGATTAAAAATAACTCTCCGTTGATCGAACGTTAATTTTCTATTTTTTCTTTTCTCTTTAGTTCGACGAAGGTCAGGTCTTATTCGACGGCGAACTCGAGGCGAAGGCTCTCCAGCACTTCATCACGATTAACGCGCTTCCTCTCATCGTCGAGTTCAATCAAGAAACCGCGCAAAAGATCTTCGGCGGTGATATCAAGAGTCACCTGTTGGTATTCCTGAGCAAAGAAGCCGGACATTTCGACAAATACGTCGAGGGAATCAAGGAACCAGCCAAGGACTTCCGCGGTGATGTAAGTTCATCCATTTACCTGCGGAAAAATGACAAAAAACTGAACCTTTTTCGCCGAATTCATTAAAGTATTTTTTTTTGTTTCAATCCTTAACCATAAGAAACGTTATAGTTAATGTGATAGTTCTGAATTTTTTTCATAACGAGTGATTCCAAGATGGAAGTCACAAAAAAATCGAGAAAAATAAGCTTTTTTTTTTTTTTTTTATAAAAAAAAATGTTTTTTGGTTTCCGGGTAAAAAGGGTCGTAAAAATGGGCTCTCGACTAATCTCGCCTTTTTATCATAAAATCATTCCGGTCAATTTGCCGAGCATCTATCAAGAAACAAAATAAGCTTTCATTCGTCGGGACAGAGTTAAAGTTACAACTTTGACTTCCGAAAAACTGTATAAAAAAATTCTCGTGAATTTATTGTCGTAAAGTAAGTTAAATTTTTGTAATTAATCGGCAAGCGAAATGAATTACGTATGTCAATCTTTAACTCGTAAATGAACAACATTTTGAGTCTCGAAATTTCATAGATTTATTATGAGGTATTGTGAGGAACGGAGAAAAAAACTGCAGCACGGAAGTTCCGAACTGAAGACGGAATTTCGGCTTTTTAATGATAATCGTCGAGTAATTTGGTGACAAAATAAAATTGCAGGTTCTTTTCGTTACCATCAACGCCGACGAGGCCGATCACGAGAGAATTTTGGAATTCTTCGGAATGAAGAAGGAGGACGTTCCGGCAATGCGTCTCATTAAACTCGAACAGGACATGGCGAAGTACAAACCCGAGAATGCCGAATTAACGTCCGAGAACGTTAAAGCATTCGTAACCGCTTTCACCGAAGGAAAACTCAAGCGTCACTTGTTGACTCAGGACATACCGGAAGACTGGGACAAGACACCGGTCAAGACTCTCGTCGGCAAGAACTTTGCCGATGTCGCTCTCGACAAAAGCAAAAATGTTTTGGTTGAATTTTACGCCCCGTGGTGCGGACACTGCAAGCAGCTTGTTCCCATTTACGACGCTGTAGGTTTTACTATCCTTCTAATAAGCCTCGACATGTTTTTTCCTTACTCCGGAGCATATTAATCTATATAATAAAATATAATGCTTTTAGCTCGGTGAGAAATACAAGGACAGCGAAACTATCGTAATCGCTAAGATGGACGCTACCGCCAACGAATTGGAGGACGTAAAGATCAACAGTTTCCCAACCATTACACTCTACAAGAAGGACACCAACGAGGTATGTCGTTTACCTCAAATTATCGCGTCGCTACGAGTGATGTAAAAATACCGGTGTTTTTATTTCTTGTCAAATTTCGGCAAAAATACCGTATTATCATGTCATTTTTTTTGTTTATAATTTTGTGATGTCAAAATAATGGTCACAATAGGTAAGATTTGCCATCCGTCTTTTTTTAAATATTTTTATCGTTAAAAAAGTTGAATGAAATTTCGGTAGTGGGGGTTTGTGACCAACGTGGTAATATTCATTGCGGTCGTATCGAAAAACGTATCTTATAATGGAATGATTTTTTCATTGAAAAAAAAAAAACACAAATTTCCAGGCTGTCCAATACAACGGTGAAAGAACACTCGAGGGTCTGGCGAAGTTCATCGATTCCGATGGAGAGTACGGACAAGCCGCCGAAGAAGTGAGTGCAAAAAGCTTATTAAAGCTTATGTGTTTTTCGTATTTTTCTATACGCGATATTTCGTTTAAAATTTTCGAAATCATAGACTTATTTCTAAACAAAACGTATTACTCGATTCACAGGCACAGGAAGAAGACGAGGACGACGATGTGCCAAGAAAAGACGAGTTGTAAGCCGCTCACGCGGTGGAACGGCGTTCAAAAGCGATAGCCAGTTAATATGTTCCCCCTTCGACTCGAAGAAGATATATCCACCCTCCAGTCTTCTGTCTACCAAAATACGCAATCTCGACAAGCCAACCAGTGGGCCCGCGCGAGGCTTCGCGAACACGATCCATCGTCCCGCGTTCGAAGCAAAAACAATTTATTCGTTAAGATTCCACATCGAGAGAGTAGCGAATTCGTTCCTGAAAAAAAAAAAAAAAAAAAATCAAAAAACAAACAAAAAATAAATTTCGATGCATCGACCGTTAGCCAAATTGTAAACACATATCGTTGACCCTTTAACCGTCGAGCCGCCGTTCCTATTGAAAATTCTTCTTTTTTTTTTTCGATCAACTCGACACGCGAAAAAGATTACAAAAAATTTAGATTTTTAAATATTTTCACGTAAATAAAAAAGGAAATGAATTAATTGTTATTTCGTTCGTAAAACTTCCATTTGGATGCGTTATGATTTAGCGAACATGTTATCAACGACGGTTAAAGGGTTAAGATATCCTGAATTCGAACTTCCAGACTCGCGAGCGTCCGATTTAGCTGTGTTAATTAATCGATTAAGCGTACGCGTTTTTTTTTTTTTTTTTTTTCAACTTTTGTTCGAGTTGTTCAACCGGCAAGAGGGTACTTAGGCCGCTTACGCCAACGCAACTGAAGCACATGCCCGGTGGTTAGTCTCGAAAGAAAAAAAATCAGAGTGACAGAGGTCCCTTCCTTGTCCCGTCCCGTTCCCGCAATTACCTCCCCGTTGATTTATCGGAGCAAAAAACCTAACGCAACAAGTCGACGACAGAAAGTTTGTCCATATTTCCTCTACACCCTCCTCCGCCCCGAATAACTTTTTATTTTTGTAAGATCCGCTCCGATTTTTTTTATGTAACATAATTCCATACTCATCGCGCATTTTCTGTAATATCATGAAAAAAAAAAAAAAAAAAAAGGAAACGTGAGAAATGAGATCAATTGCCAACTGAAATTGCACGAATATCGACAATTCCATCTTTAAGCATTTAAAGAAGTTTAACACATACACAGACAAAAAAAAAAGGAAACACAAGAAAAAAAAAAAAGATGGTTGTTATTTAAGTTTAGGCTCGGGATCAAATTCGAGTTTATCCCAGTTTCGACTGACTGAAACGTTCAAGGTACTTTGCGATGCGATATATCGAGAAACTGAGGAAAAAAAGAAAAACAGAATCATACATGGGCGAAATTTTATCTTTAAGTCTTTATTATATATTATTCTTAATATATAAAGAAATCTGATATTATTCTAATCATTTTCTATTGCTTTCACCAATCCTGAATCCAATTAATTTTAGTGTTTGTCTTAGTAAATTAAGAAAGATGTATCGTTGCATTCCCAGCGAAAAGTGACATCCGGCGTGAATTTCGAAGACCGGATGCGCTAGAAATCTAAAAAAACAAAATAACCACACCGAAGGTCCTGAGAAAATTAATTTTGCATTCTAATAATTTCAAAAAGTTGTTAACAAATTTGACAAAAATAAATTTGTTCGACGAATCATCCGGTAATTTAAATTTTTGTTCTAATTGTGATTCGTTAATTTTTCCGAACACATGAATTTTTTTAGAATTTCTTCTAATTTTCGAAATTCACTTTTTTGGAAAAATCTCTGATCGATATTTGCGAATATGTTCGATCGAATGTCCGGAAAATGTTTGAACGCGCAGTGTTTCTCCGAATTCCGTGATCAAAATTCCAAAAATCGTGTCTTTTCATTCATAAAAAAAAAATTTGGAAAATTAGAAAAAATTTCTACAAACAAAAATGTTGGGTTACCGGATGATTCGTTGAAAAACTTTTTTTTAAACTAATTTCTTAGTAACTTTTTGGCATTGTTATTATGCAAAATTAATCTTCTTAAGACCTTCTGTATGATTGATTTTTTAAAGATTTTTATCCCATTGGGGAATTTTTCGAAATTACACCCTTCTTAAGTTGCAATTCGTGTTATGGAATGTTACCGATGGACATCAATGAAGGTGGCGTTGAATATCACTACATTATTTACTTTTCTCGTACCCTTGAAAGAAATTTAAGGTGATGCGATAGTTATTCAAGAGCAGCCGTTTAAACAGCTATAACTCTAAACATAATGCATTATCGTCAACTTTCAATAATTGCCGTTGTAAAGCTAATTGTCACTTCTCAAAAGTGAGAATATCACATTTGTCTTGCATCTACCTAACGATTCGAAAATTGAGTCAAATAATTTTTTCCCCGCATTATAGTGGGTAATAGAATTTGGTTTTACATGTATTGCGAGCCTTATGAAAAAAACGTTCTAAAAAAAAATTAAAAGAAATAAGTATATATGGCACCGAAAGAGTAACTGTTTTCTAAAGTTGTTTTGGACCATGAAAAATCCGTGAGAGATAGTCGCCAATTTTGCATAATATAAAAAAAAATTCACTGTTTGACTTGTTTTTCGAACGGTTAAATATATATATTCCCTTAAGAGATTGCCGTTTGATTTATTTGGCAAAACAATCGTTTAAAATAACTGGTCTGATATAAATTAATGATACAGCAGAAATACCAAGAATGACCAACGATAACCTTTCTCAGTCGATTTTATTTTTTTCATCAATGAATAAATCAAATTATAAATTAAATGTACGCTGCTTCCATATTTTCGCCTGATTAACGCTTCGAGACTTTGTTTTTTCACATGACGATGCACTACAATTCTTCATAACGGCAATGGCAATGTTCCGTAGCAAATATGTAATTGTCAATGTAACTATGGAAAAGAATTTACGAAAAAAACATCGTCGGAACAAAATATCGGAATCAAAATCCGGCGAAAATATTCGACATTAAAATATGGGCCAATTACACTCGCGAATTTTTGCCGTGGAGTACCTCTTCTCGATGATTTAGTTTCCCTCGGCTGATTATTTCGAGGGGTCATTTTTCGACTTGTAATACTTTTTTCTTGATTCGATAATTATTTTATCGTTTTAAATCGTATTGCCCGAGTGGTGCTGATTTTACAATCGAAGCATCGAATTACGATGAAAAAAAGCTGATTGAATTTAAAGAAAAAGAACGTCGATTAACATTTTCAGTAAATAATAAGTGAGGAGAAAATTTCTTTGCAAAAACTTAATTAATTTATTTGTTTGGAATCAGAATGAAGACAACTCAACAATGATGAGTAATCGGGACACCGGATTGTTATCTCTGAGCGAATTTGTCTCTGAATTTTTGGCTTCAACGACAAATGTTAAGGGTATTCTGGAAGCGGAATGCGAAGAGGCCAGATACGTTCTGAAACCCTGGCAAATCGAGACTACGATAACAAAAGAAATTGACGACAGTTGTTGCACCTGTGAATCGGTAAGTCCTCTCTAAAAGTTTGTCTAAACTACAGACTCATTTTTGTTAATTCGAATGCTCTAACCTCATAATATACTCTCCTTTCTTTTCTGTTTCATTAGAAAGCATCTTTGGAAGATCATGTCGAAGAAATCGTCGAAGGAATCGGCAAAGCATTGGCACAGGCGCAACAGTTGCGCGAAAAAATTGCCATCAATGTTGCGAAAGAGAAGCGAAAGTCGAGAGAACCGAATCTCCAAAGCATTTACATGCCAACTTCGGTGCCAAATAGGGCCAAAGTTTTTCCGAAAAAGGATCAAAGTACGAAGTCCCAAAAATCTTCGACAAAGTCGACAACGTCCGAATCAACCGATGCAGCATCAAAAATAGCTAACGCGAAAAAAGGTCAATCCGTTAAAGTGAAGAATATCGAAACGAAAACTGTAACGGAGAAAAAACATCTTCGAACGTCCCTTGGGAATGCAATGTCTTCGAAGAATAGCACCAAACCGGCAAAAAATTTCGTAGCTGCTAACAAAACCAACATAAAGAATCTTCGACGTTTTTCGAAATCCACCATAGATTTGACTTCTCAGGTAAGAAGAAAGTCACGACGTTTAACAAATTAATGACATCAAATTTCACGATGTTACCAGATTTTTCAGATCAACATAAGGAAAATTCCAGTACCTTTTTATATCGATATGTTGCTTATTCGGCTAATAACGAAAAACTTTTTTCGTTGATATTTCGATATCAAAATCGTCGGGAAACAGCTTCGCGTCCAAATATAACGCGATAATTCAAGTTTTCACGATTATTATTTTTTATATAGTAAAATAAAAATTTCTTAGTATTAGATACTTGAGAAATTCTCGTTAAATTTTGTGACAAACATTATTTAATGTTAGTTTATTTTTATATAAAATTCCATGTCGATAGCTTCAAATATAGCAAAATTAAAGGGTTGAATCTTATAAAAAAAAAGAACATTCGAAATGCTAAAAAATTTCAAGTCCTCGATGGATTTTCGGAAAATTTGGTATCAATCGTCATTTATTTTTAGTTCTAAACAAAAGCGAAAAAAAATAATAATCGTTTAGAAGTATTTTTCACGCCGCTCTACAATAGCTTAAATTGAACTAATGTTAAGGTAGTCCTTTCACGAGCATCCGAGATCGCGAAATTTATCATGCACCCTCACGGCGTTGCGCACCGCACGGAACGTAGGCGCTCTCGTTAGACATTTTTCGACTCTTGACGATTAAATAACATTCGAAATGTTGCACCAAAATGTTCTCTGCACTCCACTGATTCTGTAGACCATAAAAAAAAGGCTCACCGAATATTTCAACAAGAATTCTTCGATTATGTGAGCGCCGTTGTCGCGTTGCGACAGCGTGTTCTCTGCCTGCCGGCCCCACACACCGCGCACCGCGTACGAGGCGCTCGTCCATCCCCTCCTAATCTCGTGAAAGGACTACTTAATCAAAATACTTTTTTAACAATTTGAAAAGTACTCGAGCCACATAAATTGGCTGGTAGATTATATTTGCGTCCAGTTTTAGAACGATAGTTTGAAAACTCACGCAAGTCAGGACCACTATTAGAGTTTAACGAATAAAATCAGAATCGCATAGAATCTGCGAACCAGCATTGTTCTTGATGGAAATTGTACTGAACGAACGCGAGTACTTCACTTGTGTAAAAAGTTGAGAGCTAAAAAGTCATTAACTTAAATAGTTTTGACGATGTTTTGTGATATCTTCAGAATTTGTCAAAAATCGGCCAAACACCCTAACATTAGATTTTCAAATTTCCCGTCACTGTTTTTTAATTTAGACGCACCATTTTCTCAAGTACATTTCGTTTTAAATTGTAGACGAAGAAAACGAGCCATTCTACGTCGCCGTTGAGCGGTAAATCGCAGACACTGAGCGGCTGTTCGAAATCAATCGCCGAGCTGAATAATCTTGTGGAAAAAATTTCCGTCGCGGAGAGAACGAGCGGATCCGGCATATCTTCTCTGCAATCCGAAGATCACAGTTGTCCTCTACACGGTGAAAACGTTCAACGATTCGTTGACGAAAAAATTCGAACTGCGCTCGATATGATCGAAGGTCTCGATAGATACGGTGTCCCCAGCGACGTTGTACGGATTTTGAAGATGTATCACGCGTATTTGAACGAAGAATTTGCCGATGAGACGGTCGTCAAAAGGGGACGACGAGCGGCCGACAAATTCCTCGTGGAGTTTGGCACGATGGTGCGTAAAAAACAAAAAAAAATCATTAGCTAATTGATTGCTGGCATCTGCATCTGCAAAAAATTGCGAAATATTTTTTAAAAAATCTCAAAAACTGTAAGAGGACAAAATTATTATTTTTTTTCATTGATAGACACATATTTTCAGAATTTAACGAACAAAAAAAGGTCAAAAATATTTAAAAAATAAAAAATATGGCGGCCGAAAAAGTGAACTGTTTTTTTCAGTAGTTTGGTGATATGTATAACACTCTCCGGTGGAAACGATGCATCTAAGGTAAAAAAAAAGGGTTATTTAAATTAGTAACGATGATGAGTCGTTGACGACCTTACAATTTTTAAATCCAACTTAATTTTTTAACAATCCCGTAAAAATCGCGAGTTTTTTGCACCGAATTCCCATAAGTCAATTTTAATTCATCGCCGCAATGTAAGAATAATTATAAAAAGACTCGGCGATCGTTTCCACTGCAGAGAGTCCGCCGTGAAACGTCTAATAAAAAAAAAAGCAGTAAAAAAAAGAATTATATTTTCTCCTATAGTTTTTCAGAAAAAAATTGGCTTCTATTTCGAACCGCCGGGTAGATTTACCACCTTAACTGTAATTTTATTTTATTCTTTCTCAGAACGAAGAACGGGTTTCGATAAGACAACCGAAAGATTTGGCTAATTTGACCATTGATTTTGCGGGTCTCCTTCGAGATTCTCATCTCATCGGGAATTTCTCCGCATCTTCGCCGGAGATGCGCTCGGTATGTCTACGTTATGCCGAACTCGACGCCCGAAGTAAAAATTGCCAGTTGAAGAAGTTCGATGCCGTAGAATTTCGAAAGCCAAAGCTATCAACGAACGCAATTAAATGTGATTACAGTGGTAAAGGATGGTCGTCAAACGGTGTTTGGAATCGCGCGGTTATTCCCGACTGTTTTCCAGGTTCGATTAGTTTTTAATTATATTTTTCACTGTCGTAGACTTCCTCTGATTATTGATAATTTGACGTTCCAGGTATACGGCAAACTCGCTGCATTCGCTACGCCAATAAGGGGCAATTATTGTCGTTTTTCGAAGACACCCAGCGACTTCAACGGCTGTTCTATCATCGCGATTTGATAGCATTGTTACTGACGAAAGTGATACCGGATATTCGGCAAAACTATGATCCCCTCAGTGAGGAATACCGCGAAGCTTACAAGACTATCTCTACAATCGCTCAAGTATTGAATCCGCGCATTGCGGTTTTAGTTCGAACGGATGTTTAATGAAAACATTCGTTATCAGGAATGGAATGAAGCCATTGAAACTATTGCGGTCGCTATAGCGATACGTTGTCCCGGAATTCAATCGATTTAACAAATGCCTGTTTAACCAATTTTCCGTTTTATCGAATTCTTCATTCGTCCCGAAGAGTTTGTTGCGTTCGTTGTGTCAATCGAATTAAAATAATGTTTACAATAAAAAGTGCAAAGTTCGATCGATAAATCAGTTTTTTTTTTTAATTTGTACTTCGAACGATCATCGGCTGAGCGATAAAAACCAGCAAAATGGAACTCCAAAACGTGTACGTCAAGCCTCGTGCGCAATTTGGAAAATATTGCAACTTCGAGGAAAGCGACAAGCTGGAGTCGGACTTGAAATCCAATAACGCGATGATGCGCGATTACGTTAGAGTCGATCCGGTTACTCAAGGAACACAGTGCAGCAAAAGTTACGGTGCTCACGAGGTATAGGAATAAAAAAAATGTATATAACGAATTGAACATTTTTTGTTTAATGTTTCAATTAAAAAAATATAAACCAACTTCGTACGAACAGAAAACAATGTAGACGAGAATTATGAATTAAACGAACTTTCATCTTTGCAATTGTCACGCGGGAACTTAAATCAGACCAACTTATTTAGGTTGGGTGCGCATCAATACATTTTTCTTTCCTCCAAAAACTGTAAGAAAAAATAAAATGGATTTTTTTGATTCGAAAGTTACATGTATTGAGAGTAATACAAAAAATGATTGTCAACATATATTGGAAAAAAAAAAAGCAAAAGGTATGACCGCCGGAAGAATGGCGGTTTTTGATCCAAGACGTTTAGAGATGATACTCTTTAGTAGAAAAGAGGCATCTAAAATCACAAAACAAATTATTTACTTTAATAGCAATGACGAGTCGTTGGAGATCTTAAAAAAAATGATCTTTATTTTTTAATCATTATGCAAAAATGGCGACGCTTTTCTACGGATTTCTCGTACTTCGATGTTAATTCTTTGTTATTCTGTAAAAAAAAAAAAATATCTATAATAAATTGGCGATCGTCAAAGACTCGTAATTGTTATTAACTTATAAGACCCGTTTTGTTTGTGTTTTTTGTAATTAAAATATTAAAAAAAAAAAACAAACAAAACGGCGGTCATATCTTTTGTTCTTTTTTTTTTTTCAATATATTTTGACAATTATTTTTTATATTATTCTCAATACATGTAATTGTCAATTAAAAAAATCCATTTTGATTACTCTTCTAAAATCTAAAATGATGCATCGTTTTCGCTACACCCTATACTGCAGCCATATATACGTATATATTAGTTTCGAATTAATTTAAGACAATTTCTTTTTGTAAGACTTAATAAAGGTACCTTTCAGTTAAATGTATATAACGAATGGATAGTGCACGCAGCTTTATGCACAAGTATTTTCTCAGCCCAAACTTTTTGGTGCACATACATTTCAATGCACGATTGACCGCCGTTTAGAACATAACCTTGTTGTGCACAAGCATTATTGTGCACATTGTTATAGTGCACATGCAAATATATTAAAAAAAAAACGTAGTACACAATATTATAGTGCACAGATCGTTAGTACACAACGCTACTGTGCGCATCTCCGATATCTGCATAGCGATATTGGGCATATTTCCGTTAGTGAATTCCACTACTAAGGCGCTACTAATATTCCTTATATAAAGCAATGTTACTATAACTAGTACCCACCTATTAACTATTACTATTAGTAATATTACTAATTTTACTATTTGTGCGGAATATTTCCGCTTTAGTAGTGGAATTCACGACTAAAGCGGAAATATACCCAATATCGCTATGCACATGTCAGATGTGCATAATTGCGTTGTGCACTATCGAGCAGTTGGGTACTGGGAGCGAGAATGTGTGCACAACAACGCTGTGTACTATCGTGTAACCAATCATCCGGCAATTTATTGTTTCCGTTGTGCACAGTAGCGTTGTGTACTAACGATCTGTGCATTATAATATTGTGCACTATGAAATTGTGCGCTACTTTTTTTTCAATATTTGAAAGTGTACTATAACAATGTGCACGATAATGCTTGTGCACAAAAGCGCCGAAAAAAAATGTGCTTTTGTGTATAATATCGCCGTACTGAAAAAAAATTGTGGCCTATCATGCTGTGTTTCATAACTTTGTGCACTACGAAATTGTGTCTTTTCGTTGGCCGTATACAATAATATTGTGGCCATTTTCCGCCCTCTCATTCTAGGTAAACACAACAACAGCAACTTTCAAAGAATCGAGTTTGCATCATGTCGAAGGCGGATGGCCGAAGGACGTTAATATGCACGATTTGGAACAAACCGTTAGATACCGACGGAAAATCGAAAAGGACGAATTGTACATTCACACGATGCTGCAATTGTTGCCTGTGATTACTTCCAAATAAGTTTTGTTTGCTATTTATATGCGGTCCTTCGACGAGGAAAAAATATTAAGAACAAGACAATTTTTTTTAAGTCAATGGAACACTGCATACTTCAAAATAATGCTTGCAACATATACGAGCAGTACTTTCAAGATACCGAACCGACGCCGTTGGTGCAGCGAACGTTTTCGCGTACGGTGAATGTTTATCGTGATTTGGTATCACTGAAGAGACCCATCACTCATCTCTCCTGGTCGCCGGATCAAGGCACACGGCTAGCTGTGAGCTATTGCAATACGGACTTCAAAAAACAGAAAAACTATAGTCCGTGTTCTTACATCTGGGACATAGGTATGTCGTAACTGCAGTTTCATTTTTGCCAGAGCGTCAACGGCAAGAAACGCTATACGACAAAAAATGATTAAAAAAATGATGAGTTTGAAAAAGTAACAACTTCTTGAGAGAACTGATAGTTTATTGGTGCATTACATTTTTTCTTTAAAAATTGATTGTCTGGACTGACCACTAGTTCTTCCAATTCATACATTTTTTAAGTGCACTGAAACGAAATATACGAATTAAGAATGCTTCACACGTACCTTCCCAACCAAAAATGCGATTTCACGAGAATTTCGAACACTTACCAATAGTATACAAATTTGAAAAAAATCAACCGTAGTGACGACATCAAGAACTTTGATTTAACTTAATAACAATGCCAAAATGTTATAAAAAAAAAGAATTAAAAAATTGCCAGCGAAGCTTTTTTTTTCTTATTTCAAATCAATCTTTTGATTTTTCGAAACCATATGAATCCTTTCAGAATTTTCTTTCATTTTTGAAAATCCCGTTTTTGACATTTTTTTAACGCTATTGTTAGGTAAGTGTTCAGTTCAATCGCCCCACAACTTCGCGGGGGTGCTGTGGAACGTTGGCTGCGAGAACATATCCAAAAGTCTTGCCTTTATATTCATTTTTCAAAATAACGAAAAAAATTTTTTTAAGTATGTAAGAAAATTTTGAAAACATTTATATGGTTTCTAAAAAATCAACAAGTTCATTTTAAATGATAACAAAGAACTTTCACTGTCCATTTCTTGAACAATTTATTTGTTTACTTATTTGTTAATAACTTTTTAGCATTATTATTATGCAAAATGAATGTTCTTGATATCTTTAAGACGTTTGATTTTTTTCAGATTTTTACTGTATCACGAAGTAGTAAAATTTTCATTGTATTAAACTTTTGGTTGGGAATGTACGTGTAATACTTCCTTAAATTGGAAAAAATTCTATAATGCATTTGCAAATTACTAAAAATAAAGAAGGAGGCTATTGTAATTGTAAAAAGACTTCATGGAATACTAAAAGTTATATGGAACTTACAGTTAAAGAACTACAGTCGAATTTTATTTGGCATAATACATGACAAAAAATCAGTGTACATGAAAGAAGAATGGTAAAAATGAAATTGGCACATTGCTTCCTTATCTTTTACACATGACGATTCGTGTATGAAAAATAATTTTGAGATTTTTTTTTTATTTCACATAGGGACAGCTTCGATTTCCTAAGTTAGTTATTTTCATGATTGGTTTTTAGAAAAATATGTTTACAATGGAAATTATTGTAATTATCAACGTCTTCATATACAACACAAACGATTTTAGCAAAATTATCCAAAACGAAAATACTTATAACTTTGCCGATTCTTGTCGAATTCAATACGAAATCGTAATTCGATCGCTCAAAAATTGCGATAATTATGAGTGATAACATTCTTTTTGGCACCAAATCGAATCGTCATATTTTTAGATTACGATTTTGACGAACGTGATATTCTTATCATTATCAATTTCCTTGCTGTAGCCGTTGGAAGGAATAAAAAATATTAGACAGGTTTAATCCGCTGCGCAATGAAATCGCCTGCGGTGAATCGTGAATCGACGTTCAATCGTAGTATTGATTCACGATTTTAAACATTTTTTTTAGAAAACCCGAACAATCCATTTTTAACACTTAAGCCGCCGTGTCCAATATTAACAATGGAGTACAGTCCGAAAGACAGCAATACACTGGCCGGTGGTTTGATGTCGGGTCAAGTAGCTTATTGGGATATCCGAAGAGGTTCCGAACCCGTGGAAACAAGTTTAATCGAAGAGAGCCATCGGGATCCTTGCGACAAAGTGCTGTGGATAAACTCTAAGACCGGTACCGAGTTTTTCAGTGCTTCCAAAGACGGACAGGTATATTGTAAAGAAGAAAAAAAAAAAAAAAAATACGGGTCCGACGATCGTGAAAAAAAAATGAGAGAACTTTGCAGGTCAAATGGTGGGACACGAGAAAGCTTCAGTCACCAACGGAAACTCTGGTGATTGATTTAACGAAACCAGAGGAACAGGATGTCAATAGAGCGACTGGAATCTCAGCACTTCAGTTCGAACCTTCGATCGGAACTCGTTTTATGTGCGGCTTAGAAAATGGTACGACGATGAATAATTAATAATACTTCAATGAATTCGGGTCTATGTATCTTGGTAGAAAAAAAAAACAAACGAATTTCTATTACAGGAATGGTTGTCTCTGGAAACAGAAAGGGTAAAACGCCGGGTGAAAAAATAGCTGTTAGATTCAAGGCTCAGTATGGACCGGTAATTAGCGTCGAGAGAAATCCGACATTCGTCAAGAATTTTCTCACCGTCGGCGATTGGACTGCGAGGATATGGTCGGAGGATTGTCGAGAATCTTGCATCGCTTGGACACCGTAAAAACTTTTTTTTAAATTAAATTTCAGTGACGGGTATCAAGTAAAAGCTAAGATAGCGGATAAAATTAGGAATTTAATCGTTGGTATACTTTTTTCGTACAAAGGTGCATTAAAAAACGTATTTTATTTTTGTTTATAGGAAAGAAAATCGTATCATTAATCCCATGAGATATTTTGTAACATTTTTTTTACCGATTAGAACAACGGAAGTACGGAGGTTAATCTGAATTTCCGAATCGGTCCTCAATATCTAGTTCGAAATAATATGATATTTAAAGAATTGAAGTCGGGTGCGTTTCTGTTATGTAGAGGTCACCGAGATCTCTTGACGGGCGGTGCATGGAGTGCGACAAGATTTTCCGTATTTTTTCTAACAAAAACTGACGGTACACTCGATGTGTGGGACCTGCTTGTTCAACAGGATTCTCCGGTCCTCAGTATCAAGGTATCGTAAAACGCCTAATATCGCCATTTTCGCATTCAATTATGGGCATTAAGGAATGACCCTGAAATTTTCTGCATCTGCAAAAAATTTACTTTGACAAGATGTAGCACCCAAACTATCGGCTTGGTAGTAAAAACTCTGGGGACTTTTCTTTTCCTTTTTAATTTATCTTCCAACGGATTTTTTCCAATTTTTTTTTCGAATTTTTCTATCGTAAATGCAGCCAATTTTCTACTTTGACACGCTGTTACATCTTAGATATTGCTTGAAAAATAAAATGTGATAACACTTTTCTGTTTCTTTTTCGATTGCCTAACAACGGATTTTCCGAAAAAATGTTTAGTATATTTTTTAAATTGCAAACTTTAGCAAGCTGCCACGCCTTGTCTATTGCTCGAAACAAATAATGTTTCAGTTCCTTTGTCGATTATCTATGACCGGATTTTTACAAATAATTTTCCTGATTTATTTTTTTGATTATTTTATCCTTTAGCAAACTGCCACGCGTAATCTAATGTTCGAAATTAATGGTGGAGCAGGACTTTTCAGTTTTGTTTTCGGATTGTTTATCAGCGTACCTCTATATTTTATTTTCTAGAATTTTTAGCGGTAATTATGACACAATCCTCGATTGTGTAATTTTCAGTCAACGAATTTCGTTGCACCTGCAACGCCATTCCTGCGCTTAGAATGACCCGGAACTAACGACGAGGACGTAGCTGGATTCTAGTTCCATTTTTTTTTATTTTTATATTAACTTCTTTTATCAACAAAACACGAACAAACAGAAATAAAAATCTAGAAACTATACAAAATTATACGGTTTAATTGTCCGACAAGGCCCTTTGTCGAGCCTGACTATTCGGGGTGCTTTTTTAAAGTGAGTCCTCTCGCCACTCACTCGGGGTGCTTTTTTTTAAGTGAGTCCCCTCGCCTCTCACTCGGGGTGCTTTTTCTAAGTGAGTCCCCTCGCCTCTCACTCGGGGTACTTTTTTTAAGTGAGTCCCCTCGCCTCTCACTCGGGGTGCTTTTTCTAAGTGAGTCCCCTCGCCGCTCACTCGGGGTGCTTTTTTTAAGTGAGTTCCCTCGCCTCTCACTCGGGGTGCTTTTTTTAAGTGAGTCCCCTCGCCTCTCACTGGGGGTGGTTTAATCTTCAGCGATTCGTCCAATGTGCACAAAGATCGCACGTGTAAATAAAAAAGCGATCTTCGATCTCTTCTCGTGTTTTCTTAAGGTGCGCCAGACATCCGAGATGCGTCCATTTTTTACAAATATTGCAACCCACCCATATCTCGTCCCTCCTTACTTCGCCAACACCACATCTCACGCAACGTTCGTGCACGTCTATCGACTTGACGACACACTCCTGTTGCAGCTTGACACGCAGCTCTTTCGGGTTCACTGGGCCGATTTCCGAAGCTCCATTTTTCAAGATTTCCCTGATGTAATGGATCACAAAAATTCCACAGTTGTATCCGTCAGCTTTATAGGGGTATTTACAAGATCCTTTGCCGAAATTACCGTCGGTGCCATAAAGGAGACGCCACATTGCAGAGAAGTTTCTCAAACACATTTCGTGGTATCGCTCACCGTTTTTTGCAGCGGGATCCAACACATACGTAAGCTTCGCCTCTAAATCGACATAGAGCAAAATATAATGACGATGTGATTTTAGGCGCAATGGCAAGAGAAGTCGCTTTTCCTCCGACCATTCTTTAACACACATTGCTTTGAACTCATCGCTCATTTCTTCTACTTTGCCCTCATCAATAAATTTGCTAGAAAGTTCACAGACGAGATACGCGAAGAGATATCTGTGAGGAGAATCGAATATTGCGCAGCTGAAGCAGTAGTCGATGACGAGCCACGAGATCCACTTTCTGTTATACAGGGTAACATAATCTTCTCCAAGAAGAGACCGATAATTATCGCGATCGGTGGGAGTTTTCGGTACCGCTCCAACGAAATAATATCTCGGAGCACGCGGGACGAAGTAGTAGTCTTTATTCGCCACTGTTCCGTTCTCATTAAAACGAAGGGGTCTATCGTCGGATTCATTGCGCGTTATTTTTTTCAATGTCGAACGAGTATTGTAGGCGCTCCTTGCCACAGTTTTACGTTTTCGACGCCAGAACTCGGATGACTTCATATTGTCCGGTTCGTCGACTCTCCGATTTCGCCTTCGCGGAGGAGATTCACACCAACCAACCATTGACGTGTCGTTGCTGGAGTCCTTCCGTTCCGACGTCGGTCGATCTTCGTCGAAGTCATCGTCGGTTGATTCGTGGACATTCGGAATGTTTCTCGCTTGCTCGTAACGTTCCTCGTCATTCGAATCATATATTTCAAGCTGTGATCGACCTCTACGCGCTCTATTCTTAATGTGCTGAGTACTTTCCGCTATAAGTAACTGCCTTGCTTTCAATAATGCATAATCGCATAGCTTGTCGATTACGCGTCCCGCTTTTATATTTATTTGATTTTCGCACACAGACTCTTTCACAATTTTAAAAGAATTTTCCGCAATGGCGTTCGAGTAGTGTTTTGTACCTACATCTTTTATTAGTAATGCAGTCCAGAAAGGCGCGTAAGGTAGTAGTCGACCGAATAAATATGTGACGAATGATTCGCACCGACATTCGTTAGGTTTCGCCTGACTATTCGAATCCCTGTCAATCGTCTTTTTAACTTTTTCTATCACAGCCTCGAATTTCGTGAAGAATGGACTCGTTGCATACATCGGTTGTTTTTTGTTTTTCTCGAGAACGATCTCGTCGCACTCGCTGCCTTCCGAGCCACCGTCATAAATGTCATCGTCGCTCGTGCCAAGAGTGTCATCAGTAACGGTACCATCACCGATTAACCGTTGTACAGAATCGAGAATCTGATAGGACTGTTTTTCCGAAAGCAATATCGTCGACAAATCGAAAACGGCTTGACAAAGCTCGTCGAGAGATTTACAATGAGTCAATACAGCCATTCCTTCCATTATTACATTTTTTCTTAGTCCTACGATCTGGTGTTTGCAAAGGAAGCGAGATACCATTTTCAAGAAGTGACCATAGCAAAGATGGAGGGTTACGCATTCGATTACCTTTCCACCAGTGACGTCCTCGTATGCCGCTACCAAGTAACTTAACACATCAGTATCATTCCAAGCTGACATTATCGCATTTATGCTAGCCCACGACCAGTCTACGACTATAGCTTTAAAAGGTGGCCACGCGACTCCTGCATCAATCCAGGTTCTTCGAAAATATGTTAAACAGTCTGCTATTGCAGTGGCTGTCTGATTATTCGAGATCATTTGCAACACCGGGAGTATCTTGTGCCGTTTCTCGACAACGCCGGAATATAGATAAACGCTCTTAGATTGACCGTACGGCTTCCTAATAATCGACCCTGTCGCATCGAAATGGAAGGTCACGAGTGGATTCTCCTTCAAAAATTGAATTTGCTCGTCACAACCGAGATAAATTATGAACGGGCTCAAGTATCTTTTTATAAAAGGATGTTCGTGACTATCGTTTGCATGAATACGTTTAACGATGTCGAGAGTGTCATCCGTGTCCAAGTCGTGTTGTCCCAATTCCTCGGCACGAGCTTTTTGATGCGCCTCCAAAGAATGCGTAAACATATAATTTCCCGAACTCTTTGCTAACTCTTTATCGATCACTGCGTATTGAGCAGCATGAATACGAGACGGTACTTCGTGCCTCAATCGCGCCTTCGCTTTCTTTCGTCGTCTTCCACGCAATTGGTAATTTAGGGTCAAAGTGTGAGACGCTGCACTGAGAGCATCCATGTACACACGGATTGTCGTATGTTTGCTGCGTTTCAACCCAATGATTTTATATCGACACTGGCATTTCGGTTGCCGGCAGTACGCATAATCCCAAAATTTGTTGGGCGTTCTTACGTTTGTACTTCTTTTAAAGCCATTGAATGTAAGGCAGCAAGTGATTTGAAGCTTTGACGACGGTAGTTTTTGACGAAGGATTTGATGCAAACGATCCGGTATAATCTTTTTTCTTTTAACGACGCGTGAAGTTTTTATTTTCAACGAGCCTATCAGGTGTCTAAACTTCTTTTTTGACTGTTCCGACGACCGACGCGCTTTAGTTTTTTTTCCTTGATATTCTAGACACGAGTTTTTGCTACTTACATCAAGAATCGAGTTCGAAATGCTTTCGGCACTTTGTGTACATTCTTCCTGCGATACTTTCAAACTGCCACTAAAACTTTTGCATAGGACTCTTTCCAAAACGATGTCGGCAAAATTTCGTTCGTTCTTCGACCATAGATAATACAGGTTAGTACGTAAAGCCGGCCTTTGCTTTTTCCTTACCCCCATACGCCTGTAAATCTCCGGCAGTAAGGCTTGTGATGTTGGCCCAGAATCTAAATCGTGAATCGTTCTCGCCGCTGAAACAACGGCGTCGACCATTTTGGTAAAATCAAAAGGCATTTTGTCTAATATCCTCTACGAAAATCGTTGTCCGATGTACGTAATTCCGATTTACGAAAAGAATTGACGGAAAAATCGCGTGCCCTCTGAAGCCTTGATGGACCCTCCGATCGGATCGGCTCAAAACGAATAAAGGAAGTTTCACTTTGCCGTCGAATTGAAATGTTATTAAGACATAATCGTGAGCAACGGCCACCGTGGGTTTCCTATGAGAATCTAGTATTATAGTGTTATACTCAACCTTGCCTGCGACATAGAAGCTCGTGTATAGTTTGAGCGTTAATGCGTTCTATGGCAAGTCGAAAATAATTTAGTGTCGTATTCACGTCGTACCGATTTTCTGGTTACAAAAACACATGCGAATCAGTAATAAAGAGTCGTGGTGCTTAAAGTCTGCGCAACATACCTTGATAGCCACTAACTTATATTACTGCCGTTTACTGTATTATGGTATCGCGCAATTTTCCTCCAGGTGAGGAGGGTTGAGGGAACGACGCTATGGCTTTTCCCATTCTTTCGACGTTGCCACCAAATGTTTTCTCTCACTCATTCTTTCTTCTGAATCTTAAATAGCAGAAAATATCGAAGTGCGAATTTTTTGTTTGAACAATGCGACAAGTTTTTCGTATACCTTTCTCGTCAACTATCTTCTACAAGTCCAGAGACTGTCTCAAGATAAAAGGGACATTGGCTGGAGCGCCGCTGTACATACTCTACACGCTCTGCCCTGCACTTTGTGCGCGTAAGTCAGATGCTCGCAGGTCGGAAACAGATTGCTCGAAAAAAATCCAATGATAAAAAATTGGAAGGACGACTTGACGGTCCTTAGACATTTATAATTTCGAGACATAGATAACGCGTGGCAGTTTGCTAAAGGATAAAAATATCGGGAAAATTATTTTTTTTAATCCGGTCATAGATAATCGACAAAGAAACTGAAACATTATTTGTTTGGAGCAATAGACAAGGCGTGGCAGCTAGCTGAAGTTCGCACTTTAAAAAATATTCTACATTTTTTTTTGAAAAATCCATTGTTAGGCAATTGAAAAAGAAACAGAAAAGTGTTATGAAATTTTATTTTTCAAGCAATATCTAAGATGTAACAGTGTGTCAAAGTAGAGAATTTGCTGTATTTACGATAGAAAAATTCGAAAAAAAAAATTGGAAAAAATTCGTTGAAAGATAAATTAAAAAGGAAAAGAAAAGTCCCCAGAGTTTTTGCTACCAAGCTGATAGTTTGGGTGCTACAACTTGTCAAAGTAAATTTTTTGCAGATGCAGAAAATTTCAGGCTCATCATTAAGGAGGGTGTATCATTACAGTCCTAATTAACCATGAGATTCCGAGTGAATTTCAAATTCCTCCCAATAGAATGAAAATATGGAACAAATCAATCATTAATCAATCATTAATGTTGATTTCGGTAAAAAAAAAAAAAATTTGGCATTGATTGACTGGTGCTGAGAAAATTAATTGCGCATAATAATAATACGAATAAGTTATCAACAAATTAGTTAAATAAGTATTGTTCAACGAATCATCCGGGAAAATTTTAATACATACACATTTTTTTCTATTTTTCTAAATTTCCAAATTCTTTTTTTGTTTATAAATGAAAAGTCACGAATTTTGAATACGAGTTTGGAAAACACTGCGCATTACGCTAAAAAAATGTCGGGTAATCGATCAAATATATTCGCAAATATCGATCAAAGATTTTTTTCAAAAACGGGATGTTTGGAAATTAGAAGAAATTTTTTAAATAATAATTTTTATGCGGATAAATTAATGAATCAACTTTGGGTAAAAAAAAAAGTTACGTTACCGGATTATGAGTTGAACAAATATTTTTTGCACAAATTTGTTAATATCTTTTTGAATTTAATATTATGCCAGATTAATGTTCTTACTAGCTTCCGTATGGTTGATTTTTTTCAGATTTTTATCCCCTCGGAAAGTCTTCAAAATTCTTTCCGAACCTCACGTGTGGCTGAGAATGTAACATTACAACTGTCCTTAATGCAACGCGACGAATCGTAGGTATGCGACGATGCACTGACCTGCATAAAACCCCACGAACAAGGACAATTGGCCGCTGTTGCCGGCAAAAATGGAACGACCTATCTGTTAGAATTTTCCGAAGCTCTGACTATCAATCAAAAGAACGACAAGCTGCTGTTGACCGCGGTAAAGATTTCACGCTTCTTTGCCCTCTTGACGTTTCAATTCCGCTTTTTGAAATTTTCATTGATTCTTCGTAGCTTCTGGACAGAGAGACGCGAAGAGAAAAAGTTATAGAGGCGAAGAATCGTGAAATCAGATTAAAAATGAAGACGGTACGCGTGGACGTTGATTCGGATTGTCAGGACGGACATTCGCGAGGAAACGCGCAAAAGACACGAGATATTGATTCGAAGAATCCTCTGATAGTGCAGTGCGAACAAGATTACGAAGCAGCCATCGAAGTCGTGAGAAAAAATTATCGATGTTATACAATTACGCTTTATGGATGGCATTTATAAACGATGCAAACTTCTAGGAAATGGCGAGAAATGCTTTGATTGACGACACCGAAGTGAATAACAATCATTTACAAAACAATCCATCGTCGGGCAATTGACAAAGAGATCGAAGAATACCTGAAATATTCCGAAGATTATTTTGTCACTATCTCATCGGGTGAAGTTATTTTTCGTACATAATGTGTATTTAAGTCCATATTACGTTGTAAAATAAATTTTCTTGTTAACCAGTATACTGCATTTTTTAAATTCCCTTTTTATATCCTGAAAAAAATCGATCAAATAATGTATTTATAGAAGGGTATAATACCGATTTTTTTTTCGGTTTTCGTTTTTTTTTTTGAAGAAGATAAATTTGGATTTTTTTTTTTTTTCAACAACTGTAAGGAGTCATAAAATGATTTTGTTTTACTGAAAGGAACATTTATTGAGAGTCTTGCAAAAAAAAAAGAATTGTGGAACAATATTAAAAAAACAAATATGCTTTGCCGTCTGATGAATACCTTGTTCCCCTCCCCACCCACTCCTCCGCTCGCGGAAACGAAGTATCCAAAAGAAAAATCCGGGATTATTCAAGTTAATAACAATGGCGACTGGTTGACAATTGTCGATTTTTTAAATTATTTTAAATAGCCGACGTTTCAAAACTGCAGCATGAGAAATTCATGAGAGACAGCTCTTGTTGTGTGATCATTAATAAAATGAAATCGGTAAAAAAAATCAGATCGTCAACGAATTGTCGTTTTCATTGACGCGAATACTTTACTGTATTTTTTTTAAATTTTATATCCATCGCTTCCACTGATTCATGAAGTTTAAGCCAAATCTCTGCCGTTCTACCGTTCAAGTAACTCTACCTGACCATTTGAAAATTAAGTAAAAAATACGATTTTTTTCCCAAAATTTGTACCTCAAGTTGGATATATTATCTAACGTTATGCTTTTTTCTTTTTGTTATCTGAATGGAACTAAAAATTATTTTTGTCAAAGGTTTCGTCCCGTTAATAAAATAAATAAATAAATAAAATACTATCGGAGGTCATGAAGTGCTCTTTTTTAACCAAAAAGTGTATAGGCATTGAGAGTCATAGAGAAAAAAAAATTGTCAGAATATATCGAAGAAAAAAAAAAACGATTGGTGGCGTTCGTTGCTACGGTAACGATTCTTGTTTCTATCATGGCAGTTGCCCTGTACTATCATCAAAGTATTAAACAGCATTATCTTTCACTTGGCAAAGTTATTGTATATCAACTAAGAAACACTATTCATACAGTATGGACGGATGTTTCAGTTACAATGAGCTTAAAGCTCTTCAAGAATTGATTGCTCCGCCGAAGGATGATTCCGACAGCGAGGATGATCTTCCGCAAGCGGGTGCGAGGAAATTAGGTGAGTTTGAAATATTTGTTTGAATATACGGAAAAAACTATTTCCGAATTGAAAGAAGAAGGAATTTATGGATAACGCGAATGTTGCAAAAAAAAACAACGTTTTTTAAAGGACCCGGCAATATCGGAGACGTGAAAGAAACATCCCGCGATCACGCAGGACCTCATGCACCTTTAAAAGCCGGGGGCGACGATATTTGGCATCCTTCCGAGGCGACCACAGCTCGAACGTCGGATATTCCCGATCCAAGAAATGTACCGGAATACGAAATAAAGTATAAACAAGCCGTGACCACCGCGGACGTATTTCTGGGTGTAATTATAACTTCCTTTTTTCTCAACCGCGACAAAAAAAATGCTCACTTCGAAAAGACGGAAAAGAATTGCTATAAAGTTCGGAACTTAATATTACGAAAAATAGATATGCGAAAAGCCATCATTTGTCCGGAAGTTTTATTAAGCTTCAACAACTTTTTTTTGTCGAACATTTTTTTTGATATTCGAATAATATACGGTAAACGAATTAATTGGATTGATCTGAATTCATGATAGATTTGAGTCGCATATACGAAAGTCCGTGACACAGGAAGAACGATGGACTGGAAAATTTATCGCGTGATATCGAACCTTTTTCGTTTTTTTTTTAATTTTTTTTTTCTCCCTTGACAGATGAGTTTTAAAACTCCGTCGTCAGCATCCTGCGAGTGGCTCAACGTTGTCGTAAAACTTGCCGGCGAAACGAGGGAGAAAGTTGAGCTATCCGTCGAATCCGATTTCATTGATATTCGAAGCCCAAGGTAAATTTACGACGATTTCGAATATTATTATCCTGAGCTCTTTCTCTCTCTGTTCCTGTCGGAAAGTACGAAATAGAGTGCCGTTAATAATATTATCGCTGATTTTCTCTTTGGCCAGATATAGATTACATCTGCCGACGCCACATTCGGTCGATCCTAACGCATCGTTGGCAAAATGGAACGCCGATACGTCGACGCTGGAGCTCGATCTTCGAATGTGCCGCGAACTCGATGCGGTGAATTTTTAATAATTTCAAGATACTTTGATTCTTCGCGTGAACGATTCGCGACAATTAATTGTCACTTTAATAAAACTTCGTACATTAGAGAGTTTCGTTTCTTGCGGATACAGCGATTTCATCAATCCGGTAATTTACATTCGTTTAGTTCGCGTGCTTCACGAGTATATCCGTCGCTAAGGGTCATACGAAGTACGATGGTATCGAGGATTGCATTAAAAATGTAAAAATCGATTTTGTATTCCAGTTTAACTCTTATGATAAACCGCCATTTTCCGCGACACGCGGCACCGTTGTGCAGACGGAAATCCGAAATTGATCGCAACATCATTATATTTTGCACTAAAGAAAAAAATACCAGTACGCAAGCAAAAAAGAAACATCATCGATTACTTCAATTTCCAGCTCTACATATGCCGTTTCCGAAAAGAGTCCTTTACTGTTCATTGTTTTTTTAAGCGGCTTATCGCCTTGATGGTTCCAAATCCCGAGGCAAATATTGCTTTTCTTTCTCAAAAGCTATAGGAACTAATATAATATTATATTCTTTTTACAAAACATGTAAAATACATGTATTGAGAATTTTATAAAAGAATATTTATAAAATATTGATTCAAAAAACCCGATATTGCCACCCGAAGAGTTACTTGTTTTTTTTTTTAACATTTCATCGAAATTGTTTCCACTGGAAAGTATCCCCCACAAAAAAAAAAAAACAAATTAGTCGTCCGCCGGCGGCTATAGGCTGTTATTTTTTTTCAATATCCGTTGACATTCATTTTCAGCCAATCAATATGTGCGGTTATAAACATTATTTCATTACCTGCTATAGCTTTCGAGAAAAATAAAAACATTAATCATACACCGCCGGGTAGATGTACATCATTAAGGATCTTATAAAAGAAAAAATAATAATTCATGAAGTCTTCAACACTTCTTTTCTTCACTCGATTTTGGAATGATTGCTAATGTTTTATTTTCCTGAGTAATATATCGATGAAAGACGCTTTTTCACGCGTTATTCAAAATACTTAATTAGAATTCAAACAGATTCTTCATCTTTTCGAATCATCCGTTTGACGATCGCGAAATTCTCATCAACTTACTTGCTACGCGCGTTAGAGGGAATGAAAATTTGGACTCTGCTTTTTAATCACCGCCGGTGAATGGAGGTTTTACTGTATATGTAAGCAACAGACTTTCATCCTTCAAAACATTCCGACATTAATATTTTGTGCAAAACATTCGAATTTCTGCGAGGCAGGAAACGATCAGTGGACACAGCTCTTCTTCATCTTTACACTTGTCATACAGAAACAAGACATTTCGTTTTAGTACAATAAGATCTAATATCAAAATAAATTAACCTTTTTTCTTTAATTTTTTTTACCAATTAACAAGCATCGATTACTTTCTCTATTTTACAGAGAAAAATTAAAGTATTGTTTAAACTGTATAATTTTACTGACAACTGTCTTCTTTACAATGCTAAATTGTAGAAGTAAATTCAAAGCTCAGTATTGATCCAAAATCCGTATTTTATACGTTTTTTTTTTTTTTTTTTCAACAAATCACTCCAATTTTTTGTCCTCAAACTTTGCAATGAACTCAATAAAATTGATTGAATATTATGTTTGAATATGATTATTGTTTGAACATGTATGCATCGCTGCCATTCGAGACGACTGGACAAGTGTCTGGACGTATGTCCAGAGTAATCAAGCGACGCGGTAGCGTCTCCACGCCAAGTAGTTTAAAGAAAAAGTCTGCGCGTCGTGCGCTACCGTGTCTTTATACGCCAGTATCGTGCCCCCTAAAGTTTGACAGTTTTGTTCTCGGAAACGAGACATCGAATCTAAATTCTAAAGACACTTTCACGATATAAGTCGAATACAAGCTTTAAAATGTACGTGGAATCAGCCCGATCGGTGCACGAAATGATGAGATGTCGTCATATCGTCCGAAAAATCCTCGCTTTCACGATAAAAATATTTCTTCAGAGATTTTTTCGGTTGTCAGTTGTTTGTCCGATGTCCCCTGATGCCTATATATTGCGTCGGTGAGTCCATGCGTGAGCCGTGCATACACAACGGTATAAGTGGAACGAAAGATCAGCTGTTTGGAATTTTCCAAGTGCCAGTTCGTGAATACAGCAACTAGTAATATCCGTATCCGTAAATAGTACGCTCACACTGAGTGATCGAAATAAAGGTTCATTAGAGGTTATTTATAATTTCATTTTTTCGTGAAAATTAGTCAAAAAAAATACCCTCTCGTGTGGCTAAAAAAATGGGTCGTTCGTCTGATAAAATTGTTCAAATAATCGCGGGCGAGAGGTCATTTTAATTGATAAATATTGTGCGTATGATACAAAAAAAATCGTGTCGTGCGAATTCTTAACGTTATCAAGTAATAAAACATTTTTTAAAATAAATAATAATAAATTAATGATAAAATAATAAATAAAAAAAAGAATGAAATAAAAAATAAAAAAACATTTTTTTGCAAAAAATGTCGCCAAGTAGTTTAATGTAGTTCTGTCGCTTAGCGTTCATTTCGCATAAGTTCGAGAAAAATGACAGCAAATTGCAAATACTTCTCGATGGTATAAAAATCTGAAAAAATTCATGCATATTAAAGGTACTGAAAAGATTAATTTTGCATAATAATAATTCCAAAATGTTATTAACGTTTTCGGTATACGTATGAATTTTTTCAGATTTTTCAATTTGCTTAGAATTTTGTGTTTTTTCACACATTTTTTCCATATAAAAAAATAAAATTCAAAGCAAATTGAAAAATCCGAAAAAATTCATACGTATTGAAAAAAATGAACGTATCATTTTCACAAAAAAAAAAGTTGTGTTTCCGGGAAATTTGTTGACGAATTAATTTTTTCATCAATTTGTTAATAACATTTTGGAATTATTATTATGCAAAATTAATATTTTCAGTACCTTTAATATGCATGAATTTTTTTAGATTTTTATATCATCGAGAAGTATTTGCAATTTTCTCTTATTTTTCTTGAACTTATGCGAAATGAACGCTAAGCGACAGAACTACCTTAAATAGTTTTGTGAAAATAAAAAACTTTCAAAATAATCAAAAATCATATGAGCCAAGTGAAAATAAAAAAAAACTTGGCGAGTCCGTGGAATACAAATAAATGTAGTTGCATGGAAAGAATTTTTATTTTCACTTGGCTCATATGATTTTTGATCATTTTGAAAGTTTTGTATTCTCACAAAACTATTTCAAAACTATTTAAACTACTTGGCGACATTTTTTACATTTTTTGCAAAAAAATGTTTTTTTATTTTTTATGTAAATCACTTTATTTGTATTGTCTATGTTACGCTATACATTTTGCAAATTGTTGATATACAACAAATATTCTTTTTTGTTGTTGTTTTCGCTGCATGCAAAGTATGAGTAAAATAATAGTACATTATGATACAAGTGCGAAAAAACTTTTTCTGATGAGTTAAAAAAATGTTTTTCGCACGAGTATCGTACAAAATTTTACTTTGCAAGGTATAAAATTAGCGGTTATACGCGCGCAAAGCGTTTTTATTTTTCGCACCAAGTGAAATAAATAAATTTTTTTATTTCACGGCATGCGAGAAAGCCGCTTTCTCACACGCTTCGCGTGCGAAATTTTGTACGATACTCGTGCGAGAAACTTTTTCTCAACTCGTGTGATCGCAACACTCGCCTTCGGCTCGTGCTGCAAACTCACACTTGTCAGAAATAATTTCATCGCACTTGTATCGTAATGTACTATTTAAATTTGTAAATAAAATTGGAAAAATAATAATTTGTAATAAACTTTTTTTTTGGGTGAATTTCTTTTTACATACTACTGCTGATAAGCAGGATAAATGTAGATTTTTATCATTCAAAAACGTTGAAGTCGGTTTTATCTGTCCTTCGATATAAATTCATCATAACGAAATAATCTACTCAATTCGACGATTAACAACAATATCGGAATTTTTGTGAAATTGACGATTGGAGAGTCGCCGATATTAATTAATTACCTCTGGTACCTGCCTGCACCGGCAAGTCACCGGCAGTTCTGGTGTTTGCGACTTGTTGATTGTTTAGGTTATGCGGCCTCAACTGCCACACGCACAACACGTCACTCGAGTTTTTTTTACATGTGATCGTCGTGATCGGGACTATTATCCATTGTTCGATATAGTTAATTAAACTTAATTGAACACATACTCTTTAGTTAACCACAGAGAAAAAAATAGAAGGAATGCATGTAAGCAATAAATACATTTCTTAAGTTCAAGTGTTTACCGTTATATATAGCTGCGACGAAACGATTGACCGATTGACGATAGCGAAGGAAATCTGAAAAAACCCCGAAGGGTTTCAAGTACCTACCTTACCTACTACAGCGCAGTTATATCGCGCTTGCGGCGTATTACACGACGACCTATACGAGATAAAACCTGCGTTTGTTTTGTTTCTCGCGACGTGATGGATGCGCGATCGAAAAAAAAGTTTCGCTGCTTATCAAATAGTTTTTTGCTGCTCATTTTTTTTTTCGTCGATAGCATATTCGTCAGTTTTTATCTTGTCTATTAACTCCCGAATGACAATGTCGCTCGCGAGTTGTAAACAAAATCTAATATCGATTTTTTCATCCAAGGCTGTTTTTTTTTTCGTCCGTTGTGTCTCATGCCGGTAGTAGAAAAAAAAAATTTTCGTGAGTGACATGCGATCTCATCTATATTCCGCGAACCTCGTCGTGCTGTGATTGAAGTGTCTCTAACAGTACCGATTCGGATAAAGTTTAACCGACCACCAAAGTTAATGCTGAACTATCTACTCTTGGTGAGTAATAAAATTCACATCGATCCCTTTCGATAGAGTACATTTATTGCGTCGTCCCTTTCGCTCTTATCGTACGTATGAATTTCGACAGGATTCTCAAAGCTATATTTCTCGATGTAAAAAAAATGGATTCTCAATATCTCCAACACAGACCTAACCTTTGCCATGAGTTTAACACGAAAATAAACAATTGTTCAATTTGTAATTGCAAAAAAAATCGTAAAAAAATGTTTCACTTTTCAACTTAGATTTTTCGATAGAATGTATAGTATAGTGTAAAAATGATTGTTCGAGCGAAAATGTTAATTGTCGCTGTGGCTTCCCCTTATATTCGCAAATTCGCTACAATACGAGGGACAATTGTCGATTAGTGCATACAGCGTATACTTCAAAGGCAGCCGCGTGTTTGATGCATCCATCAATTGGATATAGGGAAGGGATTGGGAAGAGCAGCGATTCGTTAATTATTAAAGAATAGAATATTTTTTATTCGTTTACGCGTTCGCGGCTGTTGGCAAAGTGAATGTGTATCGTACTTTTACCAATGTGGCTGATGGAATGATATAGCGGTTGAAATTCACGAGGGCGTTCGAGCAGAGGCTTTCTGAACGCGTTGAAATACCATTGTGGACGGGGTAGAGACATAGGCCGGGGAGGGATCGGTGTTGCTGACTTTAATTAAACGCGACATGGCAACGGGTAATTAATGAACGCGTAGCTTTCGCCCACTCCAGCTTGTTTTACAGCGTACAGCGGATACACGTGAAAACCCTTCTACATCGCATAATTTACGTCGATGCGAAAGGCAAACTATTCTTCCTGTGTCTAACGGCGTCTTTAGGATCCAGTTAGTATCGAATTCTCGTCTGCTTTTCCTCGCGCGTTGTTGTTGCATTCTCGTGGGCGGTGCACATCCGACTCGATGAGACGGCGAGAAGCCCACGTACTTTGCTCATCGTAATTGGCTCGTTTTATACTTCGATAAAGGGGCGTTTGGATAATTAATAAACGCAGCACCTACGATTAAAAAAAAACAACGTAGGGAGCAAAAATAAATATAGTTCGGTTTTCTGTTGCGAGAAATATGTGTATTTTTCTTCCTCATGGAGAACGGTTTCCTTTCATGAAAACGGTTTTTTCAATATGGAGAAGCGTTGTAAACGGCATTAAATACAAAATGTGGAAGCGATGTGCAAATTTAATTGGTACATAATTTTCTTTTAATTGTCCAATAACTTTGAATCGTTAGACACGATAATAACAATAATATCCAATCAGAATTATATCACATTAAATCTTTTACGCATAAAATTCTTTCATTTGAAACTTAACATTTTTCGATAACCGAAATATACTATTGTAACGAATATGTAGCTGCTGCGACTATTCGTTAAGACGCGCGATATTAGTTAGGTTTGACAAGAGTCTGGACGGGGCTTTCAAAGAGAACAGACGTATGACATTTCGAGATCGGGATAATAAACATTTCTTATTATTAATAATATCCGTCCCAAAACCAAATACGCGCGTTATTCATTCGCTCGGTCGTTACAATGTAAAACTCACTTTTAGATCGTACATAAGATTTTCCGAACAAAAAAAAAACCAAGATATTCTAATGTCTCGATCAAGCTATCAACCACATTTAAATAGCGATAAAATGACGAATTCAAAGTTACCGCAATTTCTGGCGGTTGAGACATAAACGTTGGCGAAAGTATCGCGATAGGAGATCCCCTGAGGCGAGACGGGTGTAGCGCGCGGGGCGAAAGACACCAAAAGGTTGGAATGCGCCGTTAGAGTAGAAGAGCCATAAAATAGTGACGGCATTCGTCGTTTGATAACGACGGTCGAGCGGTCTCGGTAGTACCGACTCCGTCGCCTATTCACTCGATGACAATGCACACCCCGAGTTTCATTGTCGAAGCTTGGCGTCCACGCGCACGGACCCCGATCGGAGCCCAAGCGCCGAGAGCCCCAACAGCAGTAGCGACAGCGGCACACCTCCCCAATGCAGCGCACGGGCAAACGAACGCCCGCGCGGCCCGAAGAAGGACGCGACGCTATGCGACATCCCCAGTAAGGGCAGAGGTCGTCCTATTGTTGGCAAAAATCGTAGGAAAAAAAAGAATGAAAGGAAGAAAAAAGAATATGAAACCTTTCCGCCCGCCGACAAGCTGGCGAACACCCCCCGGAGGAATTCGTACTTGGCGTTTGTCGCAATACATCAGCGAACATCGACGCGGATCGTTCCTTTACACCTTCGTCTATCTTTTGTCAATTTTCCATCGCTGTTGGTGGATATAGACCTGCCTTTCTTTTCTACAGTACGCGTCGAGTTTAAAGCCCAGACAGAAGCCCATTTTTTTTTTCTGAAGACGTAATACTTTCATTTAATGTCTTCGTTACCAAACTGTTTGTCTATTTTCCTTATATAGGCTTATTGGTTTTACCAACATGTGTCTGCAATCCATTTACATGACTGCGATACCTTCATATGTCAGCTGCCGTTTCATATGCCTGAAATTTCCTTATATATTTGTAACCCATTCATATGTCTACAACGCCTGCATATACGTTTACAATCCCTTTATATATCTGCGATTCCGTTACATGTGGTCGCAACCTCTGCGTATGTCTGTAAGCCCCTTATATACCTACAACTCTAGTTACTATCTGGAAGTCGTCATCAAAAGTGTTGATAGTACTGCAAGTAACAATGTTGCGGGTCAATTTGCATTATTTTAAGAATTTTTTACTAGGCGTTCTTCAACTGAAATGTTCCCTTATGAGTCCAAAGTCAAAATAGGTGTCGCCATAATGTTGTGATATTTGCTTCGGTCGCGTGACTGAATATATATATATATTTTTTTTTTTTTTTGAGGCTTCGGCAGTGACGATGGGGTTCTTTGAAAAAATAAAACAACTCGGACAACACACGCACCACGCATTCAAAGAATGGAAGAAAACCACAGAAAGAGTCGTCATTACCGAAGCACTAGAAAAAAAAAAAAAAAATAGTCACGATGTTACTTTAAAATTTAAAGAATTGAAAAAGGGCTAACAAAATAGTAGAAGGCACAAGAAGAAACAATAATTCTAATTCAAAGCCATATGATGGAAGCAACATTTATCGAGTTGTATTTCATAAAATATGGATTTCGTTATTAAAATCAGTTTCCTGACATGAGAGATTACATGTTACGTTATTACGAGTCGAGTCACTTGATTTTCTTTAAGTAACGTTGAAATATTGAAAGAAATTTCTAATTGTGGATTTACAAAAATGTTCAACAAATAAAAGTGATTGTATAGCCCATGATGGTAGTCTTGTTATATTTGCTTGATGTGATCCGGCGTATGGTGCGTCGGATAAGGCTAGTACTGTGGGATCCCTGTTTTCTTAACTTCGCTTAACTCTATCGCTCGCTCATTTAAACTCGTTACCATGGCAACGATTTCGCTCAACTGAATTTCAGTGTACACTGAAATATCAGATACACCTCGTTGCCCCTACTGGCAACAACTGATCGAGAGTGGAGACTGTTGGGGAAATATAGAATACCGAAAGGGTCCGGTCCCGTCGAGTTGAGTAAAGAGGGGTTGTACTGTATAGATAAAACGCTTGTGGCCTTACGGGTCTTAATAACAACACGTGTCCGCAATTCCTTTATAGTGTGTTTGCAAATCAACAATTTCCCGTAAGGTTAGCTTTATCTATGCTTTATCATTAAAAAATCACCAAACATTCGATAAAATATGAGTTCATCTATCAATAACAATTGTTCATCATTTAATCAAGAGACGCAGTAGTGTCTCGACGCCAAGTAGTTTAGACATATTTTTTATTCGTTGCGTGACGTCGAGCAAAATACTGGTAGTGAAACTTTTGATCGACGGATCTCAGCAATTAAATATCGGATCAAATATACGGGTAACATTTACGATAAAAACATCCTGTGCTGTAACGCGTCTTCGTCACTTCACAAAAGAGTTACGTGGTGGCGTATTCGTCGCTACAGCCAGCTTAGCTGTCGACTGCGGTAGTCGGTGCATAGGTACATGGAAAATACGTACAAAATCCTCGTCCGTACGTCAGTCCGCCTGTCTCAACGTTATCGTGTCACGTTCTCGTTTGTAAAAACTTGACACATTATTTTTAACAAATATATTCGAACTCGAGCGACAACAGGAGGAGAAAAACGAAGTAGACATCTAAACAGACTGCTATTTCTTTAAAAGTAATTCACCATGCGTTTAGCGTTGCAATGAATTATCGGAACAACAGTACAGTGTTAAAGTGAAAAATCATTCATTAATACACTTTGCAAAAAATAAGTAATATTACCCAATAACGTTTGCGCAAAAAAAAAAAAATTCGACGCTAATAAGTGTTAAGAAAAAATATTTTTAAAGATTAATATAGGTAGTAGTAATACGTTTATTTTCGTGACTTTCGCACGTTTTCTTTCTGCTCTTCTCCCTTCCTCAGTCTCGCATTAATTTCTTAAAATTTTTCTTCGAATCTCTCTTGTTTCTGTTCCATGATGATTGCCCTTTTCTCTATCTCTTCCTTTATTGTTTGTCTGTCTGTTTTGGCCTCGTTTAGTGCGTTTTTGACTTCCTTTAGTGATACTTGCATTTCTTTTAACATTTCTAATATCTTTGCATCTGCCATTTTTTCTTTATTCTCTTGCCCTTTTGCTGGTGATATCTGGGCTTTGTTTCTGCTCCGTTGAGGTTCCTGTTATTCGTTGCTATTTGTCGCGCTCTTTGTGATTTTTTTCTTTCCTCGTGCTTCCTCGTCCGTGTTAGGTGCGTCTCTTTATCTCTTTAAGGATTTTTCTAGCGTTGCGTTTCTTCGCGGAGAGGCTCCCACACTGTTTACCCTAAGTCGGCTTCCCACTGTTCGTCGGTATCTGTCAGCTGCTTTATTTCCTCGTTCAGTATCGCTCATTCTGAATTATCGGCTATCGTTCGGCCGGTTGAGGCCAGTTATCTCCCGGAATTCGCGCGTCAGTGTTTTCGAAACCGAGCTCCGCCACGTCAAACCTTCTCTGTATGCTGGACTTACTTGCTTACTTTCCGCCCTTTGCTGTCCTTTCTTCTTATATTCTTTATCCTCAGCTGGAAGCCCGTTTTTTCCTGTATACGTGAGTATGCGATTCACTTCACTTTGATTATTTTTTCCCTTCGTTCACTTAAGTTTTTCGCGCACACGACGTATATACGTGTTGACAGCTTTCCTGGTCACGTGATTCCCCCAAGAGAAATATAGATAATGTCGGGTAAATTATAATAGAATAAAGACATTTATACTATATATCAGAACTATTTTTCTAAAATTCAAATGTTGTAAAAAATTGGTGTCCGTGTGCTCTTGTACGCGGTTTGTCGTGATGTCTGCCGTGACGCTCGCTAATACTGGAACGGCATTTCGTCATAATTACAATTTCTTTTTCATGAAGCGTCAAGTTTTTCGATACTCCGATTCTTACCAAATTCCAAAGAAGTGTATAAATCTGCATTTATAAAAATGTTTCACAAATATCTTTCATTGCATAGCACTGTTAGTTTTACTGTCGTTGACATTAGTGGCGTTCGATATAAATAATAGCTGGGTAGCCGGGCGGGTATGATAGGCCGAAAAAAAAAACTCGTTTTTTTTTTTTTCATTTTTGAAGATGTGAGGTATACACTACTTTTATAATCTGTTATTATCGATCTCGATAGCAGCCGCCAGATTTGGCCTCATCTCGTTTTTTTTAACGGTTCACATTATACACGAAAATTTCAGGCACGTTAGTTTCGGTTAGTTGATTGTATCGCACGCTCGATTTGTATTTAACGCATGAGCACACGGCCTCGCAAAAGGTGATTTAACTAGACTGTAAAGATATGCGCGTGATTCTAATATCGATGCGGCTGCGCGAGGAGTATCAAAACGCGACTTGCATACTTGTCAGAAAACGAGAGCAGCACGTTTATCAGTCTCGTCATATCGATCGCACAGGGAAGCGGTGAGCGAAGCGTTATGGGTGTATGCACGTCCTGTGCGAATCACGTTCATGCAGACATTGTAAAACCGGCGTGGATATCAATCGAATGTTTTTAAATGAAGTCGTTAACGGCTTCTACTCGTTTGTACCTCATCCTCGTATCCCTCGTTAAAATTTCCATTCAATCTGCGAGCAATTTTTGTTTTTTTTTTCCTTTCGTTATCCGCCAATATTTTTTATTTAATTTTTTTTTTCTTGTTTTTTGTCCTTCCTTTAATTTTCGGGTAGCTTTGGGGAAAGAAGGACGAATTTTTATTTTCATTTTGCTGGATGACAGTGAACGGTTCACGCAGTTGCCAGGCGCGACCGATGAAACGAGGATTAACGATGATACGACGTGGTATTTTTTCTTTTTTTTTTTTTTCCATCACCTTTTTTTCATACCACCAGTCCGGTCTACGTGGAGAGTTTTCCTCTTTTTCATCGCGACCCTTTCCTTTTTGCCTGTCTGCTCGGGCTAATGTTGATACTGCTCCAAAAACGCCCATTGCCATAACGAACCGTCACTCCGGTCTCCGTGATAGCGTAAATTTTGTAGCGTATACATGAAACAATGTACATCGTCGGAGTTAATTTTTTCGCGAGTTACTTGTCCGTCATATAATAAGCGGGCGTGGAAAATGTATCTATATTGATTATCATTACAGCATGTTTAAATACAAAATTTATATAATTTTCATTAAATTATATTTACAACGGCGAACAGAATTTTTCCTTAATCAATCGGGAAAAAGCATTCATTTGATATGAGTAAATTTCATTGAAGAAAATAGAATATCACGTTAAAAGAATACAGCAGATAAAATTATCTCGTACCTTTTATACGTCGTATATATCGTTACCGCTTTATATATTCACTTGGTGGCGTATGAAAGGGAACTCCGGAGCTGAAAGCTGTTCATGAAAAAATTTAACCGCGTGGAAAGGGGAAAAAAACGGCTTTTTGCAATTGGTAATGTTCCGATCGATTTAAGGCTAAAACTACAGTCGTTACGAGTGGGCAAAGCTAAGAGAGAGAGGGGCGAAATGGAACGTTCCGAAATTTACGAAGAACGGGGTTGATTAGCCGTTTAGTGACGGAATAAAATTTTCAAAACGTTCATTTTGATTTTCGACCGAATACGATAAAATTAATTATCGCGGGGCATTTAATAACTGCGGTAAAACGGATGGATTTCAAAACTTAATGGGGATAGTAAAAATTCAACATGGGATTTCGGGGGTAAACCGCTCGCTATTCTTAAAGTAAAGGCTCCTATTTTATAATTGCTAAAAGTGATGCGTTTATAAACGCATTCTCTTCTGTAAAATTTCGTAAAAATTGTTTTCGCCAATTCGTTATGTTTGCGAAATGAGCGAAAAATCCTGTTTCAACCGGAGAGATTGAATGCAATACTGCCGAATTGATTTTTGTTTACTTCATTAAATCTAAAAGCGTTTTATGAACTTAGTTAATTCATTGCATGTCTTATAATAGTTCAAATATGTTCGAAAAATTGATAATACTGTCGATATCACTCAACTGGTCTATTTTGCCCCATTCTTCGCTACAACGAACGACGTGGTCCCTATTTTTTAACCCTTAGATGTAACGTAAAAAATTGCAAGTTACGTCCTTTGTGGTGCTTTTTTTGTATTTTTTTGCCCCTTTGTAACATTCGAAAAAAAAAAAAAAAAAAGAAACCGTCCTGCAACTCTACCGAGCAGCCTATCTTTTGTATTTTTGTTCGTAGAGCACAATGGGTACCTCGGCTTTCCCGATATTCTATCGCGAAGCAAAAAAAAATAACGAAAAATGGTAACTTTTATCAAAATGGGTCAGGTAAATAAAGTTTCGTCACTCGTCGTTTAGAAGCTATACGATCTATGTTTTTTCTCCCGCTGATCACGAATTCGCCACTTATTTTACTCTCGACTGAATATTTCACATAAGACTTCGTTTTGGAGACGAAATGAGAATCATATTTTTCGTGTTTATGATATCCAAAACGTTCTGGAACACGCGAGGCATTTTTTTGCGCGTTGAGATTTTATCAACCTTATCTACTACTACAATATATTGTCCCCATCGTTTATAAAACAAAAAATGTTTTATAAATGCACAAAAAGCTTCACTCGACTCTCGTATCGCGTCATCGTATACGAAAATAAAATAACAATATCAGGGTGATGGGATTCACGAGAGAGTACCGGCGTAACACGCGTATCGACTCTGGTTCAAAAAAAAAAGATTGATGCACCAACGTCATCTTGCGTCGAAAAGCCCTTAAAGTGTTTATTCCAATAGGATTTCCATTATTTCCTAAGATAAATAAATATTCTTCGGTCCATTCCAGAACCGTAAATTCACAATCACAAAAAAAAAAAAAAAAAAAGTAATATCGAGGATCAAAGGCCAAAATTCGTGAAGAATAACAATTAATTTTATTCGAAAGTTCCAAAAGCTCCGCGTGGGTTTTTCTTTTTTTCAATTTTCTGTGAAATGTAAAGCATCTTCGATCGGCAGTAACTATGCAAATTTATGAGCATACGAAATCGTGGAAAAGATCTGCGACGAAAGACGTCGGCCTAAACTCGTTTTCGGAACAATGAAAACAATAGAACGAACGACGGAGAGACGGAAAAGACGGTTGTAAGGAGATTCAAGGGACTCCCCGACGCGTAGCCGCGATGAGGTCATTGCAAATCCGTTGGGCGCACCCACGTCGACGTCGAGTTACACGCACGCACGGAATGTCTGGGGAGTTATGAAAGCTCTCGTCCCCGTTGGTTTTGTTGCTCGCGACGATGATAATATCGGGAGGGGCTTCGCGAGGACGGCTCTTATGGAAATCGATAAATGATTATGGTGATTTTCTCGGCTGCTCGATTATAATAGGAATTGTGGGGTTTGGTCTCTCTATCTGCCTGAGCTTCCGTGAAGTTAATAACGGTCGATGATTCCAAGAAGTTTCTTTTATTTTTTTCCGACATCAAATAACAAAGCGAAAACAGGTGACAGGAGGCACAACGCGCATAGAGACGGGCAATTTTTATGCACGCGTGAAAATTATGGAGTAAAATCGATTGGTACGCGTTTAAAGTCAGCAATTGAGCTTTCACTGGATACAAGACACCCCTTCCAAAGGTTTCCAGACCTCGAATCTTCAAGTCTGAACGACTCGACGATTCGAATTTTTTAACCATTTTTTCGTTATTACTTCGTTTCGTTATTACTTGACAGTAATAATGAAAAAATGGTAAAAAAATTGAAAAAAATGAATAGACACGTATTGAAGTGTAGTCTCTTCGTTGGCACAGAAAAAAATGATACTTGGAAAGAGCGGGACAAAGCGGCTTTTCGGGGAAGAGTGGGCACATAGAAATAGAATAATTGAACAAATGTGGAGTTGAATTTAAAAAAAATGTTAGTGAAATAATTTTTAAAAAGCTGCTAACTAAATTGGCATATTCCTCTCTTACTTTTATCAAACTTTTATGACTTCTGGCTTCCTCAAGAAGCTTTATTTTGTGATTTCTTACTTTAATTATTAGTTTTTAAAACTAACAATGCTCCCTGATGCTGAGTTGTTAATGTTTAAATTTTGTATCAGTTCTATGCTGCTAGTGTAAGAAAATATGTTTTGCCCAAAGCTCAGCCCAAAATTTTAAAAAATGTAAAAGTCCACACATTTTTTTTTAATTCAAAATAGCGTTAAAATTGAACGTGCTGCACAAATTTTGCCCAGTTTCAATATCGATCATTGATTTATAATAGTCCAACTTCGTATCAAATTTTAGCCCGATATCCCAAAGAATAAAAGAGTTGGAGGAACGCGTCCAGATATTTTTCAAAGAATTCAAAATAGCGCTCAAACTGAACGACTGCATAGATTCTGCCCAAATTTAATATACGGGCACACGCACTAATGCGGACAGACATTTTTTCTAAATGCGATCTTTCGAAGTTTTGGAACATTCTGAACACGTTTACACGTTGAAAATCTTGAAAACATTTTTTTTTACGGAAAGAAAGCTTCTTGAGGAAGTAAAAATGTAAGTAAAATCAGAAAAAAATGTAATAAAATTTGAAAGAAATGAGGATGAATTTGGAAAAAAAAAAATTAAGATAATGCAACAAGCAATCAGCATGTAGCAATTTTTTTTAAACTACAAAAACGAAAATAAAATGGCAAAAAACGAAAACAATTAAAATGAAATCTTCAGTTCTTTTTTTCCAATTTTTCCAACATAAAAAAAGAACAAAACAATTGAAATTTAATCTGTAATGTGTGTTGTTTTTTTTTTTAAATCTTTTCTCAAATTTTAATTCAATTTTTGTCAAATAACAAAAAAAAATCTCAACGATTCTCGCATTTTTTCCCGGTTGGCCACACATCTGATTTGCCATACATGTTCGTTTTACTTGACGTGCCCCTATATATGAATATTGTTAAGAGACTAAATAAAAATATAAAAAAAAAGTTCGTTTAATTGTTTATTAACGTACATTGGCAACGTCTGTTATATCGATGCACGATTGAACTCAAAAGATTCATCGGCCGGGCGAATTGAATTCTCTGGTAAATTCTAAGCGTTCAACTGCACCGGGGAGCATAAAACCAAGATTTATAACACTGCTTGTCTGCGAGCTATCAGGAGGTGTGTTAGCAGTTCTTACGGCGTTGCTCCGGCACTTCCCGGCCAGTCAGCAACTCCGCCGCCTACCGAAACGGGGAATAATTCCGCAGTTACGGATTATTTGGCAAGATTCTAATCATAGTCTGGACTCAATGCTCGTACCACTTTCAACAGTTTATTTTTTGTCCTTGTGTGCATTTCTCACCAAAGAAGATAATTCTGATACATTATTTTTGTGAATTTAAAGATCGTACTTGGCAAATTCTTCGTTCGAATCATAATTTTTTGAAATTTATTACAAAAATGTGCTTAAATGAAAAAGAATTTTCGATGCTTGATGAAAAAAAAAATTACGTTTCTTTTAGTCTAAAAATTTGATAGCCGTAATATTTGTAAAATTCTTTTATTTTTTACCCCGTCAACATGAACTACGTTCGATACCGAGGTAAACTATAGAGATAGGAGCAGGAGAACTGCGAAGCTTCCTCTTCATCATCGCGAAGTGTCACACCGTACATCGTTGGCAACCCCCTCCTGTCCCGTTTGACAAATAACCCAACGATCCACGGGACATTAGGTGGTGAGCGACAAGCATCGCCTGTGCGCCCAGAGAAATATGACGTTCGGGAGACCTGGAATACATTGATCCAAGCGTCGTCGTGAGAAACTTGGGACGATCAATATAACCGTTGTATACCTTCTTTAGGATACTCGAGAGTCGGGACTTGTCATTCTTGCACAACGACCATTTTGTCTCTTGACGGCTTGACTTTTATCAGCGGTTTGAATTGCCATCATTTTTCTTGAATAAACTCCAAATTAATATGAAAACGAACTCGGTCACCTACAATTTTTTTATTTATTTTCATTACACAATTAATGGATTGTTTGATCAATTAAGATTTTTTTAGTTATTTAGTTAAATTCATAAATCGTCGTGGAATCCGAATGTGCGACTGGAAATTCGAGTTCTCGAGTTAACCTTTTTTTCTTCCCTTCGAATCGTTTTTATTTTCTTATTTTTATTGTTCGTCCCTCATGCAATTAACGTCACTTCATTCTTAATTACTCCACAGGTAGTGGAAATCTTTGCGTCACGGACACCCCTGTCCTATTCTTTGCCAACAACCCCCAGTTTCTACCCTTATTTCTACGCCCGAAACGCCTCCGTAGTCGTAGGTTTGCGCCTGAAACTTTTCAAATCAACGCAACTCTCTTTTCACCTGCTATTATTACCTCTCGGTGATTCGTTCCACCGTTGAAACTCGACGGCCGTCTCTCGTTTTCACGAACGACGACAAAAGTCTTATCCCCCACACCTTCCGTTGGATTTATAAGTTGACGTTGAAATATTTAGTTGCGTATTATACTGCGGAGAATGGTATACATATACATACACAGGCTGCGGGTGTACGTTAGAGAATACAGAATGGAATAAAAAGCTTGAAAGTAGTAACGAGCAACAATCGTAAATACGATTTTCTTTCCTCGAGAGGTTTCTTATCCGTTGCAAAATAATAATACCCTGATTGCAAACTGCCTTTGTATATCATTATTTTTTCTTTTATAGACACAACCTTTGTGCGTGTTATTTTTTTTTAAGCCCTTTTGCTTTCGCCTCGTAGTTCAGTCACGATTGTTCGAATCATTTCCTAGTCCACGGTGTTAGAAAAAGGTCTCGATAACGCAAACATCTTGAATATGGAATGGAACTCTGGAATGGCGTCAAAACAAACAAAAAACGTGTTGCAAATGGATTCCCACGTTGCTTCCGCATTATTTAATATCACTCGTAAAACATCTTCCGTGAGGGCGCGTGGGGGTTATTTATGGATTTTCCCGCTGAGAAAACCTTATGAATCGTAAACAAAAATTCAGGGAAGGATAGGCTCAACCAAACTACAGCGTTGCGTTATAAAAAAAATATGCAAATTACATTTGCACATCGCATTCTTATTTTTTTAAATCGGCGTTTTTCGAACCCCTCTGTGAGAATTTCAGGTAAACAATTTTTGGTTTATTCAACGGGGAACATTGCGTGTTTTTTCTTTACGATTCGACCCCATCATTTGTATGAGCCAAAAAAATGGCAAAAACTTGCATGTTTTTAGACATTTTGTAAAAAATGCAATTTTTTAATGAAAATCTAAACAAAAAAGATGACTACAAGTATTTAACTAAAATTTGTGAAAAATAATAGGTACTGCTCCACTATATACATTACGCATTTTGATCCCTGCAGTGCTTTGTCTATTAAATATTTGTTCAAAAATGTGTACAACATTTGTCGATAGTTGTCAGTTTAGTTGATTCAGGTATTGCATAGAAATTTTTTCAAAATTTCGAATAATTAAAAATCTCATAATATTTGCACATTTGGATCGAATTTTCCCAAGTTTAATACAAATCAACGCGTACATATACAGGTACAGATACTTTGATCATTGCTTAATTATAGACTATTTGTGTCGGAATTTTTTAGTCCGATATCTCAAAAATTGTACGAGTTATCGTTGATAAGCATTTTGAAAAAAATTAAAAATCGTGAAAAATCTTAACGAAACGGAGGAGTCGAAAAATTGAAACGAATAAAGAGGACTGACCTCTTATGCCTTGTACATTTCAGCTTGATAACTAAAGATGTATAAATGTATTCCACTTGGTGCACACATATACACACGCACACACATTCAGATACTTTTTTATTTTATTTATATATTTATTTTACAGAATACAGTACACTCTCGATTAGCCAGGGAGCGATTAACTCTCCTGGGTGCCTATGTGCCTCCCGTGCGCGGGAGGCGCGAGATATTTTCAAAATCGATTTTTATTTGCCAACTTGAGGCTCCTCCTCGTACGGGCTTAGACTTGTCAAAATACAATGTAATACATTTTATACTTTGTATTTTGCCAAGCAGCTAACGCTCCGCAGTCGTCAGTGGATCACCTACGCGCGTTGTCGTAAGAAGTTGTAAACGTATAGCGAAGAATATAACGTCATACGTTCATCGGATTTAAACAAAAAATGAATTCGGCCGCGACAAAAAAAAGTAAGCGACATGTACAATTCATCGATACTAAGCTGCAGATCTTAGTGCAATATGAGAAAGGTGCGAAGGCATCATAACTAGCCAGAGAACATAATCTGGCTGAGCAAACGGTACGCGATCTCATTAAAAATCGACAAAAAATTGAAGAATTCGTATCGAAATTTGAGAGTTCGTCGTCTGTTGTCGGCAAAAAAACTTTAAAAGGCTCTACATTTCAAGAACTCGACGTTCTGATGGCCAGATGGTTTACAGATATCGGTACATATGTGCACGAGTCAAGCGCAACGTTTTTTCGAATTGCTCAAACTTTCGGGTACATTTAGCGCTTAGAGTGGTTGGCTCCAACATTTTAAGCATCGATATGGAACACGAGACTCGACACTATCGAACATCGACACGCTACATGGGGAAAAGTTAAGTACTGATACTGCCGCAGTTGCTGAGTTTCTTTGACTGTGAAGATCAATGAAGTTATCAAAGAGCACAATCTGCTTCCGAGTCAAATCTATAATGCCGATGAAACGGGCTTATATTGGAGGTCCATGCCTACGAGAACGCTCACCGGTGTCAACGAAAGCAGCGCTCCTGGTTATAAAAAAAATAAACATAGGATCGCAGTGTTGTGCGGCGCGAATGCATCCGGAGAGCACAAACTAAAGTTAGTTCGTGTAGGCAAATCGAAGAATCTTTGGGCCTTCAAGCATGTAGACACGCTCACGCTACCAGTTCATTATTATAATCAAAGTTCGGTCTGGATGTCACGTGCGATCTTCGAAGATTGGTTTTTCAAACACTTTATTCCAGAAGTTCGATCTTTTCTGCTCGATAAAAAGTTGCCTCTCAAAGCACTTCTTCTTCTCGACAACGCACCGTTTCATCCGACAGATGCACTGCTTAAATCTGAAGACGGCAATTATTTCACGATGTTTTTGCCACCGAATGTCACTTCGACTGCCCAACCCATGGGGCAAGGTGTTATCGAGACTATGAGACTGACAGCAATGAGAATTTGGTATCCATCCGACCTACTGGTCTCATATGCAAGCGGCGGAAGCAATTGAAATCGTACTCAACTATTTTGAACAACAAATAGGCAGCAACGCAATCGACTATTTGCATGTCCGCAGAATCAAACATGCGATAGACGAAAATCAAAGAAAAAACCAAAAACAAACTAAATTAACTAACTATTTAAAAAAACAAGAATAAAGAAAATGAAGAATGAAGAATAATATGAAAAAGAAACGCGTTATCTTTAAATACTACTTTTAACACTTACTATCTAAGAGTCATTAATCATTAGGTAAAAATGCATATATGTATTAATTTACAGCTGTATTCGTCGAAATAAAACGATATCATAAATAATTCGGATTAACCGTAGTTTCGATTATGCGTGAACTTTTCGGTCGCGCGCACCCCGGATAATCGAGGTCCTTCTGTAATCCTTTACAATGGTAATAAATTAGTATTCAACTGACACGAAAGTACGAGCTGCGAAAACGATACTTGAGATAAAAAAATTTTCAAAAATTTAAAAACTCCCGACTGAAAGAAAAGTGAAATAGCACTTAATTATTCTCATGTCATAATCGAACGATTTCTTCGTCATTGAGTATGGAAATCTCCCGACTATAACATGTGAATAATAAATTGTTATTTCACTCTTTTTTCACTCGGGAGTTTTTAAATTTATGTAAATTTTTTTTATTTCATCCTTTTTAAAGATGTTTTTACTTAGGCCTATACCTCCGCGAATTTGAGGTTATACCGCACAGAGATCGAGCGCCTTGCGAGCCACTGGGAGTCGGAAAAATTTAACATATTAGAGGGTAACATACCGTTTACATTCGTTTGGGATGCCGCCGCGAGGCTACGTGTTTCGTGAACTACCGTTCGAGATCGCGAAGTTAGGCACGCACACGTACATTGCTTTTTGAGAATGTAGTAGTGTGTACCGTTTATGCGATATTTACGTACAGGTACGTTTACGATATTTTTGTTTAACTCTTTTATCTCCGCGGGGACACAACAAATTTACAAAAATTCATAGACATAAACCGAATGTCTGGGTTACCGAAAGTAAATATCCCGAAAACTGTCAAGACATTCTTTGTCATTTTAACAAACCCCGGCTACTAACTTTCGAGGTGCGAGGCGCCATTACGGACCGAAACGCATAACTTCCCTCTTTTTGCCCTGCGGGCAGTCGGGAGTTAAAAAATGAATTAATTAGGTATAGTATAACATAATTGGATTTTTATCACCGTGATTATATATAATTATCATTGACTTTATATGTTCTTAAAATTAATATTTTTAAAAAATTTTATTAATAATTAAATTTTGTGTATTTTTCCACCTGTTCGAAAAACTTTGAACGCTTCCACTGAAGTTTCTAAAAAGAATTTTTTGGTAAAAAGAAAGGTTTTTGTATGAGGAAACATAATGATTGAATCTCGTCCAGGTTTCTCGTCGTTGTGAAAATTGATTTTTCAATTATTGATACTGTAACGATCCGCGCTGTTTCGGAATTGACAATTGATTTTTGTGGCTCAAACACCTCTATACATGATGGAGTACGTTTCACAAGACAAAAGTATGGGTAGACTCGCGTGCTAGTCGAACGTCCAAGTGGATTACTTTGGTGCACGAAAGTCCAGAAACGATTTTCATTGAATTTTTAACGACAGTCGGGGATCGCCATGAGTAGCTGCCAGGGTGGGCTTGTTTCGTGGATAACAGGGGAGTGGCGGTGATGTTATTACCGTTCACCCTTCCGCTATCCTTAGGGTTTTAAGAAGGTGCGCTACCGCACATCAGGGGAAGAGGATCAACTACCGAGCGATAGTGTGCAGATCGTATGCAAATTGGCGGACAGTTCAAAGCAATTCGCTGAGGAACGTTAGTTCGCTTGGCATGTAGCGGACCATTGGCCCGCTGGAGGGCCGGGCACTATCCGTTCTCATTGTCTATGTATAGATAACTGTTATGGACTTAGAAGATCGTAGTTCAGAGGCTATTTGGGTTTCGTCACTGTAAACGTCTCGATGTGGTAGCTCCCCACTCAAACGTGCGCCCCCTCTCGGGACGATGATGCTGTACCAGCCGCAAAAGACGACTTACAATTACCATAAATTTTCCGTTAAGTGTCTGAAGGCAAACCACTCAAGAGCTTCGAACTATCGTGGGATTTAAACAATACATTATTGTACAAATTTGATTGTAGTAAATCAAATTGAAACACGTGTCTCACGTGCCGTTCTGATAGGCAAATAAAGAGTTTTGATAATTGAACTTTATTTCATTCCTTTCTTTTTCATTTCCTTTACATACAACTCTTTTACTATGAGGATGTATGTAGCGTAATTAGTTTAGGTTCCTCGTGGAGGAAGCTACGGGACCAAAAAAAATAAATAAATGAGGATGCAATGTAAATATTTTCAATTTCCAGGGTTCTCGAACATACTGAATACGATAACATGAAAATCTCGAAATACTTTTCTTTCGACAAAAACAACACTTCGTCTGGGGCGAAGCAAAAGTTTCCCGCGTAAAAAATACGTATCCAGGAGAGAATTTCAGCCTGGTCTTTTACAAACCCGGCAAAGATTCTCGAACGGAATCTGTTTGCAATCTCGCGATCCGCATTTTTTTCAAAAGCTCTCAAATCAGGCGGCGCACTTGCCAATATTCCTGCCCAATCATCGATAAAATAAGGAAGAGAATCCACGCGGGATACACGCAAAAAAATTCAGAAATGAGAGAGAAAAAAAATTATTTACAAAAATAAGAGGAAAAAATAAAATCTAAGAAATTTGCCCGAAATGAACTTTCTTTACCAAATTTGGATTCAGTGCGCGATGATAGATTCCGTAGTGCAGGTAAATAGTGATTATTATTTATTTTTGCGAGTCTTGTCTGGATTCTCCCCTTTAGTCTATCGATGTTTGGACAGAAAAGAGTATCCGCAGAACTGGAAAAAGTAGGGCTCGAGTTCCCATGCGGGATTCCATACAGATTCCATTCTAGAATCCCGAATCTTGACAGCATTCTGTCAGATTCTGCGCTGTTTTTATGAAAGACTTGGGCGGAGATTCTCTCCTCGACATGTGTTTTTAATGAGTCATTAAATTTTGCATCACTTGTTGTTTTTTGTATAAACGAAATTATAGTTGTTTTTTGTAAAAAAATCGAGAATTTCGATTATAATAGGTTACGGTTTCGGTTATTAAATGTTGAGTTGCTGGTTGTTTTTGATTATAAAGCTCATTTAGCTCAATGAGCTAACCATTAATATTCCTTTCCGCCAAAAGTGCGTCAATTGGTTAAAATTATGAAAATGCAAAGACTATTTTTATCAGCTGCTTCGTATGCAGATGCATCGAGTCGTTTGGGATTTAGTGCCAGCGGTGATTCGTATGTCTGAAAGGCGGATGAAAAATCGCGGTTGGTACGATGCTTAGGTCAATTGGAGTATGTGGTGAGCGGAAGAGGTTCGGCTAACGAGAGCGCAACTCGTGACTGGAGTACGCCTCTGGGCATAGAGCACTCGGTAGCGCCGGCATTTGTGAACCTTCTTCGCCTTCGGCCGGTTGTTTGCTGGGATGCGCTTCAAACGCGAGAGAGATCAATTGACATTACCAAGAGTCTACGATCGTAAAGTAGCGGTTTGATGCTAAGAATTAAATATGTGTCGCGGCATTCCTTGTAAGAAATCGGCGAGGTCATCAATTCTAACTCTGCCTACAATGCGTTGGGATTCATCTCTCGAAAAATCAATTTTGGATCGTTTGTCGGTTCAAGGAAAAAGCCTTGAAATAAGTGCGTTAACATTTACGACTATATTACGGAGTTTATTTAAGACTTGACGCCACCGCTCTGCTGTTATGACTTTCGGCGCTAAATTTATTGACGCCATGCGAAGATGCTTTGCCATATGATCATAAATCACGCATCAAACGATCTTTATATAAAAACACATATAATGATGTATGAATCATGTCTCTATATATATCTCTCTATATATATAAAGTTACCGCCGCTGTCGCCGCCGCCGCCGCCGTGTCAGGAATCGATACCTACTTATGAGACACCCGGTATATGAGGCCCCTTCGAAAATATTTTGTCCCTCTAAGGGGGACTTAGAATATTTTCGATCGAAGGGGCCTCATATACCGGGAAAAATATTCTAAATCCCTCTAAGGGGGACTTAGAATATTTTTGGTCGATGGCGTGCCCAAGGGGGAATCCCTTGGCAGGAGGCATCCCTTGGAGGAGGGACTTAGAATATTTTTCGGGGGAGAGGGGGGAGGGGAGAGAAAAATATTCCGTCCCTCTAAGGGGAACTTAGAATATTTTTCTCTCTCTCGCAAAAATATTCCCCAAATGGGCCTTAACTCAAAATATTCTACAATTGACGAGCGAGCGCGCAGGCCCGGGGAAACACATTCTAAGTCCGTCTTAGAGGGACTTAGGATATTTTCCGGGGGGGAGTGGCGTGGGAGGGGAAGGCCAAAATATTCTAAGTACCTTTAGAGGGGACTGTCTAAGTAAAAATACAAAAAAAAGCGGCGGCGGCGCCGGTTGGTGAAAAGCTGCGGCGGTGATGAGACATTTTTATAATGTTGATAAAAGGAATGCGAGCGCGCGAAGCGCGCGAGCCCGGGGAACTTCTAGTATATATATATATATATGTTTATAAATGATTATATATAATTGCAATAGACTAAAACGCGGTAGCTTCTCAACGCCAAGTAGTTTAAAGAAAAAAGGCCGTGCACTCCGAGTGCTACCGAATTCTTATACGCCAACATCGAGCCCCCGAAGTTCAAGAGATTTTTTCTTGGAAACGAGACATCAGGTCAAAATACTAACGATATTTTTATGATATTAATCGAATACAAGCTTCAAAACGAGTCCGGAATCAACGCGATCGGTTCACTCAATGTTCAGATATCGTGATGTCGCCCGAAAAATCTACACTTTCATCACGAAAATTCTTCAGTATGTTCAGTCTGTCTACCTGGTCCGATACCCCCTTGCCTGTGGGTTGTGTCGGTGAGCAGAACGCATATAGTACAACACAGTCTCAGCGCAGCCACAACTCAGCTCCGACATGATACACACGGCGAAAATGATAACTATCGGTCGAAACTACGGGTCGACCCAGACACTATGCCTACGTTTACGTACGGTAGGATTCTTACTTGCGAATAATACACCCGAAATAAATTGTATATCTGACATACATTTTGTAATGTTTTTCGTATGTTTGCCCCGAGATTTAAGGATTTAGAACTTGGATTGATGAACGCTCGAATCGCGAATCCAGTACATAGATAATATTCCAGTAGATAAAAAAAGCTGCCAATTACATTGGCATATTGCTTCCTCTCTTTCTTTTATCACTGTCTACCCCGCTCAGATTGTGGGACAGTACGTTTATAATTTTTGGCATCCTCAAGGAGCTTGGTTTTGAGTTATTGTAATTGATAGTTTTTAGGTATATTGTTTATCAATGTTATGCTGCTAGTGTAAGAAAAGATATTTTTTCCCGACTACGCTAAAATTACCATATCCATGCCTGCAACGCGGGTGCAAAGTTGCCAATTTTTGACCAGAGGGGAAAAAAAAAATTTGCGGGGGAAAGGAAATTTTGCGGGCAAAAAAGTGATTTTCGCGGGAAGAAAAGAACTCGGAACGGGAAGAATTAGAAACAAATCGCGTTTTTCTACTAGCGTTGCAGGCATAAAAATATGATCAATTTTAGCATAGTCGGGAAAAAAATAGTATATGCCACTCGGGAGGAAGTGCCTTCCTCCCTCGTAGCATAATATACTAGTTTTGTCATCAATGTTATTTTATTTGTAAGTTTTTACGTACATTTTTGTATCAGTGCTATGCTGCTGTGTAAAGAAAAAAAGTTATTTCAAAAAAATCATCGTTCCATAAAATTTGAACTACTCAACGGACTTACGTCGAAGTGAATTCTACAATGTGTGTATGTGTGCTGTGAATGTGATGTGTATGTGAATGTGATATTTTTATCTGAATGTGATTTTTCGACGTTTTGGAATAATCTGAGCGTGTTTACATGAAAATCTCGAAAAAAAAATATCACCAAAAAAAGCTGCTTCAGAAAGCAAAAAGGAAAATCTTGGAAAAAGAATGTAAACAATGCCTGGCAAATTATTTAAAGGCATTTATACAAAATGGAAATGATGAATACTAATTCCAAAAAAAAAAATACTTATAAAAAGTGAAAATAATATGAAATTATTATAAAAAGAAGGCGTCCCTGTATTACTGAGCTTCACTGAATATGCAATAAATCTATACTTATATACATCACACATCAAATAATGGTTTGATTCAAAAAAAAATTTAATGAAAATAAAAAATAAATCCAAAAAATGTAAACACATCGCCAAGTTGTTTTAAATGGTTTTTCAAACATATTTCGAAAAATTAAAAATAAATGCCAAAAAACTGGCTAGTAACTTGTGCATGGAAAGCGGCGTATTTCATGGCGGCGTTTTTACGTGGCCGTATGCACGTTCTAAGGGACCAAAGAGAAGCAATCGCGAACTGCGCATGGGCGAACCTATCTTTTCAATACTGTCAAGCAATCAGCTACTTTCGTCCTGCAAAACTGCCATGAAATACGTCGCCGCCGTGGTTTAAACGTCATCTCTGCGTGGCTGACCGGAGCTGACCACAAACATATATATACATTTGGTCCCTTGGGAAGAACAATTATAACCTCACTTTACACTGTCCGTCCCGCAAAACTGCCATGAAAAGCGCCAGTTTTTCTACACACGTTACAAAAAATATTGTGTGCAACTCGTGCCGAAATTGGCTATTGCGACTCATATAATTGCCGGCCACGCTTCGCTCGGGCGCAAACCTCACACTCGTCGCAATCGACAACTTTTGGCCCTTGTTGCACAATATACTATTTCATATTGTAAAAGAAAAGTTAAATCATACGAGCCAAATAAGTTTTAAAAAATACTTGACGCGTCCTTAGAATACAAATTTAAAAAAAAATTTCCATAAATTAAAAAACTCCCGACTGAAAAAAAGAATGAAATAACAATTAATTATTTACATGTCATAGTCGTGCGATTTCTTCGTCATTGAGTATGGAAATCTTCCCACTGTAACACGTGAATAATTAATTTTTATTTCACTCTTTTCTTCAGTCGGGAGTTTTTTAATTTTTCGAATTTTTTTTTATTTCATCCCTTTTAAAGAAGACAAATTTTAACTAAGACCCAGACTTCCGCGAATTTGAGGTTTGCCGCACAGAGATCGAGCGCATTGCGAGCCACCGGGAAGCGAAAAAATTGTGACGGGTTTTCTGTAACTTCGAGCGCAACACTAAACTTTACTCAAAAAAATTCAAAACTCAAAAAAGAGCGAAATCGAAACTAAAAAAAAACGCGAACTCGAAAACTTACGTCACCTTCGACCGTCCACCCTCGCGGATGCATCGGCGTCCCGGTGGGCGCCAGTTAATTTTGTTTCACCGGTATTAACAATCGGACTAAACTGGAGGCCGGTGGAACGGCGACTCCGCAGGGTTAATTTTTGTTTCGCCGGAATTACCAAACCGGGCTAATCTGGACGTCGGTGGAACTACGACCTCCGCAACCTCCACGGTAACGCGGGCGAGACACAGCGATCACACGATAGCTCGAGCGCGGGAACAATAGGCCGAAGCCTATGACAGCGGGAGCGCGAGAGAGGCCCGAGTTACCTCGAGGGCAGCTCTCGGTAGACTGTCGATTTGCCTACGAAAATTCGTAACGAATTATGAATATTAATTTCGGGATCTTGACCGATAACTACTGCCCTCTCAACCATCTCATGACTTTATCGAATCGAGAGCCGATACTATAAGGCGGTAACTTGAACGAATCTTCGCAATCGCTTCCCCTAGTCAATGCGTGAGATACAAGTCTCTTACTTTACTATAACGCAGCGCAAGGTTTTCCACCACTCTTGCCTGGACCAAACGATATCTCCGCCTGATCTCAACGCATTGCACTTTACTATAGGGCGCCGGGTTTACACCGGACTTTAGCGTGTTCGCAAAAAACTTCATCGAGCCTTTCCTTCACTTGGGCCTTTACTTTCGAAACGTTATCCCACCAAGTGAATTCCAGAATCTCGATATAACTGAACTGAACTGAATCTCAAAGCAAAACTGAATGAAACTAAATCTTAAAGAAAAACTGAACGAAACTAAATCTTAAAACTTGAACTTAAACTGAAATAATGAACGGTATCGAAACAAATCGTAATAATTACAACAAAAGCATAAAAGGTAAACTGCAAAAATCTCGGTCGATATCTTAACGAGACCTTGACGGTACCTTAAGTCGCTGGGAGAGACAGTAACTCGAAACTTCAGCATTAAAATCGGTATTTTTATGCGAGTTATGGTTGTTTTGGTTTTTGTGACGATGATTAAAAAAAATCACCTCACAAAATATATCGCCGAAAATGGCGCCCAATCTTCCATATATGATATATCTAAAGGACTATTCTGTAAAATGCTTTTTTCTCTACGAATACTCAACTAATTTTAATTCTCCATTGCAAACGACAATGACCGTATGTCATAGAATCGCTGTATCAAATTCTGTTAGCCGTAAGTAATTTTAGCCGTTTTCGAGAACATATCGGACAACGAAATCGCTCGTCTCCGGGAAAAGCATAACTCCCATTTTTTTGCTCTGGCGGCCAATTGGAAGTTAAAAATGTAGTTGCATCAATAGCGAGACCGCGCCAAGTTGTTTTTTTAAATGTTACTTGGCACGTATGATTTCACCTTTTTTCACGATATGAAAAATATTTTGGAATTTATTTTTAATTTTGGGAAATATATTTGAAAAACAATTTAAAACCGCTTGGCGATTTTTTTTTACATTTTTTGAAAAAAGAAAAAAAAATTAATGTTTTTTCAACCCATATAGAAATATACATCATCATGTGTACCTATCTAATTATATATAATCATTTTTTCCCGGGCAATTAAATGTATATTTTACTTATGATTTTATTGACTGAGTGTGTCGCTTCATAGTTTGAGACTTATCTCATTTCATTACCACAAAGTTATCCTAAATATTGTTCGATCTTTGTCGATTCAATTCTTGTCGATTGTAGACTTAAATATTATTTAAAAAATCCCCTCAACGTATGTGCAACTCGATTCTGATTGAAGTAGAAAATACGCAGTATTCATCTCGATGAAAAAGTTAGCTGAAGGCGGTATCGACGATAATTCATATTCTCTCGTGAGCCGCGGCAATCTCGCTGTTGCGGCGCGGTTGTTATCGAGAATAATAGTGCTGACCTTTGATTCCGTATCGGAAGGCGCCGGCGGGATTGTCACCGTGGAATGGGCGGTGGAGGGTTGGGAGAGGGGGGAAGTTCGCAATTATCGGGAAAACGAGAGAAACTCCGCGAGAGCCGCGTCCGCGAGATATACCGTTGCGTAAATGCATGCCTCGCGCGCGCGCGCCCCGGATATCGTCTCTATTTCCTGGCTTGTATCTGGCGCGACGGAAACACACTCGTTGATCTTTATCGAATCGTCATGGTTGTCGGCGAGATCGTGTCACGGATTAGTCGCGCGTCGCTCAATCGGCGGCATCGTTAAACGATGTGTCCTGTTAAAGTAAAATGAAAGGCAGCGAGGGATTCAGTAGTAACATTCATTTATTGGTTTAGTTCGTATCAGAATAGAACGTCCCGATTTTTTTTATCCTCACGAATGAACGGACATAACTTGCAAGAAATATAAAAAAATTCTATTGAACATGATAATCTTTCTCCGGCTACGGGTTTTTTAATGTCGAGTTATCGATACTTAGAAATTGATTGGAAATTCCATTGAAACGTGTTGATTTTTGGGGTTCAAATTTGTGCGGAAAGACCGGTTCAACAGTAGATACTCAAAATAGCAGGTATTCGGTACACACACACATACAGTTGCCAGTCTTTTGGGCGAAGCCGCCATACAGGTCACGTTTATAGACTTTTCAATTTCGTTCGCTCGTTTTCTTGTCCTTGTATACCCGTACACTGCCACCATATACGTAGTGTTGGAGGAGTCGAAGAAGAGTGTACTTACCGGAGCCGTTGAAATTTTCCGAGCCGGGAGTATACGGTCGGCATTCCCGAAGCCATTATGGTTTCCGCCGGTACTTTCACGGCGATATATCCACGGAGTCATGAGATGAGGTCGAGAAACCAGAAGGGATACAGTACAAGAACGACGGGAAAAGGGAGGAAAACAAACGTCGTACTATATACACCGTTGTATTATTGTAACGCAGCTAGAGTGCAAAGTAGACAGAGGATAGGCGATGCGAGACCGTCGATGAAAGGTGAGAAGAAAGCCTCGATAAGAACGAGGAATGAAGAAGGTTTTATTTGCACGTTGGGATTGTTACCTTTAATGCCATTTGGTATCATACAAAAAGCATAATCTCGCACTGAACGAATTGCAACTGTGCGTAGAATTGATAAAATCAGTGCAATTCAATATTTGGAGTTGCTTTTTTTCTTTTTAGACCCTCGAAGGCCTATAATATACAGAATGAATACTATTTATGGTGATGGAAGTTTGGTTGATGATTATTGTAATAGTTATTGATCGATCGAAGAAATCTCGCAAAATCGAGAAATAAATTCGCGAATTTAGAAAGAACACGCAATTGAAAAATTGGTATAATAAAGTAACTGGATGCCCGAAAAATCGTGAAATAACACATTACAATTCGCATATTGCAGTCGGGAGATGTATTCCACATCGAGTGTTCGGGGCTTCCGACTATTGAAGCCGAATAATTATTTGTGAAAATTATATTTTCAAAAAATTGGGCTTAATGTGTTCCACGAAGATGGACGATTTCTTCATTCGGTATGTTCTCGAAGACGACGAAACATTACTTGACACAATTGACAACCACGATTCGATGACTAATGATGATAGTACATTTTAATAAATAATTAAGGTCAGCTGTACACCCATAAACATAACAACACTTTACAAGACATCGTATATATCGAAGATGGTTGCCATCTTAGATATGTATTTATTTTTACAGCATGGCTTTGTGTATAATATTGACTTACCACGTGTCGTCCGCTGCGTGGCTCTGATGCACCGTGGAAATATGTACTCTTGCGTTTCAATGGATCATTATTAATACATGACTACATTTCATCTGAGTACATAATAAAAGTTACTAATAAAAGTGAACTCAAAACGTATTACACATATAAAGAATGATGTTTATTTCTACCATCAGACTGTGAAAAGTTAAATTGGGTAGTAATTGATGTTAATTAATAATTACATAAATTTTCCCGTTATTGTCATACCTATCACAGCCAATGAGATGCCCAAAATCCGTGAACTTGAATAATTATTGTATTTAACAGACATCTCTCGACTGTAACGACAATAATAGAAGACTGTTCATAATTATAAATTAATAATAATATTAATTATTACTCTATAAGTTTACATTACACGTTCATCAAGTTACACATAGAAATTATAAACAGAAATCGTCGCATCGTTCAGTGTACGCAGTCAGAAGTGAGCCATGGACTACGGCGTGAAGAAAACAGCGATGACATTCGATACATCTGAATAAAGTCTAGGTTAGCATTTTCTTAGTTCTTTATATCTGTCAATTCCGGCATAATGTTCTTAATTTATCGTTTTAATCACCCTTTATGACTCACGGAGTCAATGCACTAAAATTTGTTAAGACATTAAGCCGTTTCGATAAACATGCCATGACAACGAGAAAGAAAAGATATCGGGACTGCATTGAAACACAAAGCTCCCGTCTATTGCCCTGGTGGGCAGGACTGAGGTAATAGTATATTGTGCAACAAGGGCCGAAAGTTGGCGATTGCGACCCGAGTTGCACACCATATTTTTTGTAGCGAGCGCCGGGAAAACCGGCGCGTTTCATGGCAGTTTTGCGCGACGGACAGTGAAAAGTGAGGTTATCATTTTTCGTCCCGAGGGACGAAAGTGAAGCCATCTCGAATTGCGCTTGCGCGAACCTATCTTTTCAATACTGTCAAACAATCTGACATTTTTGTCCTGCAAAACTGCCATGAAATGCGCCGCTTTCCATGCGCGAGTTACACATTTTTTTTAATATCTCAATCAAGTTAGTTGCGAAAATGTTGTATCGATTTGCTGTAAAAAGATCTTAAATGGTGTGCCTACGTGGAAGTCTGAGAGAAAAGTAAACGGGCGTTAAGTGAACGATTTCCGTCGGTTCGGTTTATCGCGAAATGTGAAAATAATTGAGGAGGATGCATGTTGCAACATTGCCGCACGTATTAGGTGCTCGTTTGGTCGTTTCTTTGAAATATAGCGTACACAAAAGCTAGGAGCAAAATAGCACAGCAGTAGCCGTCAGTACCCGCGCCCGACGATGGTCACAATTTACGATTTTCCGGGGTGGAAGCGAGGAAATAATAAAGGCGTGCTTTAATGGCTGGTACGCGTTAATATCGCGAGTGAGGTGGTGCTTTGCTTTGCGGTTGTTGGTTACGGTGGTAACTGGTTGGCCTGCCACTGGAAGATATCGCGTTACTCAGACTCCGCAACGACGCCGATGAGGTTTGATGACGGTCGACGTCATGAAACTTCTGGCCTATACGCCTTCGTCGCCGATTCTGACGAGTCAATCCAGCGAAACTGCCAGCGAAAGGTATCAATCATGATTAAATTTAATGTGTTGACCTTTCAATTACATTTTTTCTATGTTGTAATATGGCATATCGATGCAAATCGACATTGCGGGAAGATTTATCAAGAAAGTTTGTGGTGGTTAAGTTATAAGCTGGGAAGGTGTTGGTAGGAACTTCAGTCGTGGAAGAATCGTAAAAAAATAAAATATTGCTTCTGATTGTTGATATTTTTAAAGCATTCTAAAGCGCGCGCATTCAGCATCTTTGTGTTGCTGCTTTAATTATTAAAACGTGAAACATAAATATGCGGCTAGCAGCGAAGCGATCAAATTAATGATTTCACAATATTCAAGATTTGCGCGTTTTCGTATATAAGAATTACCATCACTGTATATATGTATTAGTATGCACCATACCGTAAAGTCGTGGATTCAAAACTTTTCCAATAAGTGTCACGGCAAAAGTTTCTCCCAGGGATAACATTTTCGCTGATCCCGGCCGGAAACGTGCTTAAACTACTCGAGTTGAACGCTAGTTCTTCAAATAAATGAAAATAAATATGAATGCCTGTACCTTTAGCGTCTCGCCTGCAGCACTATTAATATAACGTATTAAAAATGTTTATTTAACTACGAATTAAAAATATATGAGTAAAATTGGTTCAAATAAACAAGAGTTTACGAGAGGTTGTGGTCAGTTGCGCTGTTTTTGAAGAATCAAAATAATGTACAGGCTTTTACTTGGGAGGCAACTAGTATACGCGAACGGGACCTTCGAGGATAAGAAAGTTGAAGAAATTCGTAGTGCTGAAATGTCTAGACGAGAGTCGCGATTTCAAAGCAAGGCAGTAACAGCGATCCAGTTGGTGAAGATTAAAAGTTCTTCTTTGAGACATTGCGTCATTGAATTTCTCAAAGTCCTACCATTTTTTCGTTCTACTTCCTACTGCGATTCTTGAAAAATGCACGAGTTGCGTAATATCGAAGTATAAAGAAATTCGGAAGACAACTTGGAACTCAGAAAACTAGGTAACTGGGCAACACAGATAAAACGCATCGATTTTTATATTTTAATACTTATTTATGATAAGACGCATATTGAGAATATTATCAAGAGAAGCAGCAGCGTCTCGACGCCAAGTACTTAAAAATAAAGTTTTTTCATGTGGCGTGATGCTACCGTGTACAATTACGCCAATATACCGGAAGTGTATAGTAAGTGAAACTTTCAACCGATATATCTCAGGACTGAAACATCGGATCGAATTTTGGTTGATTCTTCTATAATATAATTTGGGGACAATCTTTCGAAAGCGCCTCGTTACAACTAAATTAGTTCAGCCGATTCGGACATATCGGCACCGAAAATTTCACAGGGTCAAATCAACGATCAAAGTGTCCTGTAACGAAAGCATCTACATCAATTCACCATTCATCGAAAAATTTGCGTGGTGGCGCGCTCGTCGCCACAGCCGGCTCAGTTGTCAGTTGTATTATCGTGGACACGTATTTTATGTAATGACAGTTTTTTCGATTGTTTTCCAATAATAATTGTGTATTGTGTATTGCGTTTTAGCGTCTCGACGCCAAGTATAAATAAAGAAACAGTTACGTGTAAGTTTAAAAGAAAAACTTTTTTTTTGCTCGTTCGCGTAAATCGTCAATCATCAAAGGGAATCCGTGATGTGCTGTTCGCCCGGTTTTATTGTGAAGTATTTGTTTTATGTAAATAAAGAAACGGTTATGCGTAAATTTAAATGTTACGTCCGAATCAACATTTCCTCGGGAATTACGGTCAAAGAACAAAGTTCTATTCTACACGTTTTGTACCATTGAGGCGCTTTATTCGACTTATTCCCTTTTCGAGTCGGGATAGGGTACAGCGTGTGCCGTGTTGAAGAAGAACCAAAAGAATTAATATAGCACGTAGAAAGAGTCGTCGACTCGTAAGATGCGTATAGTAAACGCATAGCAAACATATGACAGAAGTGTTTACTACAAAATTGTCTGATAAGACGTCGTACGCTCGATGCGTCTCGTAGTGAAATTTAATCCGTGCGTAGTCACTGACCAGCGCTCGCAACGATTGCGGCCCGATACACTCTTCGCTACCTTGGTACTCGTTACCAGAGGCTGAAGAACTCACGCATTGATAATTTAAAGGAGGCCTTCCCCTTGTATTTTATTTATAATTACGATGAAAATTTATTTGGTTATATCGAATAACCATATTAACCGTAAAATAAATGTTCTGATGGGAAAAACTTACATTGCTGAGTGATGAATGAAATTAAGTTTTAGATTTTGATTTAAATTTTTATGTTGAATTTGATGATAGTAGTTAAAGATGATCGAGAGTTCAAGTTCGCCCTTCCTTCCTTCCTTCAAGAATTTCCAGTTGATAAGGTAGAATATTTAATGTTGATGAAATTGACGATGAGATTGATGATAACAACCGAGTTTGGTAAATTCGGAATAAAACGTTTATCACTTTGCGGAAATTTTAGTTTAATGCTGAGATTTATTTCAATTGTTGATTAACACAAATACACATTTTAATTCACTCTCGATAATTTGGTTTATGTCGCGATTTACATTTTAACTCTCGTTATAATTTTAAAGTCTCGAAAAAGTCGTAAATGTCGATCAAAATTCTGACAACTCCCCGATTCGCACAGTGTTAAAATTCGTAGAAGAGAATCCACATTTTTATATTATTTTTAAATTGTTGTAGAATTATTCAATTATCGAAATGTTCCTTGAATAATTTGCGATGAACGGATTATTGTTTATATGTTTATGATACTTTCCGTTGTTGTTGTAGAACTCTCGTAATGTCGTATTTCGAAATTCGTATTTTAATAATTTTCGTAATACACTGATATTTTTCGTACTGTCGTAAGGTGGTAACAAAAATACTATCCTGGTACTACTATGATACTGCCGTAATGTGGTAACAAAAATGACTGATACTGTCCTCCGGTAACTTTGGGTCTTGTATTTATTGATTATCCCGGGGGGTCTCCTGTCCCATACTTCTTCACATTGAAGCGTCTACTCCCACCTCAAGTAATTGTCGATCGATCTGTCTCGTATGAGTTGTGTGAACTTATAAATTAACGATTTATGGTTTAAACAATAATTTTTATGGTTAAATTTTGCGATAATTATTCTGTCCAACCAAAAAATTTGAATGAAATTTCTACGATGATTAGAGCTAACATTAACAATTTAAATGCGAAGATGTTATTTAAATAATTGAATTATATTTTTATACTTTTGTTTAATAACGATGTAACCCAAATATTTAAATCCATGCTCGATTTTACTGTAATTAAAGAAGTTTAAAGACATTTTGTTTATCAACGAAATTCTGAGATTATTCGTTTGTTATATTTGGATTAAATATTGATGGTTAAGTTAATTGTTGATTATTACGTTATTGGTACAGAAATTATTGTTAATAAATTCGAGAGGTGCTGCACTCATTAATGGTAACGGTAATTTTTCGAATCGGCACGTTAGAAACAGTCACACCGATTCTCTGGCTGCACAGTTGTATATATCTGTGAGGTGCTCGCCATGGTGTTGGAGCGATAAGAACTTCTCTTTTGGATGTACGTAAAAGAAGGATTCGGATTGCCCAGATTGCTCGGTTTAAACAATGCGAATAGATACTTCCGATGCCGATACCACCCCTCTAGTAACTTGAATATTCACTAAGCTCAAGTTTGAGTTATATGACTGTTACTATGCCAATCATTGAATATTCCTTATTTGATAATTTAAAGATGTTTAGTTATTGTCCAATTATCGATTTTTTAATACTCAAAGACCATGATGAAATCACGTGCAATGCGTGTGTTTCAGATCTTCCTTCGCTGTCCTCCTTACTCTTTATTTTCTCTTCTCTCTCAATAGATTATAATTTTTGTAAAATTTGGTTATTTCTAAGTTGCGTCAGCGAATAAAATTTTTAAATTTGCCAGACGTAACAATACGAATAATAATTAACGGAAGATTTTGATTTTTGTGCGTCAACTTGAGATTTAATATTAAAGAATTCTTTTAAAAGACGCAGCTACTACTTTGTTTCTTGCGTTTGCACTTGCATTTGCATTTGCATTCCATGTACAGAACAATTTTCGAAAATACAAATTACAATGATCTACCCAATCATATAGTACAGGTCACGGCGTCTTTGACCATAGATCAATCGGGCGACCACACAGCATTTTCATGGTGTCTGTCACAGACACTCACGGACCTTATTAACGGAGATTCATGGTCACTCATGGACATTCACGAACACTCATATGTACATTCGCGGAGAACTTCACAAACGCCTTGAACCAATTCTTGAGCTCTTATACATTTATTTCACATAGGCATTTTATCCTTCACTGGAATTATCGAACCAACCCTTTCAAGGACTCTAACCGACACTCTCTTGTCTACTAATGTTGCCCCACTGACACTCACTCTGATAGTCTGCTACTGCACGCCAGACTTCCTAAGTCCTAATTATTCTAAGACCTCGTCGACGAGGTTACCTGAAATTAATCTTCAAGCAGGATAGAAACGGATTCGAGAAAAAAATCAGTAATTTTATCTACACATGCGTCAATCCACAGATACTGCATAGCAGACTTTCCAAGTCCCAATTATTCGAAGACCACGTTGACGTGGTTATATGAATTTAAGCTCCAATCAGAATAATAAATGAATTCGACAGAAGAAACAGTCGTTTTATCTACTTTTCAGTTAAATGTAACCAATAATATAAACTTTCGCCTGCTAAATATTGTTCTGCAGGTCATGCACTTCACCAAGTCGATTAACCTCATGAAAAATACTTCGTGAAAAATGAATGCAAGTCAAACAATTAGTCTATGTAATAAAAGCCATTTCAAAGAAGAGAAACAAATATTTGCCGCTAACAGATGTGAAGGTATCGAACAAACGTTTCCATAAATGTGTCTCTGTAGTTCATATGAAAGGCTCATCGTGTTACCTTTATCGTGACTTAAATAGGACAACACGCTCCCGACCTCAAACTTACTCGTCGACAAAATAAACTCATTAAAATTAATGGCTTAAAAAAAGATGTGGTGCTCGAACTCTTGGTTCATGTGACGCGAAAAGTATTTGCCGTTTGGAAAATTTAACGAGGAAAATGTTACTCTTGGATCCTAGTTTACAGAGTGTCGTACTGAGCAATACAGCTGCACGTATGCCTCTCAACTGGAGCCGCAGTATCGATTCGGACTGCCGTCAAGTCCAGGATACATTTTAAAACCGAATTTCAATAGTATTCTTTTTCGTATGCTTTCCAAAGTTTATTTTCTTGTACATTCAATCGTTACATTGTAATGTGACGAATAAAAAAAGAGATGCCCCCAGAGAGATTTGAACTCTCGACCCCTGGTTTACAAGACCAGTGCTCTAACCCCTGAGCTATGGAGGCTCACATTACGTCGTACATTCACAGCTATTCAAGAGCTTAGTGAAAAAACAACATTTTTCGTGGAAATAAAAAATGTAATTTTTACCAATTTCAGTAACATTACAACAATTTTTCAGGCAATTGAAGTTTTTTTTTCACTTATTGTTGTGTTGTCAATCACATCATAACGTTAACATTATATTGCGATATACTAGCGCAGAAGTTGTGATGATTTTAAAGTTTCATGTAATATTGAATAATACATATTAATACATTTTCAAGCCAGTTAGTAAATAAATAATATTACAAAAAACATGTCAATGTTTTGTTACATTCCAGAGTTTTCCATTTTTATCTTGCGACTGTTAGAGCGAAAGCCGGGAGTAATACGTGAGATTCCGTGATTTTTCCCATTTCCGTTGTTATATATGTTTACCGAAATGGCTTAATATGTCTTAAAAAATGTTGCTTCATTAGTTCTATGAGTCATGGAGTGTGTTTTACATGGTACATGTCAAACCATATGCATGGACTCGCAGTGATAAAAAAAAACTTTAAAAAAATTAATCAAAACTCTATTCAGATATATAGAATGTCACCGGCATTTTTGTTCGTAGACCCACTTATTGCACGATACGTTTCGCCTGCTGTAGCTCCATCGCGCTTGACCGCCGTGTAGTGTAACCTAAAATGCGGGCGATACATTTTTCTTTGTTTTACTTTCTCAAAAAGCTTTGTTTTCGTGAACATTTTTTTCGAGATTTTCATGTAAACGTATTCAGAATGTTCCAAAACGTCGGAAAATCACATTTAGAAAATATGTTTCTCCGTATGTGTGTGTACTCATCATTTGATCTCATACCTTCAGAACGGTTTGAGATACCACGCTGAAATGTGTGTGTGTATGTGTGTGTGTGTGTAATGTTGAGGAGATAATTCCCCTTTTTTGGACCAATTTTCAGCAAAATCTACGGAGGCGTTCAGTTTTAATGCGATTATGCATTTTTAAAAAAAAGTCTCGACGCGCTCCAGTTGCCACATTTTTTGAGATATCAGGCTAAAATTCCATACAAAGTTGGAATATTATAAACCAATGATCGGTATTAAATTTGGATAAAATCTATGCAGTCGTTCAGATTTTGTGTAATTTTAACTCTTACATTTTTTGAGATATCAGTCTGAAATTTGGACTAAACATAGGTTTTCATCCAACAAGATTTGGAATTCAGTCTTATCTTATCTTAATTTATGGCACTTTGCATTTTTTTGAAAAGATTTTGTTTACAAATAAACTACTATCAGATGACGTTTGGGATTGAATTTGGCGTAAATTCGTTCAGGATTTCGAAAATTGTGGTGTTTAATTTTTTTCCTTTCGTATGAAAAAGACGTATAAAAACGAAATTATTTTAACAAAACAAGTTTGAAGCAACAAATAATTATTCCTATATTATAGTCGAGATATTTATATTATATTTCCACATATAATTCAATGACGAATAACTTGCCTGACTATAACATGCAAATAATTATTTGGTATTTCACTCTTTTGGCTAATACAATTTGGTTATTATACTCCATTTTCCAAACGACAGTCTTTCAATTTTTGTAAAAATAATTTGTTGCATTGTACGATAATCATTTGGTACATTATCGAGTATTGCAACACAAAATGATGTAACCCTCATTATTGAAAATGTAAAATCAAGTGATGTACAATTTTCTGGTTTTGATCTATCGATATTATGGAAGTTACCAAGTATTTATGGATTTTCCTTCATTTACAATTGCAATTCGATATTGTTTGTGAAAATATATGTGTATGCTGCTCATACGTCGACAATAATTCTACTAGAAATTGTATGCGCAGCAATGGCTGTAGGAAAAGTGATTAATTTCATTTCCGTCACTTAGTCAGCAACGATCTCGACACGCCTCATCAATTGTTCCCAGTAGTTTGATTACCGGAATAGGTTTCAGGATAGTTGAACACACCAGTTATTTCCTCTTGGTTATTCCGTCGCTAATTATCCTGTAGAATACTCCAATCGTCTGGCCTTCGGCACTTGGTGCAAACTACCATATAATTGCCAGAATAACGTCTTTAACATATCTCGCCAATCACCGAGACTATTTTTTGCTCAATCAATTGATGCACAGTGGTAATATGTTACTGTTATTCGTTGTCGGCTTCATGGCAATGTTTTTTTATTTCAAAAACCCAAAGATTGTCGTTGCGCAGCCTTCAAAAAGTTCAAATTGTAACTATAAATGTGAAAAAAAAGATCCAAAGACATGCAAATAGGAATCTTACTGTGTAATTTCTTTAACCGCCCAAAAAATTGATTCACAAATATTCATATTGCTAAAGATAAGAATCCACACTGCATTTTTCTACGAATATGTTTTGTAACTATCAATCCTAATTTCCATGCTTGTAACAACATATCAAAATGATATTAATAATTGCTTCTACTTAGATTTTTATTACGACGTCCACAAGCTCGTTGGGTTGTCTACATATTCTGTTCGTGTCCTTCATGGTGGATAAGTTATGTGAGCACGTAAAATTTCACACACAAGTACAAATTTACAGCTCTGGAAGACGTAAAAAGAGGAAAAAAAAAACGAGGCAGAAGTGTACACACAAACTCTAGTGGCGGAACAGAAGTGGGTAATTAGATGGACGAATGAGGACTAATTGTAAGTGGATAGAGCACTTGGCTTTCTCGTAAGGTGAACACAGTTACGTAGAAATGTTGCCACTGCCATTGCTCCTGTGGACTACAGTAGAAACTAGAACATGCCTCGGTCATAAAGCTCTAAGTACCAGTGGACAAAAAGAAATCCTCCTAGAAATGGCTTCATCCCCTGAGGTTTTGCGGAATCAAAGCTTGAATCGTCGCTTCTGAGCATCCGAAGCATTAGGAACATTCGAAGGAAATACGACAATGATACGTTTATGGTACTCTCCGTCGATTGCAGAAGTGCACAATGAAGCATTAGAGTGCATGGATTTTTCCTTTCTTGAACGAGCGAACAGGTTATCGTGGCGCGCTTCGCGCCCTTACACTTTAAGTAAAATGTGAAGATAAATTAAATCCTTTCGTATGCAAATATTGCTCTCTGCTCAGTTGTTAACGGGGAAAAACTTACTTCTACAATATCGACGTTGAAGTGTAAATAAATTTTGCCGCCATAGATATATTTGCTATATTTGCAACGTAACATTTTCAGTGAAGAAAAACCATTTACATTCTCATAATCGATAACATAAATAATAGTAAATAGTTCTTTGTCAATATGGGATTTTCTATTATTCTTCCATTTTGATAGTTTAGTGCACAATAAAAACCTTGAACATCTGTAAAATTCTGAAAATGACAATTTAACCTGTACCCTGTAATTATGCCTGTCAGGTCATGACGATGACGTGAGATCTGTCAATCAACCAAGCATTAATAACAATAAATACTGTGAGTATCTATGATCTTCCGTAAGTACCCGTAACACAATCTATGCGAACCTCTGTGAATGTCTATGAATATCGGTATAAGTGCCTGAGTGTTTATGATTAGCCGTGAAAGTGTCTGCAAGTGTCTATGAATGTCCATATGGATGCCTGTGAATGCCTGTGAATATTCGTATTAGTGTCTGTAACGGCCTATGAATATCCGGATGAGTGTCGGTGAGTATCTATAAACCTCCGTGAAAGTGACTGAGTGTTCGAGAGTGTCTTCAAAGGTTACAAGTATCCGTGTGAGTGCTTGTGAGGGTCTTTAAATGCCCGTGTGAGTCCCCACCGGTCGAGACGAATGTTATTATTATGTGACTATGTTAAGGGCTGTGGTATACATCGTCTTGGTGACTCATGCCTCATCTATGGAAGAAAAAGCTAGGAAGGGTTTTGAAATTTTGCAAACTCTACCATTTGATTGCGTGTTGCTATTACATCGCTTTAGAACTTGGAAAAAAATCTTAGTGAAACATTTACATCACGTAAACAATCAAAATGGTTGATCATCACAAGTGCATCCACCATCGCTTATCATTTAAAATGCAGAGTCTCAGAGACTTTTTTGTTGACCGTTCCTGAGTAAGGAATCATTTTTATGACGAAAAAGGACTTGATTACTCTCGCACTAGAAACTATTGTGTCATGCCGATTCGTCAATGTGAGGTCAAAAAAGGCGACCTCTTACACAGTATAAATGGAAGCGTGCGAAAAACTGAGAAAACTTGGCGCAAACGGTATTTAATATTTAGCGTGACCCAGAGCCGAGGGCTGCTTGCCTTTCTTTCTCTGCGAATTTCTCATCCCTCTCGGTGTGTTATACAATGTACTCTGCAAAGTCTCTAGTTCGTCTTAGACTATACAGAAATAGCGAACGTCGAAAGAGGAATGAGCAAGCATACAGAAGTTTAAGCCAACCGCCCAAAAAGCGTTTCAACCCTCTATCTCAATTTCTTTTTTTTTCTTCGGAAAAAAAATGTTTATCGCAAAAAAAAAGAAATCATATTTGAACGGAACTTCGATTTGGATAAACTTTGATGCAAAATTCTCGATGCCTGAAAGGAGACGAATTCAATAGCAGTCCATATTGTAACTTCGAAGAATGTCTGGAGGACAAAGGACACAGGCATAAAGGGGCGTTCGCATATGGGTAAATGCAATATGCGCTCAACATCATTCACGCGTATGATAACCATTATATCCATAGGAGTTAATATTAGTAGATCAAAGGACGAAGCTATCCATTAGCTTTCGTCGCGTTAAAAACTGGATCTCGCTACGTTTATTGCTTCAGCCCTTTCAACAGTGGCTCTTAACCTTCGCGCTCCGAGAGAGTCCCTGCATGAACTTCGGGGGTCCATGGAGTTCAGGTTAAGAACCACTGCTTCAGAGACCCCGCAGCAAACAGGAATTCATCTTGCACGTTGTACATACTACGGAAGGTAAAGCTATGGAGTTTCTGTACTCGTCGATGTGGAATAAGAATTGCCTAGGGGGTTCGATGTCGTGGCGTTGAAGCATCGAAGTGTCGGAACGCCGAGATGCGTTTTAACTGCGAAGGCTTTTGAGTTTTAGTTTCCAAGTTAAGCTATTTGAAGAAAGTTAAAATTGCGCTACTCGAGGAAGGATTAGTGGAAGTTTATCCCATACTTTCGAATCGGATTGTCAAGGGACTTGAATCGAATTTTTTTTTTGTTTTTGCAGGCATATTTGAAGAAAAATGAGCGGAATGACGCGATAATTGATGGTAGGTAATGGGATCATAGTTCTATGATGGTAAGTCGAAAATTAGTACTTCTATTTGAATTGATTCCAAACGTCGAAAACAGGCTCATCAATGTTCAAAATTCGTAATTTGAGGAACGCACTTGCTAAATATCAAATTTCCGGATAGCGCCGTCAAGCAGTTAATCGTAGACGAATGCAGACGTGGTTCCGGGTTCGCTGCGCCAAGTGTACACCGTCTGGTAAGTCGTCTAATTCGGTACACTTTTTTCCCATAACTTTCTCGAAGGCAAGTTACTTAGTAGCGTCGAGCCGGGTATATGGAAGGGGACAATAGCGCTTCATCTCACGCGGAAACTAACTACGGAAAGTTCTGCTGGTTCGCACTTCCGAATTGGGTTAGGACTTAAGATCGTTAAAGTTAACGAGAAGTGAGGGTGCATCGCAGCGAAGCATGAAAGAGTTAGTGCCCTGTGAGTACCGGGGGCATAGTAGACTCGCACTACGGGCAAACCGTGTCTGCAATCGAACGTTTTTTCTTCCCCCGGTTCTGCACAAGAACATTTGATTACGCAGCGGTGCAATTGAATAAAATTTGATGGGACAAAACTTTGACCGAAAAAGTCCCTTTGGAATTTTTTTCTACAACACAGAGTTCTCGAGCTGTGCGCAGTTAAAATTATTATCAATCAGAGGACGTCCTGGCGACCACAAGCGGTCGTGGACTTTTAAGGGGGTGCAGCTGTCGAGCAGCTCGAAAACCGAGTCAAATTTTGATTTTTTCTCAGTTTAAAATGAAATGGTTTTTTTTTCTCGACTACGCTGAAAAGTCCATATTCCATACCTGCATCGCGGGTGGGAAGTGGCCGATTTTTGACCAGCGGGACGAAAAGTACAGCAGTGGGAAGAAAAGGCTGTGACGGGAAGAAAAGCGGTACTTTTCTTCCCGCTGCAGGTTTCTACGTGAAATAAAAAGAAAAAAATACAAATTAATTATAAAAAATCTAAATAAATAATAATTGATTGAAACCGACAGCGATGGATACGCGGTCGGTGTGTGGCTCCGGCGATCACCTAAGTGAAGCACTACCGTCCGCGGTCAGTGCTTGGATGGGTGACCGCTTAGCCGCTTAGGGAGGTCAGTTTTTCTGAGAACTCGTTGTTCACACTGAAGTACATACTTTCGTGTGTGCATCGCGGAATCAAAAGAACATGACCTACTGTACTGACACGGGTTTTCCGCAGTTTTCCCGTGTTCATGGCAAATGCGGTACAGTGTAGCTAAGTCGGCTGCGGACGCACTGGGGAGTTAGGTAGCTTAGCTAAGTGCGGGTAGGGAGTGGTAGGAGGGCAAAGGAGGGTGGGAAGGGTCGTAGAAGGCGAAAGCCATATTTTGGAAGAACACAAAAATAAAAAAATAAAAAATAATAATTGATTGACAATTAGTTTAAAATTTTTTTTTAAATTAGTAAATCAAATTATAAACAATAATTAATTAAGCAATCAATTTCTATATCCCCGCTATAGTTTTTTTCGTTAAAAATAAAATAAAAAATTCCAATCAATAAAAAAAAAAATGATTATTAATAATTATTAATTAATCAACTCAATAATAAAGCTGATTATTTAATAGGGAAATGTTTTGAATCCGGACTACTTAAAAAATTTGTTTCTTTTCCGTAATATTGTATTATTATTATTATAAGCCAAAAAATGAGGCTAGGGTCGGTTTATGGATACTATACATACTATTGATGATAATATTTATGTTGTAAGTGGGGGGGCTTCGCCCCTGGACACCAATTACTCCTGTAACTGCACCTATGAAGTGTGCTGTTGCGCCGTTGCAGACATAAAAATATGGTCTTTTCAACGTAGTCGCAATAAAAATTTCGTATGCTACTCGGGAGGAGCGGATTTTCCTCCCTTGTAGCATAATGTACTATTTTTTACTGAAAGATACATGTATTGAGTGTTACAAAAAAAAAAAAAAATTAGAAAAATATCGAAACGAAAAGATACGGCTATCAGAAGGGTAAAGGGTTTTTTTTTATTTTGCAGGGTTCTTATCTTCTTCAAGTCAATTTTCATTTCTTAATAATTTCCCTGTTTCATTTTTTTTTGTAAAATCTCTACAAACTACTCTACTCTCTCTCTCTCTCTCTCTCTCACCTATATCTTTCTTTTTTGAAATATTTTTCGACTATTGTTTTGGTTTATCAAAAAGCTTTGTTTTCTTGAAAATTTTTTTGTTTTGTTAGATTTTCATGAAACGTGTTTAGAATGTTCCAAAACGTCGAAAAATCACATTCAGAAAAAATATCTGTCCGTACGCGTGTGTGTGTGTCCAATTTTTATCAAAATCTACGCAGTCGTTCAGTTTTCATGCCATTTTGAATTTTTTTTTAAATGTCTGGACGCCCTCTCACTCTTACATTTTTCGAGATATCGGGCTGATGTCTCGGACAAAAATATTTTTTTTAACCCCCAACTGCCTGCCAGGACAAAAAGACGGGAGTTATGCGTTTCGCCACGATAAGCGATTTCGTTGTCCGCAATGTTCTCGTTAACGGCTAAAAATCACTTGACCAAATTTCTTTCAGCTTTTCTATGACGCACAGCCAACAATATGTTCAAAAAAAATTTAAATCTATTCAGCATTGATAGAAATAAAAGCGATGTATTAAATAGCGACTCGAATATATCGAAGATTGTGCGCCATTTTCTGCGATATATTTTTTTCGAGTACCGGTGGCTCGCAAGGCGCTTGATCTCTGTGCGGTATAACCTCAAATTCAAGGTGGTATAGGTCTCGGTGAAAGCATCATCTCTAAAAAGGATGAAATAAAAAAATTTTACAAAAATTTACAAACTCTCGACTGCAAAAAGAGTGAAATAACAATTAATGATCCACATGTTATAACATGTGGATCATGTGGTCGGGGATTTCCATACTCAATGACGAAGAAATCGCTCGACTATGACATGTAAATAATTAATTGTCATTTCACTCTTTTTGCAGTGGGGAGTTTTTTAATTTTTCATTGAACAAAGTGTAGGATTGAATCTGGCATAACTCCGTTGAGCGGTTCAAATTTTATAGAACATTGCCTTCTTTGGAAAAATGTTGTTTACAAATAAACTATCGGAGGCGGTTTGGGATTGAATTTGGAGCAAATTGGATCAAGTTTTTGGGAAAATGTGGCATTTGTATTTTTTCTCCCGTATAAAACCAGCTGTGATAGTAAAACGTTTATTTGCGCTCTCAAATTTGGTTAAAAAATTGAAGAACTAACAATCAAATCCAAAAACTTGTTTATTTAAATAAGTGAAAAATGGACGCCAACCACTTAAAATTAGTTATGTAGTAATTTTAGTATATATCACATTTTCTTAAAAGTAGTTTAATCGTATCAGCCAAGTCGTAGTTTTTAATGATATCTCAAAAATAAAAAATAATACTTCGCGCGTCTTTGGGATACAATTTAATTAAGTTGTTCATTGCACCAAAAGAACGAACGCGCCAAGTATTATTTTTTATTTTTGAGTTATCATTAAAAATCTACGACTTGTCTGATATAATTACCTATTTTTAAAAAATGTGATATATACTAAAAACACTATATAATTAATTTTAAGTACTTGGCGTCCATTTTTCACTTGTTTCAATAAACAAGTTTATGGATTTGATTTTATCTATTTTAGAATTTTTTAAAATTTATAAGCTCTGAATTATAAAAAGAGTTGCGAATCAAGATTTCATAAGCGTATGATATATTTTATTTTAACCGGTCGAAGCTACTACGGATTAGACAAAAATTCGTTCCATGAGTGCTGAAGCTTGTATTCCAAAGCTTTTGATGATAAAATGTGTTCTTGTCCGTCTCATCTAGAGAGGACAAACGTATTCGACAGAATAGAGAATTCATTGTCGAAAGACGCGCACACGCACACGCACACGCACACGCACACGCACACGCACACGCACACGCACACGCACACGCACACGCACACGCACACGCACACGCACACGCACACGCACACGCACACGCACACGCACACGCACACGCACACGCACACGCACACGCACACGCACACGCACACGCACACGCACACGCACACGCACACGCACACGCACACGCACACGCACACGCACACGCACACGCACACGCACACGCACACGCACACGCACACGCACACGCACACGCACACGCACACGCACACGCACACGCACACGCACACGCACACGCACACGCACACGCACACGCACACGCACACGCACACGCACACGCACACGCACACGCACACGCACACGCACACGCACACGCACACGCACACGCACACGCACACGCACACGCACACGCACACGTAGTTAAGACATTTTTTAATCAAGAGGTAAGAAATTCTCGAAGACCCACAGTATTTAATTTTTCTTCGAGCCCCGAAGCAAGCATCAAGCTCGCAATTTTTGTTTAAGAATAAAGTTCCACAGTCACATTTTTTTGTCTTGAAGTAGTTTTTAGACATACACCTATCTCAAAAAAAAATTAAGCCCGCAGATATCTTAAAAAATATGTGAGTCAACATTTTTTATAAATTGCGGCGATGATATATGATATAAAGTTTACGGCAAATGAAATAGAGGTTAGAAAGATCGCGGAAAACACAAAAGTGGTTAAAAAGATCGCGGAATAAAATTTTTTATACGCCTGGCGTATTTCACGGTAAAAATTCACGACACTCAACGATTTGCGAGTGAATGGCGAATCCATTTAATATTTAATTCGCATTTTTCACAATATTTCGACATTTTTTAAACGTATATTCTTTCACGATATTTAACGCTTGGCAGCACTTTTCTTTTCACGTTGTTGAATCAAGAAGTGCGTACCTTCACCAATACCACTGTAACGATCCCCTTTTTCGACCGATGCCTCGCTCTCCGTTAATTAGGAAACACTAGGAGTTCAGGCGAGCGAATAATCGTTAGACGTGTCGATTTGGTGAAAATAATAATTTTTAGTCAGAAAAATTGCGAGGATTATGGAACACAATACAATCAATCTCTATTTCATCGACGCTTACCTTATTTGAGATCCTTAACTCTTGAAATCCTCTAAGAAACACATTCGAGCTTTCGAAGAAACTGAAATATCAATTTTTTGTATGAAAAAGATGAATTCGTTAGTTTTCCGCGAATGGCGCTGAAAGACTTTAATTACTTCGAAGAGTATACATTTTACGTCAATGTATAAGAGGAAAGAAGATTTCTACTAAATTTTACTCATTGACGCAAATCACAATGAAAAGAATGAAAAAGAGTCCATCAATTTACCTACAGTGCGTTAGTAAATAGTAAAACCGTAAATTTACCGACTTTTACCCATTGATTTCAATTGTTTCACCGAAGAACAATTGGACACGACATTTAACTAAAATTCTATGATAAATGATAATTTGGCGCGTTTTTACCGACAGAGAGTAGTTTGACACGAATCGGCGCTAATCGTGGGTTTTACAAAATATTATTCAAATTTCCCGGGTCGAGAATTTAATCGTGAATTATTCATTTTATTTCCATAAATGGAACGGAATTCTAATTTAAATTTGTAGCTACTCTACCGTGCCCGACGAAGTACATCCACGGGGGCTAGCGTGAGAACCTGTCTGCACGTTATCCCTGTACTCGCGGTGCAGAGTCCTCGTCTAGGATTTCGGCTTCCACAAGATCGGGGTATAGACCGTGTCGCCACCGGTTGAACCGCTACTCGCTTCCGACTAGATCTTTGACGGGTTACCTCCCCCATCGCGGTTCCCTAATAGCGGTGACTGGATACAGGAATGAAGATTTCTCCATCGCCGGCAGTAATCTTCACCCTGGTTCGGGAGGTTAGAGTACACGTGGAGCTAATGTCGTCGAAAGCTCCTTGGACCCGGAGGTAAGAGAGGAGAAAAATACCTGTTCGCCGTCGCTGGTAGAAAAGGTAAAGATTCGCTCCGTGGTTGCCTTCTAAACATCGTTCAGCCGCCCTTTCGCGTTCGAGAACAACTTCGAAAATCTAGCGGTCGCGGTCTTCGATGGCGGTCGCCTCGCGAACTAATCACGGATATTTCGTTTACGGAAAAATATTTGAAATGCGAAATCTAGCGGTAGTTTCGAGAATGAGCGGTGTCCTCGGGGACCTGGGACACCGTCTCACCACATATAAATTAATATATACTGTGACGTGGTATTTTTGCACGTCACAAAAATACTTAAAATAAATAATTTTCCCACCGGCAAATTATCCGGTAAGGTCGTCGTTCATCTCCGATAATTATTTCGTCTTTGAGTTTTGTTACCATCTTAGTCTGCGTCATGTATTATCGGAGAGATATTGTCTGGATGGTGCGCTCCCGCGCACGATTTGTTTAGCACCGTTTTGGTTCCCGGAAGAATCCCCTCGACGATCCAACAGGGCAAACGATAGCACTAGTGAGCGATTTTTATTAATCTCTGTTGATTTATTTTATTTTCGGAGCGAACGGCGTCCTTTTAAACCATCGTCGAGAGTAGCTATCGAGAAAACAAGGAAAATAAGCATTCGTCAGCGCGTTGGTACGGTAGTTCGTCGCTACGGCTCACAGTTCCTTCACTGAACTCACTCTCGTCGTTACGCGAGGTAACGTGACGGCCGATTTCCAGTCTCACCCCTCGCTGTGTCTCACCAGCCGCAGCTTCTTCAAAGATGAGCCTCCGCTCAGCCTCTTCTGGAGCTCCAGCCACACTATTTCCGCTCTCGTCGATCGTTCGTCAACTTGCGAACGGGGCAAATAATATCGCTACCGCGGAGAGCGAATATTGAATTTGCGCGCTCGCGAGAGCGTCTCCAAAATTCGGCTAGGGGGCTAAATATTAGAGTAGGCAGGTGTGGGGATCGGTATCCGTCTTCCGAGAAGTCGCGAGTCGCCTCGCGGATTCACGCGTTGTCCACCGATGAGCCAGGACGTTGCTACCGTGCCGGACCGTGCTTTCTGACGAGAACTGGCACCTACCACCCGCGATTTCGGGGTCTCGGCGAGGAATTTCCCGGGGGACTTCGATCACTGCAAAATTATCCGGTAAGGTCGTCGTTCATCTCCGATAATTATTTCGTCTTTGAGTTTTGTTACCATCTTAGTCTGCGTCATGTATTATCGGAGAGATATTGTCTGGATGGTGCGCTCCCGCGCACGATTTGTTTACTCCGGTAAATTCTCGCGGTCGAACAGCTACCGCCGGTGCTATTGTATGCTTGTCGTTTTTTTGATGAGTAAAAGAGCCACCGAAAGGGGTTTATGTAGTGTCATTTTTATTGTATTTTACTTGCTTGCGAGACGCGCGGGACCCACTAGGTTAATTTCGTTCAGGAAAAATACTTTGTTGCTCGCAAGAGCTTTTGTGAATTCGTGATCGTCCATCTTGTGTCGTGTCAAAAACCGTTAGAGTACGCGCCGTTAAATAAATTATTGTAGTTTTGATTTTTATTCATTTTCAGTTATCGTTGACTTTTGTACTTATTTATTTCGAATCATTGACCAATTTCATGATTGACTTTTGCCGATTTATGATTTAACGAAGGCGCGTGGCTCTCGGGTTCGTCGCGTTCTTAAAAAACACCTGTTATTTTGCTCTCGAGGTCACATAAGGTCAGGAAGAATGTTCGCGAAATCGATTATTTTGTTATTTTATTGTTTATTAATTATTATGAGAATTATTAAGGGAATTTTTCTTTTGCTACCGATGTCGACAACTTTAAGGGGGCTGAGTCACCTAAAAATTATTTTTTTATTTATTTTTTATTTATTTTTTTTCTGAATGTATATACGGTGTACTACATGCACACCAAATTTTAGATCGAAATTTAAAAAATTACCGAAGTTAGAAGCATTTTAGTAATATTAGAAATGAATAATGCGTGAAAAAAAAAAAAAAAACGGAAATGCAACACAAACAATGCCGGAATACCGCATCTCCGCACGTTTCTTTTTCTTCTAATAAGAAGAACAAGAAACATCGAGAATGGAACATAAAAAAAACAATCGATGTCGAAACTGCGTTCGGTAGGTAACGATTTACCGACCAAAGGGTCGTTACGTCTAATCGATGCGACTCAGATTATCGCCGCTACCGCGCTTTGTTTTGAGTCTGCGATACACCGGCGTAATGTAGCAACGATGATTTTTACTCGATTGTGTCAATCGGGTAAAAAACTGCGCTTGTAAACTCGGTGTAATTAGTTATGTGTCAGTGTTCACAGTTTTTCCGAATGAACGGAATATATTCTGTATTTTTGCCCGCAATAGTGCAAAAATGATTTTCACAGTGACAGTGTCGCAACGCGAAAAGTCTCGCAGAATTAACCTCCTTTTTAAACGTCACATTTGACGTAAGAGTATTTTTTTTTATTTTTTTTACATTTTTTTGCATTTACGAGGTTTGTGAAATGAAAAAAAAAAAAACGTAAGTTTTATGTGATAGAAAAAATAGGTGCACATTTTTATGTAACAAAAAAAATATAAAAATTATTTTTTTTTATTGTGAATCACCCAAGTTGGTTATTTTCATTAATCTGTGAAATGCAGTTTTTGCCACTTATATTTTTCTTCGCTTGCCGCAGGTTTCAGAGAGAATGGCCCCACCAATTTTGGATTGCGACGGCTCATTTTCTTCGTAATAGTCAGTGTTACGGAACGAGTGCGGTGATTTTTCATGCGATCAAGAATGGATTTATCGCAAGCCATTATGTGAGTGGTTACAAGACAAAAAGTGGAAAAAGTGAATTTTTTGGTAGTTTTTAACTTATAGCTTCGCCAGCGAAGCTTCAAAAAAAAATCCCCGCACTCGTTCCGCAATAAACTCTCTAACGAAGAAAATAAGAGGTCGCAAGCAAAGATTGATGCTTTCGTTCAGTCCGAAAGCTGCGGCAAAGGAAAAATGTTTGACCGTTGTCCATAACACTGGAATACACTGTAGGTCTCCAAAAAAATTTACAGCGGTAGTCTAACATATATATATTATGGAGGTAAAGTGGAATTTTTCATTACACTTATATATACTGGAAAAAAAATTTTTTACTTTTCGATTTTTTAGGTGACTCAGTCCCCTTAATAAAATAGTATTTATTTATTTCCATGTATACCCTGTTGGGTTTTTACATATAGTCCCCCCTGTTTTCCCCTATCACGCTCCCTATCCGCACTTCGCTAAGCTAACCTAACTTTCCGTGGCGGCCGCAGCCGACTTAGCTACACTGTACCGCATTTGCCAAGGACACGAGGAAACTGCGGAAAACCCGTGTCAGTACAGTCGGCCATATTCTTCTGATTCCCCGGTGTACACACGAAAGTATTTACTTAAGTGTGGACACCACGGTCTCAGAACAACCGACCTCCCGCTCAACGGTTGATGCACCAGCCGGTGCGCGGCTAAGCGGTCACCCATCCAAGTACTGGCCGCCAGCAAAGTTGCTTGACTTGGTGATCGCCGAAGCCGCGCACCGACCGTGCATCCACCGATGTCGGTACTTTAATAAAATAATTATTTATGTTCGTTCCCGAAAACACGAGTATTGGTAATTCTTCTTTTTCGCATAGACTTTGTAGAATCGAGCTCCGAGTGTAATATTCTCCTTGGCATATACGCAAAACTATTCAGAATTCAGGATACGCACAAATCCAAATGACAGCAGATAACTTCTGAGCCGGTCATCGTAACAAACGCGTGCGCAACAACGATATCTTGAAACGGGGATACACCGTCTCATGTTGGCTCGTCCGCACGATCTGTTAGGTTAACGCGTGCGCGTGCGAACAACTTTACAGAGACAACTTCACGTTGGTAACAGGTAACAGGTTACACAGAAACTTTACGAAAAAATCTGGAAAAATCTGGAGAAACGAAAAACTCTTTTTATGATATCTCAACATCGGCTGAACGGATTTAATCGCGACTAGACTGAAAGCTGGTATCGAATATACATCAAAAAAGTGTTGCTACAAATTAGATCCGACATGTAGTTTTTAAGAAGCACTCATTTTTGTTTTAAAATTCGGCCCACTTCCGGCATACTGGCGTGGACTTACACGGTGGCGTCTCGACTCTTTCTTTAAGTACTTGGCGTCAAGATGCTACCGCATTTCTTGATAAAAGTAGCTGATTAGAAAACAAAGCTTAAAGAAGTCAGAAGTGATAAACGTACTTTCGTACAAACATAGCTGGGTATAGACTGTGATGAAAGAAGGAGCCCAAGCAATATGCCAATGTAGTTGACAGCTTTTTTTGGCTCTTAATACATGTAACTTTGGGTAAAATATGCATCTCATTGCTTCTGATATTTTTTGAGAAAGAAAAAAATATTCACTCAGTTTTCGATGCGCTCGGTAGATATACCCCCTTTACTGTATTTTGAACCGGCGGCCTGCTCAGTAGAGAACGAATGCCAAAAATCAATTCGCTCGTTGAAATTTCAAATAGTCCCCTCAACGCGAGTACTCGAACTTGTAAGGTATAAATAATATAGTTGTAAAGCCCCAGCCACTTTTGGATCGATGAAGTATAATACTACAATAAAAGAAAGGTACGAAGGTTAAAAAATACACGCGAATAAAAAACGTGAACCACTTAGCACCGGTCGGGAGACTCGCGGGGGCAGCATGGAATTTACACGATTGTATATATTTTGGATGTAGTATATGCACAACCCCGCTCGGTTTCCTACGGAAATGAGCGCGGAGCTTTTATTTCGAAAGCGTCAAGAGGTCTCGTGCTCGAAATTCAAGCCCTCGGGTTATTTTTCGAAATGACTGCAAAAGTAATTATGATAATGCGACGAAGAACTCGTCGGCTAAAAACTGGCGAAGCTTATATTCCTTCTGAAGGCTCTAGGGCCCTCCGAGTTGCTTGACTTTAGCGCACGAGAGTGTGGAAAGTGGGGGTAGGTATAGGTGGCGCGAAACTGCGTAAGAAGGAAAAGAGGGTTGAGACAAGGAATATTGCGCGGACTCTCTCTTGCTTTGCCATGGAGATATCTAGGCAGGCGGTGCCATAGTACAGTCTTAAAAGTTAATTGTGACGGAAGAGTGGGGCAAAGCAGAACGTAGTACGGGAACGCCGTCCGGGTAGGGCGCTCGCGGACACAGATGTTTCGAATGTGGTGACCCGGGCCGTCTAGCCGTATAATAAAGTTTTTGTATCCCCGTAGAAACCCGATACCGTCCCTAACTCTTTCTCTCTTGTTCTCCGGTTCTGGAGTCTTTGGCACCATATAGAGACACAGAAAAGCACGATAGAAAGCTGTACCAGAAACCCCACTCCTCCGCCACCCTCGTTCTTGGCTCTCCTTCGCCGCAGTCGAAATAATGGGAGTTGAGTGGAGTTGGACACTAGAGAACTCGCAAACTCGCACTCGCCCGCAGTCGACTCCCGCACGATACCCAAGAAAACTCATCGCTCCCGGAAATGATAACGTCGGATGTAAACAGCCCGATAATCGCCCAGACTTTGCTGTAACATTAATTTCGTCTCTCCTCGTTGCGCCACGGATAATCAACTACACTTTGTCTTTCGAATTGATAAGCTGTCGGCCTTTTCGAAAATTTAAAAACAATAAAACTAAAAACGGACGCCATTTATATTTCTGGATGTTGAGTTCGGGTTTGAAATTCGCAAACCTAACCTAAACAAACCAAAACTTTATGTCGATGACTTCCTCGAACGAGAACATACAAAGGGCTATGATAGCTACAAGCGCGTGTTGTCTATTTCGCATAAGTTCGAGGAAATTGAGAGGTAATTGCAAATACTTTTCGATAGTATAAAAATATGACAAAATTGATGCATATTTCAGGTACTGAAAAGATTAATTTGGCATAATAATAATTGCAAAATGTTATTAACAAATTGTTGAAAAAAATCATCGTACATTTGTAGATCCATTTTTTTTTTCAACAATTTGTTAATAAAATTTTGCAATTATTATTATGCCAAATTAATATTTTCGGTACCTGTAATATGCATCAATTTTTTCAGATTTTTATACTATCGAGAAATGTTTGCAATTACCTCTCAATTTCCTCGAACTTATGCGAAATGGACAACACGCGCTGTAGTTACCTTAAACGTTGTACTTACGATTTATAATTTTCCGATGTTTTCTTTTGGATTCCGTGGGTTTTCAGAAAATATAAGAAGAATTCGCGCTGTCGCTGAATTAAGACTTGTATATATTCGTCTCTTTTGTCCCTCGGCTGACAGTCATAGATGTAGTCGCAGATCTTCTTTATATTCGGAGTCTTGAACGTATCGAATTTCATCGAATCAACCACATAGTCGAGTAACGCGATTATTAAACGTCCAAAAATTTCCGGCACGTTCGTTATATTTTTTTCGTATTTACGCCCTTTCCTTCGGGTGTATTCGTACTCTCCTACTTCCGACATTGTTTTATAATAATTCTCCGCGTTTTAACTTCCATATCTCCGTTTGACGATGTCGATGACTCTTCGACAGTCGTTATATAAAAAGATTCGGTTCTAATATTTTAACGCGACGTGCACGACGTGCGTATAAGTTCAAAACGGAGTGCGTTGCGCGACATGTACCTCTATGGATACGTTAAAAAATGTCCCTTCGCGACATTTTTCGGGGACCTTAAGCGGCGGAAGCCCACCAACAAGAGCCTTTGCGCCCGCAGGGCACAAAAAAAATAGAAGGCTGTTTGGAAAAATTCGAGGTAAAATAAAATTTTTTTTTGTTTCGAAGAAATTTTAAAGAGATTTGAAAAAATTCAATTACAGTTTCGCAGTAGTTTCAAAATGTTTATGCACAATAATCATGATGCGATAAAACACTCCTGCGAAGGAGAGCAAAATTTGTTCGCACCATCCAAAGTTAGAGTGTGATACGGACGTCCGAGAGAGAAGATAAATTCAGTGAAAAAGCTATTTTTATTCAACCGCAGGCTAAAAAAAAAATTGCAGTCATCGGAGTTACTTCAAATTAACTACGCATGATGTTGGAGATACGCTGAAGTAAATGCTGAAAAACGAAATTGTTTGGAGCATACACTGTGGAGAAACCCCATCGAAAGCTGTGTGAAGAGGCCGTGCTGGTCATTGTAATAGGCACTCTTTGCCGATTGTTATAGTGAGGGCCTAAAAATGAAATCAAGATTTCATTAAACGACTTGAGTCCAGCATCAAACCGATGTGTGATGTTCTAGAGTTGAAAATATATTTATGATTGTCGTACACTTTTTTATTTATTTTTAAAATACTCCTCAAACATCTGTGAAGTTGCACCATGAAACATTTTTTAATTTTATCGTCAAAATTGTATTCAAGATGTGAAGAAAAAGTGAATGAACTGTAGGAAGAGATAGTATGAATACTCTGAAAAAATTGAGGTTTATTTACGTTCTCGTTTCAAAGATGTAGTCTCGAGAGGCACAATATTATTGATATGTAGTAGGCATATGCGAAAACAGGTAATCACATGAAGAGGAAAAGAAACGACATTTTGGCACACAGCGTGGAGAGTTTAGCAAAAAATGTACTGACTCTCATATGACGAAAATAATTATGGTAGATGCACGACTTGTGGTTCCTTTTATTACAATTTGATGGTCAGCAATTGGTTACCCATATTTCGATGTCCCATATTACCTTGCAAGTATCTATATAAATGTGTAAAATGATCACTGTCATTTTATTTCCGTTCTGATTAGCAAAGATTGTCAAAACCGATACTCCTATCCTAATAAAAAAAGTTCGGGAACGATAAATAATATTGTTTATATCTGTCATTAATACGACAATAGTACAATTTCATGCACGTCATGAATGTTTCTATTTGTTCTCCCAATAACATTATCGATTTATATACATTAAGCGATCTACATACAAGTATATTTTTGGTTGTATACTGTGGCGGTAACCTTAAAGGGTTAAAGACATTTCCAGCAGATACGACAAGATATGCGTCTATTGTCGGCGTTTTCAAAACGAAATGGCCAGAGCGAACAAGTAAAGCAACCACTCGCGGGCACGTGGGTTAACGCGACCCTGGGAGAGCCTCGTCCAAAAGCCTCTAGTGGAGCACGTATTCGTTCAACCGAACCAGAGGGCGAAAGAACCGACGATCTGTCGCCGCTTTGCGGGGATCTTGAAGAAAGGCTCTCTCTAACATTTTTAAAGTTTGGAGAAACAAACTGCTAAAATGTATTAAGTTTGTTTGAAGTTATGTCTACAGAGAAGACATCGATTTCGACTTTGACTTCGAACATCAACATCGACGTCTTCGTTCAACATCGATGCCTTCGAAATCTATAGATTAAATATCATAATTATCGATTCAATAATTCTGGCGGAAGACAAAAATATAGATTCATTAAATTCATACTCCCGAGGTTACTCCCTCTACCAGCTGCCGGGAAAGGCGTTATTTCCGGTAAAAAAACAACAAAAAAACGTCTTAAATGCCGTCTATTCCGATTCTTTATCAGTCGAAAGTTCTATACCGTTTTCCCTCAGTTCTTTTAACTGGAAAATGTTGGGTTGTAAAAAAAAGTAAATATAGAATCGTAATAAAGAGCGTTGAAAAAACTTTCTACTACATAAAGTAATTAAGAGCGAGCAATAGATCGATTGTCCGTTGGAATACCATTGTGCCGTCATGAAACTTGCTTTCATTGTATTAAAAAAAAGAAACTCGTCTGTTGAATACATATTCCCGCGAGTGGAATAAGAGGCGCTTGGAAAAAGAAAGTCTTTATTCATTTTTCCATAACTCTAAAAAGCTTTAAGGATAGCACCGAGCCGGAAGCTTTCACAGTCCTCTTGCGTACCGTACAGCCCCGTAGCGCGGAGTTGAAACAATGCTCACTCTGCATTGTCCAATGAATATTAATTGCAGGAAAACTATTTATTTGTGAATGATGATATAAAATCAGAAGTACAGTTTATCCATTTATTTTAGTAAAATTGTGTTTTCATAACTCGCGCATGAAAAGCGACGCTTTTCGTGGCAGTTTTGCGGGACGAAAATGGCCTTTGCGTAGCAGTATTGAAATTAAGGTTTGCGCATACGCATTACCTTATCGTCCTTAGGGCGAAAAGTTAACTTTTTAGCCCTGGAGCCGAAAAATTCTAACCTCGCTTGTCACCGTTCGTCCCGCAAATACTGCCCCTCAAAGCGTCTCTATTCCTGCACTCATTACAAAAAGTATCGTGTGCAAACCGGGCCAAATTGGCCATTGCAACTCATGTGATTGCAGCCCTCGCTTCGCTTAGGCCGCAAATCTCCCACTCGTGACAATCGCCAACTTTCGGCCCTTGTTGCACAATATACTGTTCTAAAGGATTTGGAAAGGAACTCAAAACTCCTGACACTGAATTCTCGACATTGTACAATAAACTACATGTCCATTTCGCTATGGATCTCAGGTTTTTTCTTTTCATTCTTATTTTGGTGACACTAAATTTTATTCTGTCGCGCATTCGAGTTTTTTTACTTTCTCATCCTATACGAAGTATGGAAAGAGAGATCGCAAAAAAATAGGGTCAAAATTAGGGATTAAATAACTCATTTCAACATTTTAAAACTAAAAAAAAACCTTTCCTTACTTGTATCCTTATCATTGTGGCTCAATCTATCATCTGTCATGACCAGAATAGTTGTTTTTACTGTTAAAGTATGTTAAAACAATGATTTTCCTGATCCGTCTGTCTGCTTGTACGTATTAAATTTCCTGGCATATAAAGAATAACTTCCCGCAGATATTAGTAAAAACTATGAAATTGGTACGCATGTTCTACATATGAAAACTGAGGTTCCTATTGAAATTCAGATTTTTTTATCAACATTTTCTAACAATTTACCTGAAAAAAACTCCAAAAAACATTTTAAAAACTTCAAAATATTTTTAAAAATATTCAAAATACTTCAATTATATTCACGAATAAAGTTTTACTAAAATAATCCACAAAAAATGACTTTCTGTTCATCAGTTTCTTCTCCACCTCGTAGAACGCAACATAAAAAAGTTTTTGAGGTTATACACGCATATACAGTTTTTATCAGAAACACCATGTTTCATTGTAATAAAAATCATTCGTCATATTCCGCAAAAAATAATTCAATTGGGAACTAAACATGTGCACACTACATTCGTTAATAACATGAATAAAATTTTTAAAAAATTGCGACAAAACATCGTGAGCTGTCAAACTTTTGCAGTATATATTTCTAGGGGTAACGTCTATAGCTCGAGCTCCAACCACAAGAAGCGTGATCGGCGCCAAAAGTTCAACTCGCCACCTATGGTTTGTAAGATAATGTTCCAACATTTCAGCGGTAAACGTAGATTGCAAGTGATCAATAAACTTTTTTTAACAAAAATTGAGTTACAATTATGAGGACAAAAATCGATGCCTTCGAAAACTCACATTGTCCCCATCGGATATCGACATTTTTCAAATTCCCTTCCCCCCCTCCCAAAAACATACGTATCAAAAAAATACTAACTTCACGCCATCAACAATTCGGATGAGAAAATCACGAGTTGCAAAACGCCAGTAGCAATTGCTTCGTGTCTAATTTTTTTCAGTATTGAACTCTGAAACACCTATGCCAGCCACCGGATTTTACCACCTATGGGTTCGGGAAACCCGCAGTTCGCATTCGTTTGTATGACAAGATCCAATGCATCGATTTTAACGTTTTCTTATCGATAAATCTGATGCCGATGACACGAAATAAACAAAACACGATGGTATCGTGACACTAAGTATTTAGAAACGATTTTTTTAATGGGGCGTGCATACATATATATAATACTAGAGGTTCCCCGGGCTCACGCGCTACGCGCGCTTGCTGAACGATTTTTGCATAGACAGCGTTGCTTATATTTTAAAAAGGTCTTACTACCGTGGGCAGCGAAAATATGTTCTAAGTCCCTCTAAAGAAAAGAAAAAAACTAAGTCTCTCTAAACGGAAAGAATTCTAAATCCCTTTAAGAGGACCCTTTGCCTTCCCTTCCACCTCCCCTGTTCTTCTCTAAGGGGATCCCTTCCCTTTAGAGAGTTAGTTTTCTAGTTTCCTCAGAGGAAATCAAAATATATTTTCACTGCCTTAGAGCGGCCCCTCGGCCCGAAATATTTTAAGTATTTTTTGCTATGGCAACGATTATTATAGAAACGGTTGCTATGGAAACCGTTGCTATAGAAACCGTTGCTATGGAAACCGTTGCTATGAAAAACGCTGCTATGGAAACCGCTGCTATGGCAACCGTCGCTATGGCGGCGGTTGCTGTTGCGGCGGTTGATATGAAAACCGTTGCTATGGCGTCGTGAAATAAGCGGCGATGCGAAGTTGACAACGGTTGAACGTTAGCAACATTGTGAAGTTAGCAATGGTCTGAAGTTAGCAATAGTATGAAGTTAACAACAGTATGAAGTTAGCAATGGTCCGAAGTTAGCAACAGTATGAAGTTAGCAATGGTCTGAAGTTAGCAACCGTATGAAGTTAGTAATGGTCTGAAATTAGCAACAGTATGAAGTTGGCAATGGTCTGAAGTTAGCAACAGTATGAAGTTAGCAATGGTCTGAAGGGGTCTGTACATACAGACATACATACGTTTTAGGGGACTTCCGTTTAGATATATAGATAGATAATAATAAGAATTAAAACGTACAGCAATTTACCGGAAGTGAAACGTTTGATCGATATATCTCGAACAGTAAACTTCGGACCAGATTTTCTACAACATTTTTATAATACAATTTCGAGTCGAACTTTCGAACGCCCTGACTTACGATTAATTCGGTAAAGCCGATGCAGAGATATCGGGGTCATAAATTGTAAGGGGGACAATCTACGATCAAGTGTCCTGTCCTGTTACATTGTCTACATCAGTTCATCGATACATTGGGTTGCTGGGCGCTCCTCGCTACAGCGGCCTCAGTTATCCGCTCCTGTAGTCGGCTCTTGTAGTCGGCACGCATGTCGCAAATACGCTCGTATCATTTTCGCTCGCGAAAAGTTCACATATTTTTAGGCACTCACTCAAAAATAGGCAAAGAGTGCCTATTAAAATGACCATACGTCCTCTTCAAATGCCTGTACGTTGGGGATATGTCGCAGCGCATGAGCCAAAAAATTAAATATTACAGCGTTGAGTTCAGTGGACATCTAACATCATGCGTAGTGATTTTCAAACCCCTCTTATGCCTGGAAATATTTTTTTTTCCCGACTACGCTGAAAAGTCCATATTCCATGCCTGCAACGCGGGTGGAAAGTGGCCGATTTTTTACTATAAGAAAGCGGGAAGAAAAGTGCTACTTTTCTTCCCGCTGGAGGTTTTTTCGTAAAATAAAAAGAAAAAAATACAAATTAGTTATAAAAAATCTAAACAAATAATAAGTCATTGATAATTAGTTTAAAATTTTTAAAAAATAGTAAATCAAATTATAAACAAAAATTAATTAAGTAATCAATTTCTATATCCCCGGTACAATTTTTTTCATAAAAAATAAAATAAAAAATTTCAATCAATAAAAAAAAATTAAAATAAATTATTATTAATAATTATTAATTAATCAACTCAATAATAAAGCTGATTAATTAATAGGGAAATATTTTGACTCTGGACTACTTCAAAAATTTGTTTCTTTCTGTACTTTCGTATTATTATTATAAGCCAAAAAATAAGGCAAGAATCGGTTTATGGATATTGATGGTAATATTTATGTTGTAAGTGGCGGGGCTTCGCCCCTACGTCCCACCAGGGGCTTCGCACCTGGACCCCAATTGCTTCTGCAACTGTGGCTATGTGTGCTGTTGCGCCGTTGCAGGCATAAAAATATGGTCTTTTCAACGTAGTCGGAAAAAAAGTATCGTATGCCACTCGGGAGAAGCGGATTTTCACTTCGTGTGATAGCTGCCCTCGCTTCGCTCGGGCAGGAGACTTCACATTCGGTGAAAATCACGCACTTTCCTGCCTTGTAGCATAATGTACTATTTTTAGCTTGCGATTCACTAAAAATAGCTTTTTCGCTGTATATATCTTCTGGAACGTCCGTACAGCGCTATAACTTTGGCCTGCGCGAACCAATTTTGCTCATCTTCGCAGGAGTGTTTTATCACATCATGACTATTGTACACAAACATTTTGAAACTATTGCGAAGCCTTTTATTAGTTGTTCCAAAATAAAAATTCAATTGTTGTTCCGCCAAATGTCCGTACGGCGCTCCAATTATGAAGTCTACGAATCGCATTTTTTCTTTTATGCAGCATATTTTTATTCTATCGAAAGCACTATGCACAGCAAATTTAAAAAAGCATAAATTGTTATAACCGAATTCTCTTATACATATAATGACAGTCGAAGATCCCTTGAAGTCGCATTCATCGAGAAATTGATTTTTTTTTAAATATTTTGGACTCATCCAAGACACTACAACTTTTTATTTGCGTAACGTACTTCCTGTTCAATACACGACAAGAACCAAGACGATATCTATTTTCGTTCTCGGGATATAATTTTTTTGCTACAACGATTAATATCGACTAAATTTCATTGAAAATCGTAAGGAAAAGCAAATTTTTCGAATTTTCAGCTCCTGTCCAGAGACAAAAACGAAGTGATTCCATGTATTTTAAGGAAGAAAAAAATTTAAAGGGGACATTACACTCGAATGGTAAATAGTAATGGTTTTTGTCTTGTTAAATATTTTGTGTGTCTGTTTTATACACATTAAATCTGGTCATAAGTGTTAAGCCAATAAAACGACCTTTACTAGATATGATTTGATTCGTTACATTAATTTGATGAAGTTCTAGGCGATTCAATTCGTTATATTTATCTGGTGTCTGAATATTTGACAATTTATCGTCAAACAAAGAGGAAATATCAGTTGTGAATAATAATGATCAATTTGTATAAAAACGAAATGTTTTTATTCGATAAAGGTTTAACGGTATGAATCAATTTACATAATTGATAAATGTTTTTACCCCATACATTCTTCCGAGATGAAACGCGCAGCGCGACGTATAAAAATATTCGATACGTAGCGCATAACGCAAAGTGTAATCATACTTGATACGGAGCGCGTAGCGTGACGTGTATCCCTGTGAGCGCCTTAAAAAATGTCCCGAAGGGACATTTCTCGGGGGGTTTGGGGGGCGGAGCCCACCAACAAGAGCCTCTGCGCCCGCAGGGCGCTGAGGCGCTTGTTTATTTTTGAATGTATATTACTTTAAATATTGGGAAACTGTAATGTAATTTTTTCAAATATCTTTAAAATTTCTTCGAAACAAAAAACATTCAAATTTTGTCTCGAAATTTTGCGAACACCCTTCTATTTTTTTAAAAATTGTTTCAATATACCTATCTAAAAATAAAAAAAAACGAAAAAAAAAATCAAATTCCTCGAATTTCTCGACTCCAATATCTTGCTTCGTACAGAGACAATAACGAACTGATTCGATATAATATGGGAAAGAAAAAAAAAAGTTTAAAGAAAAAACGCGCATTTCAGCGCCCTGCGGGCGCAGAAGCTCTTGTTGGCGAGCTCCGCCCTCGAACTCCCCCAAATAATGTCGCGAACGGACATTTTTTAACGCACTCACAGGGGTACACGTCGCGCTACACGCTCTGTTTTGAATTTATACGCACGTTGCGCACGTCGCGTTAAGGTAGATAGAGCGCGTGATGTTTATTTTGCATAAGTTCGAGAAAAATGAGAGAGAATTGCAAACACTTCTCGGTAGTATAAAAACCTGAAAAAATGCATGCATAATATAGGTACTGAAAAGATTCATTTTGCACAATAATAATTGCAAAATGTTATTAACAAATTGATGAAAAAAAAAATTATTCAACAAATTTCTGGTAACCCAACTTTTTTTTTATGAAAATGATTCGTTTATTTTTCTAAATACGTATGAATTTTTTCAGATTATAATCTTTAATTTGAATTTTTCTTTTTACACACATTTTTTTCATATAAAAAAATTCAAATTAAAGATTAAAATCTGAAAAAATTCATATGTATTCAGAAAAATGTACGAATCATTTTCAAAACAAAAAAGTTGGGTTACCAGAAATTTGTTGAACAATAATTTTTTCATCAATTTGTTAATAACAATTTGCAATCATTATTAGGCAATATTAATCTTTCCAGTACCTTAAATAAGAATTTTGAAGCATGAATTTTTCTAGATTTTTATACTCAATAGTATGTCCCGAAGGAACATTTTTCGGGAGTTTGGGGGGCGAAGCCCAACAACAAGAGCCTCTTACTTGTTTGCGCTTGTTTATCAGTATATTTGAATTCAGGCTACGATAGAACGGGAACCCGAGTATAAAAAGATGGTGCTTGATACATATTTGAGACATGTGTCAAATATTATGATTCACATATGTATCAAATGAGAATGTTTTCCGTATAATTAATAATGATTATGTGTTATTCATGAACGATACATGTGCGACGCATCGAGTTTCGCACATGTTCAACTCGTAAGTATATTCGACTGATGTAACCGCAAATTTCATTCTTCTCGCATACCGAAAGAATCAATATAAAAATCACAAGATTTGTCGAGACCACAGTGTCTCTTTCGGCATTCTTATGGAATCGAATAAAATGGATAATAACATCGTTTTGGAAATTGCCGACATCATCAGTAAGATATATATTACAATCAAGAAAAGGACTCTATATATTTTCATGTTTTATACTTTTGCCATTTATTCTTTTTCCAACATATTTACAGGTTCAGCTACGTATATCACACTAGATTCATGCGTTGGAATTTGGTACAATATTTTTCCCAACTGACACATATCTATTGCTATTGCGTTTTCTCGATTCAACGTTTTACACCTGTACATGAATTCGATATCATAATCATCTGATGAGAAAACGTTGGAAGTTTCGCAATTAAACATGACAGCATACATTTTACAATTAGCGTGGCATTTATCGCATAAATCATTACATTCACATTTAGCGACCCTCAAAAAATATTGTATCATGCCTATTTTATCATGTATCTCATTACATTGATAAGACACACAACATGAACTGGTTTTGAAGTTTACCGAGCGTTCTTCGCCAGAGTAAATTCGACCGTTTTTTAAAAGTTGATAAAATTTATGTACATTTGTCCGTACGCGACTGTTAGTTCGTCTAAGGAGTTAGGGATACCATCAATTTTTATGTATTTTCCAACTATACATACTCCTCGAGTAATGTACAATGTTTTTCGCCTAAATTTGCGCTTATTTTCGAACTTCTCGCAGAAAGAATACGCTGGTGTTCCGGATACCAACACACGACTTTTTAAATTTATATACGCAAGAAATAGAGATAAGGTGGAACACACTTGAAGTTCCGCATATCTTGTTCCATGTACGAATTGTTTTAGCAAGCCATTTGCATTTTCAAAGGGGAAACACGATGTGGCCCACAGAGGCCCCAAGTTTTCCACTACTTGCGGTAAATGCAACAAAAGATGCACGTTAATGGACATGTGTCGTACCCCGTACAGATTCCGAAATTCTTTGACGTACTGCTCAAGTGCACGTTGAGTAATTTGGAGTGCTTGATTGGAAATACTCTCTTGGTTCAATAAGTATATTCCGAGAACGAGTAATTTATGATGGGAGTAATATTCGTCTTCCATTAAATCGTTTAATATCGCAAGAGAATAATATAGCAACCACATTTTTAGTTCTGATGCTTTCCAGTAAGCAGCATCCGTTATTTTACGCGGTAGTCGGCACACAAAAGATGGCGGTGAAACAGCTAGAATTCTTTCGTCAACTAGATGTGCATAACGAGATAGCGAGAAGAGTTGATCGTGGTATTTCGTTTGAAACCACAGATTCAAAAGCTTTTTCGTAACTCCCAAATATGCTAGGTGCATTACATCGGCGGTAGTACTTTCGAAAAAGTTATAGACGAGTGTCGCCAGTACCGTCACACCTTTCACCCCAAAAACCGACCAGTTTTGTTTACCCGCTTGTTTATTTCGGTGAGCTTTCATACCGTGTCGTATCGTCTCCGCGGTTGTCCGTAATTTAGCGGGTCGTTGAAAAGGATAAACACGAGACGTTGCTATTGCCTTTCCCTTCTGTAAACAATGAGGACATCCGAATTCCCCATTAAACTGTTTCGTATTGAAGAAATGCGATTTCGCGGGAAGATCGCAAGAGCCTGACACTATTGCTCCTTTTATCGTAACACGGTTGGTCGCTGTCGGAATATGAAATTGAACACCTTCTTTAAGTTTATTAATGCTCTTTGAAAGACATTTTTCTAAATATAAATTTACGTTTGGCTTGCTTTTTCCAAACCATAAGCCTACTATTTTTTATAAGCAAAAGATTTTTGCTCTTCACTCGGGTCAAATAGGGCAATTCATTAATCTGAAGATACATCAGCCACATGGAATATTTAGACGATGAAAAAACTGGAAAACCATCGGAATTCCACGTAAAAGTCATCCATGTATCACCGAACGCTACGTTTTCTCTATTGAAGTCTTCGTAAATTTTTCCGTCATAAATGTCTTCATAATTATCTTTACATTTTTTCACGCGCGTTACAGGATTGTCCAGAGAGTCATAGAAATTCGGTTGAGCTAATAATTTTTGAAGTTGCGCAATAAGATTTAATTCCAAAAAATAACTAGTGCCCTCGTTACTTTCACCGCATTTGGAACATTCAGAATCTTGCGTTACGAGTGACGATGTACACGACGAGCAAAAAAAATGACGTTCGATAGGTGTCTCATCGTTTCCAAAATATTTTTTTAGCTTATACCGGGTTTTTACGACACCGTTGCTTTTTTTGCAATGCATTTCTATAAGATCTAACATGCTTGATAAACAAGCACCGGATTGTTTAAAGCGTAAATGATGAGCTAAAATCGCGGTTACGCTTTCGTCTATCGATATTTGAGCGCCGTCGTAAATTAATGCACTCTCTTCATCGATGAACGAGTTGCAAGTATCACACTCTTCCTCGTCACTCGAATCAGAAGATGTCTCTGTACAGCTTTTACTGCTGTAGCTCGAGGATAAATTATCATTCGTGAATGAACTATCCGAACACTCTGATGGTTCGTCTTCAACAGTACTATCTAAGCAATCGTAAAAGGCATCATCGATGTCAACAAGCGACGTCTCGATGTATGGAACAGATACTACAGCCCGTATTTCCGATTCTTCTGAATTCTCGGCGTCATAAAATACGTTATCGTCGTCTTCATTAAGTTCCGATTTGTCCGATTCATCCGGACTCGACAATTCATTGTTGCTAGAAAAATGACTTTCTTCTGCGTTTATTTTTGTTCTTTTTGCCCAGCGATATTGAGTTGCGCGAGATAAACCGTCAAACGATGTCGCGCGTTTCGACATTTTTCGTAGCTTTTCGTTCTATGTATCGGGGTCCTAAAGCGCAAATCTCAAGTGATTCCGTGGCACTATTTGATCGTATCGGATAGTTATCGTGATAGTAACGGTGACCCTTTGGACAGATACCGATAACGTTGTCATTATCCCGCAGCAACTAAACATAAAAAAGGGTTTCATCTATCTTGAAGAAATGAATACCGTCTAATTCTGTCGTTCTCAAAAAAAAAAAAAAAAAATTCATTCTAAGACGTACTGTTTACAACTCTCGGGAGTATCTTGTTCAAAACTCTCGTACTTGCTTGCGTTCGCTCTCGTGCTTATTCTCGTATTAATATCTCAGGGGTTAGTATCCTCACTAGTCCTCGAATTTTTCGAGAACAATGCTATTTTGTCCTATTGCGATTGCGTGAAGCACGGAACGAAAAAATGTGCAAGGCGTAGAGCTAAAAGAAAATTGCAATAATAATGCTTCAATATGATACATCGTAGTAAAGACGAAGAAACGTAATCCTCTAGAATACTGTACCCAAATGTAAACCAGCAGTCTATCGCATCGCGAAGTTATCGTTTGTAATTCCGGATTAGGTGAGCGAGTCGATCGGACTGTATAAACCACGAGTCTCTTGCCTTAACGCTACCGAGATATTGAAGCTAACTTCCGATCTGTAGCGACCGTGAAAAAACAAAAATAACAGATGCAGAGGCGATGAAAACTCGTTAGGCGTTACTAACGAATTGTTGTGTGTTGTTATTCATTTGACCGATATACAAGCGACTAGGAGGTTACGGCCGCGCTGCGCGCGGCCGAAACCTCCCGTCAAATCTCGACCAATCACAGCACGAATAAACCGACAACAATACATATATCGAACTTTCGATAATTTGCGATATATCGTGACGAACCAACTTTTTACTACGGTGACTAGGAGGTTACGGCCGCGCTGCGCGCGGCCGAAACCTCCCGTCAAATCTCGACCAATCACAGCACGAATAAACCGACAACAATACATATATCGAACTTTCGATAATTTGCGATATATCGTGACGAACCAACTTTTTACTACTGTGACTAGGAGGTTACGGCCGCGCTGCGCGCGGCCGAAACCTCCCGTCAAATCTCGACCAATCACAGCACGAATAAACCGACAACAATACATATATCGAACTTTCGATAATTTGCGATATATCGTGACGAACCAACTTTTTACTACTGTGATGATACGATTCAATAAGATTACATGATATTGGCATGTTATCATTAGTATTGTGGAAAAATCTAAGAAAAAAAACTGTGAACGTTGTATCGAGCGAAGACGTTATAAAAAATAAAAACGGGAGTTTTTCAGCCAAGTGGTACAACCGAATTTTTCCGGTAGAAGTTTTACGGACCGACGGTAAGATAATATCGATGTTTTACAATGCCCGCATATTTAATTAACAATAAACTTAGAAATAAACAATATATGTTCCAAACAATCGTGTTGATTTTAGACAACAAGGATTATCTGCAATCTCTCGAGGTGGACGAAGGTAATAAGCCTGTTACCCCTCAGAAATTAGGAGATCATCGAAATCGATTACTTCGTGAGAGTGAGGCTGCTATGAGTCGAAGGAAGATAGTTGCGACGAATGATCACGATGAGCTCGTGATGGAAAAGCTCATAGGTAGTGAAGAAACCATGAAGTTACGACCGGACATCCCGTCATGTCCGAGATGCTCTCAATTACCGCAATGTAAGAACTTTCATCAGTAACTTTTTTTTTTCATGCAATAATTCTCGTTTTCACGAAACATTTTATATCATCGAAATAACTTTTGTTTTGTTTTGTTTTTTTTTTACGAATTTGTTTCTGTTTTATGCTATTATTTTTTCTGTTCGCGCTATAATTTTTGTTCATTATCATAATCATCATGTAGCAAATTGTATTCGTCATGAGTGTTCATTAGATTTTATCTTTTCATTACAGTTTCCAAAGAAATAATCGATTTCATGCGCGAGCTTCTGAAGTTTATGAAGGAAAACGAAGAAAAAAAATATTCGCAGCACAACATGGAAAATCAAATCGTCTCCAGTACAAAGGTAATTATAATAGTATATTACGATACGAGCGCGAAAAAACTTTTTCTGACGAGTGTTGCAATCACACGAGTTGAAAAAACGTTTTTTGCACGAGTATCGTAGTCAAATAAAAGTCACAGAGTCAAATAAGAGTTATTTTTCATGGTTGTAGCCACTGAATTATAATAGACAAATTAAATACAGGTTCCTCTAGGCCCAGGATCAACGGTATATATCGAATCAAAATATTTGACGTCGGTAACGAAAATGTTCAAAAAAGATCCGCGAGAGATGATCAGAAGAATCATTAAAGCAGTCGTACCTCCCGAAAATTGGGCGACAGTAACAAGAACGGGGAGAGAGCATACGACAAAACTTCCGACTGATATGCTCGATGATACAAGAGGTAAAAATAAATAAATAAATAAATACATAAATAAATAAATAAATACATAAATAAATAAATAATTAAATATACACGAAAAAAAATTAATTTATGTACACAATCAATATATACATTACGAAATAATAGTCTTTTCAGCATACGTAAATAGCAAGGTACCGAAGGCGCTGAGGTTGAGCCCAAAATCTTTTAATGAATGCATCACCGTGATGATAAATACGGTGAAGCAAAATATGCGCAAAGATGCGCCAAAAGGCGGTTCTTTGGAGTCACAGCCACCAACAGCGAAGAAACGCGCGGATAAAATGGATGCGATCGAAATCGGCAGCGAAAGCGACGAGCACTCCGACGAGCATGAAGAAGAAGCCTACGATAGAGAAGAAGAAGAAAGTGTCAAACGAGATGACCGGGAAAGAGGGAATCGAGAAATGCAGGAACGGGAGAGGGAGAAAGCAGAGCGAGAAAAGTTGGAGCTCGCGGATCAAGAGAGAGGAGAGCAAGAAAGAGAAATACTACAATTTCAGGATCGAATCAGGGAGGAGCGAGAGATGAAAGACAGAGAAGAGAAAGAAAATAATGAAAGAGAAGAACGAGAGAAGAGAGAAAGGGAGGAACGTGAAAATAACGAACGAGAAGAACGAGAGAAGAAAGAAAAAGAGGAACGATAGAAGATAGAAAACGAGGAAAGAAAGGAGAAAGAAAGAGAAGAACGAGAGAAGAAAGAAAGAGAAGAACGAGAGAAGCGAGAAAGGGATGAACGAAAGAAGAATGAAAGAGATGAACGGGAGAAGCGAGAAAGGGATGAACGAAAGAAGAATGAAAGAGATGAACGTGAGAAGCGAGAAAGGGACGAACGAAAGAATAAGGAAATAGAAGAGCGAGACAAGAAAGAAAAAGACGAACGAAGAAAGAAAATGCAACGAGAAGAACGAGCAGAATCCGAAAGAGATAGACAGGAGAGAAAAAAAAGAGGAGAGCAAACGAAGTCAAACGGAGATAAACGAGAGAAAAAGATAAGCGCGGATAGGGGAAGAGGTGAGGATAGAGATCGAGATGGTAGAAGACACGAAAGAGGGTATAGCGCGTATAAACGAATATACGGACGCAGCCGATCTCAACGTTAAAACCCTATAATAATTTTGTGTTAAGTTTCGTTCGGTTTAATACATTTTTTGTTCTACTTGTATTTTGATTTAAAAAAGAGTTTTTATATGATAATCATGTATTTGGTGGCGTCATGATCGTTACGTGATTAATCAATTAAAAAAACACCACTATTCTGAACTGCAAGACTTATTATTATTTATCATTTATTTTAACTCTAAAAATTTTGTATGGAATTGAGTACAGCGATATGAAGAGACTGTGCATTCGACAAATAATCTTGCGATTTTCATGTTTATTCGTCCGGTATGCGAGAAGAATGAAATTTGCGGTTACATCAGTCGAATATACTTACGAGTTGAACATGTGCGAAACTCGATGCGTCGCACATGTATCGTTCATGAATAACACATAATCATTATTAATTATACGGAAAACATTCTCATTTGATACATATGTGAATCATAATATTTGACACATGTCTCAAATATGTATCAAGCACCATCTTTTTTTACTCGGGAAAGAAGGGGACGAGCATAGCTCGGCGGAACAAAAGTAGGTGTTAAATTCAAATTTTTAAAATTATAACATTATCAACGAATTAAAAAATAAGTTAAAATTCTTCACAACATTGTATTAAAATATTATTATATACAGGCTGCGACCAATTTAAGTACATTTTGACTCTACTCGGTGTGGCGATGGAACGACAATTTATTGCGGCGTAAGTCGACGAATTCAACTCTGATCAGAGCTCGAAATCGCCGAACCTATTTGAAGTTAACGCTAAATAATCAACTCTCCTATGAGGAATTTTATATATTATTTAATTAATATTGTAACGACCGAGCTATATTCGTTACAATATAATTAAATTACCGCGTATAAAACCGCTAGAAGCCCAATTATGAATTGTAGTTGTTTCTATTCTATTAAAACTTCATTCAGCCTATAAGGTTTAATTGGTTTTTTGCAAATTCTTTATTAATAGAAATTTTTAAACACGTTCCGTACCAATTTTTTAAATAAAACTTTTTGGGAATGTATATAGAATATTACAGTGTGGACATTACCATACTCAATGGTTTTTTTTTGTTATTCCCATCCTTCCTTTATTTCTCCGTTACACGTTGTTTTCCATCAAGAATTTTTAATTTTTGTAAAATAATGTTTTTCTCTTTATTCTAACATTCGGGGGCCGGCTTTGTCGCGGTGTTTGTGTTGGATAATAGAAATACAACTGGTCTGTATATTCTAGCACTAGTGTACGGCATACGTACGTCGACATGACTCTCGTAGTCCATCCTTATTAATACAACCCCTTTAGCTTGATGCTGCAACGAGATTTTGGGTGAAGGTCCTGGCACCTCCACGTTTCCGTATTATTCATTACGTAAGCCACGTAAACCACCCCGTCCCCTCTCTTCCCCCACTCGACGAATTTATGGTATGCATAACTCGAGTGTACTCTTGAAAACTTCGCCTCGCACATCACGGACCCCACAAATTTGCCTAGGTGCTAATTGAATTTTCGAGGTAATTGTTATTTCTCTCTATATCGCGTCATCTGTTATGTCACGTTTTCGCACTTGTGAGACACCGGGATGTGTGTGGTTTATAGAAACTAGGAAAGGCAGGCAGAGAAAAAATAGAGGAATACGGAGCATGAATGTTCTAATGGCGTCAATGTTGCACGCGGGATAGATGAAAACCTCGATAAGATATTACTTTCTTGGCTTTTGAATCGAGATTACGGTTCTTCACGCTTCGTTTGTCTCTCATAGTTGCATATTCACGATTATTGCATTTTTATTCAGTTAATGTGAGTTTGTTACGTCCGAATCATCGTTTCCTCGGTAATTACGGTGAAGGAACAATGTTCCATTTTACACGTTGTGTACCATTGAGGCGCTTTATCCGATTTATTCCCTTTTCGAGTCTGACCTGTCGGCGAATTACTCGGGATAGGGTACAGTGTGCGCGGCGTGGATGATTTAAATACCCGAACCAAAAGAAATAATATAGCATATAGAAAGAATCACCAACTCGTAATACGCCTATAGTAAGCGCGTAGTAACCATATGACAGAAGTGTTTACTATAGAATGCTCTGATAAGACGCCGTACGCTCGATACGTCTCGTAGTGAAACTTAATTCGCACGTAGTCACTGACCAGCCCTCGCAACTATCGCGGCCCAGTACATTCTTCGCTACCTTGGTACTCTTTACCAGAGGCCGAAGAACTCGCGCATTGATATCACACTTTAATTTAAAGAAGGTCTTCTCATTGTATTTGAATTGTGATCGTGATCGAAATTTTGTTTGGTTATGTATAATAACTACGTAATCCGTAAGGTGTAATCCGTAAAATGAACGACAGATCGTTCATTCGTTGTTTCAAGTTTTTATGTTGAATTTGATGAATGTAGTTGAAGTTGATCGAGAGTTCGGATTTGCCCTTCCTTCTTTCCTTTTTTCAAGAATCTCCAATTATTTGTGTAGAATATTTGATGATGATGGAATTAACGATGATATTGATAACAGCCGAATTTATTAAATTCGGAATAAAATGTTTAACACTTCGCGGCAATTTTAATTTCATGTTGAGATTTATTTAAAATGTTGATTAGCACAAATATACTTTTTAATTCACCCTCGATAATTTCGTTTATTCCGCGTTTTACAGTTTAATTCCCTTTATATTGTTTAAAGTCTCGAAAAAGTAGTAAATGTCGATCAAAGTTCTGACAACTCTCTGATTCGAACAGTGTTAAAGTTCGTAAAAGTCAATTCACATTTTTATAAGTGGATTCAAGTTCTATTGTATTTTTAAATTGTTGTAGAGTTATTGAACTATCGAACTATTCTTTGATGAAATGTTCTTTTTATAATTGGCGCTGAACGGATTATTCGTTGAATGTTTATGATAATTTCCGTCGCCGTTGTTGAACTCTCGTAATGACATATTTCGAAATTGGCACTGTAATGATACAGTCCACCGGTCGCCTTGGGTCTTGTATTTATTGATTATCTCGGAGGATCTCCTGGCCCATACTTCTCCTCATTAAAGCGTCTACTCCCACCTCAAGTAATTATCGATCGGTCTGTCTCTAATGAGTAATAAATTTATAAATTGACGATTTATGTTTTAAACAATAATTTTTATAATTCAATGTCTTGATAATTATTTTGTCCGGCCAAAAATATTATTTGTGGAATTTGAATGAAATTTCTTACGATGATTACAGTAAACAATAACAACTTAAATACGAAGATCTTTTTTAAATAATCTAATTATCTCTCTATATTATAAAAAGATCTCGCCGCCGTCGCTCGTGTACAAGAATCGAGGTACTTAGAATATTTTTCATCGAGGGGGGACCCAAGGGGTGCGGAAAAATATTCTAAGTCATTATAAGGGGGACTTAGAATAGTTTCCCTCTCCCTCTCGCTTTCTTCCTTATGCTTTATTCTCTCTCCTCTCTCGATAGATTACAAGTTTCGTAAAATTTGGTTATTGCTAAGTTGCGTCGGCGAATAAAACTTTTAAATTCGCCAGACGTAACAAAATGAAATAATCGAGATGTGATTCGAGCGGGTCGACGTTTGTCGATTTCACGTCCTTTAACGGTTAACGGCCTCAAAAACGTGGCTGCTGGCTATCCACCTGTTTAGCTCTCTTATAGAGGGAAGCTTTGTTTTCATTTTTTTAAAAACCGAGATTTTAGTGAAAACGTCTTCAGAATGATTCAAAACGGCGAAAAACCATCATCGTCGAGAGCCTTACTCATGGAGGAGCTTTGTATATGACATTTCAAACGAAAGAGGGAGGCGACGTGCAATGCTAATCCGCATCCTTTCTAAAAATTTCTAGTCACGACAGGGGCGCGCTGCGCGCCCCGTACCGTCTTCTTCGTGCTCGATCAATCGCGACACGAATAAAACGACAACAATAGTTTCGAGATTTTTTGAGTGTTTTAGTTTTCGTTTTTTTCAACATTAATTACATCATTGATTTCTCCGGTGTTGATAAAGAGTTACTTTTATAAGGACTAAATTTACGTCTACTAAAAAAAACGAGCTGTTTTTCGTTTCTGGATGCAACATTTCAATTCTTGGTCACAGCGATGTTTATAATTTTTGCTTTCCTTCTCGCTACCACTTCGTTTTCTTGATCTTCTTTTCTTGTTAATATTCCCGAGGAATATTAACATCTTCCGTCTCTTTACCTCCATATAGAAATGACAGAAGCCCAAACTGATCGTCTTCGTGTCGAAAATCGAGACTTCCATGTACCCGGTAGATTGACCTCAATGAAGAATGGATATGAGGGTGAGATGGAATTGGCCGAAAGGGAGTCGCTTCCATAGTCACGCTCGAGAATTATTCCAGGGTTTCCTCATGTTTATTCGAGAAGACTGCATTTCCGGCAGCCCTGTCGTCGTCGCAAGGATGCGAGGAATATAAAGTCCAGGCTTTCCGAGAATTTGTCGAGTCCTTTTGCTCGGTGTTCCTACCTTCCACCTGCCGCCCCTTGTCCCTTCTCCAACGGTTGATCTAGGACCTCTCTTTCTGTGCGTGTTTCTCGCTTGAGTCTTGCGAGTCCTTCACCGCTAAACCAAGTGAATACCGTTGCGCTAAAGCTGGATTGCAATGCGCTCAGCACTTGTTCTTCTTCTTCTCCGGTATCTCGCCCGCGATTCAACCTCCGGATGAAGTGTCTCCGGTTTGCCATTGTCTCTTGTCATACGCCATTGTTATTGTTGGTCCGCTTGCACGGTCGACCGGTCGTGTGCGGTTCCCTGCTTTAGCTGTTTACCAGTTGGAGCTTTTGCCGCTTCTGCTGCTTCGAACAAGTGAAACTAGCTCGTTGACTACCTCATCTCTGTTGTCATCGACCTTACTCGTATACAAATATGGCGCTACGTGTCCCTTCTATTTTGTTATTATACCACGCTGAAAACGTTTGTAAGAGAGGCCTTTGTTGATTTAAGAATCTTCCGATAATCCGGACAAAGGGCCAACGAGAATTATAGGTTTTTAAGGTCACGTGACTCTTAAGCTATGCAGGAAACCCGCAAGTTTTCAAAGCTCTTTTGTTTTCGTTTCCTTTGACCTGTAATGGTTAATAAAAACGGTTAACGCTCGACTGCAATGAAGGCAGGCCGAGCGTTTTTCCTCCCCGCAGGTAAAATACAGGTGAAATGTCAATTTATCGATTATTAACAGACCGGATCCCTTTTTTTGTACTTAGTTGCACCCAGAAATTCCATCGATCACACTCTGTAACAATGGATCGTACTCCGGAAGGACTACTCAAATAGTCTCGTGCATTTTGCGAAATGCGAAATATTCAAAATTTCAAGCTGACTTGTAACTTAGTCCGGTTCGTCGATTTGTTCTGCCATGCGGTATGTAGTTCTTTTACGGGTCCAGAATTTGAACATTGCAGTGAAAAAATCCGAATATTAAAGGATTTATACGGAAAAATTGTCATTGATTCAAGAACAGTACCCATCGTGGACTACCAAAAACATATATTGTCATTTCAACTATATTGCATTTCTTAAAATTTTACATCTGATCAAACCAATACGACATGCTCTTGGCCTTTTTTTTAAAGGATATATTTGATTGATTCAATCGTATACGCAATTCAAATAGCATCATATGTTTGACAATACTTAAGCCCACAATGCGTACTGTTCTTGAATCAATGGCTTTTTTTTCAGTGTAGCCATATTCGAATCTTCAGTCGTGTCAGTAGCGTCCTGATATATTAGTGACTTTTTTAAAATACCCTATCGGCTGCATTTGAATAACCTGATCAAACGGTTGAACGAAATTCATATAGACGAAAGTCCTAATCTGTTAGCTCCTAGTTTTTTCAGTCTGCTAAATTATTTCAAGGTTTTTGCGGATTTACACTCACACTTCACTCACTTCACTCACTTCACTCACTTACTCACTTTCATGTTCACTTGCAGGGTTTTCGCTTTTAAGTCAGTGGTTTTTGTGTCGAGCTTGAACTTTGCTTTTTTCTTTTCATTGTTTATAGAACGTTTTTTTAATGTAAATTTTCTTTTAACCTTCACTTTGAACACTCCATTTAAATAACCTATCGACCTATCGACTGATATATTAGAGCGCAGCTGACATAATATAAGATCCGAATTCGGCATGGTCTTTGTTGTTTCTATTTTTGTTTACTATGTTTACATTTTTTATTCCTAAACAATTTCATTTTTCTCGACATTCACCTTTGGATTATTTGCTTTGTTTATTTGCCTAATTATACTTGCTATCATACATCTTCAAACGGGAAGTACATCAAAGTGATTGTATTCGCATCGTGATTTAATGTCCTTAAGTTCGTTTTTCGGATTTCGCAAACGATTTTTAACGGAATGGTGAACCGATTTTTGAGTATCTCGTTACATCGAGAGAATACATTGTCGTCTTTGCTTACTGCATCGCTATCGGGGTATAACGAACTAAAAATTGGTGGTTTATTCTCCGTTACTTGATTAACGAAAAGAGCAGTGTAAGAAGAAGTTAAATCCACTCGTTTCCTCTCTCTTCCTCTCTCGGCTAAGTTCGATAACGGCAGACGAGGGACGTGTGAGTTACCCGTTTTTTATACTTCCAATTATAAAGTCCTACCGTCTATTAATTAGAACACGATGGATATAACGTAGAGACTACGGTGTGCCCTCTTCATAAAACATTCATTTTCACTCTCCAGCAGGTTGAAATGACACTTAGGCACAATTATGTCGCGACGGTGAATCGACCGTCGTTGAGAAAAAAAAACGAATTTAAATTGGTAAAAACGAGTAAGAAGTTGAATTGGTATGATCAAAGTTAAAATACGTTTTATCCAACCGTTAGTTTTCAGAAGATTAATACTTTTTTTTAGATTTCGATAGCGAAACCGTCACGACAGGGGTCTAAGCACCCGTCCCTCGAGCTGCCATGCTGATTCAGCAGTTCTGTGACATTTAAAGGCTTTCGAAGACAAATGATCCAACAGACCTCTGTGTGGTCAGCTAGGGAAAAAAAAAAAGAATCATTAAACACTGCCAAAAAACGAAAATCGTAGTTGAACTCCTTTTTTCTTATTTTTTTATTTATGTTTTATCGGTACGATGAAAAAAAAATCTTACCATCATCTTAGACTTTCACCGTAGAAAATTGTAGGTCATGATTACTATAACTATTCTTGTGTTCCAGTTCAAACTTCGTAATAAATCCCTACGCGCGCTTGTTTCCAAAGAGGAGCAGTTACTCAAGTGAATGGATCTCTATCGTCAAAAGTGTTTCGACCTACTGTTAACGGCATGGAAAAAAACCCTGAAAATAAAATGTTTTCACCCTTCTTCCTCATTCATTTTCTTTACTTACAAAACTACGATTGTCCCAAAGCATTGTCTGTAATTTGCTGGCTTCCTCATAGAAGACGCTTTGCGGGTAAAGGCAATAAATGGGGAACAAATGTGAACATTTTCAATTTTTGGGGTTTTACTGTAACTTGCAGACATTTTAAAAAATTAGCTTAAGTTGTCACCAAACAATCTACTCGAAGCTACTTCGATGATGATCCTTCCGTAAATCTAAAATGTCATAAAAATTAAACCAATATATCGATTATTGTCAAAAGACTCTCAAATATTTATGGCGGAAGGACAATGTATCCACTTACGGCGAGACGAACGTTTGGTTGATTTTCCAAAAATGAAAATATCTATAATTTTTCCATCCCTCTCCCAATTTCGACCAGCTGTAATGTTAATCAACCTTCGTGGTTACTTGATGCAATGCTTGATTGCCTAGGACTGGCGAAAACGTGAGCACGTAAAAACAGTTTTTTTGGAAAATAAAAAATGATAGATGTTCATAATTGCCAGAGCCGTATTCAATACTGAATCAATCTTCGACACGTTAACCTAAATTTTCCATTTTTTTTTTCCGAGAACAAAGTTTTCCTGTAACAGGAAGTAAAACAGTTTCGATCAAGCGGATGGTATCGCGGGACATAGCCGTATGAACATCTCTTATTGAACCCCTTCGTCATAACCATGTCTCTCTACAGCGGTCGCATTGCTCATGGCATACTTGGTCATCGGGCACATTGCTATCGCGGCGACACAAATTAACGGAGTTCGTACAGCCGGCCATAACTGATTGAGTATTATTTCGAGCCGAAAGTCCATCTCTCGCTCACTACGAGCGTATATCGCCGCTCCGGTTATTGTACAATTTACCAAGTTCGCTATTTCCACTTCAACCGACGTCAACGGCGAACAAAATATGCACTGTGGTATCTCTGGTACAACGGTCCCACGTAATGAAATGTGAAATTGAGCGATTAGCGGTTCTAAACCGATGAATTTATTCCTCGATGAATTTTGCCGAACCCGTTCAGAGGTTTCAGATATTTAATAACGAACGGCCGATTCGCGTTATCTCCCGATAATTCGATGATCAACGACGAGGAAGCGGAATTCGAAACTATCGTCGCGTAGCGAAGAAAGTTTCGAAGGATTGCACGCGGGTTAGAATGCCGTTGAGTTTGGAAATTTTATCGATGTATCATACGAACTGACCGATCTATCGGTGAAACAAAGTTGTAATCGTCGAATATCGATTCATTCGAGTGTGTTTGCTGTGGCAATTTGGCATGCCGATTTGCACATGCGGAGAAACCATCGAATTTGTGGGCTGAATTTATGGACCACACAAATTCTACGATACATCGAGACATAATTGCTAGGTTCGCAGTACAGTGGTCAAATGCGGTCTCACACCGCATTTACACTGTTCATTACATTATTAATCGAATTGCACAGTATACAATCGTTTGCAAATTAAAACAACAAACAAAACGATACCTTCGATGATTGGTTAGGAAAAAAAAAAGTTAATTCTCATCTATCCAAAATCCAAAAAATTAAAAAACGATCCATCGTGCGATTTAAAAATGATCTACAGTAATATTTCGAATAACTGGGCGGTAAAAAGTGCGCAATTTCCTTCACTCCTTCAATGCGTACATCAAAGTGTACTGCTGAGAATTTCACGTGCATCAAATGCATAGTCCAAAAATATGAGGAATCGATTTTGATCTTACTAAATTATTTTGAACAAAAAGGCGGAAGCGTTCTTTATTGATATATTCTCAGAAGGATGTAGCAAGTGCAATAATGATAAAAAAAAGTGCAAAAATTATGCAAATTCGATTTACACGTTGATCCGTCTCTACTATTAAGTTACTTAATGAGTTTTAGCTTCTTCATAGAAGCCTTGTGAACGGCATCAAAAACAAAATGAGGAACGACGTGCAAATCAATTTGAATAATTTTTTTCATCATTGAGTCTAGTTCCAAATTATCGAAAAACCCAATATCCACCATCGGATAGCAATAGTTAATTTATGTAGGAATGTTTACCACGTCATTAAAAAAATTGTAAGAGTTATCATCATAAGAGACATTAAGGATTGTCATCAACGATTATTAACTGCAAGGATTTCAACAAAAATTTAAATGAACAATGAGCATTAACTTCTCAATGTGCCTTGTCAATTTGAGCTCCGCAAGTAAAGGCATTATCAACTTATAAAGGTTCACATTTTTTATACTTTACACACACACATATCCAAATATTTTTTCGGAATGAATTTTCTGTGAAATCTCGAAAAATGTTGTTTTCGTTGAGCAAGTCCTGCTTCCCCAGGATATTCGACGTTGCATTGTACAGTGGAAACTCCGTTTCCGCACTTTTGCCGTGCTCACGCCATCCGCCGTCCTTCGACCGCCGTCACAGTTGAGTTAACGTAGGTGCCACGTTATCGCGCCCTTTGTCAAGTCAAACACGACGAGTTATTATGAAATTCAAGACTAAAAAGACGAAAAAAAAGGAGTCCTGACAACGATGGATAAGTTTGAAAACGAGGAAAAATCGTCTCAAGAGTCGAAAGGTGCGGACTGTTTTATATAAGTATGACGATAAATCTCTATCGGGAGTACGTTGGTGGACGAATCACGTAGGTAAGTAGGGTAGAGTACATAGCTGCCGAGAGTTGAGTAGGGGGGAGGGCGAGGGGTGTGGTAAGCACCAGCGCGAGTATGTAAATCAGAGGCGCAAGGGCGCGTTACTACGTTCACGCTGAGGGGGTTGGGGGACGGGAGGGGGGGGGGGGTCTGTTGAACGTGAGACGTATATAAATGCATTAAAGACTTATGTGCGCGAGAGCCTCGACCGCGTGTATGCTCAACCGTCGCCCGATGAAATACTCTTCTCGCCCAGCATCCACCGTGCTACAGAAGTACTAACTTCCGTACCGGCACCTGATTATATACAGCCATCAACCCGGGCTCTCTCGACTTTGAATAAATATCGGTGCGGTTGAGTCGCGAACGCGAGGGCATTAATGGAGCTACTTGTACACGCTGTGGAGTCTTTCGCTCTCATTATCATACGAAATTCGGTTTGATAATTCGAGCATTGAGATACGAATGCTTTTGTAACGCTATCGCTACAATCTACTGCTTAACGACGTTCTTTTTTTTACTTTTTTTGTCATGCAGTGCAGTATTCAATTGCGACTTTGCGAATTTTTTCATACATCGAATCATAGCTAGGATCATCAAAGCTTCAGACATAAACGATCGAACGATCTATTTATGATATCCATTTCTTTTTATTTTGTTATGAAAAAATATCATTATGAACCATAAAAGATACGAATCTACGAACCTCAAATAAAGTTATGAAAAAAGTCCTATTTCGGTCCAGAAAACATCTGAAATGTTATAAAATTGATAATATTAGTTACTTAATATCTTAAAAGACTTTAATATCATAGATACAGTAAAATTTCGATGGAAATCATGGATAGATATAAACTTTGGTACAACGTCAAGAATATTGTAACGACCGAGCGAATGAATAACACGCGTATTTGGTTTTGGGGCGGATATTATTACTAATGATAAATGTTAATTATCCCGATCACTAAACGTCACACGTCTGTTCGCTTTTAAAGTCCCGTCCAGACTCTCTTGTCGTGACGATCGATCTCGTATCGATCGTCCGTTCGTTCGTCTATTGTCAAACTAACTAATATCGTGTGTCTTAATAAACAAGCAGCTACATTCGTTAGTTAGTCAGATATATTGGTTACAATATATTAACAGCGGGTAAACTCTGCTAAAAAAAGGGCAGCGACTAATTATTTTTAACAGTAAGAGGTGAACTGACCGATATTACCTAATGCACTTGGGTAATACCCCGCCATCTATTTTTCCGAATATTTAACAACGGTAGCAATCCATCTACCCAACGAATGCGGAGCATTCATTTACTAATGACCCTTCAATCGATAATTATTAAAAGATTACTCTGGAGATATAAAAACATACATGCAGGGTAACATAACTCAATTCGCGATTTCCACTTGACTACCGCAGCGACCGATATTGCCCGTGCGCACCGGTTAGTTTTAATTTCATAAAAATGATATATGCCAATATTTTAATTTTACCAGAACTCAAATGTCAGCATTTGAATAATAAAACGGTGTAATAAAACTGTGTGTAAAAACATGTGAAAATTTGTGCAAAAAACCTCCGACTGAAAAGTGATCAATTTGCAATAAGCTGAAAATCATTTATAGATTAAGAAAAAATCTTCGATGCAGTCGGAGAGACGCAAACAAATAAATTAATTTTTTGTAAATTTGTATTTCGCTTATTATTTCTTACTTTTTATTGTGCATCGGCAAATTTCTTGTAAGACTTGTCTCAGTTAGGTTACTGAACTGATTTACCGTTACTGAAATATCGGCACGCAATTGACATGACATACGAATCGAATATGGGAATGTTATTTGCAATTGCATGTTTTACTGCAATTGTTACATCTTTGCTCCGATTCGCGTCTAAACGGAACTGTGCAAACGAACGGCTTAACGAAACAACGAACGATCGGGTTACCAATACTCGGCAAAAAATCACAAGATTTTACCTGTGAGGCATTTCAAGATTTGTACAACGGTTTAGACGGTACAAGAGCACAAAGACGAAAAGAAAGATTCGCGGCTATGTCAAACAATGTATTTGTAACGAGGCGCTTTCGAAAGATTGACCCCAAATTATATCATAAAATAGTCAACCAAAATTTGATCCGATGTTACATTCCTGAGATATATCGGTCGAAAGTTTCAATTACTTACTTCCGGTTTATTGGCGTATGTATACATGGCAGGTCACACCCCGTACATTTTTTTTAAGTACTTGGCGTCGAGACGCTGCCGCGTCTCTTGATGCATAACGCTCTTCCTTTCTAGTCAGACTCGTCGTGACAGGGACGCGCTGCACGCGTGCCCGAAACCTCCTGCCAAATCTCGACCAAACATCGCACGAATAAACCGACAACAATATAAATCTCGAACTTTCAATAGCCAAATAGCCAATAACTCGAAAGTCGATATATATCGTGACGCACCAACTTTTTAAGAGCGCGACGACGACAACCTCTATGATAGTTGGAAAATAGAAATGCCCAGCCCGTCTATAGCTAAATCTTTTTAGAACATTTAAGACTCCGAGGATCGTTTTGGATTGGTATTTAGGAAAATCGAGCAACCTCTGCACCCTTCACGTGGACGTAGAATGATTCAATTTTTATGGCGGTCTGAATGCGATCAATTTTTTATTTAAATTTTCATGTAGGTAATGGGCATCCGCCACTTTCACCTTTCATATATGTCGCGAATTAAGTAATACAAACTGTCCATTAATAGCCTCAGTGCTTTTGTATTGCTCAATTGCAGAGGAATACACATTTTACCGTAGGTGCATCGTTTTCACTTCGAGGATCCTACGAGTTTGGAACGCATTGGTTTTTTGCCTCTTAACTAACGATAGTAACTCGATTTGTATCGATTTCCATATACAGTGATTGGCGAAGGGTACCTTATTTCTTTTTCTGGTTCACAAAATTTGATTGCATACAAGCGACTGAGGCGGTCGAGATTGTGCTTTCTCATCGAACCGCTTCTATGCAGATTATTAGAGTTGTAAATGTCTTTTACGGAGGCTCATGCTGCCATTACTTTACTTCCCCGAAAAATCGTGAAACTCTGAGTTTCTACCGGACCTTCGTATATGTTGGTAGGGAAGTGATGTACAACCAATAAGGTTGGCGTTTTTTTTTACAGCATGCATGCTTTACCTTTAAAAAAACGATCGCTTTCGTTTCAAAGGCTTTTGTGAGTTTTCAGTAAATAGGTCGTTAGAGCTTCTAAGTGGCGATAGCAAATCAATTTTTCTCGATTTTATCGTAGAAAGATTGACAAACGTCAGGTTCTTGTTTTTGATGGTGCTTTTTAGTATAGAACTGGAAACAGTCCCGCGCGTGACTTTGTGTTATCTGGCGCTGCAGCGCTTTTATGCCTCGATACGACAAAGTTCATCAACCGTCAAAGCGTTTGGCAGACGACGTTAGTCCGCGAAAGGTCGAAGCAGTGCGCATGATCCTCGACGCATCGTCGTAGTAATTGAGGACCAATCGCGGCATGAATAAAACGACAATAAAGTCTCGAAGTTTCGATAGTTTTCGAGACTAATCGAGATGTATCGTGACACACCAACTTTTTAGGAGAGGCCTAGGAGGTTACGGAAGTGCGCAGCGCGCGTCCGAAACCTCCTGTCAAATCTCGACCAATCCCGGCACGAATAAACCGACAACAATACATATATCGAACTTTCGATAATCGAAACTCGCATGCGATATATCGTGTCGAACCAACTTTTTAATACGGTGACTAGGAGGTTACTGGTGCTGCTTCGGGGTTGCTGGCGCTGCCGCGCCTTTGGACCAACCACAGCACGAATAAAGCGACAATAATATAAATTACGCATTTTGACAGTCGAAACTCGAATGCGAGATATAATCGTTACTCACCGACTTTTTAGAAGTCAGATTTTAGTAGTTGTTCAAAATCAGTTTGGCCGATATATTTGCCCACTGTGGCCTATCGCGTTTGATGCAGGTAAAGTTTGATGTTCAAGAATTATAATCGTGCTGCAGGTGATAATGTTTACGACACAGATGAGAAGCTGATGGATCTCAGCAATTTCGCGCGCATTCATTAGATCAGAGATGCGTCTTTCTCTATTCCAAACTGCACCGAGTGCGAGTAATACGGCTATCGAGTAGTAGGGGAACGAAACGTCGTATGACGCTGTACGACAGTTGAACAAGAGAAAATATCCTTGAGGATGAAGAATAGCGACAGCGAAACATAGACGAGGAAATAGAAACTTGCGAGCTCTTCGCTGGTACGGTACACAAGCGTAGCCGCTCGTAACCCACGCGTTCTTTTTTTTCCCATCGCCGAGTTGACACGTACATGTCTCATGTATGCGCATCGGATCATCCCAATAAATTTTTCTTGGTTTGTTACGCATTCTACGAAGTTGTCGAGGAGCTACGACAACCATTTTGTTCTTGTGAATTCTGGGAAACGCTCGCCATTCTCGGAAAACAGGAAATAACCAGTTGCCGACCCCGAAGTTCCAGATACCTTAAAAGGTGGGTACTAATTATTTATGAATAGTTACATTTTTTCTCTTTTCCTGTTTTTTTTTAAGTATAATTTGCGTTGTTAATTTATAATTTGTAAAAAAACACTGTTGAAAGAAAGTAATTAATTTCGATGCCGCCTCATTAGTTTCATCAAAATTACATCGAAATGCATAATACGAGTTTAAATTAGTCATGGAAAAAAAAAGGAAATTTGCGAAATGCGATGTAAATGTAAATTAATTATTTAATTAAGAATCGAATAATAACTCATTAGAACTCAGTTGATTGCTTTTATTTATAACCACAACACGCTCGCGTATCTGCAATGAATTTGTGATTGAATGGCATTCGTGAAACCGCGAATTCGCTGCCTTCTGAAAATTTTAGTTCGCATTTTCTAGATAAATAAAGAGCGAATAATGAATTATCTTTTTTTTTTGCCTTTTTACCTAGATTTCTTTTTTTTTTACGATTTATCACGAATAACGATCACATTATTACTACGTCATGTACCGCCTTGGGGTGTACAAAATTAGCTTTGAATAAAGCATTGTTGCATTCGATTACACAGCAGAGTCCATCTTTGTTTCATTATCCTTTCAGGATGTGAAATTTCAGGTTGCCACGAGGCGGGCAGAGCGGGACGGAGTTGAGGGAGGGCTTCCCAGTCGTTCGATAGTTCGCGAGTGCGGCTGGTCAGTAGACAGTTCGTAAATCGGATTTTGTTCGCGAAAGGTTTTAACGAGGTGGTCCGAGACAGGGAACAGGAATTCCGACAGAGTTGAGTCCCGCGCTAACGTTATATCAGTCGCCGTACGGTGGAGCTTGCTTTCGACGTATTTGGGCTACGAAGCACTATTGTAAAATAAAATCAATCCGTGTCTGAGTTGAAATGAAATTTCGGTCATTATCACGCTTATATCATTTTAGAAATTGGTAAAGAAAATGACAAAGTCGAACTTTGCACATTGCTTCTTCATGATTTTCCACCTTTCTCAAAGCTCTCTTTATGAGAAAGTAAGGTCGTCAAGTTTGGATTTCTCATAGAGGAAGTATCGTGAAAGGGGCAAGCTTCACAAATAATCCGGAAGCAATGTGTAATGTTCCACTTTACAATCTTATTTGTGTACTATCTGTTTATACAGAGAATAGCAACTCACTGTTTAAAAATTGGCAAGAATTATAGGTAAAAAAAAAGAAAATTCGCAAGCTTTGTTCCCGCGTTTGTAAAATTAATAGCGATGAGAGTTCCTCGTTGCACTGCACGGTTGATGACATCGCGGTTCTTTCACGAAATCCAAAGCAGAACTAAGCGAGGACTTTGTCAGTCTCGAGATTCGCGAGGCTGGGAAATGAGTAGTACGGGATGGAATTTACAAGGGACGGACTTTACTTAACATTGACGATTTTTAAGGCGCAAGCAAGAGAAGCAGTCCTTAGATATGAATATAAAGAAGAAAAAGCGGAAGGTCCGTAGATTATAGTAGTTCATAGGGCGTTGAACTCTTCAACATGTTCTTTAATATTCTCGTATTTTTATACGGATTCAGAAATTTACAATTTTCTTTTTTTATTTTGTTAATTTATTGGTAATTTTGGTAAAAAAATTATTTATACAATTGTCTAATCAAAGACTCAAATGTACGATTTAAAACGATGACAAAAAATATTATTGAAATATCAAAGTATGACGGGAAATCTGTCAAAATAGTAAAAAAAAAAACAAAAAATTAACAGTAAGTACTTCTTGACGGGTTTGCCACAACATCCATTCCAAACGTTATTCAACAACTGTCGTAGGCCGTCGGCATGACTGGTCCCCTGTTGGAATGAATCAGGAGCTATTTATCGAATCGTTTGCAAGCAATGAAAACCGGGTAAGCTTACTCGAGGAGTATAAAAGCTATCTCTGGAGTCCCGCAGGGGTCTTATTGAAGGAAAATGGTTCGATTGGTTTTCATTGAGGAATATAGCAAACACGATTTGAATAAACTTTATTATATACGAGCGAATATAATTCGGTAAAAACGGAACAACGAATGATCTTCGTGACCAGAAACGAAAGCGAGTGAGTCTTTCGTTTTTCTATCAAGAAAATATGGGTGACGATAATAACATAGCGGTGGAGTTTGCCACGTTGCAAAGTTGCAAGGGTTTTCCCAGTTCTCCCGCCTGGCATTTGTCAAAAGCGCCAAGAGGTCATCGCCAAACCCTATATCTGTCCAATTTTGATTAAACAGGCCTGATGCACCTCAAAATAGGCTTCTTTTTTTTTTTTACAAAACCCTTCCTTAAATATCGAAGAACAATATCAAAGAAGTTTTAAGCTCTGCGCTCGGGTCCTTATATTGAAAAAATCTAATTTTCGACAAACACTTTACTTTTTCAAATTTCCGTGCAACAACACTGATGGATTATTTTGGATTTTTTGGATTTTCTGGATATTTTTTCGAAGACTGGATATTTTTTTCTCCCAGCATGCTTCCCCAGGTATCAAAGAACAGTATCGCGAAGGTCACAGCCGCCGAACTTATTTCCATATTTGCGAAAAATCGATTTTTCTGAGAAAGAGTCACTTTTGCCATTCATAGAGTAGGTATGAAAAATCTGTTAATTAAAACATTTCGGGCACTGCGCCCGCATAATATAACGTTGAAAACGTAAACGTCTGTCATTGATTGTTTTTAAGTTACTGTTTTTGTAAAGGGATGAACTTGTAAGGAAGCTGACCTTCGAAGCCCCGTAAAAACAACCTCCAAAAAAATCCATCTTCCTAGGTAGATCAGGATCGTATCATTGAAATTCGAAGAAATAGAATATTTTCCGAAAATTCGATTTTTTGCAAATATGGAACTGAGTCCGGAGGCTGAAACCTTCGCAATCCTGTTCGTTCATACCTAGGGAAGCATTGTGAAGAATAATATCCAGTATCTGTTGTACATCAGGGCTGTTGCGTTTACATTCGAAAATGGAAAATGTTTATCGAAAATTTGATTTTTTGCATATAAGTACCCGAGCGCGGAGCTTAAAACCTCATTTACATTGTTCTTTAATATTTCAGGAATGGTTTTGTAAAGAAAAAAAGCCTTTTCGAGAGACATCTGTCTCGTTTAATCAAAATAAGTCGGACATATTGTTTGACGAAGAACATAACTTCTTGGCGCTTTTGACAGATGTCGGGCGCGAGAGCTGGGAAAACCGTTGCAACTTTGCGACGTTTCAAACTTTAGCGATATGCATGCGCTGGAAGTTCATCGGAGATTCGCGGAACTAGTATTATTATTTAATATTGTAAATCGAAAGTTCGACTCACCGATGTTTTGTGCATTGGTTCGTGTATGTAACCTAGAAAGAGTAACACGGAACAACGATATTTTCGAGGTTCCGTTCTACAGGCTGAACTATGCTTATTATAGTTGGCTTCCGCGAAGCTCGAGGCAGGGCAATCAATATACATTGTTAGTACCACTATTCGGTGACTCTGTGCTACTCTGCAAACGCAGGCTGTTCGACATATTTACAATTTAATGACAAATGCATCTAAAGTGTTTTTGTTCGTCTCGTCTTGACGGTACTGTCATGTTTCTAGGCTTAAGTCACTCCTCCATGGAAGGTCTTTCTTTATCCATCGCTCACGTTACGCAACTTGTAAATATATATCTATGAATCTTTCTCACCAATTTTGTAAAAGATCGATGATAGATTTCCTATCGCACTTATAATCGGGCGCAGTCCGTTTTTAATAAATGAATAAATAAATAAACAACAGTCCTGTGCTTGTGATCTGAATTCAAGCCGAATATCATAAAAATTGCGTGAGTTGCGATAATAACAAACAAAATTGAAAATGCCATAACAGATATTCGACTCTAAATCACTTCCCTTGACGTTTCAGACAGTTCTGAATACATTGACATGAAAATGTCGATCTTCTTTTTTTAATAAAAATAAAGCTTTCTCCATGATATGTAGTAAAAAGATTACATTCTTTTTTTTTTTGCAACGACAGTAGAATAATTATTCATAATAATACTCATAATAGTGAGTAATTACTCACTCATAATTCATAATAGCTTGCTGACTATATTTATAATTCCATCATAATTTTTAATTAAAATTCATCAATGCACAGACATAACGTTTCACGTTTTGCAAAGGGTCGAAATCATATTTTATCATAAACATTTCGCGGTCGTTAACCGATACTGGCGTCAGAAAAAAAATTCTGTCAGCGACTACTATAATATGATTTCAGCTTAATTTTACACTAAAAACCCCCTTCGAACATTAGCAAAACTGCTCCGATGTACCGAAAAACCTTATAGCGAGGTCGTTGTTTAAAAAGTAGGACGTATCCCAGAGGCAGCGAGTGAGAGAAACAGAACAACGGGGAGTAACGCTAATTGCAAGAATTATTACTCCCCGGCTTGAAGTATCGTTGGCTATTCGTGGTAATGCATCATCCGGCTACTCGTAACCTACTTTGCTAGCGGCCGACGCGAATCTTCGAAACGGGCGAAATTTATGTTTGAAACGTATATATAAATTGTCGCTGTTGTACGACGAGTAATTGATACAGAACATAGACAACGCGTTCGCCTCGACGAACTCGACGATCGTAGACTCGGATGTATTATGCGCATTCGTTGATAACCAATAAATTATCGATCCTCAATCTCAGCGTTGATAGGTAGAATTATAAATAAAATTTTCTTGAATAGATGTCGTCTATGGACAATTGCGCGAGATAAAAATGTCGAAAGGTCGAGGTTTCAATTTTAAAAAAGTTCAGCTCAGTTCTGTTTTTTTATGAAGCGATATTTCGTAATTATCGGTAACAATTATTCCGTAAAAGGAACAAGTCTCTGGGACTGATTTTGGTTATGTTTCATTCTTCACAATTCCCGGCCGCGTTAACTGCAAAGAATAAATATTTGTCAGGTCATATACATCGAAAACTGTGCGAGGTACACCTACAATAGAGGGTAATAAATAATTAAAAAGAAGCCGGGAGATTGTCGTAACGTTGCGCTGCGGAGCTGTGAGGAGTGAGTCCGGTGCGCCAACTATGATGCACTTATCCTCGGCGGAAGGGTAGCTCTTTCCTTTCATCTTATTAATGGAGGCACTTGGCATATAGCTCGCGTGCACCGTCTTGAAAATTCTTCGTTCTCGGTGTATACGCCACTCCCGCGGCTCTTGTGCCTCTCTGTACCGAGCAGCCGAGCCTTTGTTCTCGAATAACATTTCACTAACGTTGCTTTCAACGACGGGGGAGAATCGAATTCAAGCTCTCGCTGCTTGATACATTCGGTACGCTTCCGGCGCTCTCCATAGCTTTTCATTTTGTCGCGCGCACGGACTTTTCTCCCAGCACCCTTGAACGTAGAAGGAACTGCATCTTTCTCGTTTTTTAATGCAATTACATCAGAAACGCGAAAGATCTCGGTAGTAAATCGGAGAATATTTTGGGCTGAAATGCTGTTTTAATGTACTATGATGTTTAGTATCATCGCCGTGAAGAAAATAATTAACTCAACATCGATGTATAGGCATAGCATCGAGCTATAGGCGCGAACGGGGCAAATGGGCACATATAACAAGTAATTTGAAATAATAACAATAATAAATGGAAAATAAAGTAAATAAAGGGGGCAGTGATAATAAGTAAATAATAAGTGATAATTAGGTGTAGTAGTATGTTAAGTTAATAAATAAATAAGTAATAGAACAAATAATTGGAACAATTTGAAATGCACCTTGAAAAAAATGGAGTCAATATTTTTTAAAATTGAGATGAAGATGGACAATACAAAATGCGAATTTAATTTGTTATATGCACTCAATAATGTGTTTTTAAATTGTATTTTAATATTAGACAAAATTTGCGCCAATTTAACAAAATTATTTTTCAGCAGTTTTCCCGTTTTTTTGCAGTTGTGCTGTGTGTCCATTTTGCACTTTCCTACATACTAAAAAATAATTGAAAGAAGATAAAGACCTGATAAAGAATTAGAAGATTTGTTCGATTTCAGTACAATTACTTAAATTGAATGAATTGTTTCTTTGTTTTAAATTAGTGGCTAAAAAATGATTATATATATATATAAAACTGAACTCCTGTGTCCTATTTGCCCTAATAATCGAGCAGCACGATATTGCCACAATCGCGTTTGTTCGTTATACTGAAAAATATCAAATAAAAGCTCTTATCGCGCTTGGCACATAACGAGGGGCGCACGCGACCCGGTGAGGTGTAGTGACGGGTAGTCAGGCGCTAAGTATCGGTCGTGCGGATTCGATGTAGACGCTTTTAGTATTAGTCACAGTAACCAAGCTTAAAATATGCGGCACAAAACGTTTCGAGTTACAGAAAAAAAGGAAAAACCGCGCATTAGCCGACGGATATATAACTGGTCTGCAAACTCCAGTGGGAAGCTAGCAGGACATTTTTTTTATTTATTTGACATTTTTCCCCTCGTCTGGACGTTAAAGACCCGTAGTGGATTTGCTCGGGTGGTTTTTATCAAATTGACGTAACTTTATTATATTACCTAACCTTATTTCATCCGAGACCGAGTCCTCTTGCCCCTGGTTGCTTCCGGAGCCCGGTCCCGAGCTCCCGAGCTGACTTATCCCTCCTGTGTCGCATTCGCACGTGGAAAGAGAAAAAAACCGGGCAAAAAAACCTGTGCTGTGAGGGACAAAGATTTCACGACGGTCTCAGACTTCGGTTCCGCTTAGTCGACGGTCCATTGGCCAGTTTTTTTTCCGTCTTTTCACCACGGGAGATTCTTCGCCTTCAAGGCTGCTCTTAGGATTTATCGTTAGGAATTCTTATTATATTTTATCTAATCGCTAATTAGGATTTATAATGAAAATAGGCAACTGCCTGAAAAAAAGGGCCTTCAGAAAAAAACCGACCATAAAATAGAAACATCCATCGATGGCCTTAGGAATTAGGAACCTCGGATTCCGTGTATTCGAGATCTAGGATTCTAGATGATATCAACCATTGACCGTACTCGCTTTTGTAACATAAGGCTTTGTTGCGATACGGTTATCTTGTATAGCCTGGAAAACTGAGGTCACGGTCGTATCCCCCATTCGTGACTTGAGATTTCTGGCGCACGAAAAGTCTTTATTCAAAACTCGTTGCAATGTTCTTTGACCCCCGTTGAATTTACTATAAGGGGATCTTTTACCAGAAACTTCACGGATTTTACGGTTGGAAAAAAGTGAGGCAGGCCCGCGGAGGGGACACTCATTATCGGGAACCTCAGGTCACAATTCATGACTCAGGAACCTTGATTTGGCCTTTTGAAATGCATCGATCGTGTGTATGTATAAGCTCTTTGACACTCCAAAGGTAAACTTTTGCCGGAAAGTTGCCGCAGCGCTGATAAAAGTTTGTCTCACGAATTCGGTATAAAATGACATGGCCTTCGATACGACGATGTTTGGCTGTTTAAAATGCATCGATTGGGTGAATTTCCATGAACCATAAGAATGCAGATATGTTTCTATGTTATAAAAAGATCTCGCCGGTATCGTGTACAATCTAAAGAGGTCAGCTTCACGGTGATAGGAACACCATTCGACGAAACTGATTTTTCGCCTTACGATAAATATGAAAAGGGTCAGCTTTATCAAAAAGTACCTTTCCGTCGGTGTGGTAAGGCGACCGCCACCTCTGCCTTTGCTTTCGCATCAAGTTCTCTAAAGGCAATCCCTTTGGTTTGAAATATTCTCTGTTCGAAAACGGATCCGTGGCTTAAAATATATTAAGTCATAAGGTGACTCTTCGCGATCCGATGTACCTGGCTTCCGCTCTCTGTACTCGGAGACTTTATTATTTTAATGAAGAAAAGTCACAATGTATACAGAAGGAAAAAGTATCCGTATCGCAAAATCTTACAAATAGATATTTTTTGTCAATAATAGAGACACAGTTGTGTTTTTTTTTTCACGATTTTTTTCAGAAATCCTATTCAGGATTCTGACACTCATACGACGAGCTGAAATTGCTACAGTGAAGGCAAAAGGTGGTTACAGGGACGACAAAAGAAAAGCCTTTCGCAATTCTGCTAAATGTAGAACTGAAATGAGAACATTTATTTTCCTTTCTTTTGCGGGGTCTCAAATTTTGGAAGGTCGATTTTTTTGTAGAAGGAACCCGTCTCTTTATTGGTGTTTTACAAACGCGATTCCAATCAGAATCCCCTTCAGTACTGTATTTTCCTGATAGAATTCTCATTTTTATCCACTACACTTGGACAACATTAATTTTTCCTCCATTTACTATCGTCAGTCGACAACATGCGAAAGGAAAGTCAAGATTAATTTGAGATTAACTTTTCCTCGACCTTCCTTTTTTCTTGTACGTTGCCACGCGGAAAAAAAATTATTCTGTCCCAATGTAGCAGATAAAAATATAAGAGTTCTATCAGGAAAATAAAGTATCGACGAGGAATCCGATCGGACTCAGAAGGTTTAAAAAAAAATACGAGTCCTTTCTTCGCCAATATCGAAAAACACTCCAAAAGAATGGCTTCAAGAAATTCAAGGTCGCCGGAACTTCAGCCAAGAAATGGGATAACCATTGATTTCACTGCGACTGAGTTGCCCAACGAATTTTTCCCCAGTATCGTATGTTTTCCCCGATGAATCCGATCAAAGTACGTAAGCAGTAACCGAGACCAGGATACCAAATGAACTGCAAAGACTGAACTGAAAAGCACATGGAACTCACGAGCGAAGCGAACGGAGTTAGTAACTACAGTATACCCCTATACACTATTTATATATATATATGTGCGCACAGTATATGTAGTAATAGCAAAGCAGCGGCACAGGAGAAATTCTTGCGGGCCGCCGCGCGAAGAAGAGCTTTTGCGCCAGTCGGGGGAGGCAGGGCTTCGACAGAGTTGTGCGGCGTCGCGGCACACTCCGCGAGAACAGCACAGTACTGTACGTGCCGGCATCGTGCGCGTTCTTCCTTCAGTACGCCAACACGGAGCTGATCAGAAGCGTCGAAACCGCACAGAGCTACGGATACTGAACAAATCGCAATAACGTTTTACTGTGTAAAAACATTATTAATAAAAACAAAATAAAAAATAAAAAGTTCTATAAAGGACGTAGCGACTAAAATAATACAGAAAACGAATATACGTCATTATAGAACTTACTCTATTAATTCTAGAATAGTAATTTTTAAAAATGTTAACATTATAACATTCATTATTTAACTTTACTAATTAATTATTTTGTTCTTAATTAAACGAACAAAGTGACATAGTGAAAACTCAGTAGCTCAGTAGTTCAGGTGAAAACTGTACTGCCGAAGTTTTTGCGACGAAGCGAATTTTCGAGGTCGAAGTGAAGATATATTTGTCGCGAGTAAGGAAGTGTGAAGTTGTAAAGTCAGAAGTGTATAACGAGGTGTGGAAAGGCCGACGAGGGGGAAACGGGGCAAATACAGGACTACGGCGAGAGTATAGCGGGCGGCGGGAAGGTTGGGGATGACTTAGCGGATGAAATGCGGCGGGATTTGTTTTCGACGGATGACGGGTTTGTGGAAGAAAGAAGAAGAGTTGAGAGTCGAGTGGAAGCTGGCAGGTTAAACTTCTATGGGGCAGAAGTAGTTGAAGAAAGAAAGAAAGAGTGAAGTCTCCATAGGGGCCTACTGTGTGTACCTTGGAGTTGCCGAAGAAAGACTTTCAGCGACTTCCCTGTGGGCTTTCTATGTGCATACCTTCGTGTGTGTGTGTGTGTTTATGTGTGGTCAACGTGGCGACTGCGGGGGGTCCATGATGAATTTCTCAAGTTTGCAACTACTGCGATAGACTGTTTTCCTGGAATCATCGAGGAGTTCGGAAATTCGGTTCAACAGCGTCGGAACCGATTGGAATTTAATCGGAATCGGTTCAGCAATTTAAATTGGTTCTGTTCTGATTTCGTGATATCTTCATTTTTTTTTCGTTATCGGTTTTATCTAACCGTGATACAGCAATATCGTCGCTGTGATTTACGACGATATTAAAACTCAGGAAAGAAAAAATCCTAATAAATAAAAAAAATTTCGATTCAATTTAATTCAATAAATCAAATTGGGTTCAAGTTCAATTTCGTCATTTTCCACGAATGTCTTTTGAGAAGTGATATATCAAGTTTACGGACTTATATATCGAGAGAATCTCTTTCAGCGACGCCTATTAATCACTTCGCCAAGAGGGCCCTTTTTTCTTTTGTTTTTGCGCGGATCGCAGCTAATTAAGCTGTTACTTTCGTTGACAGTCTTGACAAGACATCGTTACGCTTTTTCCGCGTTTCGTCGATTAATCACCGAATGCAACGAAGAATCACGGATTTGTCGATTGATTTTTTACGGTATATTCGCGATAACTTGATCGTGTTTATGCCGATGTTCGTCACTGGTCGATTGAAAGTTCGGCAATTTTATGAGCCGACTTAAAAGACATTAGGGCAGTTCCAGGTCCTTCGACGATCGATGAAGCGTTCGCGCGCGCTTTGCGAACGGCACAAAACCAGCAAGAAAATTCATGTCGGCAAGCGAGCGAGCAAAAGTTAAGTCGTCTTGTCCAAATCCTACTTTTATGCCTCCTCCTCCTCCTTCCCACCTTTCGTGCTCGAGGGCGATGAATAAGGGTGGAAGGAATCCGAGTGGAGGCTTTACATAGTTTGCCTAGACGGAGATTGTTTGATTTCGTGCGTTTGTTCTCTCGGGACTGAAAATCAAATCATTCGAAGAAGCAAAAGAAGAAGCTAAATACAAAAGCCAAAGAGTCGAATCAATCACTCTAAGAAATATTTAATCCGATCTAATCTAATCTAATCGCTGTAGTGCTAAAAACAAACACACCTATAACGTCGAAACATTAAAAATAAAAAAAACAATTGTAATGAACGGTGAATATGACTTCGAGCAAAGATCAAACGAAAGTACGGCTTTAATTCACAAAAATTAAAATGAGCGACAGATTTTGAAAAAAAAAAGACGAGAAGAAGAAACATTTTTGACACAACTGCAAAGTGATTTTCGGTCATTGCTCTAATAAATTGGTGACTGGTGGCTCGTGTTGGAAGGGAATTCCTGTAAGCTTGACGCTCTCGTTCGCGGAAAGTTTGCACAGTGCTTTACGTGGTTGCTTGACTAATTGTTCTTATCGTTGGCTTTATTGTCGCTAATTAATTAGCGTGTTTCACGCGGGTCGGCCCCACAGTTGGCTTGCGCCGACACAGTTCCGCTTTGGTCTGACACCTCGTCAGTGAAAATCAGGTGAGTACATATACAATAATATACACATGTGTTTATATATGTATGTGAACCGTTGTGGACTAATGCGAGTGGAAGCCAACCGGTTCGTGTGGTTCACCAAGTTGCTACAAACGACTATATTTCACTCGTTTCTGTTCGGTGAAATCGCTGGTCATTGTATAACAGGCGAAAATTTACTTTGAAATGTATGAGTTGAGCTATTGATGTAAATTTGCCAGTCAATTATTATCCGTTACCCAAGGATTTTTCGTTCCATCGGGTCAATTATTCCGCTACCGTAAAAAAATCTATTCAATACATTTTTTTTTATATTTTTGAAATTTAACCGCTAATTTCAGCGTTAATCATCCGAGAAAAAGGCGACGTAGCAGAGTCGATCAATTTGATGAATAATTTATTAACGATTTTTTTACTTTTATTGGATTATATGGACTTCTGTAATTAAAATATATGATCCGTCGATTTTCGAAGATCGAAAGAATAGAATTTTCATATTTGATTTTGTTACTGAAAAATTTGGTCCCATTGAGGAAAAAAAAAGATCTTACTCATTTTTTTTTATCTATGGCCGATGGTACATATAAGTTTATAGCGGGGAAAACGTAACGAACTTCTAAGTTATGTGACCATACGTTTCGCACGTCCGTGCTAACTCCGTTCCCACCTCCCCGCCCTACAGCGAGCCGTTAAGCCTTTAGTGGAGTCGTTCGGCACGTGTTCCACGAGACGACGATCCACCGCGTACTTTGTTCTTCTACGTTCCGCGTGCCCATCCTCCTGGTTTGCTGACTTTCCGTCTTTTTAGAGCTGCGAAATGATCTAGGAGTGTAGAACAATCTTCTTTGTTCTTGTCTATCGTTCCGCTATTCCTTTCTCGCATACGATATAAAACATGTGCTATGTTGCTGCGGCGTTACCGGGAAATGTGGGGCTATGAGATGTTTCGAATCTTACAAAATGGCCATTACTAGTTCCATCCATGACGTTAAGGCTTCATAACAATTTATATAGTTACGTTCGTTCGCATCATCGAAGTTTTGGTGATGGTAACTAACGCCCAAATTACAGCAAAGCCGTTTTTCGTTTAGTTTTGGTTTTTGGTTATTTGCGTCACCAGTTACGAAGATTTTATCTCGTCGCTCGACGCGCCAGACCATTCGTCCTCTAATTGGATCGCTAAAAAAAAACACGAACGGTCAAAAGTACCGAGCAAATAAACGCCCACCTATTCCAGCCGATGCTGAACGATATACAATCTGATTTTTCACATCTATCCACTCATTAGCGGACTATTTGTCCCACGAATTGAGGTAAACTGAATTTAATACGCCGAAAATATACATCGGACTAGCGTTTTAATTCTTGCTTCATTTTCGAATTTATATATTTATTATAGAGTGGCTTCTGTCAGGAGAACTGTGAATTAAAAAATCGTCATCGAGAATTGTTCAACTAAAGAATCATGAAATTTGATTCAGACGATTTTATGTTTTAAATAAAAGTGGATAAATTTTACGCGACCGAATAATTTTTTTTTTATTTTCTTGCACCAGCAAGATAACTACATGAATTGTCGACACTAATTAGCGGAACCATAAATTCGATAAAACTAGTCAACAGTTGTCAAATAGTAACATAATCAAGCTTTTTAGATAATATCAAAATGAAAAATCTTATAGCATTTTATACAAAGTGTCTGTTTCTTTCTTTATCAACGACATATTCATATTCACCTTTGTTTATCAAGTTTTAGCCGTCTAGATAGACTTTTTTTCCAATTAGAACTAAATAACAATAATCCACTCCTAAAAAGTTGGTGGCGATTAATATCGACTTTCGAGTTTTCGCTATCGCACTTCGATATTTGTATTGTTGTCGGTTTATTCGTGCCGTGATTGGTCGACGAGATTTGACAGGACGTTACGGACGCGCGCTGCGCGCTATATAGATAGTCCACCCCTAAAAAGTTGGTTCGTCACGATATATCGCATGCGAGTTTCGATTTATCGAAAGTTCGATATATGTATTGTTGTCGGTTTATTCGTGCTGTGATTGGTCGACGAGATTTGACACGTCCGAAACCTCCTAGTCCACCCCTAAAAAGTTGGTGAGTAACGATATTTTATCTCGAAAGTATCGAAATTCGATATATGTATTGTTGTCGCTTTATTCGTGACGCGATTGGTCGACGATGATAGCGCGCTGCGCAGCGCGCGTCCGTAACCTCCTAGTCGGTATCTTAAAAAGTTAGTGGGCCACCATATTGCGATAATATCTCGAAATTATCGAATTGCGACTTTTTGTATCGAAGTTCACTGTTGTCGGTTTATTCGTGCCGTGATTGATCGAGACTGGACTGGAGGTGACGGGCGCGCGCAGCGCAACCGTAACCTCCTAGTCTCTCTTAAAAAAATCCGTGGCTAAAATAACTCTCGTTTTCGATATATGTATTGTTGTCGCTTTACTCGTTGTCTGATTGGCTGTCGTACGACGCTGAAGTTGTTTGATGACGTGCTTCAGTCATATTGTATTTTGACAATTGTTTGACAAACTTTGACAGTGTGATATATAACATTTAATCTACTAAAGTCGAAAGAAAGAATTGAATAGAGAGATAGGGAAACGCGCGCGCAGTGTGCGAGCGCTGCTAGTTTTAAAAAAAATAACGATTTTAACAAAATTTAGACCGCTTCATGAATTCTTGGTAATCCAATGCTAACCATCCTCTGCAGCACTCCACTTATGTATCAAATTCTACATTTCATCTAATCGCATAACCTACAGCAAGGCAAGTCGTTTTGAACAAAATTACGGTGAAGCATGTTGCAACTATGTCATTTGCAAGGTTCTGAATTTTTGCCAAATTTAATACCAAACAATTTTGGTGTGTGTCTAATTGATTGATTGATTGATTGAGCATTTATTTAGCCATTGCTACTTGTTACACCTTTCCCTTACTTACTAACTTACTTACTACTTTACTAACTATTCTTCTTTGATGTATTTCACTAACAGTCTTTTAAATTCATTCAATTGTTCGGCTGCTTTGATTTCGAGAGGCAGTTTGTTGTACAATTCAAAACCGGCATATGTTATATATTTCTGTGCTGTATTTGTTCTGCAAAATTTTACTTTAATAACTCTTCTTTGTCTAGTATTGTACTTATGATTTTCTCCTACTGCTTGCATTTCGTCTCTAAGATATCGTGGCATCAATCCGTTTTTTATTTTATATACAAATGAGAGAGAGAGAGATTTGTGGGTACCGTTTTAGCTCGACCACTCCAGTTTCGCTACGCGTATAGCGTCACAACTCACCTACAAACAGTACAGAAATTAAACAGGTTTCATTTAGATTTAAAGGCGATTTTTCGTCGTTTTGTTAAAACCAGTGAAGTAAAAAATGCACATTTTTTCGAAATATAGACGTTTCCGTCGAATAATAAACACTTAAGAATGCTGGACGTAGTGGTATTTCATATCCTACATTTTTCTTCTTTTTCCTTTATTTTTGAAGACTTAGTTAGGAAAATGCCAGGAAATGTTTGTCATCGGATTTAGTGACCGTCCCGTTATAAATGAAAGTCTGGTTAGGACCACCGTCGGACATCACCCCGGGTGCACGCGTCATCATGTGGTCGACCTCAGCGAGGATAAAATTCTAACATGAACAATAAAATATGAAGACACGCGAAGTGTACGATAATAAAAGTATACTTCTTTACGATACAGAGCAATATAACGTGTTTTGACGGCTATCCGAGAGACTTTCTTGCAGAGTTGTGGCAAGATACGAAAAATATATATTTTCTGATGTTTTACGTGACATAGTCATAGTTCGCGGACATCTTTTTGAAGACACTTTTTTTTCTTTCATGACGCGACCTCTGTGTCATCTCTCGGTAACAAGAGCGAAGAGAAACAAGGTCAACCTTGTATCTTACTTTGCGGTCTTTACTCGTCGATAACCTATTAGTCCGCAAAGAATAGACGTCGGAACCTGACATCACCGATGTCGTTCCATGTCGGCTAATATTACTTTCTCGTGGAATAGAAAAAAAAAGTGCAAGGATAATAAGTGACAAGGAAATCGCGTAGCCATTCTACGGGTTGCTTCATCATCCTACAGTTGCTATCGCTGATCGAAAGGTCCTTCGAGAGACTTGGTTCATCGTGCGAATATTACTGACGTTCCTATAAATTCTACGTGTCATTTTCCTCCAAGACGACGACTGGAGTTGTTTTCTTGACACGTGGTTATAACGGCTCTGTCTTTCCTTTGCCTTTATATTCCATATTTCTCATTGGTTCGTCTAGCGCGTCCTTTAATCAAACCAATAAGACGGGTGCAATCTATTTTTTCTCGAAGTGAATCAACGTTCGACATGCGAAACACAAGGGTCGATGGATTCCGCGAACCGTCTACTCGGAAAAAATTGGAAAATGGGACAAGTGGCGAGAGGGCGACGAAGAATGGAAAAGCAACGTACACGACAGGATTATTGAAACGACGTTTCGATACAATGTCGTACTGGTACAACGCAAACGTGGTTGGAATTTTCATCATTTCCCATGTTCCAAGTGCTTGCTACTATGTTTTCCCTCGGAGGCGAAAATCGATAGAGGGGGCGGTCGCTCGCAGTTTAATCTTTCTCGCTCTTAAGAGCCCACCTTTTCAACCGTCGAAGCCGCTCGCTAACGCGTCGACGATTTCGTTCTAAGCGTCTCAACGCAGTAACTTGATGGTGTCCTGCTTGTTTAACAATAGGGGGTTAGAAAGCGGGGAGCTCATCGAAGGAGGGTGAGCAAGTAATCGAGAAGGGAGGAAAAACAATGAGGGAAGGTGTTAGAAAATGGGAAGAATGCAAGCGACGGAAATAGGGAAGCGGGAAGACAAGGAAATGCGGAGGTGGGGACGGACGATTAAGCAACGTTTATTACCGAAGCGGATAGAAGCGAAAGGATCGCGGTAAAGAAATCGTGTGGAAATAGATTGTAAATAAGTGTGACGAAGAGTAAAACTTTGGACAAGAAGATGCGGGGAGGGAGATGAAGAAAGTAAGGGTGGAAAGTGAACAAATTTTAAGCTAGAACAGTAAGAAAATAATATTGAATGGCCATATCATTACAGAAATTTACATAATAATAAAGTACTTTTTCTGGGGTATTTTCGGATATTTTTCTGTGAGCACAGAAAGATTAGGCAATCACACAAACATTCTGATATAACCTCTTATAAACAATGAATGACACTCACACATACTCTCACGGTTACTTCCTGCTACTCACAGGATACATGAACACTTACATGAACACTCGCGAAGGCTGGCTGGAGTGTTACGGACACTTTATGTTCCATCAAATTTGTCATAATAACACTTTCATGGATACTCATCGACACTGTCTTGTCTATTAATATTGCCTCGCAGATAATCATAGTCCGTCACTAGACATTTTATAATAGCGACACAGTCACTATTATAAAAGTTTGATTTGGTTAATTGAAAATTTTATCGCAGTTTGAATGCAAATCATCATTTTATAGGGATATGACTGGAATACACAAAGTTGACGCGGTCACTTGAATTTAAGCTTCAGTTCTATTAGATAAACCCGACAAACAAAACAGCCGCGTTATTTAGTTTGTTATAAAATGAAATTGAAAATATGATCTTGCACCTCTCGGATATAGTTGTATAAGTAATGTATCATCAAATGGAAGAACGGCATGAATAATGCTTCGTCAAAAGTCAAAGCGAATGTACGAGCCAAAAAACCTGTTAGTTTTGACATTATACAATGTAAGACCTATAACCTAAGACCTGTATAACTGAAGTTGCAACTCATCAAATAATACAATTGTTTATTACAATCTTTGCCTAAGGCATCAACAGATCCACGAGGGACCATTTTGTACACCTGAGTATATTAATTACTTGTGAAACCCGGCCTCGATCAATAGTTTCCGAATTCCGTGCTTCAATAGTCCCTCGAGCTCGCCGCGACCGTGTAATATTGGACTTGAGGTCGGTTAGTTCCGAATTCCTTGCTTCCGCACCAAGCGGAAAATGTTTTTGCATTGTCGCGGAGTATTATCCTGTTCCCAGCGTTAACTCGTCCGCTTTTGCTGGCTCTCGCCTAGCATTATCTATCTGTGTGTATGTTCCGTACTGCGCCTAGTGGCAGTTACCGTAGCTGCACCGACGACGTTTACGTTTGCATTTACGGTTACGAGCCGGAAGGCATGCAAACAAGTTGCTCTGGTGTGGCGCTAAGCCACCAGAGGGGTCAATGCATGGCTGCATGCCTCGCATCTTTTGGCTCGGTAACTTTCCGTGTACCGGCTCTATATTACCGATTCTGAGGCCCTCCACGAATTGTTCGGTATTCGGCTTAGAGGCATATTACCTATCGAATAATGACTGTGCCATTGGCACTTTATATTATCAGTCTATAATCGTGAAATTTTGAAATGCAATGCTTTGGTTATGTTACTCTACTTACGGTGCAGCACAGTTTCCGAGTGGATATTTTACTGAGTATCCATATGGCGTACCCGACGTACCCGGTGTCTACAACTGGAGCGAAAACACCGATTATTTAGAGGTTAGATTGCTAGTTTGCCAGTGCTTTCGCCCTGCTGCCGACAAATTCATTTCCGCATAGTTGATGACAGTGTTCCCTGCGGATACCAAAAATAAATGATTATGTATTCGACGCTTTAATGCATCTAATTCTTTTGGAATTAACATCGGGCATTGAGAAATGCGGAAAAAAGTTGCAACGCACACTTTTTACTCTATTTTTTTATGCTATCGTTTCTAAGCGATCGATAAATTCCAGAACAACGGAAAAGCTGATAGAAATTCCTGTAACTTCGTTATAGGTACCCGTGTTTTTCTTTGGACAACTATTTAATTCTTTTTCTTTAACAAGTATTTTTTCCTTACTGTAGTAAATAAATTTTTTGCATTTAATACCTCAGCGTATAATAATCTCTGTTTTTTCACGGCAAATATTACCGTTGGCTTTCGTACAGCTTGATGATAGTGTTTGTCGTGGACGCCAAACGACTCGGGCGTTTCTGTCCTCGACTCGTTAATATACCAAACTCATAATCCACTAGGCCACAATGCTATTTTGTAGAGCTGCAACTTTTACAGGTATCCGGATTTCCGGGTTATCCGAATTCTATCGAATCCGACGTTTCAGATTCAATTACCCGAAAGTATTCGAATATCCGGATACTCGATTTTGAGGCTGATCCGGATATCCGGATGTCCAGATATTCGTATCTGCAAGACGATATTCATCGTCATCAATGTATTTGTATTCACTGTTTTTCCTATTCAGTACGTAATATTGTGTCATTCACATCTCTGATTTGAAACTAGGAAGCAAAATTTTTGCGATTGACTTTATCGCGAACTTGGATTCATACAGGAATTTAACTCTGCATCTGTGAAAAAGGCGTTCAAAGGTATAACAAAAAGAATATCATTTACTAGCGTTAAAAAAAAGCGAGAGCAAAATGCAAAAGATCGTGATGGAAAAGTGAAAATTAAAAGGTCTTAGAACGAGTTTATATTAAGCTTATAATATGGGTTATACCATCGTCATCTCGGGATTCATGCAGATGATTGTTGTGTAGCACGGGAACGATTGGACGGACCATCGAAGTCGGTGCGTGTGAATCGCTACATAGCACCGTCATTGTTACCTGTAGAGACTTCAAAACTTTGTAAAGTTTTTCCATGGCCAACCACTCACGTTCGGTAATTCGGTAGCAAACATTCCGTGGTTATAGGGGATTCGTTATAGCTCGATCTGAGAAAACATTCGTCATTGAACTCCTATTTATAACCAATTGACCAATCATTGCGTAAGTGCTGTCCCATCTCATTTTACAGCTCTGAATTAATTTCAGTTTCCCTAAGCCGATCTGCTCTTGTTTTCTTTCGAGAGCAGATACAGCAATATTTGAGTGACGGAAGTATACAACAACTTTGGAAGCTTTTCCGCACACATCGTCAAGCCTCTCTATTGTAAGGGCCTTCGTGACACATAACTGCAGACTATGAGCGGCGCAACTAATGCCTTCGTTGATCAACAGAGCTTCGAGATCTCTTACAGACTTTAACGCATCCTTCGCATTATCTGTCACGACAGCTGATACTGTGCCGTCTAACTTCTAGTTGAGCTAAGATAATGTGTAGAAATTTGTTTTCATATTCTAAGCAAATTTGTAAATCGTTACCACTTTCAAAGCAAAAACAAAACTTCAATTACACTCTACATAAAATTTGAACCGCTAACATCGCAAAATAGAAAAACAAATAGACATTTTTAAGAAAGAAAAAACCTTACATTTTTCGTCTCCTAGCAATTTTGTCAACTATTAAAAGAAATAAGAGGCTCACTCAAATACATTTATGTATTGTTGTTCTAAAGAAAGTAGTAGTTCGGAAAAACGGATGGTATACTTGATCCCGAAAATTGGGCTACAGCGTGAAGAAAAAGATTGAATGTTGCTTACTTGCGCTTTTGACCAGCGACAATATTTTCGCTTCCTGGATTTTGCAACCCGTGTACGGTTAACAAGTGCTTTTTGAGTGCCGAAAAACCTTTTGTCTGCAAAACGTGGTCGCAGAGAGTGCACGTCGCTTCTAGACCATCGGCAGATTTTTTGCAATGGTTTCAGATCCAACTCGGGTAACGCGTCGGCATTATCAATAATATTACAGCGCAATCGTTTTCGTTTATAAGCGTGTATCGGAGTCGAACCCCGCGTTCGTGAAGCGAAGCGATACTTCTTTTGTTTTGGAAGAATTGCGCGAGGCGGGGGCTCTCAATGTACTCAATAAGTACAAACTGCACGAACTAAAAAACTTATACATACATTTTTTTATAAAATAGTAATCATTTGTGTTGTAGAATGTAACGTGATTTTTACGGCACGCACAACTTAGCCCAGTCCCCCTGTCTACCGTGACCGCGAGAGCCGTTGAGCGCCAGCCTAATTTTATTATTCGGCGGAATAGACAAACCACGATATTCTTAGCGTAAACGTAACTTGAAAATCGAAAATTACACAGCCTCGGAGACAGAGAGATCGGTTACGGTATTTCCGAGTTGCTGAGGATGCTAAGTTTTGGAGAGAGGGCGTGGACGATAGCCCCGCCAGCCATCCAGGGTAAAAGCAAAGAAATAACAAATCGAAGTGTTGCTTACATGTTCCACTATTGACAAAATTGAGTAAAAATACAAAAATCACGATAGACAGGTAGGCATTTACCGATAGCGCGAGAGAGAAGGTATAAGGTAACATGAAATCCAAATTAAATATAACGGTAGCGATAGATCGAAGTTGCAAGCGAGAACAAGCAAGGTAACACACGATCGAAAGCGGAGGCAGGTAACAGGATAAATCGGCAAAAACTTGATAGTAGACACACATAGCATGAAAGCCAAAGCACTAACCTTCCAGTTCGATGTGACAGCGGGGAAGAAGATATCATGTAGCTTAAGCGGAAGCGATAGTTCGAACCATAGTCAGAAAAGCACTAGTTAAAGGGAACATTTTATAAAATCGATAACACATGGTAGAGTCCCGAAAAATTGAATCGATGACACCCGTGATATAATGACATATTATTGAATCGATAACGCGCGCCAATTGCAATTGACCGAATCGGTAACACATCTGGATTGTAATTAATCGAACGGTTAACACACGTGAATTATAATAAATCGAATTGATAACATGCGTAAATTACGCGCGAAAATTCGTCGCGCCGGGAACACACGCAAAGATTGCAAATATTCCGAAACGGGAACACCCATGAATGAGAGCGAGAACTATAATACATGAAGAGAGAGATAGCACGGTATAGCTCCAAGTATTTCGGTACCACACAGATCTACCGAGACCCGTCGATAGTCGATAGCGTCGGGAAGAGAGAACGCAGCACTAGGGCTGAGGGACAGAGAGCACCGTTCGGATCAATAGTGCGGCGAGGACTGCTTTCTTCGCGTAACGCGGATCTTTAATATTCACGGTACTCGAAAACTCGAAAATTAAAGGGACCAATCAAATAACGATACATCAATGCGTGACAATGGGAAGGTGGTCGCCTGTGTAATTTACTTATTCGCGGTGGCTATCGCATGGAGGTATTCTCCGGGTATCGGAAGGATCGCAGGGAAAACGTAAACTTACTAGATAACGGCAACCAACGTGCGGACAGATAGTGAAAAATGCGATCGGGCAATCCACGCCGTTAGGTGATCACAATCCCATACGGACGTGGCCTTCCAAATAGAAACGGAACTCAAAACCATTTCTTCTCTTTCTCTACCACTAATTCGGAGCGTCGATTTTACAATCGAACCTTCGTACCTCACCTCGCAACTTACCGTAAGGGTGTGAATTCGATAAATACCGGGTGGCAAGTAAGATCTGCCCTGATCCACGGTAATTACCGAACTCCCAACCGGGATTTAAATTCCCCAATAACACGTTTTTACCTGTAGCTAAAATTTAATATCAAAGTAAATCCTACATTAGCTCTTAATTTTACTGACAACGCGAGAATGAAGTTTTAATCAACAACGGTAACTGATGGTTGAGTCCTCTGGGGCGTGATCCTCAAAAATTACATCACAATAATACATAGCTATAATATATTACTGCTGACGTGTGAACAGAAATAAGGCAAGTTAATTTTTATAACTGCTCCTATCACGAACGGAAGTCGTCGGTGATCTATTTTTTTTCGAAGCGCTAACAATTTGTACGGTATTCGCATGAACTGTTCGCTCTTCGTGTCAGGCAACCAGCGCTACACAATATATATTCCAACATATAACCAGCGATATACAATATATATCGTCTATAACGAATGAAGGTCAAGCGCGGAACGAATTAATTCCGAATGCGTATTTGAATGATACGTAAACGTTTCCCTACGCAACAATAAACTCCGTTATCTGAACAAAACTGACGATTTAGATAAATGGATTAGTTGTTAGCGTGGCGGCTTAGAAATCTTCATAAACTGCGATCGATTCCGTGGCGCTGTTGTTTTTTTTTCTCGTGGTTGACAAAAAGTAGTACAGAATTATAGCATTATATGGAATAAGTCAATGATAAAACGCATATTTAAATGCACGGCATAGTTTTTAAGGACGCTTCAGCGAGTTGGTCATTAGAAGATTCAGGTCTGAATATTTGAATATGCTGTAAGGAACTACGAAATCGTGATGCGTGCAAAATTTGAAACCGATTAACCGTTTCGTTTCCGAAATATTCAATATTAAAGTTGAGTTATTTAGCATTAGCTGTATGGCAGTACCATTATTTTTCAGCATACAAAGTGTCTTTACAAAAATCTGAATGAACTTATGTCATTAGAAAACCTATCTATAATAAGAGTTTGCTTTCGAAAGGTAGATGTCAAAAATGAGAAACTTTTGACCGTCCAGTTTTTGAGATATTATAAATCAAAGTTCGTTTGCTGCCTGCAGTCATGACTCGCTGGGTTCTCACGACGCGGACCTCTTTCGGACGTTGCCTACCCGGCACCCCGAGCATCGTGCGGTCTATCCCTCCTATGTGGCGCGCTGAAGCTTCCTTAAGTTTTATATCCGAGTATTCGGATAATATTGGGTATCCGGGTATCCGAATCCGATCGGAATTCGAGTATCCGGATAATTTGGGTTATCGGAGTATCCGAATGTAAAGGTCGAATCCGACGAACCCGGGTAATGCGGATATTCGGATATCCGGATTACCCGAATACAGGTAGCAGCCTTATTATTTTTGTTCTCGTTCGCATTCAGATACAACACGGTGCATTGAAAATGATGAAAAAATAAGACAGAAAAAAAGTTGAGACGCACGCTTTTGCTCTGATATTTCATTCACGCTCCCAACTTCGTTTGATGTACTTTGATATATATCCTCCGGGCTTTAATAGAAACGAGTTTTTAATGAGAAGAAGGTCGTTCAAAGCGTATCCACGTTGGCCATTCATTTAATTATTCAGATTTGTAAAATTTTCGCAGTTCCCTCGCGTTTGAGTTTCATTCAGAGGGTAATACCAGTTGCAACGCACTCAAACTTCGAAATTTTCGGCGCGTATCAGACATAACCCGCAGGCCAGCGCGCGTTCGCATAGGTGTCAAAAACTCCTCTTCAGTCATAGGGAGAGCGGTAACTAATGGCGATAGAGCTCGAACCATTATTTATCTTATCAGTCCGAGTTATACGTAAAATTTTCGCAATCTCGCGCATAGAATTCGCAGGTTCAGTTTGTCGGAGGATATGCACGCGCGTTAAACGTTCACTCTCCCTCTCTCCTTCTTTCGGCATGTTTCTTCCCCGAGTACGATTATTATTGCTCACTCCGCGTGGATTACCCTCGTTTCAGTCGAATACAAGCAGCGAGTGCCGGAGTGCTTCGCGATCCTCCCATTTAATGTCACGTTCTTATCAATGTTACGCTTTACTCTCCACACTACTGTAGCATGTGTGCATTTAGCGTTTATGGAATTTAAGATATTTTTCATGAGCATTTACAATGAAAATGACTTCCATTTGGAGCTTCGGACAGTTTATCACATTTTCTAACTGCAAGACAATAAATAAGTATTTTTTTGACTAATATTTTACTACTTTTTACTTTTTATTTTGCTACTTTTTAAACAACTAAAATAGAGGGGTTCGCAGGGCTCGCGCACTATATGCACTCGCGTTTCATCTGTCTATATTATACAAATTCCTAACCGCTACCGCAGCTATAATAGTAATGATAATAGTAATAGTAATATAATAGTAATAGTAATGAAAATCCAATATTATTGATATAAGGGATTGTTCACCTTCCGTTCCGCCCCTCCACGGCTGAATGATTTTAAGCCGCCCCTCTAAGAAGTAACTTAGAATATTCCCCCTCCCCCTCTGCCCCACATTCCCTCTCACGAACCCCCTCCCACGGAATATTTCAGACCGAAAGGGGACTTAAATCCCCTTAGAAAGGAGGTTTACAGACCTGCAATACATCCTGTCATGACATAAAAATGACATTCCCTGTGGGCTCCACAGACGGTATGGTCACCGTTGCTATGGCGACCATTGCTATGGCACCGTGAAGTAAGTAGCGATGCGAAGTTAGCAACATTTTGAGGTTAGCAACGGTCTAGAGTTGGCAACAATATGAAGTTGGTCACTTCTGGATTCTTGTACATGGCGGCGGCGACGGCGATAGTGCCGAAATCTTTATTTATCTATAGTTACTAGCCGCAAAGGCCTACACCCAATGTATGAAGTATATCAAGTATTGTCCAAGTATTATGTGCAACTATTCGCTGAGGAATTTTTATAATGTAGACACAAAAAAAGGGAGCGCGCGATGCGCGGGCTCCGCTCCAGTGTCCGAAATTATTTTCAATTCTTTTTTAATTTTTCTAAGGGGTCTCATATACCGGGTGTCTCATAAGTACGAAATATGCTAAGAAACACATTCGAGTTCTCAAATGTAACTGTAATATAAAATGTTCTCGATGAAAAGGGTTAATTTGTTAGTTTTCCGCGGATGGCGCTGAAAGACTTTAATTATTTCGAAGAGTACGAATTTTTCGTTGGTTTATAATCGAAAGAATTTTCACTGAATTTTACTCGATATCTCGATTCCGAATGACAAGAACAAAAAAAGAACAGTAATTTACCTATAGTCCGTCGGTAACTTGTAAATCCGTGAATTTGCCGAATTTTACCCGCAAATCCTAATTGTTACTACGAAGAACAATTGAAAACGAAATTTACCGAAATTCCAATGGTAAATGACAATTTGATAAGTTTTTACCGACAGAAAAGATAGTTCGACAATTTTGAAATGCGAAATCTAGCGGTAGTTTCGAGAACGAGTGGTGTTCCTGAGACACCGTCTCAGTATATATCTCTGTATATATATAAAAACATTTCGCCGCCGCCGTGTACAAGAATTGATACCTACTTATGAGACACCCGGTATATGTGACCCCTCAGAAAAATATTCTTAGTCCCTCTAAGGGGGACTATGAATGTTTCAGCCCCTCCCCCCCTCTATTCTTGAAGACGGTAGCGGCGACCTGAAATATTCTAAGTACCTTTAGAGGAGACTGTCTAAGTAAAAATACAAAAAAAAAGCGGCGGCGGCGGCGCCGGTTGGTGAAAAGTTGCGGCGGTGATGAGACATTTTTATAATGTCGATAAAAGGAATGCGAGCGCGCGGAGCGCGCGAGCCGGGGGACCTCTAGTATACATATATATATATTTTATATGAATATATATTTTTCTGTAGTATATGATAAAAAAATAAAAACATTTTTTTGCAAAAAATGTAAAAAATGTCGCCAAGTAGTTTAAATAGTTTTGTGAAAATAAAAAACTCGTAAAATAATCAAAAATCATATGAGCCAAGTGAAAATAAAAAAAAACTTTGCTCGTCCTTTCTTTCGATGCAACTACATTTATTTGTATTCTAAGGACGCGCCAAGTTTTTTTTTATTTTCACTTGGCTCATATGATTTTTGATTATTTTACGAGTTTTTTATTTTCACAAAACTATTTAAACTACTTGGCGACATTTTTTACATTTTTTGCAAAAAAATGTTTTTATTTTTTATTTCATTCTTTTTTTTGTTTATTATTGTGTTATTATTTATTTAAAAAAAATGTTTTATTACTTGATAACGTTAAGAATCCGCATGACACGATTTTTCTTGTATCACACGCACAATATTTATCAATTAAAATGACCTCTCGCCCGCAATTATTTGAACAATTTTATCAGACGAACGACCCATTTTGTTAGCCGCACAAGAGGATCTTTTTTTTTACTAATTTTCACGAAAAAAATGAAATTATAAATAACCTGTAATTAACCTTCTTTTCGATCACTCAGTATGCGCGTACTATTTACGGATCGCGGATACGGATATTACTAGTTGCTGTATTCACGAACTGACACTTGGAAAATTGCAAACCGGTGATCGTTCGTTCCGCTTTTACCGTTTTGTATGCACGGCACACGCATGGACGCACGGACACAACACGTACGTCATGGGACATCGGACAAACAGCTGACAGTCGAAAAAATCTCTGAACACAAATTTTTATAATGAAAGTGACGATTTTTCGGGCGATATCGCGATATCTCATCATTTCTCGCACCGACCGGGCTGATTCCAGGCGCATTTTAAAGCTTGTATTCGATTTATATAGTGAAAGTGTCTTTAGAATTTAGATCCGATGTCTCGTTTCCGAGAAAAAAAATGTCAAAGTTTAGGGGGCACGATATTGGCGTATAAGGACACGGTAGCGCACGACGCGCGCGGCTTTGCCGCGCAGACTTTTTCTTTAAACTACTTGGCGTCGAGACGCTACCGCGTCTCTTGATCCCAAAATATTTTTTTCAAAAAAAAAAAAGGTACGCCAAGTACTTAAAAAACCTGTTGGCAAAAATTATATTTTTAAAAAATCAACAAAATTTTATAGGCCAAGTGTAAAAAAAAAAAACCCAATTCTATATGACAAAAACTATTGTCTTTTTTTTTTTTTTTTTTCAAAAAAATTGCTGTAAAAAATTGACGTTCCAATGCCAGTGGTTTATTGTGACGTTTGCAAACACTGGAACGCCAATTTTTTACAGCAATTTTTTTGAAAAAAAAAACAATAGTTTTTGTCATATAGAATTGCTTTTTTTTATACACTTGGCCTATAAAATTTTGTTGATTTTTTAAAAATATATTTTTTGCCAACAGGTTTTTTAAGTACTTGGCGTACCTTGTTTTTTTAAATATTTTGGGAAATTTCACTTCTTTTTGAAAACATAATATTTTTTTGTCGCAGCCTTGTTATTGCAACGACTTTACGCCGATGATCACGGCATCGAGTTACAAAGCGATCCTAGAGTCGCTTTCTTCTCGCACCCCAAAGTACTCGAATCGCCATCCATCGATATCGTTTTTACGCCAGTTTCACAATTCGTCGTGCAAATTTGTCAATTTGCATATTGTAGTTAGCGAGCGTACCTCGCCAACTCGATGCCAGGGACATCGAAGTACACAATGCTCTGCGAGTCGAGAGAAAAATTGAGAGACATGTTTATCGATGGTCCATCGGTAGGGTTTTCCACCGGTTTGAGAATTTTTCTCGTCTCCTTGACTTGACTTTCCTATTATTTGTCTTAAGACGACTCGCCGCTATGACAAAAGATGAATCTTTAACTTCTCCATCTTCCACAATGAATCACATGATTTGTTGTTTATCATCGGCAACGTATCGTCGATGTCTCGAGTAAAACTTCGAAGGAAACGGTGTCGATTGCCGAAATACGGCAAACGACAGCCATACTGTGAAACGAAAAATGCAAGAATTTAATTTCACATAAAACATTTTTATTGTTTACAATGAATTTTTGTTTTTTTAATTTTATCTATAAAATTCATTTCGAAGGATCGGATAATTTCGATCGAACGAAATTAATTCTATATACAAGACCGGGCGAACTGCACGTCACATATTCCCCTTGATGTTTGCCGGTTATGTCGTTCGAGATCGCGAAGAAAAGTTATAATCGATATAAAATCACACGTGTAACACGTAACACGTCATTTTTTTTTTACTTTGCGTCGAGACACTAAACCACGATACGCAATACGTATTTATTATTTACGGAAACACTCGAAAAAACTTTCACGCCATAAAAATACGTGCCGACGACAACAACTGACAGCTGAGCCGGCTGTGGCGAGGAGCGCGCCACCACGCAATTTTTTCGATGAACTGATGTAGATGTAGACATATATATATGGGACAGGACACTTTATAATCGTTTGGACCCTGTGGAATTTCCGACCTCGATATCTCAAAATAGGCTAAACCAATTGAATGGTAACTAGGCTCTTTCGAAAGATTGACCCAAAATTACATTATAAAAGTGTCCATGAAAATTCAATTCGTTGTATCATTCCGAAGATATATCGATCGAAAGTTGCACGCACTATACACTTCCGGTATATTGGCGTAGATATACACACAGTAGCGTAACGCCCTATACTGTTTTTTCAGTACTTGGCGTCGAGGCGCTACCGCGCCTCTTGATATATAAATTCTAGAAATAATAAAAAATAAGGTTGTTTAAAGTACCGCGAACCTTTTGGAGCTTTGTTACGTATTCCGACATGTAAAATGCATGTTTACGTCGGTGCCTTATACCTTAAAACATATTATCTCAATCCGACAGGCGCATTGGCCACTTTCGGTGTTTTCACCGTCGATGGTATTTCTCGCGATTTAAAAGAAATAAAGCTAGACTTTCGTTAGCCCGTCATGTGTACGCTCCTGCAAAGTGCAGTTTCGTGTTGAAAGCCTGCTAAAGCATTCTTCTCCTTTCCGTCTGCCTAAGTTATATCGACACGCTAAAAGTCAGAAGGGCGTAACGCTTGTCGTTCAACACCGCGGTTTCACTTCCTTCTGACTTTTAGCGGTCAACATATATAACGGCTTTAAAAACGCCCGGAATTTCCTGTTTGAATTTTACTTGAGTTTTGCCGTCGAAAGTGCAGCTTCGGCTGTAATGTTTTTCTTTAAACATCGCAATGGAATGTTCATTTTTTATTTTATTCGTAATGAAGCTTATTAACGCGTCGTTTCTGGTTCCACGTTTTTCAAGCTTCTATTGTAACTTCACAATTGAAGCAATTTATTTATTCTTCATTACGCTGAAAACATTTTTCGCGTAATATTTTTATTATATTGATTGATTTTTGGTGTTCTTTTTCCTTTTTATTTTTAATGATTGAAATCCCTTTTATTTTTTTTATCACGGTTTTTCTCTGTCTGCTGCACTTCTTGGTAAACCTTTTTATGTTTTCAATTTTTTACATTCTAGGCGATCCATCACGTTTAAAACGTTCAGAGCAACTCTCTACATCCCACAAGAACATTTACATTAATTATTGAGGATAATACATCCAGTGAAACACAAGTCCGACCCGGTTGCGTTATGTCTTGCTTTATTTTTGACAAAGGCGTAACAGAAACGAACGCCGAGAAGGAGATAAGGTGTGGGTTCATGATAATAAATCTAAATAAAACGTACGTGGGTAAGAGTTGGAAAGAAAGAAAAGGGCGGGAACGAACCAACGAGCAAGACTTGGAAAATCCTGGTGTGTATATACACCTCTACGTCCCTTTTAGAGTTATTTTTTTCTTCCGTTTCGCTGCTATCTTTATTTAGGTCTCCGGAACTCATCCCATCTTGTGTGTTCGTTAAATTTTCACATTGTTGAATAGACCTTTAAAAAAAACTACTAACTGAAACAGGAGTTTAACAAAGAACTTCTGTTGAAAAAACAGAGTGAAAAAACAAATAATTATTCGCATTTTTCTATTTGTTAATTCACTTTATTTATTACACCCTTTTTTGAGTCAGGCGTTTCTTAATTTTTATTAAAAAGGATGAATTATAAATAAAAATAATAGAAAATAAAATAACAATGATCGACAATAATAATAATAACAATTTTTTGTGAAATAATGAAAATTATTTTTTGTATTTGGTAAAATTATTTTTATTCTGTCCTTTTTTTCCTTATCACATTTTTCAACCTTTGTAAGTAAAAGAAAATACGAGAAGTTATTATTATAAACAAATGAATGATAATAAACAAGTAATAGCATACAAACACTGCAGCATATTGCTTCGCGCATCTAACGGTATACTACACGACGAACAAGTTGAACGGAGATATTGCCGACAGAAATCGTCGTCTCGTCTACTCCACGTAGTGTGAAATAAGTCATCTTCTGTAAGATGGCCTGAAAAAATCCCGATACATCGAAATACATCTGAATAACTCGTTTTGGCAAACTTTTTTTATCTCTGCGATTCCATGTATAATGTTTATATTTTATCATCGAAAACACAATTCACGTAACTACAGAACTACTCTATTAAATTTTGTTTAGACATATGAAGTCATGTCGCACAAATATGCATGACGATGAAAAAGGGAAAAATTACAGGACCTCAGGGAAATGCATAACTCCTATCTTTTGTCTTGGCGAGCAGCCGGGAGTTAAAAATACATTTCAATATAGCAATTCAACTTATACCTTTACGAAAGTAAACAGTAAAAAAATGCATTTCTTTCACTGTAGATAGTTTGGGAAATATGTAGAAATGGAAACCTATTTGTTATGCATAAAGAGTGACATAGTTTATGCACGTATTCCGCAATAAATAAGCTTCCGGAGTAGAACATTAGGCGAGGTACATTGCGCTTCACGCAGAAATTCATCGATAAACGCATGGGAGGGATGGAGAGGGCTTGTCTCCGTATAGGGTCGTACAGTCGGTCCAGCATTGGGCGAGTCTTAGCAGCCAAGCTCCCAGTGACGGTGCGGCAATGACAACCAGCACTGGGCCATTGTCGGAATAAACGCTGGATGATAACTTTGGCCCAATACTAGCTACACGTGCTGGCGAAGAAATGGATTTACGTTTTCCCGTTTCTCTGCATAAACTTGTATCTCTTGCAGTCTATTATTCAATACTTCATTATGCTGCATAATAACAGTTATAGTTGATACAATACGGTAGTGAATATGGAAAAAAGACAGAAAATTGAAGAAAAAAAATGTTTCAGAGTTTTTAAAATTTTTGTCGAAAGTTGCCCGTTATGGGGCTCGAACTTGCTACGTCTGAATTATACCTACCGACTTAACTCGCTACTGATTTTTTTTTTTATAAAATGTTTATTTCTTTACACACAGCATTAAACAACATTTTTGGTAGAAATAGTACATAAAAACGACCAGAACATCTTATACTAGATCTTTGGCGTTTGCCCAATGAGGGTGGCACTCACAGCCAGTACCGTAACATACGCCAAGTTGCCCAGGAGGGTACGTAGTACATACTTATATAAATATGGCAATTTTTATCGTTGTTTTCGATGATCGTTCTGACGGATTTCCCGATATAAATGTTGGGCAAAAAAAAGTAATATAAAAAACCAAATAACCGTAACTTTGTCCGAGGACTATACTTACAACTAGACTTACATATAAAACTATATACATATGTACATGGATGACATTGGCTAACAATAAGTGCAGAAGGAGCAGTTATTTGCTACCTAATTTGCCTCATCGTGCGATCAACGACGTCTATTCCTAACTCGATACTGACTACGGTATTACTTACTTGCGAAATTTGCTTATCGAAAATGCCTTTTCGACGGCATTCACCATTATGGGCGAAATATTACTGCACTTCTAGTGATTAGTAGTATGCTTTATTTCGTGTAAAAATGAAAACGACAATTGAAATATATTTTTTACAATTTAAACATTTTGCAAAACTTGGTATTTATTGCATGATTATTGGTTCGGAAAATAATGCCAAGTATATCCATTTAAAGAATGTAATAGGCAAATATGACCATTTAAATAGCATGGTGTAATTTTTCATTTTATTTAATTCATAATCTAAAATCATAGGTAGTTATTGCATGTCGTAACCAACATTGACTGTGATTAAAGCAATGGCCCGGCAGTGGTAAACTGACAATAGCCCACAGTAGCCTTTGCTAGGTGAGGGATGGCTTGGCACTGTTGGTATGGGCATAGCCCATGGTGTACCAATGGTGGCGTGCCAGCACATGGAGGTCATTATACTCGCCTAAGCATTGGCACTGTTGTCACTGCTGGGGAAACCTATACGGGTCAAGCGAACAATAACGACCCATCTCGTTTCGCATTTCGATCCGATAAGATTCGGTGGGCGCGTCCGGTCAGTAGGGACCGGACACGCGCTCGAACGGCGTTTCCAACCATCGTCGAGTGAAGCGCAGAACGCGCACCGGCAAATCATTAATCACCCCGAGGATCCGATCGCCAGTGCAATTAATCGCCTACCGATTCGATCAAAGTCTTCGGGGGCCCGGAGAGGCGCTTGCAATCACAACGGGGAATATATATACATATATATAAACACTCGTGTCTACTATATGGTCATCGAAGAGATATTACTCGATCCATAGTCGAGCGACCGGTGAACAGCGGTGACAACGACCATCCACGTTTCCGACTAACGTCCCATTGCGCCTCGACCCGATGTTGGCTAAATTGATGAACAGCTCGGAGTACCGACTCGATGCGATCAATTAGAAAACTGTTTTTGAACAACAAAAAACTTGCATTTTTAGCTTTTTCTTTCTTTTTTATTAAACTCGAAATCTTATTAAACACATGTTTATATTGTTCCAAAACAAAAAATAGTATTTAAAAAGAATATCCCGATGTATGCATATGTGTATGAGCCCCAAATCGATAATACATCTATAACTTGACCATGATTTTAATCAATCTGATCGATTCCGAACTGCCGAGCTAAAAAAATCTACACAAATAGACTATTATCAACCAATGATCCCTATTGAATTTGGTGAGAATTAGTGAAATCATCTAAATATTACACGATCTCAAAATGTTCAATTTTTATCAAGAACTGTTATAAAATTTCTAACTTTACCAAAAGGTAAACTATAAGGCTAATAGTTCGTACACATTTTCTATAGAGTCAAATGACTACCGGGATTGAATTTTACGCAAATCGACAAAGTGTGTCTGAGTTTATGTGTACCACCTTAAGTAAAATTAAACCTTCACAACTTGAGAATGTGGTGAATTACCATTAAGTACATCATGTACTTGTAGTTTAGACGAAATTTCGATAAAACCCATACAATTTCTTTTTTTTTTGTAAAAAAATTTGAATGTTCTCAAAACTGTTTAATTCATAATAATATCATTTTTGAGTCATACTGGATTGGATTGAGTCATAAAAAATTATGCAAATTAAATTTGCCCGTGGCTTTCTCATTTTGTTCTATTGTTTTTTTCAAAGCATCTTCTACGATGAGACTAAATATTGAGTAACGACTTTCCTCATACCGGCATAATGTAGCAGCAATGATTTTCACTCAACTGTGTCAATCGCGTAAGAAATTGCGCTTGTACACTCGGTGTAATTACTTCTGTGTCAGTGTTTACAGTTTTTCCGAATGAACGCAATATATACTGTATTTTTGCCCGAAATAGTGCAAAAATGATTTTCACAGAATTAACCTCCTTCTTAAACGTCACATTTGACGTAAGAGTATTTTTTCTTCATTTTTTAAACTTTTTATCTTATTATCTTAATTTTGAAAAAGATTTTGAATAAATAAACATTCGTTACGCCCTATTAAAAAGCAAATCTCACATTATTCAAAACAATTAACACGTAGAAGACCGAGTATATTTTCCTACATTTTATAATCACAATACTAAAATGATAATGATTATTACTAACCCCCCCCCTTGTTTGTCGTGAAATCGATACAGCAAGATTTAATCAACACGCTTTTCGAGATTTTGCTCACACAATTATCAAACACAAAATAAAAATTGCACGTTCGAATATATACGTGTCTTGGGTCCATAGTATCTGGCGTGTGGTCATCCAGTCGTGTAGAATCAAAACAAAACAACATCGCAGAACAAGAACTTTTTTTATTCATCGTTGCATATAGTATAAATTTACAAACTTTATGGCTATATCATAAAAAATAATTATTTTACCATGTTATCTGCAACAAGTTCAGCACGAACGTGACGTCAGGGGCTCCCCTACCCCACCCCTCAAAAGGTACTAAGGGTCGTTTGCACGAACTGTGAGTACACCGTGTAGTTCGCGTTACCTATACATTTAATTTTAGTATAGTAATATACCTTAATATAAGTATTCCGTTAGCACGCACCATAAAATTCAGCACGCAAAACTTATTAGACTAATGTTGGGTGAATGCAGGGAGACAGTATACAGCGTATATGTATATATATATATATATATATATACATGTATACATAATAAATATATACATATACATTAGAGTTCACAGTGCAAGACATGCGCGTCACTCGACATTCGTAAATTTATCATTTTACGGCTTCTGCGGAAGGTTATATTGCATTCGCTGCAAATTTTCTCAACGCGCTTGCAAAAGAGGGTGTGTTCTAAAAGAAAAGTTTCTTATTTGAAGTTGCGTAGTCGCGCGATAGGTTCGGTGCTCTTCTTTCAACAGCGAGCCTTTTTTACATTTTTTTTTTCATGGTCGTTCCACCCTCCCTTTATTCATTCGCTTTTCCACTTCGAAGCTCCCTCTTCTTCACACGTCTCTATTGAGCCTCGTCATTCGTGTCAGTTCCGAGCAATTGGGGCTGCTAGTTGCTGCGGCTACGACGACGGTAAGCAAGAAAGCTTGGTGCAGAGCTTAATTTGCATCGTATAGACGCCCAAGTAGAGGGTGTTTCAGGAACGGCGACGAAAAGCCTCGATTCTGAGAAAAAAGAAGTTGTGGATAACGCCAAGTAGTTTTTCGAGTCTTGGCGTGACGCCAGGTCTGTCGCTTTTCTTTAGTAATACCGGTTTTTTTTTTGGTTGTAGAAAAAACATCTAGAGGGGTATCGGGGGTCTTTTCGCTTTGAAGTTCTCCTAGTAGAAGGTACAAAGTGAATGTAAACGTTGAGTGGAAGACTGAGATTACTGTTTTTTTTATTTAAAAAAAAGATCCTTTTTTTTTTTCGTTTAAAAAACAGTTTCTGTAAAATCCGGGGTTTTATAAGGAAAGGACATAATTTTTGAAGAAGCCGACGAAAATTATTCGTCGTTTCCTGCAGGTATTGTAGCCGTTTATTTTTTCAGTTGGAAGTCTGCGTATTACGAGAATGCCCGAAACGTTGTTTTACTTATCTTATTTCGGTCATACACGTCTCGTGAGCCCTTCAGAAAATACATTTACCTGGTGTTCGAGAACCAATGCCGATTTTGGATTTTTTATTCTCCACAAAACTATAAAAGGAAAAAAAAAGATTTTCCTTTATCGAGAAATATCGATATTCACCTACAAACTTCGTCGATGTTGTTGTAAAATATCGTTTTTTTGTCCCACCCTTGTCATGTAAACTTTAACCGATATAATTTTTGTAGAGAATGTTCATTTCTACAAAAAAGGTCCTGTGCATTCAAATCTAGAGTTCTGCGTATCACAGACCGTGATACACATAAAAATGCCGCCTAAAACGACAAAAGTCAGGATCGTTCGTTCATATTTAAAGACACCCATCGATTTCCTTCAAATTGGCTATAAATGTCGCAAATATATTAAGGACCTTTTCGGTGAACAATTTTGATGCCGACAAAAAAAGAGTAATGCAATTATACGTTCAGGCAAAAGGTTAACCCGTTGTTTGCCGCTAACAGACCGCTAAAATGATAGCTATTGATTTGATCGAGAATTATCAATACTTTCAAAAAATATGCATAAGACCATTTTTGTAAAGAATCTTAGCGTCTACAAAAAATATATCTTGCTAAAATATTCTCCGATGAGTGTTTCGCTAATGAAATGACAAGGAACAATTGTTAATTATTGTTATATTAATAACAATCACTTTACCACTTTTTCCAAAAGATTAATCAATATTGTTGAATTTAGCAAATCAAAATCGATAAAACCCGTCTTTTAGTCTTTTGTCTTCGTAGACAACCTTTTAGTCTTCAAAGAATTGTGCTCTGTTCCTGTACTAGTGGACACTTCGTAATTTGGTAATACAATTTACCAATAATGAAGAAAAAAAATGGGTGGTCTAATTTGATAACAATGACGCGTCGTGGACGATTTTACTTTTTTGAAATCGAACTTTATTTTTTAACATTGTGTTACGTCTCAGAGGTCTGAGCGAACCGTAGCTTGTGTTCAACGCGCTCAGCGGTGCCACGTGAACTTGTTCGCGCGCGCGACTCAGAGGTCTATTTTATTTGACTTGTCCGCGGGGGCGACTCCGTGGTATGGGCACATGTCGCGTAACCTCAGAGGTTACTTACTCGTCGCTATGGTCGACTTGTACGTTTGATAATTATTATATTATTTTTGGGTTCGGTTCCTCGATTAAGATTTAAATCCCGTTCCTCAAATAACAATGTACTTTATTTGAAATGCAAAAGTATAACAGATATAAGGTGGATATATAATATAATGTAAGTGTTTAAGGGGGTGATTCTAATATGAGTCGATCGGGTGTTAGAATAAGATTTTAGTTGCGCGTCGTTCAGATGGTAATGTAAGACTCTAGTTGTGAGTCGTTCGGATGTTTAAATAAGACTGATTAATTAGAGGTAATAACTTGCCGTTGCGAGGCGGCCGAAAATCCTGAGATCGCGATCCACGCGCGATCATACGAGAGAGAGAAAGGATATATTAAGACAGAGATGGAAGGTAGAATCAATGGAAAGAATAAAAATGTTGATAGAGAATCGCGTGATATCGGGAATCGAGGCGCGAGGTTCGTCGCACGGCTTTCGTGGGAAAGACTTACGCCTTCTCGCGACCGGATGTGCATTGCCGTAATTCGAGAAGGAATGTCCGGTGCTTTGATTTTAATTATTGAATATATAGAGATAGAAATTCGGAGAAATAATTTATGGATAGTACGTTCACAAGGGTCAGGACGTAACAAATTGTCTGAAAAAATTTGCACGAAAATTAAAAAAAACTCGCGACTAAAAAAGTAATGTAGTCAAGGAATTGTATATTAACCAAAAAAAGTGAAATAACAAATAATTATTGGCGTATCTTTGTGGTTAATACAATTTCTTAACTATACGCCTTTTTCAGTCGTTCAGTTTTCCAAATTAAATTTTTTTTAATTTCATCCTTTTTAAAGAAAAATATTTTTAATAAGAGCACTCCATGTATTTGAGTTTATAAAGATCAAGCGTCTGGCGAACTATTGGGAGTTAAAAACATGCGGTTACGTCAACAATGTTGCCCGACCAATACGTAACAGTCCGTACGGTGTTGTACTATCTTCCATAAAAGCATATGGCAGAAGAAAACATATCGCAGAAGATGGTGGCCATCTTTGATATATTCGAAGGACTTTTCAATAAAACTATTTTATTTGTACACATATTCAACTGATTAAAGATTTCTATTGCAAACGACGTTGACCGTACGTCATAGAATCGCTGTATCAAATTCTGTTGAGTAATTTTCAGCCGTTTTCGAGAATATACCGGATAACGTAATCGCTCGTCTCCGTGAAATGCATAACTTTCGTCTTTTTACGCTAGCGAAGAGTCGAGAGTTAAAAATGGCGGCTTTAATTTTACTTCGGCGCCATTAAAAAAATAAATTATTAAAAAAAGCCGATGACCATCAATGATGAGTCACTGTTATTAAACTTGAGTAACCCGTTTGGTTCTTTTATTTCCGGTGCATGGTTTTTACGGGAGAGCATCCATCGCCAAACGTCTCAAGAAATAATTAGTTACTCTTCTGCCGGCCATATCTTTCTCTTTATATATTAATATTTCTCGCCAATTTTTTGTTAATAAGACTCTCGGATATATGTAAAAGTTTTCACCCTTTTTAATAAAAAAAAAAAGAGGATTTCATTTCTTTTCATAGTTGTTGTGGATAAAAAAAATCAATATTTGACGGGGTTCGTGAAATGCCCTATCGACCCTCTTAAAGCATGTAAAACTTGTGTGTCGACTGGAATTCGCAGCTTGGTAAAGGTAGTAAAATTTTTCTTCCGCAAGACGAAAGGCCAAATTCCGGCACCGACAAGTACTCCTTAGGAATTTCTGAAAGTTTGAATCAAAACGGAGATTGAACTCGTCGCATCCTCCGCTTACAATACACAATATTTCCACCACCGAAGTATGAGAGCTCAACAGGAATGTAAGAATTCATCGCTGATGGCGAGTCTCGCGTAGTTTGAATTCGCGACGAAATACGATTACGTAGACAGACAGAAGTACCCAGCATTACATATATACAACTCCACTTGAAAGTCAACAAGAAAATGTCTAATCATTTTTTTTCTCCATTTTTGAAAACATTTTTGATAGAATTGTTACTAAAATAGCATTTGATCTCCGCACAATCCGAGTTTCGTAACTGGCAAAGCTCGTCTAGCTTTTGCGATAAAACTCTCGAACGATGATATTAACATGACGATAAATCGTCAAAAAGAACACAGAGTGAAAAAAAAGTGTGGTAGACCGTACGAATATCTCGACAAGAACGGTGGAGCGAGAGTTGGGAGTAGCAAACAGAGTTTATCCAGTCGGCCGTTAGAATCCAAAGGAAAAAAAAATCAGGCAGGCTTTGGGCGTAGATAAGAGGGACGTCTTCCCTCGCGAAGCCCACAACGGCCGCCTAACGCCATACAAAACAACAATCGCTCTGCGCTGTAGCGTTTTCCTTTTAGAAAATCTTCCGAGAATGATGCCAGTGGTACTACGACTATGAGAACGTGGAATTGGAAGAAAATATGAAAATGGAACAAAAATAATGCAAAGGCAAATGAAACCTCGAGAAATCTAGAACGGGAGAATAGACAAAAAAAAAAAGAAATAAAAAAACGGAAAGGAAAAGATGAAACTAAACGCAACGCGGCGTGAGGGAATGGATGCAAAGCGGCGATTGTGGAGGAAGAGGGTTTTTCCTTCAAGGAACGGAATGTAAATGTCACGCGACGTTCGAGAAAAGTGCCCCGTTGGGATAACACAGGCGAAGAAGACCTCTTTCTGCACTCGCTAATTAGGTCTCGTCGCAAAGTTGAGACATCGACCACGACGGGAACGGAGGAAGGTTACGACCAAAGCTTCGCGAAGCATGAATATAAAATGACAATGTTAAGCGGACTTCGGTTCTGTTTCGAGACACTTGTTCGGTTGAAAAATGAAGTACGAGACCTTACGAACGATTTCAATGTGTTCACGGTTGATGATTATTCATTCTTTTGCTTCATTTCTATCTTTGACCTGCGTAAAGAATGAAATAACAACAGTTTTACAAAAATGTAACTCCCGACTGGAAAAAGAGTGTAGTCAAGCAATTCTATACACAAATAAGAGTGAAATAATAAATAATTATGCGCATATTATAGTCGGAAGATTTTCCCACTTAATGATGAAGAAATCGCTCAATCGCTCGCTTATTTGCTTATATGCAAATAATCATTTGCTATTTCACTCTTTTTGGTTAATACAATTCCTCAACTACACTCCTGTTACAGTCTGGAGTTTTCAAAACTGTAATGTTTTTAATGTTATTTGCTCATTTTCCAGTAAGACTCTCAATGCATGTATCTTCTCATTAAAAAAAAAAAGTCTTTATACACGGAGAGAATTATTGAGCAATGGTCTCCAAAAAAATATGGCAATAATACCTAAACAACATAGTAAACTGAACACGAAGCGGTACTATAGGAAATTTTACCATACTGCTGGGAGAAATGTTTCATGCGCGTATCCTTTGTAATTTGGGAACTGTTCCCATACATCTCTGTGTCTATACGACACTGGCTATTGTAATTCTCAAGTTATATATAACGAATTACAAAAAAACATCAGAGTGCCGTTTCATGAATCGATTACCATACGAAATTGGGGAACCATCGCCATACTGTTCTCTCCGTGTCTGTTTCGAGTGTTTCAGAAAAATTAATGCTCAAATATACTAAAAACAACAAACATGGATATTAAATAAAAACAATTTTCAAGAACCACCGATTTTTCAGTGGTTATAAAATCGTTAAACTTAAAAGACAGCGTGACCTCTGTAAATTAATTTAGACTTATTGAGAACGTAACGAACGCGTGTTTGAATTGATGCAAGTCGACCCTTTACTGTCCACTCACTCTTTGACTCAGAAATGAGTGAAAAATGATAATAATTTTTCATCAAAAGGAGTGCCAATCCATTGTGAAACTTGTTGCTCTCGATGCGTGGCATAAAATCAGATAAATCGAACACATTCTCACGGGTCGTTAACTTTGACGTGCTGCACTATACATCCCCGAGACGCCAGTGTTATGTCGAGTATTTATTAATGAGAATTTATTACTCACGATGAGACAACGTGCCCAGCAAACGGCGGTAATCTAAAGCGATCTTACGAGTTTTTCGAGTGATTGCTCGCAATCGTACCCCCGGCCTCTTGATTATTTGCGGGTTCGTTGGAAACTCGAGTGTCGTCGCGACCCAAGCTTTATTATCGCTTTTATAGCTGATGCATAACGTCTCGACATTCGTTTCATACATTTTTAAGACATGTTGACGAGAACGTCACTCGGCACATATGTATTATTAACGAGTAATTGTGCTCAATATTTTTAAATTATTCCTAGATCTAAAGAACATTTCGCGCTCCAAACAAACTTGCAAAGACATACATGGTTTTTTTTTAAAGCTTGTGCGAGATAATACGAGACTGAGCGGATTAGTGGAGGAGCGAAGAGTTAAATATATGTTGCACGGACATGGATATTCATGATAATAAGTGTATCGAAATAAACTTTATTAAAAAACTCTCAAATATAAGAAACAGTTTGAGAGAAAAACAATGCGTGTGGTTGCGGAACGGTGCGACCTCGTTGGATAGTCGGAGCTAACTGGCCTTCATGGGCGATACAAAAGAATAGCGAGCTGCCGACCGGCGAGAAAAATACAGATATAATTCGGTATATTTTGATGGGTGTCAGTGCCCCGAGACCGATAATCCGAGCCTGTAATTCGCTCGGACTTTTCTCCACGCTAGGCGACGCGCTTTAGCTACGAAATCCCGAACAAAGTTTAAAAAAGTAGATTAATTGTTTCAGACTATGCAATAATCTATCATTTTTCAACATTTCTTTCAAGAAGACGTTGTTATTGCAGTCACCATAGACAGACATATATATAATTCTTTCATTCTTTAATCAGTACTAATATATTTAAATAATAATAATATTTAATTTTTGTTTAATTGAATATTAAATTCAATATAAATTAAATAATAATAATAAAATAAATGTGTTTCTTTGATATTTATTGAAACTGTACAAAAGATATACATTCAAAAAACATGTCGTCCGCAGAAGGTCGGTTAGCTCGTACGCGGATAAGATTAATGCGAATACCAAAATCTAACATTTTATCACATAGCGAGGGTTATATCCCCCTATACATATTACTCGTTGCATTATTCTATTACCAGAAAATTCCAAAGTCTAGTCAAGAATTTCAATTATTTTAGCTTCCGTCGCACTCTGTATCCATTCTTTAATTATGCCTATACTTCTTATGTTCTTATTCCGCCATCCTTTCTTCTCACTGCATTCCTTCTCACCTCTCTCTGATTCTCGACAAAATCAAACAGTTTATTCAGTATATAGTATTTTAATAATAGCCAACAATATGTCTTCCTCACATCCATCTCCTCACTTGTAGTGTACAGATTTTCCGTGGGAAACCTTCTATTTGTTTCATACATTACTTTTAATACTCTCCGATTTAAGCTCTCTCGGGCTTTCATCGCCGTTGAAGACGGTCCTCCCCATCCCACGATCCCATAGCTTCATACCGACACAAACAACGATCTATATATTAATTTTAGCATATCCATTCGTACATAATCTCTCGCTTTTCTAATCAGGTACACAATATATCTTCATTTTTTAAACACGTTGTTGATATCACTTCTCCATCGCATGTGTCTATCGACTATTATTCCTAAGTCCATTACCGACTCAGCATTTTTTATTACAATAGTACCCCTATCTTGCTCACCGATTCCTGTTCGGAGTTTCACTTTTGTCACACTCCGCACACTGTCTACATAGCATCCGAAGGTCATACATTTCGTTTTTCCGACATTCAACGTTAATTTATTGTCCACGAACCATTGTAATATTCCCCTACTGTTTATCTTTACTCTGTTTAACAGTGCGTCCCACGCGTCCTCGGGATACAACACGGTATCGTCCGTGGAACCCACAATATGTCCGCCCGTATCAATTTTAATCAAATCATTGATATATATTGTAACGAATATAGTTGACTAACTAACGAATGTAGCTGCATGTTTATTAAGACACACGATATTAGTTAGTTTGACAATAGACAAACGAACGGACGATCGATATGATATCGATCGTCACGACAAGAGAGTCTGGACGGGACTTTAAAAGCGAGCAGACGTGTGACGTTTCGTGATCGGGATAATTAACATTTATCATTAGTAATAATATCCGCCCCAAAACCAAATACGCGTGTTATTCATTCGCTCGGTCGTTACAATATTATGAAAAGCAAGTGGTCCAAGGATCGTGGCCTGCGGAACTCCGAAATTCGTTGCCAGGCTGTCACTCTCCATGCTATTTACCGCTACCTACCGATTGTGGCTTATCGCTAAGATACGATTCTATTACTGCGTGACTTGCTCCCCTTTTATTTATTTAACTTACATTTAATAAATTACATAGGTTAGGTAGTTTCCCGATATTCCGCCGTATACCCTTTTCGAGTTTTTACGGTTCCCCCCCTTTAACACTTCCTACTCGCACTCACCTAATCTACCTAACCTTTCCTGTGCATCCGCAGCCGACTTAGCTACACTGTACCGCATTTGCCGACGATACGGGAAAACTGCGGAAAACCCGTGCTGGTACAGACGGCCATATGCTTCTGATTCCCCGCTGTATACACGAAAGTTTTTACTCAAGTGCAGACAAGAAGGCCTCAGAAAAACTGGCCTCCCGCTCAATGATTGATGCACCAGCCCGTGCGCGGCTAAGCGGTCACCGATCCAAGTACTGGCCGCTACCAAAGTTGCTTGACTTGGGTGATCGCCGAATCCGTGCACCGACCGTGCATCTACCGCTGTCGGTAATAAATTAAATATTAAATTTAATTGGTAATTAAAAAATCTAACGTTTTATGGAAATTAATATGGCCAACTAACTCAATTACGAGTACAATAGAACATCCTGGAACTGTCGATGGTTCCGTTCATTTGTACCTTTACGGAAGTAACGTCGAAACGAAAAGATCCGTCGGTGGTCGATGCGTCAAGAGGGAACTCTCACAAATACGGAAATTGGCCACGAATTTTTTTTCGTATATAAATCTGTAGGAAAATTAGGCCCTGATGCAGTAGTATTGCCAGGGCAATTCTCAATTCTGGCTTTAAGCCAAACGTTCTTGAAATCCGGCGCGGAGGCGCAGACCTGCTCCATCGCTGGCCAGTCTGCGAACAGAATCCTCCTTTCCCGCTCACTCTTTTGTCTTTCTCGCTTTCCATTCCTTTTTTTATTCCTACTTAAGTATACTGCAGTCCATGCTATCTTTATTTCTACTAGCAGGTAAAACTCCATATCGCGACAGAAATAATGAACGAACAATAGAAAAAGGAGGACAAATGGTGTTTTTTAACGGAATGGAAAAAAAAGATGGTTGTGCAGAGGAAAATGTCAGACTGGAGGTACAAACATAAACGGAGGGTTAAAGGTCATACTGCTACAGTGAAATAACGCATCAAGCTGGGAATTTGCTGCAAAAGAAATAAGAAACTCTATAATCATTGTACAATGACGCCGGTAGACGGAACACTTTGCTGAGAATTGAAGAAGAATTCAAATGATGAATACGGTCGATTGATAAGAATTTTTTTAGTAACATTTCTTTTCCGAAGAAAGATTTAGTGCTTTCCAAAGAAATGAGTAATAATGTCAAACTAAGTCTTCATATATCTCGTTTCTTACGTAAAAAAAAAGTTTCATACTAATTTTTAACTCCTTATTGCCTACCAGGGCAACAAACAAATTTACTGCGTTTTACTGAACTCTGTGATTTTTCCCGTTATCGTTGCCATGCATGTTTGTCGAAACAGCTTATTATGTCTTAACAGAAGTTGGTATATTAGTTCTGTCAATCATGACATGTGTTTTAGACGATAACTTATGAATATTAAGCGTGAACTCGCAGAGATAAAGAACTTTTAAAAACCAAACAAACCTTTATTTTGATATATCGAAATGTCATCGGCGTTTTTCACTCCATAATCTGCAAGTTACGAATCGGGAGTCGGTATGTAACTTACAGTCGCGAGATTCCGACACTTAATGATGAATAAATCTCCCGACTTCAATGTACGAATAGTTATTCCACTTTTCATCCACTTCCACTTCCATTTCTTATTTCACTTTTTTTTATCTCTCTTGATTTTAACTCGGAAGATTAAAAAAATGGAATTTTTTTTTACATAGACGTAATGGTGATACACCGTTTTAGCGTTCTTTTAATTATGATCTGAACCCCGGTAAAAGTCAAAACGTTGGAAAATATCATTATTATGTAGAAAATGAAAAAATAACGAACCCTGGCGGGCAATGCCAGTTGCTGTGTAGTCAAGTGAGATTATTGAATTCAGATTACCAACGTGTATTTTTTCTACATTGACACTACATTTTCTACATCTACTTAGCGTCGAGACGCTACCGCGTCTCTTGATTTCCAAAGTAAGTATTAGACAGAACCTTGCATTCGTTCGTCAGCTGGATCGTTATCGTTGTTTAATATTGCAAAAAATCGTTAACCAGTATTATCGGGTAACATCGAGTAAACTAGTAAATTCTGCTTTATTCCGTAATATTAAAAATAAGTGGTTGCTGTTCACTTTTTAGCGGAGAACGTTGATATATGCTAATCGACATACGAACATTTGTATCTATTTATGATTTTTCTGGTAATTTTACTTTGTAACTAAGACATTAAGGCATTTGCTATGCTATTTTCCCTTAGTTTACTTTCATTAGTCCATTTTCCCCGTTTTTGGACATTTTTTTAAAACAATTTTCAATGTGCAACAAAGACAGAAGGGAAATAATTATTGTGACTTCGGAATTGTTCGCGACCGGAACTATCGAGACTCTTCAACCGTATTCCCTATTTTGAACTTTGACTTTTATAGCAAACTTCTGCCGTAAAAAACGTGAATTTCATTTCCATATATCCATGATGATTCACGAACAGAGCAGGAGCTTTTTGACGGATATTGTCCATTGTCTCCTTCATTCTGTCAGCGTCAGTTTCGCGTCACGAAATGCTTCGTAACCGAGCGCAAGATGATAGCTGCCGGGACGAAGGAACAATGGGGCTCCTTCGTAAGACGAACGGGGTTGGCATACCGGAAAAGCTCGAGAAAAGAGCAGAAGTGAAAAATTCTCTCGTTTTCCCCCGGTTTAAGATCCGGCACGCCAGGTACTCGCTAGGATAAACGATATAATCCAGTTTGCGAAGCATCGGGACGGGGGTTTCTGTTCGCTTGGCAAATTGTTTCGGTTACCGGGTCTGAAGAAAACTCGTTGTTTTTATTATTTTCCGGTTGAAAGCATCGGATCTGTTATGTCTCGTCTTTTACTTTCCCCAATTGCACTGAGCAATGAATTGTAAAAGAAGAACGAAGCAATGCAGAAACAGCTGTAAGATATATAATGGCACATTGAAGACGCATATTTTGAGGGTACTTATCAGTAAATTCCATGCGCGAATTTTTAAGCTTCAATTCAGTTTTGCACAATTTTGCGATGCTTTCATTGTGCAAATGGCTTAATGAAATATTTTGTAATGTTAAGTAAGTTGCACCGCTTTTAGTGTCCGGCAGACAGGAAACTCGGCAAGGATACTGAATATTCATCTTACAGACCTGCCGCGTACATAAAGCGGGAACTACAAACTCCAGCATTACAAAGTTACACCTTTGCCTTAGCATGTATAACCGTGTAAGAGAGTTTGGCCGTTGTTCCTTTAACCAACAGGACTACACTATGATTCTTGGTTAAATTCGCTTGCGCTCGTCCAAAAGGAACAGCATTTGTCAAATCGTCATAAAAATGTTGCTTCATTGTAGAGGAAAGTTCGTTTTCACGAAAAAAGTTCGCTGTACATAATTTTAGTGGAATCGCGGGTCAGAATATTCCGAAACATCGGAAAATCATGTTTGGGAAAATGACTGCGTAGAAAGTGTTTTTAAACTGATATAACTTAAAAACGTTCTTAGTTATTGAGCTGAAATGTCGAAGGCATGTAGACGGATCAATCCGCATTGATTGTTTTATTTCTTAAAATACTTGCAATCCTCAAGATTTCACGCGGTTTAAAATTTTTTCGATAATCTCTATTGACACGATAATTCATATAATTTTTTAATTACGGGGTAAAATTTTTACACAAATGGACTTATTGATCGGTGATTCTAATTAAAGTTGGTGGGTTTCGATCAACCCATCCAAAATTTATGTGATGTTGTTTTTCTTTTATAAAAAAAATTGCTATAACTTTTCTATATTGAACAAATTGAGAGCTAATAGCGCTCATAGGCTAATAGCGCACAATGTTAATTAGAGTTAATGGACTGTACTGATTGAATTTTGCGATGGTCGGTAAAATGTATGGGAAGGAGTATACCAGAATCCGTAAATTTAACGCCTCAATTGAAACGTCTGTAGCGACAACAATTCACTCTGTAGAACCAGTCCGGCTGACCGACCTCTGTAGAGGACAACTTGGAAATGCGATAAGCCAAATTGAAATTTGTCACGTTTATTGCGGGGGCAAAATTCATAATTTCATTCAAATTTCAGCGAAATAGGCGCAATAGTTCCTTTTTTTATTAAAAAAAATATTTTTCCTTTTATTGTCATTTGCAAAATTTCCTTTCCGAAAAAACGAAAAATTGATTTAAAATTGATTCAAACGCAACCAACAACAGAAACGACAGGTTTTTCATTGTTTCACTCTCTGACAGAGTGCATTTATAATCGACAATTAAAAGAATTGAGGAAGCTGTGTGAAAATTTTATTTACATCTTTTTTTTTTACGATCGACAGTCTTTTTCAGTTCAACATGCCATAAGGGAGTCGCGCAATAAAATTTTACAATACAAATTTCAATTCGACTTCGTTTGTGAAACAGTAAAATCGGTCAGTAAATTTGCATACTCGTGTAAATGATGATGTGCATTCAGATAATTTGCGCGTTCGGATAGTCGAAAATATCATTTAGGTCATTTGCTAAGAATGTGCAAGTATGTGTGCGGGTGGGGCGAGATATTCGAGTTGTGTTGCATCAGCAGACGTTGTAACCTCCTAAAATTATTCTTTGAGGAAATTTCATGATTGACGGCTCAGTGAGCTCCTGAAATTACTGCCGTAATACAATACGTAAATTAGGTGTACAGATTGCATACATACGTCGTTGCAATTCAAATTCAAACAAAGATTTTCGATACACGAGGCAGTAATAGTCCCTCGTCTATGGCGTTGCCGATAAATCCATTTTACTACAAAAAAAAAACGAAACCTTGGCTTACAATTGAAACTCAACGTCGTAAAATTCTCTGGATTATTCAGTTTTCGCGGGAAACGAGAACAAACCTTCCTAAATTCAACTGTTGGGATGGAAAGGACATGGTTCGCTCTGAAAGCATCTCTGGAGAACGGCGAATAAAGTCCAATGAATTTTCCATCCCGCAGCGCTACAAACGTATTCTAAAGGTGTTGAATGACTAAAGCGTCTGTAAACTCCTATCTACTGTAGAGTTTATCGATTGTCGAAACTTCGTGAATTTGTCATGAAACCGGGATTTGTAATCTTTCGGTACCCTCTCCCGGTCGTTACTAGTAATGAAGTCAGAGAGGGGCCAATGTGAGGGAACGAGCGCGACATCGAACGAGTCCACCTTATTTTTCACTCCATTAATGTTACACCGATGAATCGACGGAGGATCGACGATCGTCGCCTGACCCTCTTCAATTTACAACGTCGCGGTGTGACATTATTCACGGCAGGAGCAGATTTTTGAATTCACATTCTCAATTCGTATTTGCTTCATCGTTTGACCTTTTTACAGCAATTTGACAGGGGGAAGTAATTTTATACAGACAGTAAGGCAAAAAGACGGGCGTTATGCATTTCACTAAGATCAGTCGATAAAAGTGATATTCGTTGTGTGTTATGTTCTTGAAAACGGTAAACAATGACTTAATAGCACTTGACACATCGGTACTTCAATCGATTGTGCACTATTTGAGAAAATAACTAACGTTTCAGTATAAATTCTTAATGATAATGACGATTTGGCAAAGCAGCTAATTTGTCCAAATCAAAATGGAACATTATAATCAACTGTTTTATATTTCCTCTTTTTTTTTAATGACATAACAAAATGTTTGTTACAATATATCGAACTGTGGCCGATTTTTTTTCCGTAATATTCTACGACTCACTTCAGACTGCGTACAGCAGACGAAGCTACGATTTCTATCTACAATATCTCCATCAAACTTACTTATCGTATAGTATACCTCAACTGTACCCTAACTTAACGGTGATCCCAACTGTGCGAATTAATATTTTGCATCGTTTAGCTATATGCTATGAATCGTTTATTATTATTTATTTTTTTAGATTAATTAATTCTGTTTGGTTTTTTTTTACTCTACACGGCATGCAATACAAAATGCAAAATATTTGCATTCGTAAATGCAACAGTTTTGTTGCATTTTACGAAATATACAACCCTCGAGAAAAAAAGGGATGTAATGAAGAAATGGTATTAACGGCAAAGTATATATATATGGTATAGTCGGAAAATTCTAGCGCTCAATTTCGAATAAATCTCATTAAAATAGAGGCTCATCAGAAATAGCGTGCACATTTTTTACTCAGACATGTGTTGCCGTCTGGGAGCTATTTTTAATCGTAATTGGACGTAAAAAAGAAACAAGTTTTCACTCGAACTCGAGTTTGGACGCAGTTTCGAATATTAAAATTGCAGAAATAAATAGATGAAAAAAAAAACTCTTCGAGAGTCCTACGCATTACCGTAGAAAATCAAATTAACTCTTAGCGGACATCCTTCCTTCGCTGAAAGAATATGTCAGTGGGTCTGCGTGAGCGCGAAAGAGATCGAAGCAGAAGAAGGAAAGCCGCGTGGGGGAATAGGAAGAGTCTCTCGCAAAGTTTCCAATCCCGTCGGGCGGTATGATAAAAACGTCGTTCCCCCGTGGACCAGCCCGTGAATACAAATTAACATCTCGATGCAAATTCTACGATGATATTATTAAAATGAGTCCTTGGCTCTTCGTTGCATGTTGCAGTTCTTGCAGTACCTTCCGCTCGCCGAGACTGCGGTTCTCACTTCGCATCTCGCTTTACTTCCATTATCCTTTCACCAGAGTCGCAACTTTAAACTTTACTATTAATCCATTTTCAAACGTAGAAGACGTTCTTTCGCAGCTCGACCTTCATTGGGGTGTCAATTTTGTGAAAAATTAATATTTTTCTTTCCTCGTAAAATACTTTGGTTTCTCGGTAAAAAACAGTTTGAGATTATCGTAATAATATGTTCGAAATGTTTCAAAACATCCAAAAATCATATTTAGAAGAATCGTCCGGCGTGCATGTGTACTAAAAAGCTTGTTAACAAGACAGCTGTGGAAAATTTCGAGGAAGAGAGCTGAAATTTATTACGCAAGGCGCGTCACCATCAAAGTTATTGCTATTCGATTCGGCAAAAATCGGTTACGCATTCGAAAGTTATAAATATTTAAGAATTTTTGTTTTTTAAAAAAATAATTTTACGCACTTCCGTTGGCGTATTTTCAAGCAACCGACCAGAAATTTTGCATGTGCATCAAGCAGCCATAAGGTTTGATTAGTATTCAATTTGTTCTGAATCGGCATACAGACGCAAACATTATGAATTATTCATTTCGGTTGTAAAAAAAATATCGTTTCGCTGTCAATTCCACATTTTCCATTTTTTTTTATTGAAGTTTAGTATATAAGTGTTTCTCCCACATTAAATACTTAGCATTAATTTAGCATCAATCGATATGTTAGTTTAAATTTCATTAAATTTCAGATTTACCGAAGAACCGATGAAGTAGTTTCACCTTCAGTGAACGTCTACGTACCGAGTTAAAAATCTTATGACTCGATGACTGATATAAATGAAACGTTAACGAATTGTAAAACGCCACTTGGCGAAGACTCCAATTGATTTTTTTTATCTTTTCCATTTATGGATAAAAAAACCCTGAAATTGAAAAACGTTCATATTGCTTCTTCATTAACTTCTCTTACCCACTAAGTTTTCTCTATCATGAAATCAACTATTTACGGACGATCCTTTCATATATATAGTAGAAGTTTTGTGAGTGAAGGAAAATGATGAAGATCCATTGTGAAGATTTTCAATTTTCTGCGGTTTTGTAACGATGTCGATATACGTGATCGTAAGCAACATGTCTGTTAAAGTGTAAGTGTTTCTAAGTGTGTATGTATGTGTACTACATGATTATGATCCTGACGGACGTAATCAGAAACCCTATCGTTGTTGCTTCGGTATAGAATACGATATACTACATCTCACTCATAGTAGACTTGTACCGTACAGAACGATTGCGAGAGTTTTCTACCGGCTGGCTGACTAGTATCTACCTTGAGGGTCCATTCCTCGCCAGCTGGAATTAAATTCTGGGCCGTCGGTTCGTTATCCAGGAACGTGTCTCGCTTTCACTTCGAGAGTACATCCCTCTTTCGTTCGCAAGCTTTCGCCAGTTCGCTTGGTTTGCTTGCTTTCCTCTGCCAGCGCACCAACACCATTGGGTACCTTCCGTTTTTCCAACTATATACATTATACACTCTTCGCTATTCCGGTGCTATGTGTACGAGTAGCTCGGCTATTTCGTGCCTCCAACCCTCTTTCTCTCTCGATCGTGAGAAAGCGACTCAGTTGCGCTCTGATTCGCGTATCGAACCCTCTCGTGTGTACATACCCTTATCGACTATCCTCCAGCGTATAGTATACTCGAGGGGAAATGAAATTGTAACGTTACCTCGGCCCTTTCTTCCCCCGCGTCTTCGCTACATCTTCGCTGCTAAAACGTGGGCCGCCTCTTCGCTGTGTCATTTTTCTTTATCAAATTCATTGATATTTTCCAGCGTATTTTTACCTGCCGATGGCCTGTAGCGCATAAGTGCGTTTCATTGCGATCTGCTCATCGAGGTGATTTTCGTTGTGCCCTATTTTCTCGATAATGGAAAAAAACTAGTTAATGGGATTTGGCACATCGATACTTAGATCGATGGCCAATGTTTTCTTTTTTTATAACTAACTAGACTAACTATAAATCCATTTTTATGAAACAGCTAGTTCGTCCATATCGAAATAAAACACATCGAAAAAAAATACTAGTTGGGAAGTCGAAGGAACTAATAATTGTTTTGTACCACCCATTTTTTCAAAAAAAGCTAAAATACAAATAATTTTGCAAAAATGAAAACACTCGCGCGTGAAAAAGGAGTATAATGAAGAAATTATATTAACAGAAAAGGGTGAAATAATAATAGTACATTACGATACGAGTGCGAAGAAATTTTTTCCAACGAGTGTGAGTTTGCAGCACGAGCCGAAGGCGAGTGTTGCAATCACACGAGTTGAGAAAAAATTTCTCGCACGAGTTCTATACGACATTTTATGTCACGAGTGTGCGAGTGTGCTTCCGGAACGGAAGCGTGCGAGAAGTCGGCACTTCTCGCACTCGTGATATAAAATGTCGAATGGCACTCGTGCGAGAAACTTTTTCTCAACTCGTGTAATTGCAACACTCGCCTTCGGCTCGTGCTGCAAACTCACACTCGTTGGACAAAATTTCTCGCACGAGTGCCATACGACATTTTATGTCACGAGTGTGCGAGTGTGCTTCCGGAACGGAAGCGTGCGAGAAGTCGGCACTTCTCGCACTCGTGATATAAAATGTCGTATGGCACTCGTGCGAGAAACTTTTTCTCAACTCGTGTGATTGCAACACTCGCCTTCGGCTCGTGCTGCAAACTCACACTCGTTGGAAAAAATTTCCTCGCACTCGTATCGTAATGTACTATTATGCTACTCCGTGCGAGAAGTGTGACTTCTCGCACGGAGTAAGATACCCGTGCGAGAAACTTTCTCAACTCGTATCGTAATGTACTATTCTGTAACGCGTGCATAAGAAGTGCTACTTTTCGTGCCTGCCGAGAGTGGCGTAAGTGGCGCGTTGTAGCCAGCCGTACTGTAATGTCGCGGCGCATGCGCACATCAGCCTGATTTTACTTCTCACACTCTTCCGGGACGGAACCGTGCGAGAAGTCAGTACTTCTCACACGCATTTTGGTACTTCTCGCATGCTGTGGTGGCGCCATAATTGGAGGGCACGACAGTAGCACTCCTCCTGCACTTGTAACAAAAAGCATCATGCGATAGTTGTACGACAAAGCGGACTTCCCGCGGAAGAAACACTCCGCTTCGCCTCGTGTCCTAGTAGCGCTCGATCCGGCTCGTGCGGCTACTTCCCAACGTTCGCCGTAAAGTCCGCCTTCTCGAACTAGTATCGCAAAATACTAATTCGCTTATTATAATCTGGAAATTGCTAAAGTCAATCATTAATGTATGTTCCGAATAATAATTTGTCATTTCATTATACATTACGTGATATGCATTTTTTAATTTTTTTAAATAATTTTTTTAGAATACCAAGTCCCATCGTTCAGCATACAAGCTAAAAAAAAACACCATATTAAAACCATTTATTTTTGCAATTTTTTATCATAATAATGTGCCTGAAGTCTTTATTTTAACAACATTATTATTCGAGTATAAGTTTAGTGCTACAAAGAACTGTCAAACTTTTGACGATGCATTATCTCGAATTCCAAGTAATTCACAATGTTCCTCCGAAACGGATCTCTTCGAGGTTCTCTTTAGTTTGGTACGAACAGATCTAATCATAGCGTTTCCGTTGCTTCCGTTGCTACACCGCGTTCACGAAAGAGGGGCGCGCCAAACCTCTCATCATTCACGATCTTTCACCCCAATTATTCGTGCCATTATATAGCACTCAACGCGACCTACTTTCCGCCGCATTTGATACTCGGATATTTATATGAATTTATATGAAAATTTTGCTTTGCCAACGACAATCTTGTGGCTGTGCGTTGCAATCGGAATATTAAAGTAACGTTTGAGGTCGTACTATGTTATTTCATTCTTAATCTTATTCAGATTTAAGTTTACAGTTTCACGTACAACCTTCACAATTTGAATGATTTCATGATTTCAATTTTATTTTAGTGCTATTTTTCAACATTACGAATACTGCGCAGTTACAAATACTTCTTGCCCCTTTTGTTCAGAAACGAGTACCCGTATTTAAAATCATTTTAGAAGCTTTTTAGTGCGAGGTAACATATACGCTAAAATCAATTGGTAACGAGATATTTGCGGAAAACTGACATATTGTTATTTTTTTTTCGGAATTATCGATTTACCGTGTTTTACTAGTCGATTAAAACAGATTAAAACAATTTCCAACAATTATCTTTTTTCTTTTGGGCTACCGATGACCGAGCAAGTCCTCCAATTCACGTATTTTCTATCGCCTGTCCTCGACAGTCTACAGTATTTTTTTTCCTCTCATTCATCGACTTATCTGCTTCCGCCCCGTCGGGGTAAACAAACTTTTCTCGAATCCTCTCGCGTTTCTCAGATCGTGTCTCTCTCACCGATCCTCGTCTTTGGATCGTTGCGAATGTCGCGCGATCGTTTTCTTACCAACTTTTTCCTCAAAGGGAGAGTCAGTCGTGAACTCAACGTGCCGGATCTTATCCGTTCGGGGCGGTATAGAGATATACACTTACTGCACGCTATACAGTAGTAGGTGTAGGGTTGTACCCGAGCCTCGAGGGACTCGAATAACTCACTCGACGAGAGCTATCCGGAAATGAGTGAGCCCCCAGTCGGTCGCTTATACCTTCGAGTTGCGGCCCTCTCCCCCTGATAAGAATCTTTAGCGGGGATGGATTGATAAGACGAGACGAAAGATGTTACTGAGGGCTTTCGCAACAGACACTCTTATCTGTTTACTCGCACTCACCTCGTTTTTTTTTTTGCGCAACGACGAAATCTCGTATCCTAACTCGCGTTTCATTGCATTTTTCCAACCTGTTTTTCGAACTTTTTTTTTATCGAATTTTTTTTTGCATCGTGCAATTTCTGGACTGCAAAAAAAATGTAATTTTTGTACGATTCGTGAACGACAAGATATTTTTGTTTACGTACTGCGGTCGAAACAATTCATATGACATTGTTTAGAAAAATATTCTCGTCTAACCCTGCCTTCGTTCCCAGTTTTATCGTGCTGACTCTTTCCTTCTCTTTATCGCCTAGGTGATACGATACATCGCGTTGCGCGATGCTTCATAAACTGAAAACAAACGTATCGGGTACTTCGAGACACGAGATTATCCGGCGCATGGAAAGGATCTTATTACCTTTCCTCGGGGAAATAAACATACGCTGTATCAGCAAAAAAATATTCTCATCAGCTTGTAAATCAACATGAGAACAGTTACGGGTTGACCACGACGATCACAGTGTTAAAAATTGGAACGATTTGTTACATAGTCTTTCGTGTACTGTGTATAGTTAAAAATTTCGACCAAGTCTCGCGGCATATAGAAAATCCTCGCAACGCTGAAGGCAGCAAAGGGGACCAGGGTAAGTAGAAACGCACAAAGTAAAGAAAGAATCGAAGATTTCACGTGGCGGGTTTGGACTAAATGCAATTGGAGCGCATACCATGAACAGTTATTCCTTAGAGCACTGTACTCACTGCATGAAACCTCCGGCCTTTTTTTCCGCGTGTGTTGCAACTAGCCTCGTTCATCGCTACTCGCGTAGATGGGATTGATCTCCCATTTATGGGTTAAAACAAAGAATCGGTCTGTGTCCCGAAGTAATTATTGGTCTGATAAACTACTATGTCTATGTGCGCATGACAACAGTCCAAAGGTGTAAAGCGCGTTAGTGTCCAAGAGCCGGTATCAGGATAAATACAAACTACTATAATAGTTCATGTCAGTAGCAGTAGTAGCACACGCACACGCTGTAATTACACGTACGTACGAGTAATTGTGTGCGCCAAAACAGTGCTGGAAAGCGTTACCGTTCCCGGGCACGTAGTCAAAATAGATTTTTTTATATAATGACACAGGTATCGATACATTTAAATATTTATGTGTTTCTCTATACATTTAAATGTCAATATATTTTGTCGATTTTGGTTTATATTTGAGCAGCTGGCCAGTTGCAGAATACGATTTTTCAGTTCTCGAACGGAACATTTTCGACGTCCTCTTGTATACGTGAAATTATATCTTTGGTTGCGCGAAGGAGCCACATTACTTGGATCCTTGGCTCCACACTGAGTCATTAAAATAATTCCCTCGGTTAGTGTCACCTCGTCTCTCAACCCGGCTTTCATCATGCATGATTCAAGTAACCCTTGGCGGTACTTCGTAACCTTTCCACGGAGCTTGCGCGAGACTCTCTAACGCTCTTGAGACGTCACCTCCGAGTTATTAAAGCAAATTTCGTTACCCGTCGTCATGAGTTCGCATTTATTTTGATTTTTTTTACGTGTTCAAACTCTTTAAAAATAATCGAAATATCGTGCCATAATCTATGGCTATTGGACCGTGAATTGGTCATAGTCGTTCTTGCGATATGGTCAAGTGAATCGGGTTTTAATTTAGAGGCCGATTCGGCGATTACAGGCGAACAAGCGCGTTTTTTTTTTATAGGCGAAAAAAATTCATATCATTAATCCCATACGACTGTTTTTTGGTAATAGTGTTCCGATCTTATAAAAAAGTCCTTCGGTCCAAATATTGACGATTGTAGAATAAGTTTAATATTTTATTAAGAAAAAATTTGAATAATGATTTAAAAAAAAATTTTACTGCTTACACATGTTGTTATGTTCGGATCTGGGAATTTTTGTTCACCTCAGTTCACACGAGGTTCTCGTTTCTCAAGCAGAAATGCATTGATGCGAAAAACGAGTTGTGATAAACCAATAAGTTCCTCTGTTTTAATCGTGCTGCAAAACTTTCGCGTTTATTCAGTATTCTACGAAAATTAGATGCAAAAGATCCTCTCTCTTTTGGAATTGCGAAGATATGAGAGTAGCGTGCTCCACTGCAAGTCTTACAATTTCTGCCGCGATTAATTATACGTAGTGCCTGAAACGACGAGCGTGAAACGAATACATCAAGAGGCGCGGTAGCGCCTCGACGCCAAGAACTGAAAAACGCTACTGTGAGTAACTTACGCCAATATACAGGAAGTGTATAGTGCGTTCAACTTTCGATCGATAGATCTTCGCAATAATACAACGAATCGAATTTTCATGGACACTTTTATAATGTAATTTTGGGTCAATCTTTCGAAAGAGCCTAGTTACCATTCAATTGGTTTAGCCTATTTTGAGATCTCGAGGTCGGGAATTTCACAGGGTCCAAACGATTATAAAGTGTCCTGTCCCCTATATATATGTCTGCGTCTACATCAGTTCATTGAAAAATTCGCGTGGTGGCGCGCTCGTCGCCACAGCGGGCTAGCTGTCAGCTGTTACATATTTTTGGTTAGATTTTTTGTTCGACAGTTTTTCCGAGTTTGTAGTAGGTATATGCATGATCGTCGGAATTTTAATCGGTGAAAAATTAAAATGCAGAGTTAGCGTAAAAGTAATCAGTGATTACATATTCTAATAAAAAATGTTCGAAACCTTTTACGTAACAATTAAAAAAAAAAAAGTTATAAAACTCTGCTGGTAAAAACAACGCTCAACAAAAAAGTATCAAATTTTCAAAAAAAAATAAAATTTCCCAAAAAATTTTTTCAAAAAAAAAAAAAAGGTACGCCAAGAACTGAAAAATACAGTTTACAAAAATTATTCAAAAAAATAAATTAAATAATACGGGCCAAGTTTAACAAAAACCATACTTGTATATGGCAATAACAATTGTCTTTTTGATGCAAAAAGAATTGTTGTAAATAATTGGCATTCCACTGCTAGCGGTTTATTGTGATGCTTGCAAACATTGGAAAGCCAATTATTTACAACAATTTTTTTTGCATCAAAAAGACAATTGTTATTGCCATATAGAAGTATGGTTTTTGTTAAACTTGGCCCGTATTATTTAATTTATTTTTTTGAATAATTTTTGTAAACTGTATTTTTCAGTTCTTGGCGTACCTTTTTTTTTTTTTTTGAAAAAAATTTTTGGGAATAAAAAGTTACTGTATAAAAATTGCACAGTGTTAACTCGATGTGCAAAGACGGCTTTGAAAAATAATCGGTAATAATTTTTCCATGACCACAACTGCCTTTTCTATTGGTCAATAGTTATTTACGTTTTGGCATTTTTTTCCATCCTTTCCAATTGCGAGTTCCGTATAGTGCACTATAGCCGAGTCAAACGAAGGAAGAATGTAGCGCTGAATCCGGTGTTGGTATACGCCAGTGTACTCACGGTCTTGGGATGGTCCGAGTCGCTGTATACACTCTCTTGGTGAACGGTAAATACCCTACACCCACACGAGCGTACCTTCGACCTTTGCACAGTATTAAAGATACTATGTGCCATATAGTTTACTCTCACATAGCGTACCCGGAGGAAGCCTCTATCTCATTCGTTCGACGTAATCCACAACGAAATACGGGCTTCGCCCGTTTCTTATAAAGCTCTTGAGACACGTTCGAGCCTTGGCTCCGAAGCTTCGTTAGTCTCTTACCCGCTCGGCTATCTTCTGACTCTACGTTTTTTTCTTTTTTTTTCCTATTCGATTCCCACTGCCGGAGCTCCGATACACTTGTGCGGAGCGAGGCAGTGAGCTAAGGCGGGCACAAGGAAATAAAGTTCGTTTTTTTATTCATCGTAGTTTAAACCTGTAACTGGAACATTCAGTTCGCAGAGTGGAGAAAAAATTGCTTCAGTCCTATTAACTTATTGGATGAACTTGGAACACTGCACTTGTGGAGACTCCAATTATTATAACATTAGCACTTTACTAATGTTAGTAATAGTAATTATCATGATATAATAATATTTACTAAAGCTATTGTATCTTATTAGACTTATTAGTTACGTATGTCATGCCATATCCAACTCCTTTTGGAGAAGCCATGACATTTACTTCACATTTAAGACCAGGGTGCAAAAGCAGGAAATTTTACTGCACAATAGGATTGTTTTACAATCAATGGATGATCTAAAACAATTACAATTATAATATGACACAACATATTGATGCGGAAATCTGAGGAAAGTATCGAGTGACCGTCGCTCACAACCACCGAAAACTTTCAGCTGAACGATTTTGTATCGCAGTACCTTCCACGTAGGAATGAGAATGGAATGGCGAGTGGAATTTCAAAGTTTTGGCACGTTGAGCTAAGTAAGTAGATGTGGCAGAGAGTTGTCAGACCGGGGAGTAAGGCAAGGACGACGGCCGGACGGGTTGAGTGTAGCTGAAGCTCCAGCTGTGGTCGTCTAGTGGTCAGTGTCTAGATTGCAGACCTTCCCCGGTTGGACGTTGCCGAGGCTCTGTCGAGTGGAGTCTCCCAAGCGCAGAACCGAGAGAGGCGAGATGTAGAAAGAGATTTCCGAAGTCGCCTCGCGGGCTGATTGCACAAAGAGTTGAGAGGAGAACCAATTTGATTGATTAACTCACACCCGGCATTCTACTGTCGTGTTATCCCTTCGTGAAGCTATGTAACAGCAAATCTTGCAATCTCAACCGAGAGTCTCCAGTTTTTCTTAAATCAGTGAGTGAGAAGCTGCAGGCCTTTGGTCCGTTGTCTCGTAGATCTGGTAGAAGGTAAAGCGAACGATTGATGAAGTCGGTGATAGCCGTAATCCTTTTGACCGTTTTTTTTGTAAAAGATACGGACTTTTTGGGTCTTTTATCTATCAAGTACGAAGACAAGTTTTTTTTCGTGATGTCAACCATCTCTGGGAAAAGATCTGGGTTCATCATCTTTTACATAAAGAAATTACTTAATTAAGGTTAAACAGTTGCCTACCCCTTAGCTAAGTTTCCTATCAGTTACCATTTGAAAAATCCAATGAATACCGTTGACTGTCTGTCAACCATAACTTAATGGGCTTCTACTAATATCATTTCCGCTAATACTATTTAATTTCAAATTCATTTAGTATTCATTAAATGCTAATTTCATCCCATTGACATTACAGTCTATATAATGGGTAAGTTTCGCTTATTGCCATTGATTTCTTAATACGTCGAGTGGTATTTTTTTCCCAAAATACAAACGGCGTGCTCAAACCTATCAACGATTGTGAAACGTGAGGAAATACTGAATACCATTGGGAGAATTGGGTATCCTGAATTATTAACTGTGCATTTTGGATAAACGATTATTCACAGTAAATCGTTAAATGGACCATTATAGTTTCTCTATGTGTTTATCTTCGATACAGTTCCAATTTCTTCTGAATTGTACATAAATACCTTTTCGCTGCCCGAGTTCCGTTTCATTAAATTTACATTCGTAATGAATGTAAAGAATACTCTTCGAAGTCCCAGAATGAGTTGCCATTTGGTGTATATTAGTTACAAATGAGGCAACGTACCACTTATCACTTACCACTTACTGCTTATGTTCCAGTGGATTGCATAGTACCTCCTTATTTAATGAATAGGAGGAAGTACCGTATGTATGTATCCAGTGACTTGCGATTAGGCTTTCATTGTTATCTAATGGGAATACATACCACCGGAAACACTTATTTATCAGTGGAATTCCTTTATTAACAAAGGGTACAATCTGCTGCTTCAGTTTTCCCTATGAATTTTCAGTGTGATGTCATTGATTAACTGCTAATTTCATTTATTACCATTGAACACTCAATGAAAAATGTTGCCAAGGGACCAATAGAGGAGTTGACGTGATGTTGTCACATTATCTAATTGGATGCGCGTTTAATGATTCCATCGTGAAATCGGATCCCGATTTGTCGATTTTGATGATACTATCATAAAAACGGATCAGGATTTCATCATCAAAGATAACGGTGGTAAATTCATCGATTATCGTGCCAATCATCTCATTACTGAGACCACACGAACTTCAATTTGATCCCGATCAGTGAACACTGAACTACGTTCTTCGAGTCTAACGTTCGATCAATATAGCTACTAACCTATGCCATAGCTGTTTGGAATATGCATGTATCTATGTATACGTGACGAATGAATAGCTAGTAGATAGGTATGCGGTGAGGTCGGTGTGAAACGCCTACGGGACCTGTTAACACAGCTCCTAGCTAAGCCAAGGTTCTTGGCTGAATCGGTCCGTCAACGCACGGGGAGTATAGCCTCCTACGTCCCCCGAGATCTTCTCCTACGATCTGGGCACAGTAGTACGAGTGGAGGTGGAAATCCGATGTAGAGATATCTCGAAACCGACGACACTCGGCCAACATGCAAATCCTTGCGAGGTCTGCCAGTCTGTGGGCAAAGAGGGGGCCCGCGCGCACGAGAGACGCTCTCGAGTTTATCCATATTAATGCTTCCAATTAAGCTTTAGGCAGCCGGCTTTTCCCCTCTCGTCACTTTCCGTGCCCGTGCCTTCCTTCAACTTCGTCTCCGCATTCTCCTGTCGCCGCGTTTACTCCATCCTGTTCATGCACCAGATACGACGTTGGTGTTATCTTTGCATGTATTTGCGGATATCTCCGCGTTATACTACGCATACCAGTAGCGCATGGTAAATAGAAGGGAACAAAGTACGAGGTATGTAGCAGCTACCACCACGATGACGTGGAGGGACAACGGGATGTTGTGTTCAGTTCTGCACAGTGACTAACGTACGGATTGTACGTGAAAGACGGAGGTTCCCTCCGTGCTGATGGACACACGAAAGCATGAAGGCTGTGGTGGTGAGCGCGAGGGAGCTCCATTTTCTACTAATATTGAATCACGTGTCTCCCTGCATTCGCAGCATCGTTTCTCCTCGCCTTATTTGCGTCGCTCCAACAAATCAGATAGTCGTGTAAGCTCAGAGACCTTCGAAAATTCCTGAATCAAAATTCGATAATAGCGCATTTTACATGGGGAAAAAAAGGAATTCAGAAAATGTTGATTTGTTAACATTCCAATATGTCCGTTTACCTAGGTAATTGGTTTACGGTGGAAATAACTCACAGATTGAATCACTGCGAAATACATTGTAATGCAATAGACTAACGGGGAACTATATTGGATACGCCAGCAATAATTTCTCTCGCACTTGATTGCACCGTTTCTATTTGACAGAATTTCTGTGCAGTTAAATTCCACAAATTTCATTGGAATTGCATACATTGGAATCTTTCGGATTTCAGTAAATATGCAAAAGGTGAAACTGCTGGTATTCGGGTTGCATTTATAAACAGCAGAATCCCATTGAATTCAACATTATGAGTAGTCTTCTACAAGTCAGTTCTGAAACAAGTCAATTTAATAGTTTCCGCCTCTTCCGCCTCCCTCCAGCAACCGTTAAATTCGACGGCGTTTGAAGCGCTTTGCTGTATCGAGAACAATGCTTTAGGCACACCACGTCATTTATGTACACTGTTTCTGTAGAACAACCCGCTCGTTGGATGTTAGTCTCGTCCCTCGAAATCTCGAAAGTTCGAGCGAGAGAGCTCGAGAGCGAAAGTATAGCAGCGTACCCACGTCCATCATTCCCTACTGTAGACTATGGTCTGTGCGAATAACGTGTACCGTTGTGAACATTTGCGGGAAATGACGCTCTCCGAATCCGTCGGCATCGCCTAAATCAGCAAACCTCGCTTAACCACCGACGGAGTTGGTCCGGTCCCACCCACGGGTACTACTGCTGTGTGGTCGTTTCCACCCACGGATTCACCACCTTTGGAGTGCTAAACACCTTGAAGCTTTGACGACACTTTACCCCGAGCTATCCAATGGACATACGGTCTATTGGCTCTTCAGATGTCATTACCGAAATTCTGGAGAACTAGTTGGTCAAAACCTTCCTTCGAGGTAATTCGCACTTTGCGGTATCATTTCAACAGGGATAGTTCGAATTTACTCTATTCCCGTCGCCCGAATTGTCGATGGCGTACTGAGGTACTTTAACACGTCGATACATTAACTCACCGATAGAGTAACAGTAATGAAGCATCAATCGATCATCACGTATGACTTGGCCAAAGGCCAACCCCGATAGCTCTTTAGCTATTGAAGTAATATTTGGTAATTCCTACCAAATTCGTGATTTTTTTTAAATCACATTTTGACAACAAAGTGAGAAGCGATAAAATTTTTCGAAAATTTGAGTCCCGTTTATTGCCTGACGAACTGCCCGGGGCAAGATGAACTTGAGACGATGAGACAAGGAGATCCCTCGTCGGTATAACGTTGCCGGGGTAGGGCTGTATCGTGTTAATACGCGGACTGCCAACAGGGACCATCCCGAAACTTATACAGGCAGAGACTGGGTTTGGATTATGTTACGCTGTTGAAGCGTTGCTTTAATAATGTAACGAAACTTGGCAATTTCAAAACCCTCTCGGCCTGGCTACGACGAGCGAGAGGCCAGAGCAAACAATGCATTAGAGACTTCGCCGTTGGAATAACACAGAGAAGGCCGCATAATGTGTGCTACCCTGTCGGAGCGGCGAGTATAGTGTCTAAATCACGAATAAAGCATAATAAAAAATAAACAAATAAAGGACAGCAAGGCAAAAATTACAACAAGAAACGTGCGAATTTGTTCGTACATTTTGCGGATTTATAAACAACTTTGGCGTTGGGTTTAAGAAACGAAATCGCGTCGGTTGGGGATGTGAACGCCCACATAGGTCGCCTTGATAAAGGTTTCATTCAGTGTTTAATGGTAATGAATGCGACTAAAAGGTAATTAATGGGACCACAGTAAAAATTCATGGGAAAAATTGGGCTCTCACTTTCTACAATTCATTATTAATGGGACTTCACTCGTAAATGCATTGAACATTGTAAGTAATATGTATCCCCATTTTTACCAATGGAAGACCAATGACAAGTGACTAGGAAATTTCATGCGGAATTTTGTTTCATTTGTTGCTAATGGTGGTCCAATGCCAAATCCTTGGGAACATTCAAGAAGTACTTTCATCCATTCTTTATTAATGGGTCATACGCAGTGGTAAGTGTTATCTATATGCATCCCATAACTACTTTTTGGGAGACCTCAAGGGGTACTCTTTCCGACTCGTTATTAATAAAAATGCGACGGAATATAACTGGCTCAGCTAAAATAGTATTTCTTATTATTCATATAAAATGGGAACTGAATTAAACATAAACACGCACAGAAACTTCAATGATACATCTAACTATTTTTTATGCAAAGCCCTTTACCACATATCAAGACCGAATAATTTTTATTGAGAGAATGAGATATTGACGAGATTCTACTTGAACATCAATTCTGATTCAATGCTAATTGATGAAAATTAATGAGAACTGTATACAAGTACAAGTAGAAATAATACCGTTGGCAAAATTTCATTGAATTACCATTGACAGACAGTCAACGGTATTCAGTGGAACGTTTATTAATGATACTTAATAGGAAACTTGCCCGAGGGTAATGCAAGTCACTAATGAAATGATGTACAATAATACGTCAGTTCATTAGCGATGGTTTTTCTGTTCTTCGAATAAGGCTACGATACTATGTTCAAATGGTAATTTTTACAGTGTATAGATTAAATAATGATACATTCTGTGCACGCATTGATTTTGCGACAAGCACTTTTAATAGGCATTTTTCATATCAAATACCTGCGCTTATATCGATGCATAAATCGACCATCCAGTGCAATGCCGTAGCACAAGCCCCAGGGGCTTAGTCATAAGAACTTTGAACCCTTTGAAAAATCTTCGGCTATCGTGGACGCCCCCATCTCTCGTCTTTGACTATTAAACGTTATAGGGAATGAGATGGAGGCGAACGGTCGGAAGACAGAAGGAAATAAGAAAATCGTTTGTGTGAGGGAAGAGGAAGAGGGGGCTTTGGATGGCTTGGATGAAAACGCGCTTTGAATATCTCTGCCGATTCTGTCGAAGCATTTCCTCGACTCCATGCAGAAGGGGCGGGGAGAAAGATAGGGTGCACACGCGCAGCAGTTCACGGAATCCAATAAAGTTTTTCGGGACCAATCTTTCTCCTCTGACAGACACCAAAGAAGCTAGCCAACATTTTTATTCGCCAATAATAAAGTGCTAGTTTTTTCCGTTCACTCGCAAGTTTGTAATTTGGATTGAAATTGTCGGTTTTGAAGGAAGAATAAAAAAAAAATAGCACAGGAAAAAGGGCAGAGAGAAAAATGGGAGAGTCACTGTAGAGATTCTTTATATAATTTTCTCTCAAAAAAAATTTAAAAAAATTCATCCGTAAAAAAGATACTTCCGTAAATGTTAGGCTTCTTCATGAACGGAGCTTCGAGATACCTCGACCTTCGTCCTAAAGTTTTGACCCCGATTGTACAAAATTTGCGACAGTCTATAGCGTCTTTACTTTTGCGTTTCGTCACGGACACACGTGCAACGGATATTTTTTTTTTCGTTTCGCAACATTCTGACCACGTCGACATGCAAATCTCAATGTTATTATTACTTTTTTTTTTTCACAAAAACAAAGTTTCCTCTGCGAGAATGTAAAAAAAGGGGGTCGGGAATAATGCATGAAAATGTGGTCCACTTTACCGCCCGGCGGAAAGTCCTTTGATTCTGACTTTCATTAACCGACTTCGTGCTCTTTAATTCCGACCGGTAGGCTGTTTTTGTCTTCTACCTCTTCCTGTGGTTTTTTGATCTCCTTGTATGCTATCAAATGCTTCGACCTGGTGACCCGCAAATATGCTATTCTTTGGAACCAACTCGCACATTCAGTAACGATCTTTTATCTTATATATATATTTTGGAAAAATGTATGTGTGTTTTTCTCATCCCTGTTTAGCTGCTTCTCCTCTCCCTCCGCACCCACTTTCCGTTCAGTTTTTTCTCTCTCAGCCCTCCACGCGCGCGCGCGTTCGCGCGTTCCACTTTTCAGTTAGTCACTTTTGGCGAAATCGGCCAACCAGAAACCCAGCTTCCAGGCCATGACTTTTCTCAGTCCTTCTTAATTACTTTGTCCCCCAGTCTTGATTTTTCTAAAACCCCCTAGTAGTCCTCGACAGAAATCTAATTATTCTAAGGCCTGGATTATTCTAAGCCTCCGTAGTAGTGTTTCCCTAGTCATTATTATTGAAAAGTCCCTTGGAGTGATTCCGTCGGTTCTAATCATTCTAAGAGCCGCATTTATAGTTCCACATTCAATTTGTAGTTGGAACTCAGTTTCGTACTTAATGCATAACATAAAGTTTCACCTTAAGGTCGTACTTGAGCCAAAAAATAAAGTTCGACTCAAGGTAGGACTTGATTTGGTACGTAAGATGGAGCTTAATGCACAAAGGAAAGTTCTATCTTAAGTCAGAACTTAAATTGAAGCCTTTTTTTGTTTTCGAAAATCGAATTAAGTTCGACCTTACTGCATAAAGTAAAGTGCCAATTTAAGTTCGGGTTTAATGCACAAAGTGAAGTTCGGATTCGAGTGGCCCTAAGTTATCACTCGCAGGGATTAGGGATAGGGGATTAGGACCAATAACCAAATGGAACAACCTCACGTGAAATACTTCTTGGAAAAACGAGGCGAGCGTGCATGCCAAAAATTCTGCCGGGACGTTCACGTTTATTATTGTACTCACCTTTGCTACAGTAGAAGAATGTCCGAAATGACGTACTGAATGTGTCTCGTGGTTGCATAGTGTCAACTTCTATTATCTACTACATTTGTTCTCTACTTCTGCTTTTGCTATTCAAAACGTCTCGAACTCGATTCGAAGTCTCCTGGGATCATAGTCCAAGCAACTTCGAGTTCGGGCTCTCGAATCGCGTTACACTTTGGGAATTTCATCCAAGATCTAATCCACCGCAGACCTCTACAGTGTTGTCAATAAGCAAGGCGAACCCTCCAACGAAGACATACAAGTTAGCTTCCATCATTGAAATACCCCCGTAGTCCGGGATGTTACTGTTCATAGCCGCGCACGATAGGAGTTGTATGTTTCGTACGGAATGTATTAGGTTTAGACTGTTAGATATTGGACAGATAGGATAGACGAATGGAGCGTTCGAACGGTTGTAAAGCTGCGAATCGTCGTAGGTAGAGAGACGCGCGCGCGGGCGCGGAAGGTGTACCAGGAATTCGCCAAGTCGTATATAGCCGTGGCATCGTATACCGGACAGGATATCCCACGAGGGATAGAGGTACGTGAGGGGGATTGAATTGATGCAGGATAACCCAGATGTCGATGCGAGATTATCGGGCTCAGCTTTGGCCTGTGGCATCTATGCGGTCTCCTCTCCCCCTATACTGCAGACTCATAGCGGCCCCCGCTGTTTCTATGCGATACGAGGTGTACGAGAGACTGTTTCTGTTATATACATGGTCAACTATACTCGCGAACAACGATCTTGGAGTATTGTGTGTTAGCAGAGGCTAGAACGGCATGAATGTGCGGAGGAAGCTGGGGGAGCTGTGTAACTTACGGCATTGTTGGTACACAAGGCGCTTGTTGTACGATTATCGTACGATGTAGGATCGATCATTTTCGGTCACTTAGTATCAGTTAATCGCTTCATTGATTTTATTCACAGTCTACAGATTATTTATTGACAAGGGCGGAGGCGTTCGCGAGCCCGCTTATCGAGTGCGTTCTGTGTGAGAAGACATACATGTATGAGTATCGAAATTTTTCACTGGTTATATATTCTTCCGATTGGCTAGAAAGACTGATCTCGTTATATCGATCCTTTTAAGAGATTATAAAAATAAGCTTGACCTGCATAAAATAAAAAATAGGCTCGTCTGCGTCTGGTCTCTCTATCTGCAGACGATTATCTAATGTGATCCAGGTGCTCCAATTGGGGATGATAGTTTCTAACTTGGAATATTTATTACTAAAGCAGTTTTATTTCATTCCAATCTGTTCGATTAATCAATTAATGATACTCGAACGGTGAGAGCCTAGTAATTAACGTATCATGATAATAGATCTACGATAAATTTGTGGAAATGCTAAACTTTGGGGTTTGTCGCAGATAGTGATCCCGACAACGAGGCTTAGTCGGCACGTGCGCGCGGACGTGCAATGTGCCGACATCGGTTAAAGCATCTCGAGTACCTAGTTCTCCTATCATTAAATTATCTTCCCTGTATTGTCTGCTTAGCTCCCCAGTGTTACGTTCATTAATCAATGCAATGACCTAAATTCTATCGCAACAGACATCAGGTTAGGGTTGTCCCACGCGTTTGGCGATATGTAATCTTGTTGCTACGTGCATTGGGCCCAAAGCCGATTCGTCCACGCACTGTGGACCTCCGCTCGCTAATCTTCGCACCGGAAGTTCATCATGCGGGATTCTGGGAATCAAGGAAACCTTTCGCGTCTAATCCACTGAACGGTAATACATTCAAGTATGTTCAGTATGCGTAATGCGTAATTCAGTGGATTTATTTAAGCAGAATAAAAAAATGCGATTAGTCCTGTGATGAGCATGAAAAATCAGATAAAGCCTATCGTAACAACAATTTAAAAAATCATTAGCTCATTATAATGCAACGATGGAATTTAAAAAATGTTATATTCCGCATTCAATGCAGGGGAAATAAATTGTGAATCATCGATGCCCCTGAAAATATTCCAGACTTTCACAATTTTCCTGCCTAGAATGACATTATAGCATTTGCATCAAATCCGCACGTTCTTCGATCCATCGGGATTTACGAATGACGCCGGAGGTAGAGTCTCTGAGGATTTTTCCATTTCGATGTATGAGGAACCAAGTAGTAGTCAACGTGGCTGGCGGAGCTAGTAGTAACATCGTTGCTCGTATTACGCCTCGTACGATCGCTTGCCTTCCGGGAATTCGATTGACGCTTTTAATAGCATAAAATTTTCTATCGAGACGCGTATTTTACCCGAAGATGTTGTCAAGATGAGAAGTTATAGAACGACAGACTTTGGCGGACGTTTCGGTTTTGTTATGTTGATGAAGAATATTAATATTTATTTTTCCTTTTTTAACTTCCGACTGCCCGGTAGGGCAACAAGACGGGAGTTATGCATTTCATGAAGTCAAGCAATTTCGTTGTCCGGTATGTTCTCGAAAACGACTGAAAATTGCATAACAGAATTTGATACAGCGATTCTATGACGTGCGGTTAATGTTGTTTGCAATAGAAAATTTAAATTAGTTGACGATTCTCACGGAAAAAAGCATTTTGTGGAGTTCGAAGGTTGGGCGCCATTTTCTACGATATATTTTTTTGGCTCCCAAGGCTTGCAAGGTGCTCGATTTCTGTGAGGTATAACCTGAAATATACGGAGGGCTAGATCTTTGTTAAAATCCGTTTTCTTTAAAAAGGATGAAATGAAAAAAAAATTACAAAAATTAAAAAACTCCCGACTGAAAATGAAGTGTAATAAAGAAATTATATTAACAAAAAAGAGTGATATAAGAATTAATGGTTCACATGTTATAGTCAGGAGATTTTCGTACTTAATGACGAAGAAATCGCTCGACTATACATGTGAGCAATTAATTGTTACTTCACCCTTTTTTGTTAATACAATTTCTTTATTACACTTCTTTTTTAGTCGACATTTTTTTAATTTTTGCGAAATTTTTCAATTGAAATTTCATTTTGTTTTTTTGTTCTTCATCTTTTCATAATGGAAATTGATTCAATTTGTTTTAGCACCACTGCACGAAATCTACAATAAAGTATGTTATTTCTTTGAAATGTTCAATCTTTATTTAAGCCACTACCTCTCATGATTGGTTATTTTATTTTTAACCAATCTATAAAAAAAAAAGGAACAAAAGGTTTTTAGCGTCGCATAAGAACGAAACACAATCTCGTTCATATATCAGGTTGAAAAGATAATACCTATAAGAAAACCTGTCGTAGCACCGCCGTCCGAGACGTGGGGGGGGGGGGGGGGGGGTTCTGCCGTTCCATCTAAGATTTACCGACGACGCTTCTGGCGTTCTTGGCGCTCGGGACGGAAGCCCCGACTGCCTCGTAAGAGAACGAACGAGGCGAGCAAGTGGTGAATGGTGCTGCAAGACACGTACTACAATAGGTATAAATCGGACAGATGTGGAAATCACAAACCCTTTCCTCTTGAAACTCTACGGTAATCCAATAACAGGACCATTATACCTATATGTATATTTGTTTCATCCATTCTAGATTTAACTACAACGATGTTGCATAATGTTACCATTACAAGCTTAATTATAATACTGTATTTACGTATTACATAATAAATGTTCTTGATTTATACGATGTTACACAACGCTACGGACTAACCGCGATTACAAGATTATTTATGCTTCGGGATTATGAACCTAATGAAACGTTGGTTCATTCAATTGAAGTTAATATAGCGCATGTCTTTTTTATCTGAACGCAAATTTACAATGTTCATTCTACACAAAGAAAGAAGTTAATTTCAAATATAATCAGTGAATTAATTAAGTTGAAATAGATGTTTCAACAACTTTATACATCAATTTAAATGAAAATAAAAGCTGATTTCGAATGTAGTCACGAAATTAAGTTTCACGAAGTAAAGTAGATATTCAAAGTTTGTGTACAAATTCATTTTAGTATATAAATGGAACGAACTTTAACAAATTAGCTTTCTCTTTTTTACATTGACTAGGGGCTTACGCGCGCGATTTAAAAAAAACACATTAAATTTGCATGTCCCATCCTCATTTTTAGGCACTTACTGTAACAATAGGCAAAGAGTGCCTATTAAAATGACCTGCGAGGCCTCTTCACACAGCTTTCGATGGGGTTTCTCCGCAGCGTATGCTCCAAAAAAATTAGTTTTCCAGCATTTACTTCGGTGTACCTCCATCATCATGTGTAGTTAATTTGAAGTGACTCCGATGACTGGAAATATCTTTTTTAGCCTGCAGTTGAATAAAAATGGCCTTTTTACTGAATTTATCTTCTCGGACGTCCGTATCACACTGTACCTTTGGATGGTGCGAACCAATTTTGCTCTCCTTCGCAGGAGTGTTTTATCACATCACGACTATTGTGCACAAACATTTTGAAACTACTACAAAGCCTTTAATTACTTTTTCCAAAATAAAAATTCAATTTTTGTTCCGCCAAATGTCCGTACGGCGCTCCAATTTGAATTCTACGAACCAATTTTTTTCTTTTTTGCAGCATTATTTTATTCTATCGAAAGCACTATGCACAGCAAATTTGAAGACATTCTGACATTTCTTAATATTTTTAATTTACCTACAATTATTTTTAGTTAGAAATTATTTTGAAGGTTATGTTATTTTAATTTTCCAAAAAACAATTTTCCGTCATGGAAAAAAGAAAATTTGATTGCGAAAAGTAAAACACAAAATATCACACATTGATTGATAAATATTAGCCCTTTTTATTTCGAAAATAATATATTTCCAACGAAAATCATTCACAATATTTTACAATACTTTATTCACATTCGTAATAGGAATTGTAAATTTCATGAGTGCACTGAAAAACTTGGTCATAATTTCACAAAGAAGAATCATCCAATATCCAAAATGATCGAAATTTGCCAAATACAATTGAAAACAATCGCAACTATCTATTTTTTTTCCATTCATTGTATCTGTCAAGCGTTGGAAGCCGACGACAATGTCATAGCAGACGTCATACAGTGCGCACACGCGGCGACGTTAGTACTCTGTGGCGGGATCATTTGAAATTTAAAAAAATGCTCAGCTTTTTTTTTATTTTTTAATGTATATTACCTTAAATATTGGGAAACTGCAATTTAATTTTTTCAAATCTCTTTAAAATTTCTTCGAAACAAAAAAAATTCAAATTTTACCTCGAATTTTTCCAAACACCCTTCTATTTTTTTTGTGCCCTACGAGTGTAGAGGCTCTTGTTAGTGGGCTTCGCCCCCTAAACCCGTCGCAAAATGTCACGAAGGGTCACTTTTTAAGGTATCCACAGGGGTGCATGTCGGGCTACGCGCTCCGTTTCGAATTTATACGCACATCGCGAACGTCGCGTTCAAGTGTTCGAACCGAATTTTTTTTCTATAACAACTATCGAAGAGTCATGAAGCGTAGCGCGATGTGTACCCCTGTGAGTGCCTTAAAAAATGTCCCGAAGGGATGCCGGGGGAATGTCCCGAAGAGACATTTTTCGGGGGATTTGGGGAGCGGAGCCCACCAAAGACGTTTTTATTGACGCTTCCAAATCCCCTCTATGAGAAAGTCAGTTCATTCATTATTAACATACTCATAGAGTAATCTTTGTAAACGCTGATTTACACAAATCATAGCAAAATGACAATGCGATGTACAAATTTAATTTGTATCTTTTCATTATACTCTATCCAGCCAAGATGAACCAAAAAAACGGCGTCAATACATTTAGGCATTTTTGACAAAATTGAAATTTGGTGATTAAAAATAAAAAAGACATGATTGGGTATATTTCACTGAAATTTAAAACAAGCACTCCTCCTTCAATATGCGTGTCAAATTCCAGGGGAATAGTTAGACACGTTGTAAAGTTCTAGAGGTTGCAATATTTGCAGGCGATACATACATACACACACACACATCCTAACCTTTTTCTGAATACATGATTTTGCTATTTTAGAATATTCTAATGATATTCACTACAATCGAAAACAAAACAATGTTTTCACTAAATCAAAGTTTCTTTTGTGAGGAAGTCAAATTTAAGCACCAAATCAACTTCTATAAGATGGGCAGCCCGACGTTTATTATGTAAATAAGTTCCAAGCATAAATCAGTCCTGAACGCATTCGAGTTCAAACTTCAGTTTAAACATCCGAATTTCTCCAAATAAAGATATTAGAACTGAACCGAGAACCAATACGAAACCAGTACGAGTTTCAATTTTAATTCAAACGTCGGAATTCGTTCTATATGTAATAGAATAGTGACTCACTTACCAATCAAAGGCTCGAACTACATTTTCCTTGTATCCGCGGTAAGGAAGAGCCATTGGCTAAAAGCATTGCGAGAACAGTGGCAATGAAGAACCTTGTAACTCGTAACGTTTGCTTCGAGATTTACGAGCTCTTGTCTCGTCTCTTCAGTTCGAAATTCTCGAGGGGCTCTCTCTTTAGCTCTCTCTCTCTCTCTCTGTCTCTTGAACCGGAGGAGAAGCGAGACGAGCGCGCAAGTGGCGAGTAGATGGTGTACTACAAGTACTACAATGGCTATATCGGAGAAGGTTGCAAACATGGGTTGGCACGCGCAACAACGTTTACCACGCGATCCTTCGGGATTTGGGAAACGTACTCTATATACGTAACAGGACGTTTAGTTCATAGGCTGTCGATGTGTATAGGTATAGAGCAAACATTCGTTGTACCTACAAGAACAGCAATAGTATGAGACCCAGTAACCCATAGGCTAGTATGGTATCCGGAGAGAGAGAGACAGAGCCCCACCGGTATGCCAAACACGAGGGCCTTCTCGTTTCGCTATACGAACCCGAACGTCCACCCCCGGTGTGGCCGCGCGTGGTTTCGCGTGCTCGTACGCTGCCTGCCCACCGCTTAAACACCACCACAGGCCACCGGATCGTATAACGTTCCTCCTCTCCGTACCCCATCGTGTATCGACGACCATCCTATATCCATTCACGGCAGTAACACGATTTACGAAGCACGAAACCTCCGGACTCGATACCGAGAAATTAATGGGACGCGTATCCCGGGAATTGAATTGTTCGGACCATTCCTTGCGTATACCTACAGGCCTGCAGTTGTAGTAGACCAATAGAGGGAACTATTTCTAGGGTATCGAAGCCCACTTCCGGTTTATATTTCTAGATTCGATCTCCTTACGGCGTTGTTTATTGAACACAAATCGCCTGCAATTGTTTCGGAATTAATTTTAGCGTGCGAATTGAACACTCCTGATACGTATAAAGGGTTTAACTGTAAGCGGTAGGTGTTGGCGAAATTACCTACGCCGACGAAATTACTTCCAATACCGGTATTTCAAGCTTTTATGTATGAACCATGTCATAAATTTCATACAAATATGTATAGAAATTTTAATCAACTTTTTGCAATATAATAAATCATTTGCTACTTTTAATATAATCTTTTTTTTCTAATTTTCAGAATATTTTGTAAATTCACAGGTTAAGACATTATAAATTCTGATTAATGTAAGACGACTGACATTATTTGATTTCCAAATACAATAAATATACCATTATTTTTTACAATGTAATTTCTTCAGATACTAAATTTCGTAGAATTATGTTCTTTATTCGTTTTCCATACTACGTCAAGTTCCCCAGTTCAGTAATCCGAGTCTAATTGAACGCCAAATTTCAATTGAACTTTTTTTACTTTTCAATAAAATAAAAAATTAATGTTCAACCGTTATATAACACTTGATACTCGCGAATATGAATAATATTTCCGATTTCGATATCATGACGCACACGCATTTAGAAATTATTGTAATGCATCATGTATATCGTGACGAGAGCGAAAGGCGAGTATTGGATTTTCCGTATCCGGAAACGAAACATGAACGAGTTCCATTCACCGTATCATGGATATAGTGTATTTTAGTTGAAAAGATGGGTAGGAGGGTGAATTCAACGTTTTACTCGATTCTCTCGTATACCAGGTCTACGACCTCAAGTACGGTGTGCAATCACCGGTTGCCAGTATATTGTAGATATAGCAAAACGGAAGACTCGTACCGCACATTCTCGTACCAACAGTATATTCCAGGATCATTGTGTTATGTAGTGCCGAAGCACATGCGGTATGACACCAATGCAAGTTCGACAACGTTTGAAACAAAGGCATACATTCGCAGAGATACAGAAAGATGTACAGAAAAATGCAATATATTGCGAAAATCGCGAAGTGATTTTAATCAAACGAAGTTCTACATGGCTTCCGCGTTGTTTCAACGTCTTCGATCGAAGTTAGAGATTGCCGTTGGCGACATATTTGATTTAAGCGAATATTGGAAAATCGATCAATATTGGATTTGGATATAGAGTGAAGTTGGATACCTGGGAAAATATGATTAATCATATATGATTATATATATATATGTTCGTCAAGCGGTATTTATCAGGACCTTTCACAAAACAATGTATATATTGCAGCGTAAATTCTCAACACCGAATTTACCTACGAGAACCCTCAACCTCGACGCTCGGAATCGTCACCAAAAATTTTCCCCTTTTTTATTCTCCCTCGCGGGATGGGCGCCAGGCGCGCGAACGCGCCAAGGCAAAATTCGACGAGGCTGATTAGCAGCCAGCCAGCCGCAGTTTTCGAGACCCGGAGCGGGGCTGGGTGAACTAACGTCAGTATTACGAACAACGAAATAAAATGAACCAAATCGAACACGATAACTGCGGGAACCAAACAAAATTAATTTTATTTAAACTTTAGAACTCCGTTAAGAGAGGGAAACCGAAGATCTCGGAGGAAACCTCTCGTCCCGCAATTAATTGAAGTTCATACAATTCTCTTTCTTTTTTATCTTCGGCAGACAGAATTTTTCGCTCGGGATCTCGATTCGCTCACACCCACTTACGCATTTACATACGCAAATTACCGCTACGCGGGAAAACTCTCGTTCTCGCGTTTCACCCTTTCTCTCACAGACGGTAACAATTTAATTCCCGGAGAAAAATCAAAGAAAAGAAACGAATGTTTGACTAAATCGATTAATTAACCACAATATCGCGTGAAAATAAAATAATACAGAATTGACTCGACTTTTTTTCTTCCCCGGGTACATGCGCTCACTCACTCTTGCGCAACCGATAGCCTCCCGCGAAAGACGGTAATTAAGGCAACTTCCCGTGGGATTTGTCCCCAAAGCACGTTCTCGAAATAATTATAAAATTCAAAATTTTGAAAATATTATCGCGGCCACGGTTTACGATCGATTAACAGAAAGACGAGTAGGTCTCGCGGCTCTTCACACGCGATTAAAACAATTTTCGCTGACCTCAAAGAAACGGCCACGTTTCCTCGGGAACCGTCGAGCTCGGGACACGCAGACAAAATAAGATTCTTATTTTCACGCCGGGAACTCGAATGCGAAAAAAAAAAGCCAAACGATACAACAAATAAAATACGCGAACTACCGATCTTATTTTAGTCCCTCGGACGAAAGAGCTCACCGATGTCTCTCGATTTCTCGTCGTGAACGATCCAGTTATTCGGTTCGCCAAATTCTGCTCCGCATGGTACCAGGAATATCGATCGACGATCCAGTTCGCTCCAAAACTCAACGGGAAATGCCCCGAATAACATGTCTCTCACGCTCTCGTTAGCGACACCCCTACCCCCTACCTAATCGCGACGATTTTGAAAAATTCGCGAACGCTCGACCCTTTTCGGAATTTGAATATCTCGCACGCTCTCTCGCAACGTCGTAGCGCTGACCGACGCGCGAGAGCGAGACAGATGACATGGTCTCCGCGGTACTCAGTCCCTGCGTTCGAGAACCAATGCGATGATTTTTCCTCGCTAACTCGAAATAAATCGAGCTGCAATTTGAAGGCGTGGACGCTGGAAAAAAGCGGTATTCTTTTCCCTCGCAGTTATTACCGTCTAAACAACGATAGACTTCGGGGGTAGAGGCTCCTCGTTGATCGATCTCCGTACGGCACGAGAACCTCTGCCGACGTTGATTCGTCGACGGTAGCGATGCCGAAGATTTCCGACGAAAATCGATGTTTTGCTCGCTGTCCGGCGTCGTAGTTCATTCTTTCGCCCGAGGCGCGTGAACATGAAATAATTTTTTAATAAAAATAATCGTAATTTTACAATTTGGCCGTAAGGAATTGCTTTGTGAGCGCTGGAGCGAGCCGGAAATGACGGGCTAGAATTTTACCATGTTACAATATACACTACTAAAGCGGAAATATTCCGTATATATAGTAAAATTTCCGCTTTGGTAGTGAATTCCGCTGCTAAAGCGAAAATTTTACTTTATATAAGGAATATTTCCGGCTGGAATATCATACAAAAATAAGAAATAATTGTCAAGACAGTTCCACTAAGCACCAAGTGTCCCGATAACATACGATCCAGAAGTGAAAAAGTCCTGGGAAATACCGAATGACAAACATATATGATCATACAAAATATATAATCATTTTTTCTGAGTAAACATTAAATTCACACTAAGTTCAAGTTGAGATGAAGTCAGGGCGGGATCCTGCGTTGACGACATGGTATGTGTATTGTATATATGCATATGCATACATGCATGTCATCAACTTAGGATCTCGCCCGATCGAAAAAAGATAGAAGTTTGACGCGGTTTGAATGTAGATAAATATTGAATCTGGATGAATACTGCATTTAGTTAAAAAAGAATGTTCCAAAAATTAAAAAACTCCCGACTGAAAAAGAAGTGTAATCAAAAAATTGTATTAACAAAAAAGAATGAAATAACAATGAATTGTTTACATGTCATAGTCGAGCGATTTCTTCGTTATTAAGTATGGAAATCTCCTGGCTATTACATGTGAATAATTTCCGTGAAACTCATAACTCCCGTCTTTTTTTCCTTAGCGGGCAGTCGGGAGTTAATTAAACTTACACTTTTCTCTTCAAATTTAGAATCTCGTAATCGACTTACAACTCGACTAAAAATGACACTGTTATTGAAATCATACTAAAGCGAGACCGGATAAAGCCGCTAATACCGGCTTAAGTTTATACGTGAGATATAAATGCGAACCTAAAATAAAGAGACAATCGAGCCGGAAAATTTTTATCTCGGGGGGGAAAACTAAAGTCCGCTGCGACACGCCCGGCAGTATCATCCGAGCTTAAGCTGGAATATGCAGTTACAAATGTGCAATCTATATGTAAAAAGGACGTGCGCAGCAGCACTAATTCATAGATACTCGTTAACCTGAGTGCGCCTGCTCGGCGAGGAGAACAACTTTGAAACCACAAACGTTATTTTTTTTTTTTTACATACTCATATCTATATGCAGCTCATTCCGTCGGCAAGTAATTTATGAAACCCGACTGCGGGTAGGATATACCGATTTTCCATCTGGCAGGCAAATCCCGGGAGTGCGAATCGCGAAACCGCTGAAATTAGTAATTTTTTTTTCCACCCTCCCTTCTCTCACCGCAACCAACTAACTGCGCTGCTTCTTTCCCGCAAATGTTATGTTCAAAGAGAAACGTTGGATGGTGATGCAGTAAAATGTACGGCGTAGCGAATTTTTCAATCTTCAATTTTCGCAGGCGACCGCCTTTTTTGGCGGTATACTTTTCACCAATATTTCAATCCTAGGAAGATTCATATATCGTCAACTCGGTAGTGTAATATTTGCATTCGAAAATGCCGGCGCGTTGGAGAGATACATAACACAAACTAGTTAATGATCATATATGAAGCTGCGGTTTAATTCCCCATGGATTTGTTGTCTACGTTGCATAGCAGACTGCTTGATACAACGAAAGAAGCGGAACTGTGTATGCGTAATGTGTGTGTGTATATATAGTCATGCGATACCGTGAATTCCGCCGTAATACCTCAGCGCCGATTGCCACTCCCAACTGAGATTAGTAATATGCCGATGTGGCTTGTAAGCGGTAAAATTGGAATCCATGCTTTTCCTCTATCCATCTTTAACGCTATTAGTACCAAATCTACACGCGAGCGAAGACCAGTCGATTCACTAGCATTTGTTAGCCAACAACCGAGTAAATCCGACGTGCTTCGCCTAACTTGATGCTTGACGCGAGCACGTCGATTCGTTCGTGACTGTCAGTCACTTCCTCGTCAAGCGAGAGAATCGATGTGCTCCGCCTAACTCGAAGCTCGGTGCAAGTACGTCGAACATTCGCTAGGCAGTAGGTCCTGCATTGGATCCCGTATTCCTTACGCTCTGCTGTCCTTAGAATGAACAATGTTGTTACAGTATTCCCTAACGTGTGAAGCACCCTTGAATTGAACTAATTTAATTTGTAGTCGATCGTCATAGAATTTTAGGTTGTAGACAAATGAACGGTCAATTGGTTGCAATAAACAAAAGGGTTGACGGTGTATGTTTTTACTGTGGGTGCTGAACGCTACGTATTTTAACTTAGAAAGTGCTCAGCTGACGACAATACAATGTAGAAAATGTCTCCACACGGAGGAAAATAACTGTATTGATAACCATAAATCCATAAGTAAATAGTTCGATAGTTATTACTATTTAGTTATCTGGACTAATCGTATCTATCTATATATATATATATACTAGAGGTTCGCCGCCGCTTTTTTTTGTATTTTTACTTAGACAGTCCCCTCTAAAGGTACTTAGAATATTTTGGCTCCCCCCCCCCCGACCGAAAATATTCTAAGTCCCACAAAAGGGGACTTTGGAATATTTTGGGCTGGGGCTCCTTTTGAGCGAGCGGCGGCGGAGTGGCAGGGGAGGGGTCGAGCGAGCGGGATCGAGGCGGCGGGGTCTCGATTCTTGTACACGGCGGCAATGGCGGCGGCGACAGCGGCGAAATCTTTTTATATATATAGAGAGAAATGGAAGTCCCCTAAAACGTATGTATGTCTGTATGTACAGACCCTCCTCCGAATCAAAAGGGCGTATACGTATGCCATAGAAACGGTTTCCTTAGCAATCCTCGCCACAGTAACCGTTGCTATAGCAACCGTCGTCATAGCAACCGTCGACATAGCAAGCGTCGCCATAGCAACCGTCGACATAGCAAGCGTCGCCATAACAACCATCGACATAGCAACCGCCGCCATAGCCACCGTCGCCATACCAACAGTTTCTATAACAATCGTCGCCATGGCACAACATACTTAAAATATTTCGGGCCGAGCGGCCGCTCTAAAGCAGGGAAGAATATTATAATTTCCTCTGAGGAAACTAAAAAACTAACTCTCTGTAGAGGGAACGAGTCCCCTTAGAGGGGTAGGGGAGGGTCCCTTTAGAGGGACTTAGAATATATTTTCGCTCCCCACCGTTGTCTATGAAACAATCGACCAACGAGTGCGCGTAGTTCGTGAGCTCGGGGAACCGCTAGCATTTGATACGACGGTATATATTTGCTACAGCAACGAGATTTGTTGTTTTACAAATTTACGGATACTTTATGCGGAAAGCGTTTCGCAAACAAGATACCATAGGAAGTGTCACGAGTCACGTGTTTACCACACTGACGGCTGACGTAGAACAAAAATATCCTTGTGAGTCATTGCACAACTGAACTTGCTATATTCGAAAATTGTATTCAAAGAGCTTAGAAAAACCGTCGTTATGCTATAAAGTAAACAATATATTGTGTCATTTGATTTTTCGATTTTTTTTGTTCTATCCGTTGTTGTTGATTCAACTCATGCATTTTTTGACGATAACTGTTGAAAATGAAAAAGGGAAAGTATTTGAAATAAAAACATGCGTGTTTAAAGAGGTATTTACATTATATTAACTTTTTTCGTATTGAGTCGTTCACAACGTCACAATATACGGATGTTCGTAGCAGTGCACGTACATATCTATATCGATATGTTTGTCAAGGGGTATTTCTCAAGTCTTTTTTCCCAGATGGTATGTTATCGAGACACTTGGTACTTATGGGGACAGTCCTGACAATTTTTTATTACATTCGTATATGGTCGGGACATGTCTCGACAAATACCTTTCTTTATACAGAGTACGCCTTGTGAGTATATGATGTTTGTCGGAACAGTCCTGATAATCTTACATTATCAACAACGACATTTTCGTATACATAACACTCTTGTTTTTACGAACGAATGGTGTTTGGTAGGACTGTCCTGACAATCATCATTATTATAGTCAATTTTCCACTCAATGCAGTATGGCCCCACTAATCGTGGATAGTGATTGAACAGTTTCTCTGTGTTAATATCTTGTTGAGTTTACAAAACATTCATTAGCATGCAAAAGACTATAAGGTCTCGAAAAATATACATTTTCAACGGATTTACCTTTTTTGCGCTATTCGAGACGAAAGCATTTATTTGTTGTTTTTTTTTAAATATTTTATTTAGATCGAGAATACAAGGAGAAAGATATTCGGAGATGAAAGATTTTCAATGAACTGAACTTGTTCTCTTGTAAATAAAAACAACAACATATCGCGTACAACCGGGAAATGATACACGTCGATACTTTTCTAACACTGTTATTTGTTAAACAGTACTTGTCAGGACTTTTTCATTTATGTATCGGATGTTGTCGGGACATATAGTGCTTATCGGGACTGTCTTGATTTATGTCAAGATTTATATACGTATACGTATATATTGTAACGTTAACCCTCTTGCCGATGCCTCGCACTCGGTTCGAAAGATCGCGTTAGGGATTCGGGGCGAGCAAAAAATCGTTAGACGTTGTCGATTTAGTGAAACAGTAAATTTTTTATTAAGAAAACACACATAAAATCTCCAATACAATGTCCAGATTTCCTTGATGTCGTTGTTTACCTTATTTGTCGCTTAAACGTCTAGTGAAACACTCTCGAGCTTTCGTAAAGCTGTAATTCTTTTCCCATATCAAATAAAATTTTAGCTGATTAGTATCTCGCGGATGGCGCTGAAAACTAAGTAAATATCGAAAAGATAGGAATTTTCCTTTTAATTCCTTTTATGAACCAAATCTTTAACGTTTTGTCAAAAAATGAATTGAAATGCTTGAATTTACCGACGGAATGTCGGTAAATTGCAAAAAAGCACGATTCGAACAATTATTCTCCTTAATACTCCGAAAGAACAGAATTTTATCTTGAAAGTCTCGACTTCCTCGAAAGACAATCGCAATGCTCGAATTTACCGGCGAAATATCGGTAAGACAGAAAAATGATTTTATGATTTTCTCCCCTTAATTCCTCAATTTGTACGCAGGAATTATTTCAAACAAGATTCATCGAAATTCGATGAAGAACAACAAATTTTCCCTTTTTTATCGGCCGAGCTTCCCTTCTCGGTACAAATTATCTTGAAGCGCGTTGAGTTTAAATTTTGAATTATTCCTCGCGGGTGAATCTACTTTAAATCATGAATTTTATTATCGAAGCTACTCTGCCGTGCCTACGAGATACCCCACGGGGATAACGTGAGAAACTATCCTCGCGTTCTCCCGGCACTCCCAGAACAGGGCCCTCCTCAGAGAGTCCGGCTTCCACGAGATCGTGAACCGACAAGTGTCACCACGTGGTCGATCCGCGACTCGCTTCCGGCTCGCTCTCGTCGGGGATACCTCCCTATCGCGGTCCCTACTAGCGTGAACGTGGGGTACAGGAATGTGAGAAGCTACGTCGCCGATAGCCTCCCGCACCCTGGTTCGGGAAGATTGAGTACACGTAGAGCTAACGTCCCCGAAAGCTCTTCGGACCCAGAGGATTCGAAGGAGAAGTTACCTGTTCAGCGTCGCCGACAGAACTGGTGGCGAGTCTTCTCGCGCTCGCTTATTTATACCCGTTTCCAGCTAATCAGAGAGCTCGAATGTTTCTTATTGGCTTTTACCGAAATGCCAATAAGAATGCCGGATTTTTTATACTCGAGAGAACCAATAGAATTTGAAATTCCCCGCGGGAGAAAAGAGCGGGGAATTCAAACGACGAAATTGACAAATTTTCTAAATTCAAAGAAAAATCGCATAATTTATAGAAATATTTTAATAATATTCATTGAGCGGGAGCTGTACATGCTTCCCGTCTCAATATGTATTGTAGCGTAAATTCTCAACGCGAGAATCCACCCACGAGAACTTTCAACCTCGACGCTCTAAATCGTCACAATAATTTTGCTCTTTTTATTTTCCCTCGCGGGATGGGCGCCAGGCGCGTGAACGCGCCGAGGAAAATTCGACGAGGCTGATTAGCTGCCGGCTTTCGAGAACCGGAGAGGGGCTGAGTCAGGAGGAGAACGTTTCGGACCATTTGCAATAAATTAAATATTCGGCAAAATTCACGGGAACCAAAACAAAAATATTTTATTCAACAAACATGGAAAGACTAAAGAAGGACAAACCGAAGTATTCGGAGGAAACCTTCGTCCCATTCAAGAAATCAAATTAACAAACGATAATAATTTTCCCGACACTCGGGAACTCGCTCTGCGCTCACACTCACACACTAATAACTAACGCGAACGCTCGCTTCGCGGGACAGCTAACGGTTTTACCCGGGATCAGTTTCTCGGTCTCAAAAACCCATTAATTCGAGTAACAATTTATCCAAAATCCCAACAAAATAATTCTCGAAAATAATTCCCAGCACAAAATTTCTCACAGCAAATCCACACTCTCTCAATAACACGAAAATCGACACGGCTACTACTGTTCGTCAGCGACTCGGTAACACACTCGCACGCATTTTCACACACACGCTCACCCGGTGGTAACCACCCGCAAAGACGACACGATAAATGGAATATTCCCGGGGCATCAACTCCCGAGACCAATAAAATAATTCACAGAAAAATCACTAAATATGGACGGCAATATCGAACGGCCGTTTCGCCACGGTCAATCGACGCTCGGGAGCTCGGTTTGCTCTCGATCATTTCCGAAAACACACAACTTCATCATGCCGACTCGCGAGAGCGCGTTTTCTCTCGGAACCGCCGAGACATTGCACGCCAACACAATAAAATTAACGAGAAAAAAGAAAATCAAAGCAAAATCAACGCGACACTAATAATGACTCGATACAAAATAATAAATTATCTCGGTCCAAGTGCACGGGACGAAAGAGCTCACCGACAAATCGAAGATTTTCGAGGAGAGACAAACGGCTCGATAATGCGATGCCTTCCTTCCTTCTCTAGGTGTTATCCACGGAATCCTCTCTCGACACGTGTCCCTCACACCAACTCTCGACGGGAATAGCCACGAGTATCGACGTTCGATCGCTCTCGGTAACGCGTTCCTACCCCCGCCTAATCGCGCGATCTATATTCGCAAATATTCGGCCCTGTTCGGGAATTCGACGACGCTCTCTCGCTCTCGCGACGATGGTAACGTGATTGTCTCGCGAGAGACACAGACGACTCGGCTCGCAGTGGCGCTCGATCTCCACCGATCGAGATCGATATGATATTAAATGATGTACGATGGCGATGCAATTATGTAGCTCATGGCTTCGGCTGCTGCCTTTCCGAAAGATCACCTTTTGCAGAGTCTCTGCAGCAGAGGTAGCTTCCCAAATCGCTTCGATAACGATTTACATGGCGAGGACAGGAGACTCGATAGCGACGAACTCCTTGGCTTGAGAGTCCCTGTCGATGAAACTTGGTAGCGAAGACTCTCGCAGCAAAATCCCTCGTTGAGCGAAGAATAATCGTCCGTAACTCCTTTTCTTGTCCGCGACTCGGACGAAAATGAAATAATTTTTTTAAATCGAACAAAAATAAAAAATAAACCCTTATATCTTAAAATTAGGCCCTGTGGAATCCCTTTGGGAGCCTTGGTATGAGAAAGACGAATTTTAGTAACGGGCTGAAATTTTGCCACGTTACAGTATATATGGGTTCAGAAGCTTGGCTAAGTAGTATCATCTAAAATTCGCGGATACTGCTCGATTTTCTTCACATAAGTCCCCAACGTTTCAATGATGCTGTACAAAACAAAATTCCTCCAGAAAGTAGCCTGGATATCCTGTTTTTCCAACATGATTCGTATTCTATATTTATAGCCATATGTCCTCCATGTTAAATGACTCACCTTTATGCTGATATATCTTACAATCCATGTGGGCGAAACAGTATTTTGCGATACTAGTGCGAGAAAGCGGACTTTACGGCGGAGGTTGGGAAGTAGCCACACGAGCCGGATCGAGCGCTACGATGACGCAAGCCGAAGCCGAGTGTTGCTTATAGCGCGAGAGAAGGCTAGCTTGCCGATTGTGTCGCCGCCACAGCGTACGACAAGTACCAAAACGCGTGAAGAAGTACTGACTTCTCGCACGGTACTCTCGTTTGCGTGCGACAAGTAAAATTGGGCCGATGTGCGCATGCGTCCTGTCATTACAGTACGGCTTGCTATAACGCGCCACTTACGCCACTCTTGGCAGTCACGAGAAGTAGTACTTCTCATGTATGCGTTACAAAAAATCTTTTGAAATTTTTAAAAATGTTTATTCATCTATTTATAACATATGGAATACTTAAGAACAAACGTAAAGAGCAACTCAGATGCCATACATTTCTAGGTCCTATGAGCGTATAGCAACCTTTCTATCTTCTGTAACAATTTGCCTCAAGTAAAAAGTAATAACTTTCTGATATGCGAATGAACGAGTCGTCACTTTACACCTTCTCGTCCAGCCTCGCTTCCGATGCGGGTTTTCATACACAGATATTAATGGTGGTAAAAGTCGCATTTTATTTCAGTCTCTACAACAAAACAAAATGACAAGGACTAATTTTATCTTATTATCTAGGTCAGCAAAATTTTTTGATCGATTAATAGGTATTGGGAGTTTTATTGAAAACACATTCTTACATTGGTAAGAATTTGCACTCTTCGAGGGAGAAATCGAAAGCGTCTATTTATTTCTAGGTCACTCACTCGAGCCGTATTCCTATATCGCCCTGTGACTAACGTGTTCCGCGGAGCCCGTCTCCCGTTTCTCGCTCGCGTTTCTAGTAAGAATATCTTCAACAGTAGTGACGCTATAAAATAAATAAACACACACAGTACATTCGAATTCCAGTAGAACAACGCAAGAAAAAAAAGTACTAATAACTATTATGTATCGACCAACAATATAACCATTTATCTCATAGGTGGTTTGCACTTCTGCCAGGTGTTATCATGGCGCGTGTTCATCTCATGCATATTCATCGATACCCGTACACGTATCATATCACCCACAGTTCGATGTCGTAGGAATTAGTTATCCATAGATAGATACGCGAGGCTCCGGTTTCGATCGTCGATATTGATAGGCCAATCTAGTTCCATGTTAGCAAGCAGCGGGGGCTGAACTTCTGCGACGGAACGACAGCGGGAGGAACCCACAGAGAGCACACCGTGGAACTGGATATGATAAAATAGAACGGAAGGAACGTAAATGGCTCGTCGACGATAAGTCGATGGTTTAGTTATGTACATGGAATATGGTAAGTCAAAGGTTTACGAGCGACATCACCCATTGGGAAGTTCCATGCTAGGGGTAGTAAGGGGATCAATTTGCCATGCAAAGTCGGTCCTGCTGAGACCACGTCTTACCGGAACTTGGGGTCTCAGAAAAGTGAAAGAGGAAAAGACCGAGTTCAATATTTCGCGATTTTATGTACTAATGGTCGAAGCCGGAAGAGATGGAATACGGAGCTTAAGACTCAGCGGTCAGGATGTTAATGATGCGTACCTGCTTTAGTGGAAGAACTCTTTTCAGCTTGTCGTCGGGAAATTTTCCGTAAAGGCAACAGCTCTGGAGCACGTCGTAGGGTGATACAGGACCTCGCCCTATGCTGGCCCCGAGAGAAACTGTTGTGGGGAGAGTATTGGAAATAGGACAAGTTCGACGGCGATGTCGTCTGAAGCCTGCTTTCAACGTATTAATGGCCATCTCAAACCGAAAAGTCAATATTTTATGACTCTCTCGGCTCGCTTGGCATCGAGAAAAGTCTAAGCACAAGTAATGGAAAGAGTGAATGTCATCACCTACGTCCGCCTAGTCGTTCTTTCTATTTCACTGGAATACGACGACAACGTTGCGTTTGCTATCTTTGGTTTGGTTTGGGCTATACTCGGTTTTTCTTAAATCCGTCATTTGTTAATAATTCGTCAAAATTATTAATTTGCTAAGCACGAATCTATAACCACGTTTGGAACTCCACTTTTTTTTCAAGTATTAACTCTAGAAAATCAGTCTTTTGCCGAACCATCATTCGTCCTGGAGAAGTTAAGGAAGGCGATTTGAACAGATTGCAGCGTTTTTGGACGACTGTATCACATGCCCTTAACGATTGACCAGGGCTTCTTGAAAAACCCATATGAAATAATAATGGTTAATAATCATTGTAAGAAGATTGTATAATCAAAAAATCGGACACGAAGCAGTTGCTACTGGCGTTTAGCAACTCGTGACTTTCTCATCCGAGTTGTTGATAGCGTGAAGTTAGTATTGTGCTGATATTTATGTTTTTAGTGGAGGAGTTTAGTTTTCGAACCCATCTATTTTGGCCTCATAATTGTAACTGAAATTTTGTTAAAATTTTGTTGATCGCTTACAATCAGCGTTTGCCGCTGAAATTTTTGAACATTATGTTACAAACCATAGGTGGTGAGTCGAACTTTTGGCGTCGATTACGCCTCTCGCGGTTGAAGATCGACCTATACCTCGACGTTACCTCTAGAAATAGCAAAAGTTTGACAGTTCGCGATGTTTTTCCGTAATTTTTATCTTTCTTTATTAATGTTATTGAGAAACGTAGTGTGCACATTTTTAATTCACAATTCGATTTTTTATTGCAAGGATGATTTTTATTGCAATGAAACATGGTGTATGTGATAAAAACTGTGTATGTCTGTATAACCTCAAAAACTTTTTATTTCACGTTTCAAAAAAATCTGATTTTCAATATCAAACTCAGATTTCATATGTTAAACATGTGTACTGAGTTTTATAGTTTTTATTAGTGTCTGTATAAAGTTATTGTGTTTATACCAGAAAATTTGATATATATGTACAGACAGATAAACAATTTTCTGGTGTAGACACAATAACTTTACGTAAACATTTTCTATCGCTGTGAAACTTTCAACATATCTTCTACATGTGTGGTATGAGTTTGACATTGAAATTCAGAGTTTTTCCTCCGCATTTACTAGTTATGTTTTGATAAGTTATGGCATTTTAACATTTTTTTAATTTTTAATTTTGCACATCGCAAGCAAATAACTAGTAAATGCGGAGGAAAAACTCTGAATTTCAATACCAAACTCATACTCCGCATATAGAATTTATGTTCAAAGTTTCATAGCGATAGAAAATGTCTGCGGAAAGTTATTGTGTCTATGCCATAAAATTTGATACCTACGTACAGACGGACAGACGTCTGTGGAAAATCCGTTTTCTGAACTACTTTTGAGCAAAAAAAAACTATTTGGGTCATGGAATATGATAGATTGGGGCACAATTATGAGGACAAAAGTGAGAAAAGATTTTTTTTTTCATTTGATCATGTTGAAAGGAGTTATTTAGTCCATAAATTTGGCCCTATTTTTTCTCGCGATTACAATACTTTCTCTTTTTCATACTTCGTATGGATGAGAAAGTAAAAATGTACAAAAGATAAAAAACAAACAGAAAAAACTAAGTAACAGTAATTGATAGAACTACTTACCTTATGTTAGCACATACAATACGCAGAGCATAACGCGACGTATTGTATATCCATGACTGCCTTAAGAAAATGTCCGTTCAGGACATCTTGCAAGGGTTTATATCGCTCCGCTCCACCAAGAAGTGCCTCAAAGCCCGTAGGACAATGATACACTTGTTTTAATTGAACCCACCAAAGGTGACTTAACTGTATTGATGTGATACACTTGGATTTGTACCATGACACGAGGTGCATGACGGTAAACCCGACAATATATTCGACAAACCTCGCTGTGACCAATGCCATCCAAACTTTCATTCATATCGTACGACAGTCGATATAATTGCTTGATCAGAGTTGTATGATTATTTGTTCTTTGATCGTACCCACAAACATGACCATAGCATCAAAAAAATCAACAACCCCGATGATCACGTAGAATGCGATGTTTTGGATTTAAGTACCTCAAACGAAACGGATTTTCTATTTTATATATTGTAACGAATATAGCTGACTAACTAACGAATGTAGCTGGATGTTTATTAAGACAGACGATATTAGTTAGATTGACAACAGACGAACGTATGGACGATCGATACGATATCGATCGTCACGATAAGAGTCTGGACGAGACTTTAAAAGCGAACAGACATGTAACGTTTAGTGATCGGGATAATTAACATTTATCATTAGTAATAATATCCGCCCCTAAACTAAATACGCGTGTTATTCATTCGCTCGGTCGTTACAATATATTTTGGCAAGTTGTTCGTCTCCCCCCCCCTCCCTAGAATCAGACCGCAGCTAAATTCGGACTGTTGCTAATAGTCCGTTAACTTCGGTCCGTTGCTTACTTCTGATTATTGTGTTACGTCTTGTGTTACTTACTGCATAAAAGCAGTGCACGAAAACTACGAACATAAAAACTATTCCCTCTACAGAAGAATTTGGGGACTCGCTTACGCGTGTCTCTGCTCACACGCACTGCACGTGCTCCCATGCACTTGGAGCTCATAATGTATTAGGCCTAGGCGCACGCGTCTATCCACTCGACGGCACGCGGTCATAGAGCGTCGCCTACCACTAACTTTCTCAGCCTCTTCCCTACATTATTACCCTCGCCTAGAAATGACACCGGGAACTTTATGCATCTATGTAAAAAGTAGCGACGATCTTCTCACGCACCGCAAGGCGAAAACCGTTGCAACTCTTCCCGCGGCTATTAATTTTTACCAACACATTACGCTCTAGCCTAGAGATGTCACTAAACTTTATGCATCTTCGAAAAAGGTCTAGCGGGTATTTTCTTATGCACTTGTTACGTGCTAGAGAGAGAGAGAGTTTTGCTCGCTCTCGCTTGCCGTATACAAATCTCTGCCAGAAGCGCAGAGTTTGTTTTTACGTGGGCGCTCCACTTCGTCCCTAAACGGGCCTAGTTTCTCGATACCTGTAAAAGGGTGAGAGGTCTCGAAATAAAAGTATTAAAAGGAATTTTGGCTAAACATGAATATGAAAATATATTCAATAGAATTGTTTGGTTGATGAATTATTGAAAGGTACAAGAAGTTATAGGTTTTGAATATAAGAGAGAGATTGTAATACGGAGTTGCACTTATTTATCCATATACACAGATATACACATTCTCGTACTTACAGTCGACGTTTCAGTTCTCCCGGCCGGGGTTCTTACACTCAAGTACACACTACAATATTCGGTTTTACTAGACTACACATTACACTAGTGTCTCTACAGTGTCTTTGCGGTTTTCTATCATTTATAATTTATTCCAAACTGATTGACAACACTATGGAACGCACTCGCGAGGCTACGTTTCCGATACTACCGCTACTATCTTTGTAGTAGTACCGGGTATTGACCGACGGAGAATTACTCGACCCGCGTAATCACAATTCGGGGCCTTAAGACTAACTCGACTCGATTTACAACACGGCGAAACACACTGCGAAGCCACGTTCCCGATACTGTTGCTACTAACTTTGTAGCAGTACCGGATGTTAACTGACGAAGGTTTACAAACTTATGTCACACGAGGTCGCGGAGACCTCTAGACCCATCTATATTTGATCGCTGCTGTCTAGAGACCGACTTCTTCTCGGTCTTGCGAGGATCTTCGCGATCGTGGAAAGGGCGAAAGAGGAGACAGTCTCGCAGAATCAGCATCTACGATTCTGCAATTTTGAGGTACGAAGTCCACGCCACGCGCAGGGATTTTGTGATTGCTGAGCGTGCCGCAAACTTCATACCTCGTGGATCTTCGATAATTCAAGTAAAAATATATCGAGGGATACAATTCTGCAGCGCATCGCATAAACGCAGCTGCGGGGTGAAATCACACCCCAGATGAGCTCAGCGATGCGCTGTTGCTAAGAAGAGTTATGTCTCGCTCGTTTCGGGGATTCTCCGTCGGAAAATTCGCGAAAAGATACGGGATGTAACACTTCTAACGAGACTTCTAAGCGAGGGGCTATCCGAAATATTTACGACTATTATTTTTTGCCACAAGAACCGTTAGACGAATATGTATCAAACATTTTACGAGGTTTCCCTTCTGAATAGTTTAACCCCACCGCTCTTCCATTTTTACATTACAAGCATCTACGGTTACTTCAACGAAACTCCACAGAGCGTGTAAGGCTCTCTCCGACGAAGCTCTCTACGAAGGCCCTGCGCGGCTAAGTCTGTAGAGCTCTAAAGCTAAAGAAGTAATTGTAATACGCAGATTGTACTATCACCAAACGCCGGAAATTAATAAATTCATAGTGAGTACTAAACCTACGACAGCTCTTCGATTTTATTCCTGCATGCTCTACAATTGTGCAACGAGACTACAGGTCTCGAACATTCTCCCAATGTATCTCCTATCTACGGCAGTGTAAAGGCGAGGTCTCCATCCCTGATGTAAAGGGCCAACGCCTTGACTCGAAAGAGAGACGGACGTTACACATGTTCTGTCCGAACTCGGGAGAGCTCGTCTGGACGTAACAGTTGCTAACTTCGTACCGTTATTAACTCCGGACCGTTGCTAACTTGACGCCATCGCTAACTTCGCGCGCTGCTTATTTCACGTTTTTATAGCAACGCTTTCGATCGCAACGGTTGCCACGGCAACGGTTTCCATAGCAATGGTTTCCATAGTCACATAGCCATAGCAACGATTTGTCTAGCAACGGTTGATGTGGCAACGTTGTCCATAGCTACGGTGACCATAGCAATGGTTTCCATAGTCACGTAGCCATAGCAACGATTTGTCTAGCAACGGTTGACGTGGCAACGTTTTCCATAGCTACGGTGACCATAGTAACGGTTTCCATAGCTACGGTGACCATAGCAACGATTTCCATAGATATGGTGACTATGGTGCATGACTACGGTGATATGGTGGTTTGTAGCGCTGACAGAGGCATGTCATTCGTCGAGACAGGGGGCGCGTGGGTAATGTGGCAGTACATAGCAATACTTTGCTCGTTTCTGTCCGACGACCGCGAGCGCGCGTGCCAAGGTAACCTGCTAGTAAAATCAAAACAAATACACGTGTTTTTAAAACTGTTTTAACCGTATAGATCGCATACTCAACCTACGACTTACTGCACTGATATCAACGTTTTTTTACCGATGCATAGGGATGATGAAGAAAATAATATATTCATATCAATATTATAACACTTCCAGGCATCTTTAATTTCAGATAAAATGAAAATAATGACATCGGTAAACTTAAAAAATCGTATTTTCTGTTTACATCGCTGTTTTGTTTATCACTGAACTATACGAGCTTAAAGATACAGAAATGGAAAGGCATTCAGTTGTCGTTTATGAAAACAGTGAACGGCATTACCATTTTCTCTGATACTCATAACTTTTCAACGAGATGAAGTTGAAATGATTTTCGACTTACATAGAAACGATTTTTCAGTAAAAGAAAATATTTTTCATATTTTTGGTGGAAGTTAATGCAATAACTTGCCTTTCACGTTAATTGCGAAGTATTGGAACTATTATTATAAAGTAAAGCGATGAATCATAATTAACGCCCACGAAGAATGAAAATGGAGAGAGTTTGAAAGTATCTGGAAAAAATTCCATTTAAAAATTGCCGTTATTGCGCTTCTACATATTGTGTACAAACGCTGTAAATGATGTTGACCTCAAATTTGCTTTCAGCAGATTCCCGGACTTGCTCACGGTACTACCATACAGGCTGAGTAACCGTATAGTGACATTGCACCGTCAGTACTCGGTGGGTGCACTATTACTAGAGTTACCATGAGGGGGATTTGTTGGGGACATAAGTATAGTTTCACTTATGTCCGTTCCCCTTATATTTTTCCCTTATGTCAGTTAACCTTAACCTCTCAACCCCTACAAAAAAGAGTCTAGAAATACTGCACATTCTTCCGGCAGCTTAGATAAGCATAATCCAGTGTCGTGCCTAAGAATTAATCTTCTTAGTCCCATTTCTCTAGAACCCCGCAAGAATCGCACTGAGTCAAACGCAACTCAATAGATTTTTTTAACCGATTGCTGTATGGAACATACTTTGGATATTTTTGAATATGTAGCAAAAATTATTATATGAGATACGAAAAGACAACATGTTAAATAAAAATCGTGAAAAGCAAAATTTGAAAAAATAAAGTTTTTACCTGCAAAATCGATACTTTAACATTTTTTTAAGGGTGATGTTTGCAAATGATACTTGGAAGACTTGGTTATTTACGACATAACATCTTCGTTTAGTATGCATTTCGAGGAGAAAATTTATTGTGACATTTAAAAAAGCCTGATCCTACCTATAGAGGGTATTTTAGGCTCTCCGTAGTTGGTGAATGAAGCCCCAGTCTAAGTCAGTCACTTACAGAGGCTTGGCTCCAAAATTTATCTGCGGCTCGTTTCTCCTATGGAAATTATGTATATACTGAGATGTATACAAGATATAGAACTGTTTGCCGTTCCATAAAAACATGCATCTTATATGTATTCTGACAGATCCTATATTTCTTCAGGCGTTGGACATACTGTGACTACGAAGCGTTAAACCTTCGTCAAATCTTTTGTTCCCTAACGGGATCTTCTTTTCGTAATGTCATCAAAATTAAAAATGAAGAAAAAAAATCCTGTAATACCCAATAGCGCGTATACTAAAATTTTATAAAAAATGCCAAAAACGGTGTAAAAAACTTGAGATAAGTACATTTACATACATTGTGTTCTCTTTACAAAAATTTTACAAATAACAAAACACCAAGATCCATTGCCAAGCACATGTAGCTTATAAATTGGACATGAAAATAAAGAATGATATCTCAAAATCTAATATTTCATGTGTTAGATGATTTTAAAAACTTGTGCGGCCGTAGGACCACATTCATAAAAATAGTCACTGGTGTCTTAATTCAGTATATGAATTGGTTACCTTGGCCAACATTACGTCCGGACAAGTTATTTTTAAATAATCCAACTCGTGAAATATTAGATCTTGAGCTATCAGTTTTTATTTTCATGTCCAATTTATAAGCTACTAGAGTAATCCGGGTACGCGCAGCGTCCGTATGTCATGTGAACTCGGAAGCCGCTTGAACTTGGTCCTGCGAGCTTCAATCTCGTCGACCAATGACAGCCCGAGTTAAATCAACAACAATAGTTTCGAGTTATCAATATATATCGGGACACATTAACTTATTAGGGGAAGACTGCGTTGCGCGCGCGTCCGTAACCTCCTGTCAAATCTCGTCGACCAATCACGGCACGAATAAACCGGCAACAATACATATATCGAACTTTCGATAATCGAAACTCGCATGCGATATATCGTGACACACCAACTTTTTAGGAGAGGACATGTATTTGGCAATGGATCTTAGTGTTTCGTTATTTGTAAAATTTTTGCAAAGAGGACACAGTGTACGTAAATGTACTTGTCTCAAGTTTTTTACACCATTTTTGGTGTTTTTTAAGAGATTTCACATCTTTTTGCAAAGATTTTGATAAATGCCTTTAATGTACCAATTTATATGTAAATGTATATGCGTTGCAAGAGATGATGATCAATATTGTTCTGATTTCCTAAAAAATAATATAAACCATATTTGAAGACAATCGTTACTATTTAACGATTTTTCGTTGAAACAACATTTAACAACAATTTCTTACTATGGCAATGCTGTTTTTTTGTCGAAATTTGTATTGAGCAATATTGTTGTATTGTAGTAGAATAACAATAATGACTAAGTTTAATGGTAGTCGGTTCATATTTGTAAATATATTGTTTAAAAAATATATCACTACATTCTGTCCCCTTACAGAAACTTAGAATATTTTTGGCCGATGGGGCCAAATAATTGCGACCAAATATTGACCCTCACCCCGTGTCAGGCCATTTCGCCGCGGTCCCCGCCGCCGCCGTGTACAAGACGGTAGTTTAGAACATTTGCTAACGCCACGGAGAGACTAAGGTCACGGAGGGGTACAATCCCGCAGGGACTATAGTCACGGAGTGGTACAGTCCCGGAGCAACTATAGTCACGGAGTGGTACAGTCCTGAAGGGACTATAGTCACGGAATGGGTACAGTCTCGGAGGGTCTATAGTCACAGAGTGGTTATAGTACTGTAAGGACTATAGTAACGGAGTGGGTACAGTCTCGGAGGGTCTATAGTCACAGAGTGGTTATAGTACTGTAAGGACTATAGTAACGGAGTGGGTACAGTCATGGGGAGGTTAAAATACGGAGTGCCTACATTCATGGAGGATGTCAAGTCACGGAAGGGATAACATGACAAAGGGGTTAAAAAGACGGTCGCCATTGCAAAACATTGTAAGGGGGATTTGGAATATAACGAAATAGTGGCGAAAAACAGTGTCTTTTAAAACAATGAACGAGCGCGGAACACAGAAAAACACAAAGTAAACATTACAAGTCCTTTTAAGACACTGGAGCGGTGAGACCTAAGGGGCATTTCGGAGCATTGACATTCTCAATAACTATTAGATGCGGCAGCGATGAGGCATTTTTGTAATGTTGATAAAAGGAACGCGAGCGCGCGATGCGCGCGAGCCTGGAGATCAGCTAGTATATATATATAGAGATATAGAGTGGAACCTCTCACATCGTACACTCTCGTAGCGTACGAGAGCGGAGCATCGCGTCGCGCTTGGTTACTTGGAGGGGGCTCGGTCGACGGCACTGCGCGAGTGTTGGGAGAGGGGGGTGGTGGAGGCAGCAGCCGGTCGGCTGCCGCCGATTCTGGCTCGTCATTGGCACTTCCCATAGCGTACATTGTCCCCGTATTAAGTACCCTATGAGAGGTTCCACTGTATCTAACTATAAAGCAACATGGCGGCGAACACTACGGCGGTGGGTGCCGCCATGTTGTATGCGATGAACACGACCACTGACATTGTGATATTGGTCGCTTAAAAAAAATCACTCCGATATTTCTTATACGCCGGTGTCCTTGAGGCGTGAAATAAATCGGATTCGAAAGATAAAAATAAATGAAAAATTAACGTACGTTTATTATGTACAACGTCCGTATATTAAATCAAAAATAAAAATATTTTTGGACAGGCCGAAAATGGCGATGTTTTGCGTATAAGAGTCTTGTCGCGTCTCTCGAGCGTCGTTGGTAAGGTAGGACGTAAATGTACTTGTCGCGAGACGCGGCTGCGTCTCTTGAAATCCAATAGCGATATTGCATATAGAGTTATTACGCATAAATGTTACTTGTAACTGCAAATAGTGTGGAGAAATATTGTCTTACACAAACCGAATAAATCAAGGGTCATCTACGAACTTTTCCCTTTTCTTAGAGAACCGAGAGGTTCGAACGACGAATCCCAGGCACGGATCAGGGCATCGGTGGGGCTGGCTGTGACTGATGTTTTCAATTTGCGCTCGGAACTAGAGGCAACCTCGGCCTCGGCAAACAAACGGTGTTGCAGCAGAGACTCCACGAAAGCTTTCGGAGGTATTGCCATCGCATCGCTGCCCGAATCAACGCTAAATCGATATTCCCCAGACCCCTCAAACTGCTCCCCCCCTCTCGAATGCTTCTAATTCGGACAACGCCAGATCGTCCCTCTTCCCCTTCCGCATACGTGGCGGATTAGCAATGCTTCGTGAATTCGCAAAACGTTAAATCCTATTGTTGATAATAGCCAACTTGCCTCCGGGGAGATGGGGGAGGAGCGGGGAGAAGTATATCCTCAACAGAGAGATCGGAGGTAGCTGACGTGATAATCGAAATAGAAAATGTATCCCGACATGTCTGCAATTCGGTCGAAAATTAACAGTAACCAAACGAATTTCTGCGCTGATGTATCAAGGCAAATCCATAATAATAATGCATCCATATTGTTATCTAATTTTCCGAGAAGCGGAAATATGAGAGAAATAATTGAATTACATTTTTTTTGTCTTTTTGTTTTTTCTGGATCTCGATTTATCACTATTGAAGGCTGAAAATACCCGCGAACTAAAATTATAATTCCGCGCGATAGCGAATAGGTCACAAATAAAATTTTCAACTTTGATGAATGGATCAATAAATAGCAAAAAATCGTTAAATAATGAGATAAGCAAAGTATAAATTACGTGGCATATCTCATTATGCAGATTTTATCCGAGCGATATGTTTAATCGTCGGTACGTGTTACTTCACTGCGATTCCATTTATAGTCGGATATATATACATATAAAATTGTGCATACTAAATGACGAAAAAACTGGGCCACGAATAAACGCGATTCGCAGGAATATAAATATAACTTTTGTTAAAACAGCGGCGACAATAAAATTAAGAGCGAAATTTCAGATAGAGGGCTTCGCATTATTTTTGGATAGTAATTATTATTTTCTTATGGGACTTTATTTTTTAAAATAAATTTGTGTTATTCTGTCTCAATTTTTAATCGTAAACAAAGAATACACAACTGAAAAAAAAACAACGAACAACATCGACGGATTGAATTCATCGACACAGTTCAAGGTATTTCTGTAAATATTGCAAATATTTTTGGCTCCCCATGTTCGAAAATGGATGAAAACTGAATCGTTCTTCGGTATGCAAAACACAGTCAGTGCTTTGAAAAACGTTCGAAGTATCGCAGATAGGAATTTCAGCGATTTCATATATATTCGTTGGAAATCGAGGGTCCAGCATCAGCGCCAAATGCTGTAGTTGATTCGAGTGAAGAGGTACATTGCCGGGGCGTGGAGTGCACACTGGAAAGGGGTGCAACAAGCCCTGCGGGACATTGAAAGGCAAATCGCGATCCGGCGTTAACGTAATCTGTCTTCATTTGTACTATTCACTTGCGCCCATCTCCTGTATATGTATACACAGTTTTCACAAATCTGTTGTGCAGTTTCTACGAATACATGCGATCTGATCCCTCTTTCGTCGTTGCTGGCGGAGCCAGCATCGCTGTTGTGACAGACGGTATGATCATAATTAATACGCTTGCAAATGCCTGAAAATTCACCGGCTTCGTGTATTACTGTTTTTTTACTGCCGACTTGTTTGAAGCTAGTGGCAAGTTTACGATGGAACTTGATAATAATATATGAAGCTCCCCCGCTTTATCATTAATTTACTTTTGTCAGTTTTTTGTATTTAATATTAATGTAATATTTCTTAGGCTCTATTGCCATTGGCCAAGTCACCCGTTAATTACCTTAAAAATCCCATTGAATACCATCGACTGTTCGTTACCATTAAGTCACTGGGGTTTTGCCAGTGGTATTATTCTCACTTATAATACTGAGATAAGCCTCTTTTGCATTCAATAATTTCCCGCATGGTTAGGTCGATTTTCTTCAACGGACAGAGGCTCTCACCTAACGCGATCTGGACCAAGGCTGTTAGGGCTCGAAAAGCCATTTATTTAATTAATGAGAATCTAAGTTCGGCGCCAAACAGTTTATCAAACCGATAGAACACTTACGTGACTTCAAAATCCGAGCCGGCAAGAAACAGAAGTAGGGGGGGGGGGGGGGAGGGGGCTCCATTTGAGGGACCCAAGAAATTGCAGAAGTAACAAAATATACATGAGAATTATGAGCTTATTTACAATTCTTTTTACTTCCTCATCCCATACGTAGTATGAAAAAAGAGAAAGTATTGTAATCGCGGGAAAAAATAACGTCAAATTTATGGACTAAATAATTCTTTTCAACATGACAAAATTAAAAAAAAATCTTTTCTCACTTTTGTCCTCATAATTGTGACCCAATCTAGCTTATTTCATGACCCGAATAGTTTTTTTTTTGCTCAAAAGTAGTTCAAAAAGGGAATTTCCACAGATGTCCGTCCGTCTGTACGTACGTATCAAATTTTTTGTCGTAGACACAATAACTTTACGCAGACATTAGTAAGATCTATGAAACTTGGTTCTACATATAAAATCTGAGTTTGGTAGTGAAAATCAGATTTTTTTGAAACGTGAAAAAAGAAACTTTTTGAGGTTATACACACATATACAGTTTTTATCACATAAACCATGTTTCATTGCAATAAAAATCATCCATCATATTCCATAAAAAAATTCAATTGTGAACTACAAATGTGCACACTACATTTCTCAATAACATTAATAAAAAAATTTTAAAAATTACGAAAAAATATCGCGAACTGTTAAACATTTGCTATTTCTAGCGGTAACGTCTATAGCTTGAATTCCAACCGCAAGAGGCGTGATCGGCGCCAAAAGTTCGACTCGCCACCTATGGTTTATAACATAATGTTCAAACTTTTCAGCGGTAAACGCAGATTACAACCGATCACCAAAATATTAACAAAATTTGAATTACAATTATGAGCAGAGGAGAAGAAAAAACAAATCGTCAAGCAAGGGGCCAAATTAAGAAAAAATGAACGGTGGAAGATTAAAAAATAAGCACATATACTTTACTATATGTTTTTATTCTTAAATATTCAAAATTGTTTTCTAAATGAATATATATTTTATTCGACTCTGAATATTCTTTATATTCATTTTCGCTGCTTACCCTTACTTATTTTCCGACGAATAATTACGGTGGCAACGATACAGCACAATGTCCGAAACTCGGACATATAGTAGTTTGTAATTGGGACAAGAGGGAATAAGGCTGTTCCAAAAATGGGACATTAGAACTCTTCCATATTTTTATTAATATAATATTTCTAATCGATTGAAAACGATAAATAAAGGATGATTTGAATAGAGGAAATATCCGCCTATAGAGTCATGCAAAAGATATACTTCGATCGACACGTACAAAATTTATATCTTAATAATTATTAACCGGTAACCTAAAAGCGTCCGAACCTGGGTCTTTTACCTTACGTCGATATGTACCGGGCCCTATAGTTCCGTAATTGGCCCTGTTTGTCGCGCACAGCGCTCGTAGCGCTTCTTCGCACGCACGACTATTGTTCTTAAGAGTCAGACCGTGGCTAACTGCCGTGACGCTCGGACGTACGAATAACACGTGGTCAAAGTGTGACAATAAAGTTCGTTCGTTTAATAAATCAAACCTATTTATTCGTTTCCCACGAAGCACACATAATTCCTAATATAACAACATTTTGAAATACTTATTTTTTATGTACTTGGCGTACTTTTTTACTTTAAAAAAAAGTAGTTTTGAGAGATTAAACTTTACTTCAAATTTTTACGTAAAATGTGAGTGCGCACCGCACACGGAACACAATAATTTGCTAGTAGATTTGTTTATTTATTTCATACTGAACGTAATAGGATAACCCGCAACCCCGCATAATAGGTAACTCATTGCCTAAATAAACAGAGTGTATATTACAAATATTTAACCTTAAATAAGAAAAACGAGCAGAGAAAAGGAATTCCCGGATACAATATAAAATTGACAATTATATCGACGGTAATAACAAATAACAAATGTCACTGAATTACTGTAAAACTGTAGCAATACCACTATGTAAATAATTTAATGCTCCATTAAGGTGTCTCTATTGAAAAGAAACTCTACGTGTTTACATTCGATTGAAAACCCATTTACTCGCAACGATAAGAAATAAAATGTAGCAGTCTCAACATGCTACATTCGACTCCCATTAACAACGAATTGAACTGAATTCCACTTGTAACGTGCTAGTAAGTTGCCATTGGTTTCCTATTGATAACGTATCAGAATACATATCTCTAAATACTTCATACTTATTTTCGAATGAAGTCCCATTTGTGATGGACAATAAAAAATTTAAATTCAATTTCCTAATGACTTTCCATCGTGGTCCTCGATTCATTATCACTGAACACTGAACGGAAGACTTTGTGTCAAGGACGCTCGTTTCCGCCCACCTACAATGTAATTCACTCAATCAAGATTTCGTTCGATCGATCGACTTTTTTTTTATCCTGTGTGCAGGAACAATTGTACGGTATGCGAATTGTTAAAGGGGAAACAAACAATCCGTGACCTGCATAGCCAAATGGCAGGATACTATATATGGTAGAAATGGTGGCTTATATTTACGAACCGAATATATATGTAGTATACATTTACGAATCGAATATACGTGGGCGCAGCTTCCCGGTGCTAATAGATTTCACGCTTCGCTTGTACACCCGACTTTACCGTCTCCGGTGTTCGTATGAAATTTATATCAGTACCGTGCATCAACCGATACCCCTCCCCCTCCCCAGGCCGCGGAGACTCGATACGCCTTTTGCTCGTACAAAATCGTTGGATAAAATACACATCAGTCGAAGTTTCATGTATTTAAAGAAATAAAAAATATTTTACAACAGCATTTCAGTCGCGCCATTCGAGTATTCGATACTTCGCGAACTTATCCTTTGTCGGTAGATACTTTAAAATAAATAATATTTGCAAACGTTCTCGACGTAATTGGAGCCCCCGCGGCTATAATGGGGATGAAATAAATGGAGTAGAACGAGAGAAGAAGAAAGAAAGAAAAAAGAGAGCAAATGCTTGAAAGCTTCGTAGAATATCGTTATCGCACTGCTGCTAACGATTATTAGCAGGAAGTAATTATCGATAATTAGGCGGTTACGTAAGAACTATGGTATTATCCATAGTGCTTTGAGAGCCTCTCGAAAGGGTCGTATGAAAATTTAACCCATTGGCCACTGCGCAGCATAACTATAAAAAGGATACTCAAGTGCAACCTGAGAAAAATGGATTGCCTACGTTGGCGTCGAGCCCGGTCATCCTGGTAAAGAATATAAAAAAAAACACATTAAAAGCGTCCTCCGATCTTCTCTAACGCCCTAAAAGAATATGCGGTATCGATAAAAGCACTATTCTTACATTTTAGAGGCTCAAGAAAGCCCCGCTTTTTTACCGATTTAATTAAAAACCGAATTAGCGGTGAAAACTTGAAAAAATGCTATTACAGTTACCATATCTTTTATTAGTTACAATAATGGTGCTCACGCGTGCAATTAATTTGTTTTTTGTGCCAACATAGAAAAATGGAATTCGAGTTTTCTCCATAATTTTTTGAGTTTTCAGAATTTACTGAGTTTTTTCAACAAAATTAGTTATTAACGAAAGTGAAGAATGAAAAAATTTGGTTTCAAATTTTGGTTCGAATTATTTTGCCGTTGTTACTTTTCTTTTGATTTGCGCGCTTAAAAAAAAGAAAATTTAAAATTCATCGTTTTTGGTTTCCTCAAGAAGCTTTGTTGTGTGATTATTTACTTTAATTGATAGTTTTTACGTAATCATTCCCTTTCTGTATTCTGTCTTGGTTAATAAAAAAGTATGTTTGTAGTCAATTTTTGCATGATATTTAAAAAATTGTGCCAGTTAAAGCGCCACCACCACTTTTTTCGAAAAATGCAAAATGGCGTAAAAACTGAACGACCGCATAGATTTTGCTTAAAATTTGACCAAAGAATGGGACTTGATCACTAAACATGTGGTGTGAATTTCCGCTTAGTATCTCAAGCCGTTCTCAAATTATGCGATCGAATGTTGAGCACACACACACACATACATACACATTTTTCAACGTTTTGGAACATTCTGAACACGTTTGCATGAAAATCTGAAAAAAAAAATATTCTCACGAAAACAAAGCTTCTTGAGGGACCAAAAATGCACGTTTTTCGAAACTAGCAGCGAGCGCACGATTCGCGTGCGTACCCGTATGTCTCTATTTAATTCTTTTTATTGTCGACTCGATCTTATTTACTTGACTGTCAAAGTTTGTCACTCAACTATCAACTATCAAAATGCAACATAACTGAAGTTGCTTGTTCAACAGCATTAACTTCAGCCCCTTCCGACGGCCAATCAGGTAACTAATAAAGCGACAACAATACATGTATCGAAATTTCGATATATTTTAGCCAGGGATTTTTTGAAGAGGGACTAGGAGTTAACGGCCGCCGCGCGTTATAAATATAAATTGGACATGAAAATAAAGAATGATATCTCAAAATCTAATATTTCATGTGTTAGATGATTTTAAAAACTTGTGCGGCCGTAGGACCAAATTCATAAAAATAGTCACTGGTGTCTTAATTCAGTATATGAATTGGTTACCTTGGCCAACATTACGTCCGGACAAGTTATTTTTAAATAATCCAACTCGTGAAATATTAGATCTTGAGCTATCAGTTTTTATTTTCATGTCCAATTTATAAGCTACTAGAGTAATCCGGGTACGCGCAGCGTCCGTATGTCATGTGAACTCGGAAGCCGCTTGAACTTGGTCCTGCGAGCTTCAATCTCGTCGACCAATGACAGCCCGAGTTAAATCAACAACAATAGTTTCGAGTTATCAATATATATCGGGACACATTAATTTATTAGGGGAAGACTGCGCTACGCGCGCGTCCGAAACCTCCTGTCAAATCTCGTCGACCAATCCCGGCACGAATAAACCGACAACAATACATATATCGAACTTTCGATAAATCGAAACTCGCATGCGATATATCGTGACGAACCAACTTTTTAGGTGTGGACTACGTCCGAAGCGCTGCGCGCGCAACCGTAACCTCCTGTCGAATCTCGACCAATCACGGGACGAATAAAACGACAACAATGAAAATCTCGAAGTTTCGATAGTTTTCGACACTAATCGAGATATATCGTGACACACCAACTTTTTAGGAGAGGTCTAGGGGGTTAGGCGCGCTGACGCGTGCGGCCGAGTACTTGCTGGCGCTGCTGCGCCTATGGACCAATCACAGCACGAATAAAACGACAACAATGCATATATCGAATTTCGATCACCTTATAAAAAGTTGGTGTGTCGTCATTATATCTCGCATTCGAGTATCGACTATCGAATGTATTGTCGGTTTATTCGTGCCGTGATTGGTCGACGAGATTTGACAGGAGGTTACGGACGCGCGCTGCGAGCACTGCAAAAAAAGAGTATGAAGTTCCTCCTGATAAAAAAAAAGAGTATACAGTTTAAACCACTTTTTACTGTGAACAGAAAACGTTCATCCGTGAAACTCCGTCACTGCTCCATCCGTACAAAAACCTTAGTACATACAACTACCGAAAGCTTTGGCACAAGTTTAAAGAAGAGCTCAGTACAAATGTATCTCACCGTTCAAAGACAATTAGCTCTGTACTGCTGCCTTTTTTTTCGTCAGACCAATTTTTTTTCCACTTTTTCATTCCACGTCATCCAATTTTCGCGTTCCTCGCTACACCCAAACAAGAATATTCATTTCCAATTGAAGCTCAGTCTGCCGGACTGAGATTAAACTCACTACGTCGACGCGAACTGAGCATTAATCTTTTGCGAATATCATTTTCCGCTAACTCAATTCACGAATGGCCGAACGATATCCAAGCATCGAGTGGATAACTTTCGAGGCTACTTGAGCCTTCGTTCAGGCGTACAGACTGGAAGGCATAAATTGCGATTGAACTTCATTGATACCATGCTGGCTTCTGAAGAGCTCTTGTCCTTTTTTGTCCCCTCGATATTTGTCCCGGTCAATGAGCAGCAGATAAATTATAAAGTTGATCTAGTGAATCCTCGCGGTTCATAACTATGAGAGAATTTTTGCATTCTCATCAGATACGACGTATAAAAGGAAAGAACGTATTGTAATCGTAAAAAAATCCGACTTTCACTTTATCGTCTTCAAACATTTTTACTTGTCGCCGAGTGCAAAAAAGCAGTTTACCGTCTCTGTGTCGACTTTTTATTCGAAACCCCAATACCGTGTCTTCTACATACAAAATGTAGTTTTGGTATTGAATTTCAAATTTTTTTACATGACGTGCGCAGAAAGTGGTGCTTTCCGTGACAGTTTTGCGAGGCGAAAGTGAGCAATATCATGCCGCGGTGGAAATTTAGGTTCGCGCGTGCGCAGTACTCAAATCCATTACTTTCATCTCTAGGGAATTGCGCTTGCCAAACGCCCACGGGGCGAAAGTGAAGGATTTCGTACTGCCCAAATGCATCACTTTCGTCCCTTGGGAATTGCGTTTTCCAAACGCCCACGGAACGAAAGTGAGCGATTGCGCACTGTCCATGCCGTAACCTAACTTTTCAATGCGCTATAAGATTGACCGCTTTCACCTCGCAAAACGGTCACGGAAAGCACACGTTTTCACGCACTTGATGTAAAACGAGGCACACACGACACACGATACATGAGTTGCAATCATCAACTTTCGGCCCGTGTCACACAACATACTATTTCATCCATATCGTCTGATACTTTATCTGAAATATGAGAAAAAAGACTTACAATAAAAAATTGTCAAAAAATATATAAATTTGTTGTAACAATTCTGATAATTATTTTTTTTTGGTTCGAAGGCAGACTTTTACACATGTAACTAGTAGAATACTAATTTTACTTTACAACAATCCTTTCGTTACTTTGTATAGTCTCTTGAATTAATTAAGAACACATTGGATAGAAACATTGTGCATCGGGAGAAGCATGTACTACGTCGAAAGATTACAGAAAAAGAAAGATAAACGGAAATTATTATTACAGGGTGAGTAGTCACAAAGTCAGTTTTTCTTCGTATTCCAATTATCGAACAAACGCATCCATCGTTCAAAGAAGAATTGTCAAATCTGTAATCCTCGGAACGTCCATATAACTTCGAGAATATTTAAAAAAAAAAATGTCTCTTTCTTATCCCTGAGGTTTGAAACTCTTCCTCGGTTCAAACGATAATTTATCGTTCCCGCAGCATCGCCCGTTATGAAATTCATTTAAACAGATTTAGGCAGGTGAATGGAGTCACCCATCCATCGGAAAACTGGGGGAGCTCGTACCAAAATCTCTCGTAAATTCGATATACGAAGTTAGAAGACAAACTCGAGGTAAAAATATCGTGAACACAGCAACATCGTAAAGACTCCGAATGTCGAACAATATGCGACATTATTGAGGTCAAAGTACCGTGTTCTCGATGCGGTGAGACCGAAGCCCCGTACCTCTCCTTCCCCCTTCACTCTCGGGTCGACGAGCGCGTTCCGGTGTATATTGGAAAACACTCTGGGTACTACACTCGCCTACCTCCAGTGCCTGTACAGTCAAGTCACCCGAGCAGGAAGAAAGCTCCGGTACAAGGAGACGCGCGCCAGCTGTAGCTGTCTCGGCAAAATCGTCTTTGCGAGTCTTCGCACTTTCCACTCGCTACTAGTTCGTCGTCTTACGAAACAACTGATTTCACACTAATCTGTAACATTGTTTTCAATCAATCTATTCCGCGAATGTTTCAGTATAGGTTAATTTTTAAATTGTTTCTTGAAATGACTTCTAATTAAATTTTAGTAATAATTCTATTATTAATTGAAGCTTTTTGGACCGGTGTAAAAAAATCCGATGTTTCATTATACCTTATGTTTTATTGTTACTCTTTAAAATAATGAAAGGGTTTGTGACTATGTTTTACGATACTAATCGATACATCGAACTTTGAGACATGTTGGGAATCGTTCGATTATTGAAGCTTATTTGATTTGGTTCTTGGGAACGAGTGAGTAGATACATCGCGAATATTGATCGTAAATATATATCGGCTTTTCCTGGCCGAATCTCCCATTAATGACTATTAAAAAAATCCTGCCGGATACCATTAACCGCCTGTCAGTTGTTAATGTTAATTCAATTAGGTTTTTTCAAAGGTATCATTCCCACTTATACCATTTATTTCTACACTTTCTACGGAGATTTCCTCATTTCTTTATCATTCGTCAACCATTATACAACCATTCAATTTTCCATTACCACTACCGTTACATTACCGTTTGTAGAAAGGAATTAATTTCCATTCTGTTATTGCTGTTTATTTTTTCAATGTGTTGGGTGGCATTCTTATTCCAAAATATAAATGGCTATATTAATATCATTTAATCTACTGCAATGGTGAAAGCAATGGTGTACTGAATACGATTCATTGAGCGGAATGTATCTCAGTCTCTCAATGAGAATTAGGTACTTTGAATTAATTATGCATTTTCGATTAAAAGAATATATACAATAAACAGTTAAATGTACCATTAAAGATACTTTATGCATTTATTAGTTCGGTTTAGTTCCCATTTCATCCGAATAATAAGAAACAGTATTTTAGTTGTTCCAGTTACATTTTCATCAGTCTACCGTTAATGTCGAATGGAAAAACTACCACCACGACAAGTATCAAAAGTACCATTTATACCTCGTAATGAGTTGCTATTGAGTGTATATTCGTAACAAATGGGAGAACTTACCACAGATTATGTGCCAGCGACTCGTCAGTAGATGGCCACGTAAAAAAATCGGAGAAAGTGCCACTTGAATAGTTCCAGTTATTTGGCATTGGACTGCTATTAGTGACGAATAAAAGAAAATACTGCACGAAAGTTCCTAATAACTCATCATCGGTCTTTCTTTGATACTGTATGGGAATATATTTCACTTCAAATATCCAACTTATTTATCAGTGGAGTCGCATTTATAACGAATCACAGAACGTATCACTTTTTCCGCATGAATTTTCATTATGGTCCCTCTGGTTCTTTTTTGGTCGCATTCGTTACCATTAAACATTCAATGAAAAACGTTGGCAAGAATTATAGTAGTGTTAAGAGGGAAAATCGAAAAAAGGGGAACGGTGATCCCAAACAATTGGAATATCATTTGGTACATACTAACATTTAATTTATTTTGTTGTGTAGCGGAAAAGGTAAAATGATTGATTCCAGAACAGCATCAATTGCAGGCTGCCAAAAAAGATGTTACTACAACTTCATTGCGACGTTTGCAATTACATATGTATGTGATTGAAACAATACATACATATTTTATTCAAGAACATATATTATTATTACAATCGCATCTACAATTGTATGAACTGTAATAGAATTAAAATAACAACATGGATTTCTGGCTGCCCAGAATGGGTACTGTTCTTGACTCAACGATACTTTATTGAGAATCGTTTGTAGACGTAATCATTAGATTCTCCCGATCGATACTTGCAAATACACTTACAGAAATCGCGCTGACAATATTAAATAGCACTGGCAATTATTAAAAGCGATAACTATAGATTGTTCGCGCATTTCACTATTTTTGTAGTTACCCTAACTTTTTGCATAGATATCGTCACTAATTTATAACTGAATGAACAAAATTTTCTAGTTACTCGAATTATGGAATTGTATAATACATTCGGTATACGGCAATAATAATTTTTATAGAAGGAACAATTTTTTTGTTGTCGCGATGACCATTTTCCATTCATTTCACTGACAGTTCTCAGTTCATTACATCAACGACTACCTTTTATGCGTTAAAATACACAAATGCACTTACGTGTATTAGGCAAACAACCTGTACAGATAGATATCCGTTTAGAAAGCGACGGCGACGTCGAGCCTTTTCGACGGTATTTTTTCTACGTCAGCCACCGGACCTTTCTTAAAGAAGTAATGTAACGCAAAATAATCGCAAAGCGATAAATATCTCGTAAAACTTATAGAGACGCATTGTGATTGGTTCTTGACTTCATATTTAATTTTCGATATAAACGCCCTTCAGGGCAACAACGTAACCAACAAAGCGCGCGCCTTCGTAGACATACGTCATCGAACAAGAAAACAAGTTTATAGAGGGCGAGCGAAGCGAGCGCGATGATCTGGTGTGATAAAACATACTATACTTGCCGTAACGTTTCCTATGGTATCTCGCTTGCGAAACGCTTTCTTTGTAAAGCAGAAGCAAACTTGCATAATAATGAATATCCCGCAAATTGTTGAATATCCGGTGTGGAAATCTGTCGGTAGTATACGAGTTTGAAGTCAGCGACAGGCAAGTTTTTCGCATCTAGGATTTCTTTAGCGTTACTATATAATACCTACTTGGGATAACTTAACCGTATCTCAATTCATCGCATCCTGATCGTGAAAAATTAGTAATTGTTTTTCAAGGATAGGTATAATAATTTGTACAACGCAAGTGAGTGAGTCTCCAATGACAATGCAAGTATATAAAACAACCGGTACATTAATGATTATAATTTTTTCAACTATTTGGATTAAATGTAAAAGACTAAAGGTTATTTAGCCAGCTCCTGGCGAGATGAACAATCCACTGGCTAGACAACTCGAGATTACACATAACGCCAGCCATTGGCGAGCTTTACTTGCCAGTTATTAGATCGTGTCTAGTGAAACTGCTTGCAGTGACAGGTTTAAATTTCTAGAAGGGATATCCGATTAATATCGTTAACAAAAAGAAGTAATTAGATATAGCGCTATATTGATTATGGATTTCTCTGTGTGACTACCGATTTTTTTTCAGTGTATTTATCGCGATATTAATATTGACTTACGTCGGATTTTTCGTCAATTCGATTAGCTGTCGAGTTTACAATTTGATATGTATCGATTCTCGAAATCGTCTTTTTAGGGGGCGTCACCTTTTTAGCGCGCGAGTTGTGGAACACATAAAAAATAAAAAAATTCGACAATACCTTTCAATCAACAAGTTCGTTGTTCTGTCGAACGAAAATGATATATCGTTACGGACATCCTTCGTTGTCTTTTCTCGTAGCGATAAAAAAAAATTGCATCGATAAACGAATCGAGAGTTCTGGCGCGTCTTGCCGGGCACCCATATATTTTTCCATATCCCTTGTACGCGTCACATCTCAATTTCGTACCAATTTATTATTTTCTCAAACTGCCGGCGCACAGTGGAAGGTTTGCGTCGCACGGAGGAAAAATCTTTTTCACCTACCCGAACTTTATTTCTTCTTCCGTTGCTACTTCGCGCGCTTCTCGAAACTTTTTACGAATCCAACGAAATGCACAGATATAAAGTTTCGCATGGACGCTTCGAACAGACGAGTAGGAGGAAATTCCTCGTGGTAGTTCGTCGCGAAGGGTGGATCATGGCCACGAAAAAATATCGAGTCATTTTCCGCTACAACTTTGCATTATACGTATAACCGTCTTTCTCAATATACTTGAGCGGTTTTTCCGAGTTTATGAGATAAATGAGATCAGGCTGTTATTGCATCGAGATGCATAATTCGCTGAAGTTGAAGTTCATCGATTAGTTCGCGTGGACAACTACAGGTGACAATCGCCTGCCCGATCACAATACTGACACAACACATTGCGAGACCATTCGAATTCTTTTGTTTGTCATTCAATGTTCAACGAAAAAATATATACCGGATTATCTATCCAATCATATATAACTGCGATAAAATGTGTATAATTTTCATATTTATATGTTATATATACATATTAATATAAATAAAATGTTTTATATACATAGCGAATGTGTAGTTTTCATACTTATGAAATATGTGCTAAATATATTCTATTGACGATTACGCGACAATAGAACTTCGGTAAAATATTTCCGACAATATCCCGGCTTCAAAATATCTGCCTTCAAAATATCCTGTGATAAAATTTCTTATAGTCACAATATTTTGCATCAAATATTTCCAACAAAATATCCTGCACGCAAAACATTTCTCAATACAAGAAAAATAGTCAGCAAAGGGCTGAAGGACTCTGGTCGATGGCCCGTTGGCAATGTGTATAAATGTTTACATATGTAAACAATAAATGTTACCACAACTGTAAATACGACACAACTGTAAATATTGTCAATAAATACTACTATTACTACTACTACGAGTCAGCAAAATAAATTACAGCTACGGGAATATAGCAAATCAAACAAAAAAAATCCTAAGCAGGGTATACGTTTTGAGAAAAGTTTGTTACAAGATACCGTCAGTAACTTCGACGCGATATCCAGAGGAAATGGTTGCAGGGAATGCGCGGAATAAAGTACACAAAAGCACAGTGTTAATAATATCAATAAAAAAGATAGCGTTTATTGCAGAGCGATAGATGAAGCACAGTATTAGCGGAAAGCAAAGCGAGAGAGCGATAGCTGAAACGTGTGCTGGCGAAACGGCGGCTTGGGAGGCCCTTTTTGGTGGGCCAGTGACCTGAAAAGAGAGAGGGCTCGGGAGTCCGAGTCCCCCGAGAGCGCGACGAATATTATATTCGCCACGATCGTCACGTTGTCGCGAATAAGTTGTATTTTAAAATGTTGTATTTTTATGTCTTTCACAATAATTATTTTTTGTTATATTAATTATGCTATGTTAATTTTTTATGCATGCATAAAAGTTGGTTTTTTTAACTTTTAGTAGTTATTTTTACAATTATTTTTTGTTTTGTCGGGTGGGGTCGCCCCCCCCCCCCCCCAGCGCACCGCTGGGACTTCGCCCCTAGATGCCATGTTTGATATTTTGTTGCAAATTATTTTTGCCTCTGGACATTTCGCCGGATGATAATTACCGCAAGGAATTTAGTCGAAGATATTACAACGGAGATATTTAGTTGTACTACTCTATTCATATACTGTTTATATACCGGCATATATTATTTAAATACACATACAATACAATATTTAAAATATATTCTAATCGCGCTGTAGTTGTAATAGATCGAATGAAAAAAATTAAAAGATATATATTTTTGACTCAGATATGTGAATAAGATATACATTTAATACACGAAGTCCATATATATTCACTTAATTTTGATTGTTTCAAATAATTATATATATTTATTAATGTTGCAGTTCAATATACAAAAAATTGAAAACTAAAAAAAACATTTAATATCAGAAAAATATGACATTGAATACTATCATGAAAGTTTCTCTATCGTATTTATTTTTACGATGTATCTTTAGTACATAAATTTCCATGCGGAATATATTCCCAACAGCGATAAAAGTTGCACTAATACTTGATGTTTATTTATATTTCAGTTCGAGAAGGACAATAACGATGAGGTACCTGTGGATGTGCATCGTTATTGCCGTGGTGCTGCCAGCCGCAGCCCCATGGCAGACGGATCGCAGTAAGCCCAGTAGAGTGTCCTTTACTAACATTATAACATAAGAGCATAAGGCATGCTGTACACATAACAAAAAAAGTAGAGATGGTATACTGGCATGAAAAAAATATAAAAATAATATTGCGAATAAATTGAGTGATGACCTTTCGGAGTAATTGATGATCCGCTGGTGACAATCCCTTTGCGTGAGAGCATGAAAAAAATGTCTGAAGACCCGTATGTAAAAGCGGGCGTGCTGGGAAAGAGGCTAAAACGCGAGATAGAATGTCGCATCGTACACTGCTACGAGAGTATCAAAGAAGACGCGAGTGGATGTATAGCGGACTGGTATATGGAACCTTCGAAACTTCTTTCTTGCTTTTATGTCGAAGAAACCCCACCCTCCCCCCTTGACGAGGTCGAATAGGAGACGACGACGACGTGAAAGACGCGACCTGCATGATACCTTTTGCGAATCTCTCATGATCTCATCTCGCTACCACGGGGATTTCGTTTTCCAATGGATATATAGGTATACTTCTGTCTGGATCGGCATCCCGTTGGGAATGAGGCAAAAAAAAAAAAATAAGCGAGATAGAGATAAATGTTAACTTATTAAAACCATACGATAAAACCGTCGGGGAAAACAACTGAAAGATGAAATATAAAAGAACGTTCAGAGTACAAATAAAAAAAACCGCGAAATTCTCTTGCAAAGAAAAGTCTCCGAGTAGACAGTAAGTTCGATCGTAAAAATAGAGGCAAATGCGCGACGAGTGTAAAGATCAAAAAGTTCCTACGGATATAGCGAATTAGATACGATAAGCCAAAGTGGAGGAACAGAAGAAAGGCGAGTATATAGGACGAGAGTGTCTATAGTGAGAGTTATTTTTTTTTTATCTTCTTCTGTTTTTCCAGTGCCCCGTTTGTACGGCGACAGGATCCCCACGAGGGTCTTAACGCCAAGCAACAAAAAAGTTCAAAGGAAGATCGTTCTCTACCACAACTTCTTTCGGACTCGTGTCACTCCGACTGCGGCCAACATGCTGGTAATGGTAAGCGTTCACTTCGTTTTGCACATTTTTCACTTTTTTTAAAAATTCTTTCCTCGTTCATCGAGTTTGTGGAAAGCGTTGATAACCCCCGTGTCCTCAGATTGTTGAAAATTGGTCGATGAACGTAATTATCTCCGAAAGAGGCATTGGTCGTTTTCACTGATGGATCTTTGTGTAGCTTTTCTTTAAATTGCGATCGGCTGCGTAACGATAATTATTAGAAATTAAGGAAAGGAATTTGAGAATGTACGATTTTATTCCCTAACCGTCGACGATTAAATTGTGGACGCCTCCATGGAGTGCGTACACGACTGAACCCGCGTAACGAGATGTCGCGAGCGCTCCGAGCAGTAGCATCACTAACTACTTATACGGCAAATCGGTAAAAATTGAAAAGAATTAAAATAACAAAATAAATACAAAAAAAATTAAAATAGAAAAAAATACGAAAAAACATTCTGCGTCGCATAAAAAAAAAGAGTTCTTGGCCGTGTGCCTTATGAAAATATATATTTTCCAAGCGTTTGTTCGTCGAAAGAACAACCGGGAGAACTCTGGGAGAGTATTAGCGGTTAACCACCTAATCGATTCACCTCTCGTGCATTTAATGTCCGAAGAGGGAGGGAGAGGTTCACTGAAGTCGCGCCTCACTGCGAGTTCAGCCCCGGCAGTCGCGAGACCTTCCTCACCAGGATGAGCAATTAAGAGGGTTGGCTTGCCGTTCGAAGCTTGCGGTCATCTCTTCTCCTCTTGCGCACAGTCTCTATTTCTCTCAGATTCCCTCCCCTCCTCCTCGCCCCGGGGTGCCTGTACGTCCTCTTTTATTCTTCCGCTTTTTTTATTTCCTGCAAGAGCGAAAAGCCGACGCTCGCTCGATTAACTTCGATGCGCGTTCTATCTGCTCGTTCTTATAAATCACCCCATATTTACTACGTTATACATTGTTCCTTTAACCATAGAAAGACACCTTGGGGTCTTTCGATTACCGGTAGTTCGAGTTTTCAGTTTTGTCATTTTTCGAGTTAAGTAACTATTATTGAAAAAAAAATGCTGTTAAATTGTTTCGTACAGATGTCATTGCATTCTATAAAAAAATTATCAGATTTATCGAAAGTTGGAATTAATTTTCCAGCTACAGTAGAGTCTCGATTCTGTCAGCCGCTCGGGGGGACTGTTGACAGAATCGAGACTGCACAAGCCCCGCCCAGCAAGGCCCGGTTACGTTGTTACGCGGCTGCTGCTGTGGAGGCACCAAGCCAGCGCTTGCTTGCTATTGGCTAGCTACACGAGCGAACGAGAATAGCGACAGCATAATAGGGGGTAGGAGAGCGAGCCACCTGACAAAATCGAAACTCAATTGGACTTTTATTTTTAAAATCTGAGCGTTTCATCCTTTGAAATGCAGAGTTCACTATATTATTCTAAAAACAATAGTTTGAAGTAAAATGAGAAAAAAAAACGGAAAATCGTTCAAGCGTCAGATGAATTGGTATTAGGAATAACTAACATTGATTATAGAGTTATCAATCCTTGAACACTACGCTGGGTACGGCTCACCTAGAACGTCTGGAAAACAAGCGGCACTTCTAAGCGTTAAACGGCGAGGGGGGGGGGGCTGGGCTTTCAGGGAACGAACTTACTCACTCCCTCTATAAATCTTTTTACACCGTAACTCTGGTGAGCACAAATCAGCCAAGTGCTAACGATGGCAAGGCGGCGGTAGATCGTTCCTATGGCTCCCAACTCTACACCACTAACTCTTAACGACTGCACTCTGCACATGGCTTCACTCTACACAATGCCTGATTTTGCACTAACGCATCTCAACACATTGTAACTCTGCAAAACCCAAGGTCACTATAAGGATGACGCTCAGCGAGTGTGGTAATGCTGTCAATAAATCCGGAAATTCGTTGAGAGTAAATTTGCGGTAGATATCGTCTTTAATGTTTGTGCCCAACATGTACAAACAACAAAAACAATAACTGTACGATATGTACATTTTTATCATATTATAATTAACATTTTTAAAACCGAAACCCATCTGCACCCTATCGAGATGAATCATATAGGAAAATAACGCTGTTGTCACGGTGAAATTCAAATTTTACTTCGAATTTTTCCAAACACCCTTCTATTTTTTTTGTGACAAAGCACTTTTCAAATAGTACATAAAATTCTGAAAAAATTCGTACGTATTCAGAAAAATTGACATATCATTTTGATCTGAAAAAAAAGTTACGTTGGCGGATAATTTGTTGAACAATTTTTCTTTCATCTATTTGTTAATAACATTTTGGAACTATTTTTATACAAAATTAATCTTTTCAGCATCTTCTATATGCGTGATTTTTTTAGTTTTTTATCCCATCCAAAAGTGTAGAAATATCTCTCTGAATTCTCACTTTTGAGGGCGTTGAGTATCGCTGAACGCTAGGACTACCTTAACGTGACGTGCGCGATGTGCGTATAAATTCGAAACGGAGCGCGTAGCGAGACGCGTACCCCTGTGAGTGCCTTAAAAAATTTCCTGAAGAGACATTTTTTGGGGGGTTTGGGGAGGGCGGAACTCACCAACAAGAACCTTTGCGCTCGCAGGGGGTGCTTGTTTTTTGGTTGATATTGGGGGCCTGAGATATCGTGATCGTGCCGTTCCAAATTACATTGCAAGTGTGATAAAATGGTGTATGGGTGTCTGTGTACAAGGTCAATATATATTAATTTATTTTTTGAGTCTAACTTAAATGCATAAATGAATAAATTATAATATATTTTACCAATTTTCCCAAATACAGAATTATAATATATTTTACTCATTTTCTTTTCATGAAATTTAAACCTGTTTTTTTTTTTTCAATCTGTATAGTGTCATTTTTTTTATTCATTTGCACGAAAAATCTTGTTGCACACATTTATTTTGATAAAAAATGGAGCGATTCCCGGAGAGCGAGCTCAATCGAACGTGTGAACACTTCCGAATCTTATCCCTACTTTCCAACGTCCTACGTAGGTCCCTTTACGCGAAGCGAGGGATTTGAACGGAGCCCACTGGCTAGCCGCGTTTCCGAGCGGATCGGAACGGAGGGAGACATGCACACAACAACTTGTTATGTCACTTGGATTTTCCTTCGAATGATGCATCCCCGTTGTTGCAACATTGCATAAACTTGGCGGAAGGAGAGGTGATGAAAGGAAGGGAAGGGGTGATGAAAACGATATAAGATCGGATGCGTCCAGAGGGGACCCGCTCCCCCCCCCCACCCCTCTAATTGCTTGCCATATAAAGAATCAACGGTCAAATGGAGGGCCGGAAGTATCGCAAAAAATTGATTTCTTGTCATAACTCCGAAACTAAGGCCCCAAAATAAAGTTACTGTTACCTTCCGCTTCCTTTTCGTCGATTTATAACGAATCAAGGGACGAATCGAGTGGTCGGAGATATCGCGGAAAAATGAATTTTTTGTCCTTCAAGGCGTCATAACCCCGGAACTAAGGCCCCAAAAAAAAAGTTACTGTTACTTTCCGCTTTCTTTTTGTCGATATATAAAGAATGAACGGTCAAATCAAGTGATCAGAGGTATCGGAGAATAGTATATTACGACTCGAGAGCATGAAAACTCTTTTCTGACGAGTGTGAGTTTGCAGCACGAGCCGAAGGCAAGTGTTGCAATCGCACGAGCTGAGAAAACATTTTTCCGCCGAGTATCGTATACAATTCTACGTCACAAGGCGAGGAAAGAGAGTTTCCCGTGTCGCAGTGACGTAAAATACATTTTTTTGTCCTTCAAAGCGTCATAACTCTGAAACTAAGGGCCAAAAAAATAAAAGTTACTCTTACTTTTCGCTTTTTTTCGTCGACATATGAATAATTAACGGTCAAATCGTGGCGCCACAAATATCGTACAACTGCCCTCCCCCTGCCATATTTTCCTTTCACTTTGCCGCGGAAATTTGTGACATTGCAAATACATATATGTACATCATTTGAGTATTATGGGCTACGAACGTACCTCATCTTTCTTCCGTTTATTCGAAACACCCCTCCCGACCATCGCCATTTTTCTTCTGCCGTACAGATCTTCGCTTCCATAAGTCATACGAATTTTCTTTTGTACGGCACTCTTTGCACAGGGTTATAACTTGCGATATAATGAAATACGAGAAGTTTTTGAATAAACATATTTTCAATTTGCGTGAATTATTGGAGAAAAGTGTTAAGTTATGCGAGGAAGTTGACTCCTTCCTTCTGTCGTGGGTTTTCGAGCGCTACAGTGACATGACTAAAGCTAAAAAACATTAAATTCACAGAATCTAAATTTGTTCTTGAATTGATTTTGCGGAATAACAAAGAAAATCTCAATAGGTACGCAGATTCTTCTTTTTTTTTTTTTCATTTTACTGAAGAATATCTCACGTGAGATCGGCAATCGTAAAATGTAATGAAAGAAGTGGTACAATTCTTGTAAAGGTTACATGTCACATTTTATTAACGCATCTCATCGCTCGTGAATCGGAATTTTATGGTACTGTACACTCGAACCGTTGTTGCGGATTGCATCTGTAACCGCATGGTTTATCGACGATTCAACATTGTGTGTTGCAGAAATGGCACAACGGGGCCGCCAAGGCTGCTCAACAATGGGCCGAAGCTTGCTACGCCTTAACACACGATAACGCAACTGGTCGTCATATCGATGCATTCGGTAGTTGCGGTCAAAATATTTTCATATCAACGGCCCAAGTTCCCTGGTAAGTTTCGATTTAATTTTGTAAGTCATTTCAGTTTTTTTCAAACTGTTCTTCGTAACGTTTCACCGCACTGGGAACTTTTATTCATGACATTAATGATAATACCCCATGAGATATCTCAACAAATTTTTTTAGAATTTTTTATCGTAATTTTTTTTCGAGAAAAATGTGACTAATATTATCGACAACGGACAGCAAAGAATTTCTTGCCATGTCAAAGTTGTTCGCCGGATTTTTTCTCGGCAAAAAATTTGAAATAAACTCCGACAGAGAATTCTGAGTGAAGTTCCTGGGAGAAAGTTTTCTCCATGGCTGTTCAAATATTGAGGATTGTGCTTGCTAGAGTAGACTCGGGAGCGTCAATGTGACACGAAAGCACCAGGTGCCACGGATCACGTATAATCCCCTCGTCCATATCCAACTTGCGCGCAATTTTCCACCCGAATCCGAGTAACGTGGCATCAAAAGCTGGGGTGAGACCCGTTCTCCAGTTCGACTCTTATAATTGCTTTTAATTATTAACATTTTAATTAAAATTGTAACCCGCTATCGCAATATATTGGTTTCAATGGAATTTAATAATATCGCGATATTCATTAGTACGATACAATTGTCCTCGTAATCATGGGTTAAGTTTTTTTTTTCTACAATTCGATGAGCAGTTTTCAGCACCGTTGCTTTTTGTTACTAAATACCTCATCTACAGAAAGGTAATTTTCATTAATCACGCAAAAGTCCATCGATCACTTTTTGTCATTAGTTGACCTATCTGTGCCTTGATTTTTTTCGCTTTAGACAGTCGAAAAAAAACAAAAAGGCAATATTGAGCCAATTTTCGTTTTTAGACACTCTCTAAAGGCAGAAAGGCAATATTAAATTAGTTTCCCCCCTCTGTCAGCAGTCCTGCTTAGGTTCAGTTCATTCCTTTTTCTTTTTTAAGCACCCTAGAAAGACAGAAAGTGTTAACAGAAAGAAAGGATTAATATCACTTTTCTTACATTTTTTCATCATCTCATACGCCCGTACGGTGCGCACACTTTAAAGCGTGCGAACCAACGACGACGATTGATGAATCTACCGTTCTATCGCAGTGTGTTGAATTTTATCGTCACAATGATGTACAGCAAACATGGAGCCATTTCGATACCGATAAATAGTTTTGCTTGACGATTTTTTGTAATAAAAAATCACATCTGTATCTCTTGCTTTGGACGTCTGTACGATGCTTAAATTTCGAATTAAACGAACTAATTCTGCTCTCCTTTGAATCGTTGTTCCATCACGTCATCCGAATGTAGTTCAGAAAATTCGAGGCTATTTCGATGACAGCAATTCTTCCAGATACTCGTACAATAATAAGAAAAATGTGCTCTTATCTTCTTCCTATAAAGTTTATCCTTCCTTAATCTATCGTGCAATTCATATCGGTATAATGTCTAAACTTGTAAACGTATGCGACAATTAATCTTCTCTATGCAATGTCACGTCGTTATAGTGTCTGTTTACGTAATTGATGAATTGACTTCCTCCATCTGAACGTGTCCTATACGATGACCATCACGGGAATCCCTGTGAGTTCTTTAAGGATGTTTGTCACCTACCTGTGCGTCATTACAGAACTAAATTTACCATATCGGAAAACTGCACTAAAAGGCGAATTCACATCATTATACTGTCCAAAGTGCCTAAAAACTAGATTTGTTGGGCTACAGAGTAAACAATCTATTGTTTTTATTTATTTCTTCAATTTTTTGTCTGTCAACTTAATTGCTGATTTAACAGACGAATCTCTTGACGATAACTGTTAAAAATGTAGAGGAAAGTTAAAGAAATAAAAACATCCATATCTAAAACGGTTTGTACATCGTATCAAGTATAAAATAACATATTTGGCACACTTAGAACCCATGATCGTCGATATTGAATCAATTTACTATTAAAAGTCGGATATAACTTTATAAAACAGAAATGTGCAGTGCATCTGCATGTCTGCAGCTATATACCTACTATATCTTCTAAAATCCGCGGGCACTGTTCGATTTTTTTTTAATGGGTCCCTAATATTTTAATGTTACTGTAGAAAAAGTGTAAAGTACTCTGCAAATGAATTTTTTTCCAGCATGAAGGGCACATTTTACACATGTATACCTATTCCACTATCCATACATCACTTATGTTCAATAACCAAACTTTATACTCATATATCTCGGAATCCTCGTAGGCAAAAAATTATTTAAAAAAAGCCTTATTCATTCTTTCGTAGCATTTGGCATTTTCGGGGACAAAAAAATTGAAACAAAAGAACGGGGATAGAATATAGATAATAAAGTTTTTTAAATAAAAGCGATGCCCCAGGTGATACATATCCTGAAAAAAATGCTAGCGTAGTGTTAAGGTGTTTGCTAATTTTCAATTGCACTTTCTGTACTTATAGCTTATTAACTTATTCAAGGTGAGAATTATGTAGGTTTTCTTAAAGGGAAAACGTTTCTCAGTGAGTTATCATTCTGTTTTGTCGAGTTCGAGAACTAGAAGCTTTTTAAGTACAAAAATGGGAAATGGCAGTGGAGGGGGGGGGGCGAGGGTAACACCTTTTCGTTCGTCATTAATTATTCCTGCGCTCAGCAGCAACTCTGCTGTTTGCTTATCACTCTATCCTCTTCTCCTTGTTTTAGTACCGCCGCTGCCCGGCCGCGTACGACGTTTTTCCTGCGTCCGACGCCTCCCGCGCGCACAGCTTTTTCCACCCAGGAGATATAAATCTCTAGACTGCAATTCTCACCCTTGCTGGAGTTACGGAGCCACTTAGCAACACCGAGATACGGGCGAAGTGCCCTGTAAAAAATTCGTAAAGGAATAATGCGCGCGAGCTTCACCGTTCTTCCGACGTTTTTACTCGTTTTTATTTCCTCTCCTCTCACCGGACCGGCATCAGTGCCGGTTTTTTTTCTTCTTTTTATTAGACTCACGGTAGATGCACCATCCACCCATGCGTCCAACTCGCCGAAGCAGGCAACTTCGTTTTTTTTCTGACAAAAGAGGGCATTTATAAAGGGGAACATTTTGTTCGATATTGTAACATGTTTTCAGCTTCTACGATTTTCTGCTGCCGGGAGAATTACATTCGCTTTAATCCTTGAGAGATGACATATTTAATCCTGGAAAGATGACATATTTTTTCTTGCCTGTCATTATCACATCATGAAATGAATGACATGGTAACTGTACCGTCGAAAACCTTTCACTAGATCTTTCAGTCCTTCTGATTAAACGTTGTCGTTGGATTGATTCATTGAGATCCTGTCTTCAAGGGTCAATAAGGCCGGCTTTTACCAATGAGTATCGAAGCAGTGAGCGTTAAGTATCTTGTTGAACTGACAACTTACAAAACTAGAAGCCACTTAGTTTGATCATAACGCTATAGTAACGTATAGTTACGACATTGACCTCCTTTTGGTCGCTCTACATAACGTCGAAAGCGTTGCAAAAAATGTAAAAATAAAGCCAAAGAAACTGAAAATTTCCCAAAAACATTTTATAATTGTGAAAAATGTAAATGTGATAAAAACTTGTGCTTAGTTCGTAAACAGACTTTTACACACGTCGTCAACACAATATGACTTTTTCTACAAGAGTGGTCCTTTCACTACTTCAAAAAATCACTCACATGAAATAAAACTAAACCAACGTATATAAACAATGTCCGTCAAGTTAATAATGGATAGTGTCGAAAAATTAAAAAAAAAAGAAAACATTATTATTAAAAAGCCGGAAACCTCAGCGTCGGATTTTAATAAACATATATGTATGTTTATTAAAATGAATTATTAATTATTTCGTTGAAATCGTCATACCTGGTACCAATATGAAAAAAAAAGGTATATTGCTAAAAGATTGATCAGCTTTATTAAATCTATCAAGCCTATGCAATCGTCATCGCTGCTATAATATTTCTTAAAGAAACGTTTACCATATTTAAAATTAGAGTCGTGAGTTAAATTCCATATATCTTTTACATTTGCCTTACTCGTCATTGACGTATCTTGAAATGAATCAAGTGGCACCTGTACTGTCGAAAACCTTTCAGCATCTTTTCAGTGCATCTGACTTGCAGTCGCCGTTGGTTCGATTTATCGAGATCCTGTCTTCGAGGCTAAATAAGTCGTATGTAACCAATAAGCATCAAATCAGTGAGGGTATCTTGTTGAACTGACAACTTACAAAACTTGGTGACATCAAGTGTGATCATAATGCTATGTATAGCTGTCGAAGCGACCTTCCTCTCCGTCGTTGTACGTACCGCAGAGAGCGTTGCCAGAAATTGCAACCTCTCGTGTGGTCGGCATACCGTCAAACACACTTTCGTCCGACCGTTTTTCGGTTCAATCCAATCTGCGAGCTTCAACGGAAATCCGGTACCAGCAGATCTGTATGTTGCGCGCGAGACCTGAGATTCCGGATCTTGCAGACCCGTATCAGTCTCAAACATGCTTTCCGAAGCGCATCTTTTATCGAGGCTCATTTGATTTTATAGTCATGCTAAAGCGTAGGGACACACACCGAGTGGCAGCCTTTGCCGTTGTCGTCGACGAGGCAAGCCTTCCCTGCGTCAGCATTTTCCCCTCGCTGTTGCCGTGTGCCGCTATGCCAGTCAGAAACTTTTCTCGATTCAAACTTTTCGCGTCATGGTTATGCTTGAGGAGGTTCATAGTTTTCTTTTCTGGGCCTCAACCAAGCAAGAATTATTTAAACTCGTTTTACTCCCAGTCAATGTATATCGAGAGACGCGTTGAGCCCCTCTCTCCCATCAGTTTTCTTTCCTCGGTTAAGCTGTACTCGGTGGAGCCACCTGTTGACTCGGCCGAATCGACGATAAATATGTTTTCGCGTTATCTGTATTGCGTTACTGTTACGATGTATAAAAAACCTTTCCTGCTTACGGTCCATTTCGCTCGGTACAGTTTTCGCGAAGCGTATCAACTTGAAATCACGATCTAGAATCAAGAACGGGGTGTCCGTGGGACAACTTGGTAGGGTTCTTTTTTGGCTCATTTAGGGCAAAGAACTTTATTTGACAACAGTAATGTTGCGTGTTTATAAAATACAAGAACCTCCAAGTGGGTACATACTAAATGAATCTTCAATCTAACGATCTCAAGATAAGAAAGTCCAACTAACATTTACCTAATTTCTGGAGACTTTGTTTTATGTTCAGGGTTTATGGGTGGTAATGAATCATCATGCCGTTCGGTCCAAGAATACCGATCGATGTATTGAAAAAAATTATGAATCGGTAGAATTAACTAGTAGTTGATAAAACTAAGTTATAGTTATAGGTTGTGACGGGCTTTTCGACGGTTTCGGAGTACCGTTGATCGCCTCCCCGTACAAAATATAATGCGCCCTTCTTATCTGTTGTACCTTATCCCTCGCTGTCGCTGGGCGCCAACGTTTTGTTTAGATCCTAAAACCCAAGGATGTATTCAACTTTTTCGTCCTCTTTACTTACGGGTAGCAGGATTAGGGATGCAGTTCAGGGACGAAAGAAATAAAAATAATAACGCTCGATACTTCAGATATTTCGCAATAATTAACAACTCAGAATGACTGTTTATTTTAGACTCAAAATTCACAACATAAATATGCAATACAATTCAACCTTTCATTTGAATAATTAGAATAAATAATTGAATCTACGCGTGTCGACAAATCAACGCTTCGAGCGATAATCGTAGGTTTAACGGGGAATTTCGAATCGGGCACGAGCGAGAGAAAAACTCCGCGTCGCGAGTTCGATTATTCCGACACAGAAAAAATGTAATCGAATATGGTGTGCACTGCGTGCGCCTACCTTTCTTTCCGAACAATTCCTTTGACTCGAACGTCGCGTCCTCCTCGTGGATTTTTCTTCGATCACTCGACATTAATCCTTTCGCTATCCGATAGTTCTGCAGTCGACACGGCGTCCGATTCCTTACAATAATCCTCTTAACAATTCTCGTAATAATCCTCGTCCACGAGTACGTATCACGCTAAATTACTTCTCAGTATTCTAATCTGCCTATCTACTACACGTCTCTTCGGTTCGGCCGGGTGCACGAGAGTGTCTCGCTCATGTCTCGTAACGCGAATTTCGATAGTTCCGGGATGAGGGTCACGGCCTTTTTTTTAATATGGAAAAAATGTGTAGAAAAAGACAAAATTCAAACCACAGATAAAAATCTGAAAAAATTCATCCGTATTCAGAAAAATGAGCGAATCATTTTCATTAAAAAAAAGTTGGGTTACCATAAATTTGGTGAACAATTTTTTTTTTCAACAATTTGTTAATAACATTTTGCAATTATTATTATGCCAAATTAATCTTTTTTTATTTTTAATACCTATAATATGCATGAATTTTTTCAGATTTTTATACTATCGAGAAGTGTTTGCAATTCCCTCTCCATTTCGTCGAATTTAGGCGAAATGGACACCACGCGCTGTAGCTACCTTAATCGAATCGTATCGAAAGTATCGAAATGCGATTTTTATATTGTTGTTGCTTTATTCGTGCCGTGATTGGTCGAGATTTGACAGGCGGTTACGGTCGGTACCGTAACCTCCTAGTTTCATTAAAAAGCGTTTCCTATTCGGAAGCGACGAGTTGTTCGATCGACTTTCTGATAAAGTCGCTTTGTAAATGCCGATTAAAAAATTAAGGACGCGATGAAATATAATTTGAGACTTTTTTTTCAGGGTTCGAATTAAGAAAACTGCACGTCATCATAACTGTCATACCTGACAGGCTATGATATTACAATCGGTCGATTTTTTCGATTTTCGTGTTATTTTGAAGTCTGAAAAGAGTGGTCCATCTGAGCCGAAACAAACTTACGCGATTATATTTGTTACTTAATGAAGAATCAGGTATACTTTAGCGATTCGCATTAGTGTTTCGTTTAGTGTTTCCTATTTCTGACCTCAGTGAGATCATAGAGAACACCTCTAAACTCTGTTACCTTTTGACCCCATTTATCAAGAGATGCGGTAGCGTCTTGACGCCAAATTGTGAAAAAAATAATTATTTTTACGGTGGAATGACGCGACCGTGTATACAAACGGCAATATGCCGGAAGTGTAATTTCCAGTCCTCATATCTCGAAAATGAAGCATCGGATTAAATGCTTGTTGATGCTTTTAAAATATTTCCGAGCTAATATTTCGAATGCGTCTAGTTACGACTGAATTGGTTCAGTACATTCTGAGATACGGCGACCGAATGAGTATTTACTTCACTAAACACTTTGTATTTGTGGATTTGAATAACCAATTCTCATATGTTAGAACTTAATGAGGATCCCTTGGGGTTAACTTGTTTCAGGTTTTTCGCGATAAAGACGTGGTACCTGGAGCATCAGCTCTTCAAGTACGGTCCCCGGGCGAAGAACGATTTGAGCAAAGTCGGCCATTACACGCAGATGGTGTGGGCGCCGACCCACCGAGTTGGCTGTGGCTGGGCAAAGTGCAGTGGGGCTAGAGGGCCACGTGGCCGACCTTACTTCAGCTACGTGTGCAACTACTGTCCCGCGTAAGTACCACCAGATTCTCTCCTTCCCGGCCAACCTAAATTTCGCAAAACTTTCATCTAGTCCTCGACTATTTCAAAGCGGTGAAATTTAGCATGACAATTTACAATCTACCAACGCCGTCGTTACGCGGCTTACAGTAAAGCAATGTGTTTAGAGCTGCCCGGTTTCGAATTTAAGTAACCCCTAGAAAACGACTTCGAAAATCGATACTTATCGAATGGACAACGACCAATCGGAATGATGGAAGGATAGCTTTAACTTTCGTTTTACGACCATAACTTCAAGCAATGCTTCAGATTTAATGTTGTTTCGACTGTTCTTTTTAACATTATATACTTGGCAAAGTCTTAAAAGAACTACTGATTAATGCGCTGCAAAGCCGTAGAGCTTGCAATTTTTTTACGCCACTTAAAATTGTTCCGAAAAGATTGTTGGGGACCCATGACTCAATTTATTAATTTTTTTCTGTTAAAAAGTTAATCCAGGACATTGCTGATCACCGAAATATTTTTTTTCCATGCTTTCGAAGTGACTAAAGTTTCTCAGAAATAGCCTCCAGTTTCAAACTCTTTCAACCCACCAAACAGGAAGCGTTTCAAGAGGCATCAATATTCATATCTATATACTAGTTGTTTTTGGGGCTTGCGCGATTCGTGCAGTCGCGTCTCAGACACTGTAAATCCCCGAACCTAATATTAACATGACCTATTTTTTATCTTTTTTCCCTGCTGTCGAAATTATTGACCGTCCAGATATTGAATTGGATTTTCCTAATACCCTTCGCAGAGCTCCGTCACCAAGATCTCCAAAGGACTTAAAATAATCAGACCCTCGAGGATCCAAGGGGGATTTAGAATGATCAGGAGTGAGTGTCTTTAACTCTGCGAGAGTGTCTTTGAATGTGTATGTGTGAGGACAAGCTGACGAACATTGTGGACGGTATATCATCACCACAACCGAAAAATCCTCACAACGGCATCTCGATCCAAAAACTGCACACCACGGTACTTTTTGCACAATGACAACTGTCCACCAAGAGGCTCTATGCACTGCGAACTGTACATCATACGGTACACCAATGCATTTTTTTTCCAAGGGCCGAAATAAACGAAATAAGCCAGCTTAAGCGTACGTGAAACCCCTCTCGCCCTGGACTCAATTGGTAACAAAAACAGTAATTCATTTTTTTGTCGCATTCTGACATTCACAGCTAGAAGAAAAAATCTTATCGAATGCAAATGCAATGTCTGCGTTCATAAGACTTGTCATTAAGCTCTAAATGCAAGCAGACAAGAAAGTCGATTACAGTTTTTATTGCCGACCGTGATATTTCACATGTTCTTACGCCTATTTCTGAAGTAAGATTTATTTATGTACAGTAGTTCCAGCGCACGAAGTCCCTTCGTATACAGTTATCAGTGTTGAAAGTTCCATGGTGTACAGCTTTTATTCCGAGTTTCTGCTGTGTGGAGCTTTCTGCTGTGTGGATGCATACATTCGGTAATACATTTTCAGGTACTCTCATTTTTATATATAGAGATATCCAACGAAAACTTCAATGTCTCAAATACGTGAAAACTTTTTTTTGTCGAGTTTCAAAACATCGTTTAATCTAAAAATATGGCAAAATGAGGAATATTTCGTAGTGGATTTCGAGGTGAAAATAGCTTAGACTGCTGCAACACGAACCATTTTATTATAATTGAGTTAACACCATGACTGATTCATTATATGACCCATTCTGCTTAAATTACATCAATATAATATATGGAGTTTCTCGTTTTACTCCAAATATTTAGATCAATAATTTAAAGTTCGACTTCGCATGACCCAGAAAGCGTATGAACGGCAGATGCCACGTTGAGTGAAGTCGGTTTACCCCGACATCGATCAAACCAACCTATTACTCAATGTATTGCCGACGACTAGAGAATCGTCACTGTTCTGGCCTCAAATATTCATGAGTTTATACGTAATTTGTGGCGTTTGTGTACGGTAGTCATTTACATCTATCAGATTCTGATCCCCCAAAACTCTATCGTTTGTTAATCACAAGCAGTGCATTCTGTAATCGTGAGTAGTCGCAGTTAGTCCATACGCTAGGGGGTCATTCTGTGTCCAAATGAGGTCCATGAAAAATTCCTTTTGTAAACGCTTTCAATTGATGATTGAAAACGAATAAGCGTGGGTACCTCGAAAAATGTTGGTGCAATTGTTTATTATAATTGTTTAAACATAAAAAATGCGGTTTTTGGCGATCATAACTCGAGGCAACCGTCGATTGCGATACAATTCACAGAAAACATACTTCTTAGTACCATCATTCGAATGGCTATTAATTTGTTCATGGACCTCCAGTCGTTTAATTATTAAAAATTATTTAAACAAAAAAAAAAACGTTTTTACTGCATTGACGACACGTGAGATTGTTCGAATGCCGTAAAACTTTCACATATTATACTTATTAATACCTACCTTCGATTGAACGTCAATTTGACCATAGGCCTCTTGTAGATTAATTGTTTATAATCATTTCTAAATAAATAATTTAATTATTGCGGATTAACGACTCGTAGCTTCGTCAATTTGACATAAAATTTACACATTTGACTACTGTTTCAGTCGGGAGTTTTTTAATTTTTGTAAAATTATTTTATTTTACTATTTTTAAAGAGATCGGGCGTCCGTTCGTTCGTTTGAAGTTAGGTATATTTCGAAGAGATCGGGCGCCTAGCAAGCAGTCGGAAGGCGAAAAATATATCGCAGAAAATCGCGCTCAGTTTTCGATATATTCGATTGACTATTTAATAAATCGCTTTTATTTCTACCAATATTCAACTAATCGAAATTTTGTTTCGCAAAAGACATTCACTGGACGTCTTAGAATCAGTGTACCAAATTCTGTTAAGTAACTTTGCGTCGTTTACGAGAACATTCCGAACAACGAAATCGCTCATCTCCGTGAAACGCATAACTCCCGTCTTTTTGCCCTAGCGGGCAGTCGGGAGTTGAAAATAAAGACATATTTGAATATTAATTGCTGATAAAAATGGTTTGAAATAATTTAATTGACATTTCAAGGTATACTACGGTGAAACACTTTAATAGCCCCTGCCACATAACGAATCAACTCCTGAATACTCCGACTTGAAGTGAACAATGAGAAACATGCCTTCATACATCGATTTTAAGGGCCACTGGGATAATGAGGAGGACTTTTGAGAAATAATCTAACATTAGATGGTGTGGATTATGGGGAAGGGGCAGGGGGGCGGGAGACTATTTAGGGCTTCTGTTGTACCGAATATTTCCAGATTTTTGTTATTACGAAGCAATAGGAAACAAAACGCGTTGGCGCGAATAACTTTCGAGTTACCTATTAGGGGTAGAACTTACAGGGGGGCCATGAAAAGTATTACATCCTCGTCACGCAACCACAAGGTGCCTAGAATCTAGCAACTCTCAAAACAGCAATGTATACCTTGAAAGTAAGGCCTTGACCCGGTGGTTAGGGGCGGGGGATGTTTAGGCCCTCACGCATAGTCTACAGATAACAATTTCTTCCAATTCGTTGAAAACATAGGAAGTGGGAGACGGCTAGTTCGGGCCAAGAAGGTATAACAAACTTGCCCGTTCCTACCCTTACTCAAAAACAAAGATAGATATAGCACTAATATATAAAACCAAATTTTGTACAGAAAATCAGTTCTTGTAAATATTTCAACCTGCTCAGATTGAGCTACAACCTGTACAGCTCGTCCATTTTTCAAGTAAAATAGTTTTAGAATGGATATAACCTTTGAATCCCGATGAGTTGCGCGGACCACCGCGAACTCACCGTCAAATCCTTGAAACAATTCTTAGTAGCGCGGCCCACCGTGAGCTATGAAATCCTCTTCTAAATTCATCAAGCTGCGCGACCCACCGCGAGCCTTTAAACTCAATAATTCCTCACCACTCTAAAAAACCACTAAAATATCCAAATCTCCTATTCAACAAAATTACATTACAACCGAATCACCAAGCCCGTATCCCAGACTATTTAAACTTTGCTAAAGTCTAAAACAGGGCAAATTCTTTATGTTATCTGGACGTAACAAAACTAAATTTAACTGTATTGCAAGCATGCACATCACTTTTGGAGCCAATTTAAGACCTTTGAATATTTTATATAAAAAAATATTTCTCAACATTTTCCTTTTCCTTCCGTCAAATGTCCGTACGGCACTGTCATAATGAAATGTACGAACCAATTTTTTCCTCCTCCGCAGCAATATTTTATTTCATCGAAAACACTATGCACAGTAAATTTGGAGAGAGTCCGACATGTCTAAATATTTTTTTTCACAAGTTTTCATTAAAAAAGAATTGTCTTTCTTCGAATGTCCGTACGGCGCTCCAACTAGAAATCCTACGAACCAATTTTTTTCTTTCATAGTATTATTTTATTATGTAAAAAAACACAATGCACGCCAAATTTGGTATCATTCCGACATCAACTTTTTTTTTCTAAAATAAAAATAATTTCTTTCTGATTAGCCATTACTTTAAAAGTTAGGTTATTTTTAATTTCCAAAAAATCATAATTCATTATATAAAAAAAACCGTCGATTGCGAAAAGTAAAACACGAAATATCATACACGAATACACAAATATTTCCTCATTTTATTTCGTAAATTTTATGTTATCACTGAAATTATACACAATATCAGACAATATATTATTTACATTTGTAACAAAAGTATGATTTCCATGTTTGCACTTCAAAATTTGCTTATCAATTCCCAAAAAACATTAATTCAATATTCAGTATAATTACAATTTACCAAATAAAATTGAAAAAAAAACTCGCGGCTATGTTTTCTTTAGATTTTATTCGATGTGTCAAACTTTGAACGCCGACAACAATTTCATAGTAAACGACAAATTATTACGAATCACAGAAAAAAAATATCGAAAAACAAGTGAAAATTTGCGAAAATACGAAGTTCGTTGTACATTTGTCGTTATTTTGACAACGAAAAATAAAAAAATAATCGATGAACGAATACCGGAAACGTAACTCTGCGGTAATTTTCTTAAATTTCATATCGAACTAAGTTGCTCGGTCGATAAAATTCATTAAAAATATTAAATTGTCATTTATCAACGATCTGTCGGTAAATCTTTGTTTTCAATAATTTTTTGAAGTTACAATTGATATTTTCGGGTAATAATTCCGTAAAATTACTAAATTGCAATTTACTGACCTATAATCAGTAAATTCCTATTACTTTCATTCTTTTCTGTTTGAATCGATTTTTCGAGTGAAAATTTGCTAAAAATTCGTTCTTTTCACGAAAATTTATGGAAAATTCGTATACTTCGGAATAGTTTACGTTCTTTCAGCGCCATCCGCGACAAACTAACAAATGAATGTTTTTTCTTTGCGAATAATTAATATTACGGTTTCTACGATAACTCGAGTCTGTTTCGAAGCGTATTTTTATTGTAAAGCGGTTACAATTGAAATAAACTATTAAAGTAGACATTTTGAATATTGTATTGGTTATTTCATATGTTTTATTAAATAAATCTTTGTTTTTACGAAGTCGACAACGTCTAACAATTATTCGCTTGCCCCGAACTCCTAGCGCTTACGAAGTAACCGAGAGCATCGGTGAAAAGGGAAACGGTGATGGGAAAAAACCGCAATATCATGTTTACGCGTCTATCAAGAGACTCGGCAGAGTCTCGCGCCAAGTACATTTGCGCGTGACTCGTCACAGAGACTCTATACGCGAGACCTCGCGTTGCGCTTATACGTTTTTTCTTCTGCACACTCTAATCCATTAAATACAATGTAAAACAAAAAAATAAAAAGTCTTTTAATATATAATTATGCTGCCAGCTCGCAATTAAACCTAATTTTAAGATGATCGATGTCTTCGTTGTTGAGATACATCGAATTCGTTTTTCGAAACACTGAGATCGGGTAGAGTCAAGATCAAGACACGACTCGTCGCTCCGGCAAACGTCGCTCCGGCGGACGGGCCTGAGTTTGCCCGAATTCGTCCGACCGAACGCTCCACGCGCCTAGTAGAGTCGGTAGCGTATATATATAGGTATATACCCCGTCGACTTTGTTAGGCCTGCGGAGAGCCTAAGAAAGGTTTTCCGCATCCGTGTGTACTATCGTCGCATGGTACATGTAAAAACCTTAACACATGATGGTTCTTTATTTTAGATATCCTATGAAAATCTTTTTTATCCTTTTCTGCGGCTTCGGAACGACCTTTATTTTACAATTCCTGTATCCTATTAAAATGTCTGCCGTGTCTTTTTTTCTTTACAAAAACTCGTGAAATATAATGTAAAAAAACATCTTCGATGTTTGTAACCGTTGCGCTAAGTAGATTTTAAGAATAAGTTGTTTATTTCCGATTCTTTAAAAAAAAGCGTCTGTGAAATTAGTTAAAGGTCGCCAAGTTCATTATTAGCCATTGTTTAAGAAAATATTAATATTTGGAACGCTCACAATTTGCAAAACCACGGGCCCATAGTTTTTATCAATAAAAAAAATGGGCGGGCCAAGTATTAATATTTTTTTAAACAACGGCTAATAATGATCTTGGCGACCTTTAACTAATTTAACGTACGTTTTTTTTAAAGAATCGGAAATAAACAACTTACTCTTAAAATGTACTTGGCGCAATTTTTACAAGCCTCGAAGAGGTTTTTTTACATTATATATCTATATACATCATCATCTTCATATTCGTAACAATATTTAGAATTCAAAACTACAGCAGATAATTCGACGCGCTTGTATCACGTGACACTGTCGTCATTCCAGAGCTCTTCTAGCAAACATCGTTTGGCACTTTCGCCTGTCGATAAATCCCCGGGAATAGGAATATCGATGAATGTCCCCGCGTAGCTCTGGAAACCGTTCGACTCATACGAACGTCCTAAAAAATCCGTTCAAGCTGCAGATTCGTCACATCAGTCGATCAGACGAATTTTTTTTTTCTTAGATGAAATACCCAAGACGACGAATTCTATTTTGCGCTACACATCGGTAACGAACTTGCAGCACAAAAATACACATTCTTGCACTTTTGTCTTCGTAATTAAAAATCCCATTTTCAAGAATACATAGATCTCACAAAAACACGCCATAAATGGTGTAAAAAACTGGAGACAAGTACATTCGCAATTGCAAAAAGTCGACAAATCCCCAGACGTATTGCCAAGTACACATAATTTTCAAATTGATCTTTCTTATATACGGAGACAGTAAAGACTATATGCTGAAAGCCTAATATTGACGACTCAAATTACAAAAGTAACTTGGCCGGCCGTAGCCCCGAATTCCTTAAAATAGTTAACGTTATCTTTGACTATTCGTTATGCCAATTTTTATTATTTATTAATTTAACAAGCAACGGCCGGACAAGTTACTTTTGTAATTTGAGTCGTCAATATTAGGCTTTCAGCATATAATCTTTACTGTCTCCGTATATAAGAAAGATCAATTTGAAAATTATGTGTACTTGGCAATACGTCTGGGGATTTGTCTACTTTTTGCAATTGCGAATGTACTTGTCTCCAGTTTTTTACACCATTTATGGTGTGTTTTTGTGAGATTTCATGTCTTTTTGCAAAGATTCAATTGAAATATGTATCGATTTAAATGTAAGTACATATGTGCAGAGTATTTTGACCGTGGCAATATGTATCTTCGAATATTGTTTTTCACGTAATTATTACGAAATTCCCATCTGCTAGCAGCTGATGAAAATGATAGCGATACCCCTTTCTCTAAACAGAACTCGATCATCAATCGTCAATCGCTTTATTGTCAATATTGTTCTATTTTTATATACAACCATATACACCGATATTAATGGTAATCCGTTAATATTCGAGAATTTACTATTTTCTAAATATTTAGCAACAATTTTTTATCGAAAATTTGTTTCTCTACCTAAATAACAATATTGAAAATATTTGCCAGTAATCGATATACATTGAACGTTATTTTATTCAAACAATATTTTGCCATACGTTTTTACGGTTTTTATTGTTAATTTGCTAAAATAACTAAATTGACCAAATTTCATGTTCATCGCTATTTGGAATTAATATGGTGTCAAAACGTGAAAATTTATTGCTTACTCAATATTTAATCACGATTTGTTGCAGGAAATATTTTTCTTTTGTCTAAACAACGATATCGATCAAATTTAGTATTAACCGATTATTATTTAAACATTTTTCGGATAAACAGTATTTAGTAATAATGTTTACCATCAATATTGATTATTTGCCTAAATAACATTATTTAGAAAATTTGGATCCGATCGAATCATATTTCACGATTTTTTGTTTAACCACTATTTAGCAACTTTGACCTAAAATATTGTTTCTCTGATGAAATAACAATATCGCCCGAATTTAGGGTTTTTTTAAATTAATTTTTGAATATTTTTTGTTTAAACAATATATAGCTACAATTTTTTACCGTCAATGTTTTTTATTTGCCTAAATAACTATATTTAGAAAATTTGGATCCGATCGAAGCATATTCAAAGAGTGTTTGTTTGAACACTATTCAGCAATAAAATTTAACCGAAATATAGTTCTGACTGAATATCAATGTCATCCAAATTTGGTGTCGATTAATTGATATAGACAGATTTTTTGATTAAATAATATATGTATAGTAACAATTTTTTTGCGTCAATATTGTTTGTTTGCTTAAATAACAATATTAAGACAATTCGAAACTAATCGGTTCATATTTAACGATTTTTTGTATAAACAATGGTCAGCAACAATTTATTACCAGAAATATTATTGGTTTGACTAAATAAGAATATTGTCCAAATTTGGTTAATTGGTTAACCAATTGGTTTGGTTTGGTTAATTTGGTTAATTAATGTTAAATTCTTTTTTGTTTATACATTATTTATTAAATAACAATGTAGAGAACATTTGGATCCAATCGGATTATATTTAGCGATTTTTTATTTAAACAATATTGTAACGTTCACCCTCTGGCCGATGCCACGCATTTGGTTAGAGAGATCGCGTTAGGGGTTCGGGGCGAGCAAAAAGTCGCGAGACGTTGTCGATTCGGTGATATGATTTTCTTTATTTCAACGTATTACAAAATATAAAAAAATGTGATACACAGGAATCTGTAATATCGACGCTGACCTTTTTCATCGGTTTTTATTTATTGTAGGTGTTGCGAAACACACTCGAGTTATCGGGGTAGTGCGAGCTAGCGAGCTAGCGAGCGAGCGAGCGAGCTGTAATGATCAATTGCTGTATGATACAAAATTCGTTCATTACTTTATACGCGGATGGCGCTGACAAAGCAAAAATATTTCGAGTTATGCGAAATTCTCCTTTCAAACATTGAACAATAACGATTTTACGCGTTTTACTCTTCGAGTCGCGATTTTAATCGAAAAGAAAGACAGAAACGCGATTTATCGACCGGATGTCGGTAAATCGTAAATCAAAAGAAATTAATTCTACTAAGTCTTCCCCTTTACTCTACCATTCCGTTTCGCCGGAATACCTTATGCGTAACGAGTCAAATGCTCGGTACGAAAGACGATAAATTCCGCTATCGAGACTGTTGTATCGACGGAGCTTTGTTCGTTGACATAAGTGTTACTCGTTGCATTAGTTTTAAGTTTCAATTTTAAATTTGGGAGAAAATGATTATTAAAAGTGAATTTTAAAATCGTATCTACTCTGCCGTGCCTACGGAGTATCCCACGGGAATATCGTGCGAACCTGTCGTTACGATTTTCCGATACTCGTAGAACAGGGCCCTCGTCGGAGAGTTCGGCTTCCACGAGATCGTGAACCAACCGTGTCGCCACTTGGTCGATCCGCGACTCCCTTCCGGCTCACTCCCGTTCGGGTTACCTACCTATCGCGGCCCTACTAGCGGTGACTTGGTAACAGGAATGCCCATTACTTCGTCGCCAAAGATGTGTGCACCCTGGTTCGGGAGATTGAGTACACGTGGAGCCAACGTCGCCGAAGGCTCCTCGGACCCGGAGGTAGAGGAAAAATGATCAGCTCGCCGTCACCGGTGGAACTGATGGCGATTCTGTTCGCGCTCGCGTAAAGGAGCCATGGCCGCGACTCGCTGTGCGGTTTTACCGACGGTGCAAATGTCTCGAGACGCGAGCGCGTCTCTTGATAGATAGATTTATTTCCATTGTTCAGCGTCTTTGCTCTTTAGAGCCGTTACCAACCCTTGGGAATGAAGTATATAAGATCCAAAGATTGACCCCAAATTATATTATAAAAGTGTGGGAACGGGAAAAGTTAAATGAGCAATCGTCTCGATAACAGAGCGAGCCGATCACGTTTTCGTGTTATCGTTGTTATGGAAACAATTTATTTATTTATTTCTGGATCGTAATTCAGATTGTTCGCGACTTCCGAAGTGACAACACGTTCAATTAATAAATGGAATTCAATTTTATCTAAAATTGTCATTATTTGCGGTCTCAATCCTACAAAAGTGTCAACCAAAATTTGATTCGATGTTTCATTCCTGAGATAAATCGGTCGAAATTTTCACTTCCTGTACACTTCCGGTATATTGGCTTATGGATACACTGTAGCGTCACGCCGCATAAAATAATACTTTTTAAGTACTTGGCGTCGAGACGCTGCCGCGATATATACAAAATATCGAAATTTGCTGCAAATTATATAATTTATATATTATTTTTTTACATATATCTTATATATATTTTGGTAAGTTGTGTTACGTCCGACTATCATCAAGAATTTGTCCTGTTTTAGACCTTAGCAAAGGTTAATTAGTCTGGGATACGGACTGAAGAAAAATTCGTAACTGACGAAGAATATCGTCGAATGACACGCGACGAACACAGACTCAGACAAGACAGACCATTGCCAACTATGCTGAGGGGAGAGCCTTATCGTGGCGTAGTAGACAATCGAGCGACAGCGACGAAGACGTTCGACGATCCGCCAACCCCCGTAGTTCGCCTTACGAGCGAGGCTTTTCCCCAACTTTGGTTATGTGGTTGCAATGTAATTTTGTTCAATAGTATTTTTGGATATTTTGTCGATTATTTAGGATAATAAGGAATTGTTGCGTTTGAAGGAAAGAGAAATTCGCGGTGGTCCGCGCAATTTTCGGTATTGGTTAAAAAATAGGATATCCAGTGAGCTCGCGGTGGACCGCGCAGCCCGGTGGATTTTAGAAAATGATTCCATAGCTCGCGGTGGACCGCGCAACGGGGAATTATTTTGAAGATTTGATGATGAGTTCGCGGTGGTCCGCGCAACTGATCGGGATTCGAAGGTTATGATGATGAGCTCGCGGTGGTCCGCGCAGCTCGGAAATAATTCGAAGATTCCATTTGAAACTACTTTACTTGAAAATATGGACGAGCCGTACAAGTTCTAGCTCGATCCGAAGAGGTTGAAATGTTTTCAAGAACTGCTTTTATGTACAAGATTTCGGTCTTATATACTAATGTGTATACTATCTTTGTTTACGCGTAGGAGTCGGAGAGGGCAAATTTTCTTGTAGCTCATTGGCCCGAACTCTTGCCATCCACTTCCTACTTTTCTGGAAGGATGGGGAGGATCTCTCTTATCGCCTACGCATACTGAGGCCCAAGCAACCCCCAACCCCCCCGCCAGCTACTGCCCCAAGGCCCACGCTCGAACCCTGCGTACATGCTTGGAGGGTTGCTCGTGTCTTGGCGCTATGTGGTGGCGTTACGAGGATGTAACAGTTGTATCTCTCCGTGTGTCAGTCAGCTTGTCTGATCCGCACCAATTCGCCCCGCCCCCTATTATCAATACAAGGTTACCGGGAATCCTTGGTTATTGTGAGTGTGTTTCAAGGGAACATCTTAAGGGACTAAACCGCCCCCATGAAATCATCGGAGTTTGTCGGGAATGAATAATTTTTTGACTCCAGTGTAGCGCAATCGATAGAGCAGTATATAAGCAACATTGACGCTGCGCAATCCGTTGACGCTACGTCAAACTAATAAATTGTAAAAACATTAGAGGTTCTAAACAAAATGTAACCGGTTTTGCTGAGCTACAATGTGCGTTCTCGCAATGGTTAACGAAAAACGCAGACAAGTCTGAGGCTATGCAATTTTTCGTCGTTACAGTTCGCACCACGGGCAAAACTCGGTCTCTGTATAATCCGAGAAACACGCGACAAAGAAAAATCTAAAAATGCATAGAAAGAATAGACACGGTACGCGCTCATACCGCCCTCCTCACCCCTCTTCGAATAAATTCCGGAGAGTCGACGTAATTCACGGTTTTTCGCCAGCACTGCAACGCGGTAGGAAGGTGACGGTACTGCACGCCTCCCCGGTACGTACTATACATACACGAGCAGGAAATATATCGTTCGCTTGTGAAGTTGGTGAGCTACTGCAGCAGCAACAGCTATAGGGAAAGGAGGACGAAAACCGCGGTGCGAGAACTAACGCGTACTCTGCGGCCCCGCGGGGTTGCACTCCCGGTCGAAACCCAGTCGAGCGTGTATATGTACCTATAAAGATAAGTAATAGGAAGCTGGCGAAAAATATTGGCTGTCGGAAGACAAAGGTTTGCTTCAATAGAAGTTCGGTACTCCGTTTTCCACGCGGAGTCAATGTCGCGGCCTTTTTATGTGAACCAGTAAAGCAAACTAACCAAACACTGGTCACTCAAAGTCAGTAATAAGAACACCACAGCACTGCGTTCTTTTTGCCAGCAATGTTCTCAATTTATTGAGTCCAAAGCCTCTTTCTCGTAAAAATTAAAAAAAAAATTTGACCTACGTGACACTTTCTTGCGCTTGAATATATTTGAAAAAAAAAGTATCTTTAAGAAAAATCGATTTAAAATTTTTTTACGACCAAGTGAACGAGAAAGAAAAAAATGACGATGTAGCAAAGTACGACAAATATGATATTCTGCGAGTTTTTTCAAAATTCTTGGATTTATCAAGTTGTTTTTTTTCCTCTATAGTCGTAAAAAAATGTTGAACATTCAAATAATCAATCTCCTTTACAAAGTTTCTACTATGAGAAAGCAAAGACCATGATATGTTTGGTATCCTCACAGAAGCTTTGACAGGGAAAAAAAATCATGAGGATTAAATTTAAACATTTGCAATTTTCTGGGTCATTTTGTATCTCTACAGCGTAGAGATAAAAAATATCGGACCAATTTTTCAATAGGTTATAGACCGTTCATTTTCCAATTATACTAACTTTATAATTATTCATAATCCGAATTCTCAAGTTTCAGCTTGGTTGTCTAGCGAATTCGCTGAAGAGACGAAACTATCTCAGCCATTTTCCGAAATACGTGAAATATCATAAAATTTAAGCAGCTCTAACGCTCTTTCTAAACTCAATATCAAATATCCTTGATGGTAATTCTACTTCTATACAGAATGTCAACCCAATAATTTGAAAAACACGGAAACCGCAATGAGGAGAAGAACATTTTCTTCAAAAACAATGAAGAATGCATAACTTTTGAATCCTTTTACCGATCTTTAACATTTTATACCGATAAGCCTCGGCGGTCATTCAACTTAGGAACTTTCAGCTCGACTGCTCATAAATTGCCACATGCAAAATTTTTGAACCACGTGGTGGTGATTAAATTGAGTCATAAAAAAAATAAGCAAATGAAATTACTACCAAGATTGGTTAGGTAAAATTCTCATAACGAAAACGCGAAAAATTGGCTGGAAAACGTATGATCAGTGCAAATGAAAATCAGGAACCCCGTAATAGCACACTAATCCACGGACGGTAACTTTGCAATTAGAAATTCATCTTTTCCCCATCTCACAGACGGACATGATGACGTCTTTTTCGATTCAGCAAAAAGAACGGTAACGCCGATTTTCCGAAGTATACAGAATTTTTCAGAAGCCTTAAAAGTGCGCACGGGGTTCAAAGCAACCCACAAATTTCTTTTTATTTCCGTGTAGCCCACACGGTCGATGAAAAGCTGAATTTACTCGGATAATTAGAGAATGAAATGAATGGACGGGATATCCGTTGCAATAAAGCCGAACGAGTTTTCCACCGGCTTTAGCGAGCTTCAAATGTTCCTCTCATCCTAATCCTTTTGAAGTTACAACCCAACTAAGCTAACACCGATGGACTGGCATTACGTTGAAGTAAAAAGCCACCTCGGAGGACATGACGACAACGAAGAAAATTTCGGACCGCGCACCGTTCCAATTACGAAAAAAACATTGTAGTTCACGAATGCCAGTTATCACAGAAATTCGCGTTGTGTGACTATGGTCTCTGCAACTCTGTAACATTGAATCGTCAAAAAAAAAAAACACAACCGTCGCTGTCGAGAGTGATTAATTGATCTTTCAATACCAGTCGCGGGTACATGGAGCAAAAAACGACAAATGGAGAAAAAAAGGTAGCACGGTAATGAACGGAAAAAAGTGGCTTTGTACGATATCGATGGCGCTTTTGCGTCGATGAAGAGTACACAATCGAGTTTGGTATTCGTTCCGTTGCGCAGTATTCAGCCGGAAATCAACGAGGTATCTCTAATTAACTTGTTTGCGCTCACGCGGGATTGCTCTGTCTCAATACCGCGCGTATGCACCCGTCAAATATCCACTCATCTCTCTTCCTGCATTCATACATCCTTCATCGGATTGTCAATATTGGGGCGCATGTCGATCGCATATAGATTTTCGATTTATTCTCGTGGTTAACGCAAATTCAAGATAATAAGTTAAATACGCGCGAAATATTATCATTGCCTATATTGAAAGTGAAACCGTGTACACAGTAAGAAAAAGAACAAACATTTCTTATTCACACAAGTCTACAAAATGTCTCGATAATTTTACGAGAAAAAAAACGCTTGGTTAAAATTTAAAAAAAAAATGTTTATTTTACCAAAAAAAAATGTAAATTTAACAAACATTTTTGTTAACTGTAAATATATTTTTTTGTATCAACAAAAAAAACATTGTGGGCATTTAAACAAACATATCTTGATCACAGGCGTCCACAACATTTTTCTTCTTAATTTGACAAAAAAACATTGTTAATTTCACAAAAAATTGTCTTAACTTTAAAGATATTGGTCGTAATATTAACGAGAAAAAGTTTATAGGTGTTTGCGGATGACAAGAGGGTTTACGAAAAATTCCCCGAAAAAAATGTCTCGAAAACAATTTCCCGAAAGGGAAATTTTCGGAAAACGGATAGTGAAAAGTTGGACAACGTGAGCTCGCGGCGTCCGTGGGTCGCATCTGGCGGCTCTACAACCCCGTGTGTGTGACAAAATAATATTTGTTGGCAGAAGTACGCAATGGAGTAAAGTTGTATTTAAAAAAAAGACTTTTCGAAAAACATTTTTCAACAACTTTTCCAGGCATTTGACATTTTTTGTTTAAAGTACAAATATGTTTAACCTTGTCACGAGAAGTATGCTTTTCTGGCATTACGCAATTGGTTGGCGTCGTTTCGATGTATATCAGTTCTCGGAAAAGCTAGAAGACCTACCCGCCTCCAGAGACTCACTTGACCAATAAACATGTATTTTATGAAACATTTGCGAATGCGCTCTTGCGGTGTATAACTGATGATCTTTTGTTTTTTGTTTGTTCGGCATTTGCAGTGGCAATCATGTGGACAAGCTGAGCACACCGTATGTGGCTGGACCAGCGTGCAGCAGCTGTGAGGGTCACTGTCGTCTGGGAAAGCTCTGCAAGAACGCTTGTCCGTGGGCCGATCTGTGGGCCAACTGTCGCCAGCTTTACGACACGTGGCCGGCATGGCTGTGCCAAAGCGAAACACAACAGGGACTGGAGAGACGACAATTTTGTCGGGCTACCTGCAGGTGCCGAGACAAGATCGTGTGAGCGCCTATCCCCCGCTTGCTCGTCGGTGAGGACTCCGCGCGCGTAGGGTGATTGCGCGAAAGCTGAGTTCTTGGTACGGGGAAAACATTCTCTTGGGATAGAAAAAAAAAGAGATAAAAATAAAAAACAAAAACAACGTAAACAATAAGAAAGCTATGAAGCGGAGGAAGCGGGAAGTCCCGAGGGCAATTTTATGAAATGAACGGACCATTAAAGGCAACACCTTTAGAAAATGGGAATTATTGTGTGTAAACGTGGCCCGATCATCGGGCGATATTCATCGAACGATGGGCATAATTGAAAATTGAAAATTGTTGGATGACAACGCGATTTATATAGTTCGAATGCCACACAGCAACATTTTTCTCAATCTATTACGATGGTCCAATATTAAGGTGAAGGTTTTTTTTATGGAATTCACGAATTTTACCTACAAATGTTATAAATCCTCTCCTCAGATCAAAGGTACGGCAACTTACGACGTATTAAAAAAAAAACAATCTAAAATTTCGATAAGTTTACAACTGTTTTTTCCCCAATGACGTTACATATCACAGGTGCCATTGTATTAAATCATTCATAATCTGATTTTCCCGTGAATTTATTTTTCTACGTTATTTTTTAAAATGTTTGATGTATTGCCAAAGTTATCGTTTCCAATAAATCGCCAGCGGCTATCGTTCGAAAAATTCATCTTTTCGCCACAACCGAGACATTGAGTTACGCGATGCTGGGAATTTGTCAATGAAGAAAAAAAAAGTTTTGCTCGATTATCTCCTAGGGAATTCCCAAGACCCCGTTTGCGTGGCATTCGAACGACGAGCGAAAGAAGAGTAAAAAAAAACGAAAAGGGCGTGAAAGTCGAAGCTGAGGAGTTTCGGGTCGTAGGGGGGGATCCATGAAGCGTTACTTCCTCTCGGATCTATGGGGGAAGTACGAGAGAAGCAGAAAAAACAACTTTCGAAGAAGCCTTAACGAATGATTCGTTAAGTCGCATCTGCCGATTCGCAAAGCTCTCCGCGAACCTTACAAGGGCTACAGGTGTGACAGAGTCGGCTTTAAATTAACAATAGGCAGGCTGGTGCGCGCAGTCTACGTTTCGCTACTTCTGTCTCTCCCCGAAGCCACCGCTCACAAACGGAGTTTAAATCGCCAAAAGTTTTGGCTTTTCGGCTTATCCTTGCCGAGGGATGGAAGGATAAAAAGTCCGACAGATAAAAATGTACCTGCGTCGATATCCCAAGAATCTCTGTAAATTTGCGAGAAAAAACAGAAAAGAAATATTTAACAAAAGGAAAAAGAAAGATTGAAATTGTCGAACGATTTTATTCTAGACTTCGCTCGAGATAAAAAAGCTGAAGAATAAAAATATGATCGCGTCGTTATCCCAAGAATCTCTAGAAAATCGAAAAAAAAAAAAAAAAAAACATTGAGGATTTTAACAAATTTTCATCATTTAAGGCAGAGAAAAAAATTGAAATTGTGGAACAATTTTATTCTAGACTTGACCTCGTTGAGGTCATAACTCGCGTGTTTCTCGAGCCCCGAAGAATGGGTTGGGGGCAATGCGGATCGGCATAGCAACATGACATAATTTGCAAGGTAAATCGAAATATTTGGAATACCGAGCGCCGTTCGCTACAACCCGAATGGCTTGGCAGCACGGAAACTACCCCCCTCCCCCCTGCCCCTCCAGCAAGAGAGTTTTTTTTATATCTGTAAACGATAAGCTGTTGATATTTATGCATGCTGTGTAAATAGGTAAATTTACGTACGATATGTACGTAAAATCGAGAGGATATTAATATATAAGGAAACAAATTAAAAAAAGCGACAACCTAAGTGTGGGGGACCGCGAACGCACCTGCGCTTAAAAAAAGCTTGACACGCTGATTCGTGGAAGTCATGCTACCGGGACTCACCGGGAAGGCGCGTGATTCACGAGACGATGAAAAAAAAAACAAAGAACCGATAATGGATCAATCTATGACGTTAGTACATTAGCTTTAATTCACACTAATATTTGTTCGTACGTAGATTATCGATAGGTGGAATGAATCTCTGTGACGCCGATAGATTCAATCGAGTTCTGCGAGTATATTCTCTGCTGCTTAACGATAAAAATTTTTTTTGCGTCCGAATAATAATGCTAGAGCGACTAGGGGAAGGCCGAACCACGGGTTTAAAACAATCGTAGATTTCACGCGATGAACATGGCTGTCTACAAAATTACTTATTGTATAATGAACTCTAATTTCGTACAGTGCTATACTGTGTAAAACTTTTGATTTGTTTACACAGTGGTTCCGACTTGCTCCGGTCCCCCAATTATATATAAGGATAATGGAAATGAAAAAAAACCCATGTTTTCGATTTGAAAATATAAAGGATTGTCGTTTGTTCGGTTCTTTAAGGAGGGTATATCGATACAATCCCAGATAAAAGTGAGATTCCGGGCAAATTTAAAATACTTCCGAATTGAATAAAAATCTGAAAAAAATTAACCATATCGAAGGTCCTAAAAAGATTAATTTTATATATGTGAACCTTTATATATTTTTTAATCATTTTCCAACATTTTTTTTTGTTTTTTTATGGCTGATAAGTCACGAAATTTGGATACGAGTTCGGAGGAACAGTGCGCATTACAATCAAAAGTTTTCCGGGAAATCGATCAAACATATTTGCAAATATCGATCAAAGATTTTTCCAAAAACGAGATTTTCAAAAATAAGAAAAAGTTTTTAAAAATTTCATATGTATTCGGAAAAATTAATGAATCAACTTTCGCAAGTAAAAAAGGTGGGTTACCGGATAATTCGTTGAACAAATTTTTTTTTAATCGATTTGTTAACAACTTTTTGGAATTATTACTATGCAAAATTAATGTTTTTAGTACCTTCTGTATGGGTGATTTTTTTCAGACTTTCATCCCATCGAGAAGTTGCTAAATTCTTTCCGAATCTCACTTTTGGCTGGTAATGTAACGACACACCCTCGTTAAGAACTTTTTCAAATCGCTTCAGAAAGCATTTTTACATTTTTTTTCCTTTTGTGAACACCTGTAACACCTGTGCACCTGTATTTTACAGCTGTAACATAATAAATTTGACTCCCTAATTCTCTCGGACCTGACCGGTACATATCTGAGCCATTATTGTGTGTATTTTTTTTGTAATTCGCCATCAATGTTTCTCGCAACGGAGTTTTGTTTAAAAAACCAAAAATAATTGCTTATTCAGTAGGGAATATTTGTGTCTGCAAGCTTTTTGTTTAAAGAATCTGATAAATGCGTATATGTTCGTGTTAAGCAAAAGATGAAAAAAAAAAATGTAATGAGTACGAATGCGAATGATCGATACGAGTAGTATAACCCAATCTTGTGTCAGACCGGGAAGCGAGCTGCGCTGAAATAACGGCATAAAAGGAAACTGAACGTAAAAAATGTATCATAGATATGTATTTAATCGTTCGAAAATAATAAACACTAATCATTTATTGCGGAAAACCGAGAGACGGTATTGTAAGGTCATGGGGTTATAATGTGTAATAAAATCGTAATAAGTCAATTTCTTCATCGTATTTTTACCCGCCCTTTATAAATTATCGTTTATTATCCGTCGTCGAACTAAACGAACATCGCGGCGATCGATTTCTTTGCCCAACCTCGTGAACCATCGGAGCCTCGATTTCTGTTGTTCAGAAATTGCGGTTGCCTTTTTTTGTGCATCCGTGTCAACGCGACCATTGATTTTCCATTGGGAATAATTCGTGATAAGCGATACCGGTATACCTGAGTCCTAAAAAAAAAATTATCGAAACGTTCTACAAGCACGGGCAATCACTTACGCCGTCAGTTTTCCTCGCGGACCCATACACGACTAGGAGCAGAGGGGAAGGAAAAATCCGCGCGTCCGTAGTGTGGTGCGGGAGAGTGGAAAAGGACTGGAATAGAGAATAGAGGTCGAGAGATAGGTGCTGGCGGGCGTGTACCGTAAACCGGCCACTGGATCTCTGAATAAACAAGTATGATAAAAATGCTAAACTAGCTTCAAGATACGACGCCGCTTGGCGTTTTCGCCAAGCGCTATAGCGCTCAGGCAACGGGGTAAAATATATGGACACGAGAGGAGGAGAGGGTGGAAGGGGGTGGGGTGGAGGAAGAGATGAGATATAGTTGCGAGGCGGAGGCCGAGAGCAAAGCGCCGCTTCGGTGGAAAGTGGAGGAACGGATGGCCCCACACTCCCCGCACCCCCTCGCCGGTTTCTTATTACACACGAAGAGGGTTGAAGCGCGTTCCGGCTTGTAACGAGCCCAGCAATTTTCAATATTTAGTAGCATTACCATAGACGCCTTGCACATCATCCCATCCCCACCAATCTTTCTCCATCTTCGTAGTTTTTTGTAACCACCCCCCCCCCCCCCCCCACACACACACATCCCTCATTCAACTCTGTCGTCGTAATGTTAAAAGTTTTTACTTTGAAAAAACCGTGTCACCCAAATGCCGCAGCGAACTCTTAATTCGTCCACTTTATTGTCTTCGCATGACATCTCGAGTGGCTTAAACTTATTTTCGAGATATAGATTAAAATTAAATTAGAGCACTGAATCTTCGAGTAATTAGGATGAAAGTTGCCTTCCGGGACAAAAATGGTAGGGGCAACTGTAATTTAATAATTATGTAGCGCGATGGTCATATTGTTTTTCTAATTAACTCTACTAATCGTATATATCCAATTAAAGTATATCAGTACAACGAAGTTTGTTGTTTTTTTTTTTAATTTGCGTGTGCTGTACACGGAAACCAGATGCAAGAATACTTTTTGCATAGGAATTGCAAAAATGATAGAAAATGAAGATTCCGTTTTTAGACTCTTTTTCGGAAAAAATTATACTTACACAGCGTGTTTACACTTTTTTCCGGACGCAATAGCTTGCTTGAGGTTAATTTGTATAGCAGATTGCTAAACTATCGCGCAAAAAACGGAACTCGAAAAAACTGTTTCAGAAACACGGTCATTCCGTAACGCAAACTGGGAATCCGTATTTCGACCTAACTACAATATCTTAAATAACAGAAGCAAGGTAGGGCACTCAGTTGTGTCTGAATGTGTTTTTTCCGCTATGAAGTAATTCCACTAACAACATTTGATTATGAATCGTTCATTCCCAAAATTACGACAATGTTCCCATTAGCGGGTGTCAATCGTCGTTAAACAATTTTATAATTACCGGGATGTGTCTGCATTTGCAAGTAAATATGCTGCAGCGGAATATGCGAAACCAACAGAAGCGATACGATAAGCGACAATTGACGAGAAAATAAGAGACGCAGTTCAGCAACAGATGCTTTCTTTCATTTAAACTACTTGATCCACGGTTCTGATAGTTTCTTGTAACTGTACCCGGGCGTTTGGACCAAGAAAAAGGACCCGTCTCTGTTTTACAGTAACAGTCACATAGCTTTAGACGACAATTTTTTGATAATTTTTTTGAAACGTCGTGATGCAAATTTGCCTGCAAATGCGGGCTTATTTTGATGCAATACTTTTGAAGTTCCTAAGTTTGACGCCGTCCTATCGCCGAAATTTTATCCGGATTCTTAAGCCAAAATTTCTAAAAATGACACGCAAAGCTGTCTTAGCTACAGGTGCTTTACTTACGTTACATGACAGCTTCTGCGCCGAAAACGAGCCGAGAAATTATTCGATGCTGGACTGTAGATAGGGTGGGAAATCTAATTTCCAGAGACCTACAAAGGCCTTATGAGTTTATAAGCAATCGCTATACTTACATCACCCATATTTCCGATGTAAAAAGTAGCTACGTTCTGATATATCGTTCATCCGCCCCACAACAACCACACAACCCCATTACAACTTCAGCGCCGCTTCCCAAACGGATATATATATAAGTTGTACACCTATACGTGAGTGGATTTGGGATTTTCCATGCATTAAAAGTAATAGTTGTTGATTACACAATCCGAAATAGTTTTTTCTAGAAAAATGTTGCCCTTACTATAGACAAATAATTACGACTAAAAAATGATTGTAATAGAGATGTATTAACACCAAAGAAAGATACAACAAATTGACATTCGCGTATTATAGTCCGAAAATGTATACGTCATTAATTGTGGAAATCACCCGACTATAATGTATGAATAATTATTGGTAATTTCCCTCTTTTACCATAATACAATTTCTGTATTACAGTACTTTTTCTGCCGGAAGTTTTCCAATTTTGATAAAATCTTTTTTATTTCATCCTTTTTAAAGTAATAAAAAAGCAATAATAAAACAGTCACAGGTTACGACATATCGTGAGAACTGCTGCATATTGGCTTTGCAAACGGTTATAACCGATGCAATATAAACATATAAGCATTGCAGTATGTACTCTTTTACGTTTTTTTTTTTTATCGTTTACCTGCGCAGGGACACGACAAATTTAAAAGATATATGGACCAAAATCGATCCTCCTATCCGAGGAAGCTCCATCCAAAAAACTGCCACGATATTCTTATTGTTTTATCAAGCATCAGTGACAAACTTGCTGAATGTGATATCATGATCGACACCAAAAGCACCCATCTTTTGCCAAGCGTGTATTCAGGATTTAAAAATAATTGTCGCCATATTTGACTGATGTATTAAAAGCTGAAGTAACTATGAAATTATACTCAGTTAATTATAAATGAGTTATCGATACCTATAAAACAAGTTAATGTCAATGTTCTTTCTTGAGAAACTCGTTGCGTAATAATATCGATATATCAAAATGACAAATATAGTTTTCATAGTCGATCAGAAATATCTGTTTCCAGTCTACAGTGCAATAGCCTAATGAGTTTGATGAGATGTAAAGTAATATAATAAGTGAAATAATAAGTAAGGTAAGTAATTCCCAGTTCGTCGGAAAAACAGTAGAAAAAGTAAAAAGGATGGTACTTAACATAACTCACCGAAAAGCGTTCACGGACACTGTCGACCGTGCAATGTAAAAATAACTTGGAACAGCACGTGCAAAAGCAGTCTCCTTGTAAAAAAAAGTCACATGGGCTAACAACTTACAGTTATTCTATGCCAACACATACGACGATTTCTCTGAGGGCAACGAGTGCCGATTAGGAAACGAGATAGCCTTAAGATCACTTCCAAATTTTATGTTGCATAGGATACATTTCTTCCCCCATCAATCCCCCATTTCTTCCCCCTAATCCATCCTTCCTTCGTTTTCTCCGGTGCGTGCCTAATTGAGTTTCATCCAGTCCGTTATCGGAGATAATCGTCAAAGCATCAATCAGACGTGATGAATGGTCGTACGCGCGGTCGATGCGACGATGGAAGGCAAGAACCGAGAGGAGATGAAAGGCATTTCCGTCGAAAGCTCTCGCGGCTGAAGCAACAACCGCGAGATTAAAGGATTGCTCCAGAGCTTTGCATCGGTATGGCGGGCTTGCCGAAGCGACGAACTAACCCGCGGAAAGTGAGGGAGCAGCGAAGCTAACCACTTAGATAGGCAACGATGTACACATGTTGTCGATGCTCTATACTTTGTCTATACACAATCCATAATGTACCCACACTCGCTGCTAGACCGCGCGCGCTTCTGGGATGCATCGTTGATAGTCAAAGGTAAAGCGTATAAAGTCTGTGGGTGGTATTCGAATCCGCGAGGAAACCGCTATTCTCGGCATTCAAGCTGCTTCCCGCTATGCCGTTCGTGGTATCGAGCTCGGCAGTCCTGTACATCGGCCTTATGCTATGCTAGAACCGCCGCGAATTAGCACACAAGCGGCGGGAAGGAGGGGGTGGGCGAGTAATAGCGTAACCGTGCGCTTCTGGTAAAGTTTCACGGGAGGCTACTTTGGAATTAGCCTGTAGTTTCCAACCAACGTAGTCCGAAGTACCGGTAAGGAGTTCCTTCCGACTTTGTAATTGCATTACGATATTATGACACGACACTGCCTGGTATATCGCGAGAAACTTTGGAGACAGCGTTAAAACGGAGTTTGAGAAAAAAAATTTATTTACATAGTGATAACTAGCGGCAAAATGAGAAGATACAGCGTTTGGTGTCTGTACTTCTTCTGCGGGACCTGATGGCTGCACTTCTTCTACAGGGCTGCTGTGCCTTATCACTACGAAACTAAAGCGGAATACCATAGTTTATCGGTTGTACAAAGTTATCTCGAAAGTTTCGTCGATAATTACGACTATCGACTGCAAAATAGTGTTACCGAAAATTCGAAACAGTTTGGATATTTATACATTCAGAAAAGGACGCGATCTACGTTAATACAATGGTTTATTGCGAATCTTGCCATACTCCGCTGCAGCTTCGGAATAGTATTTTTTTCTAAATTCTTCCCTGTCTAGTATCGCGTCAAAATGTCACATGTCTGTAATATTACACGTAGGAATATCACAGGAAATAGCACAGCGTCAAAATATGATGTTCATAAATATCACACGCAAAAATAACAAATGTGATAATGTGTAGGCATGTATGTGTGTGTGTGTGTATGTATGTGTATGATAATTATTACTTACGTGGGTCGCGGAGCGGTGCCCCGCGCGGGGTCCACAGGTGGAGCGCCGGTTGGGATTGGAGTTCGAAGCCTCCCATATATCATAGAAATAATTATTATTATATTGCAAGAAGTCTACGTTTCTACATAGGTCCGGGTGCTCTTCAGAAAGTTTTATTTCATTTGTTTTCATTATTCGTTTCGAATGCTTTATAAGCTCTTCCATGGGTACCCGATAAAATGCAATGCGATAAAGGCACTCGAGATTAGAAGTTAGGGCGCGAAATATGTGAGTCATCAAGATATGGGAGATGGGAGTGGGAATAGATGATTACGGGAGTATTAAGGGCAACTGTGTAATGATTTTATATATAATTTTTCTTTTAACGAACAATTTTCAATTTTATTTATTTTGTTTATTTGATTTTATTCCTTTTTATTTATTAATAACGCGGGATCGCTATTTTAAGCATGAAAAGAATTTGATTTTAAATTGATGACAATGTGAAAATTTATGCACTGACGCAAATAAGCGAAGAAAATTACAACAACAAAAATAAAAGCAAACAAATGAATATTCATATTTATTATCACAGATGGCATGTCGGTAAAACAGTCTCAATTATTAAACAAACGTTGGTAGTATATCAATTTTAAAGATAACGTTAAAATTGAATTTAATGGTGCCTTGATGGAGATATAGAAAGTACATGCAGAATGCCAATATACACACACGAAATACTCCGATTGCGGTAACACCAATCATTATATTTTCTTTAATGGAAGCGAATCACAAAATAATTTGCCCTACTAAATATGATTTTTATTACGTCCGACTTTCGGCTTATCCTCGCGAGATACAAATAAACCGATATATTACGCATATAGACCCGCAACACCACGTCTTATATATATATTCATACGACAATAAAATAGCGCCGAAGAAAACAAAATTAGTCAATAAGAAACACCAAATAAATAACGAAAAGGCTCTCCCTCTTATCTTTCGTCAATTTTTATAGATCTCTATTGCCTGAGCGATTGATCGTTTTCGTGATAGGTGACACGGCGATTAGGATATAAATTTAAAAAAAATAAACTTATCTTTATAAAGTTTAACGTTTCAGTCTTGAAGAATCGGAGACTAGCAATCGCCAAAAGAACAGTTTCCTTGTCTCGCCAAATGAATCCCTTCCGAATTCCTCGAAATCCGAGTTTTCGTCCGTATGTCACCTCGTATTCAATTTCTCAAGGCGACGCGATCCAAGAGTCCAAGCGTCCGATTCGTGTGACGGTTCGAAGAGGAGAGAGAGAGTCTAGCGTTGTAAATGAGTGATTAGTCTACCTTTTCGCGAGCGAGTCTAACGCCGTGCCGCGGTCCTTGTGCGGAATATTTAATACCTTTCGCGCGGTTATTACAATTTAAAATTATGCTGATAACCATTACAACTGTAATATCTGAGTTAGAAAGTAAAATTTCGATGAAAATTATGAATAGATATAAACTTTGTTATATCCAATATGAAATTTCAACTATTTCTGTTATAAAATGCAGAGCAACTAATTATTTTTAATAGTAAGGGGAAAAAATTATCTAGGCAGTATTACCCAATACACATAGGTCATATCGGCTCAATACTTGTGCATCAATACAAAACACGGGGCTAAAAGTGATAAAACTATCAAGTTAGTCCAGTCACTTTTAATCTCACATTAGAAGCTATGTGAGATTGTATAGCGACTATTTTTATGTAGTTAGATAATGTCGCTTCGGATCGACCTTAATCCGCAGCCGTAACGAAGGAAAGAACGAAATTTTTAAGTTTATTCGTCGCAGCAGTCATGCACTCGTAGTTCGTTTAGATTGATAAGGCAGTAGAATATTGCTTACATGAAAATATGTATTCGTTATGTACGAAAGGTTACCCTCTGAACGAGTCAACATTCTTACATAGAAATCAGGCAAAACCTAAAAATCATTCTGACATTTTTTCTAGACCAGCTAAAAATATAACTTCTGTGTCATTGCTTTGTCTCCACGTAAAAAATACGGTAAGTAACTTCTCTCGTTATCATTGCTCAATTCTTTAAAATCAGTCGGACTGGTATATTCCAATTCTTCCCTACTCGTCAGGTCTGCTGGATTCGACCCTGAAAAGTTTTCCCACAAACCAACTGCATAAACCGAGTTTTCCCTTTTCCAACTGCATATTTCTTTCGTGTATGTTCTAAACATGAAAGTGGAATAAACAATTGCGCATTACGCGTAATTTTTCAGACAGATAAGATAACTCCAACTACGAACCGCTTGTGCTTGATATTTTTTAATATCACCGGCGGTCCCAGGATACGAAAACAACCGCGGTAGGTTGAGAGATAACGGTGACCGTTGTAGCTGGTCCTGGTAAAGAGGCGGGGTTGCCTGGCTTGACGGCTACATGAGGTAGAATAAAGAATAAAGAAAAAAAGAAAAAAAAACGCGGGTCGGATGAGTACTCTCGGGTGGTGCGAGGGCAATTTGCACAAGTAGCTAATTACATGGCTCGTTACGGAAGCGAAGAATAATTTGATTCGTATTTTCATGGAATATTAAATTATTTTTTTAACTCCCTTCCTACGCTACCAGGGCGTGCTGAAGTATACACGAGTAACAGAGCCAGTTCTGCGGTCTCACCGAGGCCTATAGTTTTATCGTTCAACGGGACTCAGGCGAGTTAAAGTTCACGATAATATTATTGCTGCGAGAGTACAAGTTTAACGGGAGGAGGGGAGGGGATTCATTTATGACACTCATTTTTAATATTTTTTCTCGATGAAAATTCATCGGAATTGACCTTGAAAAATCGAAGCCATCACGTTAATCGATAAGCACGGAACGACCTAATTCGTTATTTGATTTTATCAAGTTTAGTACAGACGAAGCCTCTTCAAGTAGTTCAATTATCAAGCATTATTCGCTCATCACCAGGAAATGCTTTGGTACGGACTTCGAAGACGCAACAACCCCCGAACATCAAACCATAGAACGATGCGCATGCTATGCGTTCCAGTACAAAGGAGTTGCGGAAATCACGCCTGGTAATCACGCCACATAGTGCAGAGGAGATCTGACACTAACAGGCAGGGATAAGTGATTACGTCTACTGCACAGGGTAGTGCAACATTCTGTTAATTAGGCTCTTTGGCGAAAAGCGGAAAGTGGTTTACGCACTATTGAGGCGAACACTATTCCGAATGCGCGGTTTCCGTGTGAGGAAAACATTGTTCGAGTCAAAGACACCAAAAGGTATTTTGTCGATGGTATTAATATTTATGGCCAATGATCGTCGGAGACCTTTGTTATAAATAGAAGCGAAACATTGATTCTCGCTAAGAATTGTTGCAAAAAGGTATATTCCTTGAACGCCACAGTGGATTAAGCTGACCCAGAATTTTCGAAGAATATGCGGAATTTCTCGACATTAAGGGGTGGGGTAACTGGACTTTAGAGGACAACTGTGGTGAGCGCAAATCAGCCGAATACTGATGACGTCGAGTCGGCAATGTCGTCGTCGTTCCTACAGATTCCGACTCTATAGCACTGACTCTTCAGGACGGCAGTTCTGTACATGACTTGATTCTACACAACAGTGATTCCAAACAATTCTCGAATCTGCATGGATCTCTATTCATGTTAAAACGGTGCAATATCGCTATCTCAATATGCCCTCGAAAATCTATGTAGCACAACCATACAAGAGTTAGATTGATAAGCTCTATGATGGAAAAAAATCTACAGGAGTCAAACTCTTCACGAGTCAAATGTGAGACAGCCAAACTCTACACCAGCAATCAAGAGACGCGGTAGCGTCTCGACGCCAAGTACTTAAATAAATTTTTTTTTCAGAGTCGAGACGCTACCGTGTAAGTCCACGCCAAAATGCCGGAAGTGGGCCGTATTTTTAATGGTTCTTAAAAACTAAGCATCGGATCAAAATTTTAACAAGACTTCTATGATATATTTTCGATATCAGCTTTCAAACGAGCTCAAGCGCGATTAAATCCGTTCAGCCAATGTTAAGATATTATAATAAGCGTTTTTTCGTTTCTCAAGATTTTTCGTAGAGTTTCTGTGTTATGTTATGTGTTACGGCCGTGAAGTTGCTCTTTGTAACCTCCGCGAAGTTATTCGCACATGGGTTACGCTAGCCGTTAACACAGCGAGCAAAATTCTTGACAGCGGTTGGCTGACGCATATGTGGTAGTAATCCCCGAGCGACTCGTCCGTGTGTCAGCAGACTACACGTCGAGTTTTCGACCACGATTACACCGTTTGTTTACAACGCTCGGTCCGGTTCAAAAGGTTTCGCGGGGGTGCCGTCGCGGATTTATCAATATTAATTTTTTTCTGTGTTTTCTGTACAGGACAAAACATCTGTGGATATTCCGTGAAGTTCATCGAAAGACGCAGTAATGTTTCGAGATCGAGGCCGACTACTAATTTTTCTTGTTCTAATTTTGTTAGTAATTGTTCGAACATAATCGAACCTTTATTTCGAAAGTAATTTTTTTCTTTGGATATTATTCACGCGTGAATTTCGAATTTATCTATTTGAGAGTGAGTCATTTATTGATTACTATATTGATTTATTAAAATGTGTTCCGGGCAACATTTCAGTGGTTATCTTCATCGCTGTAAATTGGACTCAGCGAATTCATCGCAGCAATTTCATTGCTGCAGATTTAACGCAGGGACTCCATTGCTGAGAAATCAACAAAGCGACTTCGTCGCTGTGAATTGAACGCAATTATTTATCGACTTTCAAAAATAAGCGAAATCTCCCAAAAATACTTTTCTTTTTAAGTAAAAAACGTACGCCACGTACATAAAAAATAGGTGTTTCCAAAAATTTTCTTAAAAAAAGAGTGAACTCATATGAGCCAAGGTAATAGATATTGTAAATAGAATTTTTTAAAACTTGGCACGTCCTTGGAATTTAAATAAATTTAGTTAAGGGGGCTGAGTCACCTAAAAATTAATTTTTTATTTATTTTTCTTTCTGAATGTATATACGGTGTACTACGTACACACCAAATTTCAGATCGAAATTTAAAAAATTACCGTAGTTAGAAGCATTTTAGTAAGACTAGGAATTAGTAAGACAGATCTCGACCAATCACAGCTCGAATAAAATGACGACAATGTAAATCTCGAACGTCGATAATTGCGATACATTTCGATCTCACCAACTTTTTATTTTGTGATTAGAAATAAGTACTGCGTGAAAAAAAAATGCTGAAATGCAACAAAAACAATGCCGGTATTAGAAGAAAAAAGAACATCGAGAAAGGAACATAAAAAAAAAACAATCGATGTCGAAACTGCGTTCGGTAGGTAACGATTTACCGACCAAATGGTCGTTACGTCTAATCGATGCGACTCAGATTACCGCGCTTTGTTTTGAGTCTACGATACACCGGCGTAATGTAGCAGCGATGATTTTTACTCGATTGTGTCAATCGGGTAAAAAAACTGCACTTGTAAACTCGGTGTAATTAGTTATGTGTCAGTGTTTACAGTTTTTCCGAATGAACACAACATATACTGTATTTTTGCACAAAATAGTGCAAAAATGATTTTCACAGAGACAGTGTCGCAAAGCGAAAAGGCTCGCAGAATTAACCTCATTTTTAAACGTCACATTTGACGTAAGAGTATTTTTTTTTTAATTTTTAAACATTTTTTTGTATTTATGAGATTTGTGCGATGAAAAAAAAAAAAATAATTTTTAAGTTTTATGTGATAGAAAAAAAAAGTGTAAATTTTTATGTGCCAAAAAAAAAGTAAAAAATAATTTTTTTTTTTGTAAATCAACCAAGTTGGTTATTTTCATCAATCTGTGAAATTAATTTTTTAAAAGACTTATATTTTTCTTCGCTTGCCGCAGGTTTCAGAGAGAATGGCTACACAATTTTGGATTGCGACGGCTCATTTTCTTCGTAACAGTCAGTGTTACGGAACGAGTGCGGGGATTTTTCATGCGATCACGAATAGAGTTATCGCAAGCCATTATGTGAGTGGTTACAAGACAAAAAGTGGCAAAAGTGATTTTTTTGATAGATTTTAACTCGTAGCTTCGCCAGCGAAGCTTCAAAAAAAAATCCCCGCACTCGTTCCGCAATAAACTCTCTAACGAAGAAAATAAGAGCTCGCAAGCAAAGATTGATGCTTTCGTTCAGTCCGAAAGCTGCGGCAAATGAAAAATGTTTGACCGTTACGCATAACACTGGAATACACTATAGGTCTCCAAAAAAATGTACAGAGGTAGTCTAATATGTATATATTATGAAGGTAAAGTAGAATTTTCCATTACACGTATATGTACTGGAAAAAAATTTTTTAACTTTTCGTTATTTTAGGTGACTCAGTCCTCTTAATTATTGCTTTAAACAAAGGGTGTGCCAAGTTTAAAAAAAAAATTATTTTCAATATCTATTACCTTGGCTCATATGATTTCACTCTTTTTTTAAGAAAATGTTTGGAAGTAACTATTTTTTATGTACTTGGCGTACGTTTTTTACTTTTTTGGAAAAAAAGTAGTTTTGGTAGATACTCTCTACGGCAAAACACTACTCAACCAATACTTTATTTTTCATGGGAAAAATCTTCACAGCCTCGGCGCTTTCTTCATCGGCTTTACACGTTCGATGACAGTTTGACTCTACACACTTATTCACTCATATTCAATCAAAATACGATGATAAAGTAGAAGCTTGGGGTGTATAAGGTTGAAAAATGCATTGAGTGCGAGTTGGTGAATGTGTAGAATTTAGTAATTTAATTTCGTAGATTTGTAGAACCAATCGCGAGGAAGTCATATTCTACGACAATCATCTGTAACCGGTATACATTTTTAACCCTTTCTAGGGCAAAACTCAGACGACGCTTAAAATTCGATGGACTATCGAATCGGCTACCTTCTGTCAATACCAAATGGATATTTCTGACACAGGAATGCCCATAGAATATCTTTTTTTAGTGTTTTTTTTTTTTTTGGCCTATCGTTAAAAGAAATATATGCAGTATATTTTCACATTTATCTGGACGAAATTACATGCTTGAAGTTAATTAATGTAGCATTTGCTGCCAAGCTATCATACGAGGATGACTAGCGAAGACAGAAAAGCGACAAAACCGATTCGGACAAATAGTTCATCATAGCGCCTCATAGCGCATACTGGAAACCTGTATTCGCACCCAACTACTGTTTCTTCCACAAAAATTCCTGCAGATACTTCCTGCAGATACTTTTGCTACCCAAAACTGATCGAGAAATTATTCGGAGTTTAGCTGTGGGTAGCTGTATATGGGAAGTTCGATTTCCGGATTTATTGTTCAACCTACATCCGTGAATATCAATACCTGCCAAAATTACTGGATTTCGATGTGTAGCTACGATTGAAACGCATTCACTGTCGACAGACATTACCTCTTCGTGAGCCCTAGGAGGGTTTCACATTACGCCCGAATGTTTCAGCGTTATCTATCTGAAACGAAGAGAAACGTTCCACTGTTGGGCTAATAATTTTCAATTATCCAACGTTCGCCTTGGGCCATATATTTATGCCATCGGGGGAACGTTGTACATTTGCGAATACATGGGAACGTGCGACACGCGTGCCGCAGGACCAATGTACTTGTACAATGTACACACGCGCTGAACATGAGAAAGCCGATTTTCTAATGACGCAGCGGGTGTGTAGGAATAAATCAACACAATGCAGATTGACTTGTTTTTACGATTTCGAACGTACTTGTTGGCAGAAGGTAATTTTATCATTTTAGATTCACTATGGACGACAAACATGGACTATGAACATCCAAAGGATTGTAAAGCGTTTTTGGTTCTCAATCTTAATTTATATTTGGTATATTCACTTTGAAAATAAATTTTTCCAAAAGAGTTCAACGAGGTCGCATCATTCATTGACACATAACAGCATCTTGTAAATTTACTTACGCGGACTTTAATATCAAGATACGTAGTGTAATCTTTGACTCTTCACTTTTTCATTCCTCATACGAAGTATGGAAGAAATTTTTTACCAAAATTAAAAATCCCCCGCCTGAAGAAAACGTTGAAATAACAATTAATTATTGATATGTCATAGTCGAGTGATTTCGTCGTCATGCAGTATGGAAATCTTCCAACTATAACATGTGAATAATTAATTAAGTAGCGTACTAAAAGTAGTACTTTTCCTCCCTAGGGAAGAAAAGTAGCTGATAAGTCGGTGGGCCATTGCAGGTATAAACATTTGGTCAATTTTAGCGTAGTAGGCAAAAAATGGCTCATGCCACTCGGGAGGAAGTGCATTTTCACCTCGTGTGAATTTCTTTATGAAACTTTACACTCGTGAAAAGACGCGCTTTCCTCCTTGGTGGCACAATATACTATTTTATAACACATGCATAAAAAGTCCGTTTTTTTATGCCTGTAACGTATGGCGCAAGTGGCGCAAAAAAAGCGAAATTTATCGAAATTTCAAAATGTCCGCCTACATCATACGTATGATTTTACACCAAAAAAATGTGATAAGAAAGTCACGAGTTAAACACGGCCGTAGCCACTGATACGTGTCCAATTTTTTTAAGTTTCGAAGTCGTAGACTTCGAAGTGTTTGTCCTCATTTAAAGAAAGTGGTCGTAATTTCCCACGCTTTTACAACTCGAGAGTCGTTACCGATCTTTTTTTTTCCTACCAGACCCCACGCTTGATATTGTTTGGTGTTTTGTTTTCGCTTTTTGTCAGAGCCCTAATACAATAGCCAGGGTAATTCAAATTGTTTTCCTCAAACGTACTTCGCTACTGCCGTAGATGTGATCGTAAATACGCTATCTACGAAACCTACACTTCTACTAATCTGTAAGGTAAGGATGGGAAAGGGACATTAAGTGAACGAAGGACTAGAAAATGCTCAGCAATAACACTTAACGCCCCGCGTTCAAGTGCGACCGAGGACTTTGAGCACTAAACCCACGGCGTAAGTGAGGAACAAACAGCGCACGGGGCCAAGAGGTTATTAGAAAAAGAAAATGCGAGGAACGACTGCAGATAAGTCGCACTACATGATAACTCACATAGGTGGATTATACCCATGGGAAATTATGAAACAGAAGTGTAGTTGTCTCTTACGGCCACCGTCTCGTCCGCGTCCACTTCAAGTATTTTATTGTCCAGCCGAGTCGCGCAATATCTTTATCGCTGTTTTTTTTGCAACTTTGTACCAACCTAGATTGCATTATAAATTTGCAACGAATGGCAAGTCCATTTAGCCATTTAAACTACGTCATACACCTTTTCGAAGTTCTGCCACTCGACTTTATGAAAATACAAAACTTATTAAAGTTAATAGTTGCTGTTATTGTTTTGGTAGTTCATAATTCATCCTAGAATACCACACTGTGTTAGACACAACAGACATTTTTTTAAATACATATAAGATATCCAGTTTTCTAGTACAATCATAATAATTTAATAAGCTAATGCTAAGGTCAAAATAGAAACAGATGTAAAACATAGAGAAAGATGAAAAAAGATAGCGAGAGATCGAAATAAATGGAAATAGATAAAAATGTCTATCTTTGTGGAACCCTTACTGGCATGCTAGACTAGTTAGGTACGCTAAGATGATTATCTATCTATCTATCTGCCGTGGCGCTACGTTGTTAATTCGTAACAACTTAGCGTTGATGTACAAGCTAGAATAAGTACGAATTATCGAATAATCGACGGATCGGCAAATAGACATCGAATTGTATACGAAATTCGTGAATTTTATTTATAATACAAAAACAATTTTCCTGTATGAGAGTCATATCTTACGAGAGCCAATCCAGATTTTGAGAAAAATGTAGATATATTGCGGGTGTCGTTGCACTATAATTATCGAAGAAATGCATCAACTGCGGAAATCAAATGCATACGAGTGGTCGGTATTATCCTAGATACATAGATAAATAGATAATCATCTTAGCGTAGCTAGGGTAGTATGGCAGTAGGGACTCCAGAAAAGATAGATATTTTATCGATTTCTATCTTTTTTTATCTCTCGCTATCTTTTTCTGTCCTTCACTATCTTTCTCTATTTTTTGAAATCTGTTTTTATTTTGGCCTTACCATTAGCTGTGAATCCCACCCCTGATGCTTTCAGGAAAAATTTAATCGTGCCGGCAGAACAATCTTAACCATAACTATTACAAAGATTTGAATTTAAAGAGTGAGAGTTATTGATAGAATTTCGGGTTTCGTTCGTTCTAAAGATTACCTTTTACTGCTTCAAGATGGGGACTAACAATCGTGGAAAGCTGTTCTTTTGATAAAAAAAAATGCGTTAATTGTTCTTTACTAAAATATGACAAACGGTACATATTCGATGAGTACGCTAAAGAGACGACGTTAGCATGAGGCATGCAGCTGGGACATTACATAACTTATTAAATTATCGGTATGAAAAAATATCTTTTCCAGGACATACGATACGAACGTAATGATATACTGCCTCGTTTTTTCCTTCGGTAATTAAATAATTCGAAGTACATTTCGTACTCTGTTTTATCCACTTTTCAACTGAAGCAACGTTATGACATAATACAATGTATTGTGACCGAAATTTACAGAGTGGCAACCTCACACTCAGAAAATAAAATTTCAAGAAAAATAATTAAAACAAAATCCGTACCCCGTTGGCCACAAAAATCGTTTTGATCGCTTATTTATTTTTAAGGGCCCAAGCCGAGCATCGCACTCGACGCGATCGGATTTTCCAAAGTATTTCAATCAACGACAATTTGATGTCAGCCGACTAGCTGCAGCTCACAAGGGTAGAGGGGCGGTTCGTTAACTTGGCGATTTAGAAAAGGGGTACAATCACAAACAAATAAAACAATTAACAATCAGCAAAATTTAGGGAAAATCCAATAAATAAATTTATTCAAAGAAAATTAAATTCACACGATACTTTTCTCCGGGACTATACCCGGGGTGACTCGACACAAGAATAAGAATTTTCCTACTAAAATTCTCACCGGTTACTCAGTTCGCCGGCGTGAATTTTCTCGACGAAAAAATTAATAACAATTACAAAACAACTGTCCCTACTAATTTCGCCACTCGACGTACATCTCGCGTCCGAAGGTACCGAAATACGTGTCGGAAAAAGACTAAAAACCCCACTATGCCGCGTGATCACTCGGCGCGAAGCGGGCAGCGGGCTCGTTTAATTTTTCGAGTTCGCACGGCGAGATCGAACAGCCAAAGCCGTCGAAGCACGCCTACGATTAACTCCCGCACGTCCGAGCCGCCGAACCGCTCGCCACAACTAACTGAATGGATCTCTCGCGTAAATTAAATTTCTACTAGCTACGTTACTTTACCAAACGATCTCAAACTCAAAATTAATCACGACAAAATAATAAAATAATCAAGAACAATACAAGAAAATGCGAGACGGGCCGTCCTACTATCACAGGCTAACTTCCCCCTTGACGAATCCCACGCGTCCCAGAGAGAAGCTTTTCCGATTTGCCTGGGACGACAACCGTCATCGCGCAGAGTGCGCGCGGACACTCAAAAATAATAAATCTACTACAAAATAATAAATTAACGCGTCCGAGGAAAAGACGGCAGCCTTACCGGCGAGAGATAGATGTTACGATGAGGAATTATCGAAATTGTTCCAACCCTCCAACCCGTCGATAATTCCCGAGCTGCGATCGGTCCGGTACCGAGGTGATACACCCTTTCGCGCAGCTTTGTCCTCCGGCCATCTTGATCACTCGAGCACACGTCCTCACACCACAAAAGATACGACGAGAGTCCTCGAGTGATCTACGCTAATTCGTATCGCGGTCTCGCTCTCCCCTCCCTTTGCTAATATTTTCGGTACCCCGGTACCTGGCGACGCCCTACGATTATCGCGAACTATCACTCGCGCGAAATTAATATTCGAACGAAGACGGGGCTGACGTCCCGTTCGAACTATCGCACGACGTTTCGCTTGAAAAATCTTCGTAAACGTCGGTCCCGGGGTGCAGACATCATTAAGACGATGCTGACATCGCTAATCTGCGACTTCTCCGTTGTCGGTGCGCCCAGAGCGATGATTTTTGGTGTTGTTGAAGGATGAGAGAAGATGCGATGCCCTCGTAAATAATGACGCGAAAACGTAGATCTCTCGTCGATCAAGCTCGCCTCGTTATGCGCGGGAAAAATAAATAAATAAAAGAACAAAGAAATTAATAATTTTGCTCGCCTTCTTTAACTTTGGAACCCTTGTTGAGATCGCTTGGTCACTCTGTCGGTGGGGACAACGTGTGCTCGACGGAACCAGATCCGCCGATGACGCAATTCTTGTAACGCGCCAAAAAAAACGCGTTACAGTATATAATTATCGATTAGAATACTTATTGTCGACGAATGACCAACTAAACAAACCTAATACGCGCAAAATAACAGTTACAGTAGATAATCTCCAAGTTACAAAACACAAGTAAAGTACGTCAGACTGTTTTTTTTTCGATCAATCGAATTCCACTTAAATTTGCGTAGAAGTTGACAATCGCTTATTTTTATATATAAGTCGGACGAGAACGCTCGTATCATCAGAATTGAATCATCAAACCCAATACGGTATCATATTTACTCATTGTATGGTAAGTCACAAATGACGTAATATCAAGTAAATCTAATTTGAGTAACATATCATTTGAGCGAAATAATTGTTTTATTTTTTCTTACAACAGATGAAGGTGGTGTTACTAATCCTAAGCCTACTGTTCGTTGTTCATTGTACTATGGCGGCCTATATTCTCGTAAATAGTACAAATCCCTAACGCTCTTTACGGTAGAACTCAGAAGACGCTTCAGATTCGATGAAACTATCGAATCGGTTATTTTCTATCAATGCGTTGAGCCATACATTTATGCCATCGGGGGAATTTTGTACATTTGAAAACGGGCACAGAGACTAAAAATTCTAATTTTGTCGGAATACATTTCATGCACGATTTTGACGTTTTATTAAGCACATAACAAAACGTTTATTAACAACTTATATAAAACAATCGTATTCCCGAAAGAACTTCTTAAGTTAATCTGCGCTATCCAGAACGAGATCCAAAGAAGTTACGTTATATAAATAAATATAAATCTCGAACTTTCGATAGCAAAAAACTCGAAAGTCGATCATGACCAACTTTTTAAGAGCACGACTAGTTGTCCAGTCTCAACCAATTACGGCACGAATAAACCGACATTAACGGACTTCGATAATTTCGAACCTCTGCATTTTTAGCCATAGTGCTCGAACATATGCATAATAAAAAGATATATTGTCACGGGTTTTCTGTAACTTCGAGCGCAATACTAACTTTACTAAAAAAAAAAATCCAAAACTCAAAAAAACGAAGTCGAAACTCAAAACAAAAACGCGAACTCGAAAACTTACGTCACCTTCGGCCGTCCACCCTCGCGGATGCATCGGCGTCCTGGTGGGCGCCAGTTAATTTTGTATCGCCGGTATTAACAACCGGACTAAACTGGAGGCCGGTGGAACGGCGACCTCCGCAGGGTTAATTTTTGTTTCGCCGGAAGTACCAAAACCGGACTAATCTGGAGGCCGATGGAACGGCGACCTCCGCAAAGACGAAACGAACGACACAACAAAACGGAAACTAAAAACGGTTGCTCAGGATGCGGGTTGTGGTAGAAGGGTCGCGATCCGAGGTCAATAGAATAGCACACAAGAAACGGAGATCGAAACCTCGACGTTACTTTAATCGAGAACGAAAATTAATATTTTGGCTACGAAGCCACGAGATCGCACGCACGTGAGACGCGAGTACCCAGCCGATCGAAAGATCGAAGCGACTCAAGCGACCACGAGCGCGACACGAGAACGATAACTTCGATAAATAAAAAAAACTCACCGGAAGCGCGTAATTTATTCAAAAAGGACCGGGAACTGCATCTGACGATGCCACGAGAACTCACACCTATGCACTACAACTCGAGAGCGTTAATCGTAACGCATCGATTGAATTATCGACTCGGAAAGAATTCCTTTCGGAATTCTACCGAGGATAGCACACACGGAACACACGAATCGACGAACGAAATCGAATGAGAACGAGACGCGCGAACACGAGAGCGAGAACGATATATCGGGATCCACGGCAACTTAAGCGAGACGCCGCGATCACGCGACACTTCGATAGCTCGAGCGCGAGAACAATAGGCCGAAGCCTATGACAGCGGGAGCGCGAGAGAGGCCCGAGTTACCTCGAGGGCAGCTCTCGGCAGACTGTCGATTTGCCTACGAGAATTCGTAACGAATTATGATAATTATTTTCGGGATTTTGACCGATAACTACTGCCCTCTCAACCATCTCATGACTTTATCGAATCGAGAGCCGATACTATAACACAGTAACTTGAACGAATCTTCGCAATCGCTTCCCCTAGTCAATGCGTGAGATACAAGGCTCTCACTCTACTATAACGCAGCACAAGGTGCTCCACCACTCTTGCCTGGACCAAACGATACCTCCGCCTGATCTCAACGCATTGCACTATCCTCTGAGGTGCCGGGTTTGCACCGGACTTTAGCGTGTTCGCAAAAAACTTCATCGAGCCTTTCCTTCACTTGGGCTTTTATTTTCCAAACGTTATCCCACCAAGTGAATTAGAGAATCTCGATATAACTGAACTAAACTGAATCTAAAATCTTAAAGCAAACGGAACGAAACTAAATGTTAAAGCAAAACTGAATGAACTAAATCTTAAAACTTGAACTTAAACTGAAATAATGAACAGTATCGAAACAAATCATAATAATTACAAAAAAAGCATAAAAGGTAAACTGCAAAAAATCTCGATCGATATCTTAACGAGAGCTTGACGGTATCTTAAGTCGCTGGGAGAGGCAGTAACTCGAAACTTCAGCATTAAAATCGGTATTTTTATGCGAGTTACGGTTGTTTTGGTTTTTGTGACGATGATTCCAAAAAATCACGTCACAATATATATATTCAGACACGAGACAAATATAACGAATTGCATCGCGTAGAACTTGACCAAATTAATTTACCAAATCGAATCATATCTAGTAAATGTCGTTTTATTGGCTTAACACTTATAACCAGATTAAATGAATATAAAACAAACACACAAAAAATTTACCAACAACAACACCATTACCATTTACCATTCAGGTCTAATGTCCTCTGTGAATTCTACCCTTTAAATGTTTTTTTCTTCCCTATAATACGTGGAATCTCTTCGTTATTGTCTTTGTACAGGAGCCGAAGTATTGGAGCCGAGAAATTCGAGAATTTTGCTTTTTGTTGCGATTTGAATTAAATTTAGTCGATATTAATCGCTGTAGCAAAAAAATCATATCTCGAGAACGAAAAAAGATATCGTCTAGGTTCCTGTCGTGTATTGAAGAGGAAGTTGTACGTTACTCAAATAAAAATTTGTAGCCCTTGGATGCCTCCGAAATATTTAAAAAAAAATTTATTTCTCTTCCCCATAATGGACAGGATCAATTCGTTATTGTCTCGGTACGAGAGTGAAACATTGGAGACGAGAAATTCAAGAAATTTGATTTTTCTTTCGTTTTTTTTTTGTTTTGAGATAGGAATATTGAAACAAATGAAAATAAAAATAGAAAGGTGGTTGGAAAAATTCGAGGTAAAATTTGAATTTTTCTTTTGTTTCGAAAATTTTTTAAAGAGATTTAAAAAAATAAAATTGCAGTTTCCCAATATTTAAGATTATATACATTAAAAAATTAAAAAAAAAATGACAATTTGTTTTTAATTTTAAATGATCCCGCCACAGAATACCAACGTCGTGGCGTGTGCGAACTTTATCATGTCTGCTATGGAATTGTCGTCGGCTTCCAAGGTTTGACAGATAGAATGAATGGAAAAAAATATATAGTCGCGACTGTGTTCAATTTTATTTGGCAAATTTCAATCACTTTGGATATTCGGAAATTCTTCTTTGTGAAATTATAACCAAGTTTTTCAGTGCACTCGTGAAATTTACGATTTTTATTACGAATGTGAATAACATATTGTAAAATGTTGTGAATGATTTTCGTTGAAAATATATTATTTTCGAAATAAAAAGAGCTAATATTTGTCAATCAATGTTTGATATTTCGTGTTTTATTTGTCGCAACCATATTTTGTTTTGTTTGTTGTTTTGTTTTGTTTTTTGTTTTTGTTTTTGTTTGTGTATGATGAAAAATTGTTTTTTGGAAAATTAAAACTACATAGCCTTTAAAATAATTCCTAACTAAATATAATTGTGGAATAAAAATATTAAGAAATGTCAGAATGTCTTCAAATTTGCTGTGCACAGTGTTTTTGATGCAATGAAATATTGCTGAAAATTAGAAAAAAATTCGTTCGTAGGTTTTAGAATTGCAGTGTCGTACAGACATTTGACGAGAGAAAATTGATTTTTAAATGGAAAAATGCATGGAAAATATGTTCACAGACGTCGGAATGTCTTCAAATTTGCTGTGCTTAGTGCTTTCGATAGAATAAAATAATGCTGTGAAAAAGAAAAAAATTTGGGTCGTAGACTTCATAATTAGAGCATCGTACGGACATTTGGCGGAACAAAAATGGAATTTTTATTTTGGAAAAACTCATTAAAGGCTTCGCAGTAGTTTCAAAATGTTTGTGCATAATAGTCATGATGCGATAAAACACTCCTGCGAAGGAGAACAAAATTGATTCGCACCATCCAAAGATACACTGTGATACGGACGTCCGAGAAGATAAATTCAGTGAAATAGTACTTTGCGATACTAGTACGTAAAATCGAACTTTTGGAGAAGGTTGGGAAGCGTCGCATGAGAGGAGACATGTGAGGGCTTCACAACCGCCGTCAGAAGTTCGATTTTGCTTACGAGTATCGCATACTATTTTATGTAATAAATGCATGAAAGGTGCCAGGTTATGTTTGGCCGGCGGTTCCATGAAGGACGACGAGCCGATGTGCGCATGCGCACAGTATTTACGATACGCTTATGTGTTGCATAAAGACTCGAAGCGTGTCGTAATGAGTATTTACGACACACTTTGAGTATTTATGCAACGCCTTCTCATAAAGTGCCACTTCATGTCACGGCCGGCCTATACGTAATCTGGCACTTTTCATGCATGCGTTACATAAAAGCTATTTTTATTCAACCGCAGGCTAAAAAAAATATTTCCAGTCATCGGATCCACTTCAAATTAACTACGCATGATGTTGGAGGTACACCGAAGTAAATGCTGCAAAACTAAATTTTTTGGAGCATACGCTGCGGAGAATCCCCATCGAAAGCTGTGTGAAGACCCCGCCCCGCTGGTCATTTTAATAGGCACTCTTTGCCTATTGTTATAGTGAGTGCCTAAAAATATATCTAACATAATTGATAACCGCAAAATAACAGTTATAGTAGATTATCAAGTTAGGCAATACAAGTAAATTATGGCAAACCATCTTGTACACTCGAGTTCTACTTAAACTTGCATAGAAGTTGAAAATTGGTTGTTTTTTATATGAGTCGCATTGACCATCAGACTTACCAGATTTACTCATTGTCCGGTTAGTCACGAATGATGTAATATAACATAAATGTTATGAAAGTGATACGTATTTTGTCCAAGTTGAGTAATCGAAAAAAAACTAATTTGACCAAAATAACATTTTTTTCTGCCACAGCTAATTTAAATGTAAACTCTGATGATACTCCTCCTCCGATCGGTACATTCGGTGGACGCCAGTAAAGAGGCGACGTGTAGTATGTTTCTGTAGCGCTTGCCGCCATGCACTTCAAACTCGAATATTAGTTCGATGCTGTCCGTGACAGCGAGTAGTCGCACTACCCGAGCTTAATAAACGAAAGCCCTGTTCCAATAATTAGTATAACAACAACGAGCATGATAATTTATTATACCTCAACCTATCTTCAAGAGATTGAAAACATCCCGTACGAATACGAACGGGGAAGTATGTTTACACACAGATGCAGACGTCATTGAATACTTTTACTGAAAATTAAATCGGATTTAGTCGTCGAAAACGCTTGAAATAGTCTGCTCGGTGGCGACTGGAGTAAAATGACTTGCAGAACCTATACATATACATTGGAACCCCTCTATTCTTAACTTGACTTAACTTAACTTGTCGCTTATTTTAACTCGTTACCATGCCAACGCTTTTGCTTAACTGTTTTTTTCCTGTCTCCGCTCGACCCAGTATGAATGCAAAATGTGCATTGCGTACGCCCAGTCACGCCGTGGAGGGGCGCGTATACCCCTCATTGCCCCTACTCGCAGTAACTGACCGAGAGTGGAAACTGTAGGGGAAATACAAAATAGCGAAAGGGTCCGGTCCCGTCGAGTTAAAATAAGACGGGTTCAGCTGTAGCTTCAAAATAATGCTATATAGTCATCGAGTTCATGCTAATCCTGCAAGATCCGATCAAAGATACACGATCCGCAACGAAACATGATAATAGGTATAATAAACATATATTAAGCATCATATGTTTATTTTGTTTTTTCATTGTCGATATTCGTGACTCAACGATCTTTGGCGCTCTCGGATGGTCGCTCATATAGAATAACAAAAAAATATAAACGTATTCCAAAAGTTGGAAATTATCAGGAAGTTGTCTTCTGTGTAAATATAAAAAGGTGTCTGTTTACATATGAGAAGGTAATCGGGGGGTGGGGACTATGAGTAGAGAGGGTTAGTGAATGTCTAACTTTCTGCGTTAGCGTTTGCGAGTTATTATCAAAACATGAGGACGTGAAAGTGAGTGTATATGCGAAAAAATTTCAGTTGACGAATTTGAGTGTCTGTGAGCGTATGTAATATGACTGCGATCGTTAATGCGACTGTCTGTGAGCGTCGCCTTACAGACAAAACTACAGATGATCAACTTTTAGTTAATTTTTCGAAATCGCGAATCAACCGTTCCTTGGTCGGTTACATTGAACAGTAGACTGTGCCAGACTATGGTAGACTATCGCTACGGTCTATGGATTTATGGTGGACTTTGAAAATATAAGCAAAAATCTATCTCCACTGGTTTAGGCTGAGAGTCAAATTTAGATTTGGTTAATAATATCAAATCGTAAACGAATTTCCCATCCTGTGCAATAATTAGTTCGTTTATGTTTGTAACCGGACAACCACAACCTAAACTGAATCTTTAGAACATTGGTAACTAGTACGGGACTGGAGGCCCTCCATTCGCACGGTCGGATTGACCAGTCAAATTGTGGAAGAAGAAGATGACTTCGTGATGGCGACGAGCCCGACGGCCCGCAACAGTACTCGGGCCGAAGACCTCTCGCTCGTCAGATCATACGCTACAAAGTTGAGAGTTGTTTCCAACCATCCTACGATTATTTTCTCGCGAATACTAAGATAATCGAGTGTTGGGAAAATCCTTTGACCGCTACCTCGTAATCTTGGTGGGAAATGTTTTAGCCATGTCGGTGGTGATGCCAATTACGACAAGATGTCTTCGGGCATAACAACCACAAGACCCCGAGATGCTCACGGGGAAAGCTCGGGAAGTCATCCTCCTTCGCTCAACGCGTGCTTCCAGTCCAGGGGGCCAACGTGGCAAGACCGCTCCGACCATACATGGTCCGTGGACATATTGCGCTTGTTGTAACACTCAAAATAGGCCACCTCCATGGCGACTTGCCGTCGTCACTACTCACTTGGATCGCCCTCACCAGACTTGCAAGGTCGAGCAATTTATAGTGGGAATACGTAAGTCTTTTTCTCTAAAGTCCAGCCAACAACCCCTTAACGTCTAGCCATCCCGTATACGCTCTGGAAGTCCTAGGTGAACGTAACTTAATGTGGTGTTCAAGGGTTAATTACTCAGAACTAAAACACTCTCGCCATGCGCATCGGGGTTTCTCGGCGGTCGAGACAATTTGCGACGCTCAGCTTCTTACGCGGAGTAATATATACTTTCGCCTTCTTGCATATAAATTCCGCAGAGTCTTATATCGCGCCACATGGTTCGTGTCGTTCGCGCATGAATAGAGTTTCGTGTTTCGAAGTGTATCCGCAAGCGTCGAAGAAGTATCAAGAGACGCTCGTCGAATATACACCTGCAGGAATCTAAAAGACTTATATGGCGATTTCACAACGTACCCGATACTCAAGATACTACGACCGAACGCCATTCTATGTTGTCTGGGCATGCTCGCGGGGTTGAAGCTGGTCGAGAGTCATACGCTATTTCGCTTCGAGATGGGCAAACTTAGATTACCGCATTTGTCACCCTGTCTATGCACTTTTCGGACTACGTAGTAGCACTACACTGGCGAATTCACCTCCACAAGGTTCGAGTATTTGTAGTCGTAGTAAAGCAATCCTACTTCACACCGTTCTATATACAAAGCTCATTTTATCTCGCTTGTTCCTACTTCAATCTCCGCGTTATTCAGTTCGTCGTGTTTATAGTTGCTTCGTCAGCGCAAACAAATTCAAGTTGTATCTTGAAATCATAATCTTCAAGAAATATAGAATAAAAGTTTTTACCCTGATAGCTCGTGGTGATTTTGCTGTGTTTGTCGAAAACATAACAGCAGAGAAACTATAGGTGGAGACTTCTCATCTACTAATGAATACTTCTATTTCATTATGATATATTGAAACATCGGGTACGTTGAAAAGGAAAAATATGAATGTGTGATATACGAAAGTCATCAAAGATCGTCTTCGTTTATACTCTAATAAAACTCAGTGAATATCCATGGGGAACATTTGTGCCACACTTTCTATTATCCATTATTAGTAGAACTCCACTGAGTTTCAAGTGGTATACAATTGCAAGGTGGACAACAATGGAGGGTGCAGTGGTAGACTTCTTGCAAGTTACTGGGATCTTTCAAGTAGAATTTTGATCCGTTCGTTGCTAATGGGAATCTAATATCAAATCACTAGGAACATTCAAACAAAACTTTTGCCCATTCTTCATTGATTGGAATCTACTAGCAAATCACTAGGACACAATAGCAGCGGAATGTTTACTCATTTGTGGTCAATATGCTCGGAATGGTATTTTTGTGCTGCCTGTGCGAAAAGTTCGATTCTTCGTGCCTACGTTCAGTGCGTAGAAAGTACCAAACTCATACCGCACATGTAGAAGATATCTTGAAAGTTTCGCAGCGATAGAAAATGTCTGCGTAAAGTTATTGTGTCTACGCCAGAAAATTGTTTGTCTGTCTGTACATACGTATCAAGTTTTCTGGTGTTGACACGATAATCTTACGCAGATATTAGTAAAAACTATGAAACTTGGTACGCATATTCTACATATAACATATAACAAAAAAGTTTTTGAGGTTATACACACATATACAGTTTTTATCACATACACCATGTTTCATTGCAATAAAAATGATTCTTGCGATAACAAATTAAATTGTGAACTAAAAATGTGCACACTACATTTCTCAATAACATTAATAAAGAAATAAAAAAAATTACGAAAAAACATCGCGAACTGTCAAACTTTTGCTATTTCTAGAGGTAACGTCTATAGGTCGAACTTCAACCGCAAGAAGCGTGATCGGCGCCAAAAGTTCGACTCGCCACCTATGGTTTGAAACATAATGTTCAAACATTTCAGCGGTAAACGCAGATTGCAAGCGATCAACAACATTTTTACAAAATTTGAGTTACAATTATGAGGACAAAAATAGATGGGTTCGAAAACTAAACTCCTCCACTAAAAATATACATATCAACACAATACTAACTTAACGCGAACAACAATTGGGATGAGAAAGTCATGAGTTGCAACACGCCAGTAGCAACTGTCACGTGTCCATATTTTTCACTTTTTATTAACGAAAATCCAATAGAACATACTTAACTAGAACAGGTGAAATCATATTTTTTTACACGCAGAATATATATGAAACTTAATGGAACGTTAACAAATGGAGAAACTTCAATGGTATATCTGACTATTCAGTGTGCATAATCATTTATCAAAAATGGACGATTCATAATACAAATGCATAATTTTCATTGACAGAATGGCATAACCCTGTCGAGCGACTGGTATTTAGTATATCATTAGTTTTCAGATTCATTGAATCGTACTAACATATCACTTGTATTCTGGGATGAGAATACCACTCAACATACTGAAAAATATATCATTTTTTCACAAATGGTAATGGAACAAAAATACCATTTAACGATTGCGAAACCAGAACGGAAATTAAATGGCAGTACAAGTGGGGATGATGCCATCAGCAAAACCCCATTCAACTGCTGTTGACAGACAGTCAATGAACCCGGATAACATTTTTGTTGACAGAAGGATGTCAATATGTCGCCAAAGTTGATCAAGTAATTGGAAAAATATCGTGTCAAAGTGTTTTTTGCCCACATTTGCGGGCAATATTGCATTACGGGATTTCGACAAAACGATCAGAAAACTGTAGGCTCAAATAATGTAACTGTTGCATTGATTCGCGTTTAAGTTTATAAGAAATTATCATAAATACGTATCTTGTGGTTTAGATGAAAAAACTATTACTGAATTCCGTCTCAAATTTTTTTGTTGATTCTTTCTTTTGCCGCAGAGTCTCGTGGCTTCGCAAATCTACAGTAACATATTATTTCCTTGCAATTGTGGACACACCTGGACTCATTTTGGGAACACACTTCATCATTTTGAAAACAAACGAGCCATAATCCACTGCTGTTTGTGGAATAAATCATAGCAAGTGAATTAATGAACAAAAAACCGGGGCAACTGATGGGTAGCCTAGTTTGCTTCTGCGACTTCTGCAATCTGCGCAGTGAGAATTTTTCATGGCAAGGTAGTCCTTTCGTTATGTCTGATGCCCGCTAAGTTCGAGAGAGAGAGAAATGAGAGAGATTACGCATACTTCTCGACGGGATAAAAATCTGAAAAAAATCGAGCATATGGAAAGTGCCGAAAAGATTGTTTTTGCATAATAATAATTCCAAAGTGTTATTAACAAATTACTGAAATAAAAAATTGTGCAACAAATTACCCGGCAACCCAATTTTGTTTGTTATGAAAATGATTCGTTACTTTCTCCGAATACATATCATTTTTTTCGAATTTTTGTGATTTTTATTTTAAACAAATTTTATCATTTAAAAAAACGCAATTTTCAAATATTACATAAATTTTTGAAAAAAATTCATACGTATTCAGAAAAAGTAACGAATTATTTTCATAACAAAAAAAAATTTGTTTCCCGGTAGTTTTTTGCACAATTTTTTATTTCAGTAATATGATGAACATTTGGGAATCGTTATTATGTTGTTGTTATTGTTGTTATTGTTGTTGTTGTTGTTGTTGTTGTTTTTCTTCACTTTTCAGCATGTTCCAAATGCTTGATTTTTTCGGATTCTTATCCGATTGAGAAGGGTTTGTAATTCTCTCTCATTCCTCTCTCAAACTTAGGCGGCTTCGGACATAACGAAAGGACTACCTTAATGGAAGACTAGATCGAGAGCTATTCTACATCTACTGTAACGGTACGCTTTGAGAGGCTGACAGACCTTTGCTCCGAAAACGGCGTTATTATGAGTTTTTTGTTCACGAAAATATGTAAGTTGATTCGAAATGTCAACGATAAATTGATTTTTATTAAATCAATGACGTTGATCTAAATAAATCTTTGATTGCATAGAAGTGGATTTGATTTTTAACTCTTTGCGAAATAAATGGCGAGACCGATCGAAAGGTTATTTCTTTTCGGACTCGGGAATTCTGATTCTACGTTAACTACCGTTTATTAGATAATGGGCTACGAAAGCAGTCGTCGAGATCTCCCAAGACAGTCGCCGGCATAGGCACGAAGTAATAAACGGCGTAAAAAATATGATGCTACGTTAAAACGATGTTCGGCCAATCGTCGTCCACGAAAGCGTTCACCGAGGTCCTCCAAGGGAGTTGCCGGCGCTTGTTACCAATTAGCGAATCATTGCAATCATAGTTACTCGATTAATTAATAGGAAAAGATGGGAAAGCATCATGAAAGCAGTCGCCAAAGTCCCCCCAAGGCAGTTGCCGGCGCTAGGTTTTTAAGGATTCTGTAACACAGACGAAAGCGGTTGCCGAGGTCCCCCAAGGCGGTTGCCGGCGTTTGCGTACGGACAGGAAATTCAAATTCAAAAGAGATCTGTTCGCTGAAAATAAATTTGATTAATTAGATGAGGCGTTGATAATGGGCGGCGTTGAATCATTTTTCTATGATTGTGTTGTCGGTGAGAAATTTGACTCTGGGGTCTCCGTCGAATATAGCGACGCTCTATTCGAAAACAAAGGTTTCGTATCTTCGACGAGCGCAAATTTCGTCTAGCAAAGTTTTAGTTGGGACTCAAGATCAAACGAGTCTTAGCCGCGCATGAGTTCCTCTCGAATCGGAGATTTAGATCAAAGTGTTCAGTATAACTGATGTGACCGAAGTGATTTCTGAACTCGCGAACGACCCTTTGAGACCCGAACGCGAGAACCCTTTTTTGCTTCGACTGACGCACGCTTGACGTCAAACTTCTTGGTCGTTTATTATCCCTGCCCGGGGTGTGCTAAAACGGCTTACGAACTCCGCACGCATCGATAATGCAACCCCTCCGGGCAGTTCGAAGTATCGACCGTAGTCATCGATTAACTGCGCGGTCGGTAATTTTGAGTGCTAATTTACCGAAAGGTATGGTAAATGACCGATTATCGATTTGTCATTTATCTCGAGAGTTTCGATATGTGTTCCTTATGTTATAATTGTTTGAGTTTTCTCTTATAGGAGAGTCGAGGGTTTTATACCGCCTCACTATATTTCTTGTAGAGGTCAAAGGCTCTGTATAATCTACATTTCTTTCACTCATTGTGTTATACCTTTGCTATACCCGATCTCGTCGTCAGAGCCGTGTGAAAAAAAAGTCGTGTGGAAGTACGCGCGATTATACGTGATCATTTGCTTTTTTTTTTTTTTTTTTAACTTTAATTCTTTGTACACGTTTTCATCACTCGATTGATGACGAAACCCTATCACACGAGTTATTGGAAAGTCGCTATACGTTAACCGAAATACCGAATATTGGATATATTTTATAATACGAAATAATGTTTTATTCCGCAATACAGCTTTGGCATGTTTTGATACGCACAAACAGCCCATCTCAATCGCGTTGAATGAAATAACTATTCGACATGCAAGGCAATGGGTGGAGACCACTCACGAAATGAATCCCGATCTAGATAGAATCCGAATATCCCTTCTAGATATTTACTGACACGTGTCAGTAAATATCTAGAAGCTCGCGGAAACGTGGCACAGGAGCCTCTGACCCGTAACTGTTTTTTCCTCATTGGCCTCTCGGCATTCGAGATATCAATCGAGCTGAGGTTCATGGAAAATCACGGAAGTGAAATATATCGATAAACGCGTATATCCGCGGCTGTACAGGTGGGCGCTGAACGAGAAGATGAAAGGTAAGAGAGTCCTGGTCGTTCGTTCGTCATTCATTCGTCGAAATTTACTTCCAAGTCGTATAGCTTGAGAACCTGTTATCGATAACGATGCAAAAAATAAATATCAAACGTTTTCAACTGCTTTATATACAAACGCCAACGATTTTTTTATCGCGTTGCAATAACTGATAGCAATAATTAGTTAACTGAGCGCATATTTTGTCCTGGCACTTTGGAGTTTGGGTTTCATGCATTGTTTGATCGTGTGAACTCTCGACTTAGGCTTTCGAAAAAATATAAAAAAAGCCGAGGAAAAATATTACTTTATTTATTAGTTTGAAAATGCAAAGGGCGTTTTCAAAAATTTCCTATAGCAAATTTGTCCCATGGACCACCTTAATTTGTTTTTTTTAACTCATGAATAGAAACTCCCGCTTTCTTCAACTGTAGAGCGTGGCGGAACGTGGGCCGTTCCCGTACGCCGTTAGGAAATGTCCTGCGTATGCGCACATCACCTACATTCTTCTTTTTCTACACGCATATGTGTTTTTCTAAATGCTGCCGCAACATTTCCTAACGCGCCCGCCACATTTTTTAACGGCGTGTTGAGGTTAGGGACCCTTTCCGCTCATACTCTACAGTCTCGGAAAGCGATCGTTCCTATTCTTTCGTTAAAAAAAGCACGGTGTGTAACTAGTGCCGGAATTGGCGATTGCAACTCGTGCGATTGCCACCCTCGCTTCGCTCGGGCGGCAACTCTCGCACTCGTCGGAATCGCCAATTTTCGGCACTATAGTTGCACAATGTACTATTATCTATACGTATACTGTTTTCCCAACCTCTTGTAATTTGGATCTTTGATAATCTTGAATAAAATTTCGCGTTATTATTGTCTTGGCAGTAAAGTGTTATTCATTAGTAATCCCAGCTTTTCATATATCATATATTTTTTTGGTTTTTATTTCCATCGCTTCAAATAGTATCATAACTACACTTTCTATTTTGATCTCTTCTATTCTGATCTCTCATCCTTCCGTCACTTTGTTATTCCTTCAATAATTCTTTCATTAAAATTACAATATTTTACAATACACTCACTTGCTTTTTTACGCTGTATTTTTTTTTCTTTTACAATTTTTAAGTTATTTTTCTCCCGACGCGGAATACTATATTTGAATAAATACTATAGTTTCAAGAGCGTCTTTCATCGAATAGTCATATAAAACAAATAATAAAAATATTTCTGTTGCATTTCGAGATATTCGAGTTTCACGAGTCGTGTAGTTTTCACGAAAATACGAACGTCCTGAATGTCTAAGTACCTGTAAACTATTACCACCCATTAGCCAACGGTGCAGCACGAGCCATTCTTTTTTAAATTAAAAAACCGGCTAAGAGCCAGATTAGATAGCGTTCACGTAGAACCCCGTCTAAAAATAAAAAAAATCTTAAAAAAAAAGTACTCCATCGAAGAAATTTCTCGTTTGCGTTTTTCTCATAGTCTTTTATTTTTTTTAATCGCCCGGCAGCGCGGCATTTTACCGTACCGGTGACGTTGGTAAGATTATACGCGTAAAAAATGTAGTTTCGCGAAAGGACTTTATTATTTCGCCGCTTAAGACCGGGGCTCAACTTCTCAACCCCCCTCGTCGACTATCGGACGTAAACAACGTCCGACCGAATCATATAGCACATCGTGATTTACCGACGTAAATACAAAAATTCATTACAAAAATAGTTGCTCGAAAAATTGCATTAAAAAATTGTCAATAATCTCGCGCAACGAATTTTACTCAATTACAGTTCGATCGATCGAACCTGGTTCGTCGGTAATTAGTGACCGGAGTGATTTGCCACGTCGTTAATCGAGTCATTTCTCGATTAAACCGATTTAGCGAGCGAATACATTTTTCATAACATGGGAGGACAGAGAGTTTGACTCGTTAATAAGCTCAATGAGCAAAATTTCGTTTCAACATCGTCGAAAATTGTTCAAAATATATTAAGCTATATATGTATATACTAACGTGATACGAGTAACGGTGGAGTGGCAAAAAAAATATCTGTACACAAGTTTTCGCATGACGTTTAAATTACCGGTGAAAACTCGAAAGCGAACAATTTTCTCAATTGCATATTCACGTATAAATGTACACATACTCACGGAAATTACGATATTAGGGTAAGCGGTAATACAGAATTAAACAGATTGAAAGTTGAATGCAGGTGGAGCCGACGCCAGGGTTGTCGGATTGTTCTCCAATCTGGAGATTCGAATATTGTGGACGTGACGTAACAATGAGACCCAAGGGCGCCGTGGTTCCTTCTTAGCCTCTGCCTACTGACGGCACACTCGAGAATACCGCTCGGATATGCGCTCCCGGGGTAATATTATATAACTTTCACCGTACGAAGTCACCGTCGCGAGTGCGAGAAATATCATAAACCCTCAACATTTTGGAGATCATAGCCGTAAACAATTTTATTTCATTTAAGTTATGACTTTCGCTGTCACAATAGGGTAGATGTATTGTTAGTGGCCACTGTACCGTTTGTGGCAATTTTTATTATCAGGTTCTTAAATGATTTTTTTCTATAATTGCCTATTGGTTTTTCGAAAGTATTCATTCGTACAAATGCACTGAATGATTTACGCGATGTTTTTTTTTTATTCATTAAAGATTAAATTTTGTTTTATTCCTTCGAATACGATGGCCACCATCGGAATTAAAGTCCTTGGATGGTTAATGTTTGGGATTAAAATGAAAAATACTGATCTTTCTAAGGTAATATACTTGTTTTAACATGTAAAGGATGTTCGTAATATAGAAGACCACAATCTCCAAAAAGTTAAAAGCCCCTCGATTATTGTTCCACCAACGAGGGATTAATCGATTTTTCCGCATTATAAGGTGCATTTCAAGGTAGGGTATACCTCGATTAGTCGCGGCAACCGGGACCGTGGTGTTTATGAATAATTTAAAACCACAGATTCTCCGAAATCGATTATTGCACCATTTTACTTTGAACAAATCAAGGGAAAAATATCAGTAAGCTTAAAAAAAGAAATGTTCATCTTCGATAAAATTTTCTACGGGCTTAAAATCCTTTTCTAAGAGAGTCCTCGGCATTTCGTTGTTTTTTTTTTTTTTTTTTTTTCATTTTAATTCGGTATGATTGCTAGTGTTTCATTTTCTGGAGTAATATATCGATGAAAAACGCTCTCAAGGTGTTGGTGTAAATAGTTCAGTAAGATTCAAATAGATTCCCCATCTTTTTGGATTATCGGTTCGACGGACGTAAAATTCTCATCAGCTTACTTGCTCGACATTTTGAAAGGAGTAAAGAAATTTAATCAGGTTTAATCGAGATTTAATGAGGATATAGTTTCATCGTGAAGGTAGTTGAAACTCAGAAACCCGTTTTTTTTTTTAATTAATCAGTTTTTATATCTGACTTAACGTTCGCGAAACGCCAGTATGAATCACCGAAAATCAAAATGATAAATTTAATCTCGGAAAATTAAGTTTTTTTTAGCATGGCGCTTGTGAGAAGCATAGCGAGATTTATCCTTTATCCCAAGAATTTTCATAGTCTGATCGAACTTACCGAAACTATAAAAAGCAATACATATTCTTGAAGGACAGGAGTACGTCCACCTACCAGTTCAAAAATAGAGTCAAAGTATTATTTTTTTCGTCCTTAAAAAATATATGAGGTACTAAAAAGTTTTTCTGCTAAAACTGTTCACAGTCTTTCAAAAGGAAATGATCAAAATATACTGAATACAAAGTATAAATGACCCACGGATGAATCATTTTTTTTTCGGGACGTTTAGTGATGGAAACTTTTGTAATAGAAACCATGCAACTAACTAAAAAAAATATATATAGTCTATTCAAGTTAATAACAATAAGGAACTATTGACGATCTAAATATTTTTAAATCGATCTTCAATTTTTAATAATAACGTTAATATGTCCACTTTCTCTCCTAGTATTGTAATGCACAAGTTTTAATTCGGCTGTATTAAACAAATTTATTTAAACAATTGGCGATCGTCAACGACTTAATATTATTAACTTCGATGACCCATTATGTTTTTTTTTTTTATTTTAGATACATTGTTGTCACGGGAGAGTTACCACAGCTAATTGTGTAAAAAAATGAAGCTACTCTACCGGCAGCCATGCATATATTTTTCTCAATGTTCATCGACAATTTTTTCTATTGAACTCTTCATACATGTGCCTTTAAGCACAAAAATCAAACATTGTATTACCGACTATATTTTTTTAGGAAAAATTTTCGAACTGACAGTGAGACACATCCTCTTAATGTTTAAGTTTCAGATTTTTCTTCAAAAAATAGTCAAACATTTTTTCCGACGTAATAAATTTGTTTCACCTTAAGAGGATGTTCGCCGTATGTAAAACCAAACTCTGAAATGTTAAAAGCCCCTCTGCTATTTGTTCTACAATAAGAGGTTAATTAAGTTTTCCTCATTATATCGCATGCTTTAAATTTATCACCGGTAAATAATTCTTGAAATAATAAAACTATTTGGATAGTAAAACTACTATTTATACATGAAACTTATTTCGAGAATTTCGACGATTTCAAGTATTATTGGGATAGCATTTATAATTCAGAACCTTTTCGTATCGACGGCGAAAGTCAACAAAAAGCTTTTCGAAGTTTAACGCAAATGATTGCTCAACTGCTGCATCGCCCTTCAATCGTCAACCTATTCGCTTTTCGATAACTCGATTCGCGCGACATGCTAGAAAAAAAAAAAAAAATCAGACATTTTTTTCTGTTTACTCTAAGGCCAGTATGTAGTCGGACGAATAAGCCAGACATGAAAGGTTTGGAGAGAGGGGGTTAAAACCAGAGGCATCGATAGTCTGGTAAATAAGCCAGAGGCCACGGGCTCTCGTGTCGCCCTCAATTTTTCTGCTTTTTTTTCCTCGCGAGTCGTACCAGTGCGCTCGAGGCGCTGAAGAGGTAGCCCCGGGATTGGGAGAGAGAACCTATGAGCAGTAGTACTGGCGGTCGAAACCACGGCAAACCTACGTGTGTGTCCTCAGCGAAATTGAATCGGGAAAAGGTCGGGTTGGGGGGGCGTCCTCTCTAGTCGTCACGTAGTATGCCGGTTACAGCGGCTACGTTTAAATTCATTTAGGGCTACGCGTATTGATTGCCTTCTGTAGTGCACTACCGCAAATTGTTGAGGCACCATTTCAGAAAAAAAAAATCGTAATTTTTTATTGGAAAGCTTTGAGGATTTATTAAATTTTAAGTTCAATCCTTCGCGTGAGAGAACCGTTTGAGACAACATCGGGTGGCCTTCTTTCAGCAATAGCGATACGATATTATATGCAATTTGGTTTCACTTGTCGTAAAAAAAACGTTATAACTTCTATCTATATAGTTTTTTTATAGAAATGTTTTAACGTTAGATATGTTGTAAAAAGAAATTTTGTCTTGAAAAAAAACTTCTTTTCGATTTGTAAAAAATGTTTTTTTCGTATAATAAAAAATAAAGTTTTTTCAAATAAGAAAGATTTTATTTTATAATAAAAAAAACTTCGTTTTTATTATTGAAATTATTAATAGATCTCAGATCAACATATCCTGTACTTGGCAATTCTTTTTTATGTTACTTCATTTTTTATTCATCGAAGAAAAGCAACTTCGATGTTAGACTCTCCAAATGTATAAATGTATCGGGATATTAAATAGTAGAAAACGTTATTGACAGTTTTTTTCAAATGAAAGAGAAACAAACGAGATTGGGGGACAAAGAAAAACGAATTTTTCCGGAAGTTGGTCGAGCGAAACGTTTTTCCGAAGGTACGAGTAGAACGGACCACTCGACGGGAATAAATCGGAGACGAATGTTTGCGATTCCGAAGTACAGAGCAGGAAGGGACACACAGAGAGTTGTAGACAGAATGATGTACATAGCGATAGGAGAGAGGTTGCCCTGTTGAGCGGAGCCTCCAGTCCCTCGGGATAAACTTTCCACTGCGTCTAGTAAGTTACGTTTCAACATGCAACAGACTTGCCAAGCTTTTCCAACTCAAAGGTCGGCAAGGTAATGGCCGAAGTATCGATTTGCTCTATCGCATCGGCTTCGTCTGTTATCGAAGTCAATCCCCGCCTTATGGCGTTCTTTTATTTCGGGACATGGGAAGTTGTTTCGAGATTTTTTCCCCTGTGGGCGGCCGGAGGGTCGGTCTTATTTATGGGGAGTTAATTCTTGAGCGACCGGAGGAAGTACGCACTGTTGCTTCCGTTGCCGTCGGGGGAATGAAGCCCATGTTCTTGCGTAACTGAAGGGCCAAAAAAACTAAGAACGCCACTTCAAGGATAACGACGACACTAACTGCCAACCATAACGAACTTGATGTTTCTCCGATTCGCGATAAATCTCATTCAATATCCAAATAATAAATATACTCAAAGACCAGCTGGTCAGATTTCAATAGACAGGTAACATTTGGCATTTACATATTTATCTATTTATTTAATACGAAAAATTAATCAATTATATTAATTTTGCATAATAAATATCATTAGTATAGATAATGATTCATATTAATATTGTCATTAATAATACTTTTAAGATTAAGTACGAGTAGTAGAAAGTATGACTCCAATGTTTCTCTTGAATTTTCGTTCTGATTCCACTGATTTCCTTTCGCTACCATTATTTTTTATTTTTTCTTACTTTATCGCCAATGTGATCACAAAGTATTAATAAATACAAATGAATAAAGCGTTAAGAAAGTAAAAGAATCGTAACTGCAATATCATATAGACTTTGTATTGAATGGTTCAAATATTAATAAAAGAAATCTTATTCATTATTTTATTCGTCTTTTACGTATAATGAAAAAACTCTCACCATGAGGAAGTCAATATATTACAAAATAAGGTTTCCGTTAGAAAAATCTTTTGTGCATAAAATTAAATGGTGAAGTAAATACGTGGAAATCTGAATTTTTTAAGGCGTTTCTAATATGTCACCACCCTACTGCACTGCACTGCTGCATGCGTCACTCTAGTCAAAGTGGGGCCCTATATTCCCCTTAACACCCTTGAAGTCAGCTCGACTCAAGGTTAACGACGGTACCAACTGCCAACTCATTTAATTATGAGGCATTTATTAATCCTCTCGCAATCGGGACGAATATATAATAAAGACCCCCTCCCCAATGGAAAATATCTCGGTTATTCAAGGTGGCAAATTTATCAAACGACACATGAATGTCAAACATGACGAGATAAAATTTTCTTTACGGATTTATTTTTTGGTCTTTAATGAGGAGAAAGGGTACACAGTTCTTTGCGTGGCATTCATGTCTGACATGAATGTCTACACTATTTTTATTTTTATGTTTTTTTACTGGAGCTCGACTTGCATTTGCTTCGGGCTGTTGTAATTTGAAAACTCTACGCTCGCGCGACCTTAATGAGGCTTCCGCATACGCGATCAAGCGATTCCCCGACTACGTGTTATCCTTTTATTTTTATTTTTCCGTCAAACCGACATCCTCACTGTCGTTTAATACCTGCAGCTATGTCAGGAAGGGAAAGTTTGGAAAAAAAAAAGAAAAAATTGCGTTCGTCAACGACACGCGGCGAGTTCGGTACGCGACCATTAAGTTCTATTTCAATGAAACACCGCGGGGTGTACGTCGTAGTTTTTGGAGTGTACGCTTTGCGATGAAAGAATCAACACCGCGGCTACGAAAACGGAAAAATTGACCAGGAAAAAATCGAGCATTGCGAGGAAAGCTCGCCAGAGGATTCAACTACGAATATCAGAGAGAGCGAGATTCCAATTTCATGGCAATTACAGGGAACCCGATGGGAGGCTTCTGCGCTTTACTCGATTTTACATTTATGTCTCTCGTCGACCGTTTTTCCAAGAATTAAAGCTTAACTCTCTAACGAGCAGGCCCTTTTATTTTTTAATGATTCACAGAAAAACTTTTAATATAGTGCTTCACCATACGCGTTTTTTACGGTAGTACTAGCACAATGTCTGAAGCCGCCTAAATTCGAGAGAGGAATAAGAGAGCATAACGAACCCTTCTCAATTAGATAAAAATCTTTAAAAAATCAAGCATTTGGAAGATACTGAAAAAATTATTTGTGCACAATAATAATTCCAAAATGTTATTAACAAATTAGTGAAATAAAAAATTGTTCAACAAATTGCCGGGTAACCTAATTTTTTTTGTTACGAAAATGATTTGTTAATTTTTCAGAATACGTATGAATTTTTTCAGAATTTTTTCTAATTTTCAATTTTGAACAAATTTTGACAAATTTTAACGTGAAAGAACGCAATTTTCAAACATTACATAAATTTCTGAAAAATTGTAAATATACGGCTGGACACGAAAACGCTGGATACGTCAGCGTGTGCTGACATTTATACTCCATGTTGTTGAGATAATTCCCCTTCTTTGGTCCAATTTTCAGCAAACGCGTATGCGCAGCAGTACGCGCTCTAGCTGCCACGTTTTTTTAAATATCGGACTAAAATTTGGTACAAAGTTGTGGACTATTATAAACTAATGATCGGTACTGAATTTGGGCAAAATCTACGCAGCTGTTCAGTTTTCGCGTCATTTTGAATTTAAAAAAATGTCTGGACGCGCTCTAACTCGTAAATGTTTTGAGACATTGGCCTAAAACTTGGAAGAAATAAGGTTACAGGGTTTGATTAAACAAAGAATGGGATTAAATCTGGCGAAAATTCGTTGAGCGTTTTAAATTTAATGCCGCTTTGAATTTTTTTAAAAATGTTGTTTACAAATAAATTACTATCAGATGAGATTTGGGACTGAATTTGATGTAAATTCGGTCAGGATTTCGGAAAATGTGGTATTTGTTTTTTTTGTCCTTCCGTATAGAACCAACTGTGTTAGTAAAAGGTTTGTATGCACTCTTAGACTTGGTTGAAAATAAGGAATTGAATAACGAACAATTAAAGTAACTAATCACAAAACAAAGCTTCTTGAGGCAGCCGAAAGTGATAAACGTACATTCCTACAAACACAGCTGGGTAAACTGGGATAAAAGTAAGAAAGGAAGCAATATGCCAATGTTGTTTATGGCTTTTTTTTTTATTCAACTGGATAACTGGGGGTTATAGACAATGGGTAAACGATTTCATGGAATTGTTACTTAATTAATTTCACTAATCATACGAATTCGTCTAATGAGGTTATCCATATATATATATATAAGTATATATAATGGGAGTGTATTTGCAAAATGAAGCGCGCGGTTAGGCGTAGAAATTAATTACTCAATAATGTGCGGTATATTAATAAACACAGGTCTTGACATAGCCTTAAAAAAATCTTTATATTTGGGGTCAAGGTATATTTCCATATTCGAAACTTACCAATCTCCGGTTTCCGACAACGTTTTCATTCAAATTATAACGACCCACTTATAAATTCTGATTTTCTTAAGACGGGGCAAGGTGAACTGTGGTATATGATTCTCGAGCGTGTAGAGCGAAAATTCGGACTTGAGGGGAGGGGAAGATTGGAGCTATGAGCGGGTTTCAATATAGTAGCAAAAAGAGCCAACCGAACGATAACAACGAGGTCGACCAACCGAAATTCGATGGTTTTGAATAATAATTGTATAAAAGGCTTTCGAGACGCGTATTACCGACTAGGTGGTTGAAAGTGAAGGATGAGACGTTAAAAGGCACGCGCTGAGAAAACGACCGGAAACAGAACAAAGGAATTTTTCTCATAATTATATTAATTGGAGTGGCACGGGTCTCTCTCGGTTATCGTGGAATGGCGAGCCGACATTATTGTCCATGCTGTATTGACCGCAGCGCTTCGTTATAATTTATCGGATGAAAATTCTCGTCAAACTTATTAAAGTTATAAGGAAAAATAGCTTGACTGCGGCGCGCGCGTCTGCGTTTCCTCTGAAGGGTACATCGACCTGTCGGTTCGAAAATCGAGTAAATTTTTTTATTTTCTCGACGAGTGTAAGAGGTACTGAAATGATTTCTTAAAATTGAAAGATACATGTATTGCGAGTCTTACAAAAAAAAACTAACGAAAAATATTGAAAAAAATGTATGGCCACTGAAAGAGCAACTTGTTTTTTTTCTTTTTTTTTAAATTAAAAAACGGGTTATTTAAGTTAATAGCAAAATAAATGCTAAATAAAAAATAAAAATCGATTTAAAAAAATGAAGATCATCAACGACTCGCTACTTACGAACTTTTTAGGGAAAACTAGAGTCAGCTTATTTTTTCCAGACTCAACTAATCACGGGACGAGTAAACCGACAACAATGGACTTCGATACCAAAACTCGCAATTCGATAATTTCAAGATTCATCGTGACCCACCAACTTTGCAAGAGTGCAATGACAAACCGCTTTGCCTATTACTATACTTTTTTTAACATCAGGTATCGTTGTTTCCTCGCCAAGAAAGCTTCGTTTTCGTGAATTGTTGACTTTCTTTTTAAATACTGTATCGTCGTTATTTTCCGAACGGATTTACAATTACGAATAAATACAAGATGGATAAGTAAAAACAAAAGCTGAAGTATCGTAGAAATTTTGTATATCATTTAAAATTTTTAACAAATTTTTAAAAAACTCTTTCTTTGTAATTTCTTTCGTTTTTTTTTTTTTTCATATTCAAAAACCTGAAAGGTAGCAGGATAATCTTTCGGATAGACAAAGCCTTCGTGCATAAAACTGAAATTCTGAAAAAAAGTAACGTGAAAATGTCAATCCTTCGGTCCGCTGGAAAAACGTTGCCGCTCTCCTGATAACGAATATTGATCAAATTTCAATGGTAAAATATGTCCCGATAACATTTTTTTATTATCGCTTGTTATTAATAATTGCATTAACGCTATCATTAATGAACAGAAGAAGTGTAACACATTAGTAAGAATAATAGCGATTACCGTTAGAGCTCATAATAACCGAATTGCGAAGGTAAAATTGCATCGCACAGATTTCTCCGAGAAAATATCCTTATCGCAATCCTCATCCGATCGTAAAATAGTGTATTTTTCCTCATTCTCCTGAGTTATCTTATTCCGTCGATCGCGACATGAATCGTGTAATATTGGCTATTCGCAAAGGATCGAGATACCCGAGAGAGATGGAAGATTTGCTCGTCTACAACTCTCCCTATCCCTAGCGTCTGATCGGCGAGCAGCAGCAGCGAGACTTCGCCGCTTCATTATTCAATAGGTGTGCTCTCGAGCGGAGGCTCACCGGGGCTCTCAACTGTCTGTACGTTAAATCCGTACTTACATCCGTCGAACTCCTTCTCGCGATTTCGTGTATTCCACCTCATTTCATATCCGTTCAAAGTACATATATAGATATAGATTAGAGATACGAATACGCGTATTCCTCGCGAGGTTTATTATAGACCCGTTAATGGAACGCAAACATACGTGACTTCGCCGTCTCGAACCCCCCCCCCCCCCCCCACCCTATCCTCCGATAACACTCGTTCTATAATGCTCGACCTTTGGGCCCCCGTTTATACCTTTCGAGATATTTCTCGATATTCGATCAAGAGGTTCCCCCACCCCTCCCTCTATCCCCCCTCTGCAACTTGTCGATTTTTCTTCCGATCGCGTTTGGAAATTGTTAGAAAAATAGAAAAGGAAAGACGTATAGAAACTTGATTAGAAAAATGTTCGCTGGTTAAAAAAAACCATAGATGGACAAAGATATCACAAGCTTTAATTACCAATGCGGATGAAAGTGTGATTTTTTAACAAAAAAAAACTACCTTTTTTCCGGCAGTCAGCATGTTAAATTTTTATTTAAAATAAGACAGATGCATATGCCAAGTATTTAAATATCTATGCTTATAAAAAATGTGTAATAAAATCAATTGAATAATATAGAGTGCGTCGAAGAATAACACAAATAAACAAATTGCAATATTGTGATCCGATAAAAAAAGGCTTTTTCCCGTACAGTTAACATACTAAACTTTTTTTTTCGACAAAGTAAAAAATATACGCAAAGTACTTGAATATCGTTGTTACCGAAACATGTATGAAAAATCAATAAAATAATAAATACCAAGTCGAATTATAAAAAAATACAATATATTAATAAAAAAAAACGACTTATTTCTGTACAGTTAAAAGTTTGCAACAGATTTTCCCACGATTCTCACGTTCTTCACTTTGTCTCTTTCCCTCTGTCGGATATTCGGCGCCGATCCACAGCTACACCCTTTCCGCACGGTGAACAGGACCGGCTGACAGCAATTTCTTCACGCAGAGTTTCCAGTAGACACGACGGGAACGGGAGTCAGTTTTACCGCGTGCGATATCGACAAAAATATACGAGTCTTTCGCCCTTCGTGGCAGGAAGTGACCGTGGCAAAGGTGTGTCGTGTCTGCGGTCCCTCGAAACGACACGATAGTCGGAAGGATTCGGTCCGTTGATTCTCGACGAGAGAACTGTGCGAACGACGACGAAGAGAGCGCGCGGCACTCAATGGTAAAGCGATGCGCGCGCGATGTCCGATGCAGAAAACTCGCCGATCCTCGCGAGCGACGAAGAAAGATAACGAGACGCGCGAACAAAGAGCCCGAATAAAACATCGCAAGCGGAATTGTTAAAATCCCTGAGCACTTTTACATCCTCTCTTTCTTCGTTGAATATCGTACCAACGTTTTTTTTTCTACCAATGTATACGCTATGTACGTTGAAAAACGATGGGTGGAGCCGAGCAGGCAAGAGATTCACGCCGGCAAAGGTACCGGAAGTAGGGAGGGCCTCACTGTTGAATAAACTCAGCATATATCGAGCTGAAGTAGTGCATAAAAATGAAATATAAAAAAGAATTCGTTTTCACAGTCTCCATGGTTTGGAAAGGGTAAAGAGAAGGATACTGGACGTGTGAATATTTGACAAAGTAGAGTAAAGATTAAAACGAAAAAAAAAAAAAAACAAATTTGAAGCAAAAGTATCCCGAAATTTCCAGATTTATCACGTTATTTGCTCGTAATTTTAATCTATTTGTCGAGCATCATTTATGAAAAAAGAAAAAAAATATAAATTTTTTCCATGTTTCTGTAAAGCCAATTTGAATGGAAAAACCAACAAAATTGTCCTTGCGAATGGAAGTTGTGACAGGAAAATAAAAATTAGATATTTCCCCGACATCATCGCGCTCGCCTAACTCCTCGAGTGCTAACGCGGAGAATTCATTTTATCACAAATAATTATTCATTATCATTGCTATTTTCCGTGTCGATCATATTCAAATATTTATTACAATTGTCAATATCACGAACTATTGTTACTGTTGAAAATAGAGAAAATATTGACGAACAACGCGGTTATCTGATTCGCGAGGGGACAAAGGGCCTATGACGCGTCACGCGAGCGCCGAAATATCGACTGCTCGTCGAGTTATCGACCAATAATTATCACCTGTCCGTCGACCGTCTTGGAGCGCCTTAGAGGGGTCAGCCCTCGAGGAGTTCTCTTCTATATTTTGTCAGATTATAATACTGTGTAATTTATAATCAATTGTGTTGGTATAATCGTCAACCGAGTGGATTAACGATCGATAGTTAATTGTCAAAAGGGATCGGGGTAGTAATTGTGTGCTCCAGAATAAATGATATTAATTCACGTAAGTCAAGGTGCAATAAAACTCTTTTTTCTTGCTTGAATAACTCCTTGAACAGTGACTTCGTAATATCTTTGGGTCTTCCAATGTCGCCCCCTTGTGATTGTCTCTAATAATAGTCAACGCTGGCCGGAGTATCATTGTCAAAGGTTTGTTAGTTATCGTAAACTAGCTGGCGCCCAAACTATATGCAATAAATAGTCAAACAGAGCCCTGGCGGCCACTGACCCAGCCTGCGCCAGGTGTGGCTTTCTCTATATTCTGCTAAAATATTAATCGTAAAGAGAAAACCTGTCTCAAAGTATTGAACTTCAATTAACGGAATACACGCAATTAGCAGTTCGAACTTTACGTCAATTTTTTTTATTTCATATTTTCTCATAAACTATAGGAGGAAATAAAATGATTTTTTTGCTGATAGTAAAAAAAAATCGAAGAATATTGAAAAAAAGAAATGTCCGCCGGAAGAGTAATTCGTTTTTTTTTTTTTATATTTGGCGGTAGGCATTCGCCCGTGAAACCGATGCACGTGCAATAAAAAAAGGTTTGTTTGCGTTGATAACAATGCCGCAGCGGTGACGACCACGAATTCAAATTTTTTTTTTGTACGATAACAGCGATTCCCAACAAAAGTATGGAAATTCGTTGGAGGTTTTTATTTAACGTAACGCTTGTTAAAAAGTCAACGTCGATTTGAAAATGTAAGATCGTCAATATCTCATAATTGTTATTATTTTGAATCACAGGTTTTTAAAATTATTTTAGATGCGTCGTTTTCGCGGACAGTGCTCCCCACTGAACGTCGAAAGCAAAAAAAATTACTGCAATTATCGATTTTGCAAAGACCCTTCTATTTTTTTCGAACACGGTATTGCATAAATGTTCTCTGTAGTTAAATAGCAATAAATGTCGGGCGGCGAGACTGGAACGATTAATTTCTATACAATTGACGTCTCACGTATTTCAACGTTGAGAACTATAGGTTTATTCAGTAAATTCTCGTTGGATGACGAGTCCGATCCATAGTGGACATAGCCTCGAGTCCGTCACCCGGGTATTCGTATTATTAAACGATGCATCCGTACGGAAAGAGTTCAAGGGGCGGAAGTACATCCTTCCCCTACTACGTGTACCGCGTCGGTCAGAACACGCCGGAGTTCGGAACTCGTCTCCCCTGGCGCGTTCCCTTCGGACCTACAATGCACAATTTTTCTTCGACCTATATATACTGCAATTGCAATATGGAACGATTTCACCTGCTACAATCGATGACCGGTGGATCGCCTAAAAATACCTCTCCCCTTAGATAATACCATCTTTTCAAAAGCATTATTATTAATTAACAAAATTCTCGTGTGAAATCGATGTTTGTACGGTTAACTATTATAAGATGATGGGAACTAACAATTATTTGTTCCGAAAAATGATTTTTTCGAAATGAAGTTTATTTGGATCAATAAAACAGATGTCAGAAAAGTTTTTCATAAACATTATGTCGAACTAATAATAAAGTTACAATATGCAATCGACTCCTATCTGGATAAATAATATGCGATTGAGAGTATTAACACCTAATTTATATGTATTCTTAATAAATAAACGATCTGTTCCAAACGATATTTTTCTTACGATGCATCGATCCTAACATTGATTTATCGATTGACAGTTTTACAACAGTGTGAACAGCAAGAGTGACTATTTTTAAGAGATACTCGTGTTATTGTGGTATCCTTCGTCAACATTTGTATGAAGCAATAAAACAGATGGTAGAAGGTTCTGCGTGCGTCGTACCTCGCCTTTCGCTCCCACCCTTCGCTCTCATCGTCCCTACCACATTACACGTAACGTACACTATGCGCGTGGCCCACGTGCGGCCAAAAGGGGAGACGCGCCCAAGTGAGAGGGAAAGCGAGAGCAAATGTATAGGAAGAGTCTCTCATACTTCCTTCTTTCTTATTTTTATGTTTTTACTTTCTCACACGCGCTCGACCAACAGGTAGAAAGAGGAGCACAGGTGGCCGAACGATTTTCTCACTTCCACTAACCAATGTGCGCCCGACGAATGTTCACGGCGACACAATCGCCGGGAAGAAGGGCAGTCAGCTCACGGTGATGCTTACCGTGTGTGTAACGTTTCTACACGCTCCGCGTATACGAAACAAGCCGGAATCATCGTTGTCATTCATTGTTTAAATCGTCCCGACGCAACAAGTACTTTAGGAACGCGATAGTACATGCATTTTGTTCGGTGCTTCGTAGTTTTTTCAGTTTCGATTCTTTCGATCGTGTACCGCGTTTAATCGAGCGAAGAGTACTTTTTCAATCATAACCTACGTATGGCTACTATTGTGTATACAGATATTTTCTTTTACCGCGAGTTTTTTTTTATCGCGAGATGGTTTGTGTTTTCGTTTGTGTTATTTGTTGTGTTTTTTTTTTTTCGTCTGGTGATACGAAATCTGTTTTTTAAAGTGGTTGTGTTTTTACGTGTCACGCTTTCGTTTATTGGAATATATCGTGTATCGGTGACCTTGACAGTGAATTCGATGAAATTAGAAGCTCGCAAAAACGCATTCTGATAAAGAAAATTTTACTGGTTGCGAATACTCGAGGATCAAAAAGATCGTTGGACAAGGTGAGCCGATGATCTTTCACAATTTTTCGTCAAGATTAGTAATTCTGAAATAATTCATTTTCACGCTGAAATATTTGTTTTTGAAGTGTTACCCAATTCGATAATAACAGAAAACCTTATAAAACAAAATGTTATTATACGGGAATTGCACAAAGTTAGATTAAATCGAATTGCGTTCGATTGGGCGTATTAAACAAAGGGTTACAGCGACAGATAATAGGATACAAATAAACAATCGCGTAACTCAAAGTTTCAGTGTGTTTTTTTTTGTCTTTATTTCCCACATATACGTTTCACGATGTTTTTTTTCTTTTTTTTTTTTAATTTTCTTTCTGGTGCATATACAATAACATATAGAGAAATATGAGTAAGGTAACTGCCCTGATTACGAGATTCCATTAGTGCTAAAAGCCGTTAATAAATAGTGCAAGCGTGTTAGACACCAACAGAAAATCATGAAAAAAAAAATAAAATGGTCCGTTGTTAAGTAGAGTGCGACTGTGTGGTCTAAAGCCGGGCGAAGAAATCTTGTGGGCTCCATTATAGTTTTTTTTTTTTTTTTTTCGGCACCGTCGGCTTCGAGTTTGGCGTCTCGGCAACGCACGACCGCGATTCGTTGGAGCGTACATATCGCGATGAAAGCGCGAGTATAGATACATAGCGTGTACGCCTAAAATCTACTTTGCATCGAGCGAAGCTCATGTTTTCCATTCATATTTGCTAGTAACGCGAGAAGGTAGACACCGGGGCTACTCGACACATTCGAAATTCCGACACAGAGGAGGTTTTATTTTACGATATGAGGATTGATCAGATGGGACGGCATTTATTTGTTAAAAATAACCAACTAAAAATTACGTGCCGTAGTATACCAGAGTGATGAGAAAATTCATATGTAATTCGGATGCAAAATTTACAAAATTGAAAAACAATGAAAAAAAAAGACAGAAATCAGGCCGTGCGTTGTCACGTTCCGCAATTTTTCACAGACACTCTCGACGACCCGTGATAATTTTTTTCGCGTCGAGTCGTATAAGTGAGGACGAGGGAAAACCGGCACTCGGGAAAAATTAGCACTTAGAAGAAGAAGAGATTTACAAAATTAATATGAAATTTGAAAAAAATTTCAGTGCAAACTGAAAAAAATTGAGATGAAATGTGAAAAAAATTGAGATGAAATGTGAAAAAAATTGGAATACAATTTTTAAAAAATTGAGCTGGAATTTGAAATGAATAGTTCTAAAATTTGAGTATAACTGCCTTTTTAGCACCGAGTAAAATCATTTTTTTTTTTACCTAATTTCCAGTTTTGCCCCAATTGCCCCGTGTGCCCTGTTGCCTCACTCTCTCCGAAACAAAAACCGAATAATTTATAGATAGATACTGTTTTTTTTTTTGCATCGTCTTTGTTGTTGTTGGATGACTCAAGGAATTTTCAAAACCGAAGAAATCCATCCAGATTTTTTTCCCCGACAAAGTTTCTCGTCGAGAATTTCCACGATTCGACGGCCATTATAAATTCACCGATCGCGTCGCGGCTCGGTGCGAGCGGCCTTGAGCCGTCCGAGACTCTACTTTCATTCTCTCCCGTGCGACGCGTCTCCGCTTAGCGTACACTTTCTTAGACCCTCTCGCAGGACGAAGCTTCGCATTGGGACAATAAAAAATTGTCACGCATCGCAACCGTATTACGATTTTTCATTACTCAACGCGAAGACACGTGAAGAAACTATTATTCAATCGTTACATCTAATAAAAATAAAAAAGACATAAAAAAAATGTTACACGGAGGTAGTTTATAGAGATTGGTCCATTATTTCTTCTATCCGTTAACGCAGCCGTGGCACGATATACTACACAGCAATTTATTTGTTGCCGATAAAAATTCGACTCGAATAACCTTTAAAAATATTCGGTAGAAGGACACACGCGTCTCGAAGTGAATTGATCGTTCGACATTACGGCCATTTCGGGAGAAACGACCGACGTGACTCGTACGCTCGAGAAAAATGATTTTAAATCCGATCCGAATTGGGATAGCATCGGATACATAATATACGCATATACACACATACGCGCGCGCAGACGCACACACAACTGGAATGGGGCTGAGAGGCGGGGGAGTTTCGAAAAAATCGTGCTTCCGGGTCACGTTGCGTCCGTTCGCCATCCATCCATCCCTCGAGATCCCCACGGATACAAGTTAAATTTATCGCTTCATTCGCGATATTTATTTTGGCGAATCGTTTTAGCAATGCTGTAACCCCCTGCTCCTTCCTTCTCCTTTCTCTTTGCTTCAACATTATCTTTATTTTTATCGATAATTATCTGTATTTCTGTACGATTACACAATCGCGACTGCTTCACACAAGTATTTGACACTAACGCTCGTTCAACCTGAAATTTCTCGCCATCTGTCTGTGTCTCGTTCTCTTCTCCCCCCGCGTATCGCCTTGTCGTAGAAGCCTTCAACAACAACGAAATACGAGATGCCATGCGTGTCGCCTTCCGACGATTTCGCTCTGTTACCGCGTCTACTTGCTGTATTGTACGAGTAACCAAGACGCTTATCGTATGCAGTGTGTTCGCCGCGAGAGGGGCAAAGGGATAGGATTCCCGGATGCCAACGCCAGAGACGATACCAGAATGACAATTGTCTCGTCGAAATTATCGTACAAACTTATCGCGATGCTGTTTTTATCCTTACCTCTGCAAGTTTTACAGACCTCTTCACATTTGCATCTCGAACGTATCTACTTTAAATGTAACTGACTGTTGACTGTGAAAGGCTTGTCAATTGTCGTTTATTGGGTTTCGCAGTTTCTAATTGAATTTTTTTCGAAAATCTGTAGTTTCATAAAACATATCGCTCACACGCTGTTCTATCGATTTTCCTTCACAAAAATAAAATAAGATGTACATTACATTTACACATTTCTCTCTTATATTTTTGAAACGTCGTTTACATGATCCCCCTATAAGACTTGTCAGGTAATCAATATTTGGCTTTCTTACGAAGGAAGCGTTGTAAACTACTAAAGGTTGAAACTATAAGGATGCGCAGTTCAAATTTAATTTTGTCTTGTTTTTATGACTCGATCCAATCGCCAATATGACCCAAAAATGTTGTATGAGTATTTTGACTGCTCGATTCTCATACTATTTTTTTCGATTCAATTCAATGCGATTTTATACTAATTACTTATTTAATACTAATACTAATTGCATACATTTCAGCGAGACTTCAAAGAAACAATTACTCTTACTCCCTTAATATACGTAATACATTTCAGATCGATAGCTCAACGCATTCCGCAGTTGGAGAAGTTTACATTTGTCGTTTCTGATGCACACATCATGATATAATTTATACCCTGCAGTTATTTGATGCTGCATTTGTAAAAAATATTTTCTCGATAGTTTCCCATTTGTTCGAGTCAAGAACTTTATAGACATTTTTTCCAAACTCGGTAAATTCAAAATCGCATAATATTTGAGCTCTTGGACGGATTCTCACCTAATTCCATATAGATAACTGAACGATAATAGTCTATTTGCATGGGACATTTTAGCCTGATAGCTCATAAATTGTACAAATTACTTTTATTAGTCTGAAAATTACGAATTACTTTGAAAATTATTCTGATATTGATTTTTAAACAGTTACTTTTATATTGATTCGATTGAAATTGATATTTATATTGATATTGCTTGCAGATCTGTTTGTCAACCCGCGAACGAAGTCCACCTAGATAAAATGGTTCTCACGAGCGTAATGGATTCCGAAAACTTTACCACCGCGCCTTGCAAGCTCCGAAGATCGCGTAGACTATCGTCGACGCGAGGTTTGCGATCCCACGATACGCAAAGTGCGAAACTGCCCGCGCATCATCAGGATTTCGATCGAAAACTTGGCACGGGTTCAATGGCCATCGAAGCCGTGGCTGGAAGGACGATGAACTGGGAGTTAAACGACCGGATAAGCTTGAGCAGCGGTTCCAGCATGGGTATCGAGATACATCCGGACGCGACCGGAGTGATCGGTATAAGCGACAGGAGAAGAAACGATCAAGAATCCACCGATTCGAAGAGTCAATCAAATCAATCAAAGACAACTTCAGTAAGATCTAATGTCCCCATCAAGAAAACATCCCGCGCGATGTCCAAGCAAACGCTGGAGTTGCTGAACGTCTCGGGTTTCAGTTCACCGAAGAAACCACCAATCAATCACAGCTCGGTAACCGCAAGCATCAACGGAACCCGAGATCGAAATGTTAATGACGGAAACGTAATAAAGAGCGATTCAAAATACGAGATCGGCGTTCCAGGCGGCGAATGCACAATGTTGCGCAAGAAGAAAAAACTACCGAGGCCCTCGTGTCATCGTGTCACGATGACAAAACCATCGAAGACCTGCCTGAAGAATGACCTCAACGATCTAACTGGCACGGCAAGCCGAAGACGATGGGACATTTCCAAAGACAAAGTCGACAAGACAAACGACTCGATAACAAAACGTCTGGAACTCATTCACGATCTTAATCAGAAGATTTTAGCCAACTACGAGCGCTTTCAGCAAAAATCAAAGAGGCCATACGGGAAGAATCTCGCGGAGCTCGATGCTCACGAGACCCCAAAGAATGGGATACGAAAAAAGGATCCGGAAGTTCCAAAGCAACCAAGGGCCGTATTGTCCGATTTGAAGGACTCTTATGGCAACAAGGAGCACATCTACTCGGAGATAACTTTGAAACGAAAGACTAAGTGTAGAGGATCGAATGAAGAGCCGAAGCAGAACACCGCTGATCGGATGCAAGAAGAAATCCCCGATGCGGTAACAAAGTTGGGTAACGACAAATTCGAACAACCGAAGCGTTGTTTGTCGGGAGGCCAAGCGACGCGATCGACTCGGGAGAGGCTGGAAAGCTTGCAAAACAAGTCCAAGTCGACGATGTCCCGGGCATTGAGAAACTTGGGCGGTGCGCCGTCGACAAAGGCTGAGTCGAAGAAGAAGCAGCAGCAGCTACAGCCACCGGGCCGTCCAAACGAGAACTTTAGTCTCGCGGCTAAACCGGAATTTCGCGGTGATACGAAAATTCCCACAGGAGCAACCGACGAATCTCCAATTAAGAAGCTACGCTCCAAGTTCGAAGAAGCGCGGAGCTCCGTGAGGATCAAGACACCGGTACTTTCCTACGCCCGTTCCAATCGCGAACAGGGAAACGAAGATCCTCATGGGAGAAATCACGACTCGAAGAAAACAAATGACGGGCTCGATTGTCTGGAAAATTCTCGGCTCTATCCTGAAACGAGTATACAGTTTTGCGATAGCTATGGAGTAGAAAACGATGCGGAAGTGGAAGAAAGGGTTTCTTCGACGATAGACACAGATCCGTCGAGAATTCTTTCGGGAAACGTGTCGGATATTAAAAATGTTCGCGAATCGATCGATGTGATTGGTGAGACTTGCACCGAGTCCACAGTGAGGAGCGACAATCGGAACGAATTGTTGGAATCGCGAAGGCAAGAGATATTGGAGAAGGAGATCCTCGACAATCTCAACGAAACTATTGGCAGATTCGACAACGAAAACGACAAAACGAAGGAGACTTACGCCGATGATGGGGAATCGTGTACCGGCGGTAGCGAGAGCTTTAGTACGGATTCAATTCAAAGCACGAGTCCGACGTCGAAACCAAAGACTTCCGTACGCGCCGAGAACACGCGTCTTCAAGAGACGTTTAATTCCTCATGGGACTCCGGAGTCGGGGTCGACGTTGGAACTGGGAACGGTTGGGTCAGAATACACACCGGCATTGAAAGTAGTCTCGTTTATCTCACTCTGGATACTACCGCCAAAGATGTGTGCAGAGATATGCTTCTCGGAGAGGACTTGTCGATTTTCTTGCAGGTAAGAAAGCTTAAACTTTTAATTGTAGATTTGTCGTCGGGAAATTACTTGGGTCTTATGCACTTCCCGGGGCTCCGGAAGCAATGGATTTTATACATTTTATATTCCATGTGTATTCCCAGCATATATACTCTTCGAAATACGAATAATGGAAGCTCTGCGAAATTAACTTCTTCGTTATAATTACAATGAAGATCAGGGAATTATTTTTACTGCACTACGAAACGCGCGGAAAACCTTACTTTCCACACCTTATGAAGTAAAACGTTTTCTCAGCTCGTGTGAAACTCACACTCGTTAGAAAACGTTTTTCCGCCCTCATGTCATAATATACTATATTATGACACGAGGACTCCAATCAAAGTCCTTCGAAGTCGGACGTTATTCCTTTTCTCGTCGTCCTCATTAATTTTTTTTACTCGCAAAGCTTCTACTACGAGCAAACGTGTGATTTGTATGGCTTTCTTATAGTGAAAACTTCGCGAACTTCGTGGATGGCAAATGATGAAGCAATGTAAAACAAAATGTAATTTTTAGGGCTTTATTATATACGGAAATTGCGGAGATTAAAAATATCGAATTAAGTTCTCAACGTGTCGTAACGAACGTTGATTTTTCAAATATATTTTAATTATGTAGAATCTGAGACATCAATTTTAACTCGATAGGTCCTATCAGCAACCAAAATTCAATCGTTGAAGTTTTTGAAATAATTTAGGAAAACGAAACGACGAAACGATGTCGAACGTCATCAATGAGTGACGAAATAGCGTCATTCATTTTTCGAAATACGTACATTTTTGTTGAATGTAAACAACTCCATTGATTCTTGCTAAATGTAATGCCAAAACATCCTCGATAGTTGTCCCACACGTATACATAAAGTTGCAACCGAATACGTCGAAAAATGCGGATCCCCGTAACGATTCTGGCAAAAATGAATATTAATAAAAGTTGATGGTTACTCGACGCGTGAGCAAAGTTGCAGCTCATTTGCTCGAAAGGGTTACTGTTCATAACTTTTTAATCGCATTACCGATTTGGTCTCAATGGCATACCAAACAACTTTGATGGCCACTCGACTTCTGCGCCAAATTTTAGATCGTTAACATGAAAATATCGACATTTTTTTGCAGGAAAACAAAGATTCATCTATAAGATAATAGAAGATGAGTTCTTTCTTCGTCATTATCTCCTTGTCTGAAGAAATAATCCTCCGAAAGATTGAAGATCGTTTCGAAGCCGCAGCAGAAAGGAGATTAAAGGAGAGAATGTTTCTTGTTTCTTTGATAACGATTCACAGATTTTCGTAACTTTTTCGTATAGTATGAAGTATGAAAATACATGAAGGATAATCAAAATTACAATTACGATTGTCGTAATTAAATCTGAATGATTTAATCGGTGAATTAATTGCGTTATACACATACGATAATCTGTACGCTGAACCAAGAGCTTTTCGCTCTTCCAAGTATCCGAATGATAAGACCTTACGTAGGATAAAATAAATTCACAGGAAAAGCGCTCCGGTCGGAAGCAAAATTCAAATCGTCGAAAGGGAATAACGAGAATTCGTATACGTATATGTATATTGTGTGTGTGCGCGTGTAACCCGAACTGAGAATCAGCCATCCGAGCGTATAGCACCCGTAACACGTCGGCAGCGACGTAGAGCGAAATTGCGAAAGCGCATCCTCGGGTGCGATTTAATCCGATTACTGGAAAATTACGTTTACGGAAATGTATAACGACACGCGGGATCACGGATTCTTGAGATACGAGATTGGTTCCTCGTCTGGCAACTACGTCATTTCTTTTTATTTTATGATGATTATCACTTCGATGTAGTTGCAAATGTAGGTACAATCAACGACATTAATCTACGTCATTCATAGACCATGTATACTTCCGCACGACCTTTCTATACAATACAAATTAATTTGTTTAATTATGCGAACCTCACTGGATTTATTGTCACAGAAAATTGAGTGACGACTCGAACTATGAATTGGATCACGATCTTGAAATTTCTCCTGAATCGGGGTTAAAAAATTACAAATGTGCACCGTCAGGTACAATTTGATTTGTAAAGAGATGTCATTTGCCCCTAGCTTACTGTGTGGATAGCAGTCCGTCGCGTAGAATTCCCTTATTTTTTACCCCACTGCGCAACGAATGGTAATCAGTAGCGAATATTTATTTATTTGACACATTTCTCTGAATAATCTTTTGAACAAAAAATGTGAAGCCTATAATGATAAAAATACAAAAGTCCGATGAGATATTAGTTAATAATACGAAGAAGATCTTGATACGCGTCTTGATTACTTTTCACAAAAGTCAACGAATTTGCTTATCCAATCGGTACATAATAAATAATACTAATAGTAATAATATATAATAATTACATAATAATATATAATAAACAAAAATCTTTGAATTATTTGCAAAAAAGATTTGTTTTCACCCTTCAATATTCGACAAACTTTCCCTTTGGAAAAAAAAAATTTCTCTCTCGAGGACCATATCTTGTTTTTTAATATTTGTTGCCAATTTTTTTGTACGATTCTGAATAGATGTACTATTAGTACATTTTTTTTATATTATCCTTATAGCTATTGGAAAAAAATTCGAAATTCGTCCCGGATTTAGAACCGTCAGGCAGATGTAGACCCTCAATTTATGAGGTTGCTTAGACGACTTGTGGTCCACCTGTCAGGGGAACCTCATCGTCCGATCTTTAACCGCTCGAAACTCAACAGCTGTGTACTGTGAATAGTTGCCACAGACTGAAGAGATGCTCAGTAAAAATCCGTTCGTGCATTTTTCTATATCACAATTTTGCGATATCTTGTATCACCGTTCTCGATCGAGAAATTCCATACCAAACAATAAAAAAAGGGGGGAGGAGATGGGGTTACATATAATTTCTCTCGCAGTCCCAAACGTTTATCGTAGTTTCCCACGAAGGCAATATCCGCCACCATGATGAAATGAAAGAGTTGAATTAGCTTTTCCGTAAGAACGACTTTTCAGATCTCGATCCAATGAGTCTTAAGAGCCGAGAGAAATATCCGAAGCTAAACTTCGAAGAATCCAGAGAGAGCGTGTCTGCACGTACACACATAAATGAGATCGTGTTTCCTTTCGCAATTTCGCGCGAACGGTCGTCGGTTGTGCGCTATGGGGATAAGTCGAGGCAGCGCGGTGGGCTAAGATCAGACACACGCGAACTGAGAAAAGAACGCGCCGAAAGAACTTCGACAAGGACACCTTTAACCCGATTACCGAAAAATATAGACGAGAGAAAAGAAGCGTCGAAGAGGAAAGATAGAGAAAAAGCCAAAGCGAGGTAAAGAATCGGGAGATCTCCGAGCGGATCACGTAAGAGGATATTCGTAGCCATCTCCGGAGAGGACTTCGCGGGGATGGGAAGATTCGGTTCTCAACTGGAGAGTTGAGTTTGAGAGACGGTGGCGCGCGGAAAATAGACAAGCGGTAGAAGAAGAATCTGAGATGAGTTAAAGTGCAAAGGCTTAGTGACGAAAAAAAATAACTAAAAAGGCACAAATAAAAATTTAAAAAACGAGGTGGAAAATGAAGAAAAAAAAGTGCCAAGAACAAACTGACAAGGGAACATTCCCAAGTGTCCCACCCCGATTTTGATAAATTTTATATATGTTGTAGATTGCGAAAATTTAAGAGACACGTATTTTTTTATCGTCCAAGATTGATATTTAGGAGGTGAAAACAGCCCCTCAAAATTTGATAAAAAATCGATCGTATTCTTATTTTTCATAGAAGCACTGGACGGATTTCAAAACTTGACATATATTTCATGTCGGCACGACCGAAAAACTATACCGTCCGACACTGGTGCACCCCTTTAATGGGTTGAACCTTCATGAATTTTTTTTTTTTTTCGGAGACAAATCATCCGAGTAAAATACAAATTGCATGACGTTAATCCTTACATAAAATAACAGTTTACATGTTTTTGATGTTCTATCAAAAGCCACTATCTGACACGTTGTGCGGTATGGGCTCTTAGATGTTCGTGTTCTACAACATATATAAAAATGATCACAATCGGGGTGGGTCACTTATGGGAATGTTTCGCTGTGGGAAGACCCTTGAAGAGATCGTAACGGGTCCCATGGAAATTAAGACAATCGACTTTCTAAAAAATTACGCCGATGGTGTTTCCTTCGATGCGCTGTAGAATAAACTGGAGCGATTCGATTTCAGTAAAGAAGAAAAACAATTATTTTGCAAGGACGATTTTGTGAAACGATTGATTGAAATTCAATGTCGATTCAACTCGAAACCGACTCTTGCAAGTTTCACGATAAGATTCGAATTTATCGCGAAGTCCGGCGTTCCTTTGCAAGACGCTCGAGGTTCCGACAGCTAAAAAGCACATGAATAATTAAAGAAATGTAGAAAACAAAATATGGCAAAGATAAAATATGAAACGAAGAAACCGCAATTCATCTGGATTAGCTGCTGCTTTTTAGGCACTCACTACTTATAAGAATAGGCAGAGTGCCTATTACGAATGGGCTTCGAGGCCTGTTTGCACAGCTTTCGATGGGGTTACTTCGCAGCGCATGCTCCAAAAATGTTTATTTTTTAGCATTAACTTCAGTGTATCTCCAACATCATGCGTAATCACTTTTAAGTGACTGCCATAACTAGAAATATTTTTTTTTAGCTTGCGGTTCACCAGAAATAGGTTTTTCACAAGATTTTTCTTCTTAGACGTCTGTACGGCGCTGTAACTTTGGATCCTACGAACCAATTTTGCTCATCTTCGCAGAATTGTTTCACCACATTATCACAAGTATGCATATGATTTTTGAAACCAATTAGAGACCTTTAAGTATGTTTTAAAAAAAATGATTGCTCAAAATTTGGATTTTTCCTCCGTCAAATGTCCGTACGGTGCCATCATAATGAATTCTGCGAACCAATTTTTTTCTCCTTCGCACCATTATTTCATTGTGTAAAAAAAACTATGCACAGCAAATTTGAAGACAATCCAACATCTCTAACTATTTTTTCTTCAGAATTTTTCATTAAAAAAATATTTTTCTTACGTCAGATGTCCGTACGGTGCTGTAAAAATGAACTTTGCGAACCAATTTTTTTCTTTGTCACAGCATCATTTTGTTTCATCGAAAGCACTATACACAGCAAATTTTAAAACATTCCAACATCTCTAACTATTTCTTGTTCACAATTTTTCATTAAAAAATAATTTTCTCACGTCAGATGTCCGTATGGCGCTCCAACTAGAAATCCTACTAACCAATTTTCTACTCTTCGACAGTATTATTTTATTGTATCAAAAGCACAATGCACACCAAATTTGGAATCATTCCGACATCAATTTTTTATTTTTTTTTTGAAATAAAAAAATTTCTTTCTGATTAGCCATTCCTTTAAAGGTTATGGTATTTTTAATTTCTAGAAAATAATTATTCATATTATAAAAAAAAACCGTCGGTGGCGAAAAGTAAAATACTGAATATCATACACGAATACACAAACATTTCCTTATTTTATTTCGTAAATAATATCTTATATCACCAAAATTATTCACAATATCACACAATATATTATTCTATTTGTAACAAAAGTATGAATTCCACGTTTGCACTTAAAAACTTGCTTATCAATTCACAACAGAAATTAATTCAATATCCAGTATAATTACAATTTACCGAGAATAAAATTGAAACAAAAACTCGCGACTATATTTTGTTTTTTCGATTTTATTCTATCTGTCAAACGTTGAAAGCCGACGACAATTTCAGAGCAGACGACATACAGATGCGCACGCCGCGTCGCTGGTAGTTTGTGGCGGGACTTTTTTTTTTATTTGAAAAAAAAAAATTCCAATCATTTTTCAATTTTTGTTCGGGTTTTACGTAAAGTATTGGAAAGCTGCAATTGAATTTTTTCAGATTTCTTTGAAATTTCTTCGAAATAAAAAAACATCTAAATTTTACCTCGAATTTCTCCAAACACCCTTCTTTCTTTTTTTAATTTTTGTATATACCTATCTGAACAAAAAAAGTAACGTTCACGCAAAGGACTTCGATATTTTGTGAAGCGTACAATTCGTCGATCGATGAATATTTCGTAGTTTTTATCGAAGTTGGCGATGCGAAATGATGGTAATTTTGTCGATTGATCAAATGTCAAAAAAAATATACAGTTGTTTGATGGTCTTCTGACGTCACATTATTTTCACTTATTTCTCTAAATAAAGTTGACGGCCATTTTAATTTGCGTGATTTGACGGTCTGACATGAACAGAAGACATGTCATTTGCAGTGGAGTGCGTAGTGCGACATGCGTATGAGTTTGCAACGGAGCGCGTAGTACGACGTGCATATGAGTTTGCAACTGAGCGCGTAGCGCGTATGAGTTCGCAACGGAGCGCGCAGCGCGACGTGTACCTCTGTGAGAGCCTTAAAAAATGCCGAAGGTTCATTTTTCGGGGGGTTTGGGGGCGGAGCCCACCAACAAGAGCCTCTGCGCCCGCAGGGCGCTGAGGCGCTTGTTTATTCATTGCTTTCATTGGCACCCGAAACAAAAGTTTCTCTCGGGACCTTAGAGGGAGAGATGGAGTTAAGAAATGATTGTCTCGTTGTCGTTTGTCATTTACGTCGAGCCGCGATTGGTGGAAATAGCACAAAAACAATTGGTAATGGAATGGAGATCAAAGAGCACAGAGGATAATGAATCGTTGCTTGAAGCAACTCAATGGTTAAATATGTTGCAATCAATTAACTGACTGCCTGGTTAAAAGTATTTAGTTGGTCGATTGGTTGGTCAACCAATCATATATTGGCATAACGAATGCATTTGGTCACCCAACCATTAATTGATTAACCCTTCATAGTCACCCTGTTCATTTGACCCCACTGATTTTTTAATTAGTTCCCATGTGGAAACTATATATACAGCCGAAATCTAAACATTGTAAAACCAACTCGGGACATTGTGGAACATGTAGTAAACGGAATTGCATAAAAGTGAGAATCTTCTATATATTTAAAAAAAACTGTTTATTTGTCCCCCCCCCCTCCCTCAGAATGAGACCACTGCGAACTTCAGACTGTTGCTAACTTTAAACTCTAGTGAACTTCAGACAGTTGCTAACTTCAGACTGTTGGTAACTTCAATCTGTTGCTAATTTCTGATTATTGCTAATTTCAGACCATCGTTAACTTTAAACCGCGGCTAACTTGAGACTATTGCTAACGTGATGCCGTTGCTAACTTACCATCGCTGTTTACTTCACCATTTCATAGCAACGGGTTTCATAGTTACGGTGATCATAGCTGTGGCGCCGACAGGAGAGTGTTGTTAATTGGGACAGTGGGAATGTGGGTAATGTGGTAACAGCGACATTTTTGTAGACATTTTGTTTCTGTCCGACGGCTGCAAGCACGCGAGCTCCGGAAAGCTTTGATTGAAACGACTGATGTGAGCGTGCGAACCAAAATAACTTACTACTAATAATATATAAAACATCATTTCAAAGGGCACAATTCGGAAAAATTAAGGTTTGACACGAAAGAAAATCGTCACATTTTTTATTAAATTTTTTTTTGCGTATGGTTCTCAGGGACGCTTTACTTTAAGATAAAAAATAATCCTTCCATCTACATTTCAAAAACTGTGTTTATTCCGACATTTAGAGAAGTTGAATTCTATCTATAGCGCGGTGATGCATCTGATCAATTCGTTGTAGTGTATTTGCCATTTCCTTGGTTAAGCCGATCAATTATTTTCTGCCGTAAAGGACAACAGTTTTTCCTATAAACAAACTAAAACCATGTATAAACATAGACTCAATTATAAAACCTGTAAAACGATTGACGAGGAGCGTAAGATAACCCCATTAAGCGCAAGTATCCGGGCTTAACCATTTGTATGACTTTATTTTTTGTTACATTCTAGCTTGTACTTCCCTCTCATCCTTAAAGCTCAATGTACATACACCTCACTCGAGGTGTATAAAGGTTATATTATAAAACGTTATCCGGTACTCCGGCCTTTACCTCGCTAAAATTGAAGATAACGTTGGGGAAATACGTGGGTATAATCAAAGAGGTCGTCGTTCGATGTAAATGTCCTCGTCTCGGAGTCGTTCGTGGAGTACGCGCCCGGTCTCCAAGTGAAATATACATTATACTTCCGTCTGTCCGAGAAAGCCTTCCGAGTCTCTTCAGTCTTGCACCGTGGCACCTTTGGCGCTATAAAGATCCTCGTCTCTGACGAGGATGAAAGAGCCGCTGGATGAAAAGTTTCTCCCCCTCCGTCTCCCCATTCTCTCCGCCATCCAGTCACAAAGGCCTCAGCTCGCTTATATCGATTTTTTTCTCGCGCAATTTATCCTGATGAATTCGAAGCATATACTTAGGTCGCGAAGCGACGAACGATAGGGGAAGTCGGTGCGAGATGGAAAGAAAAAAAAATGATCCAGCATGAAACGAGAGGAAGGAGAGCCAAACGAATAAAAAGCGCCGATGTGTTCAAAGCTTGATTCAAAGCATCGTCAGATTCCTTTCTCGATTCTGTCGATCGTCCATCTTCGCCCCGCTACCTTTCTTCTGTCGTGCGGGAATGCGAAGATTCGAGGATCATCGCGTCCCCGTCCTGATTAGATAAAGAAAACCGCCCGTCGGCGGGGGGTGACTTTATTCGAAAGATTTCCGAAGGAAAATGTCTCTCGACGAGGGACGGTTTTGGGAATTGAAAGTGCACTGATCGTTCACACCGGCGGAGCTAAGGAGCGAATTCGCGAAAATTCGTAACGTTTTCGCGTTCAATCCATCACTTACCGAGTCAGCAAAAATTCCCGGAATTTTGGATAAAAAAAGAAACTTTTTTTTCAATTACTTAACAGCTACGAATTTAGTTGTACACGCAGGTCTTTCAGTATGACCATTCATTCAAGTTTTGTAGATGTATTTTTTTATGGGTCATGTCAGTTGCTTTGACAACAATGTATAATTTACTTTGTAGGCTACTTTTCAAGCATTTGTTAATTAATGTTTATTATATCGTAATATGTATTAATTAATGTTTAATTTCTTTCGTTGAAACGTACTTTCCATTTCCGTCTTTCGTGCTTCTTGACGAGAAAGCCGCCAAACGGAATAGCTAGAGCATTCTTTAGTTCTAATGTTGGATCTCTCATTATATATTAATTTTACTTTTTATTTTCATTCTTTGCGTTTCCAATTTAATTCGCGTTTTAATTGTACTGTGTGAAAAACTACATCTTTTGTGGACAAGTAAATTATCGATAATCCCTCCTCCAAGTATATGTCAGAATGTACAAACCATAGCTCTCTGTCTATTCCATATTTCTCTATATATATATATAAAAACATTTCGCCGCTGTTGCCGTCGCCGCCGTGTACAAGAATCGAGCTTAGGGCCAAGGAGTGAGAGTCAATAATTGGGCCGGCAAAAGGCCCGACAAGGGGTGAAGGTCAATATTTGGTCACAATTATTTGGCCCCATCGGCCAAAAATATTCTCCCTCTAAGGGGATAAAAAAGTCCCTCTCAAGGGCTATCGAAGGAAGCAGCCGCGGTGGTTGACGAAGAAACAAAAATATTCTAAGTCCCCAAAGAGGCGTTAACTGAAAATATTCTACAATTGACCAGCGAGCGCGCGTAGTGCGCGAGCCCCGGGAACCTCTAGTATAATAATATTTAAGAAATTGGACACGAAGCAGTTGCTACTGGCGTTTTGCACCTCATGACTTTCTCATCCCAATTGTTGATGGCGTGAAGTTAGTATTTTGTTGATATGTATCAAAATATGTATTATTTTGGTGAAAATCTATTCGTGAACTTAATTCAAGTATTTTAATATTTTTTCGAATTTTTTTGTAGTTTTTAAAATGTTTTTTGCGGTTTTTTTCTTCTTTTTTTCACATCGCTGAAAATCTATTAGAAACTATTTATAAAAAAATTTGAATTTAAATACCAAACTCACATTTTATATGTAGACCCTGCATACCAAGTTTCGCAGTTATTACTAATGACTGCGGAGACTTATTGCGTCTACGCCAGAAAAATTACTACGTTACTAAGATAGTTTTACTTAAAAAAAAAAAAACTCTTTGGGTCATGGAAATTAATAAATTGAGTCTCAAATATCATCGCAAAAGTGCGAAAACATTTTCTTTTTCATTCTGTGATGTTGAAAACAGTTATTTTGGCCATAAATTTGGCGTTATTTTTTGTCGCGATTGCAATACTTTCTGTTTTCACATACTTCATATGGGATGAGAAAGTAAAAATACATAAATTAATATAATATAAAAAATAAACAAATAATATGTATCTATTATATAATATCTGCTTGCTGAATACACTCTTATGAAGTGTATCCTTCATTTTCATAGGAAAGTGACAAAAAAAAAGAAAACAAAGATAATAGCTAACTTGCAATCATTCCAAAGATTTAAGAGGCTTGCAGCCAGAGTCGTAGCTCGACGAACATGGGCTCCGTCTGTCGACCGCGTTATCTATTACGCGATCTAATTATCCGAAACCTTCGTTTGCTTTCAACTCGACTACTATTGCGCTCACAAAGTTTTGCCAAAGGAAAACATTTATTCGATTACAATCATACGTGTTATTGGCCCAATTTTGAAAAGTGTTTTCTTCTTTCTATTTGAAAAAACTTTTTGAACAGCTTTACAGACGTAAACGATTCCATCGATTGTAGTTTTAGGTAACGAGCCGGTTGGTAGACAGAAAGACCATTTGTGAAGTGTAGGAATGTAGTTGCACTTCCCATAACGTACACTACCCGACAAGAAAATCCTGTTCCAGATTGGAATAACGTCTTTATCGCAAGATTTCGCGTCGTTCGTGTGACCCAGATGGGACTTGAGAAGATCGCGGGATATCCCAAGGCCCCCCCCCCCCTCCCATATCCGCGTTGAAAAGAGCCTTAAGCTCCGGATAAATGCAACACGAGCCGACGAAAAATTTCTTTACCCTTGGCTAGTCTCGTTATTGCGTGATTCTGCAGCGATACCGCGCTGGTGAAAACTGGCGCGCGCGCGCGCTTCTGGTTCTTCACCGCATCACTTCGTTCACTGCTCGGCTATCGTGAGGATAACGACATAGCTATCGTCGAACAGCGGAGAACTCTACCACAGCTACGTATACCGTAGGGCTTTATACAGGACATTTTGTTCCACATCGAATTGGGCCACCGTTAGCCACTGACAGAAGCTCGCAGTCAATCTTTTCAATACCACAATTGACCTTTGTAAGAATAGTACAGTCAATGGTACGATAGACATGAAGGATTCCAACATAACGGTCTCCGCACGATCCGATCGACAGACACAAATAAAATCACATAGTGCAAAAAATGTAGGTCCCCGGATAGCACAATGTAGGAAGTCATCCTAAAATGTTTCGAATGGATTACAGGCGTCCATCTGAAAGATATTGCAAAAGTTGGCACATCTACGAAAAGTTGACTCTCGGATAAAGGATATCTTACAAATAACTTTCAGATAAACATATGTCATCTATTTAGATTACTTTTGGAAAACTTCATGAGATGCGCTACCTGGGTAATCATTACTATATGTTAACAAGCGCATCAGCACCGCGCGGGCACGGAAATGCACATCGCGAACGTCGCGTAAAAGTGTTAGAACCTAATTTTTTTATATAACAACTATCGAAGAGTGATCGCAGTCGAATTTTTCGAGAATTTGAACAATTTCTTTTTAATATTTGGGAGGCGTCAAAGAGGCTACAATTTTGTATTTAAGTAATGTCTTACTTCCTCTTCAATACAAGACAAGAAACAAGACGATATCATTTTTCATTCTCGCGATATGATTTTTTTTAAGCAACGAGAAATATCGACAAAATTTCATTGACAATCGAAAAAAAAAATGTTAATTTCTCGAATTCCTCGAATCGAGCCTTGAATATTTCGCTCTTGGACAGAGGCAATAACGAACTGATTCCATGTATTACGGGGAATAAAAAATAAGAAAGTGTCTCTGTCCAAGAGAATTGTTCGAATTCTGAGAAAATTCGACTGCGATGACTCTTCGACAGTCGTTATATAAAAAGATTCGGTTCTAACACTTTAACGCGACGTGCGCAACGTGCGTATAAATTAAAAATGGAGCACGTAGCGTGACATGTACCCTTGTGGGTACCTTAAAAATGTCCCTTCGCGACATTTTTCGGGGGCTTTAGGGGGGCGGAGCTCACCAACAAGAGCCACGGCGTCCATAGTGCACAAAAAAAAATAAGGGTGTTCGGAAAAATTCGAGGTAAAAGTTCAATTTTCTTTGTTTCGAAGAAATTTTAAAGAGATATGAAAAAATTAAATTGCATTTTCCCAATATTTAAGGTAATATACATTCAATAATAAAAAAAAGCTAAGCATTTTTTTTTTTTTTCAAATGATCCCGCCACAGGGTATCAACGTCGCGGCGTGTGCGCACTGTATAACGTCGCCATCAAATTGGCGTCGGCTTCCAAAATTTGACAGATACGATGAATGGAAAAAAAACATATAGTCGCGATTGTTTTTAATTTTCTTTGGCAAATTGCAATCATTTTGGATATTCGATGATTCTGTTTTGTGAAATTATGACCAAGTTCGTCAGTGCACTTGTGCAATTTACAATTTCTGTTACGAATGTGAATAAAGTATTGTAAAATATTGGGAATGATTTTCGTTGAAAATACATTATTTTCGAAATAAAAAGGGCCAATATTTGTCAATCAATGTGTGAAATTTCGTGTTTTATTTTTCGCAACCAAATTTTCTTTTTTGACATGATGAAAAATCGTTTTTTGGAAAATTAAAATAACATAACCTTCAAAATCATAACTAACTAAAAAGAATTGTAAAATAAAGATATTAAGAAATGTCAGAATGTCTTCTAGTTTGCTATGCATAGTGCTGTCGATAGAATAAAATAATGCTGCGGCAAAGACAAAATTTCGTTTGTAGACTTAATAATTGCAGTGCCGTACGGACGTTTGGCGGAAGAAAAAATGAATTTTTATTTTGGAATAACTAATTACAGGCTTCGCAGTAGTTTCAAAATGTTTGTGCACAATAGCATGATGTGGTAAAACACTCCTGCAAAGGAGACCAAAATTGGTTCGCACCATCCAAAGTTACAGTGTGATACGGACGCCCGAGAAGATAAATTTAGTGAAAAAGCTATTTTTATTCAACCGCAGGCTAAAAAAAATATTTCCAGTCATCGGAGTCACTTCTGAAATTCTGAAAAGCTACATTTTTTGGAGCATACGCTGCGGGGAAACCCCATCGAAAGCTGTGTGAAGAGGCCTCGCAGGTTATTTTAATAAGTACTCTTTTCCGTGATCTAACCACAGCCCCATAATTATTCGGTTCCTGATTGACGCATTTGACGCATAGAATTCCGCGTCTTTTCTTTCGACTTACATTCTAAAAACAAGCGTGTTATCCAAGTATCTTGTTCCCTATCTTTTACTATTACTATTACTGCAATTTTTTACACACAACAAGTATATTTTTTTACAGGATCATGATACTTAAAAACGCTCTTATACGTATGTAAAAAGTAATTACCATCCAAAAGATAGGAAAATCCACGTTTGGGCAAGACGCTTGTTTTTAGAGTGTACGCAGGTGCGGGTAGCCGACACTCCGAATACGGTCGACGCTTGGCAGTATCGTGGCACCTCGTCAGTAACCGACGATCGAAGTCGATGCTCACCCAGCGTTGGCGGAACGTACGAGCTGTGTTCGTCGAAACTCTCGTTCGAGAATCGATTTAACGTTCGGCACCGTAGTTCGCGTAACGTTGGCTTCCATGATCGAGTCGACAGTGGCTTATCGTTGCCACAATGTGGCTGGCCGGTATCTGCAGCACAGGGTATAACCGATACTTGCCTGTGAGGCGGCAGAGATCTGACTTCCGACGATCGGACCGTACCTATGGGCCAGTGTCATCCAAAATTCTTGTTTAAGAGTTCTTTCAACGTCGGGCTCTGAAGTTCGCGTAATGTTCGCTACCATAATTAAGACAACGCTGGCTTTTCAGCGTCTAGATGTGTTGGCCAACGCTTGTAGCCCAGAGTACAGCCGATTATTGGCTGTAAGGCGGCAACGCGTTGGCTGCGAATAATCGGTACTCAACTATTCGCCGACGTTATGTTTACTATATTGGTAATCAATTACATTTTCGTTCGTGCAGTTTTTTATTTTATTTTTTATGTAATCCTAGACAAAACGATTTTTTTCATCATTAATAATTCCTATTTTCGCCACAAACGTAATACCAGTTCCGTTTATTAAACCAGTTCAAGAGGATGTAAAGCTAAATAGTTCTATGACGATTGGAAATGTTTATCCTAGATTTTATATGGATGTTCTGCTTCATGTGGACTTACAATTTCAACCATTATTGTAGTTCCATGAAGATTTCGGTACTTGTTGATTGGTAAAAAAACTGAATGGAGTCAAGTATGCTAGGATGTCAAGAATATCGATCGTGCAGAATAATAATAGCAAAGAGTATTAACAAATCATTTTTTGAAAAAATGGTGCTAAAGTAATTCGGGAATTCTTCTTCTATTTGAAATTCGTTGTCTATTGATCAAATAATTATTCAGAGGTTTTAACTATTTTGTATTGTTTTTTATGATATATTTTAATAAATGAAAAAAAAAATCTAATCATAAACCAATTCATGAGTAAATGAAATATTTTTGTATGGAAAGAATGAAAGTTTCCTGATTACGTATCGTACGTACGTAGAGAACTAGAATGATTTCTAGTCTGAGCGCTCGCAGTTGGCCCACCGCCGGCCCACATCTGAATTAATGTAGGGCCGACGTCGGCATGGAATGCCGGCGCGGCGGTTGAACTGAACGTTGGTCCGGTGTCATCATCCCGGCGTGATGGCGTTACCGAGCCTAGGTTGACGTGCAGAGGCAACGACGTTGCGACGTTGCGCATGAGGCGTTCGGCGTTAAACCGACGTTGGCCCGGTAATCAAACCGTACCTGGGTATTTTTCATATTTTACTGTGCACTCTACGCTCGACCTCGTCAACTTTACTGCCACATTGTGTAATCATTCCTAATCGAAAGACAATAATGAAAGTACAATATGATGCACATCCGCACATCCGTGTAGCAACCGTTATTTTTATCTCAATGTCGGCTCGATTATTGAATAAGACTTCGAGGAATGGTGAACCATACTCGCATTTCGATCGTCAGGTATCGACGGGCTGCCACGATTCAGTCACACATCGGTTGGATCGTGGTAACCAGCGTTGCGCGAACAACAGAGGTCAACATTGACGCGCTTATTAAATAAGAGTCCGGACGACGGTGAGCCATAGTCGCGTTTCGATAGTTGGATTGCGACGCGTTGCCGCGATACAACCAAGTGTCGGTTGAATCGTAATGGCCAGCGTCGAGCGAGCTACAGAATCAACGTCGTCGAGATTATTAAATGAAAGTTCGGACAATGGTGGGCCATAGTCGCGTTCCGATCGTCGGACACCGATTTACTGCCGTGATACAGCCAATCGTCGGCCGTACTCAGAGCATTGGCTAACCGCACTTGGGTAGACTCGTAGTTACTTCAACTATGAATACATTTGTTGAATATGAAAAAGCAATTTTTTTTTGTTATAACAGACTCTGACTTTGACTTTGACTTTGACTTTGACTTTGACTTTGACTTTGACTTTGACTTTGACTTTGACTTTGACTTTGACTTTGACTTTGACTTTGACTTTGACTTTGTATCATCTGGCGCTGCAGCGCTCTTACTCCTCGACACGACGTAACAGAAAACCAAAACATCGAAGCAGCGCGTATGGTCCTCGGCGCATCGTCGTCGTCATCGAGGACAATTACGGTACGAATAAACCCACAACAATATAAAACTCGAAGTTCGATAGGTAAAACTCGAAAGTTGTATATATCGTGACATACCAACAATTTTATAGCAGCGACAGTGACCATTTCACGTCAGTCTCATTCACTTTGCTCGGTTATTTTCTTCGACAACTCAACTTTAAATCATGAAAATGCACAAGTGCACTTACGTATAAGTACACGACTGCAGCCCGAGCACGAGCCGTGCATGAGTACAGCCCATTTGCGAAGCGGTGTTGAGCGTGAAATGTAACGTGGCGGATAAACGATCGATCAAAAAGCCATCACTGTTCATATAGAACATGTTAGTGTAATAAATAGCTTATATTGCTTATAATGACGGTTGCGAAACAATACATTTAGTTGCTAATATGTACCGTTGTATTGGACACAAACGATTAGGGCAGCTAACTAAAAAAGTAACTATCACGTTGTTTAATTTATTTACATACTTACAAATTCCCACTACCATTTGTTTCTCTCGGAGTAATTTTTCAGAAGACCGTAAAAAGCATTGGCTTTTCGAGAATATTTTGCATTTAAAAGCCTCGGTAAAGATGTTTTTACGTAAAAAAAAGAAATTCCCGAACAGAAATGCCTATACCAAATTCGACACTATTTCCTTTTGCCGCATTTAATTTCCACTCTGCTCGATCGAATAACGACGACCAGTCAACACACCGATCGTGAAACGAAAAAAAAAAATTAGCTGTTCTCTTGAAATCCATCGCAAAACCTATTCCTTTGACCCGGGCAACAGAGTGGGTTCCAGTAGTATAGTGTTCTCGGGGAATTCGAAACAAACCGCCGAAAGGCATCGCGCAGCACTTGTAGCAAGTTTCAAGGCAACTTGCCTTTGACAAACGAATAAAGACGGTCACGGCTGTACTTGGTGTTGGTTTACCCTGAATCCCCTAACAGACATATATTTCAATATCCGTGACTGTGCACGCGGACGACTGTAACGATGCAAGCTGAACTGGTGCAGAGGCCAGCAACAAACACCTGCCTTTTCCGTGTTTCGTGGCCGTGACAGGTGCATCGAAAAATTCCACTTTGCCTGCTGACCGCGCCCCAGTCGGTTCGGAGCCTCTTTGGTGAGGCACGTGCCTCTCTTACGGGTTTGTTCGGGAAACACCGGAACGACGGGTGTAACTCCCTTCTAGAAAAAAAGAAGGTAGCCGAACTAGAGTTGGGTGACTGGAGTCGGGGTTGCTGCACAACAGCGTAGCTTTGGCTCTCATTATAGCTAAGCTGCCACTGGCGCACCGATCAGCAAAGGTGGGAACAAAATAGCAGGAAAAAAAAGAGAAATTGAGAATAGAAGAAAAGATCTCGGGAACGTGTGGTGCCACTTCAGGCTTTTTCCTTCGCGTTTCGGAAAAGCTTTCGCCACTACGTGTCGCACACCATCGATATTGACATTCCTAGGAGAGGAAAACGTATTTCCCAGCGAAACGTGTACCTCCCCTCTCCCTCTCTGCCGGTCTCTCCTCTCTCATGTTGTAGCCTCTCGCATACTTCACCAGGTGTTTTGCGCCTTACTGCCTGAGTACATTTTCGCCGAGGAGAGAAGTCTTGACGTCTCTTCGTGATTTTTCCAAAATGGAATTTATCCGATCGGCTTCAGAGCTGCGTTACAGCAATTCGGGGGAGAATGCGGCGAACGCGCGAAAGCAGCTACAAAACTAAATATAACGAGGAGAAGATTCATGGTCGGGATTTCCTTCTTTTTATTTCAATGTTGAAACCGCGCGGTAAAGCGGAGTACGTGTGATTGTCCGTTGGCATTTCCTTGGAACGAGAACAATCATCATTATACACAAATTGCGTGAGAAACTTCGGGAGGGAAAGCGAGATAATGTTTTGCTGTGTTTAAAGGCCATTAGCGTTTCAAACACGATGCTTCCTATCTGACAGGATGCGTTCGCGCGAATGACGGGATACATTTTTCGATTAAACTTCCGATCTTTAGCACCAATTTTCACAATCTCCGACGAAATTTTTTTTTTTTTAAATGTTCATAATTCGTTTGTTACTCAAGATTGAATTTTAAACATACATATTCGCTTATTGTTTTTAGATAAAAATCTATTTAATAATTTTGTGTACGAGTCAACGTATCATATAGAATTATTTTATGCTCCTCAACTCTTGATAACGTTGGCAAAAAAAAATTTTAAAACGATAGCTGTAGTTTGTTTATTTTTTTTCAGTATATTCAGCAAATAACGAAAGGAAATTCATTAACGTTCGTTTGATAGCTTGGAGGTCGCGCTCTCAATAATAGGTGAAACTGCCAGTAACTCGATCCGTTACAGCTTCCGTTTTTCGTAGCTCGCGTGGCTCAGACTATAGCAACCAGTCGACCCCATTGCCATCCATCCAGTGTCGAATTACATACAACCCTAGTTGGTCAAGTTATCCCAACGATTTATCCGCCAAAATACTGGACAGCTCTGGTAGGATTACCACCATCGGTTTCTCTGAATGTAGACAAAATTATCGTTATACGTTTATCTCTCTGATGTGAAACACAATTGGGAAGATTTTCTATTTTCAACCTATCGCAATCATAATGGAGAAGTTCGATTTTTATCCATTTAGTTTTGTCTCAGAAGGGTCCAACGTTTTATTATTATTATTATTTAAGTATCGAAATCACGAAAGTTATAAAAATTAATGTTAGAATCAAATTAATTTTAATTTTGAAAAAAAATTGTTAACGTATTTATGTATTTTTTATTATTTGGTATAATGTTCATAAGTTTTAGAATCACCCATGATACTATCATTATGAAATTTTAAATATAATTCAATGGTTACATTGGCGTCCTCATACCTCATGTATATACGGAATAATAATGACCGGAATATACCTGATCGAATTGTGGTTTGAAACTCACGCGCTCGTGGCTAGCGAGAATACAGAGAGTGTATACTATACCCGTCAATGTAACAGCTCAGCTTTTGCCGATTTAACGGCACGTACTCAATGGCGTTTTCCGGCATTGAGTATGCCGTGCCCCTGGGTTATAACCCGTTTGACCCGCGTCGCCCGCTGTTTCCAAGAGGAATACGTCATAATAATACTAAAAGCTTTCGAAATTCATCCCTCTCAGTTTTACAATATAGATGAGTCTTTCATAGTGAATTATGAAGTATGAAACTACATACATACTTGACGCGCGTTACGAGGGGCATTATGAATTTTAAATATCTATGACGATATCTATGCTGTCGTAGTTCGAAGCGACAACAATAATGGACTTTCGTATTAACAGCTCGGGTTGCGTTGCAATCATGAGCCATAATTGTTTCCGAAAATGATAATATAATACAAAATTCAGCGAGTCGTTATCAATTATGCCAATTTTATTACCATTTTCGCGTGAAACCAGAATCATTTTGAACCAGAGCTGGGCAAAAGCTACAAGTACCTATATGGTATACGTAAGTACAGCAACTGAAAAAGTCAGGCGAATACATAATATGCTAGGACTAGAGCTCCCCACGAATATTGTACATACCTACCAGCCCAAGTAATTAAGTACTTACGTATACCATGTAGGGACTTGTAGCTTTTGCTCAGCTCTGTTTTGAACAAATGAAAATTGAAACGGAATGGTCCAAATGCGTGATATAAAATATTATATCTATTATGTAAAATTATCGCAATGTGAGCAAACGTAAAGCTCATGAGATAAATGCAAAATGAAAAGAAAAAAAATAATGTAACGACCGAGCGAATGAATAACGCGTATATTTGGTTTTCGGCGGATATTATTAATAATAAGAAACGTTATTAATTATCCTGATCGCGAAATGTCACACGTCTATTCGCTTTGAAAGTCCCGTCAACACTTTTTGTCGTGACGATCGATCTCGTATGGATCCGATTGTTTGACTATTGTCAAACCTAACTAATATCGTGTGGCTTAACGAATAGTTAGTTACATATTCGTTACAATATACTCGTCAATTCATTTTGTCCAAAATTTAAATTAATTTTCTTCTGAAGTTGATCGTTAGGCACTCACTGTAACAATAGGCAAAGAGTGCATATTGAAATGACCTGCGAGGCCTCTTCACACAGCTTTCGATGGGGTTTCTCCGCAGCGTTTGCTCTAAAAAATTTAGTTTTTCAGCATTTACTTCGGTGTACCTCCAACATCGTGCATTGTTAATTTGAAGTGACTCCGATGGCTGAGAATATTTTTTTAGCCTGCTGTTGAATAAAAACAGCTTTTTCACAGAATTTATTTTCTCGGACGTCCGTATCACACTGAAACTTTGGATGGTGCGAAGCAATTTTGCTTTCCTTCGCAGGAGAGTTTTATCACATCATGACTATTGTACACAAACATTTTGAAACTACTGCAAAGCCTTTAATTAGTTTTACCAAAATAAAAATTCAATTTTTGTTCCGCGAAATGTCCGTACGGCGCTCCAATTATGAAGTCTACGAACCAAATTTTTTCTTTTTCGCAACATTATTTTATTCTATCGAAAGCACTATGCACAGCAAATTTGAAAACTTTTCGACGTCTCTGAACATTTTTTTCCAGGCATTTTTCCATTAAAAAATCAATATTCGCTCGTCAAATGTCCCTACGGCGCTGCAATTCTGAAACCTACGAACGATTTTTTTTCTAATTTGCCGCAATATTTCATTTTATCGAAGACACTGCACAACAAATTTGAAGACATTCTGACATTTCTTAATATGTTTAGTTAGGAATTCTTTTTATGGTTGTTATTTTAATTTTCCAAAAAACAATTTTTCATCATGTCAAAAAAGAAATCTTGCTTGCGAAAAATAAAACACGAAATATTGTACATTGATTGACAAATACTAGTACTTTTTCCTAGTCAAAAAAATGCTACGCTTTTTTTTAATTTTTCAATGTATATTACGTTATTAAAATTTCTTCGAAACAAAAAAAATCAAATTTTACCTCGAATTTTTCCAAACACCCTTCTTTTTTTGCCTTCTATTATTTTACCTCGAATTTTTCCAAACACCCTTCTATTTTTTTTGGGCCCTGCGGGCGCAGCGGCTCTTGTTGGTGGGCTCCGCCCCCTAAATCCACCGAAAAATGTCGCGAAGGGACAGTCCGCGAAGGGGCGCTCCGTTTCGAATTTATACGTACGTCGCGTTAAAGTATTAGAACCGAATCTTTTTATAAAACGACTGTCGAAGAGTCATCGCAGTCGACTTTTTCCAGAATTTGAACAATTCTCTTGGACAGAGACACTCTCTTGTTTTTTATTCCCCGTAATTGATGGAATCAGTTCGTTATTGACTCAGTACAAGAGCGGAATATTGGAGACGAGAAATTCGAGAAATTTTATTGTTCTTTTTTTTTTTTCGATTTTCAATAAAATTTTGTTGAAAAATGATATCGTCTTGTTTCTTGTCTTGTATTGAAGAGGAATTAGTACATTAGTTAAATCCAAATTTGTAGCCTCTTCGATGCCTCCCAAATAAAAGAATTGAAAAAGAATTGTTCAAAATCTCGAAAAATTCGACTGCGATGACTCTTCAACACGACGTGCGCGACGTACGTATAAATTCGAAACGGAGCGCAGGGCGCGACGTATATCCCCGTGAGTGCTTTAAAAAATGTCCCTAAGGGACATTTTTCGGGGGGTTTGGGGGGCAGAGCCCACCAACAAGTACCTCTGCGCCCGCAGGGCGCTGAAGCGCTTGTTATGGTTGTCATCTCCTTGGAACTTTTCTTACAGGTTACAGGCTGATTTCAAGCAGCTCTGCATTTAGATTCGTACCAATAACTTAATAATTAAATCGCGACTTTGTATACACTACAGTAAACAATTTTTATATTAAAAAAATTCTCCATTATGCGCGAGACAATCATGTGAAATAATAAAAATTCTGATGGATGTAAATTTTTCAAATGATTTATGTGAAGTTTATTTATTTTAAATGTATTGTTTTTGTGTCCAAAAAAGCCTCCGTCACGGAGTGAAGGGTGCATCTGCTCCAATAACTCGGCGCGCAAGTAAATGTTTGAATATGCATGAAATTAGAACCAATTATGGTTTTCATATTTACAAAAGTTGCGAAAAAGGCCATTTGGAATTATTCGTATGCCTTTTGACTCGACGAACGTAATGCCTTGAAGAAAAGTGAACGGTTGAAAGAATGCGAATAAAAGCCTCGCTGGCTATTTCTTTTTCATACCTCCAACCAACCATTCTTTTATTCCATTGTATTTGTAATTGACATGCGTACGACAAAAACCTGCGCACGTTCGGAGAGACCATCGTGGAGAGAATTCGTCGAGCCTCGAAGAGCTCAAAGACGCGAACAATAGTGTCCAGAGGGGGTTAAGCATTTTTGCATGAAACAATGAATAGGAGTAGGTGTCAAGAGTTGCAAGAAGGGGTCGTATGTTTCTCCTGCGCACTTGTCGCGCATGATTCGCCGTGGAACGGTTTTCCCTCTTTTCTCTCTTTCGTCTTTTTTTTTTGTTTTCTTTCGTTTCTCCTTTGACTGTTCTCGAGAATGTTTTACCCCACATTTTTCAACATAATCTTCGAAGATCCATTTATCTGGAAACTCCAGTTGTTGTTTCACAAACAGATTAAACGACAATTACGAATTACCTCTCAGTGGCCTCCATCGCCCGATATTTATTTAAGTTTGATTGTCAAAAAAACTCATCAATATTAAATGTAAATGTTTATTTTTATTCTTAAATAATTCTTCGTATTACGTGGATTATATTTTTTAAGCCCTGTAAATCATAAAACCAATTTCAACGCTGTTGTTATTTTGTTATCATGTTGAATCTCAATAAAGCGGATACGATTTGTCATTATTAAAAATAATAAAAATAATAACACAAACTCTTCGCTCTCTTTGCACGCGCGAGAGTACTCGAAAATGTATTAATAATTTACTTTTAAAATTTATTTTTAATTTATAAATCGTGGAGAGGGGATTGGTAGCGACTGTTTGCGAAAATATCGCGTGTTATGTACGGGTAGTGGTTGCGCGCGGGCGACGAAGAAACACGGTTGGTAATTCTCGGATTTATCCCCTCGGGGCGTCTCTCGTCGGTGAATCGGCCCGCGGATGGAAGCTTATAATGAGTTTTGTTAATTACGACCAGCGGATAAAGGGGTGTAGCGGGAGAGGGATCGCGGGTAGATCTCCCGTGGGTAACAGAATCGCGCTGGGAAGTGGGAGACAGGCAATTTCCCGGAGTTTCCTCTCCGCAGAAAATTCGATTGACCGGAAAAAATTGCTCGAGCTATTCGATACCCGCGTATCTGTTTAGGCTGACGGTATCTACGTCGTGCGCAATTCAAATATTATAACTTCCAGACGCAGAACACAACAAACTGCACGTACGAGTGAATGAAATGTATCTTTTGTAAATTCAAAAAGCATTGATATACACAGAGTTACTCAACAGCAATCCTAATTGTAATCTTTCGAATAATAATAACTGTTATTATTATTATTATTATTATTATTATATTCCGGTGATATTGATTTCATCATCAATGTTACATGCGTTATAAAAATTTCTATGAAATATCCTAATTTTTCGATTGTTTTTACAGCATTGCATGGGGAACACCGGTGCTATTTGAAACATGAAGTAAAGCGAAACTGCCTTCAAACAAAATAATTGTAGGTTTCACGCAATGAATACCGCACTCTATGGAATTCCTTACCTTTGTGGGTACTCTAATTTCATAAAGTCCCATACTCATTGCGCGACACCTTTAATTTTCGACTTATAGAAAAAGCATTGTTTTCGTGGAAATTTTTTTTTTTCGAAATATTCATATCAATGACTTCAGAATGTTCCAAAGCATCGAACAAATTCATTCACAAAAAATATCCGATGTTTGCGCGTGTGTGTGTATCAAAAAAGATGTTATCACAATGGCTATCGCAGATTAAAAGCGAGGCATCTGAAAAGTGGCACTCAAGTTGAGTGACCATCAAGATAAATTTTTATTGAATTTGGTTCAAACCGGTAAAGCGATTCAAAAGCCAAAAACACTTGTTTTTACTGTCGTTCCCGCAAATTTCGAATAAGTGATCCGCAACTGGGTACTCACGTCGAGTGACCAGCAAAGTTGATTGGTATTAATTTTAGATGCACAGATCCTTTTTTTATTGTCGCCATTTCTGCATTTTTCAAATTATTGGGTTCGAATTCTCAGCATAACTCAAACTATCATTAATGATGTTTAGCAAATGCGTCAAGAATTGACAAGTTGGTTAAAATTTTATCCGATTGTCCGATTGTTTTACTCTCCACAACTTGTGGACCCAAAAATTTCTTGAAAGATGTTTACATTGTTTCCGTATTTAAATTCCTTTACCGACAAAGCTCCTTCGTCCACACAAATGGCAGAATATGCTTTCCCATAATCGAAGCTTTGTAAGCAAAGGAAATGACTGTTTGACTAATAAGTTGCTGCGGCCGATGTATCAACTATTTTCTCTGCGATGCCGCAGAGAATAAAGAAGAAACGAAAGGAAATTAATTCCCTATAACAAGCTATATGAAAATGATGAATTTTCCGGGTTTTTACCGCGTGTGTTTGACCTTGCCTTCTGTTCCGATTAGCTCCGGTCTTCTCTATTAGAGCTCTAGGAGCCGAAAAGTTTCTTTCCTCGATCTTTGTTACAAGAACACGTACTTTCATTACAAAAGTCGCGTATGACCAAAGTAGTGTGAACCCTCGACACCTAAGCTCGGCATATACGAATGAATTCGGCAAAGGGGTACGAGGGGTACGAACTCTAACGTAAATTAAAGTCGAATTGGAAAAGCAGAGAGCTTCGGCCAGCTCAGCTGGATTTTCATCGTGATTCTCGGGTGCCCTCGTTTCCGCTGTCGCTCTCGTTATCTCCGACGTTACGTTCGTGTGCGTTCGTCCGTATTACGGGGACCGGGGCCAGTATACGGACCGGGCATTCCGAGCTCCTCCACTGGTCGGAACTTCCGATTTCCGAACGCATGCTGTGCTGCATCCACCAGCCGTTTCCCTATCTCTTATAGCTCTTTCGTTCACTATTTTATTCCACTCGCACTCAACCATCATTCATGCAGCAACATTTTTTTTTTTTTTTTTCATCCGCAAAGTTCAACCTTTTGTTTCCCCGCGTCGATCGACACAGAGGTTTTCAATCCATTCACTCCAACATTTATTGCCGCGCGCAAAATTTTTTTTTGCATTCTTTTTAATTTTTTTTTTCGATAAAAACCTGCGATTGAAAATTACATGAGATTATTTTCGCAATTTTTTTCTTTTTGACGATAATAATTTATCGATTGAAACTCATAGGTATAGCAACGGTCGAGTACGTGTCGTTTATTATAGCTGCAGCATTTCTAATACGGTTTCGACGATGTTATTCGGAAAAAAATAAAAAGTATCGTTAAACCAGAGTAACAAGGAAAATCAATTGGCGGTCAGAAAGGGCCGAATCTCAGCCCATGGGATTTCCCATGGGAAAGTACAACGAAAACATGTTTTTTCGGCCGTTAGGAATGTTCTAATTGTCTTTTGATCGAAACTATTACCGTTTTTGGGTTCTGTGGGAAAGAATACGAATCGAATTATATGGACCAGAATATTTTTGACATCTCTTCTGCGTGACGGAAAAAAATTGCTAAAACCCATTCTATCCCTTTGCAACAATGGTTGATCGAAGTTTATCGCCGCTCTGTAACGGATCGAAAAAGGGATGCACATTTAATCTGCATCATAGTTCTTTATTTTGTTTTTAACGTAGTTTAGAAGGCTTCCTCTATGAGGAAGTAAAACGATTTAAATTCGAATTCCACATCACTTCCGCATTTTTATTCTTTAAGTCGTTTACGAAACTTTTCTATGTTTAACTTACCTAATCAATTTTGCCTTTTTCACAGATGAAACTTTGTAATCAACGTTAAAAATGCAGAAACAAAATGAAGAAGCGAAGTGCAAATCTCATTTGCATGATCTTTTTTTATGAGTCAGTCTTATTGAAAATATGACCGAAAAATCGAATAGAAATTAGCAACTAGCAACCGTTTCTTTGCGTAGACATAATTAGTTCGATATTTTAAAAATTGGAAGAATCAGACATTTTTAAAAAAATGCAAACTTTCATTAAATTTCAACAGCACATTTGGTACCGATCATCGGATAGTAATAGTCGGATAGTTCATTCATGTAGAAATTCTTAGCCCAACATCTCAAAAATTGTAATTTTATCGTGTTAACCGTCATTTGACATTAAAATTACATCATTATTATGTTTTCTATAGATATATATTTTTTTTAGAGCACAATAGGTTCCTCAGGATAGAAAATACGTTTCGCCTTCTATTTTCAATTTGCAATAATAATGCCTGTCATGGCGAAAATCGCATTCCGCAACAAATGTAGCGTTGATGAATACATGGAATGATTTTCACGCGCACTTTTGTCCGTCACTTTTCGCGCTCAAGCGTCCGTGTTATCTGATATACCAGACAACGTTTTTATCGGCAGATTACGTTGCAGAAGTACCAAATTAAAAGTATAAGAAGTCACCGGTCGGAAAAAAAATGTCCTTAGCTGTGAGCACTGAACGCCCACCGCGCGGGTATAAAAAAGGCCCCCGCACATTCGTGTTCGGGTTAAAGTTGATTGGTGCCCATGCCTATGAAATTCCGCGAATTGCGTCATCCTGAAATGACGACATAAAACCTTTAACTCCCGAAGATTTGTCGCTTAGCCACATCTCTCGATACTTGCTATCCACGTCGTGAAAAAAAAAAAAAAATAACGAGCTAGTTAGAGGTTTATGGACGGCGGGATATATTTTTTGCACGATCGAGAAGGTAATACCGTTCCATTGACATGGTCGTCATCGTCGTTATTATCACCAGTCACCAGTAGAAACTCACATAACTTATGTACTGAAAGTAGGTACATCACATAAGCCGTAAGCTTCTCCTTTCAAAGTTGTTTTTTTTTATAGGGCCAAAGCTTTTTCGCTTGAAACACAGAGAACGGTTAAGTAAAGCCAACAACTATGTAACATGTCAATATATGTGAAGCACGCGCGCCAGCCAATCATACAGAAGAGTTAAGTCGTGACAGAATTTCGATGGTTTCCGTTACACGTGTCTTTTCGGACGGTATGGGATAGAATCGTAGGTAATACTGACGGTAACGAGTACCGAAGAGAGAGAGTGATAATCCTCAATAGTCTAAAGATCGATAAACGATTTTTTTTTCAATGTATCGATTTCCTTTACATTTTATAGATGGTGGGTCATCGATAGAGCGTCATGGAGAGAAGTATATCTCGCGACGCCGGATTGGGGGAGTGCGTCATTTTCGTTTTAACCCTTTAACAAGTAGTTTAGTAAGGAGCTTCGGAATTGAATGCAATTTTTTTTGTATTTATAGGAAATTTCTAACTTGACCGATGAATTTTTCTGGCCCTGCATATTATGAATGTGTATCTGTATCTTATCTTTTCTGGTCCTTTTGAAACTTCATATTTGAGACAGAAAATCCTCGTCGGACGTAAAACAAAAGTGACTTATTAAGCTAGTCAACTTAAGTAAGCGTAAGCTAGTTGGCTTATAAGGATAGTCGCGTCGCCTTTTCGGATGGTACTTGGCCCGGAGTGTGATGGATCGTATTTCTGAGAGCAACTAAGTCCAAAAAGGCGTCCGGCTCGTTAATAATAGATGGGTAGTATTATTTTGAAAACATGAATAAAACGGCGATAGTTAAAGTTACGTTAAAAACAGAATTTTTTTACATCAATCGATCTCATGAATCATTTGATATTGATCTTTATGAAAAATTGACTTATAAATTCTACAACTGCAAATTTACAATCACGATTTTTAATTTTTAGAATTTTCAAGTCGATTTTCAAGAGTATTTTTTTCATCACTTAATCTCATAATTCATTTAATATTAACTTCGATCAATTGAAGGGCAGGAGTACGTAATTAAAAAACAAAAATGTCCGCCATGTACGATACGATACGATATAAGTACGAAGTACGATATCCGGGGCACCACGATTTGACCATGGAATAAGCACTTTTGGATCGAGATAAACCAATGTTGAAGATTGGTAATAAGCGATTTAGCGCAAGATTTCCGAGATATCGCGACACGATTTTTTTTGAACGAATAAAACGAATTAAATATTTGTAAATGTTGAAACCTTAAGCGGATTCGGGACAGATTAACTACCAAACAACCTCAGTAGTAACTCTAATCGTGTACAAAGTTTCCCCTGCCTGCGCTCCCGGCCCCCCATGGAAATAGTATGGTAGTATGGTGTGTGGAATCGTATAGAGCGCAGAATAGTGGGTTGTATACAGTGCACGGCGAGGAATGTGGTATCGTATAGAGCGCGGAATAGTGAGGTGCGAGCGAGGCACGGCGAGGGGTGTGTGGAACCGTATATGTAGTGCGTGGAATATTGGTATACGTGCGGGATACGGCGAAGAGTTTTTGAAAATAGTATGGTGTGTCGAAATCGTATACTGTGTAGATTAGTTGGGTGCGTGTGGAGCACGGCTAAATATGTGTGGAAATAGTAGTGAAAATATATCGGATTTTTTCACTTATAGCGGAAATAATTAATAATTTGTCATCTATAGCGGAAATAATATTTTATTTTCCAACTATAGCGGTTACGAATCCAGGAAAATATACCCCAGGATAAAATACCCCCGAATAAATACCCGTCCCACGCCGGAATATTGTGTGAATGTGGCATTTTAAGCCTAACCTGCCATTTTCAACACTTTAATTTTACTTCATGATATTTCGGAAACCAAGCCCTAAATCGACTTTTGTCTCTCTTCAACATTTGTTTGTCTTGGCCCGAAGGTCATTAATACATGATCAATTCTGGGCGCCACGGATATCGTACTCTCCCTTCAATATTAAATGATTATGCTGTTAATTAGTGGAAAAAATGCTGATTTGTAACGTGCGCCATTTGTTTTTTTCGATTTTTTTTCTACCCTTTGAATTGACAGACCGAAGTTTAGTATTTGATTAGAGGACATTCGAATCGAGTTTTATCTTCAACCCTCAATATCCCTGTATAATTCTCTCCTTCATTTGTTCTCGCTAGTAATTCTGAACCGTGGAAACGGAACTGAAACATAAAAAAAAGAAAAGTCGCTGACGTTATCAGCGAAACGTTGCATGATTGTTCAAGTCCTCGCTCGCTTCCCGACATTCGACGAGTTCAACGACGCACTGACATTTATCATCCAATTCATGCGCACGAGAGCCGAGTCGTTTAAAATCGAAGTTCAACCTTTCGGTACTCGAGGTGTACCATCCAGCAGAAACTCATTCTCATTCTCCTGGGCTATTCCACAACCCCATTTTCTACTCTCCCTCGCAAAATAACGACTACGAATTTTATTTTCATTTTATTTTTATTGAGGAAATTGAACGCAGTCGCGACTATTCTCAACGGGACCTGACGACGACGAAGCAGCGGTCGTCAGTCAATTTCCTTTAAGTTCGCGACTCCACAGCAATTTTGACTAATTTCGCGGTCGCAGAGAATTCCCGGAGGAATTAATAACGTTAAAAAAATTGAAAAAAATATATCTCTGCGTAAAAATAATACACTTAATTGCAATTGTTTATCACCAGATATTGCACCGGCTGTGAATAAAGAAATGTCGTGAAGATATCGCTCTTTCGGGCTGCGAACGACCTCCCTTCTACGGTGAGAAGAAACGGCGTGTTGCGAGGAACAGGAGGAGAAGAGGAGGGAGGAATAGAGAACAAAATTAATTGAAAACTCTGTCGGCAATCGTGCAATCGAAGCGCAGAGGAAAATAAAAAACAAGAAAATGGAATAAACAAGAGAAAAAAAAGCATTGAAATAGACGATTTGTAGGGATTAGGCAGTTGCCAATCAAAATCCGCGTGTGCTGTAATTGCTATTGATTTCCCCAGTTTCTGGAAAACAGGAGTATGTAGAATAAAAAACAAAATCCGACCCATACTCTCGGAGTGAACACGGTTAATTGAGGCGCTTTGGCTTTTTTTTTCATTAGAACTTTCGTCTTCGTTGTCGTTTCGAACGAATCAATTTGCTCTTTGAAACAATTCGACATATGGTACTTGAACGCATACACAACAAATGATTGCGTCACTTACGGCAGCCATTTATTTGATGGTTCTAAAATGGAGTAAAATTTTTTTTTGTTAAAAACTATAGGAAAAAAAATTGTTTCTTTCTACACACATGTACTGAAGGGTTTATTAAAGCTATTCAGAGTCTTATAGAAAAAATTGACGAAAACTATGATTAAAATACGTAATTATTACAAAATAACGATCATTTTTTAAAAATGTAAGATTTTAGATGCATCGTTTCTATTGAAGCGTGTTGATTGACAAACGTTTCGAAAAAAAAGGAACACATTACTCTTTCCGTGACCATGTTTTTTTTGCAAAACTGTAAAAGTACCTTCATAATAAAAAAATTTTTACAAAAATTAAAAAAACTCCCGATTGAAAAAAGAGTGAAATAACAAATAATTATTCGCAAATTATAGTCGGGAGATTTATTTGTTGTTCAGTGTAGGTATCTCCCGACTATAATATGTGAATAATTATTTATTATTTCACTCTTTTTTCAGTCGGGAGTTTTTTAAATGTTTTTAAAACATTATATTTATTTCATACTTTTTAGTATTTTTATATTACATTTATTGATTTATTTTTAATATTAATTGTTGTTTTAACTAAAAAAATATAAATATTTGAAATCCACCGCTACGGTGTATAAGTATAGCCCATTAAATTTGCAGTGATTAAGTCGCTGCGTTCAATTCGCAGCGATGAAGTCGCTTCGTTCAATACGCAGCGATGAAGTCGCTTCGTTCAATTCACAACAATGAAGTCGCTGCGTTCAAGTCGCAGCGATGAAGTCGCTGCGTTAACTACTGAAACATTGCCCGGAACGAATTTTAGTAAAACTAAAGCTTTACTTTTAGTAAAGCGCGCGCTCGTAACCTCCCGTCAAATCTCGACCAATCACAGCACGAATAAACCGACAACAATACATATATCGAACTTTCGATAATTTGCGATACATCGTGACGAACCAACTTTTTAGGTGTGGACTAGGAGGTTACGGCCGCGCTGCGCGCGGCCGAAACCTCCCGTCAAATCTCGACCAATCACAGCACGAATAAACCGACAACAATACATATATCGAACTTTCGATAATTTGCGATATATCGTGACGAACCAACTTTTTACTACTGTGACTAGGAGGTTACGGCCGCGCTGCGCGCGGCCGAAACCTCCCGTCACATCTCGACCAATCACAGCACGAATAAACCGACAACAATACATATATCGAACTTTCGATAATTTGCGATATATCGTGACGAACCAACTTTTTACTACTGTGACTAGGAGGTTACGGCCGCGCTGCGCGCGGCCGAAACCTCCCGTCAAATCTCGACCAATCACAGCACGAATAAACCGACAACAATACATATATCGAACTTTCGATAATTTGCGATATATCGTGACGAACCAACTTTTTACTACGGTGACTAGGAGGTTTCGGCCGCGCTGCGCGCGGCCGAAACCTCCCGTCAAATCTCGACCAATCACAGCACGAATAAACCGACAACAATACATATATCGAACTTTCGATAATTTGCGATATATCGTGACGAACCAACTTTTTACTACTGTGACAATATCGAGAAAAATATAATAATTTCGAAAGAAAAGACGGGTTATGTCCGAACAATTGTAAAAAAAAAACATTGATATAATAAAAAAAAAAGTTGTTGAGTTTTTCACTAAGTAATGTATTAACAAAATGCACTGATCCACACGTAAACGAATGATCGCAAATTTCATAGTTTATTCGTGGCTCGTATTTCATCTTCTTCTTCTTTCCGTGATGGCTTTAGGCTCCTAAGGCAAGTGCCAGAATGGCGCGTATTTATCATTCACACATTCACAGGGAATTCGCCGCGAGAAAGCACAACAATAATGGCGGCGAATACCGACGAAATTCCGATATATTCGAGCGCATTATTTTGTAACACCTTTATCTCTACCGAATCGCACTGGATCATAATGAAATCTGAAAAACGACACAGTCGGCGGTACAAAGAAAAGGTGTGCCAAATGTTGTTAAGATATTTTTTGTCGTTTCGGAGAACATTGTATACCAAGAAAACACGAAAAGTCAGATTTCACGTTGAAACGCATAACTCCCGTTTTTTGCCCGACGGGCAGTCGGGAGTTAAAAATCAATTTTATTACCGGTTCTATAGTTATTGAGAACAAATAAGCACAAAATTTGGTCCCATTTCCAAACCATCGAGTAGATGAATCCGCTCGTAAAAAGAATCGAATCGAATTGAATCGAAGTTGTATACATAAAATAATGAATGTCTCGTTTGCAGTATGGCGGTGAGCCGAGCCGAAGAATGGGACCGACCGAGAGACCATTGGAGTATCAAGACGAATTTCTAAAAGAATTGGGATATCATGAAGTATCGAGACGTGCACGTCTTGGTGTCGATCCGGAGCTTCGGTATCTCATTGCATTTCATGTTGGTAAGTAAAACGAAAGAGAACCAAAAAAAAATCTGGACGAATTTCCATCAGCTGCCGGAACTTTCGGGATAAATTTCTTTCCTCTAAATCACATGCATTGTATAGTTGCGAGGAAAAAGCGTTGATATAATTTATGAACTGATACCGATGCCGATAGCCCGTAGAATGTAGTCGTTTATCGTTTTGTCAGGATATTTCAACAAAGCAACCATTTGTCACGTTTTCAATTTTCCGATAACAAAACATGCACTACTTCGGTAACAATTTCGAACTGCCAACGCTTTCGCCCGAGCATTGTTCATACTTCTGTCCCCCCACTCCCGTTCGCCGATCGAACTAAACTGCACGTACTACACGTGACAGCATTGGACATTATAGAGTATCGAATATATGTATATCGATTCTCATATCGCTAATTAAAACCATTTTTGCCCCTTCCACCAAACACGCTTATTGCCACGGTAATTAAGCAATTCTAGCATATGGCGCAGACACCATTCGTAAAGGTCATATTTGTAGCCGCGTCAACGACAAAAAAATGTTCCCCTCTATGAAATTATCGTTCGACTGAAATAATAATATATAATTAAAAATATCCAACAAGTATAAAAAAAAGACATCGCCCGTACTGCAATTCGAACTTCTACAAATCGCGTTAAGGAAGTGCTGTCGGTACAGTTTGGCCAAACGTGAGATTCAAGGAGAATTAGAAACGCTTTTCAATGGCATCCTGCGTAGAAAAAAGTAGTATGGAGAAGCGTCTTTGTCCAAGTATGGGAATACGATGGGAAATAACACGGGACTGGTATGGGTAAGACTGTGGGCAGGGTATGGGGTTTGAGCTCATCCCATATTCAACCCATACGCTTTGATAGACTATTTTCCAGCCATCGCTAAAAACCTCCGAAGCTTTTCAGAGAATCAATCCCATACGGTGAGATATGGCAACTCTAAGATTTTTCCAGCTGCCCGCGTAGAAATAAGTGGTTTGGAAAAGTGTAATAATGCGAGTATGGGCCGATATGGAACACAGTCCGCGTTCAGTACGCGTGCAGTCTAGCACGGGGAACAGTACGGGAAAGCGTTTGAAATGAATATGTGGTTTGTTCAGTTCTCATATTCCACTCACAGTCTTTCATATATCGTTTCCCAGCCATCCTGGAAAATCTTCCGGCCCTTCAGACCTGAATCCCATATGTACCCAACCCATTCCAAATCGTTATTCAGCCATCGCGGAGAGAAAAAACAAGTAAGAAAGTCAAGATAAAAAATTACTTAAAAAATCTTAATGCGTAAATTTAAAAAAAAACGAAAAAAATTAATTTGACAAATGGAAGTAAAAAATTGAGAATTAAGAAATGTGCTCGATAACAATTTTTTTCGACAAATGAGTTCCCCGAACAAAGTTAGATGCTGCAGTACCAGCAATAATCAGCGGTTAAAATTCGATCAAACTTCCAAAAATATTGTGCGGTATTGGGAAAAGCTCGGGTAGAGAAATTAAAATTTTCTTGTGTGATTCGTCCAATACTTCACAATATTTTTGGAAGCTTAATCCAATTTCAACCGCTGATTAAGTTCTACAGCGTCCAACTTTTCTTGAGGAACTCATATTTGTCGAAAAAAATTGGTTTTGAGCACGTTTCTTCATTTAAAATTTTTTCCTTCCATTTGTCAAATTTTATTTTTTCTTCTTCTTTCATTTACACATTAATATTTTTTCAGTAATTTTTTATCTTGACTTTGTTATTTTTTTTTCTTTCTGGAATAGCTGAAAAAATATTTGGAATGGGTTGGGTATCATAGGGGTTTAATGATGGTATATTTATGGAAACTGTCTTTTTGGCTATGCATGCTGTCTTTTTGGCTCTGTCTGAAGGCTATGCAAAGGCGCGAAATACGGTCGCCACAATAACCCATACAATAAAAAAAATTATGAAGTAACGAATTTCATCTATAATTTTTAATTATAATTTAGAAATTTTGAATCATTTAGGAACAACGTGAGCGCGCGAAACGCGCGAGCAAATATAACCTGCTAGTAGTCTATAAAAGTGTATGGGTAGAATATGGGAACTGCGCAAACGCCATACCCCGCCCACAGTTTTATCCATACCAGTCCCCGCACTACTTCCTATCGCATCCCCATGCTCAGACAAAGACGCTTTCCCATATTATTTTTTTCTACGACGGATAAAAATCTGCAAAAGTCAGGCATATGGAAGGTACTGAAAAAATTGATTTCGCAAAATAATAATGTCAAAATGTTATTAACGATTTAATGAAAAAAAAATTGTTTGGCAAATCACCGGTCACCTAACTTTTTTTTAAATGAAAATGATTTGTAAATTTTTCTGAATAAGTATGATTTTTTTGCAGAATTTTGGCTAATTTTTTAAAATTGCGTTTTTTTTTTAAATAAAATGAACCAATAAAAACCCAATTTTAATAACTTAAATAAAATTCTGCGAAAAATTCATACGTATTCAAAAAAATTAACGAATCATTTTCATTTAAAAAAAAGTTAGGTGACCGGTGATTTAATAAAACAATTTGTTTTAAATGAATTTGTTAATAACATTTTGGTATTTTTATCATTATGCAAGATGATGAATCGTTTCAGCAGCTTTCATATGCCTGATTGTTTCTCATTTTTATCCCATTACGAAGTGTTTGCAATTCTCTTTGAATCTCACGTTTGGCCGGACTGTACCGAAAGATCTACCTTAATTCTTCGAAATTCGATCAAAATATCGAAACTCTGACGCAACTATGATATTCCGATTAATGCAGCATATTCGTCGATAAGACTTTCAGCGTTCAATTTATTCAGATTCAGCTGTAAGTTCGATCTGTGATTTCGAAAAACAAATAAAATAAAGAAATTATTTTCGTTACATTTTGTTGTGAAAGACTTTTTTTTTCGCATACTAAAAAAAAGTTTACATCGAAAAACTGTTTACAATTGGCTCGCGAATCTTCCCCATAATCGTATTCATTCCCACCAATGTGCGGCGTTTGCGTTGCTAAAGTCCTACATTAATGGTACTTTGGTACCAAGCTTTCCTTTTTTTATCTCACGGAGATTACCGTAGTAAATCGCAGCTTTTCTCCCGTTCCTTTTGCCGCGGGCACTTTTATGCTCGTCAGAGGTTTCAAAAAGCTCTAAAAAGTTTGGTGACCACTCGGAAGTGAAGCGTGGACGATAATCTCCTTGCCCATGGGAAGCTGGGAATACAGTATTTCGTGCATCGAGTAACGAGCTGGCTTTCCATTTGCACGATTAAAGCGCGCGAGAGAGGCCTCGAGAGATATAGAGGCGCGCGCACGCGCTCTCGCGTGCGTGCAAGATATCACCCAGTCGTCCGGAATGTCACCATAATTCATCGACATTGCCACTTCGCTTAATGATCACTGTGGACACGTGAACTATGAGAGAAAAAACAAATATACACGTACACATTGGACGCATAAAAGATTTATTTTACGGTTGTTCGAGCACAAGGTCCGATGGAGCGCCTCGCGAATCGTTGATCAGACACTCCCGAATAATACTAAAAGCATCGCAACTACTTCACTCGAGTGGTGAAGAGCCGATATGCAAACATTTCTTCGCTGTCGAATGCGGTTGATGACAATTTAAAAAAAAAAGAACTTTGTTTTTAAACTCAAATAAAATACCGTAAGTGTTATTCTTAACGTAAATGCTTCGCCTACGACGAACAAGTGAATTCTTATCGGTTTTACTAACGAAATAATTATCGGTGACATATGTGGAGATAAAGATATGAACTTTCTACTGCAATTTTGTTTCCTCATGGAGAAAAATCCATTTCTGTGAAATAAATATTCAGTGTGTTTGGATTGTTTAAAAAAATCTGAAAATCACATTTAAAAAAAATCTCTAGGGTGTGTGTCAAGAAGCACGTTAACAGAAAAATTTTGCACGCAACTACAGTTTCTAGCGGCGTCGTCTGCTATTACATTCGGCCAAAATTGACAAAAGGATTCGAAAATTAAGAACATTGTATGAAAAAAGTATGAATACTGTCAATTGCGGTTTGGTTGAAAACCCAAAGTTGAAGAAATTAATCAGTGTCAGTTAAATTGACTGCGGCCACTGGGAAGGGATAGATGGGGAAGAGGTAAAATTTAATTTACATCGTACCTGAACCTAGAACTACAATAACTATCCATGGAAAAAAAGTTTCCTCTATGAGAAAAACTACATATTTCAGAAGTTGCTTTCTTATGAAAGAATATTTGTCAATAACGAAACATAATGCAAAAGCAATATGAAAATACCAATTATTAGGATTTTTTTCATTGCCCTTTAACTTGACGTCACAACCGACAATTCGCAATTCGAAATAACGATTATGCCATACCGATTATGACGATTGGAAGGATTCTTCCAGTAATTGAAAGCAGCATCGCAAGAATTTATTTGATTCGATCGAAAGTCCAGAGAAGCCAAAGCGGACTACAGAAGAGGCATGAGTGTCAACCCAATCTTGGCGAAGTTCCTTGATTCCAAAGAGCCCTGAAAAGTACGACATACTGGCACAGCGGATATGCACCTGACGACTGAGCTCAAAACGTGGACACTCGGGCGTGTGCGCCGTGCTCAATGGTTGTTTGCTGATCAAACAACATTCCTAATTGCCTACTTCGCTGAGTACCTGAAGCTGTCCGAAGATTTACGACCTTCCGCTCACCGTCGACATGACATCGGACTTTCGCTCACCTTATCCTTTCCTCTTTAAGCTTAATGTGTCTTACAACAGCCGAGAGGTACATGAGAGTTATCGACCATCCCAGTTGGTTATAGACTTCGTGCAAACAATACACTTTTGCTTTAGAGTTTCGTTCATACCTTTTCAAATTAACACCTTTTCAAATATGGCTTATAGATAACCGTTAAGGAGACACGATTTCATTTCAATTGAAACAAATCAACTTTTTTCACACCAATCATTTAACAAATTTCGATTGAGCTGAGACTAGACGATGCTCAACTAGACTTCGGACCTTGAATTTTCCTTTCTCATCGAAGAAGTATTTTTTTTTTTTTTAAAGAACATTTTCGCGAGTTTAATGAACCTGTATCTAGAAAATTCCAAAATGTCGAAAAATCGTATTTAGCAAAAATGGTCCGAATGGATGTGTAAAATTTAAATCGCTGCAACTTCATTTTTTTACTTGGTTTTGAATCTTGTCAAAAATCTCTTTTCGCACGGTAACTCGAACAGTTTTTGAGTTATTGAATTAAAAAATTTCAAACAAATAGCTTGTTATTTGATCAGAGATCCCTACAAAGTTATTAGTTTTTTTTTCTTTTTTCATTTTTAGTGAAAAATATATATTTCATAATTTTCAAAGTGTAAGATTTTAATTAACTAATTGGAATGTTGTCAAGAATATTTCAATTTAAGATTCGAAATGTTTTGCAATCCTTGCAAATTTGTTGTTACACTGGTGATTAGGTCAGATCGTTGATAAGATATGCAAATTACAGGTGCATATCGTTTCTTTATTTTTGTGCAAATTACTTACAAAGCTTCTTCTATGAGGAATCCGAACATTGTTAACTAACTTTCTCATAGAGGGTTTGTCAACGACGAATTAAATAAATGAAAAATGCATATTTAATGTGCATTTTTTTTTATTCACGTTCAGTCGATGATTTGCAGTCCACATTTTCGCTTGCATCTCAAGGTGGCACTTCCATTGACCTTAATCTTATAAAAAACTTCGGCCCAAAGCCGCTGAAAAGTCGTACGCTTGAGCACTCACGGTTTTTGCGATAGCGAAGCGTTCTTTGCCAACGCAATAATAATTATTCTTACCGTGTCCAACAAAAGGCTCAGGAGAAGCGACGATGTTCTCCGAGCGAGGTATTGCAAATTGGTGGGTTCACTAGCGGTGCTGTGTGGTAACGAGTAAAAGTTTGAGAGTGCACTTGGGGTTGGGGTGGCGGTAGTGGTGGCGGCGGCCAAATTACCGACGCGCGCAACTTAGCCGTCGACATCGTCGTAATCGGCGTTTAACGTTTGGACTTAGCGGAACGTTATGTCGTTCGTCCGTTGGTGCTGAATTCGCGAGAGGAAACATTCAGAGGAATCGTCGGATGGGGAATTGCGGGAAGGCTGGGGAGGCACCGATGCCCGCGCGTTCTGGAACTTCCGGAGGGGAAATTTCTAGGCGCGGTCGTTAGCGGTTATTATGGTTAAATATGGTGGTTGGGCGCCGAAGCGTGGTACCCTTCGACTACGAAGAGAGTCGTAAGTTGATACTGCGATAAAGCCCCCCTCCCACTCTTTCCCACCCGCTTCTGCGAGGTCGCGCCGAACGAGAGTATTATCAAAAAGAAAGAAAAAAAAACGAAATGCTCGCACAAACTAACGCGATTCCGGTCGAGGCGAACTTCGTGATTGCCTGTGTCTACTATGGTTATTTCTCACGCGTATTTCATTTCTCTTCTTTCTCAAAAGTTCTACCTTACCCCGTTCTATTTTTTTCGCAGCTCATCTTCTATTAACCAGGAAAACGAATCGAGTTGTACATTTTTTTTATATTCGCGTTTTTATTAGCAATGTCGCGTAGTCCAGATTTAATGAGAATATGATTAATTAATAAAAATATCGGTTCACTTGGCATATAAACACTACGTAAGTTGCCCCCATTGCTTAACTCTTTTTAAGGCAGAACTTAGGAGACGTTTAAAATTCGATAAAATTCGTCAGGTTATTTTCCAAAACTAAACTGCAAAATGTCTGACACCGGAATTCCCGAAATCGAAAAAAACACTATTATAGAGTTTTTTTGGACTATTTTTCGAAAAACCAAATGGATTTACACAGGATATTCATACTATTATCCAGACGGACTGAACGGCTTGTGTCAGGTTCATTTGCATAGCTGATTGTAAAACTATCGCTAAAGAACGACTAACAAAGATACGAATTTGAAAATATGTTACGGAAACTCGGTTATCGCGTAACCGGTACCCTAGCAGTCTATATTTTCCACTTAACTACTGATTCGTATGGCAACATTTCTGCAAACACGATGACTCTATTTACGGCACGTGACAACTTCGGTATCCAAAATTGACAGAGAAATGATCCGTCTCTTGGCTGGAGACGGCGTGGACAATCTTATTCACAACTTCCTATAAAGGGTTGAACTAATTTTTTATATACGAAGATATGTTGAAATTTTACAATGGCCGCATGTCCCTATTCGTTTAATACTTTTTCATCACGTACTAATTTAGACCTTTATATGCCATAACAATATTCTCACTTGACAACTTTACTGTAAGATTGCGCGACACCCATCCTAGATCTCAGGGAAGTTTTCGGACGATGTGCCTTAAATAGACTTCACACTACATAAGAAGTAGTACTGTGCTCTTCGCCTCGACTATTCCCGGTGTTTTCTAATTTGTTTAGACAGCAAAAAATCCGAACTCTTTTTTTTTGTACGCGAATGACGTAGAATTTAGGCGAATGAATTAGAATTTATTTAAACCTGCATTAATTTAATTCTGAGCCGTGTGTCTTGTTTTCTTATCAATTTAACAGTTCCGACGGTCCGGCCATTGGAAGAACGTAAGGGAAGTCGGTGTAAAGACATCGCGTTGTATTTACACGATCCTCATCGCTTTGGTTCCTCTTCTCGATGCTACATCGATGAAGGAAACTGTGTATCTACCTGGCTGTTTCAAACTTTCTTCTCTATCCCATAGAATTTAGTATAACGTTAGTCGGAACCGAAGTATCGTATGACGGTCCACGAGGAGGTACGGTATGCAGGGTGGTAGTGGACTACCCGCGACAGAGGAGTTGCCATCAAGTTTCGTAGGTCTAACTTGGGAACCCAATTGGAAGGCACTGGAGTACTCTTATGTAACGGTGGTACACAGAGGTTCAAGATGTACATACCGTTTCGAGTTTGCAGTTGTAAAGAGAAGCTCGGCGACGTACCAGCTTCGTTCCTGCTGAAAGTTACAAGATTATTCTTAACTCGCCGCGGGTTTAAGACGCTAACCAGGATCTGAAATGTTATCCTGACGGCAATTAGGACAGACTTGTGAGCCACAAGTCAATTTAAACCCTTTATAGATCTCCGAGAATAAGACTCCCACCCCCATTTCTACCCGAGTCACGAATAATTTCTCGGTCGGTTTTGGATGTAAATGTTGTCATGCGACGTGAATGAAGCACCTGCACGAAGACAGATCGTCATCTAGTTCTTCGTCTAGAAATGTTGGTGTAAGAAATAATAGTTCAGTCGGAATACGAATTTCTAGTGTAAATTACGGGGCAATCGTCTTCCCGAAACAATTTTTTCGAATTCCTCTCCTTACTAGTCATTCTTTTGCGACAACTTTGTAATCTGCTATACAAAATTCCCAAAAATAAAAAAATAAAAAAGTACGCCAAGTACTTAAAAATTCTGTTAGAGAAACTTATTTTTAAAAAATCAAAAAAATTTGATAGGCCAAGTGTAAGAGAAGAAAAATGATTGTACTCGCCTTCTCTCGCGCTACAAGCAACACTCGGCTTCGCAAAATACTATTGCATCACTAATTTTTTTTTTTTTAAATATTTAATAGAATTTTGTTTAGGCTGGCCGCGTCAGGTTTACCGGAACTGTTTAAAACAACACATCAGTAGCTTCACGCCATCAACAATTGGGATGAGAAAGTCACGAGTTGCAAGACGCCAGTAGCAACTGGTTCGTGCCCAATTTTTTTATTTCAAGATTGCAATATTACCGATCAAATGACTTTACAGACGAATGGCACATTTAGATACACTTTAGTGCCATTGTCGACGCCGTATCCGAATGAAAAAAAAAGTCGAACTTCGTAGCTTCCAAGCTGATAAAGATTATTGGCATCATGATTGTTCTTCGCGAGCATTTGAGGCGCCCGTGGTACTCGAAACTTTAAAAATTTTGCAACCAGAAAGCAAAACGAAGTTGATGTGCGTCCGGTTGGAAGTAATACGTGAAGAGTAAACGGCGGGTGCAACGAAAGATCGATTCGTCGGAAAAATTCAAGAAATGAACGATGAATTGTAGCGCTGGCAATTGTATCGAACCATTTGGCTGATTGGGTCAAGATGATGAAGAGTTTTCGCGCTCTGAATTACAACGGTAGAACTCTCGTGTTAGTCGAACGAGCTTTAGCGACGATAGCGAAGCTACAACAGTGTCGAAACCGATGAAGCAACGGTGTGCAACACTTTGGATGATACATTTGGTATTAAACTGTTGTTTTGACCCCAAGGATCAGTTTTTTCCATCGCTCCTCAGCCAAAAAGGAGTTCACAATGTGAAAATTGTTTGTGCAATCTCGTGTGACAAGTATGATCGTTAAATCCTCTCTTCGTGAGTCGAGTGTGCATGTTGGTATGGAGTACGCGCAGGGACGTCCCGTGAATCTAGGGCTAGCTTAATTATTATCATCATTGGAGAGCGTACAGATATAACGACGTATAGAGAGAGGGAGAGAGAATTTCTAATACACGGAACGAGCTTCGAGCTTTCAGAGGGTTATTAGTCATAGTAATAATCCCAAGCAATTAACTGCGGTCACCATAAGGCCTCGTTTATCATGCGCCAGAAGACGAACGACAACGGGTGTGCAACATTTCCCTGTGCCCGTCCATTGCAAACCGTATATCAACTTAAATACAAATGAACGCGTTATGCCGTACCACATAAAAATAACTGTAAACATACCGATCGAGCCGTTAAGTCCATCGAAAAATTAATGACTATTTAATGGCACTTTAGTAATGACTATTGGGAACACACGGCTATTCGTTTTCCGATTAGCAATGGTAATCGGCACTTCATTATCATTGAGCTTTTATTGTCAAATACTGACAGTGATTGACTCTGTACAGCCAATTTATCAGATTTTGGAATAAGATAACAATGACGTACTTATGGAACTTTATCGAAGAAAAGTGAATTTACGTGTCATTACTGTTAGATTTCGTAAGAAGCAAAAAGCTCCAATAAAAATACGTTACCATTTAATGACAATTTCGTAATGACAAATGGCAATTCATGGTCTTTCGTTTTTCCGTTGGCAATGGCAATGGCAATTGGCACGCAATCTTTCTTGACTTTTCATAATCAAGTGTTGATAGCCATTTACTTCTATAGTCAAGTCATCACATCTTAGAATATAGCGACATGAATTTACTCTCGAAATTTCACCGAAGAAAAGTGGATTCGTTTTCCATATCTGCTAGAACTCTGCGAACGTACAGAGCGTAACATTAATTGTATCACACCACTACCGTAAACATACTCATGCAGCCGTGTGGTTCAATAAACATTAATTACCATTCAATGATAATTTAGTAATCACTATTGGCAATTCATGGGCATTCGTTTATCCATTGAAAATGGCAATTGGCACTCAATTTTCATTAAGGTTCCTTTGTATAACCAATTCATTACATCTTAGAACATGGCGACGCTCACTTACTCTCGGAACTTCACCAAAGAAAAGTGAATTTAATTTCCATAACTGCTGGAATTCCGTAAGCACTGAGCTTGACAGTTATTGTACCATTGTCCTTCCGTTCTGTCGGCGTTAGTCTCGAGTTGCAGAATGTAACAGACCGGGCAAGATGCTGGCCGTCGAGACGAGTCAGAACAATGAGAGGTCGCCGGAAGATGAACGGGATGGAAGTAGTGGAAAAGCACGGGAAAAGATCAGGGGGGTAAAAAATCTTCTCTTCTCGGGTTCGGAGCCCCGAGATCCGACATCCGTAGTCCACGCAGGGCAAACGATGTAATCCATCTTGTCGAGCTTCGGTGTTTCCTTTCACTTGGTAAATGCTTGACGTTGTACCAGCATCTTGGTAACCCCTTACTATTATTGTTTCTCTTGTAAGGACCACTGTACGATTTTTATTGAACAATCGTCTTTTACTGAATAAATAGCAGAAATAGTTTCAAAACGTCGAAGCATTGGTGCAATTTCAATGATCAACGAAAGAAAACATTGTACAGCTTGTGACGTGATTTTTCATAAAATATAAGAAACCGTGAAAATTAGATAAATATCGATGTTTGTTACTATAGTTCGCGAAATACTGCCCCTTTTAACAACTCGCGTTACCGTCCGGCTCTCCGTAAGATGACGCTTTGCGATTCATTTTTTTCTTTGTTATCGTTATGCAAGGATTCGGTCAGGTTAGTTATAGTTCAGTTCGGTCGGGTTTTCAAATCCATTTGGTGGTGTGTCTCGAAGTGATGAGAAGCCCAAATGGAGGAGAAACCCGACGTGAAGTCCTTGCGAATACGTAAAAGTCCGGTGCAATCTCGGCACTCCACGAGGCAAGTGCAATGCGTTGGAGAACAGGCGGTGATATAGATTAATTTCAGACGAGGATGGAACACCTCGCCTGAAGTTATAGTAGAGATAAGAGCCTTGTTTTCACGCATTGAACAAGGAGTAGCGATCGCAAGGATACCGCTTTATAGTTTCGGCTCTCGTTCCGATGATGTCGCAAGATAGATGAGAGAGTAGCTATCGGTCAAGGTTCCCGAAAATAATTATGATAATTCATTACAGTAAGTAGCGTAAACAAATCAGTCCACCGAGAGCTGCCCTCGAGATAACTCGGGTCTCTCTCGCGCTCCCGCTGTGATAGGCATCGGTCCATTGTTCTCGCGCTCGAGTCTACTGAAGTGTCGTGTGTGGGTTGCGTTTCGCTCGCGCTACCGTGACTCTCGATACCGTTCTCGCTTACGTGTTTGCGCGTGGCTCTCGCGCTCACGGGTATCGCTACCTGTCATTTTTTCGTTCGTTCATCGTTCGACATGTGCAGTTTTCGCGTGTTGCGTTTCGCTGTTCTCGATAGAATTCCGATATGAATTCTTTCGGGTTTATTTTACTAAATGGATGCGAGTTATGGATGGATAGAGTTAACGCTCTTTAGGTGCAGCTAATGTGGGTGAGTTCTCGTGGCATCGTCAGATGCAGTGCTCGCTCAATTATTGGATAATTTATGCTGCTCCGGAGAGTTATTTTGATTTAGAAAATTCAGGGATATCGTCCCTTATTTCGTTCTCGCTTCGCTCGGCTCAATCTTTGGATCGGCTGAGCGTTCTTGATGCACTTACGTGCGATCCCGTGGCTTATTAGCCTAATAAATAATACTCGTTCTCGTTAAAAGAAACTTTTCGATTTCGATCTTGGTTTTCGCATGCTGTTTTATTGTCGACGGATCGCGACCCCGCATCCTGAGCAACCGTTTGCTTCCGCGAGTGCATTCGGCGATAGTTATCGCTTTACAAGTCATTTTTACTCGTAGTTCTCGTTACGGTTTAGTTTTTCGTTTTGTTGTTTTGTTTGTTCGTCCCTGTGGAGGTCGGCCCGCTCCCCCGACGTCCAGTTTAATCCGGTTCGTTAATACCGGCGAAACAAAAATTAACTGGCGCCCACCGGGACGCCAATGCACTCGCGAGGGTAAACGGCCGAAGGTGAGGTTTCTTTGAGCTATTGTATTCGTGTTTTTTGAGTTTTGATTTCGCTTTTTTTTTTTGTTTCGGCTTTGGATTACCGATTCGCGCTCCAATAACGGAAAATACTCCATAAGCTCCTACAAGTTTTGGCAGATCCAAATTCAGCGAAAACGAAGTTTCATTCAAAATTTGTCGATGATATTTGTATGGAAAAATATCACAAAAATATCTCATTCTTTGGACGAGAGTGAAATTTGTATTCTTTTTTTTTTTTTTCAGATAAAACGAAATACATAAATATTTTTTGTCAAAAATTTAAATTTGGAATTACGCGGGTTTTTCTGCATACGTATATTAATATAATTACCTACGATATATGTATAGAGAGTGATGCAACGATAAATGTGACGCATCTTTTCCTACTACCGCATGTGGCCGTATTATGTTAACGAGGATGCAGCGAAGCTGCATATTAAATCCGTTCACGTTGCTTGAATGAATATTTTCATAAGGGTACTCGGGAATTCTTTTGCATTTCTCGTAACGTCTGATCAAAAACATACCACGGCTCTGCTTCTCTGTTGGTATTCGTATTCAGAGGTACCGGCCATTTTTGGAGTTTTACATAGAGCAGTTTCGGTTACTTTTAACAAATAATTTATACTCTCATTAGGAGGTTACGATCGCGCGCTGCGCGCGAAAAGTGTACTTTTCCGCACTAGGGCGTAAAAAAGTGTCATAAATTCGTTTATTTCTCATCGGGCAATTTTAAAGTTACGGGGCTTTATTGACGCAGCTACAGTTTGTGTAAAGTTATCAATATTTCATACTACTACCCTTTCAAGATATATGGTAGCTAACTAATTTTCTATTTTTAGAACCAAAAGTTACAGATATTACATACGAAGGAACGAGGCCCTTTTTAAGAATTTGTAATGATTTTTTATTCATGTGCATTGCAAGATATACGTGTACAAAGTTCAGTAATCGGTTGCGTATGTCGATGACTGGAAACTACTATGCATGCTGAAAAAAGATCGCCTTCTGGTCTACTTTTATATTGAATTTTCTTATACATTATAACATTCATATCAGATACACCTTACAAAAAAAATCTTGCAGGGCCCCAGATTTCAAAAGATATTTCGAATTAAATGTACTGCAAATCAATTTCTGCAGGTACAGATATCTCACTGCGCTGTTTGCCCCACATAAAGTGCGTCCCTCATCTATCCATACCCCGACGGTATGTTTGCAACTCCCTCATACATCTACACTCTACTATGTCATAGAATTTTGACATCTAATTTTAAAAGAAAACCATTCCCCATTAGTTTACCTATTGCACTGATCATTATAAAATCACCATAAGTTTGATAAAATATATTTTTATCGATCAAAACCAATGTTCCATAATAGGAAATTATTTGTCATGATACTATGTGTAAAGTTATTTGATTTTCCGGTTGTAATATGAACTTGAAAAGAAATTTATACTTGTATATTCACTGACATTTTTGCCAAATAAAGGCAATTGTATGATGCTGTTGGTACTGTTGCTGATATTAGTATTGCTGCTCGATCTGATCGAGGGTACGCCGGAAAAATATAGTGTAATATATAATAGTTAACTCTTCACCATAAATTCAGTTCAGTACTTCTAGCCCTCCCCCGCTTCATCGGCGTTCACTAAAAAACCATATTACTACAGATGTTATATTTTGTATGTTCTCACAGGTCCAACCGCGCCCCAGCCAGACTTGACAGGATACAGCCGTTCCGGTTACGCCCTTGTGCTGAAGGGCTTAGTTTTTCCACAATGGAAGAGACGCTCCCTCGCTGTCATCGGATCGAGACTTTTTCTTTACCCCAGTAAGTAGTTCGACCTGCTGATGCCCTTACGAACAAAACCTGTACATATATATACTCCGAAGTGAAAGAGGAAGAAGAATGATGAAGCGACGTTTTAAGAAAAGAGCAATGAGAAAGTAAGCCTTTTCCAAGGCGTAGACAGCAACAACTGTAGGAAAGACGTGTCGGAAAAACGGTAAAAGCAAACCGTACCTGCTGGTACACACATCCATATATTACGTTCACTCCGACCTACAACGGTGTATCTTCCCTATATCTGTAGTCATTGCATGAGAGATAGAAAATTCTGGAAAATAAAAACGAGGGTTGCTACGCTGTTATTCTTCTGATCGTTGCGTCTGTTCGTTTTTCTTCCATCTTTCATTATTTTCTTCATTATTTTAACCCCTGAAAGACATATTATTCACCCCTCCGTTTTCACCTCTGCGTGACTTTACTCATGATGAATATTTTTAGCTTTTCTTTAGGTAAATTGATGCGACAGGATGTGAATAGGGCTTCAAAAATGAAGGATTGTCGAAAAAAAAAAAAAATTCGTTGAAAATTTCGTCATCCATTTGACAATGAGCTAAGCGAATGCATTTTTTGTACGAAACCCATATATTATTTCCAAACGCCGATTAAATTATGTTTTTTTTTTCGTGAAAAAAAAGATACAAAAATCGGAGAGTTGGATCCATTTTTGCGTAGTAATACGTGATGAACCTTCAAATTCGTGGATTGGTGGGGCGAAAAAGAGTAAAAAACGAGAACATTGAAAAAGGGAACGATTGGGAACGAGGGAGTAGAAGAAGGGGGGGGGGGTGCAAGTGGAATGCCAACGGGAGGCCTGGACCATTATCGGGATTGAAAGGTCCCGGCTGCCTGCATCCTAGAGTTTTCCATCGCTTTCATCCACTGCCAGGGGCGTGATAGGTGGATCGTTATACACAGCAGCCAAGTCAAACGCTCTCCGCGTGCCAAACCTCCCCCCCCCCCATGCTCTATGCGATCTGTTCCACCCTCAACCCCTTTCACGACCTCCCCAACCCCCCGCGCTTCGCCAATATTTCAAACGCATTCTATCCGTACAATCTTCAAACGCTCGTCTCTTGTATATTCCGCCTATATCCCCTATATCCTGTATGTATAACCACAGCGTTCAATTATTATTCTCGAGATTGAAATGTGATCGTCAAAGCAGAGTAAACCTCGAACGGAAGCTGTGTCTCAATCGCTGTTATTCGCATACGGCAGTGCTCCTCCTCCCCCTCCCCCCCTCACTCCCTGAGGGCTTTCGCCAACTTTTTGTTTCCGAAAAAACTAATACTACCCGTCTTCGCGAAACTCATTTATTTTTCTTTTATCGATATACCGGCCTACATCTTTACGATAAACGATAATATGGACGTATTCGTTGCTTCTTTAGTTTTCTCATGCACATGTGCAGTGTTATCGAATGAAAAAAAAATGATTTGCCGTATTTGGGCACAGACGATACGGTTATTCTATTTTTAGAAACTTCATAGCCCCCCTAGCGAACAACAATTGCAGTTATTTAAAACAGGGCGATACGACCCATCGATTTTGACAAGAAAACAAAACGTATTTTATGATGTTTTTCGCTATGGAGAAAACCATTTATAGAATTCACTGCTATTGATTGTTCGCAAAGGTATTCCGATGGCGTAGAAAAAAGAGAAGTTCCTTTTTTTAGGCACTCACTATAATAATAGGCAAAGAGTGCCTATCAAAATGACCTGCGAGACCTTTTCCACAGCTTTCGATGGGGTTTCTCCGCAGCGTATGCGCCAAAAAATTAAGTTTATCAGCATTCACTTCGGTGTACCTCCAACATCATGCGTAGTTAATTTAAAGTGACTCCGATCACAGGAAATATTTTTTTTAGCCTTCGTTTGAATAAAAATAGCTTTTTCACTGAATTTATCTTCTCGGACGTCCGTATCACACTGGATGGACGTAACATTGGATGGAGCGAACTAATTTTGCTCGCCTTCGCAGGAGTGTTTTATCGCATCATGACCATTGTGCACAAACATTTTGAAACAACTGTGAAGCCTTTAATCAAGAGGCGCGGTAGCGCCTCGACGCCAAGTACTGAAAAAACAGTATAGGGCGTTACGCTACTGTGAATAACTTACGCCAATATACCGGAAGTGTATAGTGCGTTCAACTTTCGATCGATATATCTTCGCAATAATACAACGAATCCAATTTTCATGGACACTTTTATAATGTAATTTTGGGTCAATCTTTCCAAAGAGCCTAGTTACCATTCAATTGGTTTAGCCTATTTTGAGATCTCGAGGTCGGGAATTTCACAGGGTCCAAACGATTATAAAGTGTCCTGTCCCCTATATATATGTCTGCGTCTACATCAGTTCATTGAAAAATCCGCGTGGTGGCGCGCTCGTCGCCACAGCGGGCTAGCTGTCAGCTGTTACATATTTTTGGTTAGATTTTTTGTTCGACAGTTTTTCCGAGTTTGTAGTAGGTATATGCATGATCGTCGGAATTTTAATCGGTGAAAAATAAAAATGCGGAGTTAGCGTAAAAGTAATCAGTTATTACATATTCTAATAAAAAATGTTCGAAACCTTTTACGTAACAATTTAAAAAAAAAAAGTTATAAAACTCTGCTGGTAAAAACAACGCTCAACAAAAAAGTATCAAATTTTCAAAAAGTAATAAAATTTCCCAAAAATTTTTTTCAAAAAAAAAAAAAAAGGTACGCCAAGAACTGAAAAATACAGTTTACAAAAATTATTCAAAAAAATAAATTAAATAATACGGGCCAAGTTTAACAAAAAACATACTTCTATATGGCAATAACAATTGTCTTTTTGATGCAAAAAAAATTGTTGTAAATAATTGGCGTTCCACTGCTAGCGGTTTATTGTGATGCTTGCAAACATTGGAAAGCCAATTATTTACAACAATTTTTTTTGCATCAAAAAGACAATTGTTATTGCCATATAGAAGTATGTTTTTTGTTAAACTTGGCCCGTATTATTTAATTTATTTTTTTGAATAATTTTTGTAAACTGTATTTTTCAGTTCTTGGCGTACCTCTTTTTTTTTTTTGAAAAAAATTTTTGGGAATTAGTTTTTCTACAATAAAAATTCAATTTTTGTTTTGCAATGTTCGTACAGCGCTCCAATTATGAAGTCTACGAACCAAATTTTGTCTATTTTGCAGCATTATTTTATTCTATCGAAAGCACAATGCACAGCAAATTTGAAGACATTCCAACGTCTCTGACCATTTTTTCCAGGCATTTTTCCATTAAAAAATCAATTTTTTCTCGTCAAATGTCCGTACGGCGTTGCAATACTGAAACCTACGAACGAATTTTTTTCTGACTTACAGCAATATTTTATTGTATCGAAAACCCCATGCACAGCAAATTTGACATTTGACAGCAAATTTGAATTGACATTCTGAAATTTCTTAATATTTTTATTTTACAATTATTGTTAGTTAGGAATTATTTTGAAGGTTATGTTATTTTAATTTTCCAAAAAACAATTTTTCTTCATGTCAATAAAGAAAATTTGGTTGCGAAAAATAAATCGATATATCACACATTGATTGACAAATATTAGCCCTTTTTATTTTGAAAATAATATATTTTCAACGAAAATCATTCACAATATTTTACAATACCTTATTCACATTCGTAATAAAAATTGTAAATTTCATGAGTGCACTGAAAAACTTGGTTATAATTTCACAAAGAAGAATCATCGACTATCCAAAATGATTGCAATTTGTCGAATAAAATTGAAAACAATCGCGACTATATATTTCTTTCCATTCATTGTATCTGTTAAACTCTGGAAGTGGACGACAATTTCATAGCAAACGTGATGTAGTGCGCCGCGAGGTACTCTGCGGCGGGATCATTTGAAATTAAAAAAAAATACTCACCTGTTTAAAAAAAAAATTAATGTATTTTACCTTAAATATTGGAGAACTGCAATTTAATTTTTTCAAATATCTTTAAAATTTTTTCGAAACAAAAAAAATTCAAAATTTACCTCGAATTTTTCCAAACACCCGTCTATTTTTTTTGTGCCCTGCGGGCGCAAAGACTCATGTTGGTGGACTCCCCCCCGGAAAAAGTCGTGACGGGACATTTTTTAAGGTACCGACAGGGGTACATGTCGCGCACGCCGTATTAAAGTATCAGAATCGAATCTTTTAATATAACGACCGTTGAAGAGTCATCGCAGTCCCGAAGGTATATTTTTCGGGGAATTTGGGGGTTGGAGCCCACCAACAAGAGAAATCTTCTATTAAAAAAAAACTGAAGCCCCTACTATGGTTTATAATTGGAAGACAATGGATTTTTTATACGGTTAAAATATCTTTACAAATAATGATTCGTAGAGAATTTCGTTTACGATTCTTGTGTCGTGGCAATAAAAAATGTAATACTTTTTTTCGGCTGAATTGAACAGATCCGTCCCCCTTAAACTGATTTTGCTGCTTGATGTAAACGAACCAGTGAACCAGTAAAAACGACAAAAGTGCAATCGTTGCTCGTCTGACCGCTGATACCAATTGAAAATTGAGGGGAACTAGCTAATAACTGATAATCGGTGCCACTTTGAGTTGAGTGCACAACTTGAACTCTCCGTTACAAATATAACCCATCTTTAGCGTGAAACCTTACCTTTATGACTCGGTCTACGTAATAGAACGATGCGACTTCAGGAATGAGACCCATATCCGATAAACGGAACTATAATTTTCGCAAGTGCATCATTTTTAAGTGTTCGCTGTGTCCGACAAAAACAATGAGTCATCAAAATTGAGAGGCATGTCGAGTGACAATTTCGAAAAAAAACCATTACTTCCGCTCATCACTATGATCACTGATAGCTGTTCAATTTCTCTCAAATTCCATCCTAATTATTTAATTACAATCCAATTATTAAAAATTATTCTGATTATATAAAATACCATTCAATTACAATAAGATGATAAGTTCAATTAATTCGGATTCACGAAATGGCCTCAAGGTAACGGCGTCGTCGATGATGGTTATTCATTTTCGAATAACATTCCAAAAGGTATTGGAAAACACTTTTGTCAATTTCGCTTAGATTCTGATGATGCCTTAACGATCTTTAAGAACATCGACCATTTTATAATTGCAGTGCTGCCATAAACGTCTATTAAGGAAACTTACAGTGTATTGTCGCAGAAAGATGTATTCATATTTACAAACCAATTTAAAGCTAATTTCTGCAGCAAAGGTACTCCGTAAGCTATTTTGGAAAGTCCGGTTCCCCCTTATCTGTTCAAAATGGCAAAGGTTTTTAACACGACTTACTTGCGGTAAATAAGTTTCTCTGGGTAATACGGTACGATGTTATGCATCGACATTCGCTCAGTCGTCGCGGGTATGCGTTGAGAGAAGCAGGAGTCTCCCGGCAAAGCAGAAAATATACACAAAAATATGGAACGAAGAATATTCTTCTTGTGTTTAGTTTTAGCGTCAACGTGTTACGCTAGGCCCAGATTCAGGAGACAGGTAATTACCGTAATACTTTCTTTATTGAATAATGGTCCTGTACACATGAGCATTCCTTTTTAGGTTGATCCTGACGCATCAATTGCGGGTTTACAGCGAATCGATGACGGAGGTTCTTCCCAGAACGGAGAAGACAACACTTCGGTAGATTCAAACCAGGAAAACGATGGGCGTTCGATGAATTCTGACAACAATGATAACAATCTTACAGCAACGAATGACGAATCATCAGAACCGGCAAACAGTGGACAAAACTCATTGACCGAAAATTCTTCGAGTGCTAGTGGATCAACGGAGGATTCTCAGCCGGTTAATGATGGAGATTCTGCACAGAACGATGGAGACGATAGTCCTATGAATTCGAACCAGGAAAACGAAGGAGATCCGATGAATTCTGACACAGTCAGCGATGAGTATGGTCATATGGCGATGGAAGACAACTCTTCAATAACGGCAGGCAGTGGGCAAAATTCACCGACCAAAAACTCTTCGAATGCCAACTCGGACTCTGATAGTAACAGCAGTGAGGAGACATCATCGGTCGAAGCTTCTATAAATGTTGCTTCTGCCTCTAACTCTGATTCTGATTCTGATTCTGATTCTGATTCTGATTCTGATTCTGATTCTGATTCTGATTCTGATTCTGATTCTGATTCTGATTCTGATTCTGATTCTGATTCTCATTCGGATTCTGATTCTGATTCTGATTCTGATTCTGATTCTGATTCTGATTCTGATTCTGATTCTGATTCTGATTCTGATTCTGACTCAGATAGTGATGCGGACTCGTCGAGCGATGATTCATCGGGAAGTAATACTGGGTCAAACCAGAACGTTTCATCAGGAGAGGACTCGCGATCGACAGCAGACTGTCAGCCTCATCCAGCATTCTCCCGTGCAACTGTACCCGCGTTTGATCCTACACTCTATCGTGTTACCGGCTGCCCCGTAACATATGACAATAGCAAACCTCAATACTCGATCTACGCCAGTGCCTTGTCCTTATTAGACTCTATCGTGCAGGGTGCAATTCGCATTGTGATCAGGTAATGTATTTTTAAATTACGGTAAAGCGACGATTATCCGAACTATCTTGGACAAGGGACAGCAGCATTCTACCACAGCCCACTGTGCTTCGAACAACATCCAGGCTGATTTTTATTCCACTCATTATTTCAGTCATCGATATAATCATTTTCGTCATGAAGAACGGATGTGATTTAATTGTCAGTTAAAATTTGATGCCCGAATCGTCCGCATCCTCGTTTGGAATTTTTCCGTGTCAACGTTGTCACAATTTGAGAAACTCTAAATGGTGTTGAAGAGTCCAATGAAACAATTCATGCCACCCTACTCGGATTTGGAAATTTCTACTCGAATCTCATCCATAATTTGTTCTCCGCGTGGCTATAGTTCATTTCGGGCATTCGTCAGATGTTCCTCCGTAGGTCCATGCATCAGCTATCATATAACAGCAACAGTTCAAATTTAATGATATCACAGCGCAAAAATACCGTCATTGATTTCTTCTTCCGTTTATAGCTTACTTCCTGATACTTGCTCGATTTCTATATTTTTATTTCTTTATCGCTTATTTGCTTCCACCGCTCATTATCTTCAGTTCTTTTCATTCCCGATAGTTTCTGTTATGTGTCATCATTATACTATACATATTTTATGTGCGTTTTAAATGCTTTATCTAATCTTGTTACCCGCTGTACTCGTTTTATGTGCTACTGTCCGAAAGCAGCAACACTTTACTTGTTTTATGTTGCGCCTTGCGTCATTCTTTCATCTTCTTCTCAAAAACGTTTATGTACCAACCACAAAATAATTTTGTGTCCAACCAAATACTCTACTTAGATCTAATAAGTCACAGATAAGCCCTGCATTTTCGAAACCTGCGGCTTCTTCGACTTTTCTATGAACAACAACGGCAATCCATCATAGCTATGACCCATTCTTTTGGTACTTTGAATCCTGGTACTCCGGTTTCACATTGCGATGAAAGTGTTTTTTGGACAATGATCTCCAATCAAGCCCAATTTCGTCGTACATGTCGTCTGTAGAAAAAGACTCTTCGTCCGCGACGGAAACGTATGTCTCCTTAAACTTTTGATCAGCCTCCGAATCTGCTAAATGCTTCACTTTGGATCTTCAGTTGCATTCCGTGATGAGTTTTGATCTTTTTAATTCCCGACTGGCCGCTAGTTTGGAATTTAGAATTGACTTTCAAATCAGATGTCCCGCCTAATTTATTGATTGGAAGTGGTAGTTGACTGTGTGCTGAACTCATTAGGAAAATTAATTAAGAAATACATAGTTTAGTCCGATGTCAGTGCCCATTGTTTATCGGCTATGAAGTCGAGTAAAGACTGCCAAAGGAAGACATTATAAAAATGAGATGAGATGAGAGAGCAAAGGGAAATGTACAAATCTGAGCTCACTACGTCGTGTAACAATATATCGTCATAAGCCTTCGCATAATCGACGTTTTACAATATTACAAACGAGAGTAATAACGCTGTAAGATGTAACGTTGTGCTTTCATAATTTGCTAGTAAAATTCAGAAAACCATGAAACCATAACGTATTTTCGTTGTTTCAGATTATCTCCTCTTGGCGTGCTTGGTATCGCCTAATTTATAACATCCTGGAAGAATTTTATAGTACAAAAACTTTATATTGACTAGGGATTTAATACTTGGACAAAACAAACCGACACACAACCCAGAATAGAACACAGGAGAAAATAAACATGGCGTGTCAATACTGAAAAATAATCAAATCATAATTTATTTTAAGCAGAATTGTAGAACTTGATGTCGTTGTACTTCAATAAACCTTGCAAAGACCGTTCTCGACAGAGGTGCCGTTTGGATTTTTGAAATTCCATTACTAATTCATTTTCAACAAGTAAGTCTTAAAGCGAATTTCTATTCAACATCTTCGAGTGAAAAACATAAATATTTGAGTACACGTAGAGAAGGATCTGATACAATTTACCATGTATTTAGTAAATAATACCGTACGTTTCTGGTAGTTTGGAGCCATTCACACCATCAGTCGAAAAGTACAAAAAGTATGCAAATTTCTGACATAAAATATGGTAATAATGTCCATAAATGTGGTATAAAAAAGCTCATAATATCGAGCATCTTCGCAATAGATGGCGCTGCAGTCGACTTCTACCAGGTGACATTCATTTCCAGCAGATGCTTCTCACCGTGTATGGCACAAAGATAAATCTTGTTACGTCCAGATCAGCATTTCTTCGATAATTATGATCAAGGAAGAAATTTCAATTTACACTTTTTCTACCATCGCTTTCTACCATCCCTTTTCAAGTCTAACCTTTCGAAAAGTTACTCAGGATAGGGCTCAGAGTGCGTGGCATTGACTATTAAAATCCCCGAACGAAAAGAAATAATCTCGCATAAGAAGTGTCACTGAATTATAGTGCGGTAGTAGTAGCTCCGATAAGACTCCGTACGCTCGATGCGTTCGGGAGTGTAATTCTATGCGATCAGCGCTCGCGGCTATCGCGGACCCGGTACACTCTTTACTACCTTGACACCGGTTACCAAAGGCCGAAGATCTCTCTCGTCAATATCACACTTTAATGTAAAGAAGGCCTACCCTTTCGTATTTAATAAATTATCGCGATGGAAATTTATTTGATTACGTTGAATAATCCGATAAAGCATAAAATAAATTTTATGATAAATTGTGATTATTATGTTATTTATATTAACTTACATTTGTGACTGACGAATGAGATTAAACATGAGATGAGATAATGATTTATTTCTGTTGAGACCAGAAGATGTAATTAAAGATGATCAGGTCAAACGATCAATTTTATTTGGCAAATTGGAATTATTTTGGATATTCGATGATTCTTCTTGTGATTGAAATTTTCGTGAAATTTACAATTTGTATCACGAATGCGAATAAAGTATTGTAAAATATTGCGAATGATTTTCGTTGAAAATATATTATTTTCGAAATAAAAATGGCTAATATTTGTCGATCGATGTGTGATATTTCGTGTTTTATTTTCCGCAACCAAAGTTTTTTTTTTTGACATGATGAAAAATTATTTTTTGGAAAATGTAAATAACAAAACCTTCAAAATAATTTCTAACTAAAAATAATTGTAAAATAAAAATATTAAGAAATGTTTTCAAATTTGCACGTGCATAGTGCTTTCGATAGAAATAAAATAATGCTGCGGATAAGAAAAAATTTGATTCGTAGGCTTCATAATTGGAGCGCCGTAAAGACATTTGACGGAACAAAAATTGAATTTTTATTTTGGAAAAACTTCGCAGTAGTTTTAAAATGTTTATTCACAATAGTCATGATCACCGTATTAAAAATCACAGTAGTAAAAAGTTGGTTCGTCACGATATATCGCAAATTATCGAAAGTTCGATATATGTATTGTTGTCGGTTTATTCGTGCTGTGATTGGTCGAGATTTGACGGGAGGTTTCGGCCGCGCGCAGCGCGGCCGTAACCTCCTAGTCACAGTAGTAAAAAGTTGGTTCGTCACGATATATCGCAAATTATCGAAAGTTCGATATATGTATTGTTGTCGGTTTATTCGTGCTGTGATTGGTCGAGATTTGACGGGAGGTTTCGGCCGCGCGCAGCGCGGCCGTAACCTCCTAGTCACAGTAGTAAAAAGTTGGTTCGTCACGATATATCGCAAATTATCGAAAGTTCGATATATGTATTGTTGTCGGTTTATTCGTCCTGTGATTGGTCGAGATTTGACGGGAGGTTTCGGCCGCGCGCAGCGCGGCCGTAACCTCCTAGTCACAGTAGTAAAAAGTTGGTTCGTCACGATATATCGCAAATTATCGAAAGTTCGATATATGTATTGTTGTCGGTTTATTCGTGCTGTGATTGGTCGAGATTTGACTGGAGGTTTCGGCCGCGCGCAGCGCGGCCGTAACCTCCTAGTCCACCCCTAAAGAGTTGGTGGCGATATTTAATCGAATCGTATCGAAAGTATCGAAATGCGAGTTTTATATTGTTGTCGGTTTATTCGTGCCGTGATTGGTCGACGAGATTTGATAGTGTGATAAAACACTCCTGAGAAGATGAGCGAAGATAACAAAGTTACAGCGCCTTACGGACGTCCGTGAGGATAAATACATATACGTGATAAATACATATATACGGATATACGCGACCGAAACTAAGCCCACCAGATGGCCGAAACTTCGACATGAGCGTTGAAATGTGACCGAAATCCCGGCATCAGAGTCGGATTATTAAAATGATAATTTACATACTTTATCCTCATCATTTTTCTTAAATAATGAGTGCATCATATTCAGAATGCTTCAATAAGCTTATTACAACAGTTTGTTTTCGAACATACAATGGAATCCGCTTATAAATAGTAGAGAACCGGGGTCTCACTCTAAAGATGACCGAAACTGGGCCGTTTACCTTGCAGCGAAAAAGCTATTTTTAGTGAATGGCAAGCTAAAAAAAATATTTCCAGGCATCGGAGGGGTTCGAAAATCACTACCCATGATGTTAGATGTCTACTGAACTCAACGCTGTAAAATTTGATTTTTCGGTTCATGCGCTGCGACATATCGCCAACGTACAGACATTTGAAGAGGACGTATGGTCATTTTAATAGGCACTCTGCCTATTTTTGAGTGAGTGCCTAAAAAAGCAAATTCTAAACGCGATAATAACAGTTCTCATTAATTAAACAGTATTGAGAATCTTGGCATGTTCGGTAGTCGTTAAAGTCTCGTTTGCTATCGCAGCTAATTATTTTACAGTACAGTACAATCCCTGTTTTCTTAACTCGACGGGTCCAGACACTTTTGCTATTCTATAATTCCCCTATAGTTCCTGCTCCCGATTACTTGCTGCGAGTAGGGGCACCGAGGGCGATACGCGCCTGTAGATACAGAGTCACGGCTTGCCGCTGCACGTGCGCAGTGTGCATTCTTACATTCGCAGTGGGGAACGGCTTGTGAACGGACAATGGAAGAAATTCAGTTCATCAAAACCAAATAAGCAGGCGGGTGACTTATGCAAATTTACGAAAACAGAGGTCCCACTGTAGTTGCGTGACATTTTCAATATCACCCGTATAAACGACGCAACAATCTATGCAAATCTCAATGCAATAGCATAGCTTCAAATGCGAAAGAAATGCTTGATCTGCGAATAGCCACTGTATATTTAAATTCGCAAGATAACATCATACCCTTTTCTTGTACAGAACCTGAACGCGGAAATAATTTTGAATACGGAAATACATTGGAAGAAGAAGGTTAAATTATCGCCAACAAACTTGACATTAACAGAATAAAATATGTTTCTAGAGCCTAGAGTAGGGTAACTGGATCGGACCAACGATCAGCTCTCGGATGATAAGTCCGGGCAAATATTGGCTCCGCTATCGATAACGAAGATGGGTCGATAATTGGTTTCATATATATATATAAGCTTGCTATTTGACACAGACGACGAGTTGTTTGTAATTTAATTCGCGTTATGAAAAAAAAAATGCCGCCAGGCCCGTCGCGGATAAAACTTTTCGCCCCGAGCAAAAATTACTTTAATTTCCGGAATAATAGTAATAACAATAAATCACGAATATTTTTCGATAAAACTTTTCCTCGAGGGCAGAAGGCAGAAAACGCGTGACGTGAAATTTGCCGCTTTGCCAAGATATATATACCGTTGACAAAGAATCTATTGACGGGGATCAAAATGCAACGCGATATTATACGGATGAGGAAGAGAGAAAATTCTAAAAGGACTTAATAATTACAGTGAGGGAGAGAAAGGGCAAGAGGATAAAGTGGCAGAGGGAATGAAAGGAAATGAGAGCCCTCCGATAATGAACGACTTCGGAAAAGTTTTAATTGCTCGGAGCAGCGATCTCTTCTGCAGGCGGCGCTGGGGATGGGGATGGTGGGGTAGTTGTGCAGCGGTGGTTACCGTAGCGGCCGCTCGATGCTAACTTCTCGTTACTTTGTGGTTGCTTGTCTCGAAGTCAGAAAACCCAGCGGTAATTTCTTTACCTTTGAGTTGACTTGGAGCCGATCAGACTTTACTAGCTTTCCTGGTACAAGCTTTTGCCTTGTGCGCCGAGGTGTACGTCCAATAAATACCATGAAGATTAACAAAGGCAATTTATTGCTGAAAGTATTCGCCGATGAAGAAGTTCTTGGCAGGTTGAAACTTCGAGCCTCCAGTAACTTCACGACACCCCACCTAAATGCCATACTTTTCACAGGTTTTCAAATACATGAGTTTTCGTTTTACGGAATTTTATCTGAAGAGCTTTTATTTCTTGTACCTCGAAGTTTTTCCAGAAAAACAGGAAAAAATGAGTTATAAGAAAAGAAAAATGTGTTAACGCCTTGGCGAGCGATATCGTTGGGCAACAGAGACCGCGCGCAAAGAAGTAGAAGCGATTGTGCCGAGTTGGATGGCGTCTCTATCAAATTCTTCGGTTCAAACCCCGAAGAGTGCATTGTCGGGGTTAAGCTTCCAAAATTCGATAGAACGCCACACTGATTTATGACTTGTGGCGGATAAAGTGTGGATTTCTCTCGACCCCGGGTTAAAGGTATCTCGTCTCTCTTCTTGACACCGGGCCGCAAAGGCATCTGTTGGCACGAACAAACGACGGAAGAACAACAAGCGAGATCGGCACAACGGTCGCCGGCTATGAGTGAAAACTTTATGAACACTCCCCTCCGCAGTTTCTTTGGGAATGCTGACTCACTCGCTAATACCTTGGGGATTGATAGGCTTTGTTGATTTACAGGCATGCCATAGTTTCGAGACTCTGTAGTCATCCATGTATAAGCGTTTTTTCTAAAGCTCCGATTTGTTTGAACTGTCTTGAGGAGGTGTTCCATGACTACACTGTAAGACCACAAGATTTTACGCCTGTCTCTGTCACTCCAGAGGTTTAGAGTAAATGAATATTATTTAGCTTATTCACAGTGAAATGAGTACAACAAGGTGTAGGCAACATGTTTGTCTAAATAAAAAAATATTTTAATTCCTGACCACCCAAAATGGTATATATTTTCAATAAATAAATGTCTTGTGTGATGAGAGAGGTGAGCGGATCGAAGGAGTTGTTGAGAGAGAAATAATTGTTGCAACGCAGGCGTAACAATAAAATTTAGAACGTATTTATTAATATTCAACGAATGACAAACGGATTAATTGTAAAAGAGTCTCTGCGAGAGAGGGAGTGGTAGTCGGACAGTCGGTGTCGACTCGTCGCGATCTCGTTGCTGACTACTTGCCTCGCGGTACCGAAAGGATTCCCTGAGTCACCGATACGATTCTAAACGACAAAGTCACCGCGTGCCAACGCTCCGAGAACAATATCCCGATCGAAGAGTGTATGACAAATGCGAGATGATATCGCCCCGCGCTAACGCCTCGAGAGCAACGGACCCGACCGCGATATACAGGTAGAGCGCGAATGCTCCGATGTGCACCTCGAAAGAATAACAATTCGACCAAAACACGAGAAAACGCTAGATATTCTCGCCGCGAGTTGGCGACCCGAGAGCGATGAACTTAAGCGAAATACAAGGCTAATGAGAGGTGCCTTCGACGGACATTGACACCTCGAGAGCGATGACTCGATCAGAATATAGAAAAACAAATCCTTTAAATTTCACGCGAGGAGCCGACGCGATTCCGAACAAAATGAGATATATTTGAGAAAATAGACCTAAAAAGTATGATACAATGTTTAATATAGTCAAACTGACATAATAGGTAATTTCAATCGTAGTTAATCATTTACTGTTCTCACTATACGGTTCGACTTATCATGAATGGTCTTCCAAGATTAAAACTGCGTTTCCAATCACATCCAACTTTTTTCCATTTAGAAAAATCATACGAAGTCCTACTCGCGAGGTCTTCAACGTATTTAAATAGTAGATATACACTATCATTGCATTAAATTGGGAGCTGTTATTCGCCTGGAGTTTTTTTTGCTATTTTTCTGCTTTCTATGCTTCCTCGAAAATCTTCCCTCCGTTCTCAGCACCTTGAGCTCTTTTTTTTTCCAATCACATTTAGCGAGAATCTCGAGACCCGTCACGCAGCCAATATTCCCTTTCGCGGTCATTGGTATTCCGCGTACGCTTTCGCATCCGAATACCACCGCGATATTCCCTCTCAGTGCCAGCTGCCACACTGCAGCATTTCCTGAATGATCTCTTCCCTTCTTTCTCAATGTAGTTCAACGCCTACAGACTTCCCTCACCCTCACGCTTCATCGTTATGGGAAAACTTCGCCGGGTTGGTGTTTTACTTACTAGGGGTAGAAGCGAGGCTGCTGTGGAAAAAAAAATTCAATACCCTGATATCCAGACATATCAGTATCGCGGCGGTCTTCGCTATCTCATTTCGTTGCGAAATTTATAACATACCCCACTACAGGTCTCTCTTCTATTTCCTCACCCTTTTCAATGGTATCCCTTTCTGCCACACTTTACAAAATCCCCCATTCTTTTTTATCGTTCTTTCTTATTTTGCCGAAGCGAAGAAGCATTGTAATATCCAAATTGTCGTTCGTGATGTTGGACCGATAAACGCAGCAATAATAATTATTAGTATCTGTATCCTATTATTATCTTATCGGGCGAGACATGCTATGTATAATTATAATGCGTATTCTGCAATATTAATAACTATTGTAATCACTATTATAATTAGTCTAATATAGATATAATAGTATCCTATGCTATGCATGCTGTTTTAACTTAACCATCGATGTTTGCTCCGATAAGTGCCCGAAGATAAGACCCCCTTTTTTCATTAACTCTTGATATTCAAGATCATGATGTACCGAGGCCGCAGATTTCGCTGCTACCTGAACTTCAAACAATTAAAATATTAACAACTAATGAAAAAAAATCTGAAGAAAATTCGTAGATAAACTTCACAGTGTATTTTATTTGTTATTACATAAAAAAAAACATTACGAATAAGGTGGATGTCCCAGTCATCGTCAGTGAATCAGTAATCGTCAATCTTCTGCCTTGAATATAGATTTTGCTAGTCAAAAGACACATTGTCGATTACTGGTACACTGGCGATAACCGGGACATCGACCTTATTCGCATTCTTGTAGTAATTGAGAGAAGGCCGTAATCCATATCCGGCAGAGTTCCCTTCCCGGTTCGCGAAGGGTTAATATTCGAATGGAAAATGGATTTATATCTCGATTGTGTACCGCAATCTAATTTAAGATCGGCCCATTGGGATTACCGAATGAATTTTCTAGCAGGGAAATGAATTGATACGGAGATAATAGCGGTTTAATGCTTGTTTGCCTCAGGTTGCCCGGACTCGCAGCCGGAATGGATGGAATTGGGTGGAGGAGGTGGTGCGGTTTGCTACGCGCCCTCTCGCCTCGGTAAGCTAGTTCTGCGCGTTACGGGTTTTCCGCGAATCAGCAACGCTCAACGGATTCAAGCAGAATCGAGGCTCGATGCGCATCATCAGGAAAGCCGACATCTTTATCTCGGCTTTCAACATCCGTGGGATCGAGATTTGTGGCGCCGTTGGCTGAAGCAGGTAAGAATATTATCTGTAACCAGTACCAACCGCATCTGTAGCTTTGGTAGAATCCGGCGGAGCTACTATTTCAGTTTGGCCCATAGGTCTTACATGAATCCTTCACCTGCTATACGAATGGCTGCTACCTTACCGCGGCGTCAGACGCGCGCTGAACTGTTAAAGGGTCTGCAAGTCGAGAGGCAAGACATCAAAGCCCGCTTTAGCTCTTCTATACCGTCTTCTATACATGTATATATATGAACAGCAAGAGGTATTCAACATCTCGCCAACCTCTGTACCAAAGTTTCGCGGAATTGGCTGGAATCACAACGGTCAGTGAACACTCCCGCGCGCGTACCATGCCAGCTTTGATGATGGCTGTGAGCGCCCGGGAGGGAAACTACCACCGAGAGTTTCTTGCTTCTTGGAAGCTGGAAGGCGTTCAACCGGAGAATCGGATCTCAAAAGGAAAATAGACCGGTTGAAAATAGCTCCATTCAAATTCCTATAGATATATACGCTAGCGAACACTCGAAAGAGTTTGGGTTTTGGTCTGCGATAAACGATTGGGTTTCAAATTCAAACGCCCGCCACAAAAAATATCTATCGTTATGGGGAGCGTTATGTGTTTTCTTTTCGTTCGCGGATGATTTGGCTGACGATGTTGCCTTGCCATATGCCCGACTTTCAGCAACCGTAATAACTATGCAAAAATCGTCCGGTAGAAAGAATAAATAGCCCCTTTCATCGCCAATAAGATTTTTAAGTCGGTCATTGGATTTGAGAGAGTTGTTCTATAATCTTCAGGAACTGGCACTAAATTTCGGGATTCTGCGCGATAGAATATGACTGATTGGACTTTCACGAAATCTGTCGATTACGAAAAAGGCGAACTTTTTTCCTCTTACAAAATAGGAAATTCGATGAATTCCAAATTATCATCTCACTCCGTGGCTTTTTTTTCATCCACAAATGCTCCATTCAGTTTTGTTGTAAGCCAAAATCTGATTCCTTTAGCCTTTGCACAAATCGCCGTCGTAACTCCCACAGTCTGCAGAAACGGACGATTAACTGATAAAAGGATGTTGGTTCCTCTAATCACACGAAGTTCCAGAACAGTCGCGCTCTCTTTTCGCTGGCAATTTCTTACTGTGAGCGATGAATCTCACGTCGCGAAGGGAGCAACTCTCATTGTCGGCGACGCCGGGGACGTGACGACGCGTTCGTAACGTCCCACCCCCATCAGTTGGCGATAGAAAAACAAAGACGGACTCCGACCATCGACGGGAGCAGTAGACAGAGCTTGGCAGTAAGACCGACCTTATAGTTCCTCAAGGTAGGGGTCATCGATTTCAGGCAAAAAAACACGCCATTTTTTTATCCGAGAAGAAAAATTCTTATAAAAAATTGCGGGCGATTGTTCGTAAAGGGTGTTCTGATCGTGTAAAAAAATTGCCAAGTCAAAAAAATAGAAATTACCAATAAATAAACGTGAAAAGATGGAATTTGTCTTAGAATTGTTTTATACTGAGCCCCTCCATTTCTTTTTACGCATTCCCAAAACCCTCCTCCCACCTATAAAAACCCGAAGACATCTTCTCAGTTACTAGTAAAGAGAAGGCCGCGGTTAATGGAAACACAAAGTAAATTGAATCGCACGCAGTAGAAAAATGGAAGGTTTCATGTAGCAAGTACAGCATCGTGTACAATTAGAGTCCAAACTACACTATTTTCTTACCATATTGTAATAACAAAATTCCTTCAAGCGCCGTTCCTACGGCCATTTGTTTACACCATATGTTCTGACCTGCTCTAAAATGACCCGTTGTTTATCCATATTTCGATGTTAATATTTTGGAATAATTCATAAAAATGTATAAAATTATCGGTTAGTGGTCATTTTAGTTCCATTTTCTTCCGTTTTTACGAACATGATAGCTAAAAGTGGACCCAAGGTAGCCAAACCCGGTACTTCTATCCTCATAGGGTCTATTTCCCGCAACCTTTGCAATCCATGCGCTGTTAGAGGGATGCCTTGCAAACAAACACACATACACACATACATAATCAACACAGCCACATGACTAAAGGATTGATAATTCCAAAATTAGAATAACTATCTATATAGACAAGCGTATTTGGCTTCATCCCCTACACATTCATCTATATGCTTATGATGTAACATCATAACGTAACATCGTTATTCGAAGGTCGAGTTTATGCAAATGAGGATAAACACATGCAGAAACTGGCACTGCTTGGCCCCAGCATATTAATTAAATTTTAGTAACGATTGCCGGTTATACGATGGAAAGGTTTGAGAGCGTTCGATGTATGTTATATGACCCCATTCGTTCGTATGCTCCTGTCTATCTCCGCAGGAGACTTGGTCGCGTTTTCCTAGTATTTCGACCCCGACCCGGGCATTTCTGTATCGTCATTGAAATTAATTTCATATCGGCTACACGGAAATCGCGAATCGTGTGTGTCTCACGACAAACTAGCCGCGTTATCAATTCAACCGAATGATCGCAATTCTATTTACATACGCGTGAATAACAACCGCCAATCTTTTGTATTCACCGACAGAAAAAAAACCTTTTCCATCATCTTTCAGCGTTCCCTTGAACATAAAAAAAAATGGCAATCTTGACTCGCGCCGAGATCGATGACGCGCGAAAGCATCTTTCGTTTATCAAAGCTCACCGGCGGGTACAAAAAAAAACAAGATGTATGTAGCTGCGAGATGAAAAAGATTGGTTTTCATAAAGGAGGGGGCGGAAAGACGAAACGAGCCGCGGTTAGGGTTGCCGAGGGTTGTGAATGTGATACAGAAGAACGGTAGAGCTTTCGGTCGGTGGCGTGCGTTCAACGGAACGCTTTTTCTCCGAACGATCCAAACCATCCACTGGTAAGGCAGACGGGGCTCCCGACGTTCGCCGTACACACATAAAGCCACCCAGTGCGCGCCTGCGGTGAGCAAACTTTAATATTCAAATGCGGAAGGGAGGGAAAACGGGAGTTTGAAAGAGGGATAAGTCTGAAGAGGTGGAAAACCGTGAAGTCTCCGATGTATACACTTAGGAGTAATCAAGTGGCTCCGGGTATAGCGCGGCACCAAACCCAACGCGTCGAGAGCATCGCGGTGTGCAGAGGACTTTTGGCCCATGCGCAACACCCACCACCAAAACCCTCCCAGTGCAATCGTGCGCCCACGCGCCTTCACCTTCGGCCACAACTATGCCAGAAGCTTTTGCTTTTCCATTCAATGCAAACGACCCGAGGCTCGTATAACCGACTGCTTTTATTTATACACGCTACGGCATATCTATAGAAAGTTTTAAACTCTCTTCCGTACTTGTGCACTATACGTAGGTATCATAGCCAGACTCAGAAGCTCCAACGGGGCATTCGTGTTTTTCTTTTCTTTTTTCACTCTCTCTCTCTCTCTCTTTCTTGCCGATTCGAGGGAACTCCGCTGCTCGAGGCTCTGGATAAGGATATTTTCCTTGCAGCAGTTAGAATACCTAGCATTCTCGTCTACTATCTACCGCTGCAGTTTTATACTCTGTCTATTCTATGGGTATATATATGTTTGTGCATTCCACTACAGCCCCCCGGAGGTAGACGGATTCATGTTCCGAGTTTACGAGACAAGCATCGCTGATACTCCGTACCTAGTTTGGCCAGGAAAGCTTGTCGTTTGCCTCAGTACTGCGCAAAGCGATCGTTTGATGCTATTTTAAAAAAATCTCCGCGTGCCATCTTTCCGCGAGAGATTTTCTTCTGATTATGTGGGAACAGAGTTAACCCTAAAACACCGTACTGAATCTCGCACCTGCTTAAAGTCACATAGGGTCAACCCGATAGTCAATTACTCCTTAAGTTCTGTTAAATAACAAAGCATATATTCGTAAACAAACTTATTACGTAAGTAAGTAGTACACAGGTCTAAGCGAATTTTATTGCATGAACTGAAATGTTCGTTTCGTACAATATGGGGCATAGTACGTAAGCGACATGTAAAAAAAATAGAGAGGCATGTCAAAATAGCCAATGAATGACTGTGTACGCCGGTAAATTGTTACGTACGCCAATTAATGTCGGAATCAACAGTAGTGAATAGCCGCGTTAAATCTGATATTCCGGTTTATTTGACTAGTATGACGCTTTTATTAATCATTGATTCATAATTAGATTATACCAGTTCAATAATCTGCAACATTAATTATACCTCTACATAGGGATAGAGTGAATGGTCATTTACGGAAATTTGCCGTTAAAGTCGTCTTCTAGTGACTCATTTGGATCGAACGGCTTTCGATAGACGAAAAACACAGGAATTTGAGGTTACGAAGAGTTTTTGGGTTCATTTAATTTTAGGAATGTAGTGGTGAACAATCTTATTCTTCCGCCCACACCGCATAAAATAATGTATTATATTATGTATTTATATTTTCGCGCCGTTATTGACTGATATCCGGTCATTCTTTGGTGAATCCACCCCACTAGTAAGATGAGAATACGGATTCCTAGTATGTGTTTCTGGAAACCGTTTTTTCGAAACCATTTCTCGAGTTTTTGTCTTTTATAGTCGTTCTTTCGCGATAGTTTTGCAATCTGCTACACAAATTTATCTCACGCAATTTATTTGATTGGGATAAAGGTGTGAATAAGACTTGTAAATATAATTTTTTTCAAGACATAACCCTTCAAAACTTAAAAATTTTTTCTTCAATTTCAGCAGTTTCTGTGCCAGAAATATTCATTTTGCGTTGCCGAAAAGTAGCCTCTAGAGATTCATCGAATTTATAGCATCGGCTGAATCTGACTCAACAAGGGTTAAAGCATTCAAGATTTTTTTTTAACAGGTTGGTGGTTCGACTCTATATGTTATGGCTCCAGAGTTAAATAGATCAAGAATATAGATCTTTTTTTTATTTATTATTTGTTTAAAGTGCAGAAACTTTGAGACGAGTTTATATGCACTGCCTATTACATCAGCTTGCGTCTATTATAATAATACATATTCAGTACTGTATTAGATTTTTAATTTACATTTGATGAGAAATTTGTGTATAATACTAATTGCAGTAAAATCGGTTGCCGTTACAAATTGGGCAGAGATGTACGGTGCTTGGTATCGTCGCGATTTTACTTTCCTAATTTCCAAAACGTTGTTGAATTTTTCTTCGGCTTTAAAATGGGATCTGAAAAGTATGTACGGGACACAGTACTCGCAGTCGTTATACTGAGTAGTATTTAATAATATAGATTCCGGATCAATAGATCGAGGTGAGTCTAATGTATGCGTGTTATCGCGTCATGTAAACGCCCGACTTCCGCGTGTTATCTACAAACGCGCCTTGTCCGTACTACGTGATTTAGCCTGTCAGAGCTTTCTTCCTCTCTGAGCCGCCGAACGGAGCAGTCGCTATTGTAACTGCTCCGCCCGTTAATAAACTCCACGGCGATTAATTGAAACTACAGTGTATTTATTCGTACACGATACTACAGTGAGACCATTAAATCGATGCGTTAAAAAATTGGGTTTGGCTAAGATTTAGCTTGTAATTTTATTTCGGAAAATTAGGACTTAAGCACAAAAGCTGCAACGTTGACGACGAAACGATACACAAATTGTCCTGCGATCACGGAGACGGATAAGCGCGTTTGCTAAATATTCATCATCGCCTAGGGGAAGTAAAATAGGAATGTGCGTACAATGTGCCAAATCGAATATGCGTTCATTCATTCGTTCTGAATAATTCAGTGTTCGCGTAGAAAGCACGAAGCGATTCCGGAAAATCCGTGTTCGAGGATCCACTGCAGTTGAACGTATTATATGCTTTATATCATAGTTTTTTTTCTATTACGATATTTGAATGCGCGTGACTATTTATTTCCAAACGGATTGAAAGTTCGAACAGCGAATAACTGCGAGGCAGAAAGGATTATATGAGTGGGTGGGATGAAGAGGTTGATAGTCCGCATTGCTTTCGATTGTCGATTATTTACACCCGCGTTGAAAAACATTATACTGATTCTCTCAATTTTTTAATTTTTTATTTCTTTTATGAACGTAACCCGCAATTTCAACATTCGTGTTGCGATCTTTGTTCCCGTCAATCAAATATCTACCGGTGTAGTGACCCGGAAAATGCCCGTACAGTCGGTTAGTAATGTCCTATCATATTACAGGTAGAATATCGAATGATAAACAAACAAAAAATGTATAAAATAAATTCGCTATTACAATTAGTTTACCTTAATCTCTGAATTTTTTAAAATTACGTATGATTATTTTATCAATTAGTAACGTTTGAAATTTGCATTATCGTACATTTTTATTTAATTATATTAAAAAAAAATTGAAACGAGAGCCAACGAGACTTATTTACTGAGCTACGACCCTGTTGTATTAATCGTGATGAGAATCGCTTCGATTTTATGGCAATGATGTCGCGTATTATCTGTTCGTCGCGGTAGTTTGCATACTGTACATACTACGTAGAGTAATCGATAATTAGGTGAGAAAGCACTTGGATGAATATGACGTTTGATACGGAATGCTTCGGACAAAGCGTCATAGTATGCATGCACAACGTGTGCCAGTGGGAGAGCATACGAACAAAGTGGGATATATATATATCCATGTTTGTATATACATAAACAGCGGCAGCTTTGCTCATAAATCATAGTTTGCCCCGTTACGGCCGTAATATCACTATAATGTTCAATTCGGTCCACACGCGCACCTGCGACTGCAGACTATTTCCTACGGCAACGGTCTCGAATTTTCACACTGTCGCGTTCGAGCAACAAATTACGATCCCGATCACAGTAATCGCCAATGATTGTAGATTAACAAATTCATTTGTCAATATCATCAAAATGTCTATCAATCTCTATTTCGATGAAATTGCCTAAAACTATTTAATAAAGTAGTAATAAAAAAATTGAAAAATTTTGGAAAATTGGCTTTATACTAATGAAAGATCTTTGTACGGCAAACATGTTTACCTTAAATATCCATAAATGTTAGTGTTACATACCAGGAAAAGAATTCGGCACTGAAGGGGCTGGAGCGGGAATCGGACCCGCGCCTCTACGCTTTCCGGGCGATTGCTCTTACCACTAAGCTACCCAGCGCCAGCGCGAATGCAATTTCTAGTCGTCAACATATTCGAACGTGAGGCCTAGACGTAACAATGCGATTTAACCCTTCATGCCAGACACCCTATTTTACACATGGATGCGGCTAATTCGCTTTCTTTTGTCTGTATCTCGGGATCTAATTCACCGATTTCAACGTTTTTTTCTTCTGTTGATACGTTAGACCGCATGAGGAACAAAAATGTGCACATAAGGATATTATATATCTTTGATATATTTTCAACGTCAACAAAAAAATGTATCATAATCATATTTTCTTCATAAAAATATCCAATATATGCGCGATTATCATTTTCTTTTGAATTTGGTATTATAATCAGAAAGAGGTGATACTTGATTTTAATGATAAACATATTTTTTTATAAAATGTTTACTGATTTGTTAATGGCCATTGAGAAAGTTAACAGTACGGGCAATTCGCTTTCTATTAAAATTAAATAATATATTTGTATGACGTAAAGGGGCCTATAGACACGCCTTGACAAGACCCGTAAGCGTTTTATACATATATCGTAACAACCGAGCGAATAAAGAACGCGCGTATCTGGATTTGGGCGGATATTATTAATTACAATAATGGGTCAATATCTTGAAGACGATATGTCAAACTTTATTCCCTCACAAAGTTCAATCAATACTATGTCATGACAATCGATCCTATCGCATGTCTGTTCATTCGTCAATTGTTAAACCGAACTATTCCCGTCCATCTTCGTCATATGGTACGTGTCTATAAATCGTCATCTGCATATTCGTGACAGAGGATACAAATGTATCACTAAAATAAGGAGAAAGAGGAAGATATAAGTTGAAATAGGGAATTTTGAATTTATCTCGATGAAATTTGGCGTAAAGAAAGTTAATTGATATGATGGCAATCTACATAGCCTGAATTTATTGTCGATGTCGTTATAGTATTTGTAGATATCGTGTTTAATCACTGTATGAACGATATTTATCTCAAGTTTGCTTTCAACGCATTTCCGGCGTTACTCGCAGCCTTACCGTAGTCGGCATAAGCTCATCCTTGTAGTAACTTGACGTCGTCAATACTCGGCTCTTTCGCCCGCACTAGAGTTACACTGCGAGACATTTTATAGAGTGAATGACTAAGTTTTTTGTATGATAGAATTTTTAGCGTGGCTCCGAAGTCGAAATGTCCTCAAAAAGCGATATGACTCGGCTGGAAAAAAAAAGTGAAAAAATGCAAAATGTTCTCAAAAAGCTTTAAGTTCCGTCTGAAAAAAAGTGGAAACATGCAAAGTGTCCTCACAAAGCGTTACGACCCTTCTAAAGTCAAATCCCGATCCGAATCTCGAAGTTAAAGCTTTTGAACATATTTTCACATACAATTTTCGTTAGTCCACGCAGATGTACTCACTACTTTTTTTCCCCTCTAAAGCCATCATATCCCTTAAGAGGACATGAAACCCTATGAAGTGCGAGAGAGATAGCGTGATCGGCGCTTACGGCGGAGTGAGGGAGAGGCGCTCGGTAACGTGTTTGACCTCCTCTTATGAGGAGGCCCAGGTGAGGAGGAGGAGGAGGGGGGGAGGTGACGTCCAGAAATGTCACTCGACCTCTGCATACTCTGACTGCGTGTAATCCAGTGTAGAGTTTAAGAGAAGGTGGAATACCAACTTGTTTGACGCATACGGGGATTTACAGCTCGAAGAAGAGTTTTATCGAATGGACTGGTGATACCCGCATTCGATGAAACTCTTCTTTAACTTGTAGGTAACTGCCAGTATGCATGAAAAAAATTGTTTACAGTTTTTGATATCGTTTGAGCTCGGAATGGGTGGGAAGGGGGGGAAGAGGTTTCACCTGTGCTTAACGGTTAATTGCAAACGAGTTGTAAAGTACGGATGGCGGGAAAACTGCCATCTTGAAGATACATCATACATCTTGTCATACACCATACATCATACATCTTAAAGATGAAAACAGAAATATATATCAGTCTCTGTAAACATCAGATCATCTCTATCTTTGAAATCGTTTCTTCGAATTTAATTTTTAATTCCTTGAGGCTATAAAACATCGATGAAATTGTGAAAAAAAAGAAATCATACCAATTCCCCAGTTGGTTACGGCGAGAAAGTCTCGCATTTCTTCGTCCTCACCGGTTTTGTCTTACCGAGGTCATTCGGCGCGAGATAAACTCGCGAGGCAAGAGAGAGTCGCCCCCGCTTCGGAAGACTCCCCGGTGGATTGCTCAGCTTACTGTGAAATTGTTACGGTTACAACGACTGTAGACTGTTCCATCCAGTTGGGAGAGCCGGGTGAAGAAGCAAGCATGTACTTCGTTCGATATATATACGTTGACACAACTGTACCTCTGGTATACGTGTATCTTCCCGCATGTATGGAATACCTGGCGTCTGACCCCAGTAAGGAAGTGCAATTGAGTTAACTACGTTCCTTCAGCGAGTCCCCTACCGCATTCGGTTCTAGTAGCAGTTACACTTTTATTTGAAACTCGACGCCGAGAGCGTTGGCTATTTAAGCCGAGAACGGCATCCCATACGAACTTCCGAATTCGATCATTTTTTTGATCTCAAAAATATCTTTGATGTATCTTAAGATTGTGAAAATTACACGAATGGCTCTTGCGATCGTTACTTCCGGTTAGAATTATATCGATCGGCCGAAAAATTGAATTTTTTTGTTATTCGTCCGAAAAAAGAAATTGCCGCTATATGTAATGAACTGGTACCGTTCAAACCTCTATCTGTGACCGGGTCAAGCATTTCTCTCGATCGTCGCGCAAACTGTTGGTAAGTTCATGAGCAACCAAGGTTAATACTCACTGAAAATCGAACATCAAATAGCGATAGACGCTACTTCTGGCACCATAGAGATGCAGTTGCAGTTTTAATGTGAGAAACCCATCGTCCGAACTTTACCGCCGCTGTACATCGGGTTCACACAGCGAACGAGCGCGCTGGTATTAACTTTTTAAAGATATAATTAAATACAAAATTTCAGGCCATTGAGACTTTAAACCTTGTAAACTGGCGGGAAAATCTCTGGTTAAAAAAAAAAGGATTAAAACGGGTCCGAACTTTAAACTTCATTAACAAATTTTGAAACTTCATAAAAATTCTGAGTGTTTTTAAGCGAATAAATATTATTATACATCCATTTCATGTTAAAAAATATAGGAGAGTATACGACCAAATAGGAGCGAAGAAAAAATGGACATGTGGCGCAACTGGAGCGCATTCGTCGTCAAATTTACGAAAAATTACGATCTAATTTGCGAAAACTTTTGAAATCAAAATGCGAATTCAATTTGTATTTTTTATTCATTATATAACAGTTTCAATGACGTGAAATATCTTAATTTTTAAAAAATGGGCTTTTCCCATTATTTAAAATCTTAACACAACGTTTTTTTAATTTCGTTTTTTCAAAATTTATCTTTATTTTTTTTTTCGTTTGCCCCCTTCTCTCTTACTGGCAAATAAAATCATTTTATAAAACCTTGAATGTTATCCACCTGTTATCCGCTGAATGAAAATAATGAAAAAAGAAAAAACAAAACAAAAAAATGATAGTCAAAATGTCCGTCGCTGCGTCAATTGCGATTTTGCCGTAGCCGAGAGAGAAGTGGGCGAGTGCACCGAAGCGTAATCGAGATAAAACTCGATAGGTCGAATCCAGTCAAGTGCCGAGCGCGAACAATAAATATATCCAGAATTCTCACGAGAGCCAGTTTGCTTTTCGACGTACAAGGCTGATAAAAACTACGGGATAAAAAAAAATACATTTCCAAAATGCCAATCCAACACACACTCGCTAAATGAACAAAATACGCTTCGGGGTACGGCGGAGTATATTGGGTTGGGTTTAATTTCGGGGAAAACATCGATGTCGCGGTGTGCTAATTCCATACTGAAATTCAGGGATGCATTGACAGCCCGAACGTTTAAAGCTCGCTATCCTCTCTCGCTTCCGACGGTGCGCTGGCCGAGCGTGTGGTTCGATCTCTCGGTACGAATTATTCCGGACTATACTTGGCACAAAAGGTATTTAAGCGCAAAGCTCTGGAACGGATGTTCGATGGGGCGGTGGCCGGGGACAGGGGTATTCCGCTAAGCCAGTAGAGTCACCTGGCAAATGGGAAAAACGAGGGATCACGCGAAAATAGAGGTGTCCAAAGAGTGAATTTAGAGCAAGAGTTTCGAGGGGGAGGGTATCACGAACAGAAGTGTAGATCCAATTTACTAGGACCGGCACGCGAAGGAATTCGAACGAACCAAATGAAGCATCTAATTCCAACTTTTCAATCGCCCAACTTATTTTTCCTAAAAACTACATTTCGAAAAATTTGATGTGAGTTAATTGTCACACATAAATATGAAATTCATAATATTTTGTTATGATATTTATAAGACCTACGAGAAATAGATATATGGCGGAGGATCCGTCAGCATTCTAGAGAATTGAAGGCACAGTTAAAAAAAAAAATCTTGAAGTTTTTATTTTTGTTAATAGGTACATATTTTCAATATCTGACTTAATCAACTGTTGGATTATGTATTAGACACCTAGAAAAGTATCCGCAATAAAAAAAATGTTGAAAGCTCAGAATACTTTGAAAACCTAACCAAGACTTCGAAGGCTCAGCGCGCAGACAGTGGGTTATTAATAATGAATAATAATTAGGTAATTATTTGATTTATTATTGATTTATTGTATAATGGAAATGATTATTATTGTTATTTGTTAGACGTAACATTATTAATACTTATTTTTTAATATTTCCATTAACACGTAAAAAGTACGTAAAGACTGATGAAGTTTATAAAATGATCATTTCATTCATTAAATCGAAAAAATCATCAGCCCTGATAAACAAAATTAATTCTGGTCTACACTAAAATTATATGCACCGCATTTAATCCGCGCTGATTTTTTTGAACATATCTCTTTCATCTCTCGCACTCGCAAATCTTTGTATGAATAGCGCAAAAATATTCGAATCTCAAATAAATTTAAAGAAAAAACCGGCCGTAGCTCGGGATTTCATATAATGAGGCAACAGTTACGGAATTGCGCCTCTGGGCTCAAGATCGCTTGAAGAATCCATAACGATCCAGAGTCAAGAGTAGAACGGCCCGGAGAAGGGAAAAGTTCTCCGACTAGACGCAAATGCTATTGAGCTTTCCGCTGTGGCATTTGGATGGTCGGCTTCACTAGGGAATCAAAGAGCTAACTAATTGTGAGAACTCAGCTGATCTTCTCCTTTGTCGAGCTATGAAACGCGAGCCTTACTCAACCCCCCCCCCCCTACTTCGCATATATTACACGTAGTTACCGTTCTCGGAAAAGCTCTATCCACGTCCGAGGTTAATTAAAACTCAAATTTCATACCGCGGGCGTAATTACAATTAAAAAAAATTGTAGTCGCCGTACTGAACGTCTAAGTAAATTAGGGGATTCCAAGTTATTCTGTTTTTTGTTTACGCGCTCTTTCGTTTGGAATGTGATTGTAACTCTAAACAAACATATTTTTGTACCTCTTTAACGCCACGCGGGTCTGAGAAACCCGATGTCTTCATCGCTGCGAATTTTGTTGCTGTATTTGCAAAAATTCAATATTTTTAAATTAAATCGTAGGTAATTCGAGATGCCAGAGTGTGAGGAACATGTTTGTTGGTGGTGTAATATCGATATTGTAAATATTGTAGAAGTTATAGAAGGTTATCTGAAACCACGCATTTTTTTAATTCAAGAATTTTTGCTTTCTCAAGAAGCTTTGTTTTCATGACATTTTTTTTTTTTTTAGATTTTCATGTAAACGTATTCAGAATATTCCAAAACGTCGAAAAATGACATTTAGAAAAAATGTCTGTCCGTATGTGTGTGTGTTATGTGTGTGGGTGCTCATCATTCGACATCATATATTGAGAACGGCTTCAGATACCAAGCTGACATTTACACCACATGTTGATTGATCAAGTCTTCTTCTTTGTTGACTTTTTTGAAAAAATGGTGATGGCACATTTTTTTTTAGATATCGGGCTAAAATTTGCTACAAAGTTGGACTATTATAAAACAATGCCCAGTATTGAATTTGGGAAAAATCTGTGCAGTCTTTTTGTTTTTACCAAAAATTGAATTTTTCAAAAATGTGCGTGCGCACTCTAACTTCCGAATATTTACGTAAAAACTAACAATTACAGTAACTAATCACAAAACAACGCTTCTTGAGGAAGCCAAAAACGATTCATTTTTATCGGCATTTTTTCTGTTTGTTTTCATATCACTTGTGTGTAATGTATACTCTCACTACGCTTATTATGCAGAGTTATCTTTCGTCATAAATTCTATCTCGAGTTCGTATCTAATTATCGATTTTTTAACTGCAATCTCAAGCATAAATGTTGTTCCTTGATTAAGGGGCGTTTGGCCATTTTCGGTCAAGTAGTGTTTTTTTTTATTATTTTAAATTACTCGAGTCCACCAGAGTCACGCGTGTTGCTATGGATGGGAACGTTTGTGAAATTTTAGATTACATAACAAAAAAAAAAAGAAAAAAAATTTAAGGGGGGGATTCAAACTTGAATCTATTGCAGCGGAACCTTGAATTCACTGTGTTAACGGCGCTGCCGCGCGTTTATCATTAACGGTACGAAGAGACCTCCATCGGGCACAGTACGAAATACTATGATGACGATGAAACGGCACAATCGAGCCGATGGTAAAGCAGTTTTGGAGAAGTGAGCTACTTTTCCAAAGTTATGTTTGCGGTTTGTTGACTCTTACGATGATATACAAGTCAGTCGGTTTAAAAGTGAACGGATCAGTATAAAAAACAGTTAACGAAATAGTCAAATTTTTTAACGGGTTTCATTAACTTATTTGTTTCAAAGCTCTACGAGTAAAAAAAAAATTGTGCATATAGTGAATGAAAACATATAAAATATTATTAAATCAACAAATTCAACTTAATTGCGATATGCTTTTTTTTTAAGGACAACAATATTCCTCGAAATCAAGACGACCTTCAAAATTCAAATTTGAAGCGTAGGTCGTTCTATCAAAATTCTCAAAGAAGTAAATTTGTGAATCTGATCGTATTAGATTCATGTTTGCTAATCAGCTCATATTTTATTCATACGGCTATCCGTTCATCGGCTTTAAAAGAAACACATTGTACATAGGCTATTTCATGTCAAGTCGATGTTCTTCGATCCCCTCCTCCGGCATTGTTATTTTTATTCTCATCAACATTTTCTACCGTTTCAATGGTTTCAATGAAAAAAAAAAAAAAAAAACTAACCAATATCGATGTTTTTTAATAGTACGATGGTATTCAATGGCGAGTCTTTCTACAAATTGACAAATGATAAAATGATATATGAGGTACGACATTAATAGTTAAGGACGTATCGTCGACCGCCACGAAAAAAAAATTGCATAGCAAATAGAGAATTCTGCGCACAGATGCTCTACTCGACTGTTCTCGTTCTTTATTGTATAGCCCGAGGCCTACGGAATCAGCGAAAGAACTACAAAAAGATAGAGAGACAGATATAAATATATATGTCTACAGAGAAAGGGAAAACGCCGGATCGAATTTATTCTTCGCTGCATCAACCCTCATCGTATTATTCAAATGATATCCGTCGTTCGATTCGGTATATCGAATATCTCGTCGATATACTGGGTCTCCGCTCGAAAGAGAATGTCATCGGTGCGGTAAAAGCGTCGCACATACTATATAGATATACATATATAAAAATACACACGTTTTTCCCCGAGAGAACATTTTTAACGCCCTCGAAGTTTCGCGGCAACTCGAAAGACCTTCGTCCCCGCGAATTGTTATCCACGTGCAATCTCTCTGGGGTCGAAAATATCAAGACTTTTTCAACAGTCTGATTATGAATGAAATATGCGTGCAAAACGACGTAGTTTGCATATCCGCATTAACTAAAAAAAGGGACTGAAAATGAATTTGAATCGTTCTAATTTAATAGATTGTTTAATAGACCTTCTCCCCACGTGGAACAAACGTATATCCGAAAAATATATTAGAAATACATAAAATTGGACGCGAAGTTATATATTGCTATATACTCACCCTTCGTTTTTTATAAAATCAAAGAAATACTTGCAACATCGAACACATACAATTTCATCAACGAATTAATACGCTAAATCGAACGTTCGTAGACTGATCCAAATCGGTTCATTCGCACGTGCGCCAGAGTGTCCGAAATGGTGACTATTTTCAATAAGCCTCGACCCCAGATTTGGCCCTATTTTACACAACGCAGAAGCTTTTTACTGTATCTATATTACGTATACATATATACTGGTGACGCTCTCCCTTCCCCTCTCTCTCTCTCTCTCTCTCTCTCTCTCTCTCTCTGCCGATGTTACTGTGTGAACATCTACGGGATACGATACGAGGTCACGCATGTTGGCTAAACGTGAAACTCTCGAACATCGCTACGATATACAGAGGACGGGCATTTTTTTTGGTACTTCATATGCTGCTGGAAGCAACAACAAGCCGGTAACGGTATAAAGCGATTTGCCGATCGGACCACTACTGCCTCCGGCTCATCTCTCTCTATGTACGAAAACTCGTGTTTTTTTTTCGATTAGAACTACAACGACGTGGACCATGCAAATATTTGTTTTTGGGCGCATCGACTTTGCCGCTGGTATCAAATCTATAAATTTATACGAAAACGCAGTGGAACCTTCTCGTACAGAAAACGTTTTTTGCCGAGAGACGTGTTGTCTTGGATCCGAGAAAACAGCCATATAGATTTTTGTTGTACTTTTTTTACTTTCTCATCCATACGAAGTATGAAAAAGAGAAAGTATTGTAATCGCGAGAAAAAATAATGCCAAATTTATGGACTAAATAATTCTTTTCAACATGATAAAATGAAAAAAAAAATCTTTTCTCACTTTTGTCCTCATAATTGTGCCCCAATCTATCATATTTCATGACCTGAATAGTTTTTTTTGCTCAAAAGTAGTTCAAAAAAGGATTTTCTACAGATGTCTGTCCGTCTGTACGTACGTATCAAATTTTATGGCGTAGACACAATAACTTTCCGCAGACATTTTCTACCGCTACGAAACTTTCAACATAAATTCTATATGCGGAGTATGAGTTTGGTATTGAAATTCAGAATTTTTCCTCCGCATTTACTAGTTATTTACCAGCAATGTGCAAAATTAAAAAATGCCAAAACTTATCAGAAAATAATTAGTAATTGTGGAGAAAAAACTCTGAATTTCAATACCAACCTCATACCGCACATGTTGAAGATATGTTAAAAGTTTCGCAGCGATAGAAAATGTTTACGTAAAGTTATTGTGTCCACGCCAGAAAATTGCGTATCTGCCTGTACATATATATCAAATTTTCTGATGTAAACACAATAACTTTATACAGACATTAATAAAAACGATGAAACTTATTACACATGTTCAACATTTAAAATCTGAGTTTGGTATTGAAAATCAGATTTTTTGAATAGTGAAATAAAAAGTTTTTGAGGTTATACACACATATACAGTTTTTATCACATACACCATGTTTCATTGCAATAAAAATGATCCTTGCAATAAAAAATCAAATTATGAACTAAAAATGGGCACACTACATTTCTCAATAACATTAATAAAAAAAAAATGCAAATTACGAAAAAACATCACGAACTGTCAAACTTTTGCTATTTCTAGAGGTAACGTCTGTAGATCGAACTTCAACCGCAAGAGACATGATCGATGTCAAAAGTTCGACTCGCCACCTATGGTTTGTAACATAATGTTCAAATATTTCAGCGGTAAACGTAGATTACAAGCGATCAACAAAATTTTAACAAAATTTGTGTTACAATTATGAGGACAAAAATAGATGGGTTCGAAAACTAAACTCCTCCACTAAAAACATACATATCAACACAATACTAACTTCACGCGAACAACAATTGTGATGAGAAAGTCACGAGTTGCAACACGCCAGTAGCAACTGCCACGTGCTCATATTTTTCTGTCTTATCAACGAAACGACCTTTCAACATACCTTTGTGATTTTTTTTACGGGTTTTTTAAAATCGCTTTTCGTTTCTATTTGCTACCAGCAAATTACTATTAAGGTACATAGAGCGCGTGGTGTTCATTTCGCATAAGTTCGAGAAAAATGAGAGAGAATTGCAAACACTTCTCGATAGTATAAAAATCTGAAAAAATGCATACTTATTAAAGGTAGTGAAAAGATTCATTTTGCATAATAATAATTGCAAAATGTTTATTAACAAAATGATGAAAAAAAATATTTCAAAAAAAAAATTCAATTTTTCAAATTCAAAAATGTTCAATTTTCCAATTTTCATCAATTTGTTAATAACATGTTGCAATTATTATTATGCAAAATTAATCTTTTCAGTACCTTTAATATTCATGCATTTTTTTCAGATTTTTATACTACCGAGAAGTGTTTGTAATTCTCTCTCATTTTTCTCGAACTTATGCGAAATGAACACCACGCGCTCTATGTCCTCTAATAAAAACTATTTAATAATTGCAATTTTTATTATGTACCAACCGTCATTATTTTTCAAATAATGGTCACAAAACTTATTTTATTAGGTTTTTCTTCTAGCGGTTTTCTAAATGATGGGAACAAAAATCACGAGTTTCGGGAAGAGACTCGAAGCATGTTGAATCGGGTGATACTTGACGCTCAACTACTGACTGTTTATATTTATTTTGACTGTTTATGGCAGTTTGGACACTGTTTCAGTTGTCGCGAGAAACTCCCGAACCGTTTTTAGTCGGATACGTTCGCGTCCAAGTGCAACAGCGGGGGCGGATCGATGAGGCATTACACGGGGACGCGCACGACTTGCCCTGGTACACCAGTTTTCCGCGGCGCAAGAGAGCAATTTATCTTTTTTTCAGCACTACGATATTGCAGTGAAAAAAAGAAATTTAACGATAAAAATGTTATTTTTTTTTTTTCCACCGATTCATTTAACTTCTTGTCGTAAATTTTTTATATTTTGATATTGCACTAGAACAACGCTTCGAGTGCTATAAATTCTAAACATCGGTGATGGCATATCGGAATGGGGCGAATATGCAAACTACTTCGTCAGACACGCGCGCGCTCGTTTCCTCGCAGCGATTTAACGGAGCTTGCGAAATTGATTCGCAAATTGGCCATTATGAAAGTCGACTTTGCGCATCGCGAAAAAAAAAAATTACTCTTAGTTCCGTGACTCCGCTGCTTCGTGCCTCGACCGCTGAGATTCGACCGCTTTAACTATTGAAACCGTTACCTGATATTAGCGGCTCTTTCCTCCAACTGCGCGTCCAAGTCTTTCCAGTTCTATTGCTCCACGGAAATAACCGCGAATGATTTTTTTATTATCGAAATAAAAGTTACATCATAGATAGGAATAGGAAGGACTAATTTTTTTTGTGCGGCGGTTTTTTTTCTTTCCTCACGATTGGCATTAGGTACCTGGTATTACGCGACGGTAGACTTTTCAACCAGACATATTGGGAGTTGGAAAAAATGTTTTCGACGATAAAAACTAATTCTTTAAAAATAAATATATAAATATTAAAAATAAATAATATAGTACATGTACACTATATAAGTTAAGTATAATAGTTAAAAAAAAACTTATTTTCTCAGATTCCGATAACGAATATAATTTCCCAAACAAAGTAAAATAGATTGATTATAACTCGAAATTACCTACATGAGAAATAAGAATTTCGCAAAATATGGCTATGATATATCCAATATATTTTCGTTGAAAAACCATATATTACAGATATATTTTAGAATATACTTCTCTAGATATATCACTAATTATATAACCAATTTTAACAAATACTCAAGTGACCAAATATAAAACCAATTATGTGCATAATTAATGAATTATATAAAAACGCAGAATCTAATATTTTTCTAATATACTTTTTTCCATGTGGATACTATTTCTCGTTCTTCGCGTAAACGGAGCAATAAAATTTCTTTCTCCGCATATCCCGAGCTCAACGTATTGTATCGTATTATTATAGTAGACACGGAATTTAAGTATCAAAGTATAGTAACCAACGGGGTTTTTTTCTCTGTTTTTTTTCTTGACGCAAGAGGCGCAAACGTTAAAAGAAGGCAAAAGAGGTTCGGAGTGACAAAGTCCTTCGTCTGCGGCGCGCACGATCGCGAGAGAGTGTGCCGTAACGAGTTACGCGAACGAAGAAACGAGACGAAAAGACTTATGGCGAAGAAGTTGCGCAATGGGTAAACACACGAAGCGTGTCTTCCGGTTTGCGTTCCACGACCGGGACACGCGACAAAACTCTCCGACTGCGTTGCTCATCCTTCGAGTCTTGCAGTGATGTACAGCGGTGCCAGCGATCGCGTATGATGCTCCGCATCCGGCAAATACGCGGCCGGCATTGCGCCCGAGAATTTGTGAAATTTTCAACGAATAGTCTCATTAAAATTTGTTGCATTTGTACCGTGTGGAAAATTAAGTTTACCGCGATTTACAGAACACTATGGTCGCAAAAAATATTAGTGAATCCGTGCTAAATTGAGTGATGCTAAAATACCTAATAGTGATGTTTATGTGAATAATAGAAAAATATAACATTGTATGTGTGTAAAATATCGTCGGTGTCGTGTTATAGTGTGAATATTTCAGTAATTTTTCTATTTATTTTAAAACATTATCAACGTGGACATTTTTTTATTGAGGCTCCCTATGAAAAATCTAAACAACTAAATGAGAAATATCGAAGAAAAACTGATGAATATATACATTTTCATTGAAATAACAATAATAATAATAATATTCAATTTTTCAAAAAACCAATAGACAAATAATAATAATATTAAATTTCCATTTCAATGTCAATCATACTGCGGCCCGCTAGACTGACGTTAGACGCCAGTTGTTACTCAACTTTCATAACATGGTTTGTCATAAGCGTCATAACATTCGAACAAATAATTGTTACTATGCGTTTATAGAATATTGTTTGTGGGCACAGTCTGGCGTTTCGATTTCATTACAATTAAACCTAAAAATATGCATTGTGTCGAAAGTTATCGAGTCATGAACATTGCGATATGACAAACTATGTGTGAGGACCTAAGTCACTGAAAATCGATACGAGGATATAGAATAAAATTAAATCCGGTTTAGAAATTATTTCTATAATTCATCGGTATGTAGTAACTGTTAACTATACTGCGGTTCAAAAAAACACTTCTTTTGCGTTGTCCGTAATGACATTCTTTGTCACTAGTTATGACACTCTTCTGGCGCACTAGTGCGTAAAAGTGTCATAACATCGACTTCGATACATGGGCGAGAAAACTTAATTGAACAATTAATTCTTGCAAAAAAGTGTTTTTTTTTTTAACAGATCACATTCGGTTTAAGTTCTTCGGTTTATCCTCTTCTGTCGACAGAACAAAGGGAACAGAGCGGTTCACCGCATCACGACGAAGAATACCGATCTTTTCGTTGGATCTGCTTTCACTACTTCCTTCGGTTCTATAGAAAACCCGTTTGTTTCCTCGACCGATCTATCCGCGAGTCCGACAGGCCGCGCGGTACCGAGAGCTCCGGAAAGATTTTCCGCGTTAAACTCCAAACCGAGTTCCAGCATCTCTCGTAGGCTATCGCGATTGTTGAATTTTGTCTTTATCGGTATTATCCAATTGTACCGAGTCACCCGTAGATGCAGCAAGGATTTCAGCGTTCGTTAGCGAAGCGTGTGACAGACGATTAACACGGGGTCTACCAATCAGTATTTTCTCTTCCTGTTGCAAAAACGACTGAGAAAACGGATACCGATACCGGTAGTTCGTTAACATGGAAATGTCTTAATTTCGTTATTCTTTCAGTCTCTAAACATATCTCCTCTCGACAGAACTTTGTAAAGATTCAATGGCCAGTATCACCGAAACGTATTAATTTGTGTCCCACGAATAAACAGTATAAAACCATTATGACAAATACATATTATCGTTAGATCATTAGTTCTTAACGATAAAAGCCAGAGCATTAATTTCGTTCTATTTCCATGATCCATATTGTTTAAATAACTATTTGATGAAAACATTTTGAATTTATGAATTTAAAAATCATGGCAATTTCATATGAAAAGTGCGATGCTATTAAAGTGTTTCCGAAAAAAATTCGTTCAATTCATCCGGCTAAATGTAGGCAGAAATAACATCAAATTTGCATGGGAGGTTGGTCTATTTTTATTTCCTTGTATGCCCTATCAGGTTTTTTTTTATTCCCTAGCCATACAAAAATATCCCCTTTATAAATACTTATTGCATGTTGAGGAACACACATACCCAACAATATCTCTCCGCACTTCTTCACAAACCTCTCACCTTTGTGAAAACTAACTCGTACTTTTCCAATTCTCGTAACTATACTATCGTACTGTATCGTCCACATCTACCATTTTTTCAACTATTCCTTATAATTACACTTCTCTTCACGTTTCTCACTATTACATGAGATATATCAATATTGTAAGAGGTATAGCAACTTTGAATATTTTCATAGTACACCCGTCTTACCCCATCTTAGTAAAATTATAACTGGAACTCATTTAGATTTAGACGCAATTCGTCACAATTATCATTAACTATGTCATTGCAAAGATGTCTACGATGATGTTGTATTGTTTTTTTTCGGTCGCATTCATCTCAGCGCAAAAGCCTCTTGTCCCACTTCTTCATTGAAGAAACTATAGAAGTTCTCCTAGAAGGTACATCGCTAGAAGTTGTAATGTCATTACGTTAGCGTGTCTCGTAGCTTGTATAGTAGATACAAGTGACCAGATATCTCTCCTAAAGAATACCGAACGCGTCTGCAATCACAATGTACACGAAGATACTCAGCTGCGTTTTCCTCGACCCCGTTGAAACTCCCGGAGACATTGATACAATTTATTGTGGATCGTATATCTCTTTGCGCACACTGGCCCCACGACATTGCACCCGTTCTTCAGGTGTATATACTAGATATATATATATATATCTTTCTATATATATATACATAGAAATAATGTAGTAGACTTTCGTTTCACACCGGTAGGTTCTGAAGTTTCTCAATCCGCTCCTTCGTTCCGATACTTCGTCGCGCGGTATCACCGAAGATACTTGAAAACTTCGTCCATCCTGGGAATCGTCACCATTGTAACGTTTTCTAAATCGTTAAAACTATTTCCTCTCTCTCTCTCTCTCTCTCTCGTTATTTAATTCTTTGCTGTAAGAGAGAAGGGTTCTTACTGTGCGGGATACGTTCGTTCTGAACCCTCATAACGAAACAACGGAGAGCGTTTGTTTTTGTTCTGTTTTTTTTATCATCTTGGCTTATTGGTCACTTTAATTCTTTGCCTAACGAAGGCTTTGTTTAATGAAGATCGAACTACAAACGAACAAGTCGATTTTATATCGAGTATTGTCTGTAAACTATAATGATAAATGGGCGCAATAACAAGAACAAGCATTGTACACTGAAAAAAAGCGTGAAAATTCTCTTTGCAAATCGCTTCTTCATTTTAAAAATTGGCATTTACAAAGCCTTTGCGCCACAGAAACTCGCAATTGTCGGCGAAGGAAGCATTATAAACACAGATTTGAAAAATGCAGAGACGATGTGCAAATATTGTTTGAATTTTTTTTACGATTCGATGAATGATATGACTCACAGAAATACAATTTTTTTACAGAAATTAATAAAAGAAACGATAACATATATTTCACTAGAATTAAAAAAAATCAAAATCGCATGAAATTGTAAGGGTCCTTACCGATTCTTAACATATTTAATAGGAATTCCCAGTTTATTTGTGTAAAACTCTTTAGCCCGATAACTAACAAATAGTTTGATTAGTATTTGACAGTGCGAACGGAGAATTTCGACAAAATGATTAAATCGCGTTAAAAAAATAAAATAAATGCACTTATTTCACTGAAATAAAAAAAAAAAACCAAGATGATTTGACCGCTCATTATATGTGATGACGTTCCACCTTGATAGCTAGAAGCGTTCTGACGTTATAATGGTTTTTATTTATCGCTGCTGATGAACCTACACACACATACATCCGAAATTTTGTCATTAAAGACTCAAGAAAAATATTTTCACCGAGACTGATGATCGGTCGATTCAACGGTACCCATGGCAGGCTACCAAAAATAATGATGTTTTTCTCTCAATTCTATTGTAACCCTTAAAATGGCATATGCGATTATGACAATAAAATATGTGAGAAAATATGTGTTGCTTCAACCAAATATGCAATTTTGATAATTGCAACACATTTGAAATAACAACATATGTTTATTTCAGCTCGCAGTGCGAATGATTCGTGAATCAATGACATTTTTTTTCACTGTATCCTTCGTACCAATAGTCTTTACCAGCGGCACTGATCTAGCAACTCCCGTGTTGTCTTCGCTTTCTTTCCGGCTATTCCTTACACCTATTTCGTCCGATTGCTTCGGCTGTGGCTGCGCAATAGTTATATTATTATATTTACGTCCATTGTTCCGCGGATTGCTATCTTTTTTCATCTTTCCATACACGCTTTCTTCATATTCGTTCTGAACAATAATTGTGGGTTACATTACGATGAACAAGGACAGCAAAAGTCCAGTAGAAATAGGACATCAACTTCCACAGCACGCGCAATAGTCCGGTACACTATAATATATGGCTATCAAGCTCTCGCGTGTGCAACGAATAATAAATACCCGCCGATATTCGTCTTCGTGTCATTTGCCGAATAGAAAAGACAAAATGTCGAGGATTTACGAAACTCCGTATCGAATAAACATCGGCAACATCCCGAATTAAAGTGTATTAACAGGCGGTACGTGAAATATTTAACGAAATCGACGATACCAATGCAATACGAACACTGCTAAATTTTCGAGACAATGTAGTTGAACAATCGGTTCATCGATGATATCGTTGGAATGCTTCGGCATTGTCCGAAAATGGTTCACGTTGGAAGTTTGGTCGCCATAATGGAGGAATATGATAAGGACACCATGGACACCGATTCGTTGGAAAATGAGGTGAACCTATCGCAATTATCATACTGTCTTCGTGTATGAGCAACTCTTTTACGTAACATAGGATGTGTGTTTTGTTTTGTCGTCTTTCGTTATAATTATCAGAAGACGAAAAATGTTTGCGTGTATTTTCTTAATGACAGCGATTGCTACCCGCAGAAAAAAAAAAAAACATTCAATTGGAAAAAGAAAAAGTGTCAAAGCACTTCGCGCATTTTAGAATCTTTCGTAACGTTTTGCGAAATACGTTTATCATTACAGGCAACGCAAATGTCGACTTGTCCGAAACAACTGGATCTTAGCAAAGGAGGATTATCCAGAATCCCGGAAAGCATACTCGCCTTTCCCGGTGTTGAGGAAATATCGTTGGCTCGAAATCAACTCAACAACTCGGACAACAACTTCGGTATTCTTCAACGGTTCGTTGACAATTATTTAAACCTCAATTTCAGTCATTCTATTTTTTTAACTAGTACACGAAAAGATTTTAAGGATTAAGGAATTTCGGTACAATGAAAATATGAAAAAACGAAGAATGTCACCGCAATTTTGCGGTTGCTGTTTAAATTTACATTACATTTCGACACAACTCCTTTATTTGCTTAGAACAAATAACTATGAGTTGCTTTCGGCGAATACTTTTACTTTATTTTTAGAGCTTTTTTTTTATATTTCGGAGGAAAGGGGAATCAGCTACAGTACAATTTCGATCATCCGGGTAAAGAAGGACCCTGGCAGATAATTCAAAATGATAATTTACATTACGACACTAATATTTTTTTTATTTCACACAATACAAGCAAAAAAACGAAGCATACGTGACAGTTAAAAAAGAAATCATCGGTTAATGAAGTTTTCAACGTTATTGACTCTATTCCCTAAAAGAGACCTTTAGTTTTCATTGTTTTTTAAACTAACTTAAAAAAAATGAATCTCCGATTAAGTTATCAAAAGTACTTTTGATTGTTTTTTTAACATACTTAAAAAAGAAAAAAATCATCATAGATGAAGTTTTCAACGGGCCATTTTCCAAAAGAATAGCAATAGTTGTTATTGCTTCGTTTTCCTGAATAATATATCGAGATGAAAAACGCTTCGTTGACGTTGTTGAAAATAGTTAAATTCTTTCTGGATTATCGATTTAACGGACATTGAATTCTCCTCAGTTTATTTGCCGTTCGCCTCGGAAGAAAGGAAGAAATAAAAAAAACTTCATTCACTCGCTGGTTAATCAAAACCGTGGTTGTACCGTATTGCGAAAAACCTGATTTAAAATCGGTCACAGTAAACAAAATGTTTCAACTCCGTACCCTTTAAAGTAAAGTGAATACACAAATTTATCGAAGATGCAATATTCTTATTGTACAATTAATACTCTCGAAGCATACAAATATATTAAAACATTGATGTCAATAAATCTTTTCCTTCTGTGCGAAAAGGTTTCCACGTCTTCGCTCAATCCGGATCGAGTGCAACCGGTTGAAATCTTTTCCCCATGAATTTTTTGAACTTCGCGGACTGACAACGCTGGATCTGTCGGACAACAAAATCGAACAAGTGCCACCTGAGATCGATCGACTAGTCAAGTGAGTAACATCCTTCAGTCGATATAGTCTCCATCAACCTCGTCTTTCACCGACCTCCACCGGTGGATCGTTCCATTAAAAAAGTTTTTCACGACACTTTCTTTTTTTCCTCGCGGCAGTAAATCCGGTGAAACTTTCGGGCAGTAAAGAGTTCTGGTAGGTGGCACGGTAGATCTCCTCGAGCTTTCGCGGGCTTTCGACAAACTTATACTCGAACTTCAGATAAAATATTGGGTAATCGCCCGGTTTACAGAACAAAAAATCCTTAAATTCGGTCGATTTAACTGCACGTGGAGAAGAAATTTAAAAAATCTCGAAACAAACTTAAAAATTAATCTGCTGATTATTGACTTTCGTTCGTTAAACGTGGTCCACGTAATTATCGTCAATAATTAATATCATGGCAATGAATAATTTTTACCTTATCATAGTGACGTCGATGCATCAGGGCGGGAATATGTCTGTTAAGGTAGCACGGTAATGTACAAAAATGCTAATAGTACAAGAATTAAGGGCGCTCGAAGATAAATACATCCCAATCCATAGGTCGTCGCTCGTCGCTCGTCGCGCTCTTAAAAAGTTGGTGTGTAACGTTTTATCTCGAAAATATATCGAATTGCGAGATTTTATATCGAAACTATTGTTGTCGCTTTATTCGTGCGACGATGGTCGCGTGATTGGTGATTGGTCGAAGAAAAGGTTGCGGGCAGGCGCAGCACGCCCCTGTCATGAGTAGTAGCGTTAAAAAATGCGTCACGGCGATAGGGGATTTGATGAAAAGAGATTCGAGGATGTAAATCACGAAGCAAATACGAGGCGCGAAGCGGTAATTTGGCGCGGCCCGTGATTAGTAGGAATCAAGGGAGGCGATCAATTATGGGGAGCGATAGGGTTCGCTCATCCGCATTGCCGTATAACACGCCGCCCGGAATGGAATCACACTCTATGCCCATGAATGCTATAGTTAGTGTATATATTAACGACGTGGAAGTGTATACATATACCCGCGTAGTTCCGTCGATAAATCAAGACTGTAATCCGGACTGCCGCGCGATAATGAAAAGTTTATCATTCATAAAGCCATTTATCCGACGTAAATGCAAATATATTATTTTTAAATCTGCCTTTTCCGTGACACGAATCCACAATCTCATTTTTATTCTGTTTTAATAGAATTCTCGTGTTAAAGACATAACAATACTAATACCCCTTCACCGCAATAACGGTCAACATTGAGTGACATAACTGGACGTTACCGATAAGAAAATTATTTACAATACTGATATTATCTCAAGTAACGAAAAAAATTATTAACAATTTTAAAACGCACATTTTTATTATTATATTTAATATTTTTTGTAAAATTATCGAAGGGAAGGTAGCAATATATAAATATTCAAATTTTAGCGTTTTTCCGTAATCCGGATTCCAAATTATCGAGATTTAGGTCGATAGCTCGCTGAAGTTGAAGCTACCGCACTCATTTTTCGATATTTTTATTTATTTATAGTAGTATTTACGAGCATAACATTTTTTCACAAATCATATTGAGACTGCATGTGTACCTGGAACACCACTCGTTCTCGAAACTACCGCTAAATTTCGCATTTCAAATATTTTCTCAAAAACGAAAGGCTATCTGAATGGATGTAAAAAGGCGACCGCGAAGCAAAACTTCATCAGTTCTACCGGCGACGGCGAACTGATAATTTTTCCTCATCTACTTCCGGGTCCGAGGAGTTTTCGGAGACGTTAACTCCTCGTGTACTCTGCCTTCCAGAATCAGAGAGAAAATTGCCAACGACGACGAAGGTATTTTGACTCCTGCATCCCAATCCCAGCTAGTAGGGGACCGCGACAGGTTAGGTAACCCGGCGAAGAGCTAGCCGAAAGCCCCGATCTCGTGGAAGCCGCACTCTTCGACGAGGACCCTGTACTTCGTAGTACACGGCAGAGTAGATGCGCGATTGAAATAAAAATTCTTTTCGATTTCGTAATTAAAAATAAAGTCACTCGCACCATTCGTGCGATTTAAATAACTCGTAAAAACACAATTATTGACGATTCGTGTTGAATTATCTTTTCTGTCGGTAAAAACTTATCAAATTGTCATTTACCATTGAAACTTCGGTAAATTTCGTTTCCTATTGTTCTCCGTAGTAACAATTGAGATTTACGGGTAAAATGTGGTAAATTGACGGATCTACGATTTACCGATGCACTGTCGGTAAATTGCTGTTCTTTTTTCTTTTCACTCTGAATTAAGACTTCGAGTAAAATTTAGTGAAAACTCTCGTTTCTGTTACAAACTAACAAAAAATCCGTACTCTTCGAAATAATTGAAGTCTTTTAGCGCTATCCGCGAAAATCTAACAAATTAATCTTTTTCATCGAGAACAATTGATATTACAGCTTCTTCGAGAACTCGAATGCGTTTCTTAGCGTATTTCGATATTTAAGGATCTCAAATAAGGTAAGCGCCGATAAAATAGAGATCTAACCATTGTATTTCATATACCTCGCATTTTTTTTGAATAAATATTATTTCCGCCTAGTCGACCACGTCTAATGATTATTCGCTCGCCCCGAACTCCTTACGCTACCGGATTCACCGAAAGCGAGGCATCGGTGAAAAGGGGAATCGTTACAATATACATGTTCGATTATTACTGACAGTATGTATCGATTTTTCAAAAAAAGAAGAAAAAACGAATAAGAAACATGCATGAAATAAAAAATGATAGCCAGAATATAACAGAACATGTGGTGTACAAATTTTCGTATATGTGATGTATGCGAAAGTTGACAAAAATGAAAACATTATTTTGATTCTTGCGAAATTTAGTACCACATATTTTTTACTAACCCCACTGATAACATAGAATTTCAACTAGGCAATTGGAAAAATGCGTAAACGGCAGCGAGAACGAAAAAATGTTACGAAAAAAAGACGTATGCATATTTTTTTTTATCTCTTTATCGATTCTAGTGGAATTTAATTCCAATGAAGATTTGTTTTCGTTCCATGTGTCTGTGAATTTGCAGTCCAATAACTCGAAACTTGCGCGCGCAAACGGCAGCACATACGAATGGGTTTGGCGAAAATACTAAACAAAAATGTTCATAACTTTCAAAACCGTTTACCGATCTTATATAATCTGCGACAATTGTTGTGTTAAGGTACTTTTTGGCACACGGAACATTACTCTTAATGCAATCCGTAGAATCTTCAGAACATTCCGAACACGTTGATATGAAAATCGCGCCATTTTTCCCCCATCACAAACACGAAATCTTCTCTCCGAGGAAGTAAATAAAAAGTGAAAGAAAGAAAATGAATTGAGTTGAAAACAATTGCGTTAACGATACATTTCGCAATTAATAAGCGTGTATTCGTGAAATTGCAGATGTCGCGTTCAATATCCGGTAATGACTGTTCGCGTGGTACGAAATCCGCTAGTTTCGTAATATAAACACCGCTACACCTTCAAGCATACAGGTCTATCAAGTTTTAGTTTTTAAAAACATCACCGGTCGTCTGAGAGCTATGACGTGACAGAGCGATCCTCGTTTTCACGAGCATCCGCTGAAACGCGTAACTACCGTTTTTTTTAGTTGTTGCCGCTATTGGTAAGGAGTTAATTAAAACGTTGTTGACAAGGGTATTGTAAAACTACGGTGTAGGATAAAAAAAGTGCACGCCTCGTCCTTAACGGTTCTCAATGTACTTGTACCCTCGGAGAGATCAACATCATAATAATATCATGAAAAACTTTAATCGCGCCGACAATCAAAATATAATTTCAACTGTTATCGATATTCCGTTTGACTCAACTCTAAAGTTTTTTCACGGGTTTGCGTTCGGTGTTGAAAAATTACATGGCAATCGATGGTCTAAAACATTTTTTCGGATTTTTTATTCGTCGCAAACACATTGCAATTTAACTTTAACTAACCTGTAATTTTTTTTTTCATTTTTCGTCGCCCTGTAACATTTCGAAAAAACGGTTTTTAAACTTTGCACTGCACCAAAATTTTTACAAAGTCAACCAAAATTCGACAAAAATTGAAAACAGATTTGAACAAAAAATGAAAATCGGAATCATAATGTGCAACTCTGTAACGTATTTTTTAAATTTATTTCCCAACCATTTTTTTTTAATTCAATTAAACATTTTTTCGAGTTATTTTTTTTTGTCCCAACTTATGCCTCAATTTTTCTCAATTTGTATCGTAACTTTTTTCATATTACATCTCGATTTATTCAGATTTTCAACAATTTTTTGCCAATTATTTCCATTTGTGTGTCGATTTTGGATGCCTTTTTTTGCTTTTCTAACAACCATCTCAAAAATCGTAATTTTAGAAAGTAATAATGAGTGATTCCGTAAAAAACGTTCCGAAGTGCGCGAAACGAGAGCCGATATGTTACGGTCCAGATATGAACCAAAGTTCGAAAAACCGATAAGCATTGCGGGCCGAAATTTGCCTCAAAGTGGTCTCCTTAATTACGGTAAACACCGCCGAGTATTGCGCAAGTTTACGAAAACTGCCTTTCGAGAAGCCGCGCGAGTAAAACGGAGGATGTACCCAAGTCTATGAAGGAGGAACTACGGGTGTGAACACCGAGAGTGCGAGGCCCGCGAGTCGGGTATAGGCGGTGAACAGTACTACAATCGCGTTTACTGTACGTACGCATCACGCAAGGCGATCTCCTCCATAACATAGATATAAAGATATATATACGTATACATATGTTCATATATTTATATATATAACATACAGAAGAGAGGAGTACACTATGGGCCGTACTTCTTTGCGGTGTGCGCATCTTCGCAACGCCTATGTTAATGTCTATAATCTACCACACGCGCGTTCATAAAACTCTAGTAACGTTGGGCTCGTGCCCCTAAGTGCCGCGATCCTGAGCAACTCTTGACTGGGCTCGCCACATGCTTAAACGCAATTGAGATACACGCTATAATAAGTATACGAGCGAATAGAAACGTATAACAGGTCATTCGAACGGTGGATTACTCAAAGAACATAATTGTAAGTTCTATCATTGACAATAATGATATCGATCGTGTCAAGTTTTATGGATTAATATTTTTAACGGTAGAGAGAAATTGCGGCGCATTATAGAAGATTGGAAGGACGTTTTGACGAACTGGATAGTTGAAACGAGGAACGTAGCGTTGGATAAATTTTACAAAAGCGAATGACGATTCCTCTATTGAAGAATCGCTATTTCTTCTTTTAGCGCATAAAAAAAATAGACGCCTGAAGCCTCCCTCGCCGTCGGTGCAGTCTACCGAAGCGTTGAGCCTCCAGTTCAGGATTGGCAAACATGAAGATACACTGAAAATTTTCTGTTTCATAATTTAAGGGGATTCGATAACCGAGTGAAATTTTTATTTATTTTTCTCCAAAACTGTAGAACATAAGCTAATTTTTTAGCATTGAAAAGTACAAAAGAGAGTTTTGCAGGTAAAATTGTCAAAATACATTGAAAAAAAACATATGGCCGTCGGAAGAGTGATTTGTTTGTTTTTTAAGCGCTTATAAAAATAAATCAAAAGGTATCCAATATATAAATTTAAAAAACCGAAGGGTTATTCACGTTAATAACAATAACGATACGAAGACGAACTTCCTTTTTTTTTAATCGATCTTCATTCCTTAATGATTACATAAAAATTGCGATTTTCGCTCGAATTTCTCATGCACCACTTATAAGGTTGTTGGTCTAAAACGTGAGGGAGGTGATAGGCTGGCGCACGGAACGTGGTGCGGCGTGTGGGGCAGAGGCCGCCATGCAGTGTAGCAAGATCACCACGCATCTTCACCTCATATTTTCGCGATTTATTTTCTATTTTGCTGATACTTCGTATTATAAAAAAGTATGAGTTTTTTGTAAGTTTGGCACTACTAAAACGGGAAATATAGATCAATAAATGTAGGAGGTGATTTCTCGCACCAGATAACAAATGAATTTTCGTGCCTATTGGTGCGATGTTCAAGATAACATTTTTCAAAAACGAGTATTATAACCGCTTTCAATGTTTTTCCAGTCGATGCAGAGCCTCTTAATCTATATACCTACTGTGAAAATGTAAAACATCTGACACTACTTTTACTTTCTCTATCAACAACCTTAATTGATGCTCATCATCTGGCAAAAAAAATCAGCGATCGTTAACGACCCGTCATTGTCAATTCAACAACTCGTTTTAGTTTGTTATTTCACTCGCATCTTTTTCACCGGAGAATAATCACCGGTAATGTCTAAAAGTAAAACAAGTTACTCTTTTAGCGGCCACACATATTTATATATGTATATATACACATATATTTAAATTTTTTCCGTAGGACTCTCAATGCATAGATCTTTCGGTGAAAAAATCATTTTAATAGCTCCGGTACTTTTTGAGAATAAAAAAATTAAAAGACTGACTTAATTTTCGAACCGCCAGGCAAATGCCGCCGATTCTCCGTTAAAATGTAGCTGCTTCCATATTTATAAAATATAAAAATCTCCGAAAGTGAATCTTGATGTTAGAAACTTAATTTGTCTTCCGAACGTGTATGAAACTCTCTCTGTCGATTATCGAAATGTCGAGATTGAGTAAAACATAACTACAGTGATGGGTGATTGTTACATGAGCGGCGATAGTTTTCGACGGTGGCAGACGTTCTTATACGCGCGGCTCAAGGCAGAGGCATTATGCGGTTTCGCTTCATACTCCCAGTGGAATAGAGGTAATTTCTTTCTGTTACATCAGAGTGGTCAGCCAACCCATCCTTGATAGGTACGAGAAGGTAGGGGATAACAAAACCTTCTTTCTTTCTTTTCTGCCGGTCACCATGTGACTCCCGTGGCTTCTTCTTCGACTCGGCTTTCCAGTTCTTCGGCGCGCATCTTGACGAGTGCACCGGCCCGACGGAGTCATCGACACGCTTCCGCGATCCCGCCGCGAACTCTTTACCATTCTTTACGGTATAACAAAACAACCTTTTGTGATTTACCATTTGTGCCGATGAACAAGGATATCGAGGCTAAGACTGTATAAAATAATCAACGAACCTCTTCGTAGAACATTGGCCCCATTCCGTCGTTTTCTTCTTCCTTTTGTCGTCCATAATCGCATCCGCGAAATGCGTGCCATAGTTACACTATTCTCGACGATTTTATTTTTCTCTTTTTTTCACGGAACCCATACGCAATTCTTAAATAGATGTTAAATTAATCAGTCGACTTTACACCGCGCAAACCATACAGTGAATGTCGTTTACGGAACGTTCAACTTGTATCATCATTTATCGTGAAGTTTGAAACTACAAGGATATCGAATAATAACAGTTAAAGGTAATAATGTAGCCAGACAGTTTTTTTTTTTTTTTTTTTTTTTCGAATTGTATAACTTATCGTTGTTTCAAGCCATTGTCAAGAAGGGTTGGTTGTCAGTATAAACGAAATGTTTCGCGTATTATAAATAAACAGTACAAAGTCCATCTGGAAAAATATTTTATGTATAAAATATTATCGCCGGCAAGAGAAAAAACTTATTTTTATTTGAATTTCATATTTCATATTGTTTACACTAACACAGTGAAATAAAAAAGTTTAACTCTTCGTTTAAAAATGATGATAGTAATTTTTAATCCTAAAACAAGTGTCTCTGAAGAAATTCGTTCAATTTGCCAATTTGGATGTCGAGATATATTTATTTATTTGTTTATTTGGTTATTTTTTTTATTCATTTATTTATTAATGGACCGCGTATACGACGTCAAGTTTACTTCGGGCGATGTAGAATTTTCGTTACTTTCATTGTAGATATCTCAGAAAGGAGACGGTGAATCGTTCTGAAACTTGGCACACGCTACGATTATGTATGTTCTAAGATAACACAAAAGTTCTAAACTCGTAACGTTTTTTTAACTGGTAAAAGGGGTAGTGCCCTTCTTAAGGCGACTCAAAACCACGACAATATAAAACGAATAATCAATATTGGTCGATCTAAATTTTGAACACCAGCGAAGGCAGAACATCGGTAAATAATGTTTTTTTTTTTTTAACACGACGGGTTATTTCAGGATTGTATCAAAAAAACATTTTAAACAATGAATAGCGAACAATTCAGTTTTTGGGATTTTCGCCAAATTGCAGCGAAGACAAAAAAATTCTGTAAAGCAACCCGTGGAGGGGTTTTCACTTTAATTCAAAACTTTCACGTTAGCAGTACATACATCCGGTGGATAGGCCCGCATTTCCAACCTTCTAGCTTGACTGGTTTCGTTCGTCCGAACTCGGACAATGCGAGCGTTGAACACAGCAATCTTCCGTATCGTTATATATGTGAAATAGCAAATTTTTATTCATACTATTATTACACCCAGAACTCGTTAAAACTAAAATACAGTTAATAAAAGTTTCACCGGAAAGTATCCAGTATATGCAACGAATAACGACGTATAATTAATTTTCACTTCATATGTTTGGTTCTCTAAAAAAAAAATAATAATAATTTTTTCGATTTTTTGCAGCCTCAAAGAATTGATCTTGGATCGTAATGTCATCAAGGTATTGCCGAACGAAATCGGCGAATTGCAACATCTGACGGTACTGTCGGCGGCTGGAAATCAAATTGCGACCCCGCCGAATTTCCTCAACATGCGGGCACTCACCCTCACGGTAAGTGCGCAAATGTCCGAACACATTTTATCATTAAACAATAACAGACATTATACTTTACCAACGCACCATTTGTCGTGAATCAATTGTATATTTTGGGGACAAGTTTACGATCAAAAATACGTTATAACAAAACACATTTAAGGCAGAAATATGTTTGGTATTAAAAAAAATTAATTTGAATGGACGAGTGCAGCTGCAGCGCGAGTGGTTCTGGCGCTGCACGACAGATGGCTATGAACCGATATTTACTCGAAAGCGAAAGATCACTGTAGGTAGATATAAGGTGGACAAGCGCGTTGGTAAGGTACCTCTGGTTTCCCTTCAATACACGTATAAATCTTTCGCCTTTTACTAAAGATTTCCGTGGAGGGGAACACTTGATGAGTCTATATGACAATTTTTTTGAGTACCCGGCGAAAGCTGGGTCATTAATTAATGAAAACATAAATCTCAGTCGTAAATTCGGAAACTAATTATTCACCAAGTTATTACGAATGATTTTATTTATAGATAAATGAAAAACCTTTCTTCGTTTGATTCCGATAGTTTTTCCACTGACGGATTATATTAAGCAATGACCACGCGAAATGTTCAAACAAATAACTACCATAGTGAAGTATGAATTAACAAAATCTCTTTTACATTTTGGATAGAACCAAAATTATCGATTAAAGATGCGTAATAGTGTGATGAAAAAAAAAAAAAAAAAACGTAAATTGTACTACGATTGGTCCCATAGTAGTTATATAGAACGTTGTGACTCAAACGGAAAATTGTTTTCTTCTTCATGGCGCACTATAATACGAAAGCCAATAAGACGCAAGCCTCGTGCACTCGATGAATAAACGATCGCATACACGTAAATATTACTTTTACAGGGTAAGTCGCGCAGAAGATTAATAACGATTGTGTTAACTTTCATTTTATGATCATTTCTTCGGTAGATACATAAGAATACGCTGGAAATCGCTAGTCTATTTTATTATAAAGTGTTGTTTATTATAAACTAATGATTGTTCAAATTCTCATTTCATATTCCATTCGATTTATTTTTATAAAAGTGAAACGCGTTATATGAAATCCCAATGCACGTGCAGTTTACCTATTTATTGAATACGCCTTCCCCTTTCAACGAACATGCAAAATAATATATAGTATAAAATGTCTTTAAACTTAATAAAAATTAATGCTTAAGGATATTTGTGTAAAAATGAGCTTTTGTTCAATCGTAATAATACTCTTATAGTTTATAGAGAAAAATATGCAGAATTAATTATAATTCTTAATTATTTTTTAACGGTGTAGTTTTCTAGAAACGCGAGCTCAACGTTTGTAATTCCACGTAAAAAAGTGCAGAAGAAATATCGACGAAAATACAACGTAATTAATTTCTCCGCCATTTTCTGTTCAAATTGAATAAAAAAAAACTGACAGACTTCAGAACATTTTTTAAGACAGATTGTGTCAAAATTTCAAAACGATTTCCCGACTAATTTTCGTGTTTGACCCATCAAACGAAAGGCGTGAAGTAGTGTTTATCTCTTTCTGACTTAAATCACTCGCACAGTGACAGCCGTGTTCATCGCTGGCGCCGTTCTCGTAGTCTTGGCGCAAATATCCTTAATAATGTTGATGTTATTTATAATTCTTTGGCAATTGGTTTGTTCTTCCTATGGAAAGATTCTGGAACGCTAAACCCATATATACTGTATCAGCACTCGAATATTTCACACTATTTAAACATTTTTCCGAAAATGCCGATTTGCCGAAAATCATTGCCCCCAGCTGTTTATATTCAGTTTTGTATGAAATGAAATGTGAAACGGTACGCCGCACAGCGGTGCTTTAAATAAGTCGAATTTCGATATTAGACCATCCAGTTAAATTAGGTTATCATGACAGTGAACATTTTTATCAAATACTAAGTGCTCGACTAAGTGTTTATACGCGTTACCGCCGTCGGCCGGATGGTCGGCTAGCGCCATTGCACTCCCTTAAACTTTAAAAAAATTTCTGTCAGATTCAAAGGCTAACGAAAATGGACCAATCACAGCGCGAATAAACGGCTAAAAATGAATATCTCGGATCTTCGATATTTCGTTAAAATATCGTGACACACCAACTTATTAAGATTGCGAGACAATAATAATTGTTGTTCATTAAACGGCGGGGGGTCTTCATTCAATGAACGACTTCGCCCTATTTATGTTTACATTTATTAATGACCCGGCCAGTTTTACGCCGGGCAACCAAAAAATTGTCATATAGACTCATCAAGTGTTCCCCTCCACGGAAATCTTTAGTAAAAGGCGAAAGATTTATACGTGTATTGAAGGGAAACCAGAGGTACAGACATCCGACGTGTCGGGTGACTTTATGGAACTCCAGCCGATCTTTCGCTCGCGAGAAACTGTTCGTTCCGTCGCCATCTGTCGTGCGTCGCGAATATTAGATCGAAGGTCGTGCAGAACGAACGGCTGTTCGATCGTCATTACTCCGGGCTCATCGCACCATTAACACCGGGTGAAAAACCCCTCTCGTTTTTATTCTTCTCTCTTCGTTTATTTAATTTCCAACGCGGGCGATGACCCTACGTTCGCTTATAGATACATCCCTTTTAAAAAAATCAGCCAATATGCGTCAATAATAAAAAAAAATGTTGTCATCATACAAAGGACTCTGCGTTCTCCTTATCATACATTTGAAAAAATCATACACCCTATAATGAGGCTTTCTCTCTCCGCAAAGTACAAAGGAAGATTTATTGATTAATACATTTTTTGCGAAGAAATGAATGATGAGGCTGAAGGACTTTGGTCGATGGCCATTTCGCAATAAGAAAAAAAAATTAAATTATGTTCAAAGATGTCATGTATGTAAAATTGTGATATGTTATGTCAATAAATTCACTCTTACTACCACTACTAAATCAATAATAATAATGATAATAATAACAACTATTATAAGTAATAAATAATAACAATTAATTAATTAATGTGCTATTATTATTCCTTTTTTTCTGTCTAAGCGAATCTGTACTTAATTTACAGGATGTTCATCCGAAAGTTGATCATGGAAAAAACTTGAAGGATGACAAAAATACGCAAAACAATTTGCACAAAGTTAATCTGAGGAATAATCAGCTGAAGGGAAGCATAATACTCGGCAATTACGGTGTAAGTCTATCAGCATTATTCGTGCGATTTTAAAGGTATCGATCAGCTATCGATCAATAAACGGAAACAGTGTAACCCCGATTTTTCTTTGAGCGATGCACGTTTCGTAAACTCTCAACATTTTTTTTGTTTATCAGAACCTCACTCATCTTGACGTCAGCGAGAACAGTATTGAAAAATTGGACGTCAGCGCTCTACAAGCATTGCAGAGCGCGAGGTGTGCGCGAAATGCTTTAACGGAGCTGACCTTGTGCGGTCGAAATCTCGTTTCTCTCATTGCCGGCAATAACAGTAAGATAACAGTAATAAAGCTTATGTGACCGATAACAAAATATACTAATGCTTTTTGCTACTTAATTCGACATTTTTCAACATTTTTCAACACTTTTTTTATCAATAAAAACAATCTATCGATATCAAAAGTAATTAACCGACTTTTTTTTTTATTAATAAAATATCGTTTTATCGTGAATTGACGACGAAAAGAAATCTTACCCTTGTACCGTTATTTTCAGAGCTGAAAAAATTAACGATTGAGCCAATACCCACCAATCTTGAACATCTCGACGTGTCTTAGTAAGTTTTCGCACCCATACCGATTAATCCTACTGCGGTGAGAGAGCGGCAAGAAACGAACCCATAGCCAGCCGGTGCAATACGGCAAATTGGCTAAGGAGTAGCTTTTTTAACTCAACGTATAATTTGAACTGATATAAAAATTCCAAATTGAACTTCCACATTGCTTTCTCATATTTTTATATTTACAAACAAAAATTTGCTTTTTCTTCAATTTTGTGGAATTCATTAAAAACACATTTCATCTCATTTCTTTTTTTTCCGATTTTTTCTCAGCAAATTTCCTATTTATCACGTGTTCCCATTTTTTCTTCGCGCTCTCTTACTTATAGGTTAATAATATAACTCTAAGGTTCTTATTAATTTTACGTAATAATTAGACCATTAATGAAAGATATTTTTCTTTAAATTTTTTTATCAAGTATATTTAATTGAATTCAAATTTTTCCCTAAAATATTAATCGTAAATTTGTTTTTTTTTTAGTAATTCTCTCGACGCTCTGCCAGAGTGGGTTCCTGACCTGCCGGTGTTACGTGCCCTCTTCGCATCGCACAATGAACTCACCGCACTTCCGGACAGACTACTGTCGCAACCGTCGCGGCTCGAGGTTCTTCACCTTCCCCACAACAGGTTACAGGCCCTTCCACCGCCTCGACAACCTTTGAACATTGTTCATCTGACCCTTCAGGATAACGCGCTAACCGCCTTGCCGACGAGTTTCTTTACGAATACCGAACGGTAATTCATTCATATCCTTTTACTCGTCTAGCGTCGTATAACGTGTCTGAAGCGTCTGAAAAAACAAACGTCCCCATCAGATACGATTATGCGACTAATGTGTTATCTCGAAAAATTTCAGAATGAAAGTGCTAAATCTCTCGAACAATCGTCTGTCCGAACTGCCGTACAGCGACGAGGCTTGCAAAAATCGCCAGAGTTCTCACACACTGGAAAAGCTTTATCTGACCGGAAATTGTCTAACCGACACGGCTCTGGATGCCCTCGCGAAACTTCCGGCGCTCAGAGTACTGCATCTGGCATACAATGTTCTCGATACTCTGCCGGAAAGGTAAGCAATCCTCGATACGTAAAACAAAAATTGTTTGAACGTACTTTTCGGATGTGCTGTTATTTACATCGTATGATTTGATATGCGATACATACAAAACGAAAGAGAATTGCATTCCGAGAGCGGTTAACCATCGTTTTTTTTTTTTTTTTTTTTTTCATCGCGTTATCAATGCTATGCTTAGAGTGATCCACTCTATTAATTGTTTATTATAAACCTCCGGGGCGATAAAAGATAATTGCCATGTGTACGAGTATTGATAATAAAAAAAATACGGCAGTAAATTGCATTTTTATCAACGGAATAACGGCATCGCGTTCACGTGGAATTTTTTTCCGTCTGTAGATAAGAGACTTCGCTCCCGTAATAAACTAACACTTACGATAAGTAGAGATGCCGAGGAACTCATCGGCAAATAGAAAAAATAATAGAAGGCCGCAAAAGCGATTGCAGAATCTGTTACATTTCTTTATTTCGTTTTTCAGTTGCATCGCTTCGTGGCAGGAATTGGAAGAATTGGTAATGTCGGGAAATCGTTTACAATATCTTCCCGACAATGTTGCGAATTTGCAACATCTGCGAGTACTGCGGGTTCATTCCAATCGACTATTGACCTGTCCAACTTTCAATAAAACGACGTCATTAATGGTGCGATTATAATTTATTTAACAAACGAAAAAACGCGCTGTTTTTTTTTAGTACCCCCGTTTTTTGCAATCACTTACGATAATAATGATCGTTTCGATCGGCAGGTTTTGGATTTAGCGCACAATCAATTGGACCGAATAAACTTGGCAACGCTGGTACCTCCGCAACTTCAATTTCTCGATATTTCGTGCAACTCTCGTCTTCACGTTGATCCGAGGCAATTTCAGGTCTATCGATCGCAGAGGCCCGTATCGCTGGTAGACGTTTCCGGTCAGAACAGACCGAGTCTGCCGTCGCATCCCCATCAGCAGGACATCGTAAAAGCCGAAAAAGGACCCGATCAGCCGTGGAGACTGGGCTTTTCGGAAACTGCTGGCACCAGAGAAAAGTAATTCAAAAATTGTTTCCTATTCGTGAAAAAATTCGATCGTTTACCTTCTATTTTGCAGTAGTATAAAATTATTTTAAAATATAAAGTACATTGCACGATCGACTTTTCGCTGAAATATTTTTCCGCGTCTCATCGCTTTTGCGTTAACGAACATGTAACATATTTCATGCACTTGTAGAGGGAAATCGTTAAACTGAAAGATAGCTAGCTCTGCTCTAAAATCCGAATGTGATTTAATAATTTGAGATTCAAAAACTTGTTCAATGCGTAAGTGTGTTGAAAACGAGAAAAAAAAAAATAGGAAAAAAGAAAATGCAGCTTGAACACTGTTTCCTTACTTTTTTCACTTTATATGAATATATTTTTTTAAGAATAATATCTTCTACTAATTCCGCTTCGGTATAGAGAAAGTTGTGTCAATGACATTAAAAATGCAGGAGTAATGTACAAATTTAATTTACAGATTGTTTTCTTTCAAATTTGATAGCCATTAAAAAAAAATATCACGTTTTTTTCCCAAAATCTCAATATCACTTTTTTCCAATGTTACCTCAATAAATTTTCCTTTTTGGGCCTTAATCCGCCTTCCTCTACCAAAGTATCAACAATGAATTAACACAAATTATCGATATTTGCCAGACTCTTCGTATCGCAATTACGAATGCCATCATTCTGCAACGTGGAAGGTCTCTTCGGTATTTTCGACGGTGGAACGAATCAAGAAGCGCCAAGTGCCCTGCAAGAGATGATACCGCGCCTTCTTCTTGAGGAGCGAACGGTTCGCGAGACCTCGAAGGATTACTTGAAATATACGCTTCTATCGGCTCATCGGGAGCTCAAGGAAAACGGTCAAAAGTACGGAATAGACGCAGCGCTGATTCACATAACGCGCCAACCCGTTCCGCAAGGTTATCCCAGAACGTCGAGAAAATATATCCTGAAGGTAGCTTCCTCGGGTGAGGCGAGAGCTGTTCTGTGCAGAGCGGCCGGTCCGCTGGTTCTCGCGCCATCGCGAAAAAATTCCGTCGTGAAGCATCAACTGGGAAACGCCGCGATGTTTCCCCTCGTCATACCGGATCCAACGGTTGAGGAAGTGGCCCTCGAGGACGACGACGAATTTGTGATAATTGCAAATCGCAAATTGTGGGAAGTTCTAAGCGTACAGGAAGCGGTGCGCGAAGCACGGGCTGAAGCGAGTCCCGTATTGGCCGCTAAGAGGTTGCAAGATTTAGCGCAGGCTTACGGAGCTGAGGACAATCTCAGCATCGTTGTGATAAGATTAACGGGACCTGGGACCGGTGATCTCGATCAATTGATGCGGGAACTCCGTCACGCCGTAAGCAAGAACAGAGGCCAGGGGGAGGGTAACTGTTCGTGTCCGTGCTGCGTTCCGCCAACGCCCCACAAACCGCCCGCGCCTTGCTGTTGTCACGCCAACGAGGGTTACTATCTCAATGGTGTTCTCAAAAATATCGTCAATCGGTAAGTCGAATTCTACAAAGTATGTTATAATCTTTAATCTTAGATCAGCTCCGAGTGGCCGAGACTTATGAAGCCGAAAACATTAAATTATTTATCAACTCACAGTTTTGTTCGGGGAGTATTTGTTGTGTGTTTATTCAATTGGAAATCCCTTCTAAAAACTAAAAGAATTGAAAACAAGCACAATCCGGGAATTTTCCGAGAAGATCTAGGAATAATCGCGGTCTGAATGACGTAGAATAATTAAATTCAAGATGAATATTCAAGAAGAAGAGAAGAGGCTTTGAGGGGGACAAGGAAAAACTAAGGTTTGTAAGCTGAGATTTAAGGGGGACTTGGCAAAATACGGGCCTTAGAACGGAGATAGAATTGAACTGCATAGAAAGGACATAATTGAAGGGACGTGATGTGAAATTGGCTATGGAAGAGAAATCGAGCGATCGGAAATTGGTCATTAGTCGAGCGGTCGGTAGTTAGCCTTAAAAAGAGGAAAGGGACAAATACAAACAATCGTCTAAAATCTATACAAGATTAACAATGTACCGGTCAATCTATTGAGAAGCAAACTTTCGGCGTAATCTTCGAATTAATGAAACTTACGTGTTGAATTTCAGGCCCGGACACAATGTTCACAATGGTTCTGGTCGTTTCTTCAAACACGGAAGAAGCGCCGAAAATTCAAGTCCGCCATACAACGAGGATCGAAGCTCACCGAGCGGCCAATCGGATCAAACCAGCGAGAGTACCTTTAAGATCCGTCACCCATCGGGTCGCGCGTGGTCCGGGAGCGCCGCCTCCCGGGCAGCTTCGAAAAATCGCCAGAGCGTTATTATGCACGAAAACGGTACGAGAAAACTCGGCGCCGCTTCTTGTCTCTCGCCGACGGAGGACGCCGGTTCCGTGCGTTCCGGCGCTCTCAGCGAAGAACAATTTCGTTGCTGGGAATATATGTTAGAGCAGAATACGCAATTGCTCTTCGACAAAGAACTCGACACTTTGGCGCGAGTGCCACTTCGTCGCGGACAGTCGAGGTCAACGCCGCATCTCGCTGGCAACTTGCCGTTTCTTTCGAAACGCTTTGGTAGCGCGAGATCGTTCAATCCGGCATTGCCGAGAGCACCGATGATGCGCTTCGGTAGCGGTCGACGATTTCTCAACGGCGGACCGAACGCTGCTTACTTCGGTAGCTTGCAGAGACTAATGCCTTACAACTTGGAATACGACTTTGCGGTTATTCAGGAAAGAGGAGGCATGGATTCGCTCGAACAGGACGCGTCGAGGATGCAGCAGTATTGGGGTGTCGCGACCACCGAACTTTGAAACGATTCTTTGAAAACGATATCCCTTGGAATCTAAATTTCGATTTTGTTGCAAATTCACTGTCTCGAGATAAACGAAAATTACCATAATTCATAAATCGCGCCGATTGAGATAATAGTGATAAAACGAGGCGGCGAATTTAGCGAACAGTTTTCACAACAGCCATGTTTTTTTTTTTTCAACAAGGCGTTATGAAAAAAAATCCGATACTCATCGGAGCGAAGCCGGTAACCGGTTTAATTGTATATAAGTATATAGAGGATTATTGAATAATGAGTTAAAGTTTATTAATTATTCTCCGGTATGCAGTCTGGCGGAGACATATCGATCGGTAAATGATTATTTAATTACGTTTAACACTTCGTTTATGCGACGACCACCGAGCGGATGGAATTTTGCTCGTGCCGCTAAAGTTACACTACACTACCGAAGCATCTCTGGCTTTGACTTTCATTAAGATAGTACATCAATGTCGACGCCGGAAGTGCTGCTACAGGCCCCGCGGCGTGGGACACGCTGACTAACGAGCGACACACCGAGAGGGCATTCTTTTTTCTTTTTTTTACGGGAGAATATCTTTAGCGAGACTTTTAAAATGCAAAGTGTCCTTGAAAAACGTTACGACTCGTGATAATCGCGCTTTTCAAAAGTTGGTGCGTAACGTTTTATCTGGAAATATATCGAATTGCGAGATTTTATATCGGAACTATTGTTGTCGCTTTATTCGTGCCGTAATCGATCGAGTGCGAAGAAGAGCGCCCCTGTCATGACTAGTTGAGTTAAGAAATGCAAAGTGTCCTCAAAAAGTGTTAAGATCCTCATGAAAATTGAGTTAAAAAATACAAAGTATCCACATAAAGTGTTATGACCCGTCAGTGATACCGTCACCGACACCGAAAAGTGTTAGTTAGTTAGTTCTGGAAAATTTGTTTAAAAATTTTAAATGTTCTCGAAAAACATTACAACCCTTTAAAAATGGAGTAAAAAAATGTTAACACCGCCACGAGCGTTATGGCCCTTCCGAGAGCTTTAAAATTTCAAGTGTGTCAGTAGCTACACACAATTGTACTCTTATTTTTTTTTAATTATACTCAATGAAGAGTTTTGATCTTCAAACACATGGGGTCTGCAATTATTTTTTCTCAAACTACATGTGTGTTTTTTAACAGCTGAAATTTCAAGTTTTTCTTGTAAATATTCTCCGGTATATTAAAACTGATCTGATTTTACATAAGCTGAAGCACTTTCATGATTAATATCTCGGAAAGGAAGAGATGAATCTTCATTTGGTTTTTTTAGCTTTTTATATACCATTCTATTTTAAAAAACTGTTAAAATCAAACCGATTGCTGTTACAAGTGTAATGTTACCAGTTTTTATTTTTAATATATATTCTATTGTGTGCTGACAGGAAACAAAATATTGCCGCATAATCTTCGTTCAAAGTGTACCTGAAATTTGAATAATATTACTGGCCGCCAAAGCACTCGAAGATAGTTTCCTTTTTTTTTTTTTTTTTAATTGTACAAAAAATATTTGATGAACATCTATATACTATATTATATTTCTCGATATATTATTTATATCGATCACCTTGACGTCGATATTCGTCGATGAATTCGACGTATGTTTTATTATGTTTGTAATAAACTGATTTTTATACTCCACACTGTTTCGATGCTTATTCTTGATTCTCACGCTTGACTCACGCTTCTTCGCAATATGATAGCTTCGAAAAACGTGAGCACATTATTTCGATTCTCAGACGCGCGAGAGAACCTGCGAGCTTTGCATACCGCGTTTGCGAAGCGATAACGGTTATCTTATTTGCTGAATTTCGTTGTTATTCCCCTTTCGGTGGAAGAAAATAAAAGTTTTAGTCTCAAGCATAATGTACCGCGTTTCACAACAAAGTGTTTTGCATTTTTTTTAGAAAGGTCGTTTCTCAATGTCGTGAATGTCCACGAAGTATCTCGAATTTTTATAGCACGCATTTGGCGCACTTATCGAGAGACACCTGTTTTCTTAGGAAATCGTTAAAATGTTGTGCATTTAATACTCGGTTAACCGGTTTGTAAAATTAAAAAAATACGCACCGATTACGTACCAATTTTGTTAATCGGGTCTTTTTATACACGATATTGCCTGTGAAAAGAAAATATTAGTTCGCAAATTCAATCGGAGCAAAGTCATTTTTCTCAAAAAATTGAAAAATTCTTCGTCATTGCGTTTTCGAGGTACAGCGATGTGAAAACATCGTCGCGTATAAACGCGGATCTCGCGTCCCACCTGCCAGCGATGTCCCGTCACCGCGCACACCGTCGCATCTATCCCCTCCAGTCGACCGCTCGCAATTAAATACCGGAAGTGACTAACGTGCTATTTTTTATTGAAGAACCGTTACCTTGCTGATTGATGTTTTGTCCAAAACCCTCCGAAGCCCTACACGTTTTTTTCGGTACTCCATTGATACCTTTCTTTCTCAATCGCAATGCTTTATAAAAAAATAATTAACACTCGAAGTTTGTAGAATTGCAATTTTTTTCCCTGCAAAGTATTCAATTTAGAAAGTATTTCCTTTATTCAATTATGTGGACAAGCTTTCAGCTTTTTCGTTTGTAAATAAAATACAAAAACGTTTATTTTCAAGTAAAAACTTACGCCATCTACTGAAAATGCACTTATTAAAAAAAAAAAGTGACAGAAAAATCTCATAAAAAACGTATAATTGAAAAAAAAATGTATAGACGACAATGCAATGGAAATGAGAGATACATATAGTTTTCCTCGTGTAACAACGTTCGGCGTCTTCTAAGAATAAGTGGGAGAGCGTTATCGTATTTGCAACTACTACGGACTAATGACTCCATAGGCTTCTACGAGCCTTCGACTTGTGATTGAAAAAGCGATAAAAAACAGAGGAAAAAAAAACATTCTCTCCGCGTGATAACTGTTGTGTCCCTCCCGTTCTCTCGTGACTATGTCCCCTACTCCAACGCTGTTATATTTGAAGGATACTTTTACGATCAGTAGACTTTCGCGCGTCGAACCGAAACGTGCATCTGCGCGCAAACAAGTTCGGGTATCAGTTTTTTTTTTTCCTAATCTTGTGTTTTGTTTTTTTTTTTATCGTTAACCTTTAGCAGTGAAAATTTATGGTGACCCGGGTGTTATATGTGAAAAAAAATAATAGTTCATTTTTTTCTCTAAAATCAAAGTGTCGAGGCGACGAATAATTTTTTTTTATAATACCAACGACAGCGTTAATAGTGATTCAAATATCTTTTTCGACAATAACGTCAGTCCCATGACTCGCTAAATCGGTAAGCAATTTTCACGAATAATACGCATTGTATAATAGGCTTATATATTCGAAGTATTTTTTTGTCAGACAAATGGAATTTGAACGCTCGGAGAAACATCTCGTTATATCTTATCTATCGTCTTCCTCTCATTATGCAATAGTTTAGGCATTAGATATTAAATATACTATTTCAAACGTGTACGTTCAACTTGAAAAAAATAAAATAAAAATACGCGTATCATTGGGAAATTGTGTAATTAGAATCTCAACTGAAAGAAATTAATAACATTTTTTATACGCGGCAACAAGAATTGTTATTTTTAAAAATAAATTTTCGATTGATTTACGATTATATGTTTATTTTATAGCATCAGTTTCTTTTTGAACTCTCAGAACATCAACTTCTTAAATTCTTAAAAAGTTTCTTAAATCAACTCTCAGAACAAAGAAAGAACTAGGAAAAAAAAAAAGAATTTTTTTGTGCGCCGAAACAAGAATTGTTTAATGTAAAAATACAAATTTTCAATCCATTTCCAATTTTATGCTTATGTTATTGCATCATTTTTTTTTTTTTTTTTTTTTTCATGTGTGTGGAGTTTCAAAATTGCCTCAAAAGAATTCTGAGAAAGGCCTATAAAAATAAATAAAAAATAATAATTTTCTCATAAATCGTATATGCATCGTCATGGAGAATATGTTAAACTGTAACCACGAAATATTGTCGGCGGTTTCATACCTATTATAAATTTCATAATTGCTATTTGGAATGGGAAATGTTCGAATTAATTTCTCGTCCATATAGTTGTATGAGTACCGGTCAGACGACGAGTGTCGCGGATATCATAGCGTACTTCGATAAATTAAATGTTACTCGACGAATTAACCGTGATCGATATTCCGCGGTTGCTGGCGCGCGCGTTTCACGTTGCCGCAACACCGAGCGTTCGCGCCACCGGTCAAGGTCACCGCATTTACCAGTCGTATGACGGAAGTGCCGCACGAATGTATCATACTCGCTATCATGTGCGGTCGATATTAATGTATATATACAGATAAAATTTTGTAATCGTATTTTATTGTCTGCACGTTGCTTATTTTTTAAATCAAAGGCCATTTGGCTAAAAAAAACAATACTAAAAACAAAAACAAGAAAAAATGTTATAAATGAGGACGGAGTGCATAAACGTTTTCGTAATATATTATGTATTGTGTTGACGATAACAAATCTCTGAAAAATCATTAAACGACTTCGAGGATCGATCGATGACGCGCGCGCACAAGTTTTCTGCTGTGAAGCGTCATGTTCGTAGGCATAACAATTTTCTTTTCTCATACAAGTATAAGCATACAGTCGCAGAATACCGGGAGGGGGAAGGGAAAGTGAGAAACATTGCGAATCACCGGCGTACACAAAGCTCGACTGGGTTCCGCGTTTACCGAGATATCGTCGACGAGCCACCGGCGGAGTAAAACTCGAGGTCGCGACTTTGAAATGGAATTTAGCTCAAGACACGTTATTGTTATTTATTTGTTAAAAGGATCAAGGATTTCGCTGAAGGTTCGAATCTCTTGAGTTAATCTCGGCATCAAATTTTATTCACCGACGAACTTTGTCGTAAATTTAGATCGTTATGTTTGGATCGTATTTGCATAGGCGTATTTCGTACCTACAATAATGTTTAAAAAAAACATCGAGGTTGAAGTAAATTTTTTAAATTTAACTCCGGTTTACACTTCATGAAAAACCAAAGTTTCAGACTTAAGTTAAAACTGTATTAAAATCCAATGTTTCGCATTTAGGTTGGAACTTAATTAAAAACCAAAGTTTTGTACTCAAATCAAAATTTGTCGCCAATATACAGATGTACACCGAAAAGCTTTGAAATTCATTCTGCCATATAAAATCTCATCTACAAAGATAAAAAACCGAAATATCGAAGAAATCGATCGTTCGCCCGTATAACACGAGAGGTAAATAAAAATGTAAATTTCACCTCTCTATACTAACGAGCCTCTGTTTGCCCGAGAATTTTCATCGTACACATTTCGTGTCGAGTCGATATATAGCGAGGACACGTGACTGTGTTACATGTGCCGCGACATTAAAGGTAAGTTGGCACACGCATCCACTGCTCTCGGTTCTCGGTTCGGGGACAGCTGATTATACGAGACTAGACATTGAACCGCGTTGAACCAAACTTCCTACGTAATCTAACAATTTATTCTCCCATTGTAGTATACAGCGTAACATATAGTTATATAGTATGTATAACTTTTTACATACTATGTATAGAGATATAGTACTTTTTATTATTGGTATTGTTATTATTATATATCGATAATGATAATAATATATATAATGTTCAATATAAAATATACATATATTGGAAAATATATTCTATACTAGTATATAAGTGGATATAATGAAAATTAAAAAATATTTATTTTTCAAATGTGTGAAAATTGTCGTGAAGAGGAGGTGAAGCACGTTATCGAGTGCCTCTCTCTCGCTCCGCCGTAAGCGCCGATCACGCTATCTCTCTCGCACTCGATAGGGTTTCATCTTCTCTTAAGTAGTTTTAAATTAATTTTCAAAAAAAATTTCAAAAATAAAAAAAATGCTAAAAAACTTTAAAAAATGAAATATAAACTTGCGAGCCAAGTGAAATAGTAATAACAAAACAAAACTTCGAGCATCTTTTTTTTTCATGCAACTCAATGTATTTGTCATGTAAAGACTCGCCAAATTAAAAAGAAATGTTATTCATCTCACATAATTTTATTTTACCTTTTTAAAGTTATTCAGAATTTTTTGAAAATAAATAACTTAAAAAATCATGAGTAACGTAAAATTAAAAAAAAAAATTATACGAGCCAAGTAAAATAAAAAAAAATCATATGAGTCAAGTAAAATTAAGAAAGAAACTTGGCCTTCTTTTGATGCAGCTTACATTGATTTGTGTTCTAAGGACTCGCCAAGTTTTTTTTTTTATTTGATTCATGATTTTTTAAAAAGTTTTTTATTTTTACAAAATTATTTGAAGACTATTTTTAAACTACTTGGCGACGTTTTTTACCTTTTTCCAAAAAAATGTTTTTTTTTTTCCCGACTACGCTGAAAAGACCCATATTCCATGCCTGCAACGCGGGTGGAAAGTTGTCGATTCTTGACCAGCGGCATTTTCCCATTTCAAATACTGTATATTAATAATTTTAGTTATTTCGCTCATTTTAATGAATTTATTTACATTAAATCATTAGTAATGATTGATTAACTAATTAATTAACTAATTATTCATAAATTAATTAAATAAGGTGATTGATGGATTAACTTCCGTAACTTCGTTTTTTTGTTATGAGCAAAAGAATGAATCTAGAAAAATCGGCCCCCGGAAAATCGGCTATCGGCTATCGAATTGACGCACTTTAAAGATACTATTTATTTTGTTAGTGGGGGGAGGGGGGGGGGGCTGCGCCCCTGGACCCCCATTTTGCCGTTTCGCTTTTCTTCCTATAAATTGTTCCGTTGCGCCGTTGCAGGCATACGAGAATAATATGGTCAATTTTAACATAGGCGGAAAAAAAGTATCGTATGCCACTCGGAAGGAGCGGATTTTCACGCACTTTCCTCCCTTGTAGCGTAATGTACTATTTATTTTTAATTTCATTCGTTTTTTTTATTCATTTTTTTTATTATTAATTTATTATTATTTATTAAAAAAAATGTTTTATTATTTCATAACGTTAAGAATCGGCACGATACGATTTTTTTGTATGTATGTATGCATGTTTATTCTATATGTTGTGGGAATCACCCACTAATGCAAGGAGGGTTGCCTTCCGTCGGCTATTCCAAATGTCTTTATACAAAGAGGCATACGAGAAGCTTTCTACACGCTCGATATCTTCATTTTTTTATTTTAGTGCAAGTGTTCGCAAGCAACGATCATAGTCTTTTTTTACCATCATGGCATTTTGATTTTCGTATAAGTATTTGAAAGCCAACTCATCGAGAACTTGTTCGAGCTTTGTGATTCAATTTGTTTCGCCTCTGGCTTTGTGATTGTCACTTAACAAAATTAACTTACGATAGATTTTTTTTGGTCGTCTGTCTTCCTCCATCTTCAATAGCTTAATCCACAGACCTATTTTATTTTTTAGTAGCTGTACTTTGATTTTCGACCTATTTGCTTACCACATAGTTTGGAGTGTTTCGAGTCCAACTAAGAATTTTACTTGTATTGTCTCTAAGTATGCTGCGTACCCGTCAGTATGACAATATCATCCGCGAACGCTAAGAGAAGTATTTCTAGACTTCCTCCGAGCCCTACTTCCGAAGCTCCGTTTTCTCTAAAAAATGATTCTATATCGCTAATGAAAAGTAGGAACAGAATTGGGCTGAGCGATTCCCCTTGCGGCGTACCTTTTTGGATTTCTAGTAGATTTGATAGTTGCCCGTTTATATTATATTGCATTTTCAAGTTTGCATACATATTTTTTATCGTTGCGAGCATTTTGCTGTTTAGCCCGACGTTAACGAGTTTTTACCACAATTTACGATGTACTACCGAGTCGAAAGCTTGCCGAAAGTCCACGAAAATAGCATAAAGGTAATGCCCCTCGTTGCTAAAAGTCGTTTGTATTGCCGTGTATAGACAGAATAGGTTATCGGTGCAACAGCGGCCGCGGCTAAAGCCGCAGTGGCTATCCGGTAATAGATTATTTAGCTCTGCCCAATTCTGTAGCCAGTTTGGCATAGTTTGTGTAAAGATCTTTGCGCCGTGATTAAAAAGCGCAATATTTCTAAAAATCTTTGGTTGTGTTATGTCCCCTTTTTTGTGAAGTACGATTGTCTTTACGTAACGCCATCTCGTAGGTGTAATACCTGTTTCTAAAATATTATTGAACAAATTCTATAAGTAGATTATTCTTTCGATTGGTAAACTTTTGTACAATTAATTCGCTGTACCGTCCAGACCTGGCGCTTTGGAGTTTCCTAGCTTCGCCAAACGTTTCTTTATCTCATTTATTTCTATCGGTCTATCTAATAAAGGATGTGTTGTTTCGATATTTATTGTCATAGGCTCCTCTGTGACCATAGTTGGTGATATACAAGTTTTTCCATTCTTGAATTGGGGTCGGCCACTTTTGGTACACACGCTTTTTAAATTTATTTACGTTTTTCCAAGATTCTTGTGCATTGTTCACGTTTGAAAGTGCTCTAGTTTCTTCTTCGTGGTACAACTTTTTCTTCTGAGTTACCGTGTTACTGATAACTTTTTTTGCTTCTAAATATTTGTTTAGTAAATCGGGATTTTGGAAATTCACTGCTCTTGCCATTTTGTAAGACGATCTTACTGACCTCGTTTTCTGTTTACATTCGACATCCATCCATGGTTTTCCACTTGTTTGTTTATCTTAACCCATTACTTGAGATTTACACATATCGGTCAGCACTGCCGCTGTCTTTAGGATCGCTTCTAAATTTGCGTTTGCTTTGTTCGCATCGACGTTAATATTACCTAAAGTTCTTGACGAACTAACGAGATTCGCGTATTTTTCTCTATTTTCATCCGAGCAGAAATATTTTTCTTGACATATCCTATTTATTTCTACATCCCCCATGTTGTTAACCCCCTTATCAAGGTTTGTTTCTACTAAGCATATTAAGTAATTTGTTTTCTCAACGTGATGAATAATTTTGCTATCTTTAATTATGTCTAAACACGGAATATTTATCCATGCAAGATCTATGGTGCTTGCGCCCATTGGACCTATGAATGAATAGTGAGCAGGTGTATCGCTAATTGTCCTACAGTTTAATACAATAAATCCTTCTACTTCCATTGACGATACTAATGATTTTCCTCTATAGTTAATTTTTTTGTCTATACTCAAACGTTTTCTTTCCAGCATTGTGCCTTCAATTACCTCTGCATCGATATTATTTAGTTCTCCTATCCTCGCGTTAAAATCCCTTATCTTATCCCTTAAATTATCCCTCGAAATTTCGATCACCAATTCCTCTAGCATACATAGTGTTAATTCCGTGTCTAAGTTCGGCCTCAGGTAGGCTAATCCCATTATTATATCTCTTTTTCGTAAATTTACTTTCTTTGCACCTGCTCTGCAAGTTGTTGTATCCTGCGATGTTGTAGAATTTTTTTTTTGTATCACACGCACAATATTTGTTAATTAAAATTATCTCTCGCCCGCGATTATTTAAAATCATTTTATCACACGAACGACCTATTTTTTTAGTCGAACGGGAGGGTTTTTTTTTGCTAATTTTAACGAAAAAACGAAATTATAAATAACCTCACTATTTAACCTTTATTTCGATCACTCAGTGTGAGCGTACTACTCGCGGATCGCGGATATCTCTAATTACTGTATTCACGAACCCACACATGGAAAAATTAAAAACAGCCGATAGTTTCTCGCTTGTACCGTTTTGCATATACAGCTCACGCGTGGGCTCACGGACGCAACACACAGGCATGACGGGACATCGAACAAACGCGACATGCTGGACATTTTTTATTTTGTGAAAACGTGGATTTTTCGGGCGACGTAATGATAACCCATTATTGCGTGCACTGATCGGGCTGATTCCGGGCTCATTTTAAAGCTTGTATTCGATTCATATTATGAAAGTGTCATTAGTCAGACTTAAGGGGGCACGATATTGGCGTATAAGGACGCGGTAGAGTTCGACGGGCGCGGTATCGCCGCGTGGACTTTTTCTTTAAACTATATACTTGGCGTCGAGACACTACCGGGTCTCTTGATCTTGATCTCTTGATATATGAACTCTCTGTGCTTTGACTGGCTGGTTGAGGACATGCGATTTGCTTGTTTATCGTATTCTCCGCCGCTTGTTTTTAAACCCATCTCCTTATCGTTCGCGTGCAGTAATCCAACCAATAAATTAAATTTGACATTAAACTTATTCTTCTTTGCCACGGCATTGAGATGCAGATAAACAAATGAATCCAAATTATATAATCTATTGTGACGTATTTTTCATTTATCGAAGCACGAAACTCTAAATTCTGAGTCGGAACAAAAAACAAAATCGGAAGCTCAAACAAAACGTAAACTTGAAACGCGGAATCGAAACTTACGTCACCTTCGGCCGTCCACCCTCGTGGATGCATCGACGTCCCGGGGGGTGGCAGTTAATTTTTATTTCGCCGGTATTAACGAACCGGACTAATCTGGAGGTCGGTGGAACGAGCCGACCTCCGCAGAGACGAACAAACGAAACGACAAAACGAGAAACCAAACTGTAACGATATCTATGAGCCGAATGGCTCAATAACCGATAATGACCACCGAATGGAATTCGCGAGAACGAACGGTTGCGAAAATGCATGGTTGCTCAGGATGCGGGTTGTGATAGAAGGATCGTGATCCGTTACCAATAAAATAGCACGCGAAACAAAGATCGAAATCTCAAAGTTATTTTAATCGGGAGCCCTCGGGGGCCTCGTGGGCCCTCGATAGATTACTGAAATGAGACATTATTATTGTTGCGAGAACCTTGACCGAGAACTACTGCCCTCTCAAACCATTTCATGACTTTATCGAATCGAGAGCCGATACTATAACGCTGTAACGTTGAAGAATCTTCGCAATCGCTTCCCCTAGTCGATGCGTGAAAAGAAGGCTCTCCTTTACTATAACGCGGCGCGAGGTGTTCCACCCTCGCCTGGACAAACTTTGTTTTTGGAGTGCCGGAATTACACTTCCGACTTTGGGGTATTCGCGCGAAACTCCTTCGTCGGATTTCTCCTTTATTTTTCGGCTTTAATATTTCGAAGTGTACAGCACCAAATAAATTCAAGAACCTCGACCAAAACTGAACGAAACTGAATCTTAACGGAATTCAACTGAAATAATGAACTGTACGAGAAGGCTTCGTGATAATTAGAAAAAATTAACATAACTAAATTGCAAGAAAGCTCGATCGATAGCTTAACGAGTGCGGGACGGTATCCTAAGTCGCTGGCAGAGGCAGTAAATGGAGAACTATAGCAGCTAACATCGATATTTATTCGAAATTAACGATTGCTCCGATTTTTGTGACACTTATTTAAAAAATCACGTCACAGTATATATCGTCCACTCGAGGGTCTCGTCTTGAATAATTTGTAATGTATCGTCCCACGATGTCGGTAGTGCAAAATGCGAATTTTTTATTTTTTCGATTCACCTTCGATTATTAATCGTGTAGAGATTATTCAACACGCGCAGAGCCAGTCGTGCAGAAAAGCACGCGACCCGAAGAATTTGGCCCACAAATCCGTGTATCGAAGTGTATGTTAATTAAGTACCTTGTTATCTGTGTTTGCATATTATTCGTAACATTAATTAAGCCAAAAAACCCAATTTTGGTTCGCATCTTTTTTAACGAGAATTATTATAAAATAATTCCGATGATACATCTTTTTTTTTTTAAGTCGAGTTATGTATGTTGCATGGTTATCTCTACCTAATCGTTAAAATTTTGGAGAAAGCAATTCAAAGCAATTTTGAAGGAAGAAACGATTTCTTATTTCTCGTCATTCGTCAGCGTCAGCGTTTACACAATTGCGAGCGGTCGACTATATGAATGTATATACATTTAAATCTACTGGTTGAACAGACTGCGGTACATACATCTCCCCTATGACCCAGAGACATATATAAAAACTTCACAATGATCATTTTCCGGTGATATTAACGTTGCCATATCGTCGCGCGGAAGAGTCCTGAAAAATATTTGAAACTTCCAGTCTTCTCCCAGTGATTTTTTCAAACAGTTTATAGTATACAAAGTAATGACGAACATTATTATTATTAAAAACGAAATAATACTTCATTAATAATAATTATAATAATTATTATTATTGCTATTATGTATAAAATATTACTATTCATCATTCTTTTTTCCTACCACTCAGGGTGCTTAGTATCGAGATAAATCGCACGTGGCTGAGGGTTGACTAAAACAAAATAATACTTTCTCATCAACTGCTTACGCGCGTGTTTCATTACAACCGAAAACTTGTATTCAACTGTATTGCGCATCGAGGTTGGATTATGTTTTGCGTACGTTAAAATAAGTTTGCGTCAGACGCAAATTTAACGGCGTACATTTCACCAAGTGACCGATCGCTCAAAATGAAATTGATCGCTTGGTACGATCACCCCACTAACAGTTGTTAGCTCAGGACGCTTCAGGGATTGAATGATTGCTCAAACCGAAGTCCCGAGCTCGTTGACTCTTGCAAAGTACCGACAATCATACCGAGCTGTAAATCCGAATACCCGAATTGCGTAAGAAATAATGTCACTTCTGGTTTTACTAAATTAGCAACAAAAAAAAAAAACTTTCGAAAAATGATTATTTTTTACCGCTACAAACAAAACAATACGCTAACATGAACACGAATTTGCTGCCGTCTCTTTAGTTTTGCTGCATTAAGTTTTCGCACAGAAAACGAGAAAATGAATAAAAACCGATTTTAGTGTCCGCAAACTGATAATATTTGAAAAATAAAAAAAAATTAAATTAGTTGTACCACTATCTAAAAAGTATGCATTTTCATCAATCCACAATTCTATTATTTTTTCTCGCGTAACAAAATGATGAATATTGTGATACTTACGATATTTCAATCTCATTGTCACTTTCGAACCATCAAATTTTCGTCTGTAGCGCCCATTTTCCATCTCAATAATAACAATTATTATTATTATTATCATTAAAAAATTATTATTATTATTATTATTATTATGTCGCAAACGTTCGGGAATCTAGGAGTTACTTCGGAGCTTAATAATTATTCTTCGGGTTTACTATGTATAAAGGTATACAAATTGTTCATTATAAAGAACGAAAAAACAAAAAGATGTTTATCGCAGGTCTGACCTATAAGCGGTATTATTAAGCATTAAAGAATCCGGAAGTGAGTGAAACGAGTTTTTGCCTAAGAGTATTGTTACGTTAAAACATAAGCAATTACTTAAAATTGTTAGAAAACTTATGGTATATCATTATTATAACTATTTCATTATTATTGTGTTTTTTCTTAACAATGACGATATGCAATGCATAAAGTATAATTCGATTCGTCAGTCCAGACGGATCATATCCGGTATGAACGCAGCTTTGCCCCTCGCAGCGTTGTCAGATCTCAAACACTTCCTCCGATTCCCGAGCAGCGTTACGACTCATCCACAGCGCATGACAGCTCAACGCACATCAGTTCGCAATAGCATTTTGCACACCTTGCATCGTTGCTCGTGTCTGCCAAAGTCCTCCCTTTCGAATATGTCATACATTCGAATCGCGTCCAATTCTATGAAGGGTCTCGATCCCGTTCTTCCCGAACTCGTCAAATAACGTAACTTCTCACACTCTCGCGTTGCGTCGAAAAAATCACCTCTGTACTAACAACAACGAGGTGTAGTGCAATCTCGAGGAATACGGAGTAAGAAGTTTTCATCGTACCTAACAATTGTGAGTTCACCAATTAGCACGTCTTGTCGCGTACTTCTTTTTTGTACAAAATGGAAAAAGGTTCACTTTCATGGAGCACGAGGCTAGCAACCTTCGTCTCCTCTCGGTACCATAATATACTGGATAATTTACTTGACAGTTAATGCAAATATTCTCCAATGCGATAGTCAGTCGCGTGAGGTTACCCGTCCATTGCTTGCGAAACAAGTTTCTGTGTGCGTAATTATAAAAATTTCACACAACCACCGCACACAACGAAAATTACGAAGAAAACTTTATCATCAATGTGTATGAAACCAAATGGTTTTTTCTATGCGAAAAAAATGTCGTTTTAGCCCCCTCGTTGCCGATTAACAACATCCGCGATAATCATAATGATAAAAGATTACTGATATACGAAAACACGGTGTCATTTGTGAAGAGAAATCTCGGACCGCGCGACTTTCTTTGTCAGAATTTCGGAAAAATTTATCTGACTAAATCTGTTTGACACGGTAACTCCAGCGCGTACATAACCTATGCAACCCATGCAACGTAATAATAAATAATAACGGTGGGATTTAAAAATCATTTCAAATTGCTGACAAAAATATACTATCCATTCTGCAGAATTTTCAATTATCGATAATCCATTTATCGATAGTTTGAAATTCTGGTGTTACGATACGTCGCATGTAACGGTTTTAAGGATATATTTGGCATTCGGTTTATCGTCATTCTGAATATCAATGCCACCCGTCGAATAGTTACGTACAAAAGCCTGTGTAACTGAACAAAAAAATCAATAATATACACAGTCGGCGTTCGGTACATAACGTCAAATTAACCAATTGAGCAATTAATTGAAAAAATAGATAAATTGAAATTTTTTTAATTAACCGGAAGCAAAGAGGTAATAAGGTAAAATAAGGTGGATGTGGTTTCTAGATATCGCTGCGTCGTTCAACGACGGTGGAAAAGTTACGCAAAAGAAACTCAATCGGCGTGGCAAGCGAACGCGAATCGACGATGAAGGGTACCAAGCGGGATTGGCTGTTTAGAGTGCAGGTAACGTTAACTAGCATTTCTACTTTTTTTTAATATCATTTTATGTTTTCTTTTATTTTTTCTTCAATATACAAATCTTACAGAACACAAAAAAAAATGATTATTATTATTTTGAAAAAATTTGTTATTTTTATTGTTTTCAAAGAATTGAAAACCCTCTTGTAGTTATTCCTTCTTCTCCAAAACTTTTAATATTCCGCGTACCGACGATGTTTTTTTTAACAAAAGTTTGCCTGTGTGAATATTTAACATTTGAACAGTTCTATTCTAAAAAATGTCTTTTATTTTTGTTACGAATATTGTTGAGAAACACGGCGCCTATAGTCGTGGCAATCGAGCGACAGATATTGAGCTCCGTAATCTACTTTTGAAGGTTCCCGGCCTGGAGAAGAACGAATTTGTTTACGTAGTCGGCAATCTGCCGGAATTGGGAGCGTGGAATCACAATCAGGCGATTCAATTACCCCAGGAACGGGGTAATCCGACCTCAAGCCTTTTTGACGGCGGTAATAGCAGCGATTTGTTCAACGACGATGGACAGGATTCGGCATCGGACAGACTCTCCGATGGCGCGGATGAGTTAGTATTCGTTTGACATTTTTTCCGTCTGATACGTACATCGTTTTGCCGAATCCCTCGATCATTGTCCGTTCCTTGAATCCGATTAGCGAAAATCCACGATGAATAATAATAATAACTCCCTCTTTTCATCTGTCAAAAATGCACGATTTGCTATACGCTAAAGTAATTAATGTTTCAGAGGAGGACGGATATTCTCGCGAAACGTCTCGCTGCCGACCGATGCCGACATCGTGTTCCGATATTTCATCGGCGTCGTGTGCGAATCGAACGGCACGAAGAATTCGGCGAAGACGCTTATAATACGTAAATGGGAGACACACATGACACCTCGGCTTATAAAAAAGAATGGTAGGGCTTACAAAAATTCAGAAACGCGCGATGGTGTAGCAATAACAAACAAAAATTTATAAAACGTTCATTTTTCAGCTCCGAGCAATTACACGGAATCGATTCCCGATCCCGATCGGTTCGGCTATCACAATGGATATTGCAAAGTCGAGAGAGGATGGCTCACCGACGAGACAGTCATACAGTTCAAGCTGTTCAACAATCCCATTAAGATATGGAAAAATCGATTACAGAATCGGAGTCTCTTCATAAAAGTTTGTACACCAGTTTGTTTACTCGAAAATTAACAGGATGGCCACTGTCAGGGAAATCCTGGAAATATCAGACAATTGTTAAAGTGTCCAGGAAGTTAGGCAATTAAATATTTGTCAGAGGAAATTCGAAAATTCAAATTGATATTTTTTTTTCGCATGAAATTTTTCGAAGCCGAATCAAAAACATAAATCGAAAATCGGAGATCGCGCTTCTAAGTTCGTTATAAATATTGATAATCGGATATTCTATTCACCGTGAATACTTCGTTAACAACTTTTTTGAAAATATCAGGGAATTTTTTTTCATCCTCATCCTACTTAGTGGCCACATTGGTTAAAAAATTACTCGGTATTAAGCGGGTAAATCTGCTGGGCGGTTAAAAAATTGAGTCAAGTTGTTTTCTTTCTTTTTTTTTTTTCCTCAAACTATTGAAGGTAATGAAATTATTTTTGTACTGGAAGGCACATGTATCACTGGAAAACATGTATCAATGTTTTACAAAAAAAATAGTCGGAAAATATTTTTAAATATATGTATGTATGACCGCCAGATAAGTAACTTTATTTTGTTCTTTTTTATGTTTGGCGGTAGACAGTCTGAGGTGACAACGATGCATCTAAATAGAAAAAAAAAAACGCAGGTTATTCAAGTTAATAATACTGTTGATGAGTCAATATTTTTCATAATTTTATTGACAACATGCCTAATTAAAAGTGAAGCATGAAAAGTCCGTGAGTGGAAGTCGATTTTTTTTACGCATTAATAAGAAAGTAACATTCAAAAGAAATGTAAGAGCGTTATCGCCTCGTAATTGTTGCTCATAAGACTTGACGAACTTGAATAACCTGCTTAGATTGTTGATTATAGATGCATCGTTTGGGCCGCTTTCCATGCACGAGTAACAAAAACGTGCATTTTCGCGCGATGAAAAGAAGCCAAAACGGGAAAATTTTTAAACAAATCGCGTTTTTCTACTAACTTTGCAAGCATAAAAATATAGTAATTTTTTAACGTAGCCGGAAACAAAGTATATGCTACTCGGGAGGGAGTGCTTTTTCACTTCGTGTGATTTCTTCGCACTCGGCGAAAAATACGCACTTCCCTCCCTTGTAGCATAATGTACTATTTTTTATAAAAATCTCAATTCATTTAAGGGATAGCAGGAAGAAATGGGTCCACAGAAACGAAAGTAATTGAAAAAAAATCGAAATTAAATTTAAAAAACATGGATATCAAATTTGAACAAAAAAAATGATAAACGATTTCTTTGAAGTGATTTGAGAAAAGAATTTGCATTTTTGAAATGTTTTCGCAAATTTCGTGATAAATGAAAAAAAAATCTTACAAATTTTTGCATTTTATCTCGGTTGCCCTATGTGCTCACTCCTTTTTTTTAAGATACATTTTTTTTTACCTTTCAGTAGAAAAAAAAAAAGCATTTTATTACTTCCTATCATTTTTGAGAAAAAAAGAAATAATGGTAAAATATTTTACTGAATATTCGAATTGTCAGGGTCCCCGTTACTCTTAAATCCCTTTCGGCATTCGTCATTTTAATTCACGAACTTTTCTTTTTACGATAAAGATGACTCCGGTAAATCTAGTCAGGCATAACTCCTTAGAAATGCCACAATTCGGTGGCGATTGCGTGGACGATAGTCTGTCGATGGACACTCAGGATATCGTGGATCAACCTGCTTTCAGTATTACAGAAATTGGTGTAAGTCAAAAAATAAATAAATAAAACACACAGATTCCAATCGAAGAGTGCATGGAATGAAAAGTGAGATTCAGAGAGAATTTCGAAGACTTTCCGATGGGATAAAAATTTGAAGAACATTAACCTCACAGAAGGTGTTACGGGCGTTAATAATGTTAAAAAGTTATTAACAAATTAGTGTTAAAAAAATCGTTCAACGAATCATTCGGTAACCTAACTTTTTTTTAGCGAAAGTTTTTTCGTTGAATTTCCCAAGTGTATATGGATTTTTTTAGAATTTCTTCTAATTTCCGAAAACGGAGTTTTCGGAAAAATCTGTGATCGATATTTGCAAATATGTTCGATCGATTACTTTTTGAATGCGCAGTGTTCCTCCGAATTCGTATCCAAAATTCGTGAATTATCATCGATGAAAAAAAAAAAAAGTCGATAATTAGAAAAAAAAAATCGTATGTGTTCGGAAAAATTAACGGATTCGTTGAGCAATTTTTTTAAAAACAAATGTGTTAAGAACTTTTTAGCATTATTATTATGCAACATTAATTTCTTCAGGACTTTCCGTATGGTTGATTGTTTGAAAATTTTGATTTCATTGAGAAATTTTCGAAATTCGTTCGGAATCGGACTTTTAGCTAAAATTGCAGCGATACACCGTTGGTAAAGACAGGAAATATTGTCAACACAGGTGATGAACGACGAGGAGGCTGCTTTGAGGTATCAAGAACAATTCGGACGCGCGTATATGGAAGACGAGTTCGTAATCTTCAACGTAGCAGTGCGATATCCGGAAACTATCGTGAGTATGAAACAAGATCCTTGTCTTTCCCAGGCACATCGGTGTCTCTTCGATTATCTACGAGAGACTCTGTGAATGGCGCTAAGTTGATATTTGTTGCTTGCATCCAACATATTCATCCCGAAAAGCGCATAGAATAATAAATAAAGAAATAATACGTGGGACCATTTTGGGAAAATATAAAAAAATATTTAGTAAAAAAAAAAAAGCGACAATGCAATGAAACGTTGCTGTTAGAATAATGTCGATGACCGTGTCGCTTGGCACAGCAATAAATAACAAGTTAGCAATTCCGTTAACGAAAACAAAAAACGATGACGCGAGAGACAGAAGCTCGTTTTTTTCTTTGGCGAAAAACATACATTGACCATACCATGTGAGTTTTCAGTAGAGACGACGAGTAAGCCGGCCCACGTCACGTATTCGGTATTTTTTTCCCCCTTCAAATGAAAGCTGGTAAAAGATCTTTCAAACTTGTCCAGCAGCTGAAATGATCGAGCGGAGAGGCAAAAACTTGCCGATGGGCGCAGAGATGACGATGTACACCAACATTGGATGAAGACAACCCCCCGTGTGTTGACATACGACACACACACACACACTTGTACAAAGCAATGCAGGACTGGGGGTGGTGCAAATGAACTGATGCTAAAGTTGCAATCTGAGCGATCCTCTGTGCCAATGATAAAGGCATATCGACCTACCCGATTAACATCTGTGTTCACATGTGACCACAGCACGGAGATACTACGATGGTTTTGATTGTCGTTACCTCACCAATGAACCCCATCCTACGGGCTGTGAACTCGAATAAATCTGTCGTTTTCTGATAGAATCTTCACAGGACGGTCCTTCAGAGATTAAAACAACATACTTATTTTCGTGTAAATCGAGCAATTTCAATCAAACACGAATGGTGCAGATGTAACGAGGTCCGAAGTAGTTCACGTACGAAAAAGAAAATAAAAAAATCTTTATGTAACGCATGCATGAAAAGTGCCAGATTATGTATAGGCCTGCCGTGACCTAAAGTGGCGCTTTATGAGAAGGCGTTGCATAAATACTCGAAGCGTTGCGTAAATACTGTGCCCGTGTGCGAATTGGTCTATAACCGTATCGTAAATACAGTACCCACGCTCGTTGGTCTATAACCGTATCGAAAATACTATGCGCGCATGCGCACATCAGTCGATCCTTAATGTAACGGCCGGCCAAACATAACCTGACACCTTTCATGCATTTGTTACATAATAGTACTTTGGGATACTAGTACGTAAAATCGAACTTTTGGCGAAGGTTGGGAAGCGCCGCACGAGAGGAGACGAGTGTGGGCTTCACAACCGCCGTCAGAAGTTCGATTTTCCTTCCGAGTATCGCATAATATTTTATGTAACAAATGCATGAAAGATGCTAGGTTATGTTTGGCCGGCCGTTCCATGAAGGAACACGAACCGATGTGCGCATGTGCACAGTATTTACGATACGCTTATGCGTTGCATAAATACTCGAAGCGTATTATCGTAAATACTCATTACGACACGCTTCCAGTATTTATGCAACGCCTTCTCATAAAGTGCCACTTCATGTCACGGCCGGCCTATACATAATCTGGCACTTTTCATGCATGCGTTACATAAAATATTATGCGATACTCGTAAGCAAAATCGAACTTCTGACGGCGGTTGTGAAGCCCACACAAGTACTTTGCGAAGTATCGCAAAGTACTATTAAATGATATTGATTTTAATGAGGGTGTATCGTTACACTCCCAGCCAAAAGTCAAATTTCGAGAGAATTTTTCAATCTCCGATGGGATCAAAATCTGAAAAAAATCAAACACATAGAAGGTACTAAATATATTCATTTTGCATAATAATCATTCCAAAAAGTTGTTAACAAATGAGTTAAAAAAAATTTGTTCAACGAATCATCCGATAACCCAACGTTTTTTTTTAGCGACAGTTGATTCGTTAATCCTTCGCATTGCATATGCATTTTTTTCGAATTTTCGAAAATCTCGTTTTCGTAAAAGTCTTCGATCGATATTTGCGAACATCTTCGATTTATTGGCTGACTTTTTATTAAAATTTATGACTTTTTATTCATGTATATATTTTTTTTTCTTGGAAAATTAGAAAAAAATCTAGGAAATTTGTATGTATTAAAAAAAATTTAACGAATGATTTTCTGCGGAAAAAAAGTTGGGTTCCCGGTTAATTCGTTGAATATATTTTTTGTTTTGATATAAACGCACTTTAGGGCAATAACGTAACCAACAAAGCGCGCGCCGCCTTCGTAGGCATACGTCATCTGACGTGAAAATAACTTTATAGAGCGCGAGCAAAGTGAGCACGTTGGTACTAGTTATGCAAACTTATTCTTTTTAGAACCTTCTATACCGTTGATTTTTTTCGGATTTTTATTCCATGTGAAAATATTAGCGAAATTCGCTGTTAATCTCACTTTTAGCTGAGACAGTAACGATACATCTTCCTTAAAACGTGCCAATGTTTGTTTTTTTTTTTTTAATCTAGCTTGCGTATAATTATGGGGAAACATTGGGGATAGATGAAAAATTATATCGCGACTTTTTTATCGTTGCAATAAAAAAAATTGCTATTATTTCGAGGGGAACTCGTGCGAACTTGAAACTATTTTTTCTTGTTTTTTACACTTCATATAAAAAGAGTATTCGAAAAGTATTTTTTTTTCCCCCGAAAAGATTATCATTTCGGATGCTTAAGCTTTGCCGAGGACGCGAAAAAGTCGATTTATCCGAGTCCCAGCTTTTCCCATAAACTTCCCAATGAGAAAAAAAAAAAAGAAAAAAAAAATTTGCGATATCAACACTGTCACGTCTCGTATACGTCTCTGTGTGCGTCGAAAATGGTGAGATTCCCATCACTCCTAAAATTATCCTTTATAGCGTGTATTTGCAAAGAGAAACAAGAAAAAAAAAGATGACTTTTCTAGCTCCGAGCAACTGTACCCCGTACGTGGCACCTACGCGTGTGTGTCCAATGCCCGAGAATAAGCCGTTACAGTCTGTCGAGTCTAACAATCGATAGATTGTGGAGAAATTTTGTATCGGAAAAGAGAAAAACTAAAATTTAATTTCTTTCATTAATTAATATAACAGTATAACAAATGATTGGCAGGTGCTGCGGGCGTCGCGTCACCCATGCAGTGAACACAGCAATTTGACATATTAATAATCCCGGTCTGGATTCACATTGCTTGTATTGTTTCAATTTTGTATTCCCGTACTGATCTTTCATTTTATTATCATCATTATTATTATTATAATTATTATTATTAACAGTATCTATGGCATTGATTCGTTCGAACTTGAGAATCCACGTTCCAACATCAGGGAACGATATTTGAAAAGAAATCTATTTGCGGCTCGGTCACAACATTATATTTTATAGTTAATTATTACTCAAAAAATGTCGTGCGGGTAAAGAATAAACCCGAGCAGTTAATTATTTTTATCCGGAGCTCCGGAGCTCCGTCGATTAACAGAATAATTATTGTAACGGAAAAAGAAGAATAGTTAAGGCGTTACGGTTTATTCTTTGCCAATCGAATTAGTTAAGGACTAACTCACCAAAAAAAGCCCAATAGTGGATGAGCTGAGAATGCACACTTGAATTATTGGTGTCGTGAAAAACAAAAATGTTAATAGACAATAACTTTTTTTCCCCTGTCGGTACTGAAAAGATATTGTTTTCAGGCGTATTTAGTGGACTACTACGTGTACAGTTCGAGATCTTTTCCCGGTGAATCCCCTCCGAATCACATTGGATTTAGCTACATCTTGCCTAGTACGCTGCAGGCCAGTGTTGGACAGCTCACCGTGCCCATCACCAGCACTAAGCACAGACCTATCGGTAACATTCTTTTATTTATAATACACTTTTATCTGCTATTTCAAACTCCTTAGCCATTAATGAGGGTCTATCGTTTCAGTTGCAGCTAACATTCCAGCGAGAAATTAACGATTTGTTTTGCACTATCATAATGTCAATAATGGCAAAAACGTTATTGATAAATTAGTTTTTAAAAATTCTTCAACGAATTATCCGGTAATCTAACTTTTTTCTCTTGCAAAAATTGATCCGTTAAGTTTTCTGAATATATATAAATTCTTTAGAATTTTCATTTTTTTTTTAAATGCAAAAACGAATAGGTCACGAATTCGAAGAAACACTGCAATTCACGCGCAAGAATTTTCCGAATAATCGATCAAACATATTCACAAGTATTGATTTAAGATTGTTCCAAAAACGGGATTTTCGAATATTAGAAAACATTCTAAAAAAATTCATATGGATTCGATACAATTAAGAATTCAAAAAATTCTGCAATTACAATTGGCAATTTCTGTTAAAAAGAAAGGTAGGTTACTGGATGATTCGTTGAACAATTTGTCTTATTAACTAATTTGTTAACAAATTTTTGGAATTATTATTATGCAAAATGAATATTCTTAGCACTTTCGGCATGGTTGATTTTTTATTTATTTTTTATATTATCCTATCGGGAAGTCTTTGAAATTTTCTTCTAGAACAAGACACACTAGAAACGTGAAAATGTTCAGGAAATTGTACCGAAACTGATTTTCACACACGATGACGAATAAATCTCCCGACTTTAGTTTTGTTTTTTCATTCAATACTTCAATTCGAGACTTGAGGCTGTCGAGATGAAATTTGGTAGTTGAACTGACGATAAACAATGTCTCGTATCAAATTTGGCAAATAATAAACATATGAATGAAAAAAATTGCGGAAATGTATTTGATTTTTATGTAAAAAACTTGAAAATGTCATGGAATTTTAAGGCAGACTCCATGATTATTAGATCTAATAAGATTTTCATTGATGTTTTTGCAGGACAACTAACCGTGGAATACGTCACTATCAAACCCATACCGGACTATCCGTGGGACATGAGTATCTCATACGCGAAACATTGGGAACAGAGGTGGTCGGGTCTGGATGTCGGCCATCGTGGACTCGGCACTTCTTTCAAGTTTGAAATGAAAAAGTAAGATAATACGCGAATAAAATTGCACGATACGAACAAATTAACCGTCACTGCGCTAAGTCTGGGGAAACCTGGGGAGAGACTCTTCCAATTTGCGTGGAGTTTGTATTTTTTTAATATTATCAAAATAACAAATCGTTTCGTCATCGTAAAATAACACAGTTGGGAAGAAAAAGTCAAATTGTCATTTAACTTCCCGACTCGTATGGATTACGGAGAGTGTTGTATCATTACAGTTTCAGCTAAATGTGAGATTTCGAGCGAATTTCGAATACTTTTCAATGGGACGAAAATCTAAAAAAATCCACTGTACAGAAGGTCCTACGAAGAATAATTTTGCATAATAATACTGCCAAAAATATATTACCGAATTAGTTAACAAAAAAAAAACGAATTTTGGATACGACTTCGGAGGAACACTGCGCATTACACTGAAAAATTTTCAGGGCAATCGATCGATTTCCAAGAACGGGTTTTTCGAAAATTAGAAAAAAATCTTGAAAAATTCATATGTATTGGAAAAAATTAACGAATCAACTTTCGCGAAAATGAGTTACGGTACCGGATCATTCGTTAAACAATTTTTTTACTTTGTCATCCGATACGAAGTATGGAAAAAGAGAAAGTATTGTAATGACGAGAAAAAATAACGCCAATCTTATGGATAAAATAACTGTTTTTAACATCAAGGAATGAAAAAGAAAATGTTTTCTCACTTTTGTCATGATATTTGAGACTCAATTTATCAATTTTCATGACCCGAAGAGTTTTTTTTTAAGTGAACGTATCTTTATTTTGGAATTTTTCTACTCCGTTTGTACGTATTAATTTTTCTGGCGTAGACACAATAACTCGCCACAGTCATTACTAATAACTGCAAAACTTGGTACACAGGGTCTACATCTAAAATGTGAGTTTGGTATTGAAATTCAAATTTTTTCATACATATTTTCTAATAACTTACCTGCGATGTGAAAAAAATAAATAAAAAAAGATGAAAAAAAAAACGACAAAAAACATTTTAAAAACTACAAAAAAATTCGAAAAATATTAAAATACTTGAATTAAGTTCACGAATAGATTTTCACCAAAATAATACATATTTTGATACATATCAACAAAATACTAACTTCACGCCATCAACAATAATTGGGATGAGAAAGTCACGAGTTGCAAAACGCCAGTAGCAACTGCTTCTTTTCCAATTTTTTCCAACTAATTTAGTTACAACTTTTTGGAATTATTATTATGCAAAATTAATGTTCTTAGAGCCTTCTGTATGGTTGAATTAAAAAAAAAATGTATGCCGTTTGGAAGTCTTCGAAATTTTCTCCGAATCTGTATTCCCGCTGGAAATGTAACACCCTTCTTAACTCTTCGAATCGCACGTATTAATCGTCTATAATGGTGTGGTCTCTTTTTTCAGCTGCGCCAACGTACGCGAGAACACAATAGCGTCATTGAAGACGGCGTCGCATCACGGCGCCGATATGGTTGAATTCGACGTACAACTATCCAAGGACATGATACCGGTTATCTATCACGATTTTCACGTATCGATTTCGCTTAAGCGCAAGAAACAGATAGACGCTATGGATATGTTGGAAATACCGGTTAAGGATCTTACTCTGGAACAACTTCATTTGCTCAAAGTACGTATATACCTTTTAATTTTATTTTTCTTGTTTATTACAACAAAAAGAACACTCAGCTTTGTTCGCTGACTCGACAAATGATTTCTCTAAAGAGGAATAAAAATATTATTAAAAAGAAAACTAGTCGATACGAATTCAATTATTTTACCGTCAGTGGTGAAAGCATTGAAATTTCATCCGTTAGCGGACAGAATTTTATCAACTTATACGCTCATCATTAGCAGTAAAAAAAATACTTATTTTTTCCTGGTGATCGTTAGAGGATTAAAAGTTCGTTGACAATTATTTATTTAATTGTGGACGGACAACGAATGTTATAGAGATTATTTAGTGTTTCGTTGAATGTCGTAGAAACTCATTGTAATTTTCTTTTTTCTTTTTGTCCGAACCGATAATCATTTATTTGTATTTTAATCTGCGGGACATATTGTTTATAATATTTTTTTACCCACTTTGCCGATGCAGGTTGATTCGAGTTGAATTAGTATTCAGCTTGAGTCTATTATCCGATTGTTTCGAATGTATCGTGTACTTTGGACACGAAACTCTATCAAATCAACGGGCATATTCTTTCTAATATTTTTTTAACCGCAAGATTGGCTGATTCGATGTAAGTTGAAACGAGTGTAGATTCGTGGGCTTCATACATTTTATTTCGTTTTTTTTTTTTTTTCATTCTTTCACCTTTTGTAACGTGTACCCCCTATCGTATCTTTCGTATCTTTCGTTTTATCTGTTGAAATTTAACAGGATTTTTGTTACCCCGGCGACTCGATGGGTAAAGTGCTGTATTACTTTGATAAAGATGAGCTGAGGTGTAACCAACCGGTGAGCTTTCGTATCGCTTCCGCAGACTAACATCCGCCTCATGATTTTTTTTTTCTCGCAATGAACGTATTCCATCATTCGAAAAACTTGATGCACGTCTATCAACTGATCAATATTAATAAAAAATAATTTTTTCTTTCATAAAAAAACAAAGTAATATTGAAAAATCGACGATTCACATTGTGCTATGGCTTACGCTTTGTCAACGAGCAGAAATTCGTCAAAAAACCATTTCATCGATTCATTTTTCAATATTCGATTTTTTTACAAGTGTAAACAAAATATTGAACTTTAAGAATTGGTTGTTCAGTGTGAATAAAAATTAATTTCACTTAGATACGTCACTCCAACATGTCATAAGAGTCACGGCATGCAAACAATCGAGCAAAGGCATGTTACGAACAACGATTATAATAAATAATTTTTAAAAAATGTAATTCTCGTCCCCTACGACCCGAAACGTTGCATTGTCCGCTTTGAGGAATATTCCCATCTTTATTTAAAACTGCTGAAACTCAGTTGATAAGATCTTACGACTCGATAGAGAAATTCAAAAATATTCGTATCGTATGTGTTTCATTGTCGAAATGCTTTCTTTAGGTTTATCATCTCGTCGAGGCTCGCGAACAGAAGCCGAAATTCTTCGACGAAGATCTCGAGGATCATCAACCATTTCCGACACTTCGGACGGTTCTTCAAGAATTGGAAACGCATGTTGGATGCAACATTGAAATTAAATGGAATATGCAGCTGAAGGTGAGAACGGAATCGACCGTAGGTAACGAATAAATGGATTTTGAAGAACCGTATCGTGGTTCACGGCTTAGAAAGCGCTTAAACTTTTGTTTAGTCGTTGCCGACTAGAGTGAATATTCCATCCGTGTGGTTACGATAAAACAGTTTATTTTGCGATTTAAATAATAAGATTTGTTGCTCGCACCCGTAAAATAATTAAATTTCTATTGAGGGTTTCTAAGAGGGAATATAGAAAAATCGTAGCTTGGCGTGGTAAAAAAGGGAAAGGAATACAATCAATTTCCCAAACTTATACAAGAGCGAAGAGTGATAGTACTTGCGAAGAAATTGGGATGATCGAAACCCGCAAGAAGTGAATGTGGAAGAGTAATTGAGAATAACAGCGATAAAAAAAATGCAAAAGGACCATTTACCGGTTGAACACTAACGTTTTTTGTTTTCCCCAACAGGATGGAACTTTCGAACTGAATCATCCCTTCGATCTCAACACCTATTTGGACATTATACTCAAAGTAGTCCTGGAGTACGGTGGCGATAGAAAAATAGTTTTCTCCTCATTCAATCCCGACATATGCGCGATGATACGTCTCAAGCAAAACAAATATCCGGTGGTGTTTTTAACACAAGGCGTAACCGCCAAGTATCCGACTTATCACGATTCGCGTTGCCAGTCGATACCGATGGCTATGAGGCACGCCATAGCGGCCGATATTTTGGGTATAAACGTTCATACCGAAGACATTCTGCGTGATCCTTCGCAAGTTAAGATAGTTCGAGACGCTGGGCTCATTATATTCTGTTGGGGCGACGATAACAATGACAAGGCAACGATACAGCATCTCAAGGAATTGGGTCTTCATGCCGTTATTTACGATAAGTAAGCGCGATGCGATTTACTTTTTATCGATCTTTTACATTGTACATTTGTTTTCGCAGATGTTACTGCAGAGCTTATGAAACTTACGTATTCTTTTTTCATTTCAGGATCGACGAGTACAACGCGAAAGAAGTCAAGGAGAGTATATTCCTCGTTGACGCTCGCGAAAGTCAGAAAGCCCTCATTGCATTGGCGCAATGCAATCAAACTTGCGGTACTCCGCAATCCGCGATGTCTGGCGCAATATCAGCAGATAAGGTAATTAATCGTTTTCTCATATTTCAAAATGTTGCTTTAGCACTTTTATTTTATTTGTCAACAAAATTATAAGATCATTTTTTTTTTATAATTTATAATAAAACGATTTGCTTGCAGGATTATTATCACGGTCTGGAAAAATCAAGAATGAGCGCCCCATCGACTGCTACATCGTTGTCCTCCGTTTCGAAGAACGGCACCAGTGGCGGCAGTGTATTTCCAATGCCGACAACAGATTGCCAAATTCAGCAGGATCCAGACATTGGCGATCTTACAAAAGATTTCAGCGTCTGCGCTAACAGCTTCGGTCACAGCCAGTCAATGTCATTTCCGGGACTCTGCGCCGACGACGAATCAGCCAAGGATTGCCTCTGATGTCAAGAATCCTCTTAAAACCCATTGTCATTTTATAGAAGAAAAATGAAAAGTGGGAAATAGCCGATTGCATATCGAGAGGACACGCGCGCGCGCGCGTATCGTCTCGGCACGATTACAATGAACGACAAAAAACAATTAGCTCACTGTATTTGATAAAATGTATGGCTCGTACATAGCTACGATTACGCTGAGGTGAACTCAATGTTTTTCTTTTCTTCGATAATTCTTAAAAATAAACAAAATACAAAAACGGATACGTTGAGGACGACATTTAGGTAACAATGCGTCTATTCACGATAATTACATACTCGCAAGATATCGTTTTTGTATTTTTATTTTAGAAAACATTTTAGTACAAATAACTCGTTCGTAATACAACACATACATATATCGTAATTTTTTTGTTTGAAGCGCGGATGTGGTAATTTTCTTTGTGGTGCGTTAAACAATTGTAGTTTGTGATTTCAAACGAGAAAATACGGAAGGACATTTAGGAACTATGTAGACAAAACATGTATACTATATTTTTTTAACGAGCTCCGGTATGATAAATTCTCAAACAACCGATTTCAATAGTGTTGACCGATGTTGGTGATTATCACGGCTTCTCGATGTAACTAATTGCTGTTTCGTAGCCATTTTCCGTTACGATGGTGGACTATCTTTTTGTAGTCGTTAAGGGACAATTTTATGTCACGTTTATCGAAGTTGTAGCCGATGCCTCCAAATTAGCATAAACTTACATAATATTCGGGCTTAAAAAGTTTACGAAATTTCCTTTAGAACAGTTTTTCAAAAGCGCATATTTTTCGAGATACGAACAGTATATGTCTCATTGACTAACAAAACGTTTCATGGCTTGTGTATCGAGAATCGTACAAACGAGTTACGAAGAAAATTAATGCTCATTATTAATCCCGAATATGACTATACAATTTTTTTAAAATAAACTTCGGAACATCTTGTAACAAGCGCTTGAAAATTAGAAGTCTCTAAACAGCCACACTTTCCTCGTACAGACATTCAAACGGATCAAGATAAAACAATATACTATTAAGATAGATTCGTCCGATATGTCGATGGGTGAAAGTGAAAATGCATTGGAGAATCGCGCGGTGTGTTGAACAGAGTTTGTAGCGTGAATTATTTTAAACAATTTTTTTTTATTTGTTATTTCGGTGTACGCATACCGCTGCGGATGAGGCGTCGGACATTGTAAATCCGGGATAGAGCCACTAAATATATCTGTATTTACGATTTGTAACCGTGTCTTTTGTGTCCTTATTCACATTTCTTACATATACATTTTTTTCAACGTTAGATTGTAAGAAGTAAAATATGAAAAAGAAAATCGAGGCGTGACAAGTAAGCTGTAAAATCTATTGAGAACTGTGGCTTATACATTTTTTTCAATAATTATTTTACAGTTATTTGGATTCGGATTAAGGCATTTCGAGTGATAATTTTCAATGTCGAGTTTTTTTGCGTTGAATAATTTTTCAGCGTCTACGCACACGTGTTCACATTAAATTTGACAACTACTCTCATCAAGAAAATAAATGAAGACCAATACAATCAAAAGGAGTATCATAGGAATTCAACCTTCGAAACGAACCGAAACTACTGAACACCGAATCAACAGAAATCAAGTTAGGGAATATGAATTATCACAGTCGTTAACAAACAATGCAATGAATGAGATTTTGAAACCATAGGCATTTGAGGGAAAAGAAAATCGCATTGTCCTGTGTTCACTTATTCCGCGAGGAAAGACAATGTTTTCTTTCCGTAAATATCTTAACAGCAAAATGACGTTCACTGCCATTTTTTTTACCAACTGGGGTGACGTATCACATCACCTTAAAAACATGTGAAGAATAACGGTCGTGAATAAAAACTGTAATAAAGTTTTAGCATTTGCAACTTAAAGAAGTCTTATCGAATGCACTTATTATCTTAGATATTATAAAAAGCAACATAATATATTTCTATATATATATAAACGAGAGTTCCTGAAAAAATGTCATATACACTCACAGACGCTCTCATAGACACTCACGGACACTCACTCATTTAGTCTAAGTCCCTTAAAATAACACTCCGTTCGACAGACAGAAACACCCCATTCGACAGACTCGATTACTCAGATCAGTGCCTCTGGATCCCAAAAATAAGACCTGCCCAGGAATATTTGTAGTGATTAACCGTTAACCATTCGTTAAAACGGTTGAAAACGCAATGCGAGCGTGCGAGCCACAATAACCTGCTAGTACTATATGTACAGCTACAAGCTACGGCTGTATGAAAATTCAGAAAAAAAAAACAAGCTAATATTTTTAATGTTTTAAATTCTATAGCGTAAAGACTCGAGAACGCCGCACGAAGAAGTTTGAACTTCAAGTTGAATGCATCGGGTTTTAAATACAGTGGACAGAGATTAGTAGGGAGATGCACAACGCTCGGCTTTTGGCCGTCCCAATTTGAGTGGCGCTAAATCGTAGCAGCGAACTCGGGAGTACGATTTTGTGATCATCGCCTCGGCCAACATTGCAGAGTCGGGGCGAACGTGATCACCGGTGCGGTGGGTATTGCAGGCGCGTGAACACGAGTCAGCGCTTGATGGGGAGAACCTCTGCGCCGTTCGAGCCTCGTTCTCGCAAACTCGGAGACTTGGTTCGTCGGACGCGGATGAATTTTTTTACAAGTAGCCAACCATTGTCTATGTACTTTGTAACGTGCACGAAATGAGTAATCAATTAACGTAGGCGTGATTAGGTGCGGAAAAAATATTTTCGAATGGCAAGCGAGCTCGCAACTTTTATGGGACTTTCATGTGTTGAACTTCAAAGTCATCGGTTAGCCGAGTGCGTCTCGGCATCTTTTTTTGCATCGAGAATTCACCGTTCGAACCCAAGATGAATTGATTTATTTTTATTTCTTGCTTTTGTCACACCAACTTCCGGAATACCTGGGTGCACTGCCATGAGCACTGAATTGACTAATTATTCATTCAGTGGAGCCCCTCTTTTCTTAACTTCACTTGACTCAACTGCTCGCTTACTTTAATCCGTTACCATGGCAACCACATCTTTCTTTCGAAGTGTTTGTTGACAGGAGATTGTTTATGCGATTTTTTTAACCGATTTTTATATTTTTTTGCAGTTTGAGAGTATGATATGAGCGTTCTTGGTATGTGACAAATGAGTTGTGAAATAATGTAAAGCTGAGATTATAACGAAGAAAGCCACAATCCGGGTAAGTTATATTGTATAAAAAAAATACTGTCGTGCATTACGTACCATAACCTAGGAAGTTACCGCTAGTTCTACAAAAGATAGATTTTACGTATCGTTAAATGACATTTTTATGCTCATATAATAAAATTAATATTTCAAGGACAACTTTATTTCTTTTCTTTCCTGTTACAGCAACAGAGATGCCGAGAAAATGTAAGGTTATGGGGTGTAGCCCCCAGTCACAGCGGACATTCAAATTTCCTCAATTAGACGACAAAAGACTAGTCCTCTGATTGTCAGCTGTGGGGAATAAAGCATTATTCGACACCTCTCCAGAGAATTTAATGCATGCATCAATATGTGGACGCCACTTCGAGTCGAAGTATCTCATGACGCGTAAGCTTACGACAAGTGCTATCCCAACTCTGTACTTACCAGGTAAGAGTACATGCTATTTTTATATCTAGCTAATACTATAGAACTGTCATTTTTATGTCATTAAAAGTCGTATGAAGTAATACAATAAGAGTAAAGCGTTATTCAATTTTAATTCGCATTGATCAATATTTTCTGCCTTTATAGTACAAAGCGGCACCAAATTAATTTTAAAGAACTCCTCTCCGAAAGAGCAAAATATTCAGTTTGCAAACTTTGTGAAATTTCACTCATGTTATTTTTGCATCAGCATTCCACATCTTTAATTACTACGTTTGATATCAATGAGCAATTGTTCTTGCTTTTTTAGAGCCTATCGATGCCACAGCATATATGACAAAATGGGTTAAGGAAAATGAAACATCCACTGGCATGCAACCATTACCCTCCTGTGCTATTCTGAAAAATAGTCCTCCGCACAGCGAGTCGAATCAAAATGATGTTAACATGAAATCATTCAACGTTGACTGTGTGGATGCGCTGCCATCCAACAACAGTTCTAAAGTCAGCGGTTCGAATGAAATCAACTCTTCGTCAGAAGCATCACTATCGAAGAGATTATCATCGAACACCAGTAAGTTTTCTATGTACTTTTTTATTTACAATAAATTTGTTTGCCACACATTTAAAGTAAAATACGAGTCGTGAAAATATGAGACGATTTTATTAATTTACACAATTGTTTACTTTCAGACGCAGATTCTCCGACTCCTCAACGAACCAATGTAGGCGGTAAAGAAAGACAGAGCAGGAAGCAATCGGGTACTTTTTTAATAACATTTGGTAAAAAAAGTGCAATGTATGCGTTGATAATATTAATGACGATTCACACCTCATAAAATGGGGCTTCTGTTGGTCATAGGAACAACAATGCTTAAATTAAAAAAGCAAGAATCATCATCTCGATTTATAATCGTGAGGGCTGGAAGAAATTTTTCGTATAGAAGTACGAAAAAATTGCGAAAAAAGCATTTGCACAAAAAACGGCAACTGCTGCAACAGTTATCGACCATGACACGTAAAGCTGTCACTGTACTGACAAAGCTTTACAGGGAAACCTTTCGACGGGATAAAAATCAAGCTCTATGGCGGTTTCGTTTAACCGTCAATCTTCAAGAAACAAATCTACCTGCAAAGGTATGCTCCGAGGTGATCCTCCGAAATAAAAAAAACGGGGCAACAACGAGGTCTTAATTGACAAAAGAAGACGACATAGGAATGCTTTATTTTAAAAGCGAGACCTATAACGGTTCAGTTCGACCGTGATAAATAAGCACAGAAAGATGAGTACATTCGCGCGGTGATGAATTCCGTGAATACTAATTATTATAAACATAGGATGATATTACATTCTGTCCATATAAATATATGTGCATGATTGTATCTTTGTTTTCAGTGACGCTGCTTTCGCTTTTTAACCTGCAGCGGAAAAAGCAGTTGTCTGTTAAAGAACAACGGATCTACGATGCGATGGAAGGTCTACGAAAATCAGTACGGAGGATAAGAAAAAACAACGCTTCGCTGAAGAATCGGGTGAAAGTCGCTGAACATGTAACGCTGGAAGGACCATGGGAAGTAATATCAGAAATGACGGAAACGTGTCGGAACTTTATACTTTCTCATTTTCGGAATGGCACTCGTAACAAATATCGCCGAGTTTTCACACTAAAGGATAAGATGCTAGCCTTGGCATTATACAAACGCAGTTCAGCCGCTTATCGCTTTTTGGCCAATATATTTTGTCTCCCAAGTGTTGAAACTCTACGAAAGCTCACGTCGAAGATTCCCGTGAAACCGGGGTTTTGCCGATGGTTATTTTCGATTATCGGAGAGAGAGTAAATCGATTAAAAGATAACAAAAGTAAATATTGTATTCTCCTCTTCGACGAAACTTCATTAACGCCCACACTTAATTATGATTCGGTCTCCGGGACGATCGACGGATTCAGCGATGACGGATCTCAACGAAAACCTCAGATTGCCAATCATGTGATAGTGTGGATGCTTAAGGATGTAATGGGTAGTTGGAAACAGCCAATCCAATACTCCTTTTGTCACTCGTCTACAAAGTGGGAAGACATTGCGAGAACTTTCAAGGAAATCGTTTGCGAAGCAAAAAAAATTGGTCTGAAGGTAGTTGCATCGGTATGCGATCAAGGAGCAACTAATGTACGAGCGATAAAACACTTAATCGAAGCGAGTCAGCGAGACGCCTTTAAGAATGGTCAACCGCTACGTGACGAAATCATTGTAATTGACAACCAGGTGGTTGTTCCCCTGTTCGATCCACCACACCTATTGAAATGCGTGCGAAACAATTTGTTAACGAAGTGGGCGACTTTTGTCACCGATAATGTTAAGAGGACCGCAAAATGGGAGCACATTTCTACCGCGTACGAAATAGACAAAAGCAATGCTGCTTTTCGAACAATGGGGAAACTGACTGAATATCACGTAGTGCCTGAAAAAATTAAGAAAATGAAGGTAAAACACTGCGCGCAGGTGTTTAGTAATACGGTGGCATCGGTAATGGAACTCATGAGTCGAAGCGGGTCGAAAAGTGTATGCGGTACTAGATGTATGCCAGAGGACGGACGGGATACGGCACACTTTCTTCAGTATTTGAACAATCTTTTCGACTCTGTTAATAACCGCGCAGCAGAATCTACAAACTCGCCAAACGACGAATGGACTCGGTACATACGAATAATGGAAACGGTGGCATTCGTGAAAAGTAAACGTACCGACAAAGAAAAGCCTCCCGTTTTGCATAATTGGGTCCGAACTTTAAAAGGGTTTAAATATTTAAAATCGTACTTGAACAATGTCGGATTTGAAACATTTTCACCGCGTTCATTCAATCAAGACGGCTTGGAAAACTTTTTCGGCCAAAATAAGCAACACGGAGTACGTGACGTTAGGCCGAGTTGCGTCATGTTCACAAGTCACTATAAAACAGCATTGCTCAATAATTTTTCGCAAAAAAATCAACGCTTCAACTATGAAAATGATGAATCGGTACATTTTCTCGTTGATCTCGAAAGTATCATTGACACTCCTGTTCTGCACGTTCAAACTCCAATATCATCTCTTCCGACCGTTTCGCGAACAACAAAAGCTGTTTTACATGACGTGGAAAGATGGACAGAAACGATGCACACAGTTATACGATGCGAGACTTGCGGAGCCAACGTGTACACGAATGAAACTGAATCAGACCTAAAAGTTTTTTTGTTACATATGATCAATACGTTGCCCGTGCATTTACAGACATCCTCACACCTCGAACACTTCGGAGAAATTATGATAAGACATTATGTGGAAAAAGGAAGTTTCAATGGATGTATACATAAAAAAGATGCGTTTTACAAGTTCGTCAGGCAGTTTGTTGTTGATGGAATCCAAAAGTATTTGAAATCGATTAGAAGGGTCTTGTGTGGAGACGAAACAAGAAAAAAAAATAATAGCGATCCCATATTATTGCAAGCGATAAAATTGAACGAAAATAGATCGTGCCGTTCCCGCCGTTCGACCTATACGGTGGAATAACCAGTTATAAAACTTTCTTTTATATCGTTATGAAATGTATATAATGTATAAAATGTATAATTCGTAAAGTATTTATCATCAATAAACACAACTTATGTAAAAACTGATTTCTATGAATTACTTATACTATAATCGTTTGTTAATTACTATTGGATGAGATTTATTTGAACACCCTATAGATATTCATACTAGAGGGCGCATCGGTAGTAAATAGTTATTTTTTTATTCGGACACCCGGTATAAGCGCAATTAGTTCCGGTAATATCTTCCAGAGGCGCTACTGAGGAATCGAGATCCCGATTTCTTCTTCTTCTCCTTTATTTGGCTATCGCCAACTTGCGATGGCATGTGCCACGAGATCCCGATTTACTGTATGAGATTGTACCCCCTGGAAAGATGGCCGCTTCTTTGCTGGGAACAAGAGTGGGGCTTAGTGTGCGAGTGAGACAGAACATGTGAGAGTGAGACAGGAGAAGCACACTAGCGCTCCAAGCGATTGTGACCGGCGTAACGCAAACCTCGGTCTCTCCGTCTGTGCTTGTACCCCGCCCTGAACGGCATTGTAACGTGATCCGTGGAGGCGACAACCGTGTTCCGGCATCGTACTCCCGAAAAGTTTTTCGATTCAATTCCATTTGTCTATAGAAGTCCTAGAATTCAAGACAACGAAACATTCTGAAGATCCACAAAGGTTCAACCGAAGCTTGATTACACTCTATGAATTATGTGTTTTCTCCAATATGAATCACATGTTAGATTAGACCGGAGTATTTCGGCATTTCGATCACAGCGAACGCTTTGACGCTTTCGCGAGTGTATACACAATTATGGGCGTTTAAGCCCAAAGTTCGGCTGGTCGTTTGCAGGGAGTGTATAATAACAGTACATTGTGATAGCGGTGAAGTTTGAAACGTTGCAAAGTTGCAACGGTTTCCCAGCTCTCACTCCGAGGCAACTGTCAAAAGCGCTAAGGGGTTATGTTCAGAGCCGACTAGCTATATTTGCCTTATTTTAATTAAACGTGCCTAATGTATCCCAAAAACTGGGTTCTATTTGTACACAACTCTTCCATAGTCATCCAGGAACACGAACGAAGAGGATTGAAGCTCCGCGCTCGGAACATTATATTTTTGAAAATCGCATGTTTGACGAACACTCTACTTTGTCGAATTTTCGTGCAATAACGCATTTGTCCTGCAAAATGTTGATATTTTTTTTTACGATACCCTGTCAAGGGGATACGATGTCAAGGAATCGAGTTAACATTTTGCAGGACAAAAGCGTTGTTGCACGCAAAGTAGCAAAAAATCGACTGTTTGCCGAAATTTTTATTTTTTTTTTGACATAAGGAATTGAGTCCGAAGGCTGAAACGTGGCGATAACGTTTCTCAATACGTACGGAAGGGTATCGTAAAAAAAAATTAACATTTTGCAGGACAAATGCGTTGTTGCACGCAAAGTAGCAAAATATCGACTGTTTGCCGAAATTTTTATTTTTTTTTTGATATAAGGAATCGAGTCCGAAAGCTGAAACTTGGCGATAACGTTCCTTGACATTTTTATTTAGTAATCTATATTTTTTACTATTTTGAATTTAGTAATCGTGCTTCTTGACGGCGAAATATTCGCCAATTTCGAATCACATCCAAGAATTTGCTTCTATATTATTCGGCGACGATACTCTTTTATTCTCTCCTTTACTTTCAAACCATTTTGGAACTTTATTTACAATTATATCTAATCGACAAAGTTGATGACGAATAGTCGGGAGCTGACGTAGCTTCACATGAGCCAAATAAGTGCTAAATTTTTATAATGGCTTAATAAAAGTTGAGTGCATTCATTTTGACAGAAGTTAACTTGATATGTTTTAGAGTAGGAACGATGGATTTCCAAAAACATTAGCTAATAAATGTAAATTTATATGAAAGCGCATTTTCGTTATGTTTTTTAAAACAATTAACCGCTATTTTTTACCCCAATTATTTTAATGCATCTCGGCTCATTTTTGTTCCTAAAAAATTGCTTTACGAATTCACCACGTAGACTTTTTATGATGTTGACCATTTAGAAATTATAATTGTTTCAGCCCCCAAAAAAAAAATCCTATAGATAAACGGGTGTTAACTATTATGTGATAATTGTTAGGGACATAATACAGAATAATTTTTACGGACATTAATAAACCGTGGTAAATTAAAATCGATTAAAAAATTGTTGATTGTTCTTTTAAAAAAACAGAACAAAAATCTACGTCCATAAAAATTAGCATTTATTGGTAAATGTATTTGCAAATGCATCGTTTAAAACCTTTCTCTATGTTGAGAATACATGCTATAATGCATATGAAATTCTACCACTGTTAATTGATGCACTCAACTTTTATAAAACCATTATAAATATGTTGCATTTATTTGACTACTGCACGGAGAGAATTGATTGGTAATAGCTGCTGGAAAACTGTGGGAACGGCTTCCGTGCAACTAGTACACGTGCCGAATTCACCAAATCTAAAAAATGGTACCATACAGTGTATTGAAACAAAATTCTGCGTGCATAAGAAATACCGCTATACTCCCATGAATCAGCTACAAACGGTATAAAGATAACTATTTTCCTTTTTCCCCTTTTCCCGAATTTTGAATCCCTGGCAAGTTTCAGCTCCATAGCTGTTTTTTTATGTTCTTGAAGAACGGCATCCTCTTGTTTTACGCCAGTGTTCAAATGTTTCGATGATACAGTGGCCGATTTAGCAACTTTTTCTTTTCTTTCGCTGCGGCTCTAGAACGACCTTGAGTAACGCACTTTTTACGTTTCGATCTCGATTGCGATCCTTTTCAGAATGTTATTTTTTTTTATATTATATTTATTTTGAGGCGCTGCTCTAGGTCGTTCAGTGTTCAAGGTCGGGCAGTGTGAAAAACCGGCAACGATATGGAGGGTATGCCAACACTGCGTAGAAACATAGCCAGGAGGAGTAAAAAATGAATACTATTTGCTGGGATTTATTAGCCACATCGAGAACTATGCGGTTTGCCATGCTATGCCTCTCAAATGTTCACATATTTTTAGGGACCGTTCTCAAAACTGAAGATAATGTATAGATTAAAAAAAATATATTTCCGATTCGATGTCGCGCAAAAAATGTTCGTTCTAAGTGAGATTATAGCCAAACTTCATAGTGTCTTTATTACATTGTTGAGTATATTCAGTAAAAAGTATTAGAGAGTTTATAATACGGTTTTGAAATCGGCAGATGGTAATAATGCATACGCAGTGTCGAACACTTTCGAATATAGGTATAGAAATTCCATGCATACATTTGGTAAGATCCATCAAAATGCTCGAACCAACCGGTCTACTATACTGATTTTAATAAAAGTAAGTACAGTACAATCCCCGTATTCTTAACTCGACCGGACCGGACACCTTCCCGTTTCTGCATTTCTCCTACGGACCTTACTCCCGGTCACTTGCTGCGAATAGGAGTAACGAGGGGGATACGCGTCCGCACCGTACCACTTGGAGTGGGGCGAACGGACTCAGGGGAAATGCAGTTAGGAGAAATGGTTGCCGTGGTAACGAGTTGAAATAAGGGAGCGGTTGAGTTAAAAGGAGTTAAGAATACGGGGGTTGTGCTGTATATTCTTATCTCGTCATTGACGAAGCTTTAGAAAATACATGAAGACACACATGACCAAAGCCAAAAAAAATTACAGTTATATTCTTCTCTTTGTGTGTGCGGCACTGTAGCTACCGTAAAAACTAAAAAAATTCAATCGAGCGAACAAGTGTTGAGCAAAAAGCGTACTTCTGGTCTCTGCAGGCGTGCAGATTCCGCATTTCCTTTTCGGCAAAAAAAAACATTTTACACCCTTTAATTTTATTGTGAAAGCAGCCCTGGAATTCTCAATGACCGTAAAACGACGATAAAAGCGACCTGTCATTTCATATCGAAAATTTACCTAACAAAACACTGCAAAATAGCCATCTGTCCACAGGGTAAATTTTTGTCGTGCAATAACCGGTCGTTTCTATCATGGTTGTATGATTGTTTTTTATTACTGCAGGCGATATATGTTGCTTTTCGTCTTTTCAGGCGAATTCACTACAAAAAGAAAATGGACAAAAGTTTGAAGTATATCGTTAACTACACGCGCCGAAAGACAAAATGCCAAGTGTGCAAGGGTGCAATGTATAAGGATTGTCTGAGGGTCGGTAAACGTGAGCGGGTAAGTTTTGGAACATTACAATACCTGGCAGTGGCCAAGGTATCAGCAGTTAACAACGCTATACGATCAGTCGTCGGTAGACTCGATAGCTTCCTTGCCGTCAGTGACTTGTCCACTGTTCATTTACATAATATATGGGAAATATATTCGAAAATTGGCAATCGTCGTATGCGCAAAACTGTACTATCAGCAATATTTATTTGAGAAGCTTAACATCAGACGAAAGACATAATTCCTCCATATTTTCATTTTCAGAGTCGTTACCATGATGGCTCCATCATCAGATGGTTTCACCCGAACTGCTTTAAAAGACACAAGCTATACGCAAACGAGAGACCGAAATCAACAGCTGATTTTGATAATTATGACAACATTCGCTTAGAATCTCAAGCAGAAATAAGCAAGCTCATAGGTGTGTTAACATTTCACAAGTATCTCGCGTGGCATCGAGCTGAGAGAATAGCAAATGGTCACAATTGTATTGTGCACGGCCAAAAAAGACACATTTTTGTAGTGCACAAAGTTATTAAACGCAGTATGATTGGGCACCATTTTTTTTGTGCACGGCCATATTATACACAAAAGCACCTTTCTTTCGGTGCTTTTATGCACAAGCATTATTGTGCATATAATAAAATATGGTAACATTTATATAACGTTTGTCGAAGAGTCATCGCAGAATTCCGCAATTCCAGAATTCCAGAGTTCCAGAATTTGAACAATTCTCTTGGACAGAGACACTCTCTCGTTTTTTATTCCCCGTCATACATGTTCGTTATTTTCTCTGTACAAGAGCGAAATATTGGAGACGAGAAATTCGAGAAATTCAAGATATTTGGTTTTTTTTTTTCGATTTTCAATGGAATTTTATCGATATTTGTCGATGCTTAAAAAGAATCATATGTCGAGAAAGAAAAATGATATCCTCTTGTTTCTTGTCTTGTATTGAAGAGGAAGTAGTACATTACTCAAATAAAAATTTGTAGCCTCTTCGATGCCTCCCAAATATTGAAAAAAAATTGTTGAAACCCTTGAAACATTCGACTGTGATGACTCTTCAATAGTCTTCGTCGTTATATAAAAAAATTCGGTTCTAATACTTTACGCGACGTGCGCGATGTGCGTATAAATTCAAAACAGAGCACGTAGCGCGACATGTACTCCTGTGAATGCCTCAAAAAATTTTTTAAGAGTTTCGTATCTTTTTATAAAAGATTTTTGATTGAAACTCTTTATGAAAAAAACTATTCGTGTATTTGAAAAATAAATTAAGCACACCTACTGCTAATGAGTCACAAAAATGCGAGAGCAATTCTTATAACGGAAACCAGGCTCTTTTTATTTCTGATAATTACATTGGAAAAGTAGAAATGTCTTTCAAGACATCCCGGAAAAATCAAGGATTTTCTCTCCCAGCGATGTATAGTGTTACATTTCAAAGGTCTGTTTCTTTGAGAAATAACCAGAGATCGTTTGTTGGAAGAAAAGGTGTTAATGAAGGGTCAGGACGTAACATATGGCAACCGTATTTTGTAATCGTCTTATAAATAACAAGGCAGTTTTGCAAATAAAGAAAAATTGATTGCTATGAGTAAAATCTTCCGCAAGTGTGCCTTTTACTGCGCAAATTTTTATTCGATAATTCTTCATTTTCAGATGCAATGAATAGTGATTACAATGGAAATTCGAGGAAAAGAGCTCGAGGAAAAGAGAACAACGCGGCCGCAAGTTCCCAACCGCCGAGAAAAATGAGTAAAACCAGCGGCGGCGATTCCGTTTCTACAGATGGGAAAGCTCCAAGACGTTTTGAGGATCGCATGGCACCGGATCAACAAATGAATACCCAAACAAAGCTGTATTCTGAAATGCGCGACAATCTGAAGAAATTCACGTCGAAGGAACTCCAGTTTTTGCTTTATAGTAACCGACAAAGAGTACCCAAAGGCAAAGATAAACGGTTGGATGCGGTCGCCGATGGAATGTTATTCGGCGCATTGAACCCCTGTCAGAAGTGTTCCGGTAAATTTGAGTACGTATCCCATGTGGGCTATAAGTGTACCGGCTACGTAAACGCATGGGTAAAATGTGATGAGGTAACGGTGAATCCTGTGCGAAAAGAATTCGTTGTGCCAGAGCGTTTGCAGAACGCTTCAGCGTTTTTGAGGCAGTATACACCGATCGTGGGGAAAAGAATCGTTCGAGTAACGCGCCCGTCAATATCGACCTGGAATACGCATTCGACAACAAATAACATCCAGAGACGAGGTAAAAAAGTACTACGGGTGACGAGATCCGGAGTTGTGGATCTGGACTGCGGCATGGCTGGGTCTGCTCATATCTATGATGATGGCACAGACGTATACAGCGCAACATTAGCTAAAACTTGTATTCAAAGCTCTAAAAACAGCCACTACAGGCTTCAAATTTTGGAAGGAGACCAAGACGGATGCTACTACTTGTTCCGTAGCTGGGGAAGAATCGGTACAACGCAGGGCGACAAAAGCAGAAAAAAATATCCTCTAAATATCTGTATTAGTAAATTTCAAGAACATTTTCTTAGGTTTACTGGTAACCAGTGGAGCAACAGAAGACGATTCGTCAAAAAGTCGGGCAAAATGTACCCCGTTGATACCGATCACGGCGAGGAGGAAATGCGAAAAAATTGCGTTGAAAGCAATCTGGATATACCTGTACAGAATTTGATGAAGTTAATCTTCGATATTGAAAACATGAAGACAATCATGGTACGCTATTACGAGCTCGATTTGGATAAAATGCCGCTTGGCTCTGTGTCAGACAATCAGATTCTGGCTGCGTACAAACTTCTAACAACAGTGTTAAACGAAATGCGAAGGTCGTCAGTCAATCGCACAACACTGATAAATGCGACAAACAAATTTTACACTCTCATACCACATTCTTGCGGTACTAAGAATCCCCCGGAGTTCAAATCCGAAAAGGATATAAAGTTCAAGTGCGACATGCTCTCTTCTTTGCGAGAAATAACCATAGCTTACAAGTTCTCGCGCCTCGACTTGAATCCAGAGGTGCCAAGGAACATTTTAGATGTTGAATACGACAAATTAAAAGCCGAAATAGTCGTGCTCGATAAGAGCACAGAGATGTATAAAGTTATAGAGAAATATGTTCGGGCTTCAAAACGCGAGGAATACCAACTCGAGATCGATGAGGTTTTCGGTGTCAATAGAAAGCTGGAAGATGAACGTTATGAGCCCTTCAAAAATTATTCAAACCGAAAGTTATTGTGGCACGGCTCGCCTACCACCAATTACGCTGGTATACTCTCGCATGGTTTGACAATTCCATCGGCCGAACGACCCGCGATAGATCTAATGTTCGGAAAAGGTATATACTTCGCGGATACAGTCATAAAATCATCGGAATATTGTCGTGCCAATAGCGTCACTCCAATCGGTCTATTGTTACTCTGTGAGGTCGCACTTGGAAATATGTACGAGTGTACGGATGCTGAGAATATAGAGAAGTTGCCGGGAGGAAATAATTCGACCATGGCTCACGGAAGGACACGACCGGATCCTGTTGAGTCTTATACGACGATTGACGGCGTTGAAGTACCGTGCGGACCGGGGATACCCAACGACCGAGATCATGTGACGCTTAACTTCAACGAATATGTAGTGTATAAAGATGATCAAGTTAAAATCAAATACCTAGTAAAGGTCAAATTTGCTTGTCATAATTTCATGGAATATTAAATTGTATTCCACTGACTCGTCCTCTATATCAGGAGATGTGGTGACGCCAGTTTATGCTGATTCTGCCTCAGTATTCAATATCAAGGCTTTTCCGCGCGCTATCTGCTAGGTAATAGCGCCTCACTCCTGGCATATCACTAATACGCTTTTCTGTGCATTCCGTGCCGCCCGTAACGAACAACATAAACAATAACAAAAACAAACAAAACAATAAACAATTAAGCATAAAAACAATTTAACAAAATGAAAACGAATAAATGGAATAATGAGTTCATCAACACTATCATCGAGGGAGGAAGAGAAAACGTGACAAGGAACAGAGCGAATTGGAGCTTCATAGACAAATAAAGAAACTCCTTGAAAGAAAGGTTATGCGACGATAACCAAGACGCTCACGCTCATCATCATGCTTGTCGTATTCATCGAAAGAAAATCTTCTCTACAGAAGCCGTTAGTGTCATCTCCGGTCGAGGAGCGAAAGTCGAAGTTGAGCCCCAGAGCTGAGCAAAGCATTCCTATCCTTGCTGGGCGAGGACAGAGAGTAGGATAAACTCGACGCGCCGATCAATGTGCGACTTGCTGAGAAGTAGTGGATGATTATCAAGAAGGGGTTATTGAAAGAAGAGAAGCTCGAGCACAACAAGAAGATTCAACAACAGGCCCTATAATAAACTACCCTCTAAAAAAGCCCCATTCCTGAACTCGGAGGTCGAACCAACGATGAATGTAGGATTCATCGTTGGTGCCATCGTTGGTGATGGGGCTATGGAGCCATGGGGCCCTTCTTGATAATCATCCCCCCCCAAGCCCCCCTCAAGAACCCCCAAGAACCCTCAAGAACGACCAATACGAATCCGATACTCTGTTCGATACTCTGTTGTTTGGTGAAGAATTTTCAACAGAATTGAAAGCCGCAGGGGAAGTTCAGGAGTCGAATAAAGACATGATAAAGTCGCAGCCAACATCGACGAACAAGAAGAAACGACAGCGTCAATCAAATCGAGCCATTCTCAGTGGGGGGCGGGGGGGGGGGAGAATTCGACATTCATGTCCGACCCCCAAGTATCTGCCGCGGTAATTGCGTACAGTTTCCTGCCGTTCGGCCTGTGACAAACCCTGTGTTACCCTGTCTTCACAGGGCCGGCGATGGACACGAAATCATACAGCACTCTCAGCGGCGACGGTGCTGCCCTATCGTTGCTCTTATTGAAGAACCTTGGGAAGGATGCAAGATTGTCAAGATTCTTCAAGGGAATAACAAATCTAAAACCGCAAAAACTAAAGTGCGAAGCTATCGACGATGTATAGTCCTCACATACTTGTCGCGACGCGCGAACGAAAAGCGTCATTCGAAGATCTCACGAAAAAATTATTCGCTCTACTGGCGCTGATCACAACTCAACGAGTACTAACCGAAGCCCTCAAGATCACAATGTATTATTGCAGTTCTTACTATTAGTTACTGATATATTATCATAATTACTGTATTAATTATTTAAACCGTGCCACCCTAACATTAACATTAGGAAAATTTAAACGTTTTTGAACACCTACATACCCTGATCTATTGGGACGAGGGAGATTACACAATTAGAATCGAACATCACCTGTTAAGTTCGTTCGATCTATACATTTTAAACATAAAAATATTATTATTATTCAAATGTCTATTCTATCTATAACTTCGGAGAGATTTACGTTAATCATCGGAACTCCGAAAATGATGTTACCGCGGAGTTCAGTATCAAAATGAGATTGTTTTTTAATACAGATGTTTTACTTCCTTTTTTACGTCAAATAAATATTATATTTATAACAATGTTTGATTTATTAACTAGTTCAGCGTTAAAAAAGGGCTTTTGTTTAAAAGAGATCGATTATTGAGAATTACGTGTTTACCGTGTGACTCCAAAGTTGCGAGACTCCGAACGAGAAATATGAACGCGTGCAGTATCGCTCGGCTATGGTTAAGGGTATATCGTTATATTCCCAGTCATACATCAGAGAGAATTCAGATAGACTTTTGGATACTTTCCAGTAGGATAAAAATCTTTAAAAGATCAACGACGTAGAAGAGGTTCTAATAATATTAATTTCGCATAATAACACTAAAAAATTATCAACAATATCGAAAAAAAATTATTCGCGGATCATTCGGGTACCTACTCGAGTCTTCAGCAGAATTGGATTCGTTAATTTTTCTGAATGCATCTAATATTTTTTTAGAGATCACAGCGCGAGCGCAAGAGAGGCTCGAGTTACCTGTAGGGCAGCCCTCGGTAGACTGATTTGCCTATGATAATGACTGAAAAAATACATTATTATTATTATTGCGAGAACCTTGACCGAGAACTACTGCCCTCTCAAACCATCTCATGACTTTATCGAATCAAGACCCGATACTATAACGCGGTAACTTTGAAGAATCTTCGCGATCGCTTCCCCTAGTTAATGTGTGAAAAACAAGCCTCTCATCTACTATAACGCAGCTCGAGGTGTTCCACCCTCGCCCGGAAAACTGTACCACCGCCTGTTCTCAACGCATTGCACTTTTCTACGGGGTGCCGGGATTGCACCGGACTTTGACGTATTCGCGCGAAATTTCGTCGGGTTTCTCCTTTATTTGGACTTCTATGTTTCGAACTGTACACCGCCAAATAAATCCGATCACCTCGACCAAATGGAACGAGACTGAATCTTAACGGAATTCAACTGAAATAATGAACTGTAGTCTGGAACTGGAAGTCTGCGTGATAATTACCAAAAGAAAATAACATTACTAATTTGCAAGAAAGCTCGATCGATAGCTTAACGAGAGCGGGACGGTACCTTAAGTCGCTGGGAGAGGCAGTAAATCGAGAATTATAACAGCAAACCTCGATATTTATTCCAAATAACGGTTGCTTTGCTTTTTTTGGCGCTGATTAAAAAAATTTACGTCACAATGGATACGTAATATTTTTGTATGGACGGTTGACAAAAAAACCTGCTACTTAAAATGTTTATTACATTTAAAATAAAAAGTTAAATTTTAATTCAATATACTGTTACGCCCCTCCCTTCATTAACCGCGAAGATTCGAAATTCCACTTCTGGCACCAATGTAACGACCGAGCGAATGAATAACGCGTATATTTGATTTTGGGGCGGATATTATTAATAATAAGAAACGTTAATTATCCCGATCACGACATGACACACGTCTGTTCGCTTTGAAAGTCCCGTCAAGACTCTTGTCATAACGATCGATGTCGCATCGATCGTCCGTCCATTCGTCTATTGTCAAACCTAACTAATATCGTGTGTCAACGAATAGTCAGCTACATATTCGTTGCAATACATTTAAGCATTGCCTAACAGGAGTTATAACCAAAACAAACATTGCCATATATATAACTGACGATACACAGATTAAGTGCTCCTGTATATCGAGAAATTAATTATTTCTGTGACGCTCAATGAGTAAATGTGTGGCAACATAATAGTGGCAAATAAATCATGTATCATAAAAGTCGGGGTGTCACAAGTAGACTGTCAAAAAAGGTTTGGATGTGAATTTGACAAAAAGTCCAAAGTAATGATTTTTGGAATTGTTTTTACTACGCTCTAAATTTTTGAGTTTTCTAGATACTAGAGTGTGATTGTCTAGTTGAATAGAGCATCGAACCATAATTCCAATTCGACGAAAGTCAATCGATTGGTCAATATTTTTTGAGAATTATTATTTTTCAAATTTTATAAACAAAAATCATTGAAAATAAAAAATGTAACCGACCTGTTTGAGTGGAAGGAAGGCAAAAAAGCAGTGCAGATTTTTTTCTCATAGAAGAAGCGATGCGAGGAAAAAAAGGAATGACGACGCAATATGAAAACTTTTAATTTTCTCATTCCTAGAGCAGACTGGGTATGACGTGTAGGGCGTATTGCACGGTATAGCAAGTTAACCCCTCGCATGAAGCCCAAAGATTTATATTTATTTTTGTAGTGAATAAGTCTCTAACTCCATCCCGTGTAGGCTCGGTCCTTCAGAGTTCGAGGAAAAGGATTTCGAATGGAGGTCGTTAAAATGAGAAAACCCAGTTCCGCAATGCACCATTAATTTGTATTGTCAAGATCCCAAATAAATTGTAAATAGACAACAACGGTAATGTGAAGTAAATTGATGAAAAAGAGTCACCTGTACTAACGTAAACGGAACAGACTCGCGAGAAGTGGATTCATACTTTTACCATGCGTCTTCATCCGTCTAATCGGAGTTGCGTTTAGGTATCATTCATATCTCGACGCGGAGCACGCACCCGCTTACAGCTGTTACGCGCGCTTCAGCAATCTTGGATATTACTCACTCTTCACTAATTCTTAACAGTCCGATACTTTCGTCCTTATCTCTACATCACAATATTCTTTGTGGCGGAACTGGAGAATTAATAGATATATACAAACGCGCCTCGACCAATATACTGCGCGAGCAACTTCGAAGTTTCCGTATGATTTAAATCGATCGACTAATAGTCGGCCCTGCGATGTGAAACACGGAGTTTATTACTCGAAGAATCAATGCCGCTACGTGTTGCGAAATATGTGAAATTTCCTTGGAATGAAGTTACCGTTGACGAGTTCTTCCAAGACCCAATGTCTTATTTATATTGTTTGTTTAATTGGTTAATTAAATTGATAATCCTAATACACCTTTACCGATATTCGACAAACTCTGGGGTGTCCGTGTTCTTCATAGAACACAGAGTTATGCCCGGAGAATTTTTATCACTGTTTGAAATGGGTGATGCGCAGCTCCTCTACAGTGAAGTACACTTTACTGGTTTGTCTAGAGGAAGACTGATATTCGTCTCCGTTTCGTCGATTGACTAGTAGCCGGGCGTTCATCGGAGCGACGGTAGTGGAATTAGCGGAATTATCAGTTTTGGTTCTTATGCGAATATTGGCGTCTGTTCGAGATCACTTCGTCGATTCGCGAGAATTTCGAGCGCGTTTATTTTTCGTTATTCTCGCGAACTCTATCGCCACTGTAACCGAGACTCGTCGAAGGCATTTAGCCTTCCTTCCGAATTCACGGTCACGGGTCATCGACACGCGACAGCAACACCGCTCTGTTTCTCGGGTTTCGGGGCTATTCTTCCGAGCGAGGTAAACACACGGCGAGAGCATCGTGCGTCTCGTGTGCGCCTCGCTCGCTCTCACAGCTCTCGGGAGCTAGCGCGAGGCCCGGCGTCTCTTCCAGCGACAGAACCGCACTCGTCGCTGTGTTTTCGTTCTCGGGGCGTTGACCCGAGGCGACGATACATTTTGAATTTCGCTTTTCGGATCTTGTCATCGATGTGCCCTCCGTCCGATCGCGCGTCGGCAGTCGGCACCAAGTTCGCGGGGAGACGAGACGGGCCACCGAAACGAGCGTCAAGCCTCTCGCGAGCTAAATCTCGCATTTAATTTATCTATTGTTACATTTGGTTTTTAAATAAATTGGAAGTTTACTGTTTGGTGTAAATGCGTGCTTCTCATTCTTCTGACTTTCCCCTCCTCTGATCCGACTAAAACGAGCTCAATACGAAACAGCGTCGTTGTTGCTACCTGCACCGTGGGAAAGGGTGCATTTGCAGTTTATCGTCGGCGGTCATATTCGATCACGTGTCCTGTTGCCTACTCCGCGAATTTTTGCACGTGTCTCAAGGATGTGGTGGAGTGTTTATGAACGTATAATTTATAATTTGAAAAATAAAACCCTAAGAATACGAGACGTAACTCGGGACTAATCTATATAAGGCACAAGTCGGAATCACACTGTCAAAAAGCATATTGCTTGGCGCAATACGTATCACACTTGCAGAAATTGTAGTGCATACCATACTCATTCCGTGAAACTTTCGATTTTCTGCAGCGTGGTTCCAAATTGCCTCTGTCTGCCCTACGCTAACCTCCGTCAATAGCTTGAATTGATGTCATATAGACCGTGGTGACTTAAAATTTCCCACCGGCTAAGTGATAACCCTTTACGAATGTAAATTTCCGGCACATCGGCAGTAATTATTCGGAGACTACCGACCTCCTCCCCCCAACCCCCATCGCGAGGAATTTACAACGATCAACCCCTGGGAGGGATTTGAATTTCTGTACAAGATAACGGATTGGCGACGAGATATTTTCATGATATTGCTTGGTTTGGTCATTAGTTTATATTTTATATGAAAGTGTCTGTTGGGACCACACCGTGTACGGTGTACGGTCGTGTACAATTAAACACCGGACGTGGCGCTCAGCGCCAATTCAATGTAACTACGTATAAACGTTGTATTGATTAATCATCGCCTTTTTGGATTTCCGTTCCACGATAAACGGCCTTCTTCGCCCAACAGTCGAGTGAGCACGATGTGTCGCAAGAGCGATCTGAAATATACGATCTCGAATATGCTATATTAATTAACGTGTGCATCTATTTGACCCGAAGAACATTACACACGGTTTTCGCACCGTATTCGGAATCACGGTATAATTACTCACGACACCGTATGCCGTTTTCACATCGTGATCAGAATCACGGTATAATTACTCTCGAACAAAATTATATCGTAATACCGTGTACGGAATCCGCCGTTGTAAACCGTAATACCGTGCACGGTTTGCGTATTTGCTATACGCCATAATTTCGAATACCGACCAAGTCAATCGTTGAGTACCGTGATACCGTATGTGATGTACAAACCGTGCACGGCATAAGTTTAAATTGCAATTTAGCATAAACCATGATAGCGTGCACGGTTTACTTCGAGACCCAACTTGGAGGGACTGTGATGCCGTGTACGGCTTATATATAATGTTACGTCTTATCCTTCCAAACGGTTCAGGTGGAAATTGCGACAGGTCCAGATGAGCGTCTTTCCGAATTTAGAATTTATCAATTCTTGTACTGCGAATAATCGTAACTTATTTCAAATGATAAATACATTGAGTTACAATGATGTGTTAAAATTATTACGGTAAAACTGAGGAGAGCTTTTGGAATTCCGTGTTGCTGCAAATAATAGGTAATATTGTTTTGTAATTAATACTTTTCAGCTTAACTAATTGAAGTAACTTACTTAATTGGACCTTACCATACTTTATTTTTCTTTTTCGATGTTGGATGTGTTTTAATATTTATCCATGTATTCATACTTCCGCCAGGACGCCCTTTCCGTTTATTTAGCAAAGGCATTTCTATCTTTGACAATTCATTGTCGGAGACGATTTTTGGTTTCATTAATAGTGCGAATCTTTTTATAAGTTCCTCGTGTACCATCGTTGGGTCAATGTTTGAACTTGACGGATTCGGTGTGATGACACCTGCGCTCGATTGCGACGAATTCGCTCAATTCTTCGACGCGTTTTCGCTGTTTTCACTCAACGTTTGAACTGTCAGCATGCCCTCCGTCGATGACGAACAGGTTGTTATTACTGAGAAGTTTGATGACGCCGTTGCCTGTCGACCACTTCTTAAACGGTTTGGCCATTACCGTTCTCGGGTCTTTCGGCGCCGTTTTCAAATACGTATTATTGTTCACCTCGCCGATCTTCGACGTAAAGTGGACCTTCGCGCTTGGCGTGTCGATCTTTGAACTTGCGGAGTTTTGAACCCGCAGGGTAACCTCGCCATTGCTGTGTTTGTCGTTAGATTTGAGTCGAGATTGTTGTTCGCATATTCATTCCGAGCGTTGAGAGATCTGTAATCTCGAGTTGACTACAATATAAATGAAAATGCAATCATACATACAAAACATATTCGTGCTGTGGCACTTATTAGGAATATTAACTAGAACGATATGTTGGGAAAAGGTTGATTCGGATTGAGATTCCACTTGGGACGTGTAGTAGCGAATAGATTTATTGTATTAGGAAGATATCGTGGTTTTATACAGCTTAGAGAAACGGAAGAAGAATGAATATATATATAACGGGAGGAGAACGAAAAGGCGCTTCGATACGCGCAAGAAGGGCGCTAGTGTGCAGCGCGGTAAAAGACAAAAAGACTCTAACACTCCTGCTTTGGTTTTATCGCAGTTGCATAAAAAAACTTCGCTTTTCTCAGTCTTCTTGTTTGGGATGTTTTCCCTTCTCGAATACCCCGAGCGCCTCTCGATGGTATGTATTGTGACCGAAATTTCCATCGAAACAAAACAAATTAAATAAAAATGAACGATAAAATAATTTTCACAAAATAAAAATAACGGCAAAACCACGGTACCCCGTTGGCCACAAAAATTCGTCTCAATCGCAATTAATTTTTAAAAGGGCGCCAGCCAAGCTACATGCTTGACGCGATCGGAGCGATGTTAAACGCTAACGAATTTGATGACAGCCGGCTAGCTGCTGCACAAGGGTAGAGGGGCTGGTTCGAGAAAAGGGTGATTAAATTTAATTCAGGACTCAACACAATCAAATAAATAATATCATTCCACCAAAATTTACGGGAACAAAACAAAATATAATTTATTCAAAAACATAAAATTTCACATAAATAGTTTTTCCTAGGGACGGTACCCGGAATGTTTCGACACAAAAGAAAGAATATCCCTGCTAAAATTCTTCCCAGTTACTCAATTCGCCGGGTTGAATTTCTAATCAAATAAATCGGTGAAATTATTAAATTGCTAAAACACTAATTTTCCCTACTAATAATTATAATGATTCGTCGCTCGTCTTTCCCGCTGTCTCGCGTACCGAACGCGTATTAATTAAATAACCGGGGTGATTGTCACCGGCGCGATGCGTTCTGATATCCTCGCTTCGAGTTCAGCCACGGCGATACCTCACGGACAGCCGAAACTGCCGATCGGTCTACCGCTTAACGGCGGCGCGTACGGGACCCAGAAACGCACGCCAAACCTTAGGATCTCTCGCGTAGAAAAATTTACATAACTAAGCGATCTCAAGAGCAAAATTAATCGAATCGAAGTATCAAAATTAAAAGAAAGAAAATAACCAAAGAGAATATTATACGACAAATAAACGACACGCGGGACCGTCCAACTATCGCGAGCTGTATTTTTGCCCGGGACGATAACCGCCGTCGCAACGAGTGACGCGCACACTCAAATATGAAATTTACACAAAAAGAATAATAATGTGTCCGAGTAAAGAGACGGAAGCCTTACCGGCGAGAAACGGTTGTTAAAAGGAGAATTATCCGAATGTATCCTCTCCCACCAGCCCTTGGATAATCCTCCGCCGCGATCGATCCGGTATCGATGTGAATCCACACTTTGACGCGGAGTGTCCCCTGGCCATCTCGATCACTCGAGCACACGTCTTCGCACCACAAAAGCTACGACGAGAGTCCACGAGTGATCTACGCTAATTCGTATCGCGGTCTCGCTCTCCCCTCCCTTCGCAAATATTTTCGATACCCCGGTACCTAGTGACGCCCTACGATTATCGCGAACTATTGCTCGCGCGAAATTAATATTCGAACGAAGACGGCGCTGACGCCCCGCTCGAACTATCGCACGACGTTTCGCCTAAAGAATCTTCGCAGACGTTGGTCCCGGGGTGCAGACATCCATGAAACGATGCTGACATCGCTAAGCTGCGACTTCTCCGATGTCGGTGCGCCCAGAGCGATGATTTTCGGTGTTGTTGAATGATGAGCGAGGATGCGAGTACCACGTAGCGGTACCGTTAGCCAGAAACGATGCTCCTGTTCGATTCGCCTCGAAAACAATAACGCGAAACGTAGATCTCTCGCCGATGACGTTCGCCTCGTCATAATCGTGAAAAGAAATAAATAGGAAAATAAAGAAATTAATAATTTTGCTCGTTTAATCAATTCTGAACCCTTGAGATCGCTTGGGGACTCTGTCGGTGGGGAAAACGTGTGTCCGACGGGACCAGATCCGCCGATGACGCACTTCTTGTAACGCGCCAAAAAAAACGCGTTACAGTATATAGCTGTCTTGGCAGCGCTTTCGTGAATATGTCGCCGTGCTGCTCCTTCGACGGAGTGTATTCCAGTTCGAAGGCTTTCTCGTCGTACCTCTCTCGAACGTAATGATATCTCACATCGATGTGTTTAACACGTTTGTGAAAAACCGGGTTTTTGATAAGACATATTGCGCTCTGATTATCCATCAGAAGAGTTGTCTTGACGGTCGCAATACCCAGAAGTTCCTTGAGAAGACGCTGCACCCAGACGATTTGCTTTGCTGAGTGACATGGCGCCATATATTCTGCATCTGTCGTTGAGAGTGCGACCGACTGTTGATGCTGCGAATTCCAGGAAATGGTACCGGATGCAAACCTCAAGGCATATCCAGTCGTCGATCATCGGGTTTGTACGTCTCCTGCGTAGTCCGCGTCGCTGTACATGAGCAGTGTTTTCTCTCGATCGCATTCGTATCGTAGACCGTAGTTCGTTGTTCCTCTTAGATATTTCAGGATCCTCTTGACGCTTTTCCAGTGGGCAGTTGTCGGCTTCTCGAGGTGTCTGCTCGCCTGGTTCACGGCGAACGTAATGTCCGGTCTCGTGGCGACCGATAGGTACATAAGGCTTCCCACAGCCTCACGATACGGTGCCGTAGTCAGCTCGTCTTGAGCTCCCGCTTGCGCGAGTGCGTTCGACCCATGATTCGGATCCGCCGGAATTGAAGTCGGGTTCGCATCTTCCAGCCTGTACCGCTCGAGAACTCTTCTCGCGTACGCTTCCTGATCGAGGAAGATTGAGCCATCGGGCTCCCGTTGAATGTGTATTCCCAGGAATAGGTTTACGTCGTTGTGCTTTATTTCGAATTCCGTTTCGAGCGCGTTGAGAAGTTTGTCGATTAATTCTTGATCCTGAGCAGCGATCAATCCATCGTCGATGTAGATCGACAATATCATACTCTTGTGTTCGTTGGCTCTCGTGAAGACGCAGGGATCTGCGTCGGTCGCCTTCAGATCAAATTTCTTGAGGAATTTTATGAAACTACGGTTCCAGCATCTGGACGATTGCTTTAAGCCATAGAGACTGCGTTTCAGCCTACACACTTTTCCGGTTCCGTTGTCGAAACCTTCCCGCTGTTGCATATAGATCTCTTCGTCGATCTCGCCATACAAAAAGGCGGTCTTAACGTCAAATTTTTTCAGTTTCATTCGCTCGCATGCGGCGACAGCGAGAATTGCTCGGATTGAGTCAAAACGGACGACAGGACTGTGAGTTTCTTGATAATCGATGCCTTCTCTTTGTCTGAAACCACGAGCGACGAGTCTCGCTTTGTGGCGTTGTACGTTGCCGTTTTTGTCTCGCTTGTGTTTAAACGTCCATTTGCAATCAAACATACTTGCGCTCGCCGGTTTCTTCACGAGTTCCCAGACGTTGTTTTTCGCGAGCGATTCGAGCTCCTCGTCCATTGCCTTCCTCCACTTCTCCGTTTCGGCGCTCTGCATCGCTTCCTTGTAGGAAAGCGGTTCCGCTGGCTCGGTGAGAAAGATGTTGTACAGAAAGTCGCGGTATCTCTCAGGGAGCCTCAATGTCCTCGATTTCGGAGCAGATATCTCTCGTTTTGCGGCGGATCGTCGCGATCGTTTGCTTCAGCATCCCGCGCGGGTTCTTCGGGCACATCGGCTGCCTCGGCTCATCTTGTTGAGGCACTTCGTTATCCGCTAGCTGTCGAACTTCCGGTTCCTCGTTATTTTCGATTTGCTCGTCGTCGCTATCCGAGTCTTCCTGCTTGTTCGCGACGCATTGTTCGTCCAGCCATACTTCGTCGTCGTCGCGCTCGCTCGGCGCAGTCGTATCGCCGAATCTTCCCGTGAAAACGACGTCTCTCGCTGTCTCGATTTTGTTATTTTCGGGAAACCAGACGCGGTAATCCTTCGTTTCATTCCCGTAACCGATGAAGAATCCTTTTCTTGCTTTCGCGTCCAAGGCACAACGCTTCTCTTTCGGTACGTGAACGAAAACTTCTTCTCCGAACGCGTGCAGCTGCTTAAGATTCGGTTTCTGTTGGAACCACAATTCCCACGGGGTCACACCCTTGACGCTACTTATTCCGGCGCGATTGAGCGTTTCGACGGCCGTGTTCACGGCTTCAGCCCAAAATTCTGCGCGAAGTCCCCCGGCGAGGAGCAATGCACGTGCTGCTTCTTTCAGTGTGCGATTGTCTCGCTCTGCAGACCCGTTCTGCTCTGGCGTGTATGCTACCATTCTCTGGTGTCTGATTCCGAGAGTATTCGTCAGCTTTTCCATCTCGCGATTGACGAATTCTAATCCGTTGTCGGTCCTGAAAATTTTAACTCCGAACGGGCACTGTTTCTCGGCTTTTCTCAAAAAAACCTCGACGCAGCCGGTTGTCTCCGTCTTGCTGGCGATGAAGTCCACCACACGATAGTGTGAGTAATCGTCTTTCAGCAGTAGATAATATTTTGCGCCGCCGAGCGACTGAGTTGGCATCGGGTCGCAGAGATCGGCATGGATTATTTCGCCGATATTCTTCGTTTTCGATTTGCTCTCCGGGAACGGAAGTCTGCATTTTCCCGAAGGTACATGTCTCGCAGAAAGGATTTTTCTCACCTTCCGTCGATATTTGGAATCTGTCGAGAACCTGCCTTACGTGCTGATAATTTTGGTGAGCGAGTTTCTCATGCCATTCTTTCAGCGTGATGGATGATGCTGCGTACGCCTCCGGTGGATCCTTATTCCGCGCTGACCATCTTGGTTCGGCAATCTCGAATTGCACGACGTACATCTGTGCTCTGCGGATTCCCATCGCGATGATACGATTGTCTCTTGTGATCTCGCACACCTCGTTCGTCGATTGCATCTTAAGGCCCTTGTCCAACGCGGCTCCGACTGAGAATAGATTATACTTTAGTTTTGGTACGTACAAAACGTCAACGAGGTGATTCTCTTTCCATTCGTTTCCGTCGAACATGCGAATATTCATGTTGCCTTTCCCTAGAGCCTCGATGCAGCCTCCGTCGCCGATTCGCACCGGCATGGGAGGATCTAAGGGTTCGTACGTAACGAACCAATCTCTTCGGCTCGCCATGTGATCGCTCGCGCCGGTGTTCATCACACAGCCTGCTTCTCTCACTTGCAGCTGCGGTTCGGCGGTGAGCGCTTCGCAAATCAATCCCTCGCCGTGCAGCTGTTTCTTAGCGTCTCCTTTCGGATTTTGTCGATCGTCGTCGCCCTTTGAATTTTTGCGATCGTCGTCGCCTCTCGTATTTTTGCGAGTGTCGTCTCCTTTTCGCTGTGACCAATCTCTCGCCCAATGTCCAGGCTCCCCGCACACGTAGCAATTCGATGATTGCCTCGGTTTTGACGATCCTCTCGAAACTCCTCCTCGGCCTCGTCACGGTTTTCCTTGTTACGTGCTGGACGACAAGGCCAAGACAAGGAGAACAAAAATGGGAACCCATTTTTGTTCTCGCGTGATATGTTTCTCGACTCTTCCGACATGAGTCTCGCTTTTAGGTTTTCCAACGTACGTTCTCCCGTTGCCGTCGATTCCCATGCGCTCACGAAATGTTTGTAGTTGGCGGGGAGCGTCATGAGAATTTTAGTGATAATCATAGAATCGGAAATTTGTTCGCCCATCAATTTCAATCTATGAGAAATTTCCTCAAGCTTGGCGATGTGCGTGGCAATGTCGTCCGAGCCTTTCTTCGTTGCGTCGTACCAGCTTTGCTGCAACATGTGGACACTTGCCTCGGATTTCTGCTCGTAGATCGTCGTCAATTTCGTCCACATGTCCGCTGCCGACGTGCAGTTGATGATGTGCAGTGTCGGTTGGTCCCCGATTGTCGTCACGATCAATTTTTGTGCGATCGCGTCCGCTTTGAGCCACCTGTCCATCGCCCTTGCGTGCGCGACGCGTGCCGCTTCGTTTGCGTCTTGTGCAAGAGGTTCGGGTTTTACGTCGATTCCCTGCACGAAGGGAAATGCTCCTTGTGCATTAAGGAGAACACGTATCTGAAATTTCCAGATGCTCCATGTATCGCTGTTTTTCAATTTTGTCACTCTCGACAATTCGCCGTCCATTGTTCGTCATTATACTTCCCACTTCGCGCGAGGGCTGGGATATAACCTATAATGTTCGGCCTCACGAAATCGTCTTTTGTCTCAGTTAAAAAAAAACTCTTCACCACAAAAAATCTATCGCGCGCGACACACCTGGGCCCATAACCTGTTGGGAAAAGGTTGATTCGGATTGAGATTCCACTTGGGACGTATAGTAGCGAATAGATTTATTGTATTAGAAAGATATCGTGGTTTTATACAGCTTAGAGAAACGGAAGAAGAATGAATATATATATAACGGGAGGAGAACGAAAAGGCGCTTCGATACGCGCAAGAGGGGCGCTAGTGTGCAGCGCGCTAAAAAACAAAAAGACTCTAACACGATATTAATAATGAGCCAAAAAGTTTTCTAAATATTATTGAAAACTCTAATACCTGTTATGTGATACATTTTTCTCGTTGCCATTCTTTTCGATAAAAACGTTTATTTGCCGACGCCAGAAGGTTTCGATGCTTTGGATGATGTCGACTCTTTTCTTAAAGTCGTCTCGCAAGAGCTGCAGTCCGAGTACTACTAATTTATTCGTTAGAGCTTCGATAACTTTCCGCTTTTCGAGTACTGTCTGCTTTCTTTCTCGACTGCCGTTTACTTGACTCTCCTTGTTTTTCGGTGCTTTGGCGAACAGAGATATTTACGTTTTGCTCCCACGATATTATGACTTTTTGGATCGTTTCTAGTTTCAATGCAAAATCGGAGCCGCACGATAAACTACATGTAGTTTTCAGATCACTAGTGACGGACAGAAACACTTTTTTCCTGGACATCGCTGTAGAAGGCTCTTTAGCACTTACATTCGTGATCACAGGAGGTTCATAAAATTTCTCGGTTGCGTTAGTGCTCGGCGTTTGTTGGAATGAGCGTTGATGCTTCATGCAATAAGCTTTCGTCCATCGCTGATTGCACAGGCCCTCCGAGAATAGAGGCAACCCAAGACATGTTCTCACTCCGAAAATATGGCGGCATGGCAAAAGCGAAGACTTCGAAATTCCACATTTGCAAGACGATGATGTTACGTGTAACTCCAGATTGTTTGATTCGATGATGTAATCAAGGTTGGTTTGTTCAGCGATCTGAATTGGATCGTGAGCTATCATTTCAGTTAGTAAATACTCGAACGCTTCTTGCGTTAAAAATTCCATATACTTGTTTTCCGCACTTTCAGTCGAATAAAAGACTGTCCTACATTTCGTGATACTTTTTTTTTTTTTAAAGATCCACCTGGTGACGATGTAACTCTATAAATGTAAAAAACGACTTTGCGAAATCGACCAATGAACTGCATTTCGGAGCTACTTGTTTAATTTTCGCATTCAACGATTCGAGACGGTTGTTAGTGCGGTTGAACAAAAATTCCCGGAAGTTATGCTATAGCATATCCACTCCTCTTTGTTTCCATGCCAGTTCTTCCGGTAATAATTCAATGCCGCGGCTGGAGGGTTTTTTTTTAATTCTTTATAATATTCTTCGTACGCCTTTTCCGATGAACTGTATGCCAGTTTCTGGAGGATTTTCAAGCAGTTATTTCGTTGTTTTTTTCTATCGTTAACATTACGGCCGTCCATTTTCTCTGTCGTAAACTCGCGAGAAAAGATTTTCAAACTGTGAAAAAGGCATATGTACACCGGTACGCCAGAAAATACTTCCTTAAGAACATCTCGCTCCAAAAGATCCTTATCTGCCATAAAGTAATTGATTCGTTTGCAGGCCGATGAGTTTTCTTTCTTAAAAGAAACCACTTGAATATCGTATAGTCTTCCTTCGCCAGCAATCCCTTGCCGACAATCCCAGTAGGTGCGTTTGAATCTTCTACTACGAGAATCATAACTGTGAGATTAATTCTCAATAGCAGATAGGTCTCATCGACGAAGACAACTTCCGACCACGCGTTCATCGATCTTTTCATGTCTACAGTTGAGAAAAAAAGCGCTTTGAACTTGCCACTCTCAGTAAGAACTTTCACGACAGCTCCTATAACAAAACATTGTAACATATATTACTTAACGAAGATTCCATAACGCCGGTCTAGAAAATTATTATTTAGAATGTTATTAGACCACAAATAAGTAGGTTATACCGCGTAGCGTGCATGCAATCATGCCGTCAATACCATATATTGCACATATATACCCATGTAGGGTCGGGATTTACCATATTTATATAGTATCTTATGATGAAAACCAAAGTAGCGTTTCCATAAACTTGTTAATAAAATATACATCCGGCTGATTTCAGACACGCGGTTTATTGAACATATGTATGTTACCGTTACCTTTATTCTGTAGGTATTGTACCATCTTCGTCAGGTCATCGTCGTGGCGGAGCTGTGCATTGATATTTGTTAAATCTTTCATTGTAACGGACTTCCCGTATTTGTCCTCGAGATTTTCTCGTAAAAGTTTCTTATTGCACTGAAGTTCTAAGTTCTGCATTGCCACTTCGCGCTCTTTTGGCGCGAGCCGTCTTTTTTCGGGCAGAAACTTGTAAAAAGCCTGTGAATAGAATAGAAAATTATATTCGTCGATAAATTTGCAAATATTGGTTCGAAAAATGTCAAATCATTAAGATTAAACGTCATACTGAGCAATTAAGTTTTTAACTTTAAAAAACAAACAAGCAAACAAACCTTCGAAATCTCATGATCATTGTGCGATAACTCTACCTCTTTGATTTGCAATGGTTTCCTATCCCTTGTAATGTAGAAAGAGATGAATGCCGGACAGTCCATTTTGTATGAACTACTGATGTACCCCGAATATCGCAGGTATCATCGAAAGATGCATTGTGCAACAATAGAAGTATGCAGGCAACACGCGAGGCGCGATCGCCGAACCCTGACGCCTCGCGAGCGATTGAGTAATCGATGCATCGAGCGCGCGACGCTCAACCGCGCTCAAGTGCAATGCAGCGCGTCAGCAGTTAACGAAAAGCGGAGATTGTCGCAATATATCCGGTTGTCGCAATAATGCTTCGTCTTTAAAATTATGCTGACACGCTCGCTCCGTATATACCGATACGAGCGCAAGCATCGGATAGTCTGATTTAACTCGTAATACAGGAGGTCCGAATTGACTCCCGAAACTGCGTCTGGTCCAAGAGATTCGTGCAAGAAATCCATGTTTCAAGTAATATAGGCGTCAATGGTTCGAACCCGAGTCCTATCGATAAGTGAGTTATATCGTACAGTGAAATAGAGAACTGTTTAGTAAGCGATACCATTTGTACGAATTGTATGCGATTGTAGTGAATTGTTCTGTTGGTTTCTACATTAATAAATATCATCTTAGTTTACGTTCAGTTGTTCTCACGGGAGTTCCAACTCCTAACTGGTACAATCCCTTTTATTTTACGGGTTAAAATCCCAACCTTCGAGCATGGAGTGATCAACCGGGTTTCGGGGGTACAACACTGCGATAAAATCAAATATTCAATTAACTTACAAAAATAGCGATTATTACAGCATATACAAATTTTTGATGTCTCATGAAATATTTACAAGAAAATATCCAGTAATGTTATTGGCTGTTAATATAGTCAACAGTATACCGTCTACAGTATACCTCATTTACTCGTTATGTGCGAAAACAATCTTACCTTGTTTTTCGGTGACCCTCCGACTGGTCAACGTACGCTCTTCCATATTTACAAATGTATAATAATTTATAGTAGATCAATGATTGATTGTTGTCCTTCAAGTATGCAGGAGTTAAAGATGAACGTCGTTCTACTACGAAGTGTTCTTGTATCGATTCTGCATAACTGTTGATAAATTTCTCTACTTCCGAGAAACTTTGAAAGTGCATCCCTACAGTGGGGATAGCAATTTCTTCGACCGCATCTGCCATGATTGCACTAAACGTCCACTTCCCATCAAGAAATCTGTAGATGTTTAAAACGAACTAACTGTGAACGGAACTGAGCCACTCAGGCGTCGAAATGAGTGTAAACAGTGGAACTGACAATGGGCACCAACCCGGCATTTACTTCTACTTTTCCCGGTGCACGGGCGGATTGGTTCCCAATTCTGAGCGATGGGGGCGTAGCTGCCGATACACAGTTTGGTGGTTCCGGACATCCGTGATTGGGCCAATTGGTGGCAGGGAACGTTTCCGATACTAAGCGAACCGTACTTCACGTAGTATAAACACGTCTCAGCGCGAACCGGCTCGTAGAAAAGTGTTGTGAAATTTCTTATCTTCTTATTTCTTATCTTAGATTTAATTCTTTTGACGATGTTGACGCGGCATTAAAGAATTTCGAGAGCGCAGAAAATCAACTATTTAACCGAGTCAACAGCAAAAAGTTAGTAACTTGTTGGCGGAATGGTGAAGTATACGATCTGACAAAGGAAGGATACAAAGAAGAGCTAGTATTTTACGAGGCGTATTATAAGTGTAAATCAGCGTGCCAGAGAGAACAGAGGTATGTTTTGTTTACTTTTTTTTTTTTGACGCACGATACTGCGGTAATGCCTCGTGTTTTTCTTCAACCCGTACGATTTTACGAAATATGCATGACGCGTTATACGGTTAATGGCATACATTGTTTTTGCAAGTTGTAAGAAATGCCGTGTACGGTTTCAGTTTTTTACAAAAAAATGTGCGATTCGTAAATTCCACACGCTTCCACGCAATATCGGCAGTACAATAAGTATCTCATTGCGTATGAAATAATAGTGTATTTAATTTGTCTTTTCGGAACGAAATGCCAGGCGAGAATCGTTATTGGTGTGTACAAAAAAAAAACAACTAATCGTTAAAAAATTGGAAAATGTACACATCCATGATTCTCGTAAGAAACAAATAAAAGTTACATTTCTAGACGATAATTTGAATAATGCTGTATTTCAACAGCAATATAGCAATAATCTTTTTATTGTTGCTTATTTTTGTTGCAAAAGAAGAAGCAGTTCACAAGCCGCCATTAAACGCATCGGCGAGAATAGCTCTGCAGCAGCTTTCCGACCACTAGGTTTCGACGCCAGCTCAGGCCCAAATCGGAAAAGTGAAAGCCATTAAAAGAATAATTCAAAAATGAAGCAAAAAAAAGAATCATCACGCTCGTCGCTCGTTTAGCGCGTCCGAAGCCTCCGTCGGCGAGCAGAGTCCGAACACGCGTAAGAAAACGCATCGTCAAGCCCGTCGCTCGTCCAGCGTGTCCGAAGCCTCCATCGCTGAGCAGAATCCGACATCGCGTAAGAAAACGAATCGTGAAATTCGGCGCTCGTCCAGCGTGTCCGAAGCCTCCGTCGTCGAGCAGAGACCGGCACCGATTAAGAAAAGGAATCGTCCGGCTCGTAGCTCATCCAGCGCGTCCGAAACCTCCGTCGCCGAGCAGAGCCCGGCAACGACTAAAAAAAGAAACGTCATGCTGCTCGCTCGTCCAGCGCGACCGTCACCTTCATCAGCGAGCAGAATCCGGCAACGACTAATAAAGCAGATTGTCAAGCTCGTCGCGCATCCAGCGCGTCCGAAGCCTCCGTCGGCGAGCAGAGTCTGGCACCAAGTGATGAAACAGGTCGTCATGCTCGTCTCTCGTCCGTCGCGTCTAATGGCCTGCCTGCGCCGTACACATCGCCAGGAAAAAAAGTTGTCGGTTCCAACAAAAAAATATCGCTGCCGTTTTCAAACGAGACGCTGCAAAATCACCTGACCGATTCAATTTTGGATAACGATGCATTCGATGATATGTTCGGAGAAGTAATGGACGTGTCATTGACGAGGTACGATGACAATGCAAACGCTGAAAACGTTGATCTAAATCCTATCACGATGCCGTATATTGTGGCCGCTAGGGATCGTCCTTGCGGGTCAAAAACGACTAACGTTATTGGCTTTCCTCGAGCCAAACGTCCAATCGAAGATAATCGAAAATCTGCCGCCTCGCAAAAAGCCACAGTGTCAGACCCAAAAAAGACCGAGACCATCTCGGAAGCTCCCTTAAAATTCGAAAAAAGAGCCCCGACGATGCGCGCGAAGCTTATGCTGCAGTGGCTTCAAAAATCCGCGGCGATGTATTAACGAATGTCTTGGACGGAAAAATTAAATTGAAATGAAATAATTTAAGTTTCAATCCACTGTCTTTGCGAGACTCATTCGCGACAGAAGAAGCGAACATCGCAATTTTATCCGATTACTTCGACAAACGTGCATTTTTGGAGCTCGAAAACACCGTCTGCGTGAAGAAGAAATAAAATCTGTGGACCTGTGAAACATGCAAAAAAAATGCACGGATGGAGCCATCCTGTGCCCCGGATGCCTCTTAAAATGGCATGACCCATGCACTTCAACCGCTCAAAAGAAAGAGGGAGCACATGAATGGTTCTGTCCAACATGCCATGAGGAACAAATTTAAGTTTGTATGCTGTATCTAAGCTTTGCAATTTCTGCAACTCTATATTTTTATGATAAAACAGAACTGTTTTGAATTATTTTCTTTTAATATAACCTTTACCCGTTTTTCTTCAAGGTTATGCTGTACTTAAATTGGACTTACGGTATTTACGGTTGTTTCAAATAGACAAGTGATATGAATACACGAACGAAAGTACGATTCACCTAGACCCGTCGCAACTTCCATCTGAACCGTATCGAAATATAAGTATAAGCGGTAATATTATATATAAGCCGTACACGGCATCACGGTCCCTCCAAGTTGGGTTTCGAAGTAAACCGTGCACGGTATCATGATTTATGCTAAATTGCAATTTGAACTTATGCCGTGCACTTAGTCCGTATTAGAAATTATGCTGCATAGCAAATACGCAAACCATGCACGGTATCACGGTTTACAACGGCGGATTCCGTACGCGGTATTACGATATAATTTTGCTTAAGAGTAGTTGTACCGTGATTCCGAACACGATGTGAAAACCGTATACGGTGTGGTGAGTAATTATACCGTGATTCCGAATACGGTGCGAAAACCGGGTACGGTGTGGTCCCAATAGACACTTCCATTATATATATTCTTTTCTACACACTGTCAGTTTATGAAATTGTCTTCGTTATCTGATTGTCAATGAATAAAAAATATTTATTAATAATGCGCAATGGGAGTAATGCAAGTACACAAATATACGATGAGTCTGATAAACCGTGCCGTTACCCGATGATTGACTTGATCCAGTCGCGATAGTAGTAGACGTTTTGAGAAGTAATCGGCTCTCCTTCATTATTCGCTCCTAATGTGTGAACACCGACCAATCGACCACTAGATACAACGGGACCACCACTGTCGCCCTAAAATTTGTAACCCCATCACATGTATCTCATCAGAAAATTCCACGAGCTATTAATTCCGGATGCTATTCGATACAACTTACGCCACAACTCCCCGACGAACCCGTATCAACACAGAGCATTTGTGGATACCGTTTGTCACCATCGCTATTACAAACTTCCTCCGTCAAGAAGCCAACATTGAGTCGCTTCAGTGCCATCTGATTATCGTTGCCACACTGACTCCAGCCGAATTGGGTTCCTCTAGCGTTGAAATCGATTTTCCTATCCGTCAAGGGGATCGAAGTCTGGCGACCAGTGAGGTCTAAATCTTTGTCGACCTAAAACATTGATACGTACATGAATAATCGTTATATCTTCGGTGCAGGGCGTGTCGTATTATTGAGGTTAGCAGACGGTTAAGATGTGAGAGAAATTTAGATAATCTCGTAATCTAGCAAAGCATGTTCTTAATAACGATTAGATTAAATGGATTTGAACAATGTTCGTCAACGTTCATTGATATTCCTTATTGTTCTTAACAACTTGGCCGAAATACACCACATTTTGATAGACATATGATTTTCCGTATGGGGCAAGTCGATGATCTTGGGGTAGTTTTCAATTCGGTTTATCTTTTTTTTAGTACCAAAAATCAAACGTTATTAATAAAAAATTACGGAAAATATTCTGTCCGTGAGACAGATAAGATTTTGATAACCTTTTGAAGACGAAGAGATTTTTTTTTAATCAAAACATGTTAAATCTGGAGCACTAACAATTGGTTGAGACATCTGATTGTAGGAACAACTACTTAGAACCACAATGGAGTAGGAATAAATTCTGATATTCATTAATTCAGTTATACTGGCGAAAATAATCTGGTAACAGCGCACATGGTTAAATGACCATCGAAAATAATTCCAACGCATAAAACAAGAATCCCTGTTATCGGATAGATATACAAGGAATTACGTTAATGTGAATGACGTAGATTTAACAATAGCTTACCTTTACGATACCGATATCATATCCTCCATAAGCGGTACCAAATTGGGGATGCTTGTATGTTCGTTCTACAATACTGATGATAGGATTTTGGTCGGCGCGATTACGAGTACCACCGTAAACAATCCCACTGTCTGTACCATTGACGCAATGCCCGGCTGTGAGAATGTGTCGAGGACCGACTATTGCACCAGTACACTCATAGGCCGCCCCAAAGCCTCTGAGTAACAGTCGAACGACAAAGGTGCCTTCATTGGGCCCAACATCCTCTCCACTTTTGATTTTGCTCGGAGGCTTCGCGTTAGTTCCTGTAAACGAACATTCAGTATAATAAAGAATAAAACACAAAACTTATTTGCCACAAATACACTCTGCTCTGAACGTGCCGGCATATCAATATAATTTCGTTAATTAATCAAGTGTCATCAATTTTTCATAATTATACAAATGCAATCGTCCATCAAATGATCGTGTAAGGGAAATATCAAGTTTATAGCCCCCAAAATGGAACTCATGAATGGAATGGATGGAGGATATGAGTGAAAATCTATCAAATAGGTTATGTGTGTTCAGAAACGAATTTCGAAATTGCAATAGTTTGCAAATTGCAAACCTGGAAATTTCATTGAATTTTCAAAGCGTCATAGAAGTCAGGGAAACGTCAGGAAATGTTGTCAGAGAAAATTCGAAGTATCCTACCGAGAAACAAAAAATATTGTGATCAAACATTTTTTTTTCTTTACAATTTCTCGGAGCTAGATAGAAAACATAAATCGAAAATCGGAGATCGTCTTTACAAATTCATTTTAACGATTGATAATTGGGAAGCGAATCAGGAAAAATTTTTCGTCTGATTTAGTGGTCACCCTGAACTATTTACCTAATTTTTCAATTACTAACAGAAATAAATGAGATATCCAAAATCGCAACGAGTGAATACTTTGTCCGACGAATGAACATACAAATGATATGGGACAACCTATCTTTAATGTCAACTTTAAACATTTTTCGACCATATAAACATTTGTATTAAAGAAAAATGCATATCAAGGCGTAATGTATGTATCGTAATGAAAAATAATGCTCAATAATATTGCTGATCTTTAGATAATAATGCTTCACAATCATCAGTGTTCACAGCCATTTCCTTGCAACAATTTACCAATAATGACAGCCACAATTTTTTTTCGATATACAAATTATCCACTAATTTGGATTGCCACGCGTGCGAGGTTTTTTCATGAAATACATTTATGATCGTTTAGCGGCGTTTTGCCATTCGATTGACCATTCACCCGAAAATAATGGATCATATGTGAAATAAAGAACGTCGTGTCACTTACCAGCAATTACAGCGCCAATCGTCATCATGGCAATCAGGGAAAATCCAGGTTTTATATTGGAGTTCCACATATTTCTCACTGTCCTTCCGCTCGGCCAAAATATCTGCAATATTACCCGCAATTTATTTAGATTATGAAGCAGATGATAATTATCAAAATTCCTGGCTGGAAATCACTATCGAGTCCTACAAACGGATATAAACTTTTCTTTTCTGCTTATTATCGTTCTGAGTCGATTATTTCACGTAAATGATCATATGTCAGAGAAGAACGTCGCAATGCTTACCTTTAGAAGGAATATCGCGTTGCAAGTAATTAAGGAGTAATCGAGTACCTCAATTTATAGCAATCGATTTTCTGAATCGGCATTGCAAAATGTATTTGATATTACAAGAATTACGATAAAAAATTATCATAAACCAATTTATTATTGTGCAGTCGTTAACTCGATAGGATGTACAGAGCATATATTGAGTAACTTTCCTCATATTCACGATGCTAATCGCGAGTCATTCCCGATGCTAATCGCGAGTCATTCGCGATGTTTCGAAACGAGATTATACGATGACGATTATTATATCATTGACGGCAGAAATTCGAGTCGTTCTTGCGAAATTCAACGAACTGTTTTTATTATTGTGCAGTCGTTCGCTCGACAGGATGTACAGAACATTGACTAATTTTCTACATATTCGCGATGTTTCGAAACGAGATTATACGATGACGATTATTACTTAGTAAATATTAATGTGTAAATGAAAGAAGAAGAAAAAATAAAATTTGGCAAATCGAAAGAAAAAACGAAAAATGAAGAAATGTGCTCGAAACCAATTTTTCACGAAAACTATGAGTTCCTAAAGCAAAGTTGGATACTGTAGTAACTCAATCAGCAATTAAAATTAGATTAAGCTTCCAAACATATTATGAAGTATTGGGAAAAACTGGGATAGAGAAATTAAAAAATCTTTGTGTGTTTCGTCCAATTCTTCAGAATATTTTTGAAAGCTTAATCCAATTTTAACCGCTGATTAAGTACTGCAGCGTCCAACTTTGCTTGAGGAAGTCATATTTGTCGAAAAAAATTGATTTCGAGTACATTTCTTAATTTTTCATTTTTTCCTTCGATTTGCCAAATTTTATTTTTTCTTTTTCTTTCATTTACACATTCATATTTCTTAAGTCATTTTTTATCTTGATATTGTTATTTTTTTTCTATTCAGAACGGCTGAAAAACTATTTGGGATGGGTTGGGTATGCCAACATATGGGATTGACGGACTTAAGGGCTGCGAGTTTTGCCACAATGGCTGGAAAACGATATATGAAAGACTGTGAATGGAATATGAGAACTGACCAAACCACATATACATTTCAAGCGCCTATTCCCGTACTGATCCCCGTGCTAGGCTGAACGCGTACTGAACGCGTACTATGTTTCATACCTTCCAATACTCGCATTATTACTCTTTTCCATACTACGTTTTCTAAGCGGGCAGCTGGAAATAGTACTATAAAAGTGTATGGGTAGAATATGGGAACTGCACAAGCGTCATACCCTGCCCACAGTCTTACCCATACCAGTCCCGTACTATTCCCATCGTATTCTCATACTCGGACAAAGACGCTTTCCCATACTACTTTTTTCTACGCGGGATGGTCTGTAAAAACATATTGAATATGGTGTTACGTCTGGCGAATTAAAAAATTTTATTCGCCGACGCAACTTAGAAATAATCAAATTTTACAAAAATTATAATCTATTGAGAGAGAAGAGAGAATAAAGCGTAAGAGCGAAGGATGATCCGAAACACAGGCATTGTACGTGATTTCATCATGTTCTTCGAGTATAAAAAAATCGATAATTGGACAATAACTAAACATCTTTAAATCATCAAACAAGAAATATTCAATGATTGGCATAGTAACAGTCATATAACTCAAACTTGAGCTTAGTGAATATTCAAGTTACTAGAGGGGTGGTATCGGCATCGGAAGTATCTATTCGCATTGTTTAAACTGAGCTATCTGGCCAATCCGAATCCTTCTTTTGCGTATATCCAAAAGAGAAGTTCTTATCGCTCCAACACCAGGGCGAGCACCTCACAGATATATACAACTGTGCAGCCAGAAAATCGGTATGACTGCTTCTAAGTAATCGATTCGAGAAATCACCGTCACTATTAATGAGTGCAGCGCCTCTCTAATAATTTATTAATAATCATTTTTGGACCAAAAACGTAATAATCAACCATTAACTTAACCATCAATATTTAATTGGGATATAACAAATGAATAATCTCAGGATATCGCTGATAAACAAACCGTCTTTAAACTCCGTTAATTACCGTAAAATCGAGCATGGATTTAAATATGTGAGTCAAATCGTTATTAAACAAAAATATAATTAACTGATGTAAATAAGATCTTCGTATCTAAATTGTTATTTTGGATTGTAATCACCGTAGAAATTTAATTTAAATTCTCGACATTTAATCTTTTTGGCCGGACAGAATAATTTAGGCACCATTTAACCATAAAAATGATTGTTTAAATCATAAATCGTTAATTTATAAATTCACAACTCATACGGGACAGATCGATCAATAATTACTTGAGGTGGGAGTACACGCTTCAATGAGGAGAGGTATGGACCAGGAGACCCCCCGGGATAATGAATAAATACAAGACCCAAAGCGACCGTACGACAGTATGAAAAATATCATAACAGTATCAGTAGTTTTGTTACCACATTACGACAGTATCCTAATAGTATCAGGATAGTTACAGTTTTTGTTACCACCTTACGACAGTCTGAAAAATACTACCAATACGGAAATCGTCACAGTATGAAATTATTACCACAGTACGAATTTCGAAATACGACAATATGAGAATTCAACAATGACGACGGAAATTACCATAAACATTTAAACAATAATCCGTTAATCGCAAATTATACAAAGAACATTTCGATAGTTGAATAATTTTACAACAATTTAAAAATAACATAAAAATGTGAATCGACTTCTACGAATTTTAACACTGTGTGAATCGGGGAGTTGTCAGAACTTTGATCGACATTTACGAATTTTTTGGGACTTTAAAACTAAAACGGGAATTGAACTGTAGATCGTGCAATAAACCGAATTATCGAGAGTGAATTAAAAAGTGTATTTGTCTTAATCAAAATTTTAAATAAATCTCAACATTAAATTGAAACTTCCGCGAAGTGTTAAACAGTTTATTCCGAATTAAATAAATTCGATTGTTATCATCAATCTCATCGTTAATTTCATCATTGTCAAATATTTACACAACCAATTGGAAACTCTTGAAGGAAGGAAGGACGAACTTGAACTCTCGATCATCTTTAACTACGAGTACCAAGGTAGCGAAGAGTGTACGGGGCCGCAATAGTTGCGAGCACTGGTCAGTGACTACGCGTGGATTAAATTTCACTACGAGACGGCATCGAGCGTACGGCGTCTTATCAGAGAATTTTATAGTAAACACTTCTGTCATATGGTTACTATACGCATCTTACGAGTCGATAATTATTTCTACGTGCAATATTACGTACTCTATCCCGAGTAATTCTCCGAAAGGTCAGACTCGAAAAGGGAATAAGTCGAATAAAGCGCCTCAATGGTACAAAACGTGTAAAATAGAACTTTGTTCTTTCACCGTAATTACTGAGGAAATGCTGATTCGGACGTAACAATGGGATGAGCTCAAATCCCATACCCTGCCCACAAATCTGCTCGAAATGTTGTGCCGGCGGCTTTCTAGCCGTTGTTATAAATAAAACAATAAGCCTCTCTCGCGCTCGTTAGGTAACGAATGAGTCCCATAAGACCAGGTAATCTCTGATAAGTGAACAATTGGTAGGCATCTCCGCTGAGGCGTATGGGATACGCTCGAAATTTTGTGGCGATAGCTCTGTAGTAGCTTTTACGAGTAAAACAATGGGCTCATTTCGCCCTCGTTAGTTAACAAATCGCTAGAAAGCTGTCGCTACAAAATTTCGAGAATATTTGGAATCGATACACCTTGGAGAAGATGCCTACTAAATTTAAATTTGATCAGAGCTTACCTGTGCTTAAAGCACACATTTTTTAACTAAAAAGTGTGAAACAATACCATGCGGTAGTGTGTGTGTGGCGCGTACAGTCCCATCCAAAAACGCAGCGTCTCAGGTCGCTAACTCTCGTCGCTAACGTCAGCCTCACCATACGAGCCCACCTCTTACGATTGATTTTCGGCAGCCGCCTTTCTTCACGAGGTGTAGTATGCATTCGAAATATGGTGTGTTGAAAGATGGGAGATAGTGAAATGCTATTTTTAGAACTCACACACATTTAAATTGTTTTATTTTTACGTAATTTTGGTGTGAACATTTGATTGAGAAAGATTACCTTTTTACTTGTCTCCCGAACTGCACTCCCTATTCCCGCTAGCCGTAGGTAGTGTAAGATATTATTATATTGATACCGTTGAAAGAACGAGAAAAGAGATTCGGAAATTCCCGAGTGTCGGGATCGAATTGGCACTCTGTCGCCCATCGAAGGTTATAGTAAGCGGATGAAAAAAAGGTGAGCAAATTTACAGGGCGTCATTATGGATTGCCGGGGAGTTATCGTCCGTTGGTCCGAGACGGAGGAAAAGCCCGTCACAGTATATTCTTGCTTTCTCAGTATGCTTTACGTATAAGCTCGTAATAATATGCTCGTGATCTTTTGGAATTCAGTCCCGTGAGATAACTATTAAACTTTTCATTCCAACAACGAGGAGCTTGTTTTAGTCCGTAAAGTGGCTTGTGTAACTTCCAGACCAAACCGTTCGAACGCAAACCTTCCGGTGGCTCCATATAAATATCCTCCTGAAGATCACCATTTAAAAAACCGTTTTTACATCCATTTGATGAATTTCCATATCATAGAAATTTGCCGTTGCAAGTAAAATTCTTATCGTACTGAATTTTGCTACAGGTGCGTAAGTCTCCTTGTAGTCAAAACCCTTTCGTTAAGAATATCCTTTTGGTACTACTCGAGCCTTATATCGCTTGATATTTCCCGACTCGCCTCTTTTGATTTTGAAAACCCACTTTGAACCGACGAGACGTTTTCCTTCGTGAAGTATTTCGTACGTCCACGTGTTATTCTTCTTTAAAGATGCAAGCTCATCCGTCGCAGCGAATATCCATTTCGCTCGATCACTCCTGTGCTTGATTTCGTCGATGCTTGTTCAAGTATCTTCACAATATTCTCCGCTTAGGAGGATGTCTGTTGCGTGTTCCTCTTCTCAGTTTTTCTTGATCTTCATCGTTAGCAGAAGTTTCCTCTTGCTCATCGTCCAAAATAATGAGATCTTGATTCGACTCAACAATCTCTTCTCGTTCTTGTAACTCTTGATTCTCGATTTCGTAATTTTCCGTCAATTGTTCGTCTTCTCCTTTTTCTACACGCTCGTCAACCTTATCGATCATATCTTCCTCCAAAGTTTCAGTTATTTGTTGAGTTCGCGTTTGTTTGTTTCTTTCTTGTTCGTCGAATATCACATCGCGACTCGCAACAACCGTGTGTTTGGATCCATCCCACAATTTATACCCGTTCGAAGTGTACCCGACCATCTTCGTTATCTTAGATTTGGGATCTAGTTTTTTTCGCAATTCTTTGGGAATATGTACATAAGCGGTACTTCCAAAAATTCTCATATTTGACAAGTTTGGTTTTTTGATGTCCACATTTCCACCGGAGTGACATTTTTTGTCAAATACGAGCACGGACTTCTGTTTGTTGCATATTTGTCAGTGCTATTTAGCACTGCTTCGCCTCACATTTTCTTTTCCATTCCAGAGTAAAAAAAAATGGTTCGTGCCTTCTCGATCAGAGCCCTATTCATTCGCTTGCTAACACCATTCTGCTCGGGCGTGTAGATGTTCATGAACTCCAGAATAATTCCTTTAGCCTTACAGTATTTCTTTGAATCTGCTGTGATGTACTTTCGTCCGTTGTCGCACCTCAGGCGAGATACAGCTATTCCGAAATGAGCAGTTGCAAGTGCAACGTACTCCTTACAACGGTCAGTGACTTCGTTTTTCTCGGACACTAGATATACCATAGCGAAATGAGAGATATCGTCTATAAATATGACGAAGTACCTTTTGTTGTCCCAGATTTTCGGTGTGATAGGACCACAAACATCGCTGTGCACAAGCTCCAGTGGCCGACTCGAACGCTGTCGCACTTTCGTTTCGAACGGCAATCTGTGTTGTTTCCCTTTCGTACATGGCTCGTAGATCGTTTTCGGTACTTCGGCAGATTTTACATCGATTCCTTCTACCATATATTGTGTAGACAGTTTCAACACGTTCGCTCTTCCCAGATGACATAACCGCTTATGCCACAGTATAAAATGATCGGTGTAAGTAGTTGCGACTAATCGTACTTCTTCACGTTTCTTATCGAATATGAAATTCATCTCATACAACTTTCCTACTCTGTGTCCGTTTGCAATCACTGTGCCATTCTTCATGATACTGACTTGTTTGTTTTTTATTCGAACTTCCATTCCTTCATCACCCAAACGACGTGCTGATGGTAAATTGCAGCTGATTTCTGGGACATAAAATGCATCGTTTATAGTGCACGTTCTCCAATTTCCATTCGCAAAGATCTGTCCTCTGATTATTCCAACATGTGTTCCCTTAATCATTTGTCCGAATTTTGCGACAGAAATTAATATAGGTCTATTAAGTGGTTTCAAAGATTCAAATAAATCCATATCTCTTGCCATGTGCTCTGATGCTCTAAAATCAAGATACCACTTGTGACTCTCAAGCTTAGCGTTGGAATTGAAACTAGCTGCACTTGCTATGAACGCTATGTCGGCTCTATCATTGTCGTCTTTATAGTTTTCAGATTTTTGGAAATTTCTCCACGATTTGCATTGCGAGCGTATATAACCGGTTTTCCGACAGTCATAACAAATAAACGGAAAACGTTCTTTAGGTTTTGTGCTGCTTGCAAATGCCGCACGGCCACTAGCTTCAGTCCCAGAGTCGGTTCCGTCCGCATCGTTTTCCTTTAGCTCTTCATCGCGCAATCGACTTGTCACGAATCCCATCGTAAGCTTCTCACTATTTAGAGTTTCTAGTGCGGTAACAACCGAATTGTATGCCGGTGGCAACATAAGTAGTAGATGACAAACTGTATCTAATGGTTCCATCGTTGCTCCAGTGGACCGGAGATCTCGTACAGTCTTATCAAACTCTAAAAAGTGATTTTCCAGTCGTTGATTTTCTTCGACTTTTATAGTGAGTACTTCTTCCTCAAATACAGCTGACTCGAAATTGCTTTCCTATCAAACGTCGACATAAGAACGTCCCATATTTGTTTCGGAGTTTTTTAAATCTTTCACGTACTCCAGCTGAATGTCAGCGATTCTTTGTACGATCAAGGATTTACACTTCCGTTCATGTGCCCTGCGTTTTTCTCGTTCCTTTTCGTTGCTTGCTTTCACTTCCGGTGAATCACCGTTGACGTCTTGCAGATTCACCATTGACGACATTTCATTTCTCACGCAGTCCAAAAGATCGTGTTCTTCCAGCCATGTTTCCATGCGAAACTTCCAGTTATTGAAATTATTTCCATCAAACAACGCAATACGATATTTTTCTGGCTCTATATCTGGGCGCAGTTGATTGAAAGAAAAGCCTATAAATCGTAGACTGCTAAAAAGTCGAGCTCATAAATCGTAAACTACTCAAAAGCCGAGCCCCTAAATCGTACATTTTCAGGGTAGTTTTTGTAGAACAGAATGGTGAAAAAAATATGCTCATACGCGTTGAAGAGCCCATAATTCGCCCATAAATATCAGACACATAAAATAAAACCGAAGGCCATACCCATGACTTTTTAGTGCGTAATGGCTACATCGGGGATAGTTTTCGTCGAACAGAGCGTTGGAATAAATGGATTGGAATAGATTGGTGGATGGGTTTTTTTTTTCGATCAAAATTCACAAAATGGCGGCGACTTGAAAAAAATGTATCAAATTTGGTAGCATGTAAAAATAACACAAATTTTAAATAACCCACAGAAATAATTGAAATTCTCACAAGTAAAAAAAAACGAAACAATGACACACGACAAAATAAAAGATAATAACTATAAATAAACAACTATAAATGTCCTCTCAGGGGTACCGCACGGATCGCATTTGGGGCCATTTTTGTTTAATATATTTATTAATGATATTGTTGCATGTTATATAATGGGATACATGCCACTGAAGATAGTAGGGCCCTCCAGGCAGACTTAGGAAATATAGTGACATGGTGCGAGCACAACGGAATGAAATTGAACGTTAAAAAATGTAAAGCTATGACGTTCGGAAGAGGAAGCAGGAAGCAAGTATTTGACTACTATCTGGGAGGAGAAATGCTTGAAAGGGTTACAGTGATGAGGGATCTAGGAGTACTAGTACTATTTGATGAAAAATTAACATTTGCCCAACATATAGACGCTACAGTAAACCAAGCAATGAGAGTTCTTGGTATGGTAAAGCGTTTCTCGATAGACTTCTCGTCTCTTTTTACCATCAGAATTTTATATTTAGAATTTGTACAATCAAAGGTGACGTATGTCTCGGTTATCCGGTCTCCTCACTACGAAATCCATTTTAAAAAATCGAGACCGTGCAGCACGAATTTCTCAGACTCGTAGCGTATAGGTTTGGAAACCCCATGGCGGTAAATAATCATAATTATGAGAAACCGGCGAGGCTAGCGAATATCCCAACGTTCTCTTCGGTGCGGACTCTTCATAACTTATGTTTCTTATTCAAAATTCTAAATGGGATAATAGACTCTGCTCCCTTGTTAGCGCTAATTAAGTTGCGTGCTCCAAACCGAGTTCTGAGGAATGCGCAGAAGACATTATTCCATGAGGAGATACATCGAACGAATAATGCAGCGAACTGAACTATGGCGCGGTTAGTGAAATTGGGAACACCTACTCGTCATTAGGGCTCACAGGGGCAATCGTTCAATCGATTCGTGTCACTTGCAAAGAGAAGGGTGTTAACTTTTGAATGACTACGAAAGAAAGTCATTGCCATTCACTATCTAGTCATGCAGTCGGCTATATTACTTGTTTGTTTACATATATTTATTTATTTAACTTAGGGAAAAAAAAAATATGTTGATCTCATTTATTATCATTCAGGTCGGGAAAGAAAGCACACGCGACTAATTAAGGGTCCACTTATATATTAAGAGTACATTTATGTGAAAGGAGCAATCCGTTAATAAAATAATAGTAATGATAATTACACAAAATTAAAAAACCACATTAAAATCCGAAGATCATCGGACATCAAACATCAATAATGATGTTTGATCAACATCAAATACGCCATCACATGTTCATATAGTCACATAAAAAATAAGAAAAAAAAATGTAAATTCAATTTGCATGCAGATTCCTTATCTTTTTATTTGTCAGGGACAAAGTTTCCTCTACGAAGCAACCGAAAATTGGTTAATTAACTTATTCATAGATTGTACACGACGGTTAAAAAATAAAATAAGGAAACGTTTTGCATCGTAATTTGCACTTTTGTTATTGCTTCCTCAAAAAGGAAGTTGTTTTTTCATGGAATAAAATTTCGAGATCGTCATGTCAACGTGTTCAGAATGGTTCAAAATATTTATAAATCACGTTTAGAAAAAACGTCTAGTGTTGGTGAGTTAAAAGACGTTAACACGATTGCTATTGGAAATTTTGTGCGATCGATCAGAAATTTGGCACACAAATTAAGGTAGTACAAACGTTGTGTGGTGTTAAATTCTGCCGAAATCGGTAAAGATATTTTAAAGATATGACCATTTCAAATTTTCATCTTTATCGAAAAACTATTCAGGCGTGCTGCTGTTTGTACAAATAGCAAGCAATAAAGATAAAACTTTGTACACGAGTCAAGTGACAACTGGGAGTGTTTGATTTTAAATTTGGTCCGAATCGGTAAAGTGGTTGAAAATATTGATAAATATTTTAGTTTTTGATATTTTGCCAAAATCACTTGTTCTTGTTGTCGCTTGGGCATTTTTTCAATGAATCAGGATAAAATTTTTCGTACACATCGTTTACAAAGCTTCCTCTACGAGGAAGTTAACATTGGCTGAGTTAATTTGTTATGGAGAAGCTTTGGAGCCGACGTTGAAAAAAATTAAAAAGCGTTTTGTAAATCTAATTTGTATAATTTTTTTTTTCAACCTCTTTGTGCATACTGTTACTCGAACAATTTTGACGCCTAAAACTTTGGACACAAATTGAGCTACTAGTCACATGTGTAGCTTTAAGTTGGTAAGAATCTGTGAAGCAATTCAGATATTATAAATATTGTTTTTTTTCGAACTGTAACAACTTTGAGAAATGTCGAACTATTTTCCCAAAAAATCACTGCCACGATTCGAATTGTACTAAACAATAAATTGTCGAACTGAATGTCTTTCCAAAGGCTAAATAAAGTCAAAGCTTTACTACAATTGAATTCTAAGAGAGTATTATACATTTCATGATATGTCGAGAAATTATACGGTACCCCATTCCGCCCCCGACGATTTGAGACTATACCGTTTTGCACCCAGTATTTTTTTTACGCACATTGTTACGTCCTGACCTTTTGAACACTATTCATAAACTATTTCTCCGAATTTCTATCTCGCTATAGTCGATAATTAAAATCAAACCACCGGACATTTCGTCGCGAATTACGGCAATGCACATCCGTTCGCGAGAAGACGTACGTCTTTCCCACAAAAGCCGTGCGACGAACCTCGAGGTCTCGATTCCCAATATCACGCGATTCTTTATCAGCATTTTTATTAATTCCATTGATTCTACCTTCCCTCTCTGTCTTCACATATCCTTTCTCTCTCTCGTATGATCGCGCGTGGATCGCGATCTCAGAATTTTCGGTCGGCTCGCCATGGCCAGTTATTACCTCCAATTAATCAGTCTTATTTTAAAATCCGAATGACTCACACCTAAAGTCTTAATCCGAAATCTCTAGAATCACCCTCTTAAACACTTGTATTATATTTACATTGCTGATCGAAGTTATCTCTGTTATATTTGCATTTGAATAAACCACGATTATAATTTGCGGAACGGGATTTAAATCTTTATCGAGGAACCGAACCTGAATAATATAATTAACGTACAAGTCAACCATAGCAACTTTTTGAAGTAACCTGGTTACGCGACAAGTGCGCTTACCACCGAGTCGCGCGCGCGAACAAGTTCAACACAAGTTACGGTTTGCTCAGACCTCTGAGACGTAACATACATCAGAAATCGATTTTACGAATCGAGTTTTTTTGTTAAAAAAAAATAATAAATATACAGTATGAGCATCGTCGTAGAGGCATTTTTTGCTTACCGTCCCCGTTTTGCCCCGCGGTCCACCCTAATTATATTTTTGCTCAAGTGGCGATAGAATAAAAAGGAAAGAAAAAATTTAAAGGTACCGTTATTAGCAATTTTTTTTACATCCTAACCGTGCGTTAATCATCGCAATTTTAGTCGGTTAAACGAAAGCACGGAGTTATAAAGTAATTAATTATTACCTAGTATTGTAATAAAAAACAAGTGAACTTTTTCAAAAATGTTTACCTAATAACTTTAAAAACCTCTTTAATCAAATAATGTTGATAAAAACAAAACTCTTGACAAAAAAATATCACATTTTCAAAAAGAAATGAAATTTCCCACAATAGTTATTTGTAGGACCAGGGCGCAAAAAGTAGGCAATTCTGAACGAATGTGTGAAGGGACGTTCGACTTTTCGTGCCTATGTTCAGTGCATAGAATGTCACTACTTTTTTGGCCAGCGTGTGTAGAAAAGTCGACCCATGCGCAGAGCGGACTATTTGTCACTTTTTACGCACTATAGTGCGTAGAAAGTGTCTTTTCTGCGCACAGGTCAGCGAGGTTAAGGCCCTCAAAGTCAAACTTTTCACGCAGTCTGAACAAAAAATTGTGTGTATGGCATGGGCGCAATAGGCAACTCGCCTTTGGCTCTTACGTCCCTTTACACTCGTGCAGAATTGCCTACTTTTTGCGCCCTTGCCATACAAATAACTCTTACGCATCAACGTATTTTTTAAGGTTGCACCGTTTTAACCGCGAACCGATCCGCTCCTGACGATTCGCGTTCGTAGAATGGATACGGTAAGTTTTAAAAATATTGTTTATACACAAAACGTATTTAATTTTTGCCGAATATTACTGAAATTGAAAAAAAATATTTTACATATTGCATTTCTGGAGATATCCGGCGGTCTTCGTTCTCACAAAAAATCGAACGAATGAGACGTATTATAAGATTTGGGAGCGCCTCGTCAAATTGGCACCTGCATTGCGGTAACACGTGGTTACGGTAATCATCGATTTTGATGACAAGGTCGTCATCAGCTAAGCGGATGCCGGTTTCATTTTTGTCAGTTAATTGATTCGAAATTTTAAATATAAATAGTCATACCTGTCGTGAAGCACAGTCGCTCATATATATTCCGTAAATTTTTTCATTGTCTTTTTTTTTAAACGGCGCTTTTATTCGAGGCGGCTCTTTGAAGATGAAAAAATAGGCACGTCGAGGATCACCGAAGTCTATTCCGTGGATAACGATGGCTCTTTCACTGATGGTTTCCAATTGAATATGAAGGAATCCGCGTAATCGTCGAGGCGATTTTCCGTTCGTAAATAATCTATTTTTTCAACATGTGCGAAAACAATGGAACCCCCCGTGCTCCCATCCTCTCGGTGAGGGATTCTCCAGTTAGTAGTAACAACGTCGCGGAGAGCTTTCATCGGCATTGTTTCGCGAGTAGGCGTACCGACTGTAGCCGAACGACCGTTCGGAATTCAATAATATTTTCAATCGACTCTGTTACTTACAAAGACATGAAAGATTCAAGTCCAATTCGGTAAGCGAGGGAACTTACCCTCGAGGGACAATGGGGAGAGCAGTTGGCTCAGTGAGAAGTTGAAATGAGGGAAATACCTACCGTTCCGTTTTCCTTGATAATTCTACAATGAAGTAAACACATTATTGCAACATTCAATATAATTTTATTGTCTCGGTAGTATTTTATATGCATTGAAAATTACCATGATACAAATGACAGTCGCTCACGAATTTCATTAATATAATCGAGGTATTTTCTTAGTGGAACATATAAGTATAATGCATACGAAGAGTATGCTTTTGTAATCTAGTACCACGAATAAATAATAAATTAGCTATCGTTGACTCTTTAATCTCTAAAATCATATTCTACGAATTGAATTAAAAACTATGAGAAATAGAAAAAACAAAAAAAAAATCAATTGACGCATAAAGCATCGGACGATTACATTACATAGTTGCTCTCAAAAGTACAAACTATGAAATAAAGTATTCGCGCGACAATCGCAGAAAGATCTATTTATCTCATGAGCCATAATGTTTTAATTGTAAATTATCGCCGCGTACGTAAATTTAGTTTTACAACTTCAATTGAGACGCTCACTAAAATGAATATGCTACATTAATCACACTACACTTTTCATTAACTTAAATATACGCAAGTATAGGCATTGAAAATCACTTATCCGTCGTTACCTAAATTACTATGGTTAATACAATATTGAACGTTTCTCTAGAATAAGCCAAGTTATCGTTAATCAACAACTAATTCGTCTGGACGCGCGATGAAAAAAAAAAAAAAAAAAACACTAAAACATTAGCAGGGAAAATGCAGAGCATTGCATTGGCTTACGCGATGTCATTTGATTTGTTGTTTTTCGTTTTTCGTTTCGCACTTGTATGTTGCGCTTTTTTGTCATCAACAAACACTTTAATAGTTTAAGGACGATTATTAGATAAAGCCGTTGTCCGGCACGCCGGAGAGGCCATTGATTTTTTCTTGTTGTTTATACGACTGATCCTGTCATTGATCTTATTGACTGCGCATAGGGTACGTTGGAGATAGAGGGTCATTAGTGGTCACAAACGAACTGGCTGTCCTTTCAAAAGTATACGGACAATTGCAGAAAGTTTCAAACTCGTTGACACAAAAGATATGATTATTCGGCACTCAGGGCTCTCGACGAAAGCCTGTAAATGCTCTACGTATAATATCGGCAACGATTTGAGTTATCAACAAGGCCCTTTCTACCAGAGAAAATAAGGCTCTAGAGTTAGTATCTATAGGAGGATGAGTTTAAGAAACGGGGAGACTAAAAATATTTTTCGATGCCTCGAGTATCGTATCTCGTGCACCGTCCTGCGACATATCGTCGACGATAACCCCGTTTACAGTGGTCTATCTACAGGGATTAGAGGAAAAAAAAAAAAAAAAAAAACATGTAAACCGAATAACCAACTATATCACAGGGCGATTCTTTTTTTTTTCCCCCGATAAAAAATATAAGCCCCAGTGATTCGCGGACGCTGAATCAATGGCGCTGCAACTTCGTTTTCTACCATATCCGCCTATCGCAGAGAGAGAGAGATTTTGCTTCAATTCGGAAAAGAAAAGAAAACGATTTCGGTACACGTTCGCGTTTATTCGATTATGGTGGCGATGACTCCACCCGGACCTGGCAAACGGCTGTTCGTCGTAAAGTCGTGATCTATTTCACGGGCGGCCTGTCTACCTTCCGTAATCGCCCAAACAACCAATGACTGTCCTCTTCGGCAATCTGAAATTATTTCGTATCAGAGGAAATTCGTTGGGCTCCGTGTTAAATAAAACATATATATCGCAACGATAACTCACCTCCGGCTGCGTACACTCCCGGTAAACTCGTCGCGTATTTTCCCGACGGAGTTTGATAGTTACCGCGTTCATCCATTTTCGTTTCAAGTTCAGTCGCGATATATTTTTCGGGTCCTAAGAATCCCATAGCCAAAAGTACGAGATCGCATTTGTAGACTTTCTCCGAAGCCGGGATTTCATCCATTTTCCATCGACCAGCTTCATCTTTGGTCCACTCAACGTTGACGGTCTTAATCCCACTTACGTGGCCCTTTCCGTCGTCCAGGAATTCCTGAAATACATATTTCAGTATTATTGCGTATCGTTACGGGCGTCGAATTGCCTATTTTTGCATTAGAAGAATTAGAAGTTGACGACAGAGCTTTCGCATCGACTGACCTTGCTGAGTGTACTGAATTGTCGGGGATCACGTCCGAATTTGAGGGAAACTTCTTCGTGGCCGTAATCGACTTTGAAAACCCTTGGGAATTGAGGCCACGGATTGTCCGGTGCTCGTTTCACCGGTGGTTCTGGGAGTATCTCGAAGGTTGTAATACTCTTGGCACCTTGTCTCAACGAAGTGGCTATGCAATCGCAACCGGTGTCTCCGCCACCAATTATAATGACATCCTTGTCTTTGGCCATTAGTTTCATATTGAGCGGAGTCTCGTTGCCCATTTGCTTCTTCTGCCAGTGTTCTAGGAAACTCACGGCAAAGTGAATTCCTTCCAAGTTTCGGCCGGGAATCGGCAAATCCCGTGGCCACGTTGCTCCGGTGCACAGTAGGACCGCGTCGAACTCGTCCCTCAGTTGTTGGGGTGTTACATCCTTACCAACGTCGACGCCAGTTTTGAAGGTTATGCCCTCAGCGGCAAGCAGCGAAACGCGCCTCTGAACGACCTGTTTCGATAGTTTCATCGTTGGAATTCCGTACTGAAGAAGACCGCCAATACGATCGTTTCTCTCGAAAAGGGTGACCGAGTGACCGGCTTTGTTGAGCTGATGAGCGGCGGCTAAACCCGCGGGACCTCCGCCCACGATGGCTACACGACGATCGGTTCGCGATGTCGGCGGACGCGCAACTATCCATCCTTCTTCGAAGGCATGATCGATTATCGCGCACTCGATATTCTTTATGGTAACCGCTGGTTCGGATATTCCGAGAACGCAGGCACCTTCGCACGGAGCGGGACAAACTCTTCCCGTAAACTCGGGAAAGTTGTTGGTCTGCAGCAATTGATTGAGGGCTTCTTTCCAGTTCGAGTGAAACACGAGATCGTTCCACTTGGGAATAATATTTCCGAGGGGACAGCCATGACTGCTCTGACAGAAGGGTACACCGCATTCCATGCATCTCGCTGCCTGTACCCGAAGACCTTTTCTGACTCCTTGGAAATTGTATATTTCGTCCCAATCGCCGATTCGTTTCTCCGCGGGTCGGTACATCGTCGTCTGTCTTTTGTACTTCATGAAACCCTTTATTTTGTCGAGTTTTCGTTGTTCCATGTCGCCATCTTGTATGGAATCCTCGATGTCCTTTATCGAATTGTTCGAATTGCCGTTGGTAACGGACACTTGGTTGGTGACCAGATGCTGCTGCTCTGCCATCTGCTCCAAAGCGCGTTGATATTCGTACGGGAATACCTTGACGAATCGCGTCGTTGGCTCGGGCCACGTTTGCAGCAAATCTTCGGCAATGAGAGATCCCGTCTTGTCGATAAATTCGTGCAAAAGTTCCTTAACGTACGCGATGTCCTCGTCCTTGTTTAGCGGCAGCAGCTCTACCATCTCGGGATTGCATTTGCTTTTGAACGAACCATCGACGTCGAGTACGTAAGCTATGCCACCGGACATACCAGCGGCGAAGTTTCTACCGGTCAATCCGAGAATAAGCGCGCATCCACCCGTCATGTACTCGCATCCGTGATCGCCAACACCCTCGACAACGACAACGGCACCGCTGTTACGAACGCTGAATCTCTCCGCTGCTATGCCACGGAAATAAGCTCTTCCCGATGTCGCACCGTATAGACAAACATTACCAACAATGACATTAGCCTCGGAATTGAATTCGGATTCCTTCGGTGGATAAATAATTATTTCACCACCGCATAGACCCTTTCCGACGTAATCGTTCGCGTCTCCCTCGAGGGTAACGTGAACACCCTTTGTGAGAAAAGCGCAAAAGCTCTGACCGGCTGATCCCTTCATTCGTATGTTAATACTGTTTTCCGGTAGTCCGACTTCGCCGAACGCCCTGGAAATATGATAACTCAGAGTTGAGGCGAATGCGCGACACTCGTTGTTAATATTCATATCGATAGTGACGCTCGTTCGCTCTCCGTTTATTACAGGCGTAGCCTCCTCGATGAGTTTGTTGTCCAATCGATTCTCCAACTGGAAGTCCTGCTTGACCGAACCGCCTTTGATATTGACACCCGGACGTAACTCGAGAGCGCTTCGCAAAACACTCGTGAGATCCAGCATTCTCGCTTTCTCGATCTTTATATCGTCACGGACTTTGAGGAGATCCGTGCGGCCGATAAGTTCCTGGAATTTTCGTATTCCCAGACTCGCCATGTGCGCGCGGACCTCTTCGGCGAGCATGAAGAAAAAGTTAATCACATGCTCGGGTTTTCCTTCGAACTTTTTACGAAGTACGGGATCCTGTGTGGCTATACCGACTGGACAGGTGTTCAAGTGGCATTTTCGCATCATCGTGCAGCCCATAGCTATGAGAGGAGCGGTACTGAAACCGAATTCGTCAGCGCCTAACAACGCGGCGACTATGATGTCGAAACCGGTGCGCAATTGACCGTCGGCTTGGACTACCATTCGCGAACGAAGATTGTTCAACGTTAGAATCTGATGAGTCTCAGCGACTCCGAGTTCCCAAGGGAGACCCGCCGATTTTATTCCGGTCCAACTGCTCGCGCCGGTACCACCGTCGTGGCCCGATATTACGACGTGTTCGGCTTTACCCTTAGCGACACCGGCCGCTACGACGCCGACACCGACTTCCGACACGAGTTTCACGGAAATTCGCGCGTTCGGATTGGCACATTTCAAATCGTATATCAATTCAGCGAGATCCTCGATCGAGTAGATGTCGTGATGAGGCGGCGGTGATATGAGACCAACGCCAGCCACGGAATGTCTCGTCGCGGCGATGTCCGCGGTTACTTTGTATCCGGGCAATTCACCTCCCTCTCCCGGTTTCGCTCCTTGGGCCATTTTGATCTGAAGATCGTCGGCATTCGCGAGATAACTCGACGTTACGCCGAATCGACCGCTCGCGACTTGCTTTATCGCCGAACGTTTGTTGAATTCCGGATCTTGATTCAGATACCTGTCCGCATTTTCACCTCCCTCTCCCGTGTTCGATTTTCCACCGATTCTATTCATAGCTACTGCAAGCGTTGTGTGAGCCTCCAGTGAAATACTTCCGAAACTCATGGCTCCGGTTACGAAACGCTTCACTATTTCCTCTGCCGCTTCTACTTCCGTAATCGGTATCGATTCCTTTGACTTTATCAGCTCCAATTGCCCGCGTAGGGTGCAATTTTGCACCGCTTCCATCGTCGTTTTGCGATAACTCTCGTATGCTTTCGCATTCTTCGTTGCGACTGAGTCCTGAAATAATTCGAAAGAATATTGGTTATCGAGCGCCGTATACTCCTATTTCGAAAGTCTTTACCTGCAAATTCGAGATACTGATGGGGTCGTTAATATGCTTTTCTCCGCCCGATCGCCAGTGGAATACTCCGGGATTTCGAAGGACCAACATATCCGGAGCCTTGTCGCGATAAGTCAATTGGTGCCGTTCGAATGCCTCTTTGCCGAGAATATCGAGCGTCACACCGCCGATTCGCGAATACGTGCCCTGTTAATCGTCAATTTTTATAGTAACGCGTAATTCTTTCGCCTGCGAAATAAACTTTTCTTCGATAATAATAAATCATAATAATTTTTTAATCATTTCCACTCATGAATTGGATCCAATTTATAATCATTCTTTGTCGTTAAACCACGAAATGAAATGGGAAACTCGATTATGTAAAGTCGTTTAGACTTACCCTGAAACATTTGTCGACTACTTGATCGGCTAAGCCGACCGCTTCGAATATCTGCGCTCCTTTGTACGATTGAAGTGTCGATATTCCCATTTTCGCCATTACTTTAGCAATGCCGCGTTCCATGGCTTCGCTGTAATTCTAAAAAATCGTTTTTTATTTTACTTTTTTCTTATCCTTATCCCCTTATCGTATCGAGTAACGATGAAAACCGCGGTGAAAATAACGGTAGACAGTATCGTTAGCAAATAACAACAGGCGGTGGTTTTAATGTAATTTCATCAGAAAAGCACCTCGCTAAAATTATCATTTTCACGGACAGTGCTTTTGCAGTGGTTTCGTCGGTTAATTTTTTGTCACTTAACGATCAGGTCGTTTTCAACACTCGTTTCAACAGTTGCGTTGCACGTTGCGATAACATTCGAAACTCGATGAAATATTCTACTCACTTTATACATGATGTCGTCGGTGAATGTTTCGTCCAACACTCCTTCCTCTCTCAGATTTCTTGCCATCTCGAAAACTAGATAAGGACAGATAGCGTCAGCTCCGTAACCAAGAAGCACACACATGTGGTGAACTTCGCGTGCCTCGCCGGTTTCCGCGATGAGACCGACTTTCATACGCTGTCGTTCTTCGATAAGGAAGTGGTGAACCGATCCCAATGCAAGCATTGTACTCACTGGAACTCTACAAACGTAAAGATTCTCTTAGCGTTAGGGTTTTTCTTTTCTTTTCTTTTTTTTTACCCTTAATGACATTAGGATAAAATTAACATTAGGATTACCTCTCGGCTCCGGCTTGTCGATCGGACAATACAATCAATTGATAACCCTCTCTGGCTGCTCTGTTTGCTTCATCGTCCACGCGATGTAATGTCTGTAGCAAACCCGCCGGTCCGTCCTCCACGGGATAAGTAATATCGATCACTTTGGTCTTCCAGCCACGATGATTCGTGTGTTTTATCACCTCGAGATCCTTGAGGGATACTATAGGATTTGGTAGGAACAATCGGTGAACCTGGCGCTCGTTCGGCTCGAGAATATTGCTCTCGGGTCCGATCGGGCAGAGCAGCGACATTACGATTTTTTCTCTGAACGGATCGATCGGAGGATTCGTCACCTAAAACAAAGTATTCAGAATTTAATAATTTTCGGAATTCTACAAAAATCAAAACGTTCACAATTGTCGTGTAAACATTACAATGTTTCTACCTGAGCGAAAAGTTGCTTGAAATATTCGTATATCAGTGGTTGAAACTGCGACAGACATGCCAGAGGCGCGTCGTTGCCCATCGATCCAAGAGCTTCTTTCCTAAATTACAGACAATCACAGACATCGATCGTTTAGATGCGCCTCTTTGCCTCAACATTTACTTCGTTACCGCATAACTTACTTCGTTTTCAGCATCGGCAATATTAGCATATTGATAGTCTCGAGAGTGTAAGAGTACAAAGATAGTCGCTTGTCGCCGACCCATTTGCGATTGATGAAGTCAGGTTGGCCGTTTAAACCGTTATTCTTCGCGACTTCCACGACGTGGCCATTCTCGGTGGGCTCCGTTGAACCTCCCTTAGCTGCGTGAGCTGCCCGCAACTCGTCCATTGTTATCTATACACAAATTCATCTTTAATTGGTCAATCTCTGTTGTTCGAAAACAACGACAACAACAACAACAACAACAACAACAACAAAACTAATCCCACGTGCTGAATTTTCAAGATAAAATCGTAATCGTGAAGAAAACAAAATTGTCCGATAGCATAAGCCGGATTCGCTCATTCAATCATATCGTAAACTTAAGAATGACGGAGGTGTATCGTATAGAGAAATATTAGCCAGTTTGATAAACTTAACCAGAGTTGTCTAAAATACAATAACTTACGTGCAATCTAATTGAAAAAACACCATCTATCACCCGTATTAGCTTGTGTCGCGACGGAGTGATTTACAAGATGTAAAGAAAAGAAAAACCCGAGTCGCTATTTACAATCTACGCGGAGCACCAACAGCCACAAGTTTCAATGAATTTTTAGTAGAACAGCGTCTTTCAGTGACACAAGTTGCTACTCGGGTTGACTACGTTTCGTGAAATTTTGAAAAAAAAAGAAAAGATATACAGCGGAGCGCATAACACGTTTGAATTGAAAACGGGGAGTGTATGCGAATTATTGTAAATCTAACATTCGACACAAATCTATCTATGAAGAGAAATGGGAGGGGTGGAGGGATGGAAAGACAAAAAACACACTGAGTTTTTAACGACAATCTTTGACGACTCACCATCTGCACATTACACCAATGTTGTCAGCACACAGGGAAATTGGAAAGAATGGTTTCGAATTAACAGTGATTGATATATGGTGATTACTTGTCTAATATATAATCTCACACATGGTACAGTTTATCGGTATTAAAGTTATTTGTTTATTTTCCCAACGTTCTATGTATGAGCGTTAAAATGATGATGATGCGTGGGTGATTTATAATATGTTATACGAATGTTATGCATCACCTGTTCTTTCAGCCATTTCGAATGGGGACGGCTCCTAGCGATTTTCAACTTGAGCTCAACATCTTGAATGATCTGTTTCTCTTCGGTGTCGACGAGCAGCATTCTTCCGGGTTTCAAGCGGCTCTGTAAATAAAATCGAAATGCCAATGATCGTCAGTGAATAGCAACTTCCCTTTGTTCAACATTCATTATAACGGCACTGGATGACGCTCCTACTGCACTTATACAAACCCACATTCCCTAAATGATAAATTATACACCATAAATGACATGATTGAAAATAAATAAAATACATTATGATCCTCGCACACGCATACGCATACGCACATACCGCATATATACATACCGGAGAGTTTCTAGAAAACAATTGTTTAAGAATCTATGTATATGCTTTGAACAATGACATTCTGTTGTTACAAGCGTTTGTAGCCATTCGCGAACGAATCTTCGGCTTTAGCTCGTTCGAACTGTGAAGAAAATAAAAATATTGCCGATTCCTCGTTGGCACTGCAACAACAGAATGCCAGTACATACGCTGCTCGACGACACTTTGCGTCGCTCCTCTAAACGTGCAAAACTATCCTCCCAATGGCGATAGCTCCGCGCTCTCCTTACAATCGAACAATCGAACAATCGAGTAATCGCCTTTCCGCGAAGGTGATTACTCGAGGTGAGTATCAATGTCAAATACGTATGCATAGATCGGTGGTAAAGGAAGAAAAAACAAAAAAAAAAAAAGTAAAAAAAAAAAGTAAAAAAATAACGGTAATGTATAAAATAAATAGTAAATATGTAATTATGCGATATAGTATTCTCCTTCTAACAATCTGCTACGATCCACACGAATCAGCCGACTGGTGTCTTCATCGAGTTCCGCCGAGCTGCAGGTTAGAGTTGAAGTAGGCGCGACTTTGACTCGTAATAGTACTCGGATATAAAATAATTCCTAAAGCTGAAATAGTCTATATTGAAAAATATAGAGGCATACAGAGAGGAGGGCGCGTTAGTTTAAAAGGTTTGAGCCCAAGTGTCAAGAAGTCTGCATTGCGCTTCCCAACCCATCGTCGGAACGTTGTTGCGTTAATTCCATGTTTACCTTCAGGACAACATTGCTGGGCGGAGTGTCATAGACGCCCACTTCGGACGCCATCACCATCAAGTTATCCTTAGTGACGTAGAAGCGCGATGGGCGCAGGCCATTTCTGCCAAACAAAAATTCAAAAAGGTCTTTTGTATTACCACCTTTGGTACTTTTATTATCGGCTGAATTATTGTTGTTTCGTTCGATTGCATTCCTCCTGACCTTATGTCCTTATGTCTATTCACTCTAATTTATTACCTTGTTAAATCGAAGAATGTCGAAAACAACGATTGCGATATCGTTTATATATCATATCCTACATCTATAAACGAGTCTAAAAAGACGTATTCGATCGATCGATCAAGGGACAGAGGGCGGTGTTTTTTTCTTTGTTCTTTATAATTCTTTGTCAATGTTGGATATCTCCCTACCTACCCTATGCCCCTATAATCCATACTTCTTATTTAAACGAGGTAAACAGGTAAACACGTTGTTCATTCGAGTCGAGACCACTCGACGCGGTCCATCTGGTACTCAGCCGGAAAAGGAAAGGGGCGAAGGGTTTGCTTAACAAATCCATGACAGAGTAATGCTGCAAGACGTTCTTCGTTTTTGATCGAATAATGTTAATTTCTACCTGTCGAGTATAGCACCGACGTAACGCCCGTCGGTGAACGTCAGAAGCGCCGGTCCGTCCCATGGCTCCATGGCGCACGCTGCCCAATGATAAAAGTCTCGCTTCTCCGTTGCCATTGTTATGTCGTTTTGCCAAGCTTCCGGCACCATAGTCATTACAGCCTAATTAACACCCAACAAAATTTCATTTATTTCGCATCCGCTTTCTTCGTAACCCTTTTTATGGACTAAAATTTTTGCCCTTTTTCTTACCTCCGGCAAACTCCGCTGTCCCGCCATAACCAGGAACTCGAGAACGCAATCAGCCGCACCCGAGTCCGAGAGATTCGGCTCTACTACCGGGTAAAGATCCTTCAGTTTCTCTCCATAAATCTCGCTGCTCATAACACCCTCGCGGGCCTTCATGAGATTAACGTTTCCGCGTAGAGTATTGATTTCTCCATTGTGCGCGAGAAGTCTGCAATTACACGCTCTTTATACTCGCCTCCATTTATTTTCCATTATTATTATTCATTACTAGCAGGTTATAGAATTTCTATGAAAACTGTATAACAAACAATTTAAAAAATATATATAAATTGAAAAAAAATGTTTACCGCAACGGGTGGGCCCTCTCCCAGCTGGGAAAAGTGTTGGTGGAGAAACGCGTATGCACCAACGCCAGATACGTCTCGAAGGTGGGACACTGACGAAAAAGAAGAGAATTAAAAAAATTACCTTTTTATTTGTTTTGTTTATCGTTGAAAATTTGTTCGTGTGACAACGATATCTCATAATAAATTTTGAATCATTCGCACTCATTAATTGGATCCATTTTATAATCATTGAATATAAAACACGTTATTAGATGAAATAGCGTATAATTAGTTGATGATTACTTGTAAGTCCTTGAAGTAGAGCCACAATTGATCCGCCGTAAGCTGCCCTTTGTAAACGACAGTTTTCAGCGACAGCGAACAGATGTAATATCGTAATCCCGGCTTCGATATCGAGTGCGATGATCTTTTTCGCAGTACGAATACCTGAAATATCATATCATACGATATCAGTGGGATATTCAGTGTCGTTGCGGCAAAAGGTAATTTTTTTCTTTTTTTCTTTCGATTCAACACTCAAACTGGTTTGTCGAACCACGTGCAATTCTATTCCTGCAAATTGGCATAGACGTTCAATGCCAAGTCGCTTAGTCTGGACTTAATTAGAATAACGATATATAGTATATTTCGAAGCGGTTGTCGCGCACCTGCCAACTAGAATCATCACAATCTTTCAATGCGCCGGATCCGATTGATTCGTTTCGATCGCTCGTATTGCCCGACGTACTACTCATTCGAATCGACAAATATTCAAACAATAAGGATCCTTCGACGCTTTGGAAAAATCAGCAAATTGGAATGAAAAGATTTACATTTATTCGGCAATACCGCCAAGCGCCGCGACGTAAACATGTTTCATTATTTCTACGCGTTGGCAGCGATCCATCCGAATTTATCACGATCTTCGTCGACAGCGAGAACATTTTCTTAATATAGAATCTCCGAAGAATTCGCAATACCGCGGCGATTCATGGATGTGATCTCAAAATGAAATTTACATACCTGACGCTTGAGAACGTCAACCTCTTGATCGCCCGTAACGAATACTTGACGCATATACGGCTCGCACTTTCGCGCCACTTGGCCGATGTGTGAATTGTCGGTGGGCACATCGCGCCAGCATATTACCTGCAGTAACAATTTTCCGCTTTAGCAAACGATATTCGAGACTCTCGTCGCGTATTTCGTACCAATTCATAAATTTATACAAAACAAAACGAAAAAAACTTTTACGTACTCTCAAGTTGCATTCTTCAGCGATCTTTTCGAACGCTGCCTCTGTCTGCTCGTGGCTACTTTTTTCGAGAAATAGTATACCCGTTGCATAATTACCGAATTCTGGCAATTCGATTCCTTGTTTCTCTCTGAAAATTCCAATGTTTCGTATTTATAACAACGTGTAATTTTCAATAATCAGTGAGATTTATCGATCAATTTTGTCGGGTCACAAGGATTACATTTCACAACGAGAAATCTCAATAGGAAGGCGAGAAATTAGATACGTCGAGTGTGACGTATCAGACCCCCCGGTGCCCTTGCGATCATACGAACAGCGACTCGTCGGATTTTCGGATTACAACACGAGGTTTACGCGTCACTAGCGGAGCTTATCACCGGTGTCTCTTCGCGCAATATACTCGGATAAGAGCCGCAATATTGCACAAGTAAACCTTCCCGACGTTATTTGCACGGACTCCGCACGAGTATGTCGTCGTTTGGATTTCAATAATATCTCTTATTTTACCCGAGCCAATATAATATTGACGAGATAAACTATAAATAGAAAAAAATTTATCGCGATGGCGAATAGTCAAAAAATGAAGGATAACTAACCGAATCTCCGCGGCGTAATAATCATGAGGGATGGCGCACAGCACACCGGCTCCGTCACCCGTGTCATTGTCACAAGCACACGCTCCCCTATGATTCATACGCGCCGATAACGTCTGCGCATCTCGTACAATCTGCAACATAAAATTTCCATATTACACCGAATTTTACGATCGCATTGCGTTCGTCATTTACAATCGAAGACTTAATCTCGGCTGACCGACGATCTTATCGTCGCTGAACCCGTAAATGAACGACGCTACTACTTTCGCGCGTCACAAATACATTTTTTTTTTAATTGCACAAAAGAGGTTATCATTGACTATTCGATACATCGTTACACAATTACTCGACAGTAATACAAGTCGAAAGATCATTAAATGGATCTACGTGACTCGTCATGTTGAAAAACTATAATAATATAATATTTATGATTATTATTTTTTATTATACAATAGTACATTACGATACAAGTGCGAAAAAACTTTTTCCGACGAGAAACAGTTTCTAAGTTTTTCGCACGACAATCGTACAGAATTTGAATTCGCAAGATGTGAAAATGGGGGTTATACTCGCCCGAAGTATTTTCATACTGAGTGAAATAAAAATATTTATAACAATTTGTTAGAAAAGTATGTTGGAATGAATTTTTACGTAATTTCCTTTCGCCGGTCTTATTATACATCGAGATGTTCATTGCGATCATTTGATTTATAACAAGAATCTCGGAGTAAAGTAATTAATCAATCCAATATCTCGGCTGTACGGAAGCAGAGTTATCTTTATCGAGATATCTTCGTCGAGAGTAATGAAAAAATTCAGCAATAATTTGGAGGACCTATTTCCGAGCGCTTGATATTCGCGCGCGATGTTTTACGAGGTTCTTGCAAAAACGAAGGCTTCGATCGTCGAATCGCAAGGTTAATGAAAATAATAAAATGTTGGAAAGTTTATTTGATTCTTAATCGTAGAATACCACACACTTTTTTGCACCGCTTTAACGCCACACACAGGGCTGGAAAAGCAGATATTTCGAGAGACTTTGTCAAAAATCCATTTTTTTTTCGTTTACTTGTAATAAAAACCAATCGCCAGCGTAAGGATAATAGATGTTTGAGGCGCAATATCGACATAAGAAACATTATAGAAGTTACGTGTTCTTAAAAGAGAGCCAAAACGACGCATTAATTTTTTTTATCGTGCGGTACCTTGAGTCTCAAAGACACTCCAAGATATTGGTATTTTATCAGGCAATGTTGAGATTAAATCGAAATTCATGTAAAACGGAGCGTTTCGCGACGCGTTTATTATGCCAAATCATCTTTGAAAAACAGCGATGCAAACTTCAAGATATTTGTGACGATCGTATCTCTATGAGGAAGAAATCCGCGTGGCACCGGTTCATTCTCGATTCCGATTAAACGATCAACATCCTCCACCTGTATTGCAGTGAAAGATCGATGCGAAATGTGGGCCAAGCGGCTACGCGATAAAATAAATAAAAAGAAGACATCCGACATCGTTGATGATGATTCGGTAATTATTATCTCGCGAGCTCTGTTATTATTACGTTGCCTGGTATACAGGCGAATCTAAACACCTTTATTTGCAAAACGATAAGGCGCTCGAGTGTTACGTATTTTTCACTTGTCGTTTCACGACAATCGATACTACAATAGACGACACTAGTTTACCTCGAATAAGTTTGCAAACAATTTTTTCCGCGGCTCCCGACTTTAATGGAAAAAAAAAAAAAAAAATCAAAGTACATAATTCGGTTAACCAATGTCAGATGCGTTATCGCGCGTTATTAGAATAAACGTTGTCGTTGTCGTCGTCGTCGAAGTTTTGGAAAACGACACTCCGCGTCGTCCCGACTATTGACGTTGTATTTTCCGCTCGATTGGAATGCCCGCTCGCGCCTGTTACCACACGGAAATTCCTTTGTCAAAACAACTTCTTTTAGCAGAAGTTTCAATGAGTTTCTCGGTTTTACCGCTCTGTCGAACGATATATGTTGCAAAGAACAAGTTTTACCGCGAACACGCGCCAACGACGTGCCCGTCGTATCGATGCTCACGATATATTACGCCTTACCTTGTGCGATCGTTTTCCATCGATAGCAACGATAAATCCAACACCGCAAGCATCCTTTTCGAGAGTCGGGTCGTAAAGACCCTGCTTTACCGGAAGAGACCAGGGATCACCAGAGCTCATATTCGTAGTCTGAAAGCAAACAATCGACAATCAAAATTCTGTATTTTCTCCGAAATACTTGCTCCGCACTTGGAAAAAACAAAATCGGCAAAAATCGACGTTTTTGTCGGGAAAGCAATCGCTTTGTATCGACCGAGTCTGTACCGTATTGCCTTAAGACTAATTGCATTTTTCAAAATAGATCGACGCGAGGCTTTGTTTTTCTTTTTTATTTACAAAAGTTGGTACCGAGACGTGTGTTTACGATGCGCGTCGGACGTACTCGAGTTCTCGAGGGGGACATTTGCGCGTTAAACTTTGTTACGCATATCGGTCGCGGTAACTCGAACTCAATCGATTACCGAGAATCTAATTTCAATCTCGTCGTAAGGTTACGAGGCTCTTTTGTGGTTTCGTCGGGTTGCATCCGCCGCCTTTTGCTGCTTGTATCTCAATAATCTTCTTCTCGCTTAGCGATTGTTCACATGCGTGCTGCTCCGCCGCAAAACAAGTCGTATCGATTATCGAAAGAATCGAACACACGATACGGCTATCGATTCGTGCGGAATGCACGCACGAGTGGGCAGTACCGGGAAAACAATTAGCGCTTTCGCGTAAATTTATCGTTTTTTTTTTTTACGTAATATCTGTGCGACATGCTCGCGCATTCCTCCTCGTAAAATCGTAACTATGTTATACTTGTTATTATTAACAAGAGAGAAATACATTATTGTCAACGCGTCCTTGGCGAGAAAATATTGCGAGTATCTTAATATTGATAGGTTTCACATATCGGCTTTAGTATCCGCAAGGGTCCTGCGTTCTCGAGACGTGCACCGGCCTTGAGAGTCGTCGCTTTGTAAAGGTATACACATCACCCAAAAGATCACAACTGCGACTCGACTCAAGGCTGCTGCTGCTGCTGCTATTCACGCGGACGCCTGAAGACATTGGCGTAGCCAGAAAAATCTTTATAGACGATTTTTTTCCGTCATTATTTTAAGCCCGTTTACCATCTTTATACATTCTTTTTTTCTTTATTATTTTAAACCCTTTTTACGATTCTGCAAACAATTCCATTTCAGAGATATATTTTGTTTTTTTCTTTTACCGTGACGCATGGCGTGAGTCGCACGGATTATTATCTCGAAGGCGATTTCTTATCGAAAGCAACTGTCTGGGAATACGCAGACACTCCAGAATTATGAAGATCGCTGCCGGATCGGAGAGCCTTGGCGAAGATTATAATTGTCCCGAGATATAATGCGATACGAATACCCCCCATCCCTCTCAGCTATAGGTCGCCGCACCAGAAGTTGTTACGACAACTTTTCATTGAACGAACGATAGCCATCCATCAAAATGACATTCCGATTGGACGATTATTTTCGGTGTGACGACAACATTTTTCTCAATGTCTTCTTTTTTCCATACCCCTCCTCCCCCTTTTTTTATCTTGTAAAGTAAAAAAAAAAAAAAAACAACTTTGCATTGATCGAGTCGCATTTACGACGGTCAACGTGTCATGATATTTGAATATTCGTATGATGCAATAAGTTGATATTGATAATTCCTTATAACACAGAAACTTACTCCGGTCGGTTTGCCGCGCGAGTGTCTATTTAAAATAATAATAATAAAATAAAGAAAATGTCAATAGAAAGCACTCACATTCACGTAGCGACTGAGAAAATTAGGAATTCGAAATCTAAATAATAAAATACAACGAGAATTTATCGATCGATATGTCAAGGAAAGTATCGGTTGTGCGTTCACTGGTAGATGAAAAAAAAAAACGATGTAAAGTAGCGATACTTTGATGGAAACTTAGCAAACTGCCAGCCGAGCCGAACGAGAAACGATTCAAAAGCTTTATCCCGTACCCCCGTAGTCGTTAGCCCCTCCACTACTTGCGCTTACGTTTGGTGCGCATATGCCAACCGGTATAGATCCCCTCCCCCACCGGTCGCTCGAACATCGCGAAACATATTCAGAGTCGCAGGGGCTTTTGCGCAACCGTCTCGCGAGCAACGTGTGCCGACATCGACCAGTCTGCCAGGATCGCGATGCAATGTTCACTTATCAACGGATAAACCTGAAATTCGCGTGGGCGCTATAAGTAGAGCATTTTTACGCGTAATATCTGTCCCGTTAATGAACTAATGAAAAATAAACAACGAATTCTCGAGCTTTGATACCAATGACTCGTTAAAATTGTTGTTCGGCATAAAAAAAAAAAAAAAAAAAAAAGTATCCGCAATGTGCGAATCATTAATCACGACTGAGGACTCATCGACGAGATTATTTAATTGCGACGCGGTCAAGAGACAGCATACGTTATTGAAACACGAGGTTTTATCAAATTGCCCGCGATGTAATTCAAAGACGCAGAAATACCGGATGTCGTAATCTTGCGATTGTGCATACGTACTGTACTGCAGAGAACAGGATCTTTGTTGACTTGTAACATGTATATCGGCCAAATTATTCAATGATATTACTCAATGAAATCGCGTCTGTCTGACGCTTGTCGGGAAATATGATAACCGGCCTATATAGTTGTGTTATTACACAATTTTGTTCCTATTTTCAATTGCGATAACACTCAACGTCAACGATTTCGTTCGACTTATCGGGCGTTACGTACGATGCCACGGGGGGTCCTCGTGGCTCATCGGACTAATGGCTAAACATGTTATTTACTTATTTAATTATCGTTCGATTTTATCCGCGTCTCTTCGAGGCCTTTTTGGCGAAGAAAATCGATCAGTCAAGAATCCTTACTCTGCTCACTTTTGGAACTTTGCCAGATTGCTGTCCGCCGAAGCGGCCGGATTATCGGTCATTTTTCTCAAACTCGTTTGCACGAATAGATGGAGCCGATTTTATCGTATTCCGCGTTACAACGCCCAATCTCCGATGGTTTTTCCGCATAGCGAAAACTTTTTGCATCGACTATACCGCCACGCAATGTGCTTTATCCGTGAACAAGTTCCTGAAATAAGATCGGGTAGCCGAACTTTGTACCGAAGCGCGAAGCAAATACGGTGGTGCGTGCGTAATAATCCACAAACATCTTACTCTCTCTCTCTCTCTCTCTCTCTACCCCTCAGGTTTCTACGCTATTTACTCGAAGCTAACATGAGAAATTATTTTTTTACATAAACATTTTTTTTATCTCGCGCAAAAGTCACTCGATATGCTGCTCGGTTTGATAGAGGAACACGGAGACTCGACGCTATAGTGTGCGTTGCAGGAAACATTGAGTCATATCGAATTCTAACGGATAGACCTTGAAAAAAAAATTTGCGGAAAGGCAGAATTGCAGGAAAAATTGCAATGTTGCTTCCGCTTGCGAATTTTCGTAACAACCGGAAACGAATCAAGTTCGCTCGTTTGCTGCTTTGCTCGAATGTTGAAAAAAATACCAAATATAACGGAAAATTTATGTATCAAAATCATGGTGACTATTTTATTGCGAAAAAAACAGAATTTGCGCAACTTTCCAACACTATTGAATGACGTTATTAATTCCCAAACCATCGACAAATATAAACAAATTTTTTCTTATACGATATATCCTTTGTTCACTGCAGTCTTCATGTTGCTTTAATATTTTTTCATATTAATCTTTTGTTTCAATAATTGCATTTTTTTCAATCAAAAGTTGAATCACAGTTTTTCCCCGAACCATCATCCGTAATCACGATGAAAATGTATAAAAAAATATAGAAAATTCCATTTATTTCTCAATCCTGTGCTATGGCTGTGGCGCCAAGTGTTTTCACCGAAGCAAAGAAAAAGAAACATTTTTAACATTTTTTCAGTTTCAATAAGACGACGAAAAGTGAAGCTTTTTCATGATTCGCAAACGGATATCGCTCCTTAAATATAAATATGGAAATGTCGATTACAATGCCAATCGAAAATGCAATGCTTACATTTATTTTGATAGTAAATATTTCTAGGTATTATCTCTCGGATTGAAATGAGTAGTCTCGTATCGATATCGCATTCGCGGCTCCCATTACGAGATTTTCTCGTACCATCCGCGGTATGCGGTGGCATGCCGTGGCTGCCGTTCCTCGTATAATCTTAACCGTATCGTCCACGTGCAGGTATGTAATAAGCAGCGTGACCATTGAAGAATACAAACCCGATAAGTTTGTAACCGGAGCTCCGTCTTCCCGTCTCAAATCTCAAGTAGCTCCGTGCTACGCACGTATATATAATATTAAAGTTTATTATTTGTTTTTCGAATAAAAAAAATGAGGACGTCGAGAAATTTTCGGTTTTAAAGCGAAGCGTTTATCGGGGCCACCGCGATCAATGTACGCCTCCTGTCCAGTAGTGTACTCTTGTACTCTTGGAATGGACAGTATCTCGTTCGCTGGATGCCGTTTCACGCGTTCGATGCGTGAACAGCCGACAATCCATCGAGGCGCAAAGTAGCAGCGCATACGCTCGTCGTATAATGTCTCGAGTACCCGCTAACGAGTAACGCGCCGTCAAACCCATACAATTATATTCCGAGAAGTAAACGAGTTGTTACGTCTCCGCGCGATAATACGCGCGACGTTCGGCGTCGATACCTTCGATCCGGTCCGTCGCGCGTTACTTATTTCATACTCGCGTCTCGATATATTTATATAGACACTATTGACCCCGATATCTCGGTTGCGATTCGACGCGGCTTTCCGAGTTGCAATAATTCATCGGTTAAACGATACAAGTACGTATATACAACAAGGGACAATCGCAAACTCGCAATTCTTCATTTATAATTGATAAATCATTTAATCGTCCGCGCTCTTGGAGAAATTACGACAATTACGACAAAGTCGTCTCGTCGTCTTTAGATTATGCGTTTGCCGGCCGGCCGGCCGGCCGGCCGGCATCGATTCGCGACGAACAATGAGGGGCTCCGCTTGAATCTATTGATTTTCAACGTTTCACATATAGCATATATATATATATATATATAATCAGAACCAGGACGGTGACGGGTGCTACGCCCGGCACGGATGACGGAACTGTACTCCGACAGAGCCTTAGGCCACGTGACCGGCCCTTGACTACGCGACGAGTCGGAACGAGAGACGTCGCAGTTCGAAAGACTCTCTACCGAGCGAAGCAGAGTGAGCATTTATTTTGGTCTTTGTGCGCTTCGACGTCAATCCTTTATCCCCCCGTCTGGCCGTAAAAGTCTCGCCATTTGGGATTCCCGTAAAGCCCTTTTACGCTCGTAGTTAGTCGACGCCGTGTTAGTGGTCAGGGTCGTCGCTACGGGGTAAAGGACCTCGCTTGCGAAACTCCCTTACATGCCTTTTCTTACATCGGCGCTTCTATCTAACGAATCGAATATACTCCCATTCATCGATATCCCTTTTCCACTTTCAACGGTGAACCCGTTGTGTTCGGCACGTACCGATGCTAGTGCTAAACTATAGCGAGACGTTCGTATTCTCAAACGCGATTATTATCAATATTTATTCGATATGATTTCCTACGGCGCGACGTTTCGCGAGTACGTTTAGACGTCGTCGAGGTCGTCGTCGTCGTCGTCGTCGTCGTCGACGACGTCGTCGACGACGTCGCCGCCATCCCATAGATCGAGTCTTGTGTCCCCCTTACATTTTTTTTCTTTATCTCAAAAGCTAATCCTATTGCTTACGAATTAATGACATTCCGATATAAGTTTATTATTATTCCGTTCGAGTATCGAAAGTTTTTCACGACACTGCGCACCCGACATTATGCGATAGTGCAAAAAAATTCAATCGCTCGATACGCTCGAGGAATAAGTTAATAAAAATGATAAAACGGTTACCTCACTGAAGATTCGAAAGCCTCCCGACTGTACTTTTGCGAGTTGAAAATTTTTCGAGGATTTTCTTCGTCGCGTTGCGCGTAGCAGCCGGTATTCGTGGCCAATATCGTGGACTCTCGCTCCGTGTGGAGCCTGCAGCGGCCCGACCTCGTGGAAACTCGAAATATTCACTTTCTCAGAGACTCGGTGATTTGGGTCGCGATTTTACGGTGAATACCGGAGCCCGGAATGGGCCGATGGATCCGGCGGATTGGGCGATGTATTAATTTTCGTTTCTTTTTCTAATAAAGATTAATTATCGAATGTTTTTTTTTTTCGTCCCGTGAATCTCGTGTTGGATTTCGGTTTACACTCGCCGCAAACCAGCGTCAATGCTCACTGGTACGTGGCTGAAAATGCACTGCACTCAACGCCGAACGGTTGAAAGGAGAACTGGGAGACCGTTGCCGAACTGCGCAGCATCGGGTTTATCGCCGCTGCTGGGTTCACGTCGAGAAGCGTTCCTCACGTTCGATCTCAGGTTTCTTTGCCACGGGCTGCTTTTTGCTTCTTCGCTCGAGCGTACAATAGTCAATGCTTTCCGAATTTCACTCTAAATCGATCGCCTGCATCGAGTATATGTATGTTATAATGTCATCCCTGCTGTGTTATCGATTATCAATTTTCACCGGTAAATTATGTCAACGACTGTATTTGCCGGTAAAGTAATCGATTGCATAATACAGGAGACACTATCAGCATCGTAATAGATTTTCCGTCAGCCGACAGACATTTGAATGGAAATAGGCATCCCGCGAATGAGCCACATATGCGGCGACGTCGGAAAAAAACGAAAAAAAAGAAGCGGAAAACAAATGATCGACTTTGTTCATCTTAATATATGGGATATTTATTTTTCGTGAATATCATATCTCAATAATGTAATGACATAATACAATAATTAAAAAATATAGTGTTTTTTAAAAGTAGAGTCAATAATGTAAGTTGAATGCGCGGCAATATGACAAAGTCGATGATTGTAGATATATATATATATATATATATATATATATGTTTTTGTTTTCTTCGCAATCGACAATAACGAAGATACTCCGTTTTCAGTTAGATTAATGAAAACTGTAATACAAAATATAGTGCAAATACGCGCTCTATAGAGAACAAGGAAAGGAATTCATTTTGTCATTTCGGTAATCCTTGGTTCGAATGTAACATGGAATCGTAAATAGGTACACTTGTTTATTCGTAAAAACAATTGTAGCCCCAACGTCGGTAGGGACTACACGTTTATTTAGCTCTACGTATCGAGAAATATGTAAAATTTAACTATCTCTTCTTGACTATAATATGGCTGCCTATGTGCTGCGCTAATTGTAAGGCCTACGTAAAGCCGTAACGAGTCGGCGAAAGGTTCTACAATAATTATTTACTTGAGAACCGTTTTCGCAAAACAAATTCGACTGTATACTAGAGTTTTTTTTTCTTTTTTTTTTCCTTTTCTTTCTTTCAACATTTAATAACAAGCTGCTCGTTATATCACTATCGGGTGGTCTAAAAACAAACGAAAGAATAATAAGAAATAAATATAGAATACTTTCGTAAACGCGCATTAAAAGTGCACATACCTACCAGCGAAGGAGACTCGACCGATTCGCCTCATACGTTTCCTCCTCATAGGCAATTAAATAGGCCAGAAATACTGTTTCCCCTATATACTGTTGTTCTTTTTTTGTTAATCAATAGTCATCGATAATCTGACCTAATAATTTAGGTTGGACTCACATCTAGATTTCATCTAATCTACACGAATCCTTGCATCGTAATACGAGGCCCTACTGTATATCACATATAATATTCAGGATGTATCTACAAATGTTTTTTTTTTTTTGTCATCATCGGAAAAAAACGTCGTCAAGTTGCTTAATAATGATGTGGCATTGAATTCTACAAGTCTCGAGTTTAACATGGCGCAGAGATATTCTCAGAGGTAAAATATCAAAGTGGTACTTCGATACGCCGGACGCCGATTAATCGAAACAATAACGATTTCGGCAATTCTAATAGTCTTATTACGCGAAACGTTCAAATTTTCACGAGAACATTATCGATCAATGCTGACGGCTCGATGAGAGAAAGAAGAAATAATATTATTGCCACTCACTGCAACGTAACAAAGTCTGCAGATTAATAATAGTCGTTGATAGTTTTTTTTTGTTAATTTTTTGTTTTTCTCAATACCCACTAATATTGCTATACTTTGTTTTTTTTTTTTTTAGTATGGGCACTAAACTCTTTGGAGCATTTGGAGCCCATCGTGATCCCTTGTCAAATAACATTGTACATTTCTCAATTTCGTGTATTACTCGAATCCCTAATTGATTCCGCGATTATAGACTTATCAATATATATATTACTACGCGTACTCTATATTCTTAAATAATTTGATTACCTTTTGACCGTCAAGTTTGTAAAGCATATAACAAAAACGTTCGATTTTACTCGTACAGTCATCGATCGGCATGGTGAGGAAAGAATGATGATAAAAAACAACAACAACAACGCAACCGCCATCGATAAATCGAGGATTTCGTCGAGAACGCGAGCACTCGATAAGCCGACAAAAATGGTCATTCGGATAAATGTATAGAGTAATTCTGATTTATATTATACAATAGCCCTGAGGCCAGAACTGTGCTGCTATACACGGCTCGGTGCTCGGATCGAAAGAAATATTTGTCATCGTCGTCCAACGTAATAAGTAATAAGTCTGTAAGATAGGCGCGTTGCGTGTCTTTGTCCTGCGCGCATATATGTACAATAATAATAGTAAACTATGTAATGACAACTCTATTAATCTTTTACACGCATATTGATCTCTGTTATAATTTTTGCTAACCTCGGAGAAAAATAATCGAGTTTTGCATTCGCCCAGATAAAAAGAGATACTATTAAATGTAACGCAATTATCGCGTCTTAACTGCGGTTGTTGTTGTTAGGACTCAAAGGGCTTCCGATATTGTCGATTTCTCGTTGGGCTCTTGAAATTTTAACTTTGTCCCTCGGTGTACCATCCTCTCCCGTTTCCATGGCGAACATCTTCATTTTTTCCTTGAAACTTAGCTTCTCCGGTACTTCGCCTAATTGAGAATTCTGTTGTTGTTTCTGCTTCTCGGCTAATCGTTTTTGTCGTGGATCTCTACGGAATAGAAAGATTTATGTGACAAACAATCGTCGAATAGTGTCACTGTTGCTTCGGAGTATATTCAGCGTGTATACTACTCACTTGTAGACTTCTTGAGCCCCAATGACACCGGGTGTCGCGCCTTGAAAAGGACCACCCGGTCCGTCGGGGCTTTTCGGTGACGCGAGAAGGTTTTCCGCATCGTTTATAAAATTCTGAGGACAGAGATCGTAACGTGTTTAAATTAATCATCAATCGTTATCGCATGCTTCACGATAGAAATGCTTTCACAAATGTAATAACAATAGTACGAGACGATGACGAGTAATTGATGAAAACAAGAAAAAAACGACATCGGGTAGATGATGAAGAAATTGAATAAACGATGGTGTTGAATGATCGATGGAATGATAAAGAGAAATTTATCATTTCATGCAAACGACGAAGGTTTTTGACGAAAACAACAAATGATTCGGAGAACGTTGGAATTTTATGACGTATACCTTAGTTGGGTACCTGCGCCCACGTGTGCGTATCGGGAGAATATTGTAATGTTTAATAAGTATAATAATTTCTTTTCTCTGTCATTATAATACGTCCTGTTTTATGGATTCCTCATCGTCGTAGTGTTATCTTTTTTCTTTTTCTTTTTGGATAAATAAAATAAACGTACGTTAGGATCCTCTCTAATAGTGTCCATCGTGATGGACGAAGGAGTACTCGAAGTAACGGACGAAACGTTACGGGATTGTTCGATGTTTGCGTTGGGATCGTGAAAGGAGACCCTCTTTATCGTCGCCGATTGGTGAGAAGAACCCAGAGGAACGTTGGAAGTTGTCGAGGTGTTGGATCGCAAGGCGCTCTGTTGAGACATCACCGCGTAACTGGATCCGCGTTCCGGTGGAGGCGGAGCGTCATTGGCACTGTTTTGCGAGGCTATGAAAACAATGAAAAATAAAAATATGAATCCACCCGTAATAATGATACAATACGCTATAAGATTGAATTGTTAAAAATGTTTAATGATACTTACAGGGCGGCGAACTTGGGCCATTAATGACGAGATTGTCGAGTCTCAACATTCCAGGATGGAGTTGTTGTTGACTCTTGAGATTCGTTTGGTGTTGCTGATGTTGATGCTGTTGCTGCTGAGCGTACAATTGCTGCATCTGCTGTTGATGAAGTTGCAATTGCTGCTGCTGTTGTCTTATCTCCTCTTCGCGTTTTCGCTGATTCTCATCGAACTCGGCCTGTATTTTTTTAAGTTCATCTATTCGCCGCTGGCGTTCTCGTTCCTCATTTACCTGGGAGGCTGCGGTACCCTTTGGATTGCCGTGAGTCAGCAACTGTTGTGGCACGATTTGCTGCTGAGTGAGATTACCATGATTGTGTCCTACTTGCGAGCCATCACTCTGTCCGGCATAAGAATTGGCCGAAGCGTGCGAACCTTGCTGACTGGTTGCAGTGTGCAATGGAACGCTCGTCGATTGCAACTGACTGCCAACCGGTTGGGGAGAAAGAGTCCCCCTGATGGACTGATTGTTGGCGTTGCTTCTCAACAGATTATGCTGCTGCTGTTGATTCAACTGATTGTTTCTATCTTGATTCGCGGCCATTCGCAAGAGTCCCTGAACCCTCTGCGCGCTCTCGTTCTCGAGATCGTTACTCTCGTCATCGTCGTCCTGTTGATTGGCGACTTCCTCCGCTCTCTTCTGGAAATCACGTTCCAACTGAAGCGCCCGTAGTTGTTCCTCTTGCTGCGACGTTCTGTGTGGCAATGAGCTTAATTCGGCTATTTGCTGATCGCGCCAAAGTCTCGCGGCCTCTCTTCGTCGCGCTTGTTCCTTCTCTCTCTCCTCTCGTTGCCAAGGATTCGTCGCGCTGTATTGGTACTGACGCGCCTGTTGTTGCGCCGCTCCACCGGTTGGATAATAACCGCCTCTCGGTGGATCCTGCATACTGGCAGTGTACCTCGCGGAATCGGTTGCTTTGCTGTACAAAGGATGCGTCGATGTGTTTAAAGGAGGAGGCGGAGGACTCTCTCTGTAACCGTCCTCCGGCAACATCGGTCTCGTGGGTGGCGCGCTTTCGGCATTTGCCAATGCGTTTGCATCGCCGTTTTGCGCGTACTGACCGTTTCGACTCGAGTCGGAAGGACCATTGGAATACTGGGGTCCGTTAAGCGTTCCGCTTCCGACTTGACGATTGTGTTCCATCACTTGTCTGTTGGGATCGGCGCCGAAATCTCCGAGAGTTCTTCCGGCATCGACCGGACCGGAACCGTGAGCTCTAATGGGTTCGTTCTTTCCTTTGGGTATCAAACCGTAATTATTGGGAAGCTGCGACGGATGCTTTGCGAACTGCCCGTACTGATTGTACTGAACGTCCGAATACGCATAGTTCGGCCCGACTTGCGCTCGGCTATTGTAAGTTGGCGAAGTTGGGCCCAAATTAGGCGTCGAACCGATCGGTCTCGTGGGTCTAATTGTGTTGGCCGTTTGAGCGGCGCTTATCGGACGCACGTTGTAGGTATTCGGTCGGTATTGATTCGCACCCGGTGGCACGCCTCCCCGCAGCTCTCGACGTCTGACCTCCTCTTGCATTTCCTGAAGCTTCGCCTCCTGGCGTATAATATCGCGAGACGACTGCGATCGCGGCGGAGGTGCTTGATGCTGCATCTGATTACCCGGATAGCCACCCGGTCCTGGCTGGCCCTGTGGGATATACGCGGAAATCGGCCGATCTCTCGACTGATTCATTTCCGAAACTGGCCGGTTTAACGAATTTTGCGATCCCCGCAAACTTCTCTGCGTATGCAGAGGACTTCTGGAATCAATTATTCGAGTTAATTCGCTAATAATATTCCTACGAGTGGCGTCATTGAGAAAATAGTTGTTACCTATCGTCACCGGGATTTGGAGGACTCGGCTGCTGCTGCTGCTGCTGCTGCTGCTGCTTCATTGTCGTATCTTGATTTCTGTATACACTCAAGTTTTGATAGAATCTTTCGGCTTCGTTGCTCTGCAAATTGCCAGGCATATTTACGTGCATCTGATTCGGTGTCAGATTTGGCGAGGACTGCTGACGGCTAACCAAACCCGTCGGCGGCAACGTTCCTACTCTCATTGGATCGTGAAGATTGTGAGTCGATCTAAAATAAACACGACGCGTTATTATTGAGTTTCATTGTTGCGAGTTGCATTTGAGATATACGCGACGAATATATGGGCAATATTTACCGAGAACGTAGAGAAGTTGCACCGTTCATAGCTGGCATAGGAGGCGGTTGAACCGGTGGTGTAACGCTGTTACTCGACGAGGCTCTGCTATATCCAGGATTGAAAACTTCGTGTTGCTGCTTTCCCTCTGTTCCTACATCTGTGAAAGTTTATTCGTCGAGCAAACTAATGTATTAAAGAACGAACTCTCGAGTCAGTATGTATATCGCTGAGTTTTATATTTATGGACAATTTTTATTACTAGAGACGCATAAAGAATATTGTTTTTATTTTTCTACCCGAAATGTACCGACATTTTAATGAAACAGCCATAGTTGGCCATTTATTTGTTTTTCTATGCCTCTACAGCGTTAGTACATCGAAGTGCCTGCGTTGCATCCGTGAGATGATGTACGAGAAACATTGATAGTAAGAGTAGTGATAACTAGTGAAATGATTACTAAGGAGGCTGTATCGTTACATTCCCAGCCAAGAGTGATAAAAATGTGAAACATCACAAAAATTGACGAATCGATTTTTACGAAAATAATGTTGGATGATTCGTTGAACAATTTTTTTCAAACTAATTTGTTAATAACTTTTTGGCATTATTATATTACCTTCTATATGGATGATGTTTATTTTTCATCCCATTGAAAAACATTAGAATGTTCGATAGGAATGTGAGTTTTGGATGGGACTGTAACGACGATACACTCTCCTTAAGAGAAGACGGAGCAATGTTACTTACTATGCAGGGCCGGGACAGACTTGCTGCTATGAATTTGCTGGGGAGTCGGTTCGTGTCCGAGCCGCGATGGCAGATCGCGTTCACTCATGCGGCGGGGTCCTGCGATAGCACAAGATGCACAAAATTCCAAAGGGTTAATGATCGAACATGCCGTAAGCAGTGCGACACTAAGTGTATAACATACATGCAAAATTCGTTTCAATCAAATGATATCAATGTACGATTCAGTAACATTATTGATTTCATTGAATAAATTGCTTAGATGTTGATTAATTGTTAAAAAAATTAATATAATGATAACATGCATCGCTAATATTAAGAAAGCGAGATAATTTCGATTTATAATGCAGCGAGACAATCTCCCGTTTTGGTGTAATAAATGAAAAAAATAAATAAAAAGGCTTTTCAGCTGAATTTCCAGAGTGTTCGTGGGGAAAAATGTGTCGTATGGGGAAACCAGTTGACCTCTTCTATAAATAATACGCGAAGGAAAACTGAAAATTGTAAGAAAAGTGGCGCGGGGATACGGAACGTTGTTGGATACGGAACGAATATTAAAAAATGTATAACTTAACCAGGCAGACGAGTGCAGATATAATAAGACGTCTATATCATAATCTGCAAGCTTACGCGAGTCCAGACCAATTTCCAACGGTGGAAATTCTCGAAATATCCAATCTCCTCTCTCGAATCTGGGCGTTGGCTTTCGCTCCGAGACATCCATGTCGCTCTTGGATCGTTTTTTAACGATCAATGATTTCTTTTTAATAGGCTTGCCAAGCCTCGCAAACTCCGAGCCGTGTTTGCATCCGCGATCTTTCATTGAAATAACGTTAGCCGAACTCGTTTGATTTTTACACCTCCGTAAAGGTTTACCGCTGCACAACGGCCCCTCGTCGCTGCTCATCGACATCGGCATTTTTTCCAACGATCGGCAGGCCGCTAATTTTTTATATTCCGTCGAACTCGATTTTTGATCAAGTCCGTCGTGGCTTTTCGACAGTTTTCTCGTTCTAATGAAGGACGATGGAAATTTCCTTCTTCCCGTATCATTTTCTCCATTAGAACGATTTATGTCACGAAAAAACATTGGACTCGATCCTCGTTCGCACGACGCCATTAAATCCGTTTGTGATTTCATGTCCGCTTTTTCCTTAACTTCCGGTTCTCCGATTGATATGGTGCTCCGAATAGTGACATTACCGGCACTGGCGTAACTCGAATTCAGTGACTGCATGTGAAATATGTTGATATTCTCGTCCGACATCTCCGGTGCGGAAACGACTCTCGAAGATGTAGGAAAAATAAAATATTTCTTAGCTCCATCGGTGTCGCTCGTCCGACTGGCATTCGATTTTTTATCGTCGCTCGACATCAGATCTTTCAAAGACCAATATTTCTCAAGTTTGTTAACTTTCTTGTCGAACGCCTCGAAGCCCGTTGATATATTCAGAGCGCTAAGAATTGTCGGCAATGAATGCTTTCTGAAATGTTCCATGCGCATCCGTCCGATTGCAGTGCGATAGCGTGGCATTTCCAAAGCGTTCGAATGACTATTGTCGAGCGAACTGTCGATCGACTCCGTCATTGTTTCCTTCGTAAAGGTGGAGCCTTTAGAATCCTCGAGGACTTTCGATATCGGATCGTCCTGTTCTGGTATAAATAGAGGAGCATCGGCATTGTCCAAGTTTGCAAATTCCTTGAGCTGCTCAATGATCTCCCGCTGTTCCGCGAGAGAAAGCTTCGAACTGCTCTTTTTCAATTCTCCCGGTTCGTTATCGGTCTTTTCGTTATTTCCCTCGGTTCCCGATCCGTCCTGTCTTCCGTAAAAATGTTGCATGTCGAGTTCATTTTTCGCTTGAATATCGAGGAGTATCATACTCCATTCTTTCTCCGGCGTTGTCGCTACGCTTTTGTCGGCTCTCGTCAGATCAGTTTCCGACTTGAATTCTTTTCTCGTCGATCTTCGATGAGCGGAGATCTCGGGACTTCTCGGCGATGCAATATCGGGTTCGGACACAAATTGCCTCGACGAACTCAACTTTATCGATTTAAATTTGATCAAACCGGCTTCGCCGAGGTTTGAAAAATGTTTCGTTAACGCGGCCACACGACCGTATCCCAATCTCACTTGTTCCGGTGATTTCCAACATTTCTCCTGTGTATTGGAATCCTCGCTGGAGACATCGCTGTTCAAACCGCTCAAATCGAGATTCAGTTCCGGCATTATATCGTGCATTTTCGGTACGACCGTCCAATCTTTTTTTTCCCTCGAATCGTTTTTACCGTCGGGACTATCGTAATCGTCGTTACTCTCCTCCTCGCCGTTCTCGGGCCGTCGACGAGTGTGACAATTGTGCGTTGCTTCGAGATTTCTACTTGCGTCGGATACGTCGATCTCTCCGAGCGACGGATATGCCGGTGTCGATGTTACGACTTGTTTGGGGCAACGATCGAGGCTATTAGTTCGGATCGATCTCTCAACATTGCCGATCCCCTCCCTGCGCTCCTGCAACGCGGAAGCCGGACGCGATGGCACTGATTGCGATGAGCCTCGAGCGGTCGGAGTAATCAAGTTAATATGTACATTGTTCGAATATCTTTCGTAATCCGTGCCGACGCCCGATAACCTGTCGGAGTGTATATTCTCTTGCGATCGACTGGAAAGCGGAGCTCCTTCGTCCACCTGATCTATGTAAGGAATAGTTGACTCGCAGTCAATGACAGTCAATAGACTGTCTTGGGAACGATTGAGAGCCGGAAAGGTGAGCTCAGTCTTGTCTTCGCTATAGTATCCGTATTGCGGATTTCGCGGGGGAACATTACGATTTCTTACGGGATAAGGAGGATAACGTTCCATATGGCTCGGAATAGTTAGGAACATCTGATTAGGCTCTTGAATAATAGGAATTGGCCTTTTATTATTAGTGGAAAAATTTGTCGCGCGCGGATAGTTATCGTCGATCGGCGGCGCCTCATCGATGGGATACATCGATGGGATACACGATGAATTAATCCCTGTTTGCGGACGGTTAAACACTTTTGCTTGTGACAAAACTCCCGTCTCGGATGTTATACTCGGAAACTCGTAATTATTATAATATTGCGACTTGGCTGTTTGAAATTGCGAAAGGTTAGCACCTGGTAGCGGTAAATGCTCTACGTTCCAATCGACAAGACGCTCTTGGTAGCCCGCGCTCTGTCTCGGCATTGACAACAGATTTCCCATCGAGTGCGACGTTGAAGCTTGTGGTCCCATTTCTGAATGTCGGGGCGGCGGTTCTAACTGTTCCGACTTTGGTCGGTTCTTGTGCGCTGCTTGTGGAAGAATCGTTAGTTAAGCATTAATCGAAAGCATTGGTGGTTATTAATTGGCGCAATATTATTGGCGGTAGCAGCGTTGTTAGTATTATCGGCATAAATTGCACTTCGATTAAGTAAAGTTAAATTCGCATATGGCGATTAGTTTAGTGGCGAAAGCTCAGAGAATTTTTTTATCACCGCGAATATATCGATTTATAATATATATATTATACGTTATGCAATCGATGTGCTCGAAATCGCGACTGTGCTGAAATCCGATTGGTATTTATAAACGTACCTCTGGTCATAACGGGCGATGGCTGCGATAGCAACGTTGCCAATCCATGATATATCGCACCCTGTTTAGCGACTTCGAGCGTAACGATCGGACCGGTTCGTACCAAATACTCGGCAGCTCTGTGTTAATGAGCAAATTATTATTATCGTATAGCTAACAATCGTTGGTCGATCGTGAAAATGTCAACGGTATAAACGTACTTTTCCTGCGTAATTCCAACTAAACTCTGCCCATCAACCTTGAGGAGCTGATCACCCGCCGTTAATCGTCCATCCTGAATTAAACGTAATAATAATTTCCGAATTAAAGATATCCTGTCCAACGAATATTCGAGAAACGGTTTAGGAAGGCTAAAACTTACCGCGTCGGCAGCACCGCCAGCGACAACACTTTTGATGTAAATGCCAAGTCTGTCCTGTCCGGCGCCCTGCAACAAAGAGCCGTCTTTAGTCAAAAGGAATAACCGTAAAAGTTGTGAGAGAGAGTGTCTCTTCTACCGCGAATAAGGAGAGACGAGAGCGGAGAACGGAGAAGTTAGTTTGGAGTTTATCGTGTATTTTGTCTACCGTGACAGGCTACAAGAGCCCTTCATGGCTCGCCGAGTATTACGGTGCCGCTATACGTATGTAATACCGCGAGGGACGATTTAGTATTTTATTTGTTTGTTTCAACTTTTTAATATTCATAGAAGCACATGGAAGAAAGGGGAAAGAAATTTCTCGATTACAGTACGGATATGGAGATTCATCGGTGAGTAACAACGAGTTTCTCGGTGAGGCCTTTGTCTCGTTTAATGAGCTGCGCGAGCGTGTAGAACGCCGTGAGAGAATACAATAGAACGTCGCGGGTATTACCTTCGCCGCTACAATACTGAGTCCCATGCCGTTGGTGGACTTGTGCAACTTGATGATCTGAATTTCCGGTTGTCCGTTATTCTGTGCCACATGAGCGGAATAACCGCCGGATCGATTGCTCATCGCGCTCGGACTTCGAAGCTGAAAACGAGGCGAGAAGTCAGATTCGTTCCTAAAGAGTGTGTGTGTGTGTGTGTGTGTGTGCGACGAGACCGAGAAAGTTTTGTCGCGTTAAAAGAGGTTAACCGGTGTCGTACATTATTATGATGATCTATCATGTATATCGTCCAATATCCGCTGCTCGTCTGTTGAGCCGCCATTCTGCAGAGACCGTCGCGTTGAAGGGGAGCGAGAAATTCCGCCAAACCCGGTGGAACACCCCTGATTACTTCGCAACTGTAGCCATCCTCCGGCAATAGTAAAGCCAGTGCTAAGGTGGGTTCCTCCTCCAAGCGTATTTCTCTACCGTCGGCACGCGCGAGAGTATCGGCAACGCTCTCGGCGACTCTTACGACGTTCTCGATAAGTTCGGCGGGTAGTCGGGGCTCGTCGGCGGCCGGTTGATACTTCTGCAACAACGCTCTCACTTGTAGAGAGTTGAGTTTGAAGCACGTGGAGCTCAAAGTCGCGAGCTCTTCGGCATTGTATTTGGGCGCTTGTAGCAAATGTGTAGCCTGCATTATCGTAGCGAGATGACATTGACTGGCCAATTCGAGGCCCTGTCTCTCCGCCCACGTCTCCAAAGCGTTCAGTCGCGCTTTGAGCCGACGTCCGAACCACCTGACGCAGAGATTTCCATTGGAAACGAGAGCATTAAAAGCGGTGGCGTTTATCGCGTGGAACAAATGACTGAACAGCTGAATAGTCAAAGCGGCGTTGACTCGACAGCGTCGCAACAGAGCCATAGTATTTGAAAATATTTGCAAAACACCGGCCTCCTTCGCGGGCTCATCGGCATCGGCCATAAATTGTGACATCGCCGGGGCGAGTTCGAGGGATACGCAACGCACCAGAGATGCGAAAGCGGTGTGAACAGCGTCGGCAAGAATGTCCTGAGCCCTCGTTGAAAAAGCTCCGACGTGTCTGTCGCTCTTTAACATATGCAAGAGCTCCGAACCGTTTGCCAGCCACAGGGCCAGAGACGAAGCATCCATGTATCTCTCCTGTATTACCCGTTGAATCATCGTCGCGACGTTTGCAAGCATTACGGTTAATCTGTGAGCTCTTTCGGTAGGTTGAAGATCCGGTCTGTAATGAGTACTCGCCCTGTATCTCGCAGCGAGATAAAGCGTATAAGTCGGTGCCAATTTAAATTGCGGCGCGGACGGCTCGACGTCGGTGATAACGGCGTGAAGAAAGGTCTCTTCGGTGGCTTCGAGAAATTCCAACACCGCCGGTAATATTGGATCCGTGCCTCTTGGCTGCTGACGATCGTACTGCGATAGCCTGCGAAGAAAACATATTTTTTCTTCTTATTTTTTCCGTCATATATTGTGATATACAAAAGTATTGTCTCGATTCTCTTACCTTTGCGCCCCGAACGGCCATTCGGCAATTGAAGTGAAATTTGTCGCGTTTTGCATAATGAATGAATATTCCTTACCTGTTACCGTCACGACTGCTCGTCAGGCTGGCGGTTTCTACATTTCCGTCGAGATCGAAGGTCGTCTCGTAATTGTGAGTGCCTTCGGGTGCGTGTGCATTGTGCGTAGGACTTCGAGGACTTGCCGCTGAGGATTTCGTTGGACTCGGTGGATTCGAGGAGGTATGGCCACCGTTCGGAGTACCCGAACCCGATCTGTACTTTTCCGAGTTGACCTCCTGACTGTTAGCGTCTGGCGAACGTCTACACGAGGGAACGAGCAACGTGCGTGGCGAAACGAAAAAGCGCGCAAGTGATAAACAAATTATAAAAACGAACATTCATTCGTAAGCTATTGCTATTGTTTTTGTAAGGTTATTCGAATCTATTCATTCGTACGAGCAATTCTAATGTATACGACGGATATGTTATCGAAACATTTGTAGCTGTAAAATCCAAAGTAAAACCTCGAAAAATCTGCCGACTTGCACGAGAGATGCACGCGAAGCGTTAACGAACATCGTCGATATGATAATTACGAGAGGAACTTTAACGTTGTAGAATAAAAACTTGTCGTCGTTACCTATCGTAGGCGTAATCCATCTGCCTATTCGAGTCTTGCCGCTGTCTTATACGATCCTCGGGTGCGGGATCTATGAATCTGAAGGTGTGCATTCGTCCGAATTTGATGATAGCGCCGTTCTATAATGATCAACGACGGAAAACAGATAAATCGTACAAAATTTTACCATCATTGTCATGTACTTTCACTAATAAATTTAAGACAGTTCTTGCGGTACAGTCAAGTCAACGGTTAATTACGGTAAATATAATAATGCCACCGGTTGTTAAAAAATTAATAAAAACAAAAAAATTGTTGAACGAATCATCCGGTAATCGAACTTTATTTTCGCAAAAATTAATATGTAAACGGAATGCAAAAAAAAAATGTCGATTTTTTTTTTTTTTTTTCTCTATGGATGAAAAGTCATGAATTTCGAATACGAATTCGGAAAAACACTGCGCACTACCCTCAGACATTTTTCGGGCAATCGATCGAACACACTTGCAAATATTGATAAGAGACTTTTCCAAAAGCGAGATTTTCGATTCTAAATTCGAAATATTTTATAAGTATGTGTTCGGAAAATTTAACAAATCAATTTTTGCTAAAAAAAAAGTTAAGTTACCGAATAATTCGTTGAACACATTTTTTAGAATTAATTTACTTAATTTTTTTCCAATTTTTATCCCATTGGAAAGTCTTCGAAATTCTCTCCGAATCTCACTTTCGGCTGAGAATGTAGCAAATAGTGTCTTATTTTCATAAACGATTGGCTCTAATTTGTAAACGATGATAAATGAATACCGGTGAAGTCGTAGGGTATTAAAGTATTAAGAGACAAAATGATTTTTCATTGATCAATAGCGAACTAAAACTACAAAACATCCGGAAAAAAAAAACAATTGTTGGCAAAAAAAGCGTGTAAAAATATGCCCATGAAGTTATACGAATTGTTTCTGAAATCATTGTTATAGTTTTTTTTTTACTACGCGAAGTCGGAGCTTTTTAATCGAGAATATACACCTTCGCGTATAAAATGTGTTGAAATTACCGAAATTATATCGCAAGGACTATCGTTAATAAACTAAAATTAGGTACTCTGATCTCGGTCGCGGACGCTCGTGAATTTTTTTCTACCGAATTTCGGTAAGAAATCGGTGTCTCTCAAGTTGTCGTTACGATAGGCGGAAAAAATGGGTTTTTTGTTGTTCGGGATTGGTCGTTATAGCGGAGAATATAATGTACATTCGGAGGATTTCCCGCGGTACCTGCAATATCGTCGTTTGGTGTATCCTCTGATTGTTGACATAGGTGTGAGCGTCCCTCGACCAGGGCGTAAGAGTGACGATGTTGTCGGTAAAAGCGATAACGCAATGTTTTGGCATAACCGTCGATCCGGTGAGAGTGAGTGTTTGCGTCTGATCGGACTGCGGTCCTATCGGCCTTTCCGATCCGACTTCCGTCACGTTTGGTTGTAGCCGATGTCGTACGCCCGTGCCATTCGGGATATCGGTACCATCTGGATTGAGCTCAACGAGGAAAGGTAGTCTCTCGTCCTCGTACCTGTGATCGAGTTCGCTCCATTTTCCCGCCGGTTTTTTTTTACGTTTCCGCGGCACGTAATCGGTGGGTCTTCTCCTCACGTGGAACATTATTGATCCTATGCAAACAAAGAACGGACAACTGCGCGTTAAATATCTCTTTTATCAAATATAGATAGACTGAAAAAAAAAAAAAGGAAATCATCAGTTGAAAAAACTAACGCCTAATAGTTATTTGATACAACCGATTTTTTTCTTACAAAGTTGTCGTTTTTTCTTCCGTTCTTTTAGCACTTTTAGTTGTTGAAATTCATAATTTCCTTATACGTAAAGGACGGAGACAACCATTTTGTAAAGAGTTCATTGGGCCCAAAGCGAATATTAAGCTACAAGTAACAGTGGCTGGATATGCAGATCGAGACTTGACCCTCGAGTTATTCTATTTTCAATTAACGATCGTTTTGCCTGTCCTACAGTCATCTACAGTGCAAAACTTGTTTCCGCTGTTCAATGTTTCGTTATTAAATTCCATCTATAACTCTGTACTTATATACTTTTCCATAATCCCAGCAAATGCGAGAGTGTAAAGCCGGAGGGCTCGCTAAAGTAGCGCTTTATTTTTTCATAGCCGCAAGAATTGTATGTACAATGTGCTATGTACACAGAGAGAAGCAGCCCCTCTGTCTCCTCGTCGAGGTCTCGGTAAACGGTGTTCAATTGATACTTTCCGGTCGTATCGTTGTGTCTCTCAGAAAATACGCTTGTCTATCGGACGGAGGTGGGATGATGTAAAAGATGGCAAAGTTTAAACGACGCGAACGACAGAAACCATGCGACCCGAACGAACTTCGTGATTCTCGAATGGCAACATGGGAGCGTCTCATCCGTTTGTAATGCGACCTATACTCGCGTTTATAGTTGACACAGAGTCGAGAGTTGGCATAGGATCGTTGTCAGTTGGAGCGTAAAGTCCGAGTATCTATAATCCACAAGAGAACTCGGCAAGCAATACAGTATAGTCGTCACTTGGGTGTTTAGCCTCGTGGAGATATACGATGAGATTAACAGAATCAGTTGAACGAGTGCACAAACGATTAATAAACTCGAAGCCTATTCTCTCAATGTAAACGGCCGTTAACTGTTCCGACAAACTTTCTTCGAATTTACAGACGACAAACCCGAGACGAAACGTCCCAAAACGGTGCCTACCGCAGCAATTAAGTTTCTTCATCCATCCCATTTTTTTCTTTTTTATAACTGACGACGATGATGATAGTGTTCCGGACAAATTAAACTCATAGCGCACGTGCGTTGAGGTATCGAAGGTCTTCCAGCACCGTTTACTACTGATTTCGAGTGACGAGTACCCGCGGAGCGTGGATCGTCGTCGTCGTCGTCGTCGTCGTCGAGGCAATTCCCCGCCAAAGGAACTAAAAATAAAGAGACCGAAAGGCCCCCGTGTACCGCACCAACGGCGAACGCGCTCTGGTTCTGGTTACAAGCATAACGCGCGGCTTGTAACGCGTCGAAGAAGGAGAGACGAGAGAGATGAGAAGGAGCAAAAGATCCGAAAGTATGCGACAATTCGTGTCGTTTGGCGACAACGTTACTTTCGATGGCACCGACTCGTTCCGCGCAGGAATTGTGATTTATATATCATGTATCCCTCGGAGTTTGTCGTATAGTGTAATTCGCACGGACTAATAAGCTTCCACAGTTACACGCCGCGTTACTGACGGTCGAGTCGTTCCTAACGACGCTTTTGCACATTGAACTCGGCGATGACTCGCACACTCGTTTCTCCACGCGCACTCGGCTCTGTTTTGGTTTTTCTTTATTTTCTTTTCGGTTGTCCGTTCTCACAAACACGAGCGCCAGTATCACCGAATCTCCGATTCTTACGCTCTCGGAGCGTTAAACTCGAATTCAAGTTTTTATAGCCCCGTATCCTCGCATTATAGTCGATGCCCTCGTTATTCGTAGGCCAATACCCAAAGGGATTGACTCGAGGGATGCGAATTTCAAACTTTTGCTTCCTGTTATCCTAATAACTACTTTACTCTACGACGATCCCAACTTAATACGACAACAACAAAAAACAAAAAAACACTCACGAGATACAAGAATGTCGAGTAAACGTGAAACACGATTCTCGAAGTAAGTGAGAGAAAGCGAATGTAACTCGGCGCGTCTTGTTTTGAAGTTAGAAATACAGGGCGGCACCATAATCGTTGCCGATATGGGATTTTCTTTTCGACGAATCGAAGAATTATTCTTTTGCGCCGTTTCTCGAGCAATCGGGCCGTCCAACTCGGTGCACAGTCGTTTGAAAAGTGACGAGGATCGAGAAGAGAATACCGCGTTAACCGGTGCAACGGACTCCAGTTGTAAGTGCAGCAGTCGTTGGGTTTTTCGAACGTGGGGATCTCACAACCCCAGTAGGATATCCGTACGAAGCGTCGCTCTGGCGTGACGAAACGTTGTCGGCGATTCAACCTTCTTTGCCGCTTCTCCAGTGTTTTTCTTTTTTCTTGCGTACGTTAATAAAGACGTGCGTGCCGTATGCGTGATAAATAAACCGAAGGAACGTTGAGGCAGGTGCGGTGGGCTTCTCGAAAGGAGTCTGGCGTTTGGAAGCGTAGAAGCTACATGTGTGCGGGGCGCAGGCGACCGCTGCACCTCACGTACTTTCTACGAGGTGTTTCGTCTTGGGGCCGAAACCGGAAATATATGTTGATGCGTAATAGGGGACACACCCTCGAAAAAACGACGTCGATAACGATGATCGTCCCATTTCCCATTATTATAGATATACGCGAATATTCATCGAATTCTCTATTATAACGAATCATGATTGTAATATATTATAACTGGTAGACTGCGAGTGAAGGAATTATAATTTCATGATAACGAGATTTTCCGTGTTGGCGGTTTAAAAAAATATTTTTCCCGATGTTTGCCACGGCACCTAGAACGGAAAAACTTCGTGGAAGCCTTGGGGACAAGCCACCGGGGGAGGCATTCATGGGATCGTGAGCAACGGTGCCATCGTATCTTACGAGAGATGCGAGCGCGTCGCGTAATCTTATATAAAATTGCACTGCTGCATAATGCACATAATAGCCGAGAGCCAACACGGAGAATGGCATAAACACGCGGCATACCGTCGCATCGTATACGTAAAACACGTAGAACGCAATATCATAAACGAAGCACCATTTCAATAGTATATCGTTCGTTGAACGCTCAAACGAGGGACTTATTAATCTAGTCGGTATCTATCGGAAAGATAAGCTCAACCGAAACAAAAAAACTAATGGTAATGTCTATCAAAGTTTCAAGGAGCAGTTGGTCAATTGCAGATTTAAAAAACCCCATAGAAATAAAGTATATCTAAGATAATATAAAAGACATGTCTTTATATAACACGGCAAAAAGTTTTATATATATCTATGCCGGGTATATCGTGGAATATATATGGAATATATACAGAATATATACAGAATATATCTGAAAAAAAATTATATGTAAATGATATATCTTGCGATAAAAAGTTCGATATTTTGTAGATATCTCAGTATATAGGTACTTCATTTCCATAGGAAAGTGTATTTAATTTTGTTCGTGTTAGGAAAAAAATATTATAATAAATATCATGCCACTGAAACTGATTGTTCTCACCGATGGCCTCATCATGTTGAAGAATTCGCACATCCGAATATAGCGTGTGAAAAAAGTTGCATTTATTTAAATATGACATTTTTAATGTTTTCCGTTGTAAGTAAATTAAAGAGACAAAAAAAAATGTAAAAATAATAATAAATAAAATGGATAATTCTATGAAAATTTTTAATATTTGGAATTTTTCTTATACGATCAGAATACTATATACTAAATGAAAGACGCTTTTTGGTCTAAAATGAGCGAACGGCCCTCATAGCTGCTTGTACTGCTCAGTGTCCCGAGTCGGACAATTTTTGTTCGTTGTTTTAATATTTTCGCTTGGGAGAAAGAAAACGATGACGCGATCGTGCGCAGCCAACTAGGTGTGTGCCAACACCTAGGTGGCTCCCGTGGCATTTGGTAGAGCACGAGAAAGTCCTGAAGTTTCCGCGCTATACGTAGTACAACAAGCGCTATACGTATACGCACGCGAAATGAACAAATCACGAGTTTACGCTTTTCTATGCCACACGATACCTTCAAACTTTATTCATTTATTTATTTATTTTCTTTCATTTTCTCCTCATTTGAGTTGACATATGAAAAAAGTTCGGAGAGTAATATTTACGGATGTTATCGCTCATGGCTCCACGGCAAAATAAAGACAGCTTGACATTCGTCGCGAGTATCGCTGCAATTTAATTCATGACAAATGCCCTTTTTCTCTCTGTTCTCTTGTTTGTTAACGACGCGGCTTTTATATAATTTTTTGACCGGCCCATTTGAGACTCCGATTGTTCTCATTAGTTTACTTTGCTCTACGGCGATCAAGGGTATGGCATCATTAATCATGTATAATCCCGTAAGTCATTAATAATAATTGACAATAACCGTGGAAAGTTTGGTTTGGTTTCGATCGATGTTGGTAATATTGATTCCACGCGGATATGTATATGCAGACCGTATGAAGTATAGATGCGCGCGCGAGTGACGAGCGCGTTACAAGTTGGAAAGATCGTCGAGAGATACGAAATGATCGAATCAGGATGTGTAAGCGATGTGGACAGTACAGTATCGTATCGTAGCTGGAGGCAGCAGGGGAGGAGTTGGCACAGTTTATGCACCGAGTGCGACACAACACGCACAGGGTGCGACCATTGCCTGGTATAGTTAATTCTCATGACCTCGGTACAGTTATTGCGACGTGCCATTCCTATTGTGGTGACGATCGGTCAAAAATCGAGACACGATCGTGAGCCAAAGAAATAATACATGGCATACGAAAATTTCGTTAAACGCGACAGCCATTTTTCTCACAATGAATCATTGCGTCGTTTTGCTCGCTCTCGACGTTTTGTTTCTTTCAGGAAAGAGGAAGGTACTCGAGCGCGTCGAGGTCACCGCTCTCGAGTCATTGCACCTGATGCTTGTTTTGTTGCATCGCGCGCGCTTCTCCGTGCTGACTTTTCCTTAGAGCTCCTTCCGCTGGAAAATTTCTATCGCGGATTTCTATCCGTACCTCCTATGGACATGTACACGATAGTACGCGTAGTACGATCCAACTACTTACTACGAGAGGGGACGAGATAGCTTTGTCACGCAACCTGAATAATTCAATTGTCCGAAACAATGTCGGGGCGCCATAATCATCATTTTCTATTATTAAATCGCTTATCGTTTGCTTATCGAAACACCAATCTAAATCCAATCTTCGGATATTACCGTGTAAAAAGATCGCTAATTTACCAATGTCGCAAACGGCAAACATTCGTTACTCATTACCTTAATCTCAGACTCGTTAAGTTTATGAAATCACCGAAGAAGAAGAATTTGTTTCTTGAATAACAGATAGAAACACACATATTCGGATCATTTAAGAGTAAATAACGGATGAAATGCGCTCACCCAATAAAATCTCCACTTTACCGTTTCTCCGGGGCTTGAATGACCACAATCCAATCATATCGTATCGTTTGTACTTTTCACTTAACTGCAATGACAGCCGATTTGTATCGCCGAAGCTGTTAATTGATTGCGTGGCCCCAAATTCGAAGCCTTTAACCGCCCGAGAAACTCGACTTCGTTAAGCTAATTAATTCCGAATACCATAAGCAATTTGAAATAACTCGTTTCTCATCGTAATCACAGGTAAGATAATGTGGAACGGATAAAAGAACAAAATTAATGTCCGTTCGTTGTTGAAAATCTTTAGGAATCACTTTTATCGTAACTAGCGAGATCGCGAGATTGTTGGTTTTTTTTTCATATGCTCTATCGCGAGTTCTGTGGAGAATAGAGGAGAATCGTAGTGAAACAACCGATTATTCGTGTGACAATCGATAACTGATATATCCCGATCGCAATGACAGAGATAGTGTGACAACAGGTACAAGTATGCGGCGTATCGGAGATTTATGACAAGACTAGCGCACCCACCGGCGTCCATCGTGCGCGGATTCCTGAACATAACTGCAACGTACTCGCGAGCCACTCGACAAACATACGTAGAAACCACCCCTGCGCCGCACGTGAGTCTGGCGCAGACGCCGAACGTTTTTAACGAATTAATATCATCCGAACACAAAATATCTTTATTTCCAAATGAAGCCTCCAAAGCGAAGGCCATCGTTTTTATTCTGTGCGACTAATGTTTCGCCTCTTTTTTTCGCAAGTTCTCGGAGTAATCGAGAGCTATGGTAAAATCGAACAATACCCAGATGATGCCTACGATTTTTGAAAACAAAAAGATTGGAAAATTATTTCTTTATTGACAATTTATCGCCTGTCCGCGCGGACTTTGATTTCGAGAGTTTAATGAACCGGAGAGCGTCTGAATACTCCCTCGTCTCTGTTCAGAGTTTCTCGGTAACGGAAAAAAAAAAAAGAGTCGTAAATTTCCCCGAGTAACCCTCCGCGAGTAAGTGGCTCTCTGCATCCCCAGTGTGTTCTCTGCAAAGGGTAACGCTACCCATCGGTCAGCGCTCTCTTGCGAGTTTCCGTAAAAGCCTGTCGCATCACTTTTAGAGAGAATATAACTCGCGATAGCATCGAGTGAGACAATGTTATCAACAAAAGTTCCGTGCAGCAGTGGCCCTTTGGGAATCGTCAAAATTTCATCCAAACTTTCATGCGTTCCTCCTGACCTTAAAGGCACGCGAAATGCCACGGTCAGTAATAAAGACTTGTAATGCCATTGTATTTTTTTTTTTTCAAGGGCGTGCTAAAATTTTAACGTCTCAAGGAAATAGGATCACTCTATAGGATCTATCATAGAAAACAAAAAAGATATAATAAAAGGATTACAGTTTTTATTATCGACCGAGCCGTGTATTGGGCGAGAGGGCCGATGTTGGCTTAACGATTTTCTAGATTCGCTGATAAACTGTGTATGCTGCGCATATCTACGGGAAACGCTGCAGGATGAATATACATCGTGAATGAAAAAGCTCAGTGTCGACGTGACACTGAGTTTGATCGGTATATTGGAATCTGTATGCATTACATAGAGTAAGGACACGGTAGAAACGTCGAGTGCAATAGTTTCATTACACAGGCGATTACTTTTCTCGCACCAGCGGTTCGGCTCTTGAGAAAAATAAAGACGTAACTGTCAATGACCGAAACGACGTTTTAAGCGGTGGCAGAGTTTATGAGCCGAACAAGTTATCAGCAAAGAGATTTTAATTTCTATTCAAACTACTTACGTAGCGATCTATTTCGTGCAAATTCGTCGCGATTATTCTTATTAGTATTGCAGTAATAATAATAATTTACTATTAACCGGCCGGATCTGAAAAAGCTATATGACTATAGTCTTATAGCAATATTATTATTAACCAATCAATTAATTAATTTACATATTTATATCGGCTATTTTTATGTTTTTTGTCATTGTTAGATACACGAAGGGGGGGCACGTAAATGCACACGGTCAGTTCCTTTCCGTGAGGAGCGAGGCAACACACCGGCTACCGCGGAGTTGAATCGATATCGCGATTCTGCCGACCAAAGGATTTTGCGCATCGGTAAAAACAACCAACTGCTTTAACGAGGAGGTATGTCGCGCGTGAACAACGACAAATTTTCGTCTCCAACGTGTCCCGAGGCGTAAACTATATATGAACGATTCCGTCGGTCGTTTCTTTATGGTTTTTTTTTTTTTTTTTTTTTTTTTTTTTTTTTTCACCCGAACTCAATATCTGTTTGGATCGATCGAGGGTTAACGAGAGAGTCGCGAGGCAAGGTACGCGGAAGCTCTTTACGCGTCCCCTTATTATACAATAGAGTTATTTGCCGGAAGAACGTGAGACAGGAAAACGTCTGTCTCCCACGCGCGTACTACCAGGTACGAGGGCTGAGTACGAGGGAGAGCAGCGTCGATACTACCTTCGGGATTTCTCGAGCATTACGACAAACGCTCAACGGACAAAGTACCGCCGTTCAATTTTAATTACGAACGTCAGCAACCCTCCATTGGCTCGGTAGTCTCTTGTATTATCTACAAGTTTCAAGGTTAAAAAAAAAAGACGAAGGTGTCGAAGCTATAATATTCTATTATACAACGACGGTAGAGTTGATGACGTTGCATTCTGACGGAAGGTAATGTCCGCGAACTGATCTCATGCATTTTCTTTTACACTCTTTCACCGGAAAAAAAAAAAAAAAAAAACTTAAAATCTTGTCTTCCGTGCGAAAAAGTGTCATTCGGCGCAGTTTCATCTTCCTTTTTTGTTCGCACTAGCGCGATAAAGTGCCATTTCGCAACAATTCGTACAAATGATTATTTCGAAAAGAAAAAAGGTAGTCCTTCGAGAGGATTCTATCGGCGGAGCGTGGCATTTCGACGCTATACTTTTGCCAATACTAATACTCGCGTAATTTCGATTGAATATCGGCCTCGTTAGACTCGTTACACGTTTACAGAGTAAGTCGAAAGTAGTGCCAGGGCAAAGTTTATTATTAGAAATTAGAACGCGCATGACTTTTAAATCGAGGCTGATATACGTCCAACGGTAGTCTCTTGTTTTCCCCGTTAAAAGCCTCCCGACACGCAAACACTATCTTGGCCAATGTCTTCTCCATAGAATTGATTGCAACCTTCCCATGTGTATCGTCAATTATTACTCGTTACTTTTTCGATTCGTGCGCATATTTTCCAACTTCCGTCCTTTATACCGTTAAACAGACGAGTACCATTTAACCACCATCCGAATGAGGAGAGTCTACCAATGTTCCATTTGACTATTTTTGTTATCCAAAGCCGATGAAGTTTCCAACTCGAAGAGAGTACCTATAGAAACGAGTATAGAAACGAGTTTCCCGAGGTATCGGCGTTGAACTTTGAACTTGTCTTATCTCTCGCAGGAGCGAGAGGGAGAGATGGACGCGCGAGCGGGGTCAGCGTGAACAATGGATTCGGTGTGAAGGCGTTATCGCAAACGGTTTTTCTCTTTCGCTCCATCCGTACGACCCGTACGGACTTGTGGTGTCGGAGAGCTTCGTCGAGTCGGCAAGGCGTCTTGAACTCTATTCTTTTATGAGAGCCACTATACTATATAGAAACGGAATGTTCAATCGTAAATCCAGAGCGGCGCTTCGACAGGAGCGAAAAAATAAATGAGAATACTGTATCGCGCGGGGAACCGAACGAAATACAAGGTACGACTTGTCGGGGGACCTTTTCAAAGTGATTTCGGCAAAGGTTTCGGTAGCAGAGACCGGCTAAATAAGCGGAAAGCAGAGAAAAACCGGCTGATTGTGTAACTAGAGAATAGTCGTAACTATGGTTAGCCGACACGTGGGATCGTAACTCTATCCAATTGGAATCAGCATCTCCCTGTAATCGCGTTTTTTATCGTCTGCGGTATTTACAAATCGAACTTGCATGAAAAAAAAGCGTATATTGCGAAATATATTGTAACGACCGAGCGAATGAATAACGCGCGTATTTGGTTTTGGGCGGATATTATCATATAAATAAGAGATGTTAATGATCATTCGTCCGTTTGTTCGTTTATTGTCAATTCTATCTAACTAATATCGTGTGTCTTAACGAATAGTCAGCTACATATTCGTTACAATATTTATTATATATCCAATATATTGTCGTCGAACAAAGCTTTATTTTCTACATATTGCAATATATGTATATATATTATGTACTTTGATTCAATGGAGCTGCGTAAAATGAGTCGCAAATGCCACAGGAAACCGAGAGTCGCGTATATACAAGAGGTCCGATTACAATTTGCCTATCTATTGCTCAATTACCGAAGGAAATTACGATTCAGAGAATCAGCAGAACGGGCGACTTATAATTTCTGATCCGTTGAAATTTCATCGGTATCATTTCCTTTTTCCACAACTCGGCTTAGACTCTCCTCGGACAAAGCCGAGAATTGGTCTATTGGTCCGTCGCTGCTACGGCAGATACTTTAAGGTCCGGCCAAACGTCAGGTTCAAAGAATATTTCGAACACTTCTCGATGGAATAAAAATCGGAAAAAATTAGTCATATGGAAAGTGAAAAAATTCATTTTGCATAATAATAATAATACCAAAATGTTATTAATAAATTAATGAAAAAACATGTGTTTAACAAAGTACTGGTCACCGAACTTTTTTTTAAATGACAATGATTTCATCTAATTTTTTCAAATTGCGTTTTTTTCAAAGACAAAATGAACGAATTCTCGCAATTCGCAATTCGAAAAAATTGAACAATAATCTGGAAAAACTCATACGTATTCGGAAAAATTTACGAATGAATTTCATTGAAAAAAAAAGGTAGGTGACGGCAGATTTGTTAAACAATATTTTTTTCATTAATTTGTTAATAACATTTTGGTATTGTCATTATGAAAAATCAATCTTTTCAGCACTGTCCGTAAGCCTGATTTTTCTTCAGATTTTTCTCTTCTCTTCGAATCTCACGTTTGGACGTACCGTACCGCGATGCTAGTAATTCTCGAAAAAATTGGCTCTTACTCGCGGTCTCGTTACGAAGACGGATGGGTAACGGGGAATACACCCGCAAGCCGCAAATCGATCAGAAGCACCCGGGTGAAAATTGAAATATCATAGGAAGAAATATAGAAGAGAAAGAGCGGATCGGAGAGGCCGGGTTATTTGGCCCGCCGCGGCGACGCCGCTCGACACGGAACCGCGAACCCTTCGATATGATGCCTGACACCCCTCTCCGTCGTCGGTGTTATCGTTCAACAGGACAAAAGCAATCGATTCTACTCGCAAAGAAATCGGCGAAGCCTCCCGGCAAACGTCAAGTGCCCCGTAAGCTTTCGTTGCTCTCGAAACAAAGTTAATATGACATTAAGAACATTGTACCGTTCTATCGGAAGCAAACGAAGCGCCAGGTGTTCGTTCGCCGAAAGTTCTCGTAGTGATAAATAGACAGTATGAAGCTTACTTCTGATTCCCCAATCCATCATGTTGCTCGGCGCTGGTAGAGTCACTGCGTTTCACTCTTCCGGATACGTTGTACTAATCTCGTATGACGCCACCGACTCGATTATCACCTCGAATACATTTATCGTCCGAATATATAGTACTTTTTCACTACTTTATAACGATTAGATAGATTCTTGTTTCACGCGAATATTGTTTGGATTCTCATTGCGGAAATGGAGGAAACTTGGAAGATATTCTATTCTCCTCGATATTTTTCAAAATTCAAGACTAATTCGTGTTTCTTCTCTCAGGTAAGATTGGTCCAGTTAAAGCTTCGAGATGTTTCTTACTCGTTTGGTCGGATTGGATTATTCATGTTCCCGTAAAATTGGTCTTTCGGGTTTTAAAAAAATAGACTTTTCTCAAAATTTCTACGCTTTGGTCCTTTGGTTTTGTTGCAGCGATGGTTGTAGAAGCGGATCTCGCTGTTACGCGTTGCTCATCCAACCGCCGGATGTTCCGATTTACTCGTTTGACTTTTCATGCGACGTTCAATGCACGACAATCTATTCCGCGTCATTGGCAAACCAGTCTTACGGTTTAGCGAGCAAACTTCATACGCGCCATTTGATATGTGCACTATTTCCGCATAGTAAATATTACGGTTCGCCGCCCTTTCCTACTCGTGATCTATACGCAACATGTTTATATTTCATTTTGGTGTTGTTGTTTTTATTTTTATTGTTTAAATTAAGACAACTTTGCGTGTCTCAACCTCCTCCAAGGTCAGCCCATCGCCCCGATGAAGTTACGAACATTATGAGAATCTCAGACAGTATCGAATAGCCATAAATTTTGTTCGCTCGTTCGCCACGCATGAACCAGCAATGCCGCCGAATCGTTGCATATTCGAAACTCGTATTTCTCACAAGAATGTTCCTCCTTCTAGCACCGGAAGAGTTATGGACACGAAAAAAAAATATTGCGTAGTAAAGAATCAATCGAATACACGCAGCAGGGATTTTTCGTTCCACCGTGCAACTGGATCGATCCTCCTATCGTCCAATGGCATGATTATTGGTCCCATCGTTTAAATAAATTTTAGTCAATTCCGCGCTTTCGATTGAATTATCGTTTGAAAATCATTGTAATTATTCCGCGAGCAACGCTCGTCCCGATAAACAGACGCCTCCGTACTCGCGAGATGAAAAAACTGATTCAACGCTCGTCCTTCGCAGGAGATTATGTGTGTGCAGCCAACGGCTGAGCGGACAATTTTCAATCCTTATCTCATGTTGCTCGATGGAGTATATATTCGATTTGTGTTAAACTCGCGAAGCGGCCGACGACTCTTGCGGAGTCGCGGTACAAAGGGACTAACGGTGAGAGAGTATACCGAACGTACGAGGCACTCGGTCTGACACCGGAGAATGTACTGAGCTCGCAAACGTCGGAGCCGCGTGACCCCGTCAACCTCTCGACCAATCGGCTACTCCCTCCTCCGGTATCCGCCAATCCAATCGGCCCTCTTCTGCGACGCGCCCTCGGCGACAACGGCAATGATGCCGTCGGCAATCGTCTCTCCTCTTCTCTCCCCGCGCGCTTCTATCCTGTTTGCCCATTTTCCTCGTCCTCTCTCCTGCCGCACCTCCGCATCCGCGGAAAACGACTCACCGAAAGATTCACTCTCACCCTCTCGCGAGCCTCGCTACTGCCTGCAACTTATTCCTCTACTACATTGCCTTTCCATCATTTTACCCGCGCGTTCGGCCCTCCGATTCCTTATACATTTGCGTCGCTTCTCCATCTCGCTACTTGATTTTCCTAAGCGAGTCGCAGAATCCGACGAGAATGATTCGGTAAGCAGAATGCCACACGGTTGAAGTTCGTTTGGACGACGAAGAGACCAGATCGGTACGCGTAGCTGTGCACGTAATCCGAGAACCGAGGTACCATTAGCTGTTTACATTATTCCCATATGCGCTCTTGCTATCCGTCTCGGCGTTTTCTTGGCACGCAAAGAGAACAGGAAATATCCGTCAGTCTAATATCCTGTGCACGAGAAGCGGGCGGGCGGGCGGGCGGACGGACGGGCGTGCGCGACCGAGTTTACCTACGCTACCTATATCGCAAGCGATGAAGGACGTGTATCGGGCGTCACGATCTATACATTTTTCCGACCAACATAGAGCCTATCAGAGCCTCCAAATGGACTCGGAATGAATAATCGAATGTGGAATATTGTCTCTGAATTTCAAAGGCGAGTTCGACATTCGCGGTTTTTTGAAACATCGGTCTTTGAACGTTTGAGGGTCGTTTGGATTTAAAGTAATTTTTCATCGGCTCACTTCTACGTCGTTTCTGTCGCCTCTCGGAAAAAGCGATTCCGCTGTACAATCTTCGTGGAACCATTAATCTCGCCTCGAGGGGAAAAAAACGAATTTCAGCTTTCTTTTTAGTTCTCTAGAATTTCGAGATTCTTTGGATAATAGTCAATCGGTAATAATGATTTTTTAAAAGGACGTCTCAGGTGAAATATCGAGGGATCGCGTTTGCAATTATCTCTGACTCCGGGGGAAATTTTCCGGAAGGTAATTATTATTTTAATTCAAGTAGAACATCACTTTCGATCAGCGAATTCGATTGAGGCGCACGGAAGCTCCAACGAGAATCCCGACGATGCAATTTCAACTCATCGATCGTATTTTACACGGCTGAAGAATCTCATAGTAGCCATTAGAAAAAGTTTCGAGAGAATGTTTTATTGCCGAAGGATAGCGTATTCCATTCGCAAGTCTCGATATTGAATGATGTCGTACAAGTGACAAGCGGCACTCGGAAGAAAAAGTTTCCTATTTCGGACGACGGTTGAACGGCAAATCGATTCGCGATTAGTCTCGCGACGCATAATCATTCGAGACGATACCGATCGATTGAGATCAATCATAAAGGAGATGTCGCTACGAAGCGTCGTACTCCTGTATCGCCGCTACTGTAATCCTCTCGCGTCATGGGTAACGTGATCGGTAAATAGCGATCACTAGCGGTAACTTGACGAATTCACGGGAATGAATTTATGACAATAGTCATTATTTGTAAATTAGGACCATTTATTTATTTGAAAAAAGACGAAGCTACGACATTGTATACATTTTTCTTCCGATTGAGATTTCAAACGAAAAAAAAAAATCTTCGGTGAATTCGTAAAATATATTTCAACGAAGACAATGACAAGTTCAAGTTCAAATCACAAGTTCAACTTGGCAAACACTGCGTAAAAATATAGCCGTGAATTTATTAGCGTAAACTAAGTTATTTTCAATATTATACTTGTTCTTTACACGAAGTATGTACTCTTGAATCCAGAGCCATCTTAGTTAGTTGACACGAGTTTCCCGTTTGAATCGAATAAAAAGAATTAAAAAATTGTAAGTGCAGTAGTACAAGCCCAGTTTTTTTAACTCGACGGGACCGACGGGGATTCTCGGTCAGTGCCGCTGCGCGTGCGCAGTGAGCATTTCTACGCTTGCAGTGGAGCGAACGGACAAAAGAGAAGATTCAGTTAAACGTAATCGTTGCCGATCGGATTTTAAATAAGCGGACGGTTGAGTTAAGCAAAGTTAAGAAAACAGAGGTCCCACTATACTCAATTGACTTGACTGTACCGCAAGACTACCTTAAAACGAAAGTTACAAGACATTTTCAAAACACATGCAGTCGTCATTATTGCGCATAGAGGACGAATCGTTAATTAGTCAAGTGCCCGAATGAATTACCGTATGGATCGATGTTCGATCCAAGTTTTTTTGCGACAGCGTATTGTTGCGCTATGAAAAGAATTAAAAAAAAAAAACCAATGCGGAGCGGCGAAAGGAAAGCGGCATCAATAGCGTGTGTGTCGCATCATGAGAAACAGAGGTCGAGACGATGATGAATCTGTCGGATAATAAAACTCATACGGTATGAATCGGGGTCGGCATTGTATAAAGAGAAGTCTCGGCATTGGTGCCGGTTGTACCTACGTACACTTGAACGATATTTTGTACAGTCTGTTGAGGAAACACATGGCCTTTATATACCGATTATTCATACTGCGCTACTCTACAAGTTGGAGCTCACGTGGTATATTTATCGATTCACGCCAAAGTGAGAGAGTGCGCTTAGCCGCGCCAGGACACTATTGTATCCAATTAAGTACTAATATATAGCAACGACACGAGGGTTCATGCTACTTCTAAATAAATAATGCTTTCCGCCCACGATATGTTTTTCTTTTTTTTTACCAAAATACCGACGGCAATTTTATATTCCGATCGTGGTGTATATTTGATTTCTTCGAGACATCGACTATCAAGGAGACTTTTTTTTTATTTAACGTAAAATTTGACAAAAGATGATGAAAATAAAAATTTGGAACATATTAAAAAAAAAAGTGCACATTACTTTTAACTGATTTTAACAAAATGCAACGTTTTTAACATATTTATCTAAATTATTTTTCAATTGTTTTTATCCCTATATATACGCATTTTGTACCGCTATCCCTGATTTGGAAGAGAAAGTGGTGGAATTATACTATAACAGACAGATCGCAGGACGTGGCAGCTGAAGAGGGAATCGCTAAGAAGAAATTCTTGCGAGCGACTCTTGTCGCTTGGCTCGGAACTCTTCGGCATGGTGTCTAACAGATCGCAGAGCTTACAGCTCCGTGAGTCATATGCGCGCGGAAAGGAAATAGCACAAGTATATTTCTCCACGTGTATCCTTCAGTCAGAATCCAACGGTAGAACAGGAGAGTGGTGTACGCAGTGGCGCATGCCGTGTTGAATTTATCGTCGTATTCCCTCCTTTCCGGACGTCGCACTCTCGCGTTGTCGCCGTACGGCACAGACTCGAGTTTCAATCTAAGTTTCTCCTTCGTCTCCCGTGTGTCTTCGAAAGGGGCAGTGACTTTGACTCCAATTACCCAAACGGATGATGACTCCGGCGAGTAGCCGGTACGTTTCTATCCGGTGCTTGGGACCCCTTCCGATGCGTGAGCCAAAGGGTTTGCAATAAAGATAGCGGAAGTGACGCCTTCGCTCTCTCTCCCTCTCCCTCCTCCTCTTATCGTAAAAACTTTAAATAGCATTTACCGTATGCACCTCGACAAAAATAACGATTGACGCTCTATTCAACGTATTCCTATCTGAATTTGTACGAAACTGTACACCAATGGCATATAAGATGTAAGAATATGGAAAAATAAAGGGTGACACGATGACGATGGGTAGGAAGGCTTAACATTCCGGTAAATCGAATTGCCCATTCTAGAATGCGTCAAGTTACGACAAGAGCAAATCAACTCTTGTCTATGCCACATTCCCTCGTCGCTTAAGAACAATGAACTACTTTTCCGTGGAGGGTGATATACCGTCCGTATCGATTAGCGATTAACTGCCAGAGAGAGAGAAGGCAATTCGTGCCAAACCTCCGGAAGGTACGACTAGGTGAGTTCGACAGCAAGAATGGATATGGATGGTCGGACGTAGTTCGATAGTACATGCGCAACGTTACCATTATACTAATTGTAATGTTATTATTAAAATTAGTACAGTTAGTGCAATTAGGACGGGTTACGTAGAGCAAACAACTCGGCAAACATCTCTGAGAGTCTCGTTCGATGGGGAAAAAAAAAAATGCTCCTTCTATTTAAGGCGATACCAAGCGCATGTCTGTGCACTAAATCGGCGCTCAGTCGGTAAGAAAAATGCTAATGAATAATATTTAACAATGCGGCGATGTGTCTCGGTCGGTAACTAATCGGCTTCTCAATTTTTTTTCCGTAATACTTGCTGTCACGATTAAAATCATATTAGGCATTTGTAATACTGGATAGACGTACGAAAAGCTAATTTGCTTTTGGTGAGTTATTACGATTAATTCTATTTATTCGGATGTTTGCGCAAAATCTGACTCTTTCCGAAATATGTACGCATTTCCGAAAGTCTGATGGCAGTTTCCATTATCGAGGCTAATTGGCTAATTTCGAAAAAAAAAGGAAGCTTATTGTTTATCGTCGGAGTATCTCGCGACGCCTGTATCACATGCGGATAGCCGTCGATAAATGTTTCGTGCCAATAAACGGTGGCAACTCTGGGGGTGGCGGGTCTTGGCAAACGAATCGATATCAATATCGATGTCGGAAAAGTGTTAGTGTCGCTTTATGCAACATTAATATTCCATCGAAAGGAGACGGCGGTAGGCATTAGATAGATAGGCACTCGTACACCGCTCACTGTACTTTCCAAAGAAGAGCCTCATAAGTAGGTTTTATGCATAGAGAAAATGGGACTCGAAAAATGTAAACCGCAGTAATGGACGAATAGGAAAGTTTACTTTACTCTGAACAAAGTTACAGCTCATCTTAGCAGAAGTATAGTCAAATTTGCTATTCGTGGTGAAGTTGACAAAGTTGTAGCAAATTAAACTGAAAGAATACTTAACGTTTGCTATTCGTCTATATTTTTCTAGAAAAGAGTTTTCGCTCGAACGAGTTTTCTCGGTGTACGAGATCGCGTAAAGCTCCATAGTGTACCGTGCGCTGCTAATTAACTCAATCGGCGTTCGGTACTGAAAGCGTACGCTGAAAATACAAACGCCGAGACAAGTACGCGCGGTTTTCTTTGTGCCCGCGAGCCATGACTTTGGTTTAGCTTTGTTCCCAACGACGGAGGACGATAGCCACTCTACCTCCATTGCCGGTAGTTGCGGCTCGCGTTACAGCACTGTGCAATGTGCTACACACGTGGAGCAGTTTCGGGAATGGTGGAGAAAACTTGACGGTCGCCTCGAGGGGTCGGTGCGCTAATTGGCTTGGCGACGAGTTAAAAATTCATCAGCAAACGAGAGAAAGTAAACCTCGGGCGTCGACTCTTGGCTCACCGGTGAACACGGTATTGTCCCTCAACTCTCGTAGTTACGAATTGTATAATGGAGTTAACAAACGATAACGATAGTTCTCGTTAAAAATCACTAATACACTATTATTGCTGCCGCTACTACCGTTAATATTACGGTCGTTGGGCGCCATAGCAAACTTCATTCTCGAACGCGACGACTCTTACGATGTTCGTACGGTTAATTACACATCGACATTGTGCTGTTAACCCGATCTTTTATCCTCGGAAAAGCGCGTCTCTACGCGTCTTTGTTTCCGAGAAGAAGAAAAAAAAAGTCGCTACCCGCTACCTGTATACGTTTCATTGATAACGCGGTGCGAGTTACTTTATGCAGAGTTTCATCCCATCCTATGTAGCAACGCTAACAAATTATTATTCATCTTAAAAGCTTCGAAGAATGCCGAGTCACCTGAATTTTAGCAACGGTAAGATTTACTCGTTCCTAAAAAATTGTTGTTGGTGCCGGAACAAGTCGACATCTATTATTAGACGCGCTTTTTTCGTAATTGGACGAGATAGTCGACAGTTCATGTTCGAGACTCGGTTAATTATCAACAACACTGTCGACGGACTGTGCATAGCCGATAGATATTATCGTGTTGAGTCAACAACTTGATGAGTGAATTTCTCTGAAAGGTTCTTCAATTTTCCAAAGTGCGCAAAGCACCCATATCGGTATTTCCGGTATTTGTGGAGAGTATTTGGCTCCGTTGCCAAATTAATTTTTTTTTTTTTTAAGACTCTACTTGACATATAAAGTATCATGTAAATGTATTATTCCGTACCGTCGGTGTACCGAAATCTCGTGAAGATTAACGCTAAAAGAGACCCCTTTTAGCACCAACCCTTCTATTCAAAGATCTTTTTTACCCAACTACTACCGTACTATTGCAATATCGTGAATACAAACGCGTCTGCGTACCTACGCGTCCGAATTTCACAATTCTCGCAAAGGTCTCGCCGACTCTTATTATCTTTTATTATCAAGTCACACGACTATGAATCTGTTTTTACTTCAACTCCCACACACGCAGAGATGTACGAGGAACGAAAAAAGAAAAAGAAAAAAAGAATAACTTACCACGCGTCGACGGATGATTCATGAGAATTGCCAAAGGGCACTCGTCGTCGTCGAGGATGTATTCCTGATGGGCGTTGGCGTTTGTGTTTTCACCGTTTACCTGCGGGACGAGTAAAAAAAAAATGGAAAAATAAACATTGGTTTATTCGCCACTCCCACGGGTTTCTTCCGAGTATTTGCCTCGAAGGCGAATTAATGAGAATACTTTGTTTGTCGCAACGAAGGAAGACGACGTTGTTGGAGGGGAATACAAAGGAAAATTACCGACCGTTGTCACGTTGGAGCGAATTTCTCGCGTGACGCGACCTATACTACCGACCACCGTTGCTCACCGCAAATAAAATGAAAGAATAATCTCGAATTTTTTTACAGAGTCCCAGAGAGACGATACGGATAAATCGTTGTTTTCGTGAGCCGGTAAAAGTAATATACGCAACAGTCGGGCGATTATGGATAATTTTTTGTCGTTCGATCGAATATCACGGCGCTATAAATAAGGACAGCAATGACCGTGACAACAGGCCGCTCTGAACAAGTATTTTGGGTAAAAACGTTGAACCTCAATAAAGGATAACGTTTCGCTTTCGCGTTTCCTTTGGCAATTGGAGGAAGCAACGTCTCTCGAGGGGTATTTATAATAGGAAAAGCGCTGACCTGCACGAGACAATACTGTTGTGGATCCACCTTGTCGAGTCCATACTTTGCGAGCATTTCTCTGACTACCTGCGCGGCAGAGTCCCTTACGCTCAACAATAGGGTTTTGTACGGTACGTCTTTGCACAGCGCTTCGCCGTAAATTTTCAGAGTACCACCCGTGTCCGGTCCTCCGTCTTTGCTTCGAAACTGTTGCAGCTTCCTTTCGAGCTTTTGCTGGCGTCGACGTCTCATCACTGCCTCGGGATTCGAAATACTTCTGGTAAAACTCGTTTCCGGAAGTTCTGTGTGCAGATTTTATTGAAATTTTACATCTCTATCGGATACGAAATGGGGGGAGACATTCCGAATAAATCTATTCGCGTGCCGAATGACAGATTAAAGAAATATCGATTCAGCCGACAGCGACGGAACCTGGCAACGCCGACTGGCTAATCGATTAATGCCCCGGTGTTTCTTGTATCGACCCGATTCGAAGTAAATAATCTTCGATAAAACCGACGGGACGGGACGAGACGAGACGAGACGAGAATAGCACGAGAAGATTTTTTCGGGGCTTACGACGTTTCGATTATTGAGATCGACTCACCGGTGTAAAGTTTTTCCGCTACTCCATTCTGATCGAGCGGCAACACAGTCTCTTCCAGTTCACCGGCGCTCTTCAATCGACTCAATTTTTCCTGCTTCTTTATCTGCTTCTTTTCACGTTTACTGAGTTTCCTACGGAAGCTCGTGCCTTCGGCGAAACCGACGCCCTGAGCGTTCGTCTTATCGTCGATTCTTCGCAACAAGAAACGACCCTCCCGATCGTCGATGTGCCAATTTAACTGAACGAGCAAAGGTTTTTCCTCCAGACCCAGTTTTCTCTCCTCTGCAACATACGTTTATTATTTTTAGCACTCGCATCGTCAAATCAACAATAACAACCGAAGGGAAGCGAATCTGACTATTGCCATCAAAATTACTACACGAGAAGCCTTTTACTTTTGGCATTCATCAAACCACAAAGATAAATATTACGCTACGTATTATAGAAATTAAATCCGTTGTGGGATTTTGTCGGCGGTGTATTTAAATAGGTTTTTTCTCATACAGACAATGTTTATACAATGTAAGTTAATTTCTGCTAGATATTTTATTATAATACGGTGGTCTTGAACTATAGTAAAATTCCCTGCAGAAACCATCTCACGTTTGACAAAAAAAAAAAATAATTATCCGCTCTTGAACAATATCATTTAAAATGTCATTTTAATGTGTATTTGTCTACGCAAATATTCTAAATACCATAGAAAATTAACAAGTTTCATTGTGTCTAAAGGCCTTTTCACATTAATTCCACTTGCAATCAATATTATTAATTAAACATTATTTTTTCTATATAAAAAAAATAGTTTTCTCAGTGTGCGAATGAAAATTGCGGTTACATATTTAAGCGAACGGGTCGACTTTGCTGGAAAAGTATAGTAATTGAAAATTTAGCTGTACAATTTGGCTGATTTTTTCTCGATCTACCGAGCGACAAAACTGTGAGAGAGAGAGAGAGAGAGTCGTACCTCCATTCTCATGAATCTCGTAGAGGGCGTATTCCGGGACCGAAAGCATTCGCATATCCGGACGAAACTTTTCGATAAGAGTCTCTATAACTGCTTGACTCGTGGCGTCGGACGCGACTCTGATGCACTTGGTCGCTACTTTTTGTCCGCTGTCTTGAAAATAGAATCTCATGACCCCGTGAAACTCCAATTCCTGTGAAATATTAAAATGAATTTTTATCGAATAATTTGTATCCGACAAGTCGATACGCTCGTCGGCGTGTAACTCACCTCGTTCGGCTCCGAGAGTTCGAACAGATCCAGACGATTGGCATTCCATTGTTGTATGACGCCTCGAAGAGCCTCGCGCTCGGCCTTTTTGTTTGCCGCTTCCGCAGCCATTCTGTCAATACAATCAAACGAGTGTCTCATGAGTAATCTACGCCGACGCCATCAGTCGTAGATATCTTTTTTTTTTTACATACACCTAAACTCTCCGTTCCTCAAATCTTTGCCTATCGTACTTTTTTCTAATAATCTTTCCGCTAAAATTACCTAAAAATAACCGCTACGGACACATCGTATTCTATTGTCGTTTATTTAATGGTACGATTATCAAATATTGTTATTCGAATGTATCGAGAATTTGTCTACACGCCCCGCGGAGCCCATCGAGTGGCCCGACGAGTAGCAAATACACGACAACCATCATCACGTATGGAATGCCAGTTGCATCCTGTGAATAAAAAGATACATATATTTACACGAGAACATTCCGACGACCCGACTAACCGCGGGAATGCTAATGAGAGCGAAGCGTTTTATTAATTGTCGATTGAATTGTTTTGTACTTCCGGTTGTACATTACACGGTACACGCAACGAAGTCAATTATATTCGAAGCGCAAAAACGTCGTTAAAGAAATTTCATAAAATTTAGCAAAAGACGAGAAATTTTCCGTTGGGACAAACAAAGATTTACTTACTGCTAGTGAATAAAATCTTTAATTAATTGTAATAATATTTGTAGACAAATACGCGCGCGCGCGCGCGCGACACTTATCGTCTTTCAAGTCTGTATTACTGCACGTGTCAAGTATTTCCTGTGACTCAGTTCAACTTATCTTTTTACTATATTTAGGTGTTTTCTCACGTTCGATTATTTCACTCCTCGAACATGCAGCTATTCGACAAAACCCGGGATAACTCGGCTGTTGGAAAATACGTTTTTTTTTTCCAACTCGATACTCGATATAAAAATCGAGATTTCGAGATTTGGTAAAATGATGAAACGTTGAAGAAACTCGAGGGTTTCTAGAAAGCTATCGAGAACAAATAAGCCGCCACTCGAGTGTCGCCCGAAGAATTTTTCTTCATCTTGATTACGAGGGCGAGTGAGACGCCATCGAAAGTTGAAATAGCTGCTGAGACGCGTTAAAGATTACGAGCTCAGCGAGACGCCTGATGCGGTGAAACGCGAGGAGGCAATCGGGATGCACCGAACCTGAGAGCTGAGAGTCTCCTATCATTCATAGCTCAACAACAACACGATCAGCGAGGCCACCCCGTAGGGCGGCTTTCGACGATCCGACGACAGACGAGATACTTTAACCCTCGAACACCACGCCGGCCTCTAATGGATCCGAACTATTTCAACAAAATCTTCAAAACAAAAAATCATCGTTTCTTTTTTCTTTTTTTCATGTATAATATCTATAATAATAATAATATAAATAAAATACCAAAAGAAACGAATTAATCCGCGAATCGCGTTGCTGCGAGAAAATCTTGAAAAATGGCGTATGATTTTAATGTGAAAAAAATAACAACGATAAATATATTAAATTCAGCAAAAAAACAAATAAAAAGAAAAGTAATTAAGAAAAAACATTGAAAAGATGTTAGAGACCCATGCGTAACGTTAACGAGGTGTAAAAAATATGTATCATGTTCGAGGGTTAAAAACAGCATATAATACGGATAACACCGTGATATGTATCTCAGTGGGGATCTTGGAAGATGAATGAGGGATTCGTTTCGGCACAGAAATCGCGGTACATGACCCAGTTCTTAACTACCGATTATTAAAAGAGAAAAGTCAAAGAACGCGCTACCGTCGAGTCGATCGTTCGAGAAACCAGCGAACCCGCCGACAGGGCTAACGATCGGTATCCATGATTCACCACTTGAGCGTTTTAATTCGTGACAAGGAGGAGGAGCCCAGCCTCGGAGAATCAAGAAAGAGTCATTCATTGTCCCGAACGATATAGTAAAGTTCTTTAATTTTGTAATGGGTCAACCAGTCGGTAGGACGGAGCAGCGCACGTGACGAGGTTTCTTTAGCTTGCGCCGTTTTCCAACCCGACGCCGGGGAGCGGGGACATAAAAAAAATTTTAAATGTAACTCGCCGCGAAAATGTATGGGATGAAAAAAATGGATCGCAGCAACAATATTTTGTTTGTGAACGAATCCGCCATCGGTCTCAAGGCCCGAGCGAGCGCCCCGAGCGTGAGAGACTTGTCATGCATGAAACAGTGCTGCGACGCTTGCGTATCGAGTTTGCTTTTTCCTCTCTCTCTCGCGCGCGCTTGTATTCGAAAGCCCCCCGAGAGACAAAAGTTGTATACAGAACGGACGAAGCGAATGGGGACAATTGAGTTCAGATGCAACGCTGCACCGACTCCGAGGCAGGAAGTGAAGGTTGATTTTTGATTTTGAGCGCCCATTGAAAAGATGCAACGAATTAAAACTGTGCCGAACTACGGTTTAGCGTGCAACAATTGGAACGAGGGGGGTGAAACACGTGTCCTCCCGCCGCCGCGTATATACGCACGAAACGCGGAAGGATCGGGGGACTTTCACACGCTTCGACTTCCGCCCGTTTCGTTCCTATTCCCGGAAACTCTTGACCGCTCAATGGCCGTACTATATTATTCAAAACTATTTATAATGCACAACGTGTCTACTTACTCCTCGGGTACCGTCATATTAACGAGAATTCTCGAGAATATTTAAAAAATAATCCTGCGCCACGACGACGACGACTACGACGACGACGACTGCTACTACTGTAAAGATTCAGCGAAGAATTTATCGTTGTTGACGCGCGACGCACGACGCACAGTTTCCAGTCGGCCCGGAAATAACTCGCGGCACACTGCTATCTGACAAAAACTGTCGACGGGTTTCGCACACACAAAGACACACGAACACACACTGAGAATACGCTATACAAAGCCGGGTAAGAAGAGGTCAAAGGATTCGCAGGTTCTCATTGACGACGAACGAAGCGGTTCACTCGACTCGCCCCCGTGCCGCATCGACTGAATCGCACACTACACACCTCACTACCGAACGCACGATAATTGCACGCACTCTCGCGTTCATAACCAAACTGTTGCCTTTGACTCTCGTTCATTCTCTCTGTACGCAATTGACACGAAAATAATCGAAAAAGAAATAAATTTCTCCAACACAGAAGCACGGAGCGTTAATTTTTCGAACCTATAAACCACGCGCAGTCGGCTGCGCCGACTCACTGACGGACGCGCGAATCCACCGAAACGACGGTCGAGCGGCCGGAACACAGTCCTCTCGAAAAAATGGTGGGGGTGTGTCGTTTTTGTGTACATATACTCAGCCTGACTCACGACTCTCCACTCACGTTCGCCTGCCTGCATCAGTTTCGACGAAGCTCTTTGCTCTTTGCTCCCCCCTCTACCATCGCTCGGATCGCTCGGTATCTTGCGGGGCCCGCTAGGCTACTGGCACGATGGTATGCGTGCGCCACTCGAATTCTCATCCATGAAAGCCGACGCGTCTCCCTCCCTCTGTACCCGCAGCCCCGGTCGCCCCGGTGTACGCTATACGTGGTGAGCTCCACGCCGTCGAACACGGGGCCTGAACTGGGTACTGACACGTTGGAATGTCCCTGCGCCACTACATATGCTATTCGATACTATACTATATTATACTACAGTATACTACATTATACTGTACTGTACTGTACTGTAGTAGTACTACTACCTGCAGCCAACGACGGCAATTGGCTGCCCTTGGTAACTATAGTAAAATCTATAGTAATATCGCTCAAGTCCCCTCGGAGTGTTCGGCATTTTCCGGACGCATTCGTACGTCTTTTCATCCGTATATTTCATTGGACGTTAATATTGTTATAGTATAAAATAGCTTTATAGTCCGCAAATGCCCGTTTTGCGACACTCTATGGTCCCCGAGAGTCCGATGCGCTCGATGTCGGTCACTCTGCGAATCGGTATGCGTGATGCCCGTTGCAGGAAGGAGTTACGATTAGCGTGCGCACCGACAGTGTGTGTGCGCGTGTGTGTGTGCGTGTGTGTTTGCGAGGGAGAAAGAGAATATCTTGCTGGATGAAATTCCGGCGAGGTACACTATATGTATATCGGGACAAAGCTATCTCCGCCCTATAGTTTGCACGTGAAATCATATATATATATGGAATATTTATCTATCATTTGTGTACTATATTTTCGACGAAAAATTAGATATTACGGATACATTTTGGAATATATTCTGCAAATATATGTCACCGAATGTATAACAATTTCTATGATTTACATCTATATGTTTCTAATATATTGCTAATATTTAATGATTGATGCCGAATGATTGATTTTCATTTGGGTTGCACTTGGCGTCTTTGTTTTATGCAACTGATACGCGATAACCGATTTCTTTTTTCGTATCCAATTGTTCCATAAGCAATTGCAGGTTGCAGGACTCGAGTTGAGCGATGAGGTTCATTTTTTAGTGGTATCGAATATCTAGAGAAATGTTGTACATAGTTTTGATACTTTTGTCATTCGCTCGACCGGGGAGCATTAATTGAGGTCAAGTTTAAACGTCGCCTTGATCTTGAGAGCAAAAAACGATCCCCGTTAATACGCGTCGGTTATCTTTGACAATGCGTCTCGAACTATAGAGATTGTATTCGAATGCAACGTTTTCTTCTCATACTCGGCAAAAGTACGGCAATGTACGCTCCCACCGTATCCCACACACGCACACACACAGTTTGGCCACAATACCGTGTACTCGCATGCGAGAGAGTGACTAATACGCGCCCCGGCGGCTTATAGAACGTGGGAAGCTAGACTAACGAGTTGGCGTTTTTTTTTTCCCTCTCTATGACACAATTGTCGTATGCGCTGCACTCGGGGGGCGCTAACCCCTCCCAATAAGCATACAGTGTACTTGAATTAACGTTTCCGTTCGGACAATGACAATTCGTTGCTGTTAATTGTTGGTGTTTTGTCCGTATCGCTCGACTCTTGTCGCGTCCCTCGCAATATTTACTTTACGGATGCCAACTACAAGGGTAATTTGAACCGCATGTTTTCGGTTTCACTAAAAAAAAAAACAAAAAAAATTGTCGCCACATATGGATTTACTGACGAAAATTGTATGTGAATAAATGTTGTAGAGTTTTCGCCTTAAGATTGGGATCGGTGTTTTATTATAATGCATAGAGATGATATCATAAGCTTCTCTAAGAAAAACCGGCTCACGAGACTCTGATTATTCCAAGTCCCTTCGGAAAGGCCGTAACACTTTCGAAGGATATGTTGCTTTTTTTTAACGATGAGTTGGGAGATCTAATAATCAGTTATCTCGGGTAATTCTTAGCTCTTCCAACACATAACTTTGTTTCAATGTTCGAAAATTCGATCGCTGCGCTTATCGATCTGTGTCTGCGATATAAGCAAAGGGTCGCAAAGATTTAAGGAACCAAGTGCCGTTGAATCAAGTGGAAACAGCGAAGCGGAAACAGCGATGGATATCGCAGCTCGGAAATCCGCTCGTTGTTCTGTTTTCTATCGGTGAATGCGAGGATGCAGGTAGGCAGGGATATCGACAACGACTATAAATCGAAAGGACGGAAGGCAAGGAACGTATTATGGTTGCGCTCTTTTGAATCATAGCCGTCGTTAGTCGTAGTGTAGGCCCCAAGTCACCGACACACACAAATACTTGAATGATCGGCAGACTCGCTCTCGTTTCTGCCCAGCGATGCTTTCGCGTCTCCCTTTATTTCACGATAATACTAATAATAATAACAACATTTTCGTGGCTATTTTTCAAAACCGGTACCGCGCCGAATCGGCAATGGAATTATAATAGACCATTACTCTCGAGGCGGCGAGTCGAGAGGATCTACGGTGGCGATGGGGTGAAACCACTCGGAGACCTCGACTCTCCTACTGTACTGTATTCCGTTGTGCGAATAGAACGTGAAAAGCATAGGGCGACCGGAAAAGATCGGATACGTAAAAAATATGTCAATGATAATAGTGTATGCGAAGGGTGACGACATGAATAAATACCTAAGTCGCCGTCGATTGCAAACGAAGGTGCGATAGATGAGTGTAAACAACGTTTTTACGCATTCCAATGGAACGATGAGAGGCTCTCGAAACGCTCACTTAACAATCCTCCTATATGTACTTCTATAGGTGTACAATTGTTTCTCGGTATTATCATGAAACATTCACCCTCTCGTAACGCAGCCTGTATATAAATATTCCAGGTATAACATCTCCTTCTCGATTCATAAAAAATATTCGTAATAAAAAAATATGTTGTATTTGCATCCAGTTGCGTTATGTTACTAATAGATCGATACATTTGCACCGCAAAAAGAAATAAATTGTGCATCGATATTATCGCACGTTGGAAAAAACTACCCCCGCCACCGCCTCCCTTGCGAAGCATCCCTTATTGCGTAAGCAGTTCGTGGTGTAAGACAAAAACAGTTGAGGCAACGTTGACGCTTGTATTCAGGTATTTTTGTACGGTTTCTATTGAACCGGAGCGACAAGAGCCTTTCCTCGAAAGTCTCGAGTTACGCGCAACCGAGTGCGATCGACAAACTCACACCGGTGCGTCGAATCTTTTTGCCGCAAGACATAACGCATAGCGCATAAAGAGAAGAGAAGAAGCGAGCGTAGAGGATGCGCTATCCGTACATAGATACGTATGTCACGTAGGTATAACAACTACGCGTATATCGCGACATGCCGATGATTGCTAAGAGCGAATATCACAGAGAATTGTTGGCATCGCCTCCGCGTCTTTGTCATTTGTATTAGGTTCACACCAGTGGGGGCCGTTAAAGTGAAGCAGTACAAATCGTAATCGCTTCGATTTCCCGCTCGGTCGTCGTTCAACGTCACTCGGCATTAAATCGCGAGAGCAAACGCGAGAGAAGCGGAAATGATCGTTAGACGGATGGTTCGCGTCCTTTGACTTTTATATCTAATACTGGGTTAACCGCGATAAAATATTGCAGCATTGCATAATACATTTGTCGACGTTTACTACAAAAGGGCCGTTTCGGCGTCCGAAAAACGTTGTGATTACTAAAAATGGTCAAAGTAATATTCTCCTCCTGTGTTCGTCACTGACCAAAAATCAAAACGCCTTTTCCGCCTTTTTTCGGTCATCGCGAAAATGACGAGTTATTCTGCTTCTTCCTTAACACTTGATACGGAAATTTGGGAAACATGTGGTCAATTTTATTCTTTTTATAAATAAAAAATAATAATTTTTTGTTTTAATTATTATTTTTAATCATAAATTTTTTTATCTTAAGATTCGACGAAATGTGCGTTCGATCAAATAAATATTGCTAAAAGAGCCTATCAGCGGTGTATATAGTGTTTTTTTCAACTTCCACCAGTTAACCTGTTCCACCAACAATTACCGCGTACAGCCGAATTTTTTCTCTCTCGTAAAATAAAAATGACTATCATCTCGTTCTCGAGATTTTCACCGTCCCGTCCCTCGCAAATTGCTAGTGGAAGTTACGCAAGAATAATCACTCGCGTCCTTAATACGGCTTCTGCGTGCGTTATCGTGCAAACTGGCATCGGTTGGTGCGCCATCAATTCACCTCAATTCGTCATAAGATCCATTACGATGATTATTCGCCTCATCATCCTCCCCCACCTCCTTCCAACTCCTGCGACCCACACACGTTTAATTCGGCTTATCAAACGACTTGAATAAATTTCTTACAAATCGACGAAACGTCAAAAATGTTTTCTGATAAACGGACGATTATTAGGTAATATCGTAAGTATTAGGATGTGTGAGTCACGGTAAAACGCATGGCAGCGAATCGCCATCGATAAGTTGAGTTTTTCAGACACGGGCGAGCGCTCCGGGTAATTGGAATCCCTCGAAGAATATCGACGCCGTGCCCAGCGCGACCGTTACGTGTAAGCGTCGGTTGTTCGCCTAACCGTTTCCTTTGTACACTGGACAATGTATATTTTAATGTGAATTAATAGTTATTTAGACGCTTCGAGTAGAAAGGAATTGACGAGAATCGGATGGGCCCTTCATTATTTTTCAGCAATATGTACATACAAGTTGATAATTCTACTTGAGTAATATGGTACTACATACATGTTCCTCCTATCTGCCCTTTTCATCAATCGTCTTTCGTATTCCAATAGCAGCGGGTTTATTCAATGTACCGCCGGTCGAAGAAAGGAAACGCGCCAAGAAGACGGTTGCGTCCGGCTGGTGCTCACCGCGGCTGGCTTTGCCGAAGTCCTAGCAAAGCCATCGGATGAGGTCACACTGGCTTCTGGCTTCTCTCTGCGGCTGGCAAATGTAACCGACAGGTTCCCTCTGACGTATCGGAAGTATGCGCTCTTGTGCGACAATATGTTCCGAAACCACCATATTCATGCATCATATTCAATGCGACTTTTCCGATTCATTTTCAATCATCATTATTATATATAATAATCCTGTCATGTTTTTCGAAGCCTTTCTTTTATTGCATTTTCGAGTATCGTCTTTGCTGGAGAACAACGAATATGAACGTTAAAGGCAAATGCCAAATTGCGCTCCTCAACCAAAAATACTGCAATCCAAAGTTGGAGTAAAATTTCATCGATATACCGCATATACTGATACGATTTACCATATATTTAATCAAAATTATCGTAAATTTCTTGTAGTCATTTCTGGAGCCAATGTCACCACCCGTCGAAGAGTATGAGAACTATATGGAGCATTTTCGTGATCCACAGTCGAATTTTACCAGGTGGCATTCTCTCCGCGTGTCTTTCGGGATTTTCAGGCTTACTATGAGCTATTATTATGATATATACAAGATTACTTGTGTTAAGCGATTGTCCATACCGGAAAATTACTCAATCACGACCTCATCATAAATAGTAATAGTAATAATAATAATAAAATTAAAAATAAATAGTAGCGATAAGCGGTATTATATAGCTTTTTTTTTGCCCGCACACTTCAAGTCCGTATCTCTCCTCGGTACAATCGAAGTGCAATCCTCGAGATCGCAGCAAATAACCGAGTTTCGATATCCTGATTCGCATCACCAAACACTGGTACAATTGACGACGTTAAACCGTTCGATCACACATCACGTAATCGTCGCGCATTTACTCAACAGCATCCTGCCGATGCTGAAACGGGATTTTCGGGCGGTATATCGGCGATAGCAGCAACAGTAGAATGGCGTATGTATCGCTGCACATTGCTCGGTAAATTAGCTTTATGCGGTTGAAACTCAAAAAGCGCTCATCATTGTTGCAGTAAATGCGCGCGTTCACGCGGATGAATGGGAACGAACGAAAAAGGTGAACGTTCGGTGAAGGTTCGGGCGCTGACTACTGTGAAGAAGGAAACTATGTATGAGAAAGCGCACCGTCGATTTTTCATTAATAATAGCGTAACCGGGCGAGCATTTCTATACAAGACGCCCGATACATGCTGTATTTTATATATCGCAGTATGAAAGTACGGCAAGCTATAGACGGCGTATACTTCAACTAGCAACAACGATCTCGTTTTGAATTAACGATCAGTTGAGAACCGACGTGAAACCAACTATACACTCGTCGTTAATCGTTTCTAATTAAGCGGAAGAATCTTCCAGTCGGGAGGCTTGTGACACAAACGATTGTATTGCCAACATTCAAGGTCGAGAGAGCTGCTGATATATACTATATACTGGGAAAAATCATTCGTTGGAATCGTTAAAATTTTTCTATATGTTTGCGCAAAAAAATTTACTAGGATAGAAAAATTCGTGTTGCCTATGCTAATTATTGTTCTCAATACAGCATTCATATTGCAGATTTATACCCAAACGGTTGATATTTTTTTCGAGATTAAAGCGTTCGTCGCTGACGCCACGAAGAACAACGAATTCGGCGAAACGGCGAAACGCTTGTTCCGTTCCGTTCAGAAATTCACCTCCGTGGAATCTTTTTAATCGAAAGTATATGCAAGAAATATGTTAATAAAAAAAATGCCAAGTATTTTCGAAAAATGTTGAGAGTTTTTCATTTGTATGATCCATATAATAATGATATTTTCTTTCCTATAATTTCGCTGTAATTAATATGTACATTACGTATTTTACATACATATAACAGATTAAGATGTTATTTGCACGTCAAATATGTTTCTTAAGTACATCTTTAACATATGCGTGAATATAATTCGGAAAACATATATATTGAATATTAAATTTTTAGACGAAATAGAATTATTTCCATAGGGATAACTATAGAATTTTGGCACTTATTAGTATTTGAAAAGCGTTTTAACATAGGTGTCGGAAACTTGAATGGGCCAATAAGAAAAAAATGTCGTAGAATAATTGCAATAAACGCTTACCGATCTGCTAAAATAATGTAAATGGAATAAAGTTTTCCGGGTGATTATCAGAGCCGTTTCACCGGTATGCGTATCCCTTTCTCGATCAGCGTTGTTACACAACGTCAAGCATAATTATTACGCCATTGAGTCGATCGAGCCAAGTTAGAGTATCTCGGTACGGGGCCCGGAGAATGCATACGACACGAAGTGTATGTACGCGAGTGTTAACAGCTTGTTTATTGCGCTTAAACAGCCGCTTCCTGCTTACGCGCGTCATGCACTTGCGTACTCGATCTGCGCATTAGAGACGGGGCTCGGTAAGGCGATCAAGACGATCGAGATCCTTTCGAGTGGAACATCAAACGGAGCGCATAGGCGGAAAAGAGAGAAATATTACAAATTTCTCACGATCCACACGATTGATCAGGGATATCCGTTGGATAGAACACACGTTGAATAAGACACACGGAACGCGTGAAATATTCACTGGTCACCCCACCAGTCATGCTAATTCGCCTCCCGAATAATAACAATAAACTACTGTAACGCGATTGACCCGACGGACTTGACATCAATTGACCTGCAGCGAACTTTAATGCCAACATATCGCGCATCCCATTCGGGGGCGACGCTCCCGGCCTCTTATCCATTAATCGTTCCAAACTTGTACAGAACTCCCTTCTTTGCGAGTCAATGAAACGATTCTCATCACGACGATTCTCGATCGAAGGAGTACCAAGTTAACGACATACTCAGCGGCAATTCATACTACCAGATTTCGAATGAATCAACAGTGTTAACAGCAGTGTCTTTGTATCCGCTATGAGCTCACTGTTCATTTTATCTTACGAGCTTTTGCGAGAAAGGAAGAAAAAAACAAGTGTCGAAATCGTTCGATTTGATTTGATGCGCGAATCAACAGGTTTCATTATTGTTGGGAGATCACCGATCCGATCTGAACTATTGGCTTGGCAATAGCGCCACCTTTGCCGACTCGGATCGAGTATCATCAATTGACGCGTGCGAATGCGATGTGGAGCAAAGTGTGTAGAGCAGCACTCACACGTGTCGGCTCCTTACCTTGATATGGCACGAGGGGGCATAGACCGCCCGTGAGAAGGACTCACTTGCCCCGTATAGAGTAGTGACCCATTATGCTGTGCAAACCAAACTGAGGAGAAACCCGACGTACCGGGAGAGAGTCTATCAAGTCGGTTTCAGTACGGCTGGGGCAAGTCTTTTCATTATTCAGTCTATATACCGCGACAGCCCGGTTGACTCTCCTTCAGAAAAGACGCTGTCAAAGGAGAGAGAGAATGTCGTTGGACAATGTCGATAAGGTGGGCGCTTTCCAACGGGGGCAAAAAACGAAGAGAGGCGCTTGATGGAAAAGTCCTATATAGCTTCGCGTACGACAGGGCACACAGCGCGGCAGCATCATCATCGGCAGCTCTTGTTCGGCATTATGTAACGCGACGCGTATATTCTTGCAGATCCTTTCAGAGAAGACGGGTGTGCCCAGGGGGTACACATCATTTCCAACGAGACTCATCGTCTCAATCGGCAGGGGTAGAACGTAAGAGAGAGTCATTGCGAAAGTTATATGGATAGAGTAGAACGGCGATTACGCGAAGCGTCAATTATCCGAATAATAATCATTCGACTTTTCCGAATTTTTCGACTATTCAAACGAATATGCAAATGTAGGATTATTCCCGTTTCCGTTTCCGTTCGTTTTCTTCACTCAATATCAGTTGCACTTTACTTTTGACGCAACTTCTGTTTAAAATTGACCGCTAACATTTTCAGAATTTACGAAAATAAAACATTTGTGGAATATTATTAGCCTGAAAAGTAGAAATTCCACTTTCCCATGTAATTTTTATTTATTTCCCAAGTTTTATTTATGTCAAACGATTATCTGTATTTTTTTTTATTTTTACACGAAGGAAGCTTCGTTAGTAGACAAAAATGTGACGAAACTACGAAATTTTTTTATTCATGTTCGCTCTATTTTTTTCCAAACGTCAATTATTAAGTCATAATGTGAAAGGTGTTTCGATGTTTTGCAAAAAACGCTAATCGATTACAAAGAAAACAATAACAAGCGTTGAATTTGAAATATATTATGTCCGCTCGCAACAAGTTCGGATAATCGACGCTCTACTGTATACTCAGACTGGAAGAATCCATTCCACATGCCGCAATGTTGTTAATTAGATTTATTTTCGAAATAACATTGGGGAGCCTCAGCGAACGTAACAAAGGGATGCTTTCATAGGACGGTTACGAGAGCGATATCTCTCATATTACAGAGTGCCACCCTCCCGACTCAAGATACATTTCTAAGGTATGTTTTACGAGTGGGTGTCAAGAAACTCGGGACTGGTCGGCCAAAAAAAATGCCCGGATTAAACGTTTCAACGTACTGAAACCACGTGAGCCCCCAAAAGGCGTTCGGCACAAAAAGGTATACGGGGAATACCGGAGAGAGCGAAAACGAGTATCCGAAGGGGTGCCCCCGTGTTCTCGATCGCTATAACGAAAGCTCGCGATTTTTTTCAAGCCAGCGGATACTTTGCCTTTTACTTATAAAATTCCTCATTCGTTGGTTAAGTGGGCTCTGCGTTTTGCGCGCTAACTTTAGCTAACTGCGCGCATGTATGTCGCATTGTGCGTATCCGGAGAACTCTAGCGATCAACCCGACAGGAAGACGAGAAGAACGTAAGAGAACGTCGTAAGATTCTTCCCGGCTGCTGCTCAAAATTCCCTGCCCCAGTGCCGCGGGCATTGAACAAGAGAAAACATCTGGTTTGTACTACGGGTTCCCATTGATTCCGAGGAGATCCTCATCTCTCGTTCTCTCTATCCACGACAAGAGGAAGAATCAGCCGTCGGCGTATGTCGCGTCTATTGTGATTTTAATTCTTATTAATGCATGCAGGATTCTCTCTCTGGAGCGCACATACACATACTCGCCGCTTGTTGCACCGTCGGACACTCGGTATTACACGCGATCGCTCATTGTACTCTGCTAATTCTAAATCGAGTCGCCCCGCGGCGGCCTTATTTATGGGCCTTATGATGGGCGAACGCAAAAGAAGTCTTGACCTCCTTGTCTTCGTGCCGCTCTTTCGGTAAAAATACATCGAGAAACGACCGTTGTACCGACTACTAGTGTAGTCGGATAAAAATGTTCATATATTTGTTTATCCGTTGTTGAAATTTTATTGTCATTGTATCAATCGCAGAAATCTATAATCATATATTTATTAGTCGTCTGACGACCGTGAGAAAAAAAATATTTCACGTGTACTTTTGCTATTTTGCACATATCCATTGATAGCATCCACTGTTCATTTCGCGAATCGGAGTTGGGAAATATTTCCGAGAGCTGACAATACGATCAAATACAATCGGTTTGTCTCACTGACCATTCTATTGTATCGTATTGCATTGTATTATCATTGTGTCGAAACCCACGTCGTCACGATAAACATTGAGCATTTCAAGTCGAAAAGGATTTTTTATTTTGTCTTATATTAAAAACAATGTTATGACAAATCCTATGCGATTGATGATTGTTCGTATCGGTATTCTGGTTGTATAAACAAATACCCGCTTCCAATATAGCAACATGTGAAACCACTGTCATTTTTTTGTCGTTTCAAAAATTGTGGTTTTTTTGTTGTTATAATGACACCTCTCCTACAATCTTCAATATTTATACACGGGTATTTTTTTCGTCATTGGAACATTGTTATCAATTAACAATCACACGGAATTAAGAAGGGTGTATTACCAACTAAAAGTGAGATTCGGGGAGAATATATCGACGACTTCCCGATGGGATAAAAATCTGAAAAAAAAAAAAAAAAAAAAAAAAAAAAAAAAAAACCAAGCGTACAGTAAGAATATTAATTTTGCATACCAATAATTCCAAGAAGTTGTTGACAAATTAGGTTAAAAACATTTGTGTAACGAATCATGAGGTGTCGTAACTTTTTTTTTATCGTTGATTCGTTCATTTTTCCGAATCCAAATGAATTTTTTCGATTTTTTTCAAATTTTTGAAAATCTCGTTTTTGGAAAAATGTTTGATCGATATTTGCGAATATATTCGATCGATTCAATCTCACTTTTAGCTGAGACTGTAACGATGCACCCTTCTTAATAATACAATTGTCTTTCGAGAGGCAATGACGGCAGCTCATCGGCAATGACGAGAGACAATCATCGAGGCCTCACGCGCACTCAGTTATTCTTGATGCCAGAGGGTCCTCTATAAAGGGGTGGCACCGCCTATTCGTACAAATACGCGAGGAGGAATAAGAATTATTAAACAGAATGAAGTTTAGCGCGTTCACCATGCAAATAATCATCCAAAGGCCACTCGATGATGAATAATATTAATTATTGTTGTATAGAAAGTTCAGCGAAGAATCATTCAGAATGGAATTAAGATTCAGTCGTTTCTGCATTGGATGCGTCTCAACGCAAAGCCCATCATTTTTATCTGTACACACCTGTGCTCTACGGAGCTCCGGACCGAGAGATGGAATGTTTCGAAATACGTGTGACGAGTTCTCTACTTACTACTACTACTACTACTATTACCGTTACTATTATCATACTACAGTAATGTGGCACCGTTACGTCAATGCCACTTGCCAGACGTGCGTATTCAAAGGTCTGAGACCGATGAGGACACGCAGTTAATAAACAGAACGAGAAAAGGGCGAGAGACAAAGCGTACGGTCGATTTGTCCCCTGCTAATCCACAATCGCTTGACCTCTAATTTACGTACTTTAGTTTGTAAAAATCGACAAAACGATATTTTCAAAACTTTCGCTATTTAAGCCAATCTGCGGATAATACTCGTCGTTGTTGAAACAACTATTAGAAATTATTTCCATCAAATGAGATTTATCGGTAAAAAAAAAAATGCAACAACGGTAAAACAGGTATTTGTGGTAATAAAAAAATACAACTACCGTCAAGATGTGGCTTTGCGAAATGTGTAAACATCCGAAAGTACCTAATTCATCGAACTCCATTTCCATCGAATTCACGCAAACAATGCACAACGTTGAGGAATAGTTTCGAAAAAAAGTAATGTCTCGAAGAGAGGTTTTGATTTCAAGGTGTGCACAGTACGTGTTCTCGGTTGGCGTGGTTTGTCGCGCTCCGATTACCGAGAAACAAAGCCAGACGAGAAACGACGAGAAACGACGAGAAATACTGTGGTATTCGTACCGCAACAGAGAGTCCACACCGAAGATAAGTGTACGAACAAACGTGTGTCTGCCTATACTATCATCGCCACTGTGCCGTTGACTCTCTCAGGCCTCGAATTTCAAATAATCTCAGTGACGAAGACTCTCGTCACTTCGATGAAAACATTTCAGAGCTTTCAGTAGAATCTGACTGTGCTGCTTCTTCTTCGTAAACAGTCGAGTAGGACTGGCAATTGCATAAGTTTGCATTGCTTCATTCGTCGTAAAGAACAATTGTTGAAAATAAAAAAAATCGAATCAAAGAACGATGCCGATGCCGAGGGGGAAGATACCTTTCAAATCAACTTAAAAATATCGATAATTTCGAAAGACAGCGGCAAATGCAGCAGAATCAACTTTTTGAAGAATCTGAAAGCATATTGTCCAGTAGTCACGGATTAGCCGGTAAGTCATTAAAATCATCGAGTTTTTCTCAATACTGCATTTTCAAAACTTGTAGCTAAGAAATTAATCGAGCCATTTGGTATATTTATACATATTGGTATAAAATTTGGTATACATCTTCCTAACCTTATTACCTAAAACACGAACTAAAATATTTTTCAAATAAGAAAAAAAAAAAACGATTTTTTGACTCCAAAATATAGCAAATTTTGGCAGAAAATTCAATCTTTTTGTTTCAAAGCGTTTCATTTAATCGGTTCGTGTTCTGCATACGAGTGTTAATGAAAGAAAAATCTTCATTTAATTTTTATTAATCCTGCCGATGGACCGTGTCGCACCGTTCGAAGACATACGTCGTTGAAACCCGATGATAAAAAATCATGCCATACATCTGCGATTTTTACAGATAAAAAAAAACGGTGTAATAACGAAATGTCACAATAAAAAATACCCAAAGTTTTGAAAAATATTGAAGAAATATTTTCTTTTAAAAAAAATCATGAAAATGGGAAAATTTTTCTTTGCCTACTTAAGGTATCTCCCGCCTTAACGGAGTTGCAAGAGTATCTACGACACCGCTTTGGTTGTTCCCTCCGCATGATAAATTTGCCGTTTCCGTCGAGGCTATCCTCAGCCTCGGGAGCAGAAAATTCTTCGGTGAAGAAATAAAAGAGAGAGAGAGAGACGCCGACCTTCGAATACACGACAAGCGGAATTTCGATGCAACTTGAAAGGAGTTGCAGCGTGAGTAGACGTATGCGCGATTGAAGGAAAAGAATCGGGGGGAACGGGAGCGAACCACACGCTTTTACTACCACTCCCGTGTGTACTACTTACAACTCACTTCAGAATTCGCCACGTTACTGGCAGCCGCGATACGCACGATATCGATTAACAATACTTGCAACGTTACTTGCGATTCATTTTGTGAAATACCTGCAATTTGTAAGAAATATCTCGTCACTCGTAGCTCAGTGTGTCTTTATAAACGTTCGGTATTTATTATTGTCGTAGTTAATTGAGTTTTGTTATCACGACAAGCGCGCGGAGGCTGATTTAACTAGAGAGTACAGTACAACGCAAGATAACGGAGCATTTTGTGAATAACGCCATCAATTCAACAACGTGCCGGGCGTACAAATTGTTATTATTTTTTCTTTCTTTTAAAACGATGTAAAATTCATTTGTAAAATTCGATTCCTCCATTTGTTTTTAACGTCATTTACACAGCTTCATTTATAAAGAAAGCAATACTTAATGAATTACGGTGTATTAGTTCTGTTGTGTAGAAATTTATAGACTTTTATCTCAAAAACAGTAAACGTTGTTAAAAGACATTTTAAAAAAAATTCAACTTGTAAATTTCAGATCGTTAATTGAAGACGTTTTCAAGTTACAAAGATTTATACATTTTTCGACACGCACCGAAACATTTTTTAAAATGTAATTTTTCGACGTTTCGGAATATTCCGAATATATTTCCACTGAAAAAAAATGCATGAAATCCTTCCGTTATAAGGAAGAAACGAGGGAAGAAAAATGTCGAAATATCGAAACGGCCTTTCGAAAAGTTTAGATGGCGATGTTTTAGGCTGTGGTCTCTATCCGATTCAACGTTTTATCGCATCCCAAGCGATAGAGTGGAAAAAAAGAAAAAAAAATGGCATGGTTACCATATATTCGATCAAACAATTGGCTCCTTTGACGATTCTAGCAAATACGCGAGAGCGTAGAAGGGACGAAGAAACATCTGATATATCCGATGCCTGTATACTTGTCGTACTATACCGATATACAAATAGGTACTATACACGCCAAGTGAGAGAGAGAGAGAGATCAGGCGCTTTGTGAATGGAATAACTAACGAGTATTGTATCACGAATCTAATAGGACTCGTTTAATCGAAACCTATCCATTCGATCTATTCGGCTCCGGTTCGTTAAAAATATATCGTTTAATTTGCACACGTCGATGGAAAAAATATTCGACGAAACATTGAATACCGAAGTTGTTATCAGCGGTGGGCGGTGAAGCAATATTTGTTATTTACCGACACTCGGCACTCTCCAACTCGTGTCAACTTAACACAGTCACAACTATATTTAATATCCTTCTTGCTTTCCACCACGTGGAAAACAGACTCGTACCGATACTTTAATCACTTATTATTTCGTCACTGTGACCTCATCGCCGAGAGAATTCCATCGCGCGAGAAAATAAGTAACGCTTAATTATTGCGAATTCATTCATGTGGACTGCCATTTTCGGCTTATTATTTATGGCAACGAAAATCCAATTTCTTTTCATTTTTACGAACAAAAAATTGTATGCGACAAAAAAAGATTTTGCACTTCCGCCAAGTTCGCGCTAACAGAAGAAACTTTTGTCGGCCATCAGTCGCGACGATGTACTTTTTCCCCCCGCTGATGACGAATCGGTCATTTATACTCGCCGTCGTTTGTACGATACGTTTTCAACGTGATATGACGATGAGTCGATTTGCTCTTCGCTCATCAACATACGCCTTCCCAAACTCCTCTCTCATTCGCCATTACGATCTCTTTCACTGTTAGATCGTTAAAAGCACCTGTTGATTCTGAATTCTCTTTTTGCCAACTTATGCGAATATGTTTTGACTTTCTCGCTTTCTCGATTTCTCGCAACGGTAGCAATTTATCGAATTATCGATCTTTTAATCGTCACGATTTAAAAAAAAAACACCATTTTTTTAATTGTCGCCAATTTTCTATATCAAAATATGCGAGAAAGAAGACGTTTGAAAAATTCAGTTTTTTCATTTTTACATCGACTAAACAACATCTTCCATAAAATTATGAATATGAAACTTTTTTTTTTTTCAATACATCAGCAATTGTCGAATTTTTTCCGGAATTGTTGTCGGATGGAAAGAGAAAAAGTTTATTTAAAAGAAAAACGGCGGCTTTGCCAGTATAGCCAGTAATACGCTGCAGCGGCCGTTGGAGGGTTAATCGCGTTAAAATAACTGCAAAGGGGCTTTTGTTGCGCAGCACATTTTGTCATTATTTGAAACGGAGCTGGCAAAGTCATGAGTCACATTCGAGAAACCGCGTGAGCGGTGATGAAACGAGCACACGGTATCCACACGGTGTACCGATCGACTCGAGAAACCTTGTCGGGTTTCGGTCTTTTCAACTTGGCAATTATCGCCTACTACGCTACTACGAAACTCTCGACTCGTAACGCGTAACGCGTAACGCGTAAAGCCACCTGTTCGTCGCGTCGTCGATTAATGTATTATCTTCGCCGTTGCTTAATCGACTGATCTTTATCATTCGGAGACATCGTATTGCGGCGTACGCGTCCTTCCGAAGATCTTCGATTCCGTTAAAAACGCAAGAGGCAAATACTTTTTTTTCTCTTTTTTAAATTTACAATCTTGATTATGCGCATGAGAAGCAGATGATGAAGCAGCCGACAAGTATACCTGCCTATCGCGCAACAACATTTGGCAACATCGCTTTTCGAATGCGCCCCCCTAAGAAGGAGATAAACGTCGAAACCGGCGGCAAGATTATACGCCAATTTAGCGTTCCCCTTTGTACATCGTATAAATGTACAAAATATTATAACGCGATTTTGGAAATTGAAACAGTTTATTAGTTTCGTTGCTTGCACACGGATGTGTCACTCGCTATTATAATTGAGTTTATGCCGCGGAGATTGGAAAACGAAACTCCGAGAGCACCCAATGGTATCAACAGGTCCGCTACGTTGCGCGAGTAAGTGAGGCGAGGCGAGGCGAGACGAAGCGAGACGAGGCGAGACGATACGAGACGAGACGAGGAAAGGCCATAGAGGTTGTAGCGGTGTAGTACTGTACCTTGTTTTCCAGGTAAGAGGCTCCGGCACGCGAGATTTCTCCTTGAAAATCACAGCTCCATCGTCGTTTTAAACCGCGTTCTCCACTACCGGCTGTATTTTCGCCACGCTGCACTCTTGCCACTTTGATCGACTCTGCATAATCTTCCAACACTTTACGATAAATCCAAATATCGACACTGATTCATCCAACTATCGTCGACGAATATATCCAATGGTAGAACGATGAAATTTCTTCGATTGAACAAACGAAGCGAGAAAGAATTTAATGGAGAAGAAAAAGTTTACTCGACCACGAGACACGAAGCGCGCAACGAACTGTGCGCGTTACCACTGAGCAGTTGAGCACTGACTGTCGCGTTCACTCCGGTAGCGGAGGGGCCCGCGCGAGAACTCGGTAGTCTTTCGTCTTTCGTGCCGGGTTCCCAATAGCGGCTAGTAGGTACGCGCTGCGCTGGAAAAAAACACCACCTACCTGCCGGTTTCGCGCTCCTGCAATGGATAACCACTGGCCCCGTTTCTTTGCGCATGAGCCCAGCACCTGCTGCTGTGCTCTACGGCCTCTACGCGCTGTGCGCACCGTTACCTGCTGACTACCCAAATTCTATTATAACACAACACGCAAACTCCGTTTTCCGTTCCGTACTTAATCCACTACTCGTCTATACTTGTCCGATTGTCTTGTCAATTGAATAAACAGTTTGTCACGCAAAAGTTTATCGACCTCCGCGATATAATCATTTTATCACAATGCAGTTTTTCTTTCCTTTATTATTATTATTATTTATTTACTTCTTACGAAAAATTCAACTTTCATATTCGCCGAATGGTCAAGTGGGCTAATTGACACGGCGATTTACAAATTGAATAGTTTTTTCGAACGGAATATCTCGTCCCGACAGATGGTGGATACATCGTGTACGCGCACCTATCGCGTCCATTCGTTTTGACACTCGCGCGCGTCGTACAGCCCCGCCGCAACTTTCGTAACAGTATGTACGTCGCTCTCGACAATGGAATGTCGACGATCGAGTTAAATCGACGATGTTACGGGATTATTGTATATAGCGATTGTTTTGGAGTATACGAGAAAAATCGCGAACAAGTATAATGGATGAGGATGACATCGATATTTACGAGGATTTGCCGAGTTTCGAGACGAAAGATTCATTAGCGGTAAGACAAATGAGATAAATATTAAGGTTATCCCGCACCAGTTTTCGCGGGAAATTTTGCGCTTATCTTGACTCTCACGGTTGTTACAGAACAAGGAATTGTCGGAAAAATGTTTAAAATTCGAGGGAGAAATTGCAACACTCAAAACGAAACTCGAAAGCTCCGAAAAATCAAGAAACATAATGGCAGGAAATTTGTCGTCGCTGATGAAAACCGCCAAAGCGGAAATTGCCAGAAAAGATAGAATGATTGCGCAACTAAGACGAGAGTAAGTTTTTTGCATGTGCAACTCATTAGATAAAAAATAATTTTTCGTTTGTTTTTTTAGCCTCGACAACCTAACATTTCGAAGGGGCGGCCACGGCGTTCGGAACAAACGGTTTAATAACCGTACGGTATGCCAGGAATCGGATAAAAGTACAATGGAAGTGCCACTGGTAAAAGTAGAAACGTCGGGAATAACTGCGTGTAGCGATTTATCGGAAGAAGAAGCCGACGATTTTGGAGAAACATACCAACAAGACAAAGTCGTCGATACTTTGTTCGGCGAAAGATTGAGAAAGAGAATAATGTTGGAAGAAGAAGCGGAAAGGGCGCAGAAACAAGTTACCGTAATTGCGCCGTTGGAGAAGTTTTCCAAGGTACAGAAGGACAAAAGTAGAAAAAATGGGGATGCAAATGAGTTTTTTAAAAAAGAGACTACTTTGCAAGACACGCGTAACGGTGCGGCGGTAAAAGAGGAAATTCCTGATGCGTCCTCTGTGAAAAACGAGATTGGCGATGGTTCCGCTGTAGATGATTCAAAACCGCACCGAAACTACGAGAAAAATGCGTGTTATCGGGGAGAAGGTAAAAGAAAATTATTCAACAAGACGCAAGAAGCTTTGGTAAAGTTGGCGCATGGAAACGGAAGGCCGCAAGAGGAGCGGTATCGCAGGGACGAGTCTCGTTACAATTTCGAAAGTCTAGAAAATTACGACCATTCGAGAATTACGTCGAAATACACGGATCGTCATCGCGAAGAATCGATTCGACATCGGGACGAAAGTTGGCGCGTGGGTCAAATCCGCGAGGGAAGATCCGAGTCGATACATCGATCGCGCAGTACCGATCGGAGATACAACGAGAAGCAGAGCGATCGCAACTATACGGATCGGTCGAGAGACTACAAAGACGAGAAACGACGCGACGATCGACGATGCAAGGAAGACGATTACTGGAATAAATGTAAAAAGGAGACAATGACGGATCTCCGCGATCTCCGCGACAGGATAAAGAGTAAAAGTCGGGATAGAAATTACCAGATGCGAAGCTGCAAATCGCGTTCACTCGAAAAATCTCGTAGTCGCAGTAGCGGAAGATCGCGAAGATCGAGATCCACCGACAGACTGATTAGCGTTAATAGTACAATAGAAATGAAGGAAGATGCTCCTAAGAGACGATCGCAGGATTCGAAAGATTCGAAAGCTGTGGCATTAGAACCGACGGATGTTAAACCGAAATCTTCTTCCGAGCCTTTGAGCGATTCCATTCGAAAGGACGAGACAAATGAGAAAACATCGTGTCAAATGATGGTGAATGGTACAATTCCGAAGGCAACGGGACAAAACGATGGGACGGCGCGATCATCGAACGGCACTTCGGGCGAATTACCGATTGATGTATTGGAAAACGATTCGAAAGAAGCTTTGATCGCATCAACTATACCGGAAACGGAGACGGAACTTGCCTCACGATCGTGCAGGGAGGAGGAGATCGAGAACATTGAGAAATTCATTAAAGATTATCGGGAAATCGAGAATCCGTGGCCTCCAATAGCGAACGGAGAATCGACGGAACGGGACAAGTCCTGCGATTCTACAGCGAGTATCGTCGATGCACTTAGTATGGATATCGAAGAACTTCCGCTCGATAAGAAATCGGACAATCTTATTACTGACAATCCACCGGACACTTCGACATTGAATACGGAAGATGTTGCCGTTGTCACACAGTCACAGGTCTCACTGCCGTCTCAAACTTTAATTGACGAAGAAAATTCAAGGAACGAAAGGGAAGTATCTCAAGTATCCGAAGTCAAGTCGGTTACGGAAAAAGTAACTTGGACGGATAAAGTTGTCGGTAAACAGATGAAGCGCCGACCGAGAATTCCCTGCATGCCAATAATCTCACGATACTCGAGAAAGAAGCCATCGGTTTTGACCGATTCCGATGCGGCTCAACGCATCGTGGACTCGGAATCATCCAAACAGAATATTTCGGCGGATTACGACGCGAAGGTGGCGATGGAAAAGTCCGGTGCAGTGCAGCCAATCGAAAATATTACCGATAAGACCGATTCCCATACGGTGAACGGTAAACAAATAGTCGACGATTCGAATAATTTTACCGATAAAAACTCAAATCTTTCCATTTCCTCTGAAATAACAAATAATCCGATAGACGACGATTCTCATGCGCGAGAAGATACGAATAATCATAGAAATGACAAACTAGACAATGTCGACGTGCAAAACGTTCCGGTGGAATTGCGAGAGACGCGTTCGACTTCAAAAAGTATTATTGCCGCGGTTTCGAGTACCGATGGTAAATTATCCAACCGAAAAAGAGGTTTGCCGAAGGAAGAGGACGCCGAGCCAAAGTTATCCGTGAAACAGTGTAAAATTGTCGTAACCGTGAGACGAAGACGTCGCATCCAACTCGAGGATAGCTGCACCGCGACGACTCTTGTCCCGAGTTGTCCCGACGACGATGCACTTTGGAATAAATCTTCCAATAGTATATATCTTAAGGGTGAAAAACTTGAGCCTTCGAGGTTCGTATCGGAAGCCACAGCTACGAGCAAAAAGCGTTCCCCGACCGACAAGTGATCTAAACTTATCTCAATTTATCTTTCGACATGCTGTACAATTTTGAGACTCAGTGTCTTGTAAATACTTACATTTTTTTTTTTACCTTTTATTTTATTTTTTAAACATTTATACATTATAAAAAATGTACATATTTTTTTAAAGATAGATACTTTATTTTACTTCGACAACGGTTTTGTCTCGTGATTGACTCTGGTAAGCATACTGCAGCAGCGCCGTCACTGTGCCATCACCATCATACGGCTAGTTGCTGATACTATTGGTAAGAGAGGCCATCGACGCGCGGACGCATTCGGTGTTCGGAAGACATGGATTCAAAAGATTAAGTTGACTTCGTTGACGAATTTCATTCTGGCTGCGATTATACCGTATGACGGCTTGGCAATGAGAAACTCGATGTTACGCGGCAGAATATTTTTATCAATGTTTAAAAAGCTCGTTGAGCTAAAGCACGAGAGCCACTTTTCGAAGCCGACACGGAAGCGCGTGCGCGTTTCTGCACCATTGACGCAAGTGGTTGCTGGTTGCGCCTTAATTATTTCTCGTTCATCCGGTATGCGAGAAGCAACCCTTGCCGAGGGTAGTTAGTACCAAACGCTCGTGTCACATCGGGCGGAATCGTACTAAAAATCCGTGAGATAAACTCACTGCGGACGTACGATCGGCTTCGTGTCTCGATAATTTCGTTACGTTACGATATAGAAGAGTCGCGCGATCATCTGTTGTAAATATCGGGTGGGGAAAAATAAAGTATCAATGTTCAATCGGGTAAAAACATGGTGTTGTTTAAACGATGTAATTATTATCGTACGCAACATCGAGAGGAGTACGGGTTCGGGGGATACGGGGAAATTGCTAGCTGTGGAGTAGGGACAATCCGCGGAAGGAACAAAACCAGCAGCGACACATACAATCTCATTACTAATCATTCACGGAGCAACGTCTCGCCGTAAGAAATATTACGGTGCGTTCTCGTTGGGCGAGATCATTATACATGTATGTATATGTTTTTTTACCGCACTCGTGGGAAATGAATTCGAACGGATATATTGTACCGTGGTATAGGTAACGTTATCATATATCATATGTATATAGGCAGCGACGGTAAATATTTCGTCGAGTTGCTCAATGGGCTTATTAAATTCGCGAAATGCGCGATTCTTTCCAACAGTCGTTGCGCGCACGAGTCAATGCTCTGTCGCATCGATGTTTCGTGCCATTCATTCTCCATGAGCCCCGAGCGACATCCGGGGCGACGTGACTTAGGATAGTTTTACCGAAACTTTGCAGAATTTGAAAAGGGGCCAATTTTCGTCTGGCAATGTATCGAGGCCGTCGACATCGTCGTCGCCGTCGTCGTCAGGAAGAAGACAGGGAGGCACCGAAGGCGCGTCGATGTGGTGATAAGTGGCAACGAACGGAACGGTTCGCGCGTGTTGCTTCAACAATAACAGCTTTGGTGACAAGCTATCGTCTGTCACTGCAGAATTGGACTGTTAATGTTCAGTGAAGATATAAATTATATTAGAAAAAAAAACGAAAAACGACAAAATGGGAGTGTCAGACGTGGAACAGGCCAAGAGGCGACTCCAGGACATTCTGAGACGCGCGCATCAACTAGAAATACCGACCAAAGAGATAATCTCGATGAGAATAGCCAAACGACTCCTCGCGAGAACTAAAGACGCGATCGCCTGGACAATTCTCATGGGGGCTTTTATTTTACTGCTCAGCGGACTCGTTTATCTTCGATGGCCCACGCAAGATATCGAAACCGTTCGGACTGTTCTCAGGCGGGCGGTAAGTTACAGTACCATACACCCATCATGAGGTATTAAGAACAACGCGATTGTATCTTCGATGAAGCTGACCGATATTACTATAGTTACGTTGATAACATAGCTATTTATCGCCAACAAGTCTATAACAAAATTTCAAATTTACTTATACAATTGATACTCCCGTAGTGCGGCTTATTGTTTTCTCATTCAAACTTGTGCAACGCGATCTACAAGGGGTGAAATCATGTTTTCACGAATATTCATCGTTTTAGCTTTGAAAGAAAATCACTGAATTTCCCAGACATTTCTACTTTTCCCGACGGGATAAACAATAATAATAAACAAACTGTTCTTGGAACAAAAATAAGCCACACATTTCTGTGGCTTACTGATAGTGAGTGTGCGTAATTTCTTTCAAAAGAATGTAAACATTTGTTTAAAATAAGATTTCAAAAATATATAAAAATACATACAGTGTATGCCACGTATTTTTTTTTTACTTAACACACATTTTTTTTTAGGTACGATTGCGGGTAGGCGGAAAAAATATCCCCGAAGAAGCCAAAAATTGTCATTGAAGTTGATGAAGGTTTCTTCGAGAATTTTTTCCCGTGTGGTTTTGCCGAAGGTGTAAAACGGTACACAAACTCATTTCGATAACACCTTCGTTGGTGTATACATTTTTTAATTTACGACAATACAATATAATAAATACAATTTTTTGTCATGCCTGCGAGAAATTTGAGTTTCTTCGGGGAGGTGTGCGCGCGCGTGACCATTTCTTGTTAGCACGATAGCACCCGCGGATTTGAAAATAACGGGCTGAAATTTGGATCAAACGTAGATTGTCATTGAACAACGCTTGAGATTGAATGTGAAATAAATCCGTTAACGGGTTCAATTTTTATCTCATTTTAAGTAACTTTGAAAAACGCTTGTTTCCGCTCCAACTCTCACAGTTATTAAAATATCGGCCTCAAATTTGGCCCACTATTGAAATATTTTTCGCATTATTATCTAAATAAACATAATTGCCTATCAATTCTAATAATTCGTGCCTCCCGTCTCGAAAAAAAAAATAGCGGAAAAAGATAGGTATATTTATTTTTTCCCGACTGCGCTGAAAAGACCATATTTCATGCTTCGTGTGAGTGCTGCCCTCATCGCTGCGCTCGGGTCAGCAAACCTCACACTCGGTGACAATCACGCAGCACTTTCCTCCCTTGTAGCATAATGTACTATTTTTAGTACAATAACAATTACGTTCGTTTTTTTTCCCACGAGTAGTAGCCGTCTGTGTTTTGGCTGTGCGTAAAGTAAAACACCATCAGCAAGAAAATAATTTTCCGCGCGAACTCTACTTTACGCACGTTGTTCGGACAATGAGCCCTTTAACAGCGCTAAACGCCCCCGAAAAAGCTCACTTTTCGAGCAGCTATTACAAAAAGAAACATTCTTCGAATTGAATTCTCATTCAGCGCGCAATTTCTTACTCTCTTGAAGAATCTTAAAAACCGACGGAGGACATTCGCAATAAAGTTTTGTCGTTTTTCGTTATTCATGCGTCTCTCAGTGCCTCATTCTGAAAGTATTTTTCTCCGAGGGGGTATTTTTTCCGGAATTCACGATTCCGTGTATATAAATGCTTGACGTCGAGACATATCGCGTTTCTTGATACCTGTATACTACTTGGTACATATGATTTCAGAATTTGAAAGCCATTTTTTGATTATTTATCGCACTTTAAAAAAAAAAAACGTAGTTTTGGGGAATAATAGTTCGCTAGGATTCAATTCAATTCAAAGAAAGAGTGAAAATAAGTCTGTGCGGTTCAAGAGATTTTACCGTATCATCAAATTCGCAACTAATTGCCCATTGATTTCTGTCTACAATTTCATCCCGAATGCATATACGAATATATTTTTTTAACTCGTTCATTTATTCACTACTGCTGCGCGTTCTTTTCATACAAGATGCGATATGAGAAAATAAAACATTTTTGTGATAAATTATCGATGATAAGAGCACAGATAATTTTCGATGATAGAAAATAATGCGGTCCGGTGTCTTAAGCCAACTGAAAATTTTAGGAGGGAACCAGCAGACAGGATAAAATCCGATAAAATATATATACTATGTTAACTAAATCCTTCTCCTTCCTTATACATATACAGCTCTCTCGACAAGTCAAAGAGAGATTCGACGTGATCCACTTTGGATAGACAATTGGCAACCATCAAATTGCTATATAGTAAATCGAGCGATATATATTGTAACGGAAAAAACCTGGTGGACTTGCGAGATGGGCTATACTACTTGCATGTGGCGATTATAATCCACTTTGCACTCAACGAATTAAATTCATCGATAAAATGAAAATAAAAAGTGCAAAGCTTAGTAGTGCTGCAAATACTTACTGTATATTACTTAATAATAGCATATCATTATTAATATTACTACTATTAATAATTGTATTGTTACATTAATTTTATTTTTGGCTCGGTATACATTTTTTTATAGTAAAGATTGCATTTACACAAATATTCGTATACTACTCGTATGATTTTATCATGTTTTTTATTAAAAGCCAATATACAAATACGTGGCGTACGGTTTTCTTCAATCTAAAAGACTCCCCGATTTTTCCTGTAATCCATATTCGTGGCAAACGTGATTATTAGAACGCGAAGTATAGAAAAAACAATTCTATCTCAATTAAAAAAAGAAAACAACATTGATCGAGTGCAACGAGTCATGTTGCTACATTCCGCAATTTAGTAAACGAGCGCGTAAATTGAAGGCGCGAATAAAAATGAACTAATAATGCGCCGATTGCTCCTTCGCTTGCATACCACGAACTTTGTTGCTTAAACAATCACTGTGAACAATCGTATCGTCATCGGAATTTTTTCATAGGGGACTCGTTCCCACGAGCAATAAATAAATATATAATAATAAGAATAATGAAAAAGTTTGCTTCTCTTTTATAGTGCGGGGACTCGACTAGCCAAGATTTCTCCGAGAGGGTTGCAGCCCTTCTTCACTCGTCGTCGACGCAAGACGATTGCTAGTCCCGTATACTTAGTTGTTTTCATACAGACAAAAAGAACGACAGCGAGGCAAACGAGTTCAACACACACTCTAAGAATTAAGAAAACCTGATTAGATTAAAGCTATTATATAGAAACCGGCCATCCCTCATTATCGTCTCGTTTGAATTCTCGCTATACAAATACAAAAACGGGCGCAACTTTAATACACAATTGTTAATAACAGATTGAACGGCGGTAAATCTATTGCCACATATACCATTTAAATGATCGATCGAATAAACTAATTAGCGACATTATGTCGATAAGTACGATTGTCATTTCTTACGATAGAATAGATACTTTTTTAATCGCCTTTGCATATCGTTTCGCTTAGCTTACCATACGCATCTATTTACATACGTATATCCGAAAGTACCACTATACGCAAGAGAGCGCAAGTTAACAGGTATTTATTCTATACTTGTTCTCCGCTGTGATGAATCCGTTGTCAATATTTTCAAGTCCTTCCCGCTGTACCGCGATAACTTGAATTACGCCAATGAATTGTTACATTATTATTCGCGTGTCTTCGAAACAATGTAAAGATTATTCGATTTATTTAACGCAACCATAAGTGAAAGTTACGAGAGCACGTAACCAATTCGATTAAATCAATATCATTAACATTGTTATTATTAAATATATAAATGTGTATAAAAACATTACTAACGAATAATGGTAGATATTTTATCGGGTCTTTGCGGTGCTATAACTACTAATGGAATAGCAAAATTTGTATATATATATATGTAAGTACAATACTATTTGTGAGAATAGAATCGAGGATCCTTTGGTACATATCGCGTTTGAGAAAATAAGATACAGAGGAGGGATGAGATCGGAAACGAAAGAAAAGGTTCTTTACGAAGCAAAGAGCAACAGTTTAAGATTAAATGTATCTGTTAGCCAAAGCCTATCGCCTATATGCGATGGTAACAGGAAGAAGCATTAGAGACTCCAATGAAAGACAACGAACAAACGAAACAAGTAATGTAAGAATGGAAAATAATTGTAACAAACATTTGGAGAAATAAAAAGTGTTTTTAAAGATACGTATTTTGTATGAAAGATTTACGCATCGCGTACATCGAGAATAGATTTTATTGGATAAATATGTTTTATATACAAAGTCGCCGAGTTTTTGGAAACGAATAGCGGGTCATTCGTTCGTTATTAATGTGATGCACTTGTATTCGTATTCTCGTCGACGCGTCTCGTTCCTCGAACGCGATCGTGAATTTTTATATGTCTAACTAATTTTGATTTGGTGATGAAAGCCTTTTGGCAGACCGTGCAAGAAAAAGGTCTTTCGCCGGTGTGGACCCGTTCGTGAACCTTTAAATGACCCGATTCGTAGTACGTCTTGCGACACAACTTGCACTCGAATTTTTTTTCACCGTTGTGATACTTGAAGTGTCTATTCAATTCGGGTTTCGAGAGAAACGACATGTCGCACAGATGGCAAGGATATTCCCTTGTGCCGGTGTGCTGTTGCACGTGCCTCGCTAATTCAGAATTCGTGTAATAACTCTTTCCACATTCGATGCAATTGTAACGACTACCGAGAGTGTGTCTCTTAACATGCATTTTGAACGATTGAGCGTTACGAAAGTCTTTGTTGCATATGGTACACGTCGAGGGTAAAGTCGTATGTGTCCCCTTGTGATATCTAAGCTCCGACCTTTTCACGAATTCTTTCCCGCAATCGTCGCACTTGTGATGGACAACGATTGCGCGATTCACCTCGTGAATACTTTCTTCGTGATAATTGCGAGAGGATAATTTTAAAAACGACTTTCCGCAGTAACGGCACTTCGGCCCTTTGACTCTTATGTTTCTTCTCCCGTGAAGTATCCGCTCCTCCATCGTCTCGAAAAGCTCGTCGCACGATTGGCAAGTCAGCGAATCGTCATTATTCCTGTAGCGATTATTGTCTTTCGCTATTTCCGGCTCTTCTGTCTTTTCTACCGCTGCTGCATTCTCCTCTATACTCGTCAACGAGACCATTTCCGCGTCTCCGCGAACGCGAGTTACGATTCTCTTGTTGTCGCCGAGAAAATGATCCGAGACGTGATTTTTCAGGGCCTCCAGTGACTGAAAGGATTTTAAGCACAACTGGCAGTCGTATTCGTCCAGAGGCAAGTCTTCCTCCTCTTCCGCTCCGTTGCTATCGCAGTTGGATATCCGTTCGGAATTTGTCGTTGAAAAATACAATTGCTCCGCTTTATCCGTCTTTTTCATTTCGTCGCTTTGTATCTCGATTCGTCGCTCGAACATCGTCGTTTCAACTTTATCCGGAATAGAATTCTCAAATTCTTCGCTGTATTCGATCTTTGGACAAAGATCGCCGCTCTCCTCTACGGCCTCTTCTTCCGCGCTGCATATTTGCCATACCTGTCGCGCAATAATACTTTATTTATCCGGTCAATTTTTTTTTTTTTGTCGCAAAAAATGTTTCCACGTACTAATACGACATACTTTACCTGCATACCGCTCGCCGACGGTACAAGTATCGCATTGACGGAGAATAGATCCGTTTCCTCTTCGGGTGATTCGCTTTCCGTTGCATATTCCTGGTATTCTGTATTTTTATCAATACGAGATGTCCGCTCTATGCTTCTTTGACAAGATCTGAGGGTTCGATCCGAGATTTCTACCAGTAATCGGAATTCATAGAACTTGTCCACTTCTCGTCGACACTCCTGGCAAACAAAGGCTGGCAATCCATCGTCGGGACTTATCTGTCGAATAATTTTATTACGATACGCACATTCGGTGAGCATCTAAATTTAACGATTAAGCCATCTAAATATGTTAAACCTTCAACGATACAAGACTGTTATTATTATTGACGGCAACATTTTTGGCTATATACATTGCAAGTCCTCGAGAGAGCGGTAAAAAAAATACGTGAACGCGACCGCACCCACCTGAACCTGTGCGATAGAGGTTATTCTCGCGGCTAACATCGAACGTTGTTCGTCCTCCAGGGCTCCCGTTGCGGTCCTCGTTGTCGCGAATATCGACAACATCGGACTTTCCTCTTTGAGGCATAATCGACAGATATTGTCGAACTTGTCGGTCAACGATTCACTTTGGGCGATCATTGCTATTTATAAAAAACAATCAACGATCTGCTTCGACGCGCCCCTCCCCCCCTTAACCCTGCGATGTTTTCATCGACTTCGCGGTGTTGCTGTTTTTTAAATAATTTGAAGATAAAAAGAAAAATATTCGTAAAGGTACGCGGCGTAGAAACGGTGCAAAGAGTCATCGATTAACGAGGTTCCAAAAAAGACTACCCTCGTGTGGGAAAAAGCCGTGAGGGGGATTGAGTACTCTCTACATACTGTAGTTGCTATAACTATACAATTGTGTCGGAGTCGTCTCGATCTACTCTCGACGAACGAATCTTCTTCTTCGTTAGTTATAATGAGTTATTAAAATATTTTTCATTTAATTGAATTATTGATCGGACAGCAGCCTTTTATAAAACATACGACAGTGAAAAATACGATTGGTTGTGAAAATTAATATTACATACGTTCGTGTAATCCATTTCTTTCTTAAGAGGAGGTGAAACACGTTGCCGAGTGCCTCTCTCTCGCTCCACCGTAAGCTCCGATTACGCTATCTCTCTTGCACTCCATACGGTTTCACCTCTTCTTAAGACCATTAGGTAGGCAGACGACGACAAATAGGCGAATAATATTCCAGATTTTTTTTTGCTCGAAAATAATCGATCCGAGAAACTATATACAAAAGCTTAGTTGTTATGCGATTTTTTAAGTGTAATTGGTTAACCGGAAGCACCATTATTGTGACCGGAATCATTCGGTTTTCTTTTTGTGAAGCTCTTTACTATCATTACCGTTATCACGATTGTGAATCGCCGGAAAATCGAAATACAAAAATCGAAACGATTCTTAAAATATATGTAGATATGTATCCATTTATTTATAGTATGGTTTCTTCTCTCTACGTATGTATGTATATAACCACAATATATTATCTCCATATATAAACTATTCAGTATTTCAAAAAATAATTTTAAAAATAAGAAAAAAAATGTATTTACGTGTTTCGTTTCCACGACCTTTTCGACAAAAAAAAATATGAGGGAAAAAATATACAAGATAAAACATTATGAAAATAAAAAGTTAAAATGAGACACTCTCATACGACTAACGGCGGCGCAGCGGCAGCGGCGCGGTAACGACTTTTGCGTATAATATTTCGAATTTTCATCTTAACGATAAAACGAGTAAACGAACGATAAACGTTTTCAACTGAATGAGTCTCCATTGTTTATAAACGGTTTAAGTCGTACGGCAATCACAATGACTATGAATTGAAAAAAAAAGGATTCACGTGTTCCCGCGACTTTTTCGATATAAATATCATTGTGAAGCGCTAATTCTTGCACGCGGGACAGAAGCACGGACTGGTTCTGGGAGAACGCTTCAAACCGATGCATGCGAAGTGGTGCCACAGAAGACAATGTTCGCAGATCACGCTGCGATTTATTATTCGTTTGTCGCAGACTCCGCAGAGAAATATATCGGATGCTTTTTTTATCTCGATGACTTTCGCGAGCGCGGCGAACGTCACTTTTTCAAAAAACGGCATTATCATATCGATGTTAACGGATTCGTCGGCGAGAGAGTCTCTTATGCATTCGAGATTGACATTGGCAATGCCGATTAAGAGACGCGGTAGCGTCTCGAGACAAGTACTTTGCCTAACTCTCTGTCGATAATGTCGTTTTTGTTTGACGAATGACGCGCCCGCGACTCTTTTACTTCAGCGCATGCACTTTTTCTCTTTTCACCAGGATTTTTTTAAATATTTAATTCATAAAACGATCGTTTTCGTTTTAAAAACTACACCTATATTAATTTATGATTTTTTCCTATCGATTACGATCAATTAAAAAGAGTTTACTTGAACGCATGGCCCCATTGCATACTTTTTCCTTTTTTTTTTTAAATTATAATCGTAGTCAGTGGTCGGACTCGAGTTTTTCGCACACCCCGATGACGTCATCTCATCGCACACTCGTTGAATCCTCGATACCTATAGGTATATACCCAGCGCTAACCTAAAAAATAAGCTACCATACTTATATATCTTTTTTGTTTTTAATATAGCTTTACAAGTTTTATTTAATGATGTAAGTGCAATAACTGCAATTAAGTGCAATATTAGTGTTAAGGAGAGTTCTATTTAATGATTTAAGTGTAATATTTTATTGTAGTTAATATCTCTGTCGCAGCCCATATCTAAAAGCAACTGTACAAAATATTGTTTATTTATCTATAGATAGGGTACTTAAAATAAAGAAAATTTTATCAGGGAAAATATTATTTTATTTCTTTCGATGTAACGATAACAAATTGTTTTTATGTAACTTATTTATTTATTATATTATACTCTTTTTTTATAAATATAAAAATAAATTAAATGTTATAACATCTATATCTATATATCAAACTATGACTCGATGAGATTTCTTTTATATATAAGTTTGGTTTCGTAACACTTATTTTTTATAATAATACGGTTCACCGAGGGGAGGGTAATCAAAATACCCGTAGCGTGGAGCTAGAATGCCTCGTCGGCTATACTGTTGACCTCTAGCACCTCTTCCGGTGTACCGATAGCTAAAAAAAATTATGAAATTATATATTTTTTATTTTAATACTTTGCAAAACATAAAACAAGAAAAGAAACTTACTACTCATCGCGTTCGAATTTGAATTTTCCACCGCGTGTTTGTTTTTTTTTCTCGCTCGTCGATTTGTCATCTCCGCTGTGACCTTGTTTTTTTAAAGCTTTTTGGACTTCCTCTCTGATGACCGCCGATATCTCCGTTTTCGGAAATCTTTTTTCGTCTGAGTTGTCGACAATTTCTTCACCGTCATTGTCGATTCTTTTGAGGAAATTATCAAATTTGTCGATCGCTGCGTTATCCTGTGCACGCTTTTTTTTTATTGCAATTTGCTCCATTGCTCGCATCTCGATAAGTTTTTTAGTTTCGTCACTTTGCAATCGTTTTTCAACGTCGTGAGTAATAATTTCTGCGACCATTTGTCGCAATTTTATTTCGCGTTCGAGGTAGTCGCGTCGTTGTTTTTCGACGGCTGAGATAACCTCGTCGTAAATCTTCTTCTTTTCGTTTAATTCCCGTTCCTTTTCGATGTAATACTCTTCTTGATTATTCGGGAACTCGTTTTTACGTGAGTCTGTCGAGAGAAAAATATATTCGTAAAAACATTATTACTTAAATATACGTAAAGGTAACGAAATTTTTTGTTGTTTTTACCTGACATCTCGCCTCTTGTTAATTGTTGTATGAAGTGTCGAACTATCACTGCGTACAAACAAAATAAAACGAGATGCACGAATTGTTTTTTACTTTTTTTTTTTTTTCAGTACGTCGGTACACCGGCGCCGGTTTTTTTCAGTACACAAAGTCCTCGCAAGCGTAGCACGTGGTGGCTGATGAAATTAGAATAAAGCGCGTTTTCATGCCGCTGGACGAAAGAAAGCGTAAGCCGATCACAGACGTGACGTTGCAACGCTATTGTCGCTAACTTTCTGTTCGCTCGTTTCGTCAAGACGTCGATTTTAGCAGTGTCGCCATCGATCGACTCATTCGTTTCCTTTTCGCGGATGCTATATTATATCGAAAAATCATCAGAAAAAACGAATTCAACATGTCAGGTACATCGTCGAATTATTGATTATTTTTTATGGTTAATATTTTAATGAATGTATATATTTTATATTTTTATGATTGTACTTGCAGAAAGTCAGACAAGCGATAGGTTAGACGACACGGCGTCTCCGCATAAAAAAAAAGAAAAAAAAAGTGACCGTCAAAAATCGAACGACTCGGCCAAGAATTCCAATAATATCGAGGAAGAATTACAAGCGACTGAAGCGTCCATCGTAAAAATGAAGCTGTTGTTGGCCAGCCAGGAGAAAAAATTCTACGAGTGGGAAATGAATTTTCGCAAAGACATTCCCCAACTCATCGGAGAAGCTTTCGAAAAAAGAATCACTAAGGAGGTTGAGAAAAAAATTATTGAAATCGAAAGTGAGAGTGAAGTTTATGGCGGAAAGAAAAAAAAGATAAAAAAGATAGCCGATATCGACGATGAAGACGAAAAAAAAGCAGTGCAAAAAGCTATAGACGAATGTATAAAAGAGGAAAAAGAAAAAAGGGCAAACGAAGAGGAAATTAAGACGAAATATCGACATCTGATCCGAACGGAGGTGAAGAAAGCATTGGCTGCAAAAAAGTCCGATCTCGAATCGTCGTCGAGCAACGAAGAGGCTTTGGAAAATACGAAACCCCGAAGCATGAACCATCCATTGAAGCAGCGTCAATACATGTGAGTAATATGATATTTGATGAAAATCCGAAATCCAAAATCCTTTCAAAATCCGTTTTCGAATTTTCAATCATATATTCCGCCTAATTCATTTTTTAATTGTTTCAGACCCGGTGTCGACAGGAGTCGTTCAAGTGGTCGCAGAGGAACGCCGAGGTATTCTCCAATCGAGGATTATGATAACAACGCTACGAGTTTCCGTTATCCAGCTTTCGATAGAGCACGATTTTGATTAATATTCTTAAAAAAAAACCTTTGGTGATAAATAAAAGTTACGAATAAAAGTGTATTCCGCTGTGTATATATATTTTTTTGTTATTGAATTCACCCTAACCTTAAGCTGTCACATTTTAAAACATCGTAATTTTATTGTTTTTACTCGATTACTCGTCTGAAGCGTCGTGATTCTTATAAGTTATTTTTCTTTCTTTTTTAACTTTATTCTATACGATAAGGGCATTTTGAGAAGAAAAATCTTTTTTTTTTGTTTCTCGTATATTTCGCGTCGATTTTTGTACAATCGCATAAGTCGCGCAACTTCGGTCGGTAAGTTTCTTTACCATACGTACCGGTTGAACTCTAGTTACTCATAATGGGAAGGCGCTGTCGATGAATTGGAAGCAGACGATTTCTTACGTGTCGGTTTTCCGGATAAACATATTAGTGTTTTGTGAACAGCTGAATAAAGAGCTTCTTGTTAACCTCTGTTTTCAAAACATTATTAACATTTCAGATTCGGTGTTTCAAAACTGCATCGTAAAGCCGTATATTTTTCTCTTTTCGTGAGAATCGTCTTTTTTTTTTTGCGATAGTTTTTTTCCTTTTTTTTTGAGAATCTTTTTTGCTAATTTTTTTTATATTCATATTTGATACTGGATCCATATTTAAGGACCAGTTCAGCTTATTATATAGCTGCAACGTCAAGCTGCTTCGATCGAGCTTTATTACTCAACTGCATTGAGACACAGCTTATTATTGAGCTGCAACGTACATCACGATTATAGATAGAAAGTTGAAGTACCTCAGCTTCTTTAAAAGCTGCATCGTCTGAAATTCTTACTGGCTCAACGTACCAGTGTATCGTCAAATTTTAGCGACTCAGCTGATTACAGAGCTGCAACGTACTATAAGATTATTGGAATCGTCACAGCTTCTGTGCGAAATAAAATCGCCTCAGTACGGTTGCGGACTTGACTTTTTTTATTGAATACTTTATATGAATAATTAATAGTTTTCAACTTATTACAAACCTACTTAGCTCACAGTTTATTACACAGCGAAATTATCATAGTCTAAAGTATCATAGTTACTTCAATGTATCGTGACTATGCATATATGACTATTCTCTCGTCTTATAGCTGTAAAATGTTTGTAAAATAATATATACTGAAAATAAACTTTTAATTGCATTCTTCACTTTTTACAACAATAAGATATTGCCATTAAGATTATTAAGAAACGCGGTAACGTCTCGAGCACCTCGTGCATGCGATATCGGTAATATCGGTTTCTTGATGAACGACGTGACCTCACCCCTTTTATTTCAGCGGATGCATAAATAATTCTTCGGTCAACATGAAGATGATCATCAAACCTTTGTCGGAGATAAAAGCGGAGGCTTTTATGACTTTTGCGGAAATCATTTTCTATGGCCGGTGGTTAAGAGATGATCACATCGACGAATTTGGAAACTTGTTAAAAATTGCGGATCCCAAGTTCCAAATGCAGGGTTCGTGGAAAATACAGTGTCCAGAACGAATTCAAGCAGTCTCACCCGATACTAAACATATCGAGATTCTTCACAGTTGTGAAAATATACGAACAAGCGCAGGTGGTCATTGGGTTTGCTCGTATTACGACACGAAGAAAGTGTACATTTATGATTCCTTGAATAGGAACAAACTACATCAACATCATGAGGTGTACTTGAAAAAATTGTTTCCGTTTTACCCAACTCAAGCCATCGAATTTCCACGCGTTCAACAGCAACCTAATAGCAACGACTGTGGTGTGTTCTCGATCGCGTTCGCAATTTCAATATTGTATGGCCATAATCCTGAAAATATGACGTACACTCATCATGAAATGCGGAAACATTTACTACAAATATTTGAATCGGAAGTCATACAGCACTTTCCGAGCTCATCGGTTACATTTGAATGTCAGAAAGTTTGCAATGTTCGACCTGAGCAGACAATAAAGGTACATCCTAAGTTGGAGAATTCGAAACCTCCATTCAATAAAGACGGCAAGACGCACAAACGATACGATGACACTCAAGGGATGCACGACTTTGTTCAACACATTCAGTCTGCGGACAATGAATACAGACAGAAAACAAAGTCAGGCTCAATTAAAACATTTGGTAGAAAAAAAGTTTCCCCAATTAGTTTGAAGACAGTCGATAAAATTAGCCGGAATCTTAGAAACATATCAGAGTCAACTATCGATCAGATAGCGTTGGATTCGGCCCGAAATGCAAATGAAAATGTTGGTTATTATCATAAAATAGTCCGATCTCAAACTATCTCACAAAACATGTCTGCCAAGAAAAAGTCGATGGTCGTTTCTCACGACAAAAACAAACGGAATTTGGGAGGATATGATTCCACGGTTGGACCTACAATCTTAGTTGACGACCCTGGATCTCATCATAAACAGAGTTCAAATGGTGCCCCAAAAATGATAAAAGTACATTCAGGGCAACCTTTGATTATCCATGATCACAACTATGTGAAATGCGTTTTGACGTCAAGTCTAACGCAAGAGACTCGTTTCAATATCCATGACCACAATTATGCGAAATGTGTTTTGACGTCAAGTTCAACGCAAGCGATTCGTTTTAATAATGACGCTATTAAAAAGGATATTTTTAAGACAACGCGTACTACTGAGCAAAGTTCTGAAGCATTCGAAAATTGTACAGTTCTTGTCGATTTGTGTAATGATGGGTATGAGAGGCCGAATTGCATCCAGAATATAACTAACAATTGCCTACCAAAATATTCAAATGGAATTCAACAATCAAAATACGTTGTCTGTAACGATAAGGTAAACAGTGCCTATCGTGCGAAACATGCGACTATAGCGACGGTATCCAGTAATGAAATGAATATCGAAAGTAATTCTATTCCGAACTTAACGAACGATGCTCGAAGCCGTTCCGATAATTTAACGAACGATACTGACAGCAGTTCTGACAATAATACCAATGTTATTGCTAAATTGAAAAAAATAAAGGACCGATATAAATTATCATGGGCTGCTCGTAAAGATGAAATAAACAGAGCTCGACGCATGAAACATTCTGCGGCACCTAAAGTATCTCGTCAAGAGATTGATGCACAATCAAATATTACTCTCGCTTTTACAGATAGAAGTGACGAATTGAAATTCGAGGATGAAAAAAATAATTTGAGCAGTAGCCGAAGTGAGAATTATGCAATCTTAAATGTATCGCGTAGTCACAATATTAATATGTCCAATACCAATACTATTTCAATCCCTACGAATATTATGCAAAGCAGTGTGAGTAGTATGCAAAGTAATCCAAATATTATTTCTAAATTGCAAATATTAAAGGAACGTGAAAGATTAAAATGGAACTTTCGTAAAGATCGTGTAAATAAAGCACGACGAGAGAGATATGCGATCGATAAAATACAGCGGAAAAGAAAATTGAGCGATTTGTATACTAATGATGAAGAAACTATAGTTTTGTCTTTAGAAAAGCAGAAAAAGTTAAAAATTTGCCAAGAGAATAGACGCGCTTGGAAGCGAAAAAACTATGCTTTAAATATTAGTGATAATCGCCGTGAAAAGCGTATTAAATATCACAAGTTAAAAGAAAAACGAAAATCAAAAAAAGCCGTAGAGAATAAAAAATATTGGGCAGCTCATAAAGCTTTGATCGCAGTTCGACGGAAGAGAAATGCGTCAAACAGAATAACCCAGAAGTATAATAGTATCCGAAAAACATTAACGAAAACAAATATTTTATTGTTAAAAGAGTATTACGTGACTGGAGTTGCTAGGAAAATTGATACAACAGCAGTAAAAAGTCGGATGGAAGCAGAATGGATTGTAAAATGGTGCTATTATACTAGAGAAAAATACATATATGATATTAAAACTGCGTTGGAACGTCTTACAGAAAAGGCTGAAGTTTGTTTGACACAGCTAACCGCATGTGTAAATCCTAAAATTGAAGAAAAGGTATCGATTCTATGTGGTCATACAAGAAAACATACAGCATCATCGGAGGGTTATTTTGCAGAGGCCATGTATAAACAACCGCTACAGTTTTCAGAGGCTATCATTATGAATAACTACGGTCAAGCGATTAATATTTTACCTATAACGTATGGAAAAAACGAAAAAATATCCTGGGGCTGTTCTGCTCTGTGCAACGATATAGATGAGTATCAAATAAACCGTTATTATCATTTTCTTCGAAAAGTGATGAATTGTTCTATCCAAAACGTTTTAAAGACTTTTTCTAGCATTCACGCATGCACGGTTTTACACCATGTTAGTAAGCTAGGACACAGTCAAACATGCTATATCATGCCTACACGATGTCGATCTTTATTCTTATCAGTTCAAATTTTGTCACCACATTTTGAAAAAGTTCGAGTTATGGAAAGACTGTTTTATAAAGTACAATCTTTACTTAAAAAATTACATTGCTTAGATGAAGCTTTAAGCAGTACAGATATAGACATGTTACGTGGCATTGCTCTTCAAGCGCAAGAAAATGCTAACACCTTTGAAGCTACAAGTGAAATCGAACTACAGGAAAACGTAATTTTGTCCAATCATTCTGCAGCATTTAAATTATTTACGAAAGTTTCAATGGACGCTCCTCGTTATATATGCGTGTCATGTGAAAAACTCTGCTTCCGAAAAGACGTAACGAAACTCGAGAATTTAAAAACTAGCTTAACGTCGATATGTTGGCGTGACTTATTTAGACACATTCAAAAAGAGGGAATAGACCCTGATTATATTTGTCGTTACTGTCTTGAGAAATTTCGAGCAGACAAGTTACCACCGACTTGTATTTTAAATCAACTTTTTGTAGGACAAGTTCCACAGGTAATATCAGAATTAAACGATTACGAGAAACTCTTAATACAAAGGGTAAAAGCATTTCAAACGGTTCAGAAAATGGGTACAGTAGCACACAAAAATCTGCCGCACAAGCAAATGAACAATAAGGTCATCGGAAGAACATTTCATTTACCATTGCCAATGGAAGAAACAGTTAAAAAGATTTGCCCATCCACTGATCCTCTTAATCTTGACCACGAACTGTACATCCTTGTGCGAGGCATACCTACCAAGGCGAAAATTGTATGGGAAAACTTAGTAGATATTAAAAAAGTTTATGACGCTTTAGTATGGCTTAAAGGAAATAATCCACTCTATTCTGAAATAAAAATGCCTCAATCACCAGATTTGTTGCTAAATGAAAAGTTTCAGGATATAGAATTCCAAGTTCACGAGGAAAACATTCATGAAATTAATGAGGATAAAAACAAAAGCAACATTCCAATAGATGACCCGATCAATGCCAAAAAGGATATGGTGGTGACAGATGGGAATGTTCCCAGAGCATTCCTGACTCAAATGTCAGAATCAAGTGAATATTATGAGGGATTTACTATACACCCCATGTATTCTGCTAAGGAAAATAAAACGGCAACTGAACTTTATCAAATGTTAAAGATTCAAGACGTAGCACTGGCTAACCATTATAAATATTTGGATTTACAATGTTATCCAGATTTGTTTCCGTATGGTATTAACGGGCAACGCGAAGACAGAACGGTTCGACTTACTGATTTCGAATTTATTAAATCTAGATTAATGTCAAAGCATTCGCAATTCAGATTGAATCAGCAATATTTATTCTTTGCATTAAATGATAATAACATACGCCAGTTAAGCAGTGGCATATTTCACAAAATGAATGTAACTAATCCACGAGAACGGTACAGTGCAGCAAGTTACTTAGAACAATTGGCAAAAGGGGAGTTGGAAGGCAATCTCAATACAATATTTGGACGATTGCGAAATACTGAACAGTTCTGGCGAAAGCCGAGATGTGATTTGAATTGTATGATTTACCACTATAAACCGGCAACCTGGTTCATAACGTTGAGTCCTAGTGAATATTTATGGTCAGACTTAATCAAATATTTACGCGAAATGAATCCTTCTATTGCACATAAGTCTGCCAATGTATTAATTGCTGCAGACCCTATATCTGTATCTAGATTTATAGATAACAAATTTCGCGCTATGTTGGCGCTAATGTGTTCAAACTCTAACGACATTGGTGAAGTAACACATTACTTTTGGAGACGTGAATATCAAACGAGAGGAACACAGCATTTTCATATGTTGATATGGATAAAAGATGCCCCAGTACTTGGAGAATCTCCGCCTGAAGAGATTGCTAATTTCATATTAAAATATGCTACATGCAGAATGCCAGTGAAATCTGTCTCGCCGATATTATACCGCCGCGTCAGTACGCATCAAAATCACAACCATAATAATTATTGTATGCGTACAAAAAAGATTAAAAATCGTACTTTCCGCGCATGCCGCTTCGGTTTCCCTCGACCCACGTGTGATACTCTGATTATGAGAGACGTTGCAACTGCTGTGGCAGGTAGAAGACAATTAAAGTCTAAAAGCAGATTGTATGATCTGCCACGATCCCAACAAGAAACTTCTATCAACGATTACAACCCCGCCCTACTTTTAGCTTGGGAGGGTAATATGGATATTCAATTTGTTGGTGAAAAATCGTCATTGTTAAATTGGTATTGCACCAAATATATATCGAAAGCCGAGAAGAGCTATATAAGCGATACTTTTGAGCAGATGAATTCTACGAAATCATTGACGAGTCGTCTTTGGAATATTGCTTTACGCATGTTGTGCAATAGAGAATGCGGAGCTCCGGAAGCTGCGGATAGTCTTCTAGGATTGCCATTGTATGGCACTGACCCGTCGACTACCATTAGATGGATAGACGTAAATATAATTAGAAGTAGAAAAGTAAAACCTCATAAAGAGATTCAAACTATGGACGGCGAATCTACGGATATTTTTTGTCCTAACCTGACGGACTACTACTATCCAACGAGACCTGCAGATCTAAATACCATCTGCTTGTATGATTTCGCTAAGTGGTACGACATTGTTGCTATTAGACCAAAACGTCAGGCCGAGTATCATGCGTTAAGCGATGGAAAATATTTAAAAAGGCGCGACAGACCTTATCTTATCAATCATTACAGGAATGATATCAACACGCAACCAGAGAAATATTTCTTCGCGCTGTTAATACTGTTTCAACCATGGAGGGACGTGGATGAACTTAAAAATGGATATGAAACTTACGCAGAGTCGTTTGCTTCGATAGAATTACAGTTAACTGAAGCGTTGAAGTATCACGAACAATTGACTGAAATAAAAGAAAATTTGGACCATGCCAAGCAGTTAGTTGAAAAAGAGTTAGGTGAACATATAAAAGAAAAAGCACATACAGATGAAAATGATGATGATGGGACCGCAATACCATTAGGATGTGAACCTATTGAAGCCGACGAAGCTATGAAAGACTTTAAAGACATCGGCGATAAAGATAAAGATGAGATACCTAATATTACTCAAATGATTTCGGAATTGAATGTTGATCAAAAGCGTATATTCGATAAGGTCGTTAGTGCTGTCAATTCCGAAGATCAAACTCTAAGATTATATGTCAGCGGAGAAGGCGGAACGGGTAAAAGCTTTTTGATAAAGACGATTAGTTGTTGGATTAAACATAATATCGGTAAAGATACGGCTATAACCGCACCTACAGGGATAGCAGCTTTCGGCATCAACGGTTTAACAATACATAGATTATTCCAGTTACCGGTCGAACATGGTAAGACACCAAAATACAAAGCACTCTCTGATATGGTTTTGAAAGTACTTCGTGATCAGTTGAAGAACGTTACTTTAATCATTATTGATGAGGTGTCGATGGTTTCTAACATAACTCTGTTGTATATACATCTCAGATTAACAGAAATTTTCAACACCTCCAGTGTTGATGACGGTTGGTTCGGAAAGAAACACATTTTGTTGTTCGGTGATCTTCTCCAATTACCGCCGGTGCGTGAAGAACCGGCATTCGTTAAGCTTTCAACATTCACGACTGAAAAATTATTAGACTCATTAGGAAGTTGCGATATTTGGGCTGCTTTATTCAGTTACGACGAACTAAGTATTAATATGCGTCAGCGAAATGACTGCTCATATCGAGAAATCCTCTCACGAATTCGTTTAGGATTTGTAACAGCCGCAGACAACAGAGTTCTGGAGAGTAGAAAAATCAATTTTAAGTCAACGGAATTCACTGATAGAATACAAGAATTATGTGATTACATTGATAAGTTGCCTCTTGATACCGTTTGTTTACTACCAACGTGCCATTTATGTGATGTTCTTAACGAATTCATGATCAATCGTATATCCGCAGAGGAAATAAAATTGATTGCTCAAGATAGCGTAGAATGCCCTCATTATAATAAGAAAAAAGTGTCCAAAATATTAGCTGCTGATGACACTGACACTTCATTGACAGCGGGTCTTGCTAGAGTTATAAATATCAAAATTGGAGCTAAAGTCATGCTCAGACGAAATATTGACGTTACTATAGGTCTTGTCAACGGTACAATAGGTACCGTTATTTCTGTTACGCGGACCATCGATACCGATGACGTTGAAATGGTCAAAATCTTGACAACGACGGGAGCACAATATGAGTTAGAACGAGTCAGTGTCAAGTTTCAAATAATGGATAAAGTATATGTTTTTCGCAAACAATTTCCTTTGTGCCTAAGCTATGGTATTACAATACATAAGAGCCAAGGATTGAGTTTAAACAATGCAGTGATCGAGGCTGGTAATTCAATATTCAGTTGCGGGCAGATTTACGTCGCACTCTCACGCGTAACTTCTCTTGATGGATTGCATTTGATAAATTATGATCCTCATTCGATTAAAGCCAATGAATCATCTGTGATAGAGTATAATCGATTGAGAAAACAGTTTCGCCCAGATCTTGCGCTACTGACAGTTTCTAAAGATCGTGGAAATAAAATTCCAGATGTTATTTGGGCAGTACCTAAGCATATTATTGATTGTCAACAGCCCCGTGATAGTAAGGCCGGAAACAACACATGGCCGGTTCATGGACTGCAAAATCCAAACGGTACGGCGGATTATGCTAACGCCATCGTGCAATGCATTTTTAATTGCCAACTTATCAGAGAAACACTTTTCGTGAATATATCTGACGATGAAGATGCATTAGTCAATCTACTACGTGCATATATTGACAGGAAGAAGGATTTAAATACACTTGACTTGATGCAACATTTGGGGGAACCGTTTATTTTTCAAAACAAGCAGCAAGATGCAGCAGAATTTTTAAAGCGCCTGTGCTCAGCGTTTGACTCAGTAGAAAAAAACGTTGAACACAAATTGATAATAAAAGTACATTGTAAAATATGCAATTATACAGCGACTGCCGCAGAGAAATCTAATAATGTTCTATTTTTGACTATACCGGCAGTAAATAAATCTCTCACTTTACAAGAGATAATTGAACATAATTTATCCCAATGGTATACTATCGAAGAGCGGTGTAGTCACTGCGGCAATACTAATATGATTATGAATTCTTCTGTATCGATGACGAAATCAATATTGATTCTGCAACTCGTTGTGATGGCTACAGATAATGAAACGTCAAAGCAGTATAGAAACAAAAATTGTAGTATTAAGGCTGTTCCTACAAGCACCATTATAATTTGCGGTAGTAAGTACAAAGTTGGAAGTACACTTTTTCATCACGGGTCAACCATAGAAGATGGTCATTATACTAGTATGCTTAGGTATGGCACATCCGGTTGGATTCTTGCCGATGATACGAAAACTGAACAAAAAAGTTGGCCCAGAAATGCGAAAGATAGTTATATATTTTTCTTGCAACAGATCAGAATGAAGTAAATTGAAAATATAAGAAATATACGCCTTAGATATATGATACACATTTATAAAATCAGAATTACAGACAGAATTATATCTGTAGATATATCGCGATGTCTCAATTAGGCAACCATAACTATGTCAAAACATGTTTAAAAAACGAACACAAGGTGGGCTGTAGGAAACTCCGCCATTGCCGGTCCCAAGCCCGGATGAGAAAGGAGGAGGGTTTTATTGCATGATATTTATGTTACGTACTATATTATTATCTCGAAACGTACTAAAGATACGAGTAGATACAAAAACAAAAAAAAAGTTTACAACAGTCTGAGACGAGATAATTTCAATTATTTTTCATTTACAGTAGTGACACTGAAGGAAACATTTAAACATCCATATTCTTCAAACTTTGCAAAAAGTAGTAAGATACCCCAAAAACACCAAAAATGGTGTACAAAAACTGGAGACAAGTACATTTGCAGTAGTTGTGTTGACAAAACACTACAACATTAAAGATAGTGCATTTAAAAAATCGTAATTAAAAAATGCACTAAAGTAAATGTTTAAAAATATATGTTCGATCTTTGCAAAAAGTTATTAAATAAATTGAAAGCTTCTTACGGTTAATGGCCAAGTACATATATATTTTGACTCACTTAGTGAAAGGTCATTTATGGGGACATAACGGTTATGAATTACAGTCTGAACATTTTATAAGTCAAATTATATTATAAAAGTAACTTGTCTGGCCGTAGAACTTACATAATAATTGATTCGACAGTCAGAAGTTTATTCAGCTAATCCACGCATTCACATTTTGATTCGTTGAATTAAATGGCCAGACACGTTACTTTTATAATATAATTTGACTTATAAAATGTTCAGACTGTAATTCATAACCGTTATGTCCCCATAAATGACCTTTCACTAAGTGAGTCAAAATATATATGTACTTGGCCATTAACCGTAAGAAGCTTTCAATTTATTTAATAACTTTTTGCAAAGATCGAACATATATTTTTAAACATTTACTTTAGTGCATTTTTTAATTACGATTTTTTAAATGCACTATCTTTAATGTTGTAGTGTTTTGTCAACACAACTACTGCAAATGTACTTGTCTCCAGTTTTTGTACACCATTTTTGGTGTTTTTGGGGTATTAAGTATGCTCCATTCGTCGCAGCTTCGATTATATCGTCGCTTATCAAAAGCCACTTCAAAATGGTTTTTTTCTTTTCGTCTTCTCGCTGAGAGCCGAATTTTTTGACGATACTCTTTATTTCTTTTGCGGTGGTTGACTTTGGTCGACCAATTGCAGTCAAGGCGCTTAGCGCTTAGGCGAATTAGCGCTTCACAATGATTTTTATATCGAAAAAGTCGCGGGAACACGTGAATCCTTTTTTTTCAATTCATACAGTGAGAGAAAGGTTTAGTAAAGTAAAATAAATTTAATTTGAATTGACTAAACCCTGAGGTCGTGGGTGGCGAAGTAAATATTTAGTTGACTCGACTAAAACGTTCCATCGGAATTCAACAAAACTTTTAATACGCCCGAGACAGTATTTAGTTGATCGATCAAAATAAATTATTAACTCCATTAAATATCACGTTATTTTTATTCTACATTTGGTTAGAATCACTCGATATGAGATTGAGTAATAAAATTCTTTAGTTAATTTAACCAATTATACTGTCGATAGGATCATATAGTAGCTTACTGCAGAAAAAGAATTCTATTAATGTAAAACTAAAAAACATTCACTTGAAGTAACGACAATTTCATCAGGGTATATTATGTTTCTTTCCTGATAAAAATTAGTTTTCTCCTGAAAGAATATTTGGTTGTCTAGACTACAAGCACGATTAAATGAACCGAACGAGCCAGCAAATTGACAAATCATCTTGTTCCATCGAACCGTCTCATAGTTGATGGAAAACCAAAATGTATTCTATGTAAACCTATCAAAGTTCAGTTTGTACAAATCACTGAAATTGTTAAAATGTGTGAATAATTGCCACAATAAAATATGTAGGAACAACATTTATTGTATCAAATCATATATATAAACTTGTTTACATAGGATACGTACTCACAATGAACAAAAAAAAATCGCAATCCGTCGAACTTAAAGAAAAAAAAAAAAATTAAACAAATTTTCGCATTTTTGCCTTTCGCATTTCGGGTTTTTTGCGTTTGTTGGGTGAAATTGACGAGCGACGACATATCCTAGAACCTTAACAGCAAAAAAATAACCAAGCAATAACATTTAAATAAACACCAGTTTTTTTTTCCCATTCGCACAAGACATCGTCCCATTCCTCTCGATACTACGAAGTCCAAGAAATTTCGCGAACACATCGCTCATGAACACACACACGTAAACACGACACGTACATTCTCACGATTTCGCGACGATTTGAGATGTTTCGCGAATTTGCTGAGAAAAACCGCGGTCTCTAAGCGAGAATATTCGACGGAAATAAAACGAGTTACAGGGTTACGGTAGAAAACAATAATGCAGATATTGTGCGTATACATACCTTGAAACCGCTCGATTAGGTTGCTGAAACCCCACTCATTGAGAATATCGTCAATTTTGCCGGCGTCCATGTCTCGCGAAATACTTCCACACACTAAATAGAAATAAAAGCGCTTACGAGCAGCTCGACTCGAAGCCCGCAGAACAACGAATGAGAATCGCCGAACGTTGTTGTTCGTGAAGGTGAGTTTTGTTGCTATTAGCCCGCGACGCGAATACAATGTTGTAGGGTGCCCCGGGATCTTTCCACATAATATGCGCGAAAAAACGCGCCTTAGCGCGCGCGAATGTATTACTTCCGTAGACAACAAGAAATTAATTCTTCGTTATCTTTTACAATCGATCGTTTACCCACATAGTAAAATTTTACTTTTATACTACTATGGGTTTTATTTTCACGGTTACTAACGGGTGCTGTGATAATTTTAAATGCGGAGCTTGAGTCAATCGAATCGTTTTACCGCCTTAATGATAGTTATTGTTCGAGTGACTAAATACGTTGTTGCCACGGTGTAACACACGATACCTTTTACTAAACCATTGAACAAAAGTCACGTTATTATTTAATCGTATTGAATAATTTATTAGTGAAAACATAAAAATATTTAGTTGAATGAATCAAATCACTTAATCCAATCGACGACATCCACTAGTCTGCCTGAGATAAGAGATATGTCAAATCAAATGTTAAAATTTCCGAACCAATCAAACATAGCGTTGAAGTAAAATTATATGCTTCCTGTAAAATGACAGTGCATGAAATTGATTTAGAAAAGAAATTGTTGGATTAAACCCATCAATGTCCATTTTAATCTAATTCTGTAATTAAGTTGAGCGCTGTATACATTCGTAACAACTGTACTCGTCTTGTCATATCAACATCCATAAAATCCGTTTAAATTTATCTCGATTGATTCAATAGAATTTTTTTTGATAAAATATTCTTAGTCAATATTATTATTCCTTTCTCTCAGTGTATGATTGTTGGGGCGCATGCGCATGTTAAACAATGATTTGGGATTTTCTTCATAGCAGTAACGCGATAGAGTCTCGGAGTCAAGTGGCAAATGTTTTTTGTTTCAGTGCAATTTAATGTAACCCAAAAAACCGTTTTTCGCGACACGAGTCACGAGACACGAGACACGAGTCACACGTTTATTCCGTATGAAAAATGTAATTGCATCAAAGCGTAGCATCCAGCCTTAGTTCCGGACACGAGGCACGAGACACGGGACACGGGATACGAGACACGCAAAAGGGGTGCGAATAGCCACAGCGTAAAATATATGTTGAACGCATGCGCGCCACACGGATTGTTTTGAAATATTTTTTTACCACATATAGCGACAGTTTGAACTTGAAGTTCGGTTTTTTACGTAAACTTTGTAGATATACCGATTCTCTTTTTTGTCTATATACCTGATTTAATTTTCAAAAAGTATTTGAGTAAAAAAAAAAAATTAAAACATTTTTCTTGCGAAAAGTAGTAAAAAAAAACGCCGCCAAATACCATGAACGTGGTTTGTTCAAAAAAATGTTTAAATAAAAAAAGCCAAGTAGGATTATTTTAAAAACTGAAGAAAAAGTATGCGTAAATTCCAGATCAAAACCTTAACGTCCCAGTGTTAGTTGTCGGAGACGGTTTGTTAGGGAATCACGGCGGCATACGCTGAATGTGCATTGATGTGAACTTGAACCTCGGTTGATCGGTTCATAATTTTGATACGTGTTCTAATTTCCGTGATAAGTTAATGAATATTTGTAAGGTAAAATATAACATTAATACATGCGGATCATTCTTTGTCACAATTGACGCATAGGTTCACTTTGTAACCTGTAATCCCCTGATTTAAAAACTGTACCAACTTAGTTATCCCTTGAGTATCGGAACCCCCTTCGTCCGAGAGTACCGTATCCACTACCTCCCGCACTCATCACCACCACTACCTTCACTTCTAATCACAAAGTACACTCCTCCACCTTCCTCTCTCTCACCTCCCAAAACCTATTGTTCGCAGACGATTCAGATTAGTGACGGTTTCTTTTTCCTTAATTCTCCTAATGAGTCGTGTATGAAAGCTAACACTGGGACGCCAAGGTTTTGAACTGGAATTTACGCATACTTTTTCTTGAGTTTTTAAAATAATCCTACTTGGCTTTTTTTATTTAAACATTTTTTTGAACAAATCACGTTCATGGTACTTAGCGGCGTTTTTTTAACTATTTTTCGTAAGAAAAATGTTTAAATTTTTTGTATCATTCTGTTTCGAAAGCTGCGTGAATTTCGATTTTTTAAACTAATCAGTATTGCATTTCTATTGTTTCAACAAATTAGAAGTAAATTTCAATTATTTAAACAAGTTAATAATGAATTAGGTTTTTTTCAACTAATCAGTAGTGAATATCTATTGTTTAAAAAAATTAGAAATGTATTTCGATTTTTTAATCAAATTAGTAGTGAATTTCCATTGTTTAAATAAGTTAGTCGTGAATTTCTATTATTTAAACTAATTGGTAGTAAATTTCAATTATTTAAACAAATTAATAATGAATTTGGTTTTTTTCAACTAATCAGTAGGGAATTTCTATTGTTTAAACAAATTAGAAATGTAATTCGAATTTGTAATAGAATTAGTAATGATTTTCCATTATTTAAACAAATTAGAAATGAATTTCGATTTTTTAATCAAATTAGTAGTGAATTTCTATTATTTAAACTAATCAGTAGGGAATTTCTATTGTTTAAACAAATCAGTAGTGAATATCTATTGTTTAAACAAATTAGTAATGAATTTTCATAGTTTAAATAAATTAGTCGTGAATTTCTATTATTTAAACTAATCAGTAAAGAATTTCTATTGTTTAAACAAATTAGTAGTGAATTTCTGAAATGAACATGTTTATACGTTCACGCTAGCGTCGTATAGCACTTTCACACATGCGTAGTGTTATACACATTTCATCAATTCGGGCGGTCACCCATCCATGTACTGAATTGTCGATTCGGGCGGTCACCCATCCATGTACTGGATTCCCAATTCGGGCGTTCCCCCATCCATGTACTGGATTGTCGATTCGAGCGGTCACCCATCCATGTACTCGATTCGCAATTCGGACGGTCACCCATCCATGTACTGGATTGTCGATTCGTTTAAATAACACACTGACATAACGCACAGGCAGCCGTGACGTCACGGTATGACGAAACAGCTGACGGTACGCACGCGTACTTGCCAGCTAGGGCGATCGACAATGAATGATTAAACGAACTTACCTAAGTGAAGTTCAATCATGATTGTATGAGCGCCTCTTCCGAATAGATCATAAGTGTAGTGTAGTACTTCTACTTTCTCCAGTGTCATCACAAAGTTTTAAAGCTGGGAAATAAAAATTTCCCTAGACCTCGGGGTCTACGCGCGCTACATACGCGCGACTACCTTTATTTTCCAAAGCATTGCCGTAACTTCAATTACGGGTATCTCCCTCGAGATAGATGGGAGGGAGGGACTGATCTATTCGGAAGAGGCGCTCATACAATCATGATTGAACTTCACTTAGGTAAGTTCGTTTAATCATTCATTGTATTTCGCGCCTCTTCCTCTAGATCATAAGTGTATTTGTGTACAGTAAGTTACGGCCCAAATATCAATGTAACACTTTTTAATATATGAAAATAGTTTACAAAACACTATAATCAACGTTTAAGTTTACTGCCTGTGGCTATTCAAGACGGCTTTTCCGAACCCAGCGGGTTCATCAACTATCTGTCGATCGTAGAACCTCGCGAAAGTTTCGGATTCTTTCGACCAACCGGCCGTCTTCCTTATCACGTCAATATTCACGCCATTCCGTTTTGCTGCGGATGTAGCTGCGTGACGCGTACTATAAGCCGAAAAGGTATCGACGTTAATACCGCTTTCCGTCATTACTGACTTGATCCATCGGCTCCGAGTCTGCGTGGATACCGCTTTATACGGTTTTTTATAAGAAATAAAGAGCTGAACGATGGACCCACGCAAATCTTTTGTTTTTTGTAAATACGACATTAACGTCGTCGTCGCACAAATGGATTTATCCTCCGTGAACACCGGCAATTTCAAAATCGGCTGCGTCTTGTTCGGCCCTGAAGTCTTAATTCTATCGGGGATTTTGATCTCTACGTAATTCTCGTTTACATGTGAGATGTTCCGAATATCTATCAAAAACAGCGTCTGCATACGATGCCCCGTAACTAAAGCCAGTAAAGTAACCAATTTTCGCGTGAGTCGTTCCAGACTAATTTCGTCATTTGGGTACCACTTCGATAAAGAATTTAATACAATTTTCGGGTCCCAAGTCGACTCGTATCTGGGCGCTGCTGGTCTCAGCCTCGCCACCCCTCTAAAAAAACGCTGAATTTTTTCATTTTTTTCTAGATCGGACCCCAAAAGCAACGATATCGCCGAACGGTAACAGTTCAATGAACTGTATGATGCTTTTTTCTCGTATTCTCTTGTAAGAAAAGCCAAAACTTCATTCGTCGACCCGGTGAATGGATCCACGTTAATGCTCTTACAAAAACTCCACCATTTTTTTTAGACCGCAGTCGTATTAACGAAGCGGTGACCGAGACAGCGATGCGACTATGATGTCCAATGATTCCACCGGAACTTTTCTCCAGAGATACGCTTGCCGGACAACTTCGCGGCAACCAGCGTAAGCCAATGCCACATTGGATGCGGTTCCCTGTCGGTAGATTGTATTAAATTATTTTTTGGACGAAAAATAATAGGTTCGGCATCGATTAAAGACGTAAATAACGGGAACCACGGCTGTGCTTCCCAAAATGGAATGATGACGACGCCACTCGCATTCTCGCTTACGATTTTTCGCAAAACCCTCAAAATAATACAAAATGGAGGAAACGCGTAAAAATACCATTCCTTCCATTCCAATGTGAATGCATCGATGGCCATAGACTCGGGGTCTCGTTGCCACGACACATATCGTTCGCATTTTGCATTTGCTCTAGATGCAAATAAATCGATTTCCGGGTAACCAAAAACGCGTGTAATCTCCCGAAAAGCTTTTTCGGATAGTTCGAATTCCGTCTCTGGCTGAAGTCTTCGTGACTCGCGATCGGCCTCGACGTTATCGCTAGAGCGAATGTACGACGCGGCAATCCAAATCTCTCTCTTCTCGCACCACTGCCAAATTTCTCTAGCGAGCGAGCTTAGGCCCTCGTATTGACTATCTCGCATTCGATTAATGTAAGCGATGGCGGTCGTATTATCTATGCGTAATAAAATACTACAGCATCGCCGGTCACTCGCGAAACATTTTAAACCAAAGAACACCGCCATTAATTCCAATAGATTAATGTGCGAGTCTAGATCGGCTGCCCTCCAATGACCATGGCTACTGCGGCCTTCGCAAAACGCCCCCCAACTTGTACGCGACGCGTCCGAAAAGATTTCGAGGTCGTAAGCCGGCTCGATTATCGGTGCGCTGGCCGAACGAATATGAGCCTTCCACCAAGCGAATTCTTCCTTGAATTTTCCCCGAAGATTCATCTTCGCATCAAAGTTATCATTATTGACTTCTAATAAACGCGTTCGTTCTTTTTCGTAGCGGCGTATGTAAATCATCCCGTATTTCAACGCTGGGCATCGCGAAACTAGCGTGCCGATAAAAGCGGCAAACTCTCTTATCGTACAACTATCGATTCTGCTAACTTTTTCTATAAGTTCCGCCGTTCGCTGCACCTTGTCTCTCGGCAGCTCAATCGTCATACTCGTTGAGTCAAAGAGAAAACCTAAAAATTTGCAACGTTGCATGGGAACCATACTACTTTTCTCCTCGTTAATAATAAAACCGAGCTCCTGAAGCAGTGCTCGCGTTTCGCATACGTTTCTCGCGCAATCCTCGCGTGATTGACCGATAAGCAATAAATCGTCTAGATAGACAACGGAGAGAAAACCTCGTTTCCTCGAATACGCCGCAACCGGTTTTAAGATTTTAGTAAAAACATATGGAGCAACGTTCAAGCCAAAAGGCAGACAAGTAAATTCGTACATTATTCCTTCAAACATGAACCGCAAATATTTTCTGTCGCTTTTTTCGATCGGTACGAGATAATACGCGTCTTTCAGATCCAGAGTGGCCATAAAATCGCGAGCTCCGATTAAACGTTTAGCAATCTTCCAGTCTTCGATTTTGAAATGTTCCGTTGTTATATACTCGTTAAGCTTCTTGAGATTAAGAATCAACCTAAAGGTTCCATCGGGTTTGGGAACTAAAAAGATACTCGATAGAAATTCGTTTTTTACCGATGAGCACTGCTCAATAGCCCCCTTTGAAAGCAACTTATCAATTTGTTTTTCGATCAACGACTTCTCCTGCTCAGACCACGCGGCTTTACCCGAAAAATAATCTTGTCCCCGTACCCACTTTCGCACGACCGGGTCATGGGTCACCTTCGACCACGCATTATCAAATAACTGCAGCCTACCGGCTGGTTTACCCACATTTAAACCTGCATCTATTTGCGCCTTTTGTAGCGCGGACCCTCCTTGCGATACGGTGGCTTCTTCGGATCCGAATGGTAGGACGAACGTCCCCGATATGCGCCCGACGTCGTCGATCGACCCCTGTACGGTGGTTGACGAGCCGGGCCTTTCCAGTTTTTTTTCTGCTGAGACGGTTTCGATGGCGGCTTAAGATCCTTTGACGTTCGCTCGAGAGTCTTAGCCGATTTGATAAGCCCTTCCAAATCTGCGCTAAACAGCCACTCGTCAACCTTCGTGTTCGACAGTGTTGTTTTCAACGACGAGTTGAGATTTGCCAAAATTAGACTCTTTCGCGCCAGAGACTCCTCTCGATGAACGGACGCGAGTAGTCTCCCACCTTCGCTTAAGTTTTCGAGTAACTCAAGTCGTTGAGTATTTAACATCTTAATCACGATCGAGAAGGCTCTTCCTACGGCCGATAGACAGGCTGCTATGCGCTCCTGTTTATCGACGATCCGCTTGTCCCTTTTAACCGCAGTCTCCTGTACGGCTGCGATTATCTCCGCGTTTAATTTTGGTACGGAAATAAAACTGCAATTCTCCGGAGGTGGATGCTTCTCGAGAAGTTTCTTAACCTCCTCAGCTGGGAGCCCGTTCCTTAAAATTTCCACCCATCGAAGGGGTATATCCTTGTGGACCGCCACTGAAAATTTTTTGTCCGATTCGAGCCGGGCGCCGATGACTTCTAGGACATCTGGCAGAAGCTCGACCTCGTGTTCCGGTATCGTCGTGGGTGCGCCGCCGATCTGCGATTTTTCAGCCGTAGCCGAGGCTTGTGCCATAACGCCAACCTCTCCGTCCCCTCCAATGGGAATCGCAGCGTCTTTTTCATTATTAAATGGCAACGCAACGTCTCGATCAATCTCGCCAACTCGATCTTCCGCCTCCCCACGAGCTGACGGACGTCTCGTCGACTCATGGTTGGACACCGATCGTCTCGCCGAATTTTCTCGCGAACCCTGCGATGATTTACTCGACGACCGACGCCTCGCTGAAGCTTTCGGCAAGCGATGTGTCGAGTAGCTAGATCGCGACCCAGACGACGAATGACGTCTCGAATATCTCGAACGTGAACGCGTGGATGAACGACGTCTCGAATATCGCGATTGAGAACGCGTCGGTGAACGATGTCTGTCGTAATATCGTTTCGGCGTGGACGGCGCTGAGTGTTGCGAGCGATTCGTTGAACGATTCGACGAAACTCGTCTGCGCGAGGATCGGTACGGCGAAGCATGATCTGGAAACCAACGGTACGAGTGTCAAAACTCGAGCTCATATTTTTTCGACCCACCATCCAAATGGTTTGTCTGTCCGGTATCCATATCCGGTGAATATAAACGAGCTACGAGGGTCAAACCCAAACTCGACATAATCAGCGTACGTTTAACCTCTGTCAAACAAAGGTGTGCAATTCGGTAAGAGCCGAAAGCACCGTGCGGAACGATAAAATCGTAAGCACTCGAAATAGTTCGGTACGCGATCATGAGCTTTTTCTTTTAGATCTCAGACACGAGAGCGTCGTTTTGTTGGCCGCCCCGAAAAGTGAGGTTAAATAACCTCTACTTACGACGCCTTCTCTTCTCTCGTTCTAATTTCTTTTCCAAACGACGAATTCTACGTTGCCTTCTACTCTCCTCATCCCCTTCTGACGATGAATATTCATTCCTCTTCTTCATACTGAATTATAAAATATATTTTAAAATGATTATTTCAATTCTGCATGTGACGACACTGCACAAAGCAAAAGAATGAAGGTAGTCGCGCGTACGTAGCGCGCGTAGACCCCGAGGTCTAGGGAAATTTTTATTTCCCAGCTTTAAAACTTTGTGATGACACTGGAGAAAGTAGAGGTACTACACTACACTTATGATCTAGAGGAAGAGGCGCGAAATACAATTTCGCACATGTGCGGTATCCCAGCCGCAGCTCGCTGTGTGTGGCCGCTCACTCACGAGCACACCGACACAACGCAGGCGTAGCGTGACGTCATAGGACATCGGACATCTTGAACCTGAAAACGTAGTGAAAGTGGTAGTTTTTTGGGGCGACATTATCATATCACGGGAACGCATAAACGAATAGGCGTCCTGAAAAGCTCGTTGGAAAGCTGTAACTCGATTCATATGATGAAACATCCACTGTTTTTTCTATTTATTTGATAATTCACGAAAACAAAACGTTGGAACATGAGGGTACCCAATATTGGCGTATAACTACTTGGTAGCGCTCGACCGGTATACGTTGGCGGCGGGGACTTATAACTTTTTATTGGTACTTGGCGTCGAGACGCTGCCGCGTCTCTTGATGCCGTGTCTACATGCAGTAACGCCAACGTTACTATTGTGTGAAAATTAAAGTAACGCAAAGCTCACTTGACTCTTGTACAACTCCTACTGGCACGTATACTTTATATGTTACTTCATGATTTTTATAAAAGTAACGATGATTTAGGATAGATCACATACATTTTTTTTTTAAATATAAATATTTGCGTTACTCTTGAGTTCGTACTAGTCACGCAAAACTCACGGCACCTTTGGTGTTTCGTTTATCGTCCCGCAAATTTTGCGTCACTTTAAATTTTTTTCGAAAAGTCACGCTAATTTCATAGATTGATAGATAGATAGATAGATTAGATTGATTCTTTATTCAATACTTATACATAAAAAATACATCACAGGATTGTTCTGTCCACAGAAGCCAGTGGACAGTCTGGCTCGTTCGTGGATATCTTAATTTGTTCATAACAATTCCAATGTACATGATTTGAGCGACCGTAAAGATTATCAATTTGTTTCAATATTTCTTTTGTTTTCTCCAAACTAAGTAACTTAAAATATAACTTTCTTACAACTGAATATGAATTCAATTCCTCAGCTATTTACATTATGCGATTATGCGAAACAAAACAGAATAACCTCTGTGGGAGGATTCGATAGATCGTTCAAAGAGAGTATACGTGCTCACACTAAAGCGATTGCATTTATCGGGTTTTATAGCCTCTGTAAGAGGGGTTGCGGTAGAGGGATAGAGGAGAGGACGGAATATTATTTAAGATAATAAAAAATAGTAGGGGAGGAGAGAGAGAAAGAGGAGTGGGTTAGCACGGGCGACAGGTTATTATAACCTCAATTGCCGGGTGGGCAATACGGAGAAGCCGGGAGACAAGGAGGCCCACCCTCCTGTAAGGGGGGTGGGCGTGATAAGAGCAAAGGGTCGCGAACGAAGGGTGAACGACACAGGCAGGGGAGGCCTGGACGAGAGCGTGATGTCGCAGATAGAAGAAAGCCTCATCGCAGAAATGAATACGTGGCAGGAAATACGCAGCGACGTAAACAGCGAACACGAAGGAGCTGCAAGGATGGAGGTAGGAGAAAAAAACAAGAGAAAAAGAGATTTAGAGGAAAGCACAGAGCAGGTACAAAGTACACAATCGATGAACACAGGTGACGACAAACAACAGCGCCAAGGTGAGAGAACGAGAACAATAAATACCTACGGTAGATTTAACAGCGGACCATATATTATTATAGCGAAAAAGCAGAAGGCTTCGCAGAGCGACAGGGTATCGCTAAACAGATTCCTGGTGGCGAGAACACTGGGGAAAAACGGAATTGCGTATGTAAGAGTGGAGAACACCTCGGCGTGGTAAATTGAGATCGAACGCAGCGACAGCGAATAAAGTCGTCGAATGCGAGGAGTGGAAAGGAATGATGATATTGACACTTTCATACCCTGTTCAAGAACGTCGAGGAATGGAGTAATCATGGGTATTCCGCAGGATATTAGTGAAGAGGAATTAAAAGAGAATCTACAATCAGACATTCCGATTACGAACATATGGAGGATGACGAAAACGATAACGATTAACGGCAAGCGAGAGAGAGTACCGTCAGAAAATATAAAAATCGAATTTAGAGATCAGATAGTCCCGGACAAGGTATCCTTATACGGGTTGGGATGCAGAGTAAAAATATGGGTGCCGCCGAACATGCAATGCTACAGATGTTATGGATTCAGACACGTGAGCTCGAAATGCCCGAACGGTGAAATATGCAGGGAATGCGGTGGAGCAAGACACTCGGAAGGAGGAAAATGTAGAATAAACAGACTAAGATGTGTAAACTGCGAGGGAGAGCACGCAGCAACGGACAGGAGGTGCAGTGTATGGCAAGAACAAGAGAAAATCACGAGGATAATGGCTACCGAAAATATACCATTTAAACAGGCGAGAAGGAAGTTCGAGGGTTTCTCGAGACTACGAGATATGGTCGACGTAGACGATGCACGAGAATTCCCGCGATGGGAGAGTAATGAGCGAATGGCGACGAGAACAAGAGAGAACAGAGTAGATCGGAATAATAATGAAGAAAGAGGAGTAAAAGAAAAAAATCAGAGGGGGAGGGCGGCAGAGAAAGCTCGACAGACGAGGGTAGCGGACAGCTACAGCGAACGGACGAGGGCGCGCGGGCGCGTAAACGTAGAGGAGGGGAAAAAAGACGTGAGCGGACAAGGACTGGTTGCGAGAGCGGGAGGTAATAGCGAAGGACCGGGGATGAGAGGAAGGTCGAGAAGCGAAAACAGAGAAGCGCTGGCCGAGAAAAGAAACGAAGCGAGATTCTCGCAAAGGATGGAGAACCGGAGAAAAGAAGAAGATGAAGAAATAGGAAGGGAGCAGATAGGAAGAACACTTGAGGAGTGGAAGGCCATGGGAATCTTGGATTTGCTGAAGGACAAGGGAATAGAGTACTTCTTGAAGGAGTACAGTAGAAAGGAATACGAAACGGAATAATACGATAGTAACAATGGCGGTACAGAACGAGGATGAGCAACTGAGAATCATCTTTTGGAACAGCAGAAGCATACGGGCGAGATCGGCGGAGCTGGAAAAAAACAGCGAGGAATACGATATCATGGTGACATCAGAAACATGGCTGAAATCCGAGTGGAATTTTCAGTTGAGGAACTTTAAGGTGATAAGAAACGATCGAATAAATGAAAACGGAGGAGGGGTAGCGATATTAATTCGTAAAGGAATTAAGTATAAAATTGTAGGGGAGTTTAATGAAATAGAAATAGCACTGGAAGTGCTGGCGATAGAAGTAGAGGTCGATAAAAAAGAGATATTCATTTTAGGAATGTGCAAAGCGCCGAATAGAAGACTAGAAGAAGAGGAGTGGGAGAGTATGCTAGACGGAATCGACAATTGGGATGAGTATGTATTTGGCGGGGATTTGAATGCGAGGAACCCCCGGTGGGGAGGGTGCAACAGCTGCCGGACGGGCAGAATAATCGAGAAATACATAAACTTCGCTAAATTCCATGTGATGAACGACGGCACGAGTACGTTTACGAGCGGACCGAACGGAGGCAACGCAGCATTGGACGTGACATGGTGTTCACCGGGAATCATACAAAGGAGCACGTGGGAGGTGGCGAACGATACGTGGGGGGTGACCGCTATCCAATAATAGTCACAATAGACGCGACGGAGCCGTTGGGAGCGGAGCAGGAGTACCTAGAGAAACGTCAGGAAAATAAACTACAAACGATTGAGAGAGAAAATGAGCGAGAATAAAGCATATTTCGAGACAGAAGAATTCCGGAACGCGGATGTACGTACAAAGTACAAAAGATGGCAGGAGAGAATGGAGAGCGCGATCGATACAACGATCGGGAAGAAGATCGGGGAAGCGCAAACGAGGCGTGGGAAAGACCAGAAGGCGCGTGCACCATGTATATGGTGGGATGACGAATGCAAAGAGCAAGTTGAGAAAAGGAAAAGGGCAAGAGGCCTATACTTGCAAGACGGCTCGACGGAGAATTGGAACAGACTGAAAAGAGCGGAAGCGGAGACGACACGTCTCCTAAAGCGGAAGAAACGGGAGGCATTCAGGGCCTTTTGCGAGACACTACACAGAGATGCGAATGATGCATACATATGGAGGAAAATAAGGTGCTTCAAAAACAAGTCCAATCGGGGTAATAGAGACGAAATAGTGAAAGAAAGGGAGGAGGAAGCGCGAAAAACCGCGGCGGCTCTGAGCCCCCCGTGGGTCAAGGAAGAGAGAAGGCGGATATAAGCGAACGCAGATGAGGTGGAACATTTCCTGGACACTCGATTCAAGTTGGTGGAGATGCAAAACGCGATAGGAAAAACAAAGAAGTCAGCGCCCGGTATAGACGGAATTGGGTATACGATCTACGAAAGCCTTAACGATGAGCAGCTAGAGGTGTTATTAGAAGTATATAACAGTTTGTACGAGGAAGAAGTGTTACCGGAAAAATGGAAAAACATCTTAGTGATGTTCTTACCGAAAGGGGAATACAAGTTAAGGCCTATATCAATGGCGGCATGTGGGAGCAAAATCCTCGAGCGCATGGTGAATGAAAGATTGGTGTGGTGGTTGGAACACAACAACATGCTGGCGCCGTCGCAGCACGGATTTCGGAAGGGAAAATCATGTATTGATAATCTGAGTATATTGTGTACAGATATACATGAGTCATTTGCGAAAGGCAAGCAAACGGTTGCTGCATTCTTAGACGTGCAAGGGGCATACGATAATGTGATTGTAAACATACTGATTAAAGAGCTAGTCGAGTTGGGGCTACCAAAGAAAATAATTAGCTATATTTATAACTGCATCGAAGAAAGGCACCTAAAATTCGCAGGGATGCCGGAAGGCGCAGCAAGATACACCTTTAAAGGGCTCCCGCAGGGCAGCGTCCTCAGCCCGACACTGTATAACGTCTACACGAGAGGGATGGAAAAAGGTCTGCCAAAGGGGATACAGATTCTGCAATACGCTGATGATATTGTCGTGTACTGTAAGGAGAATAATATGCACAAAAGCCTGAAGCTAGTGGAAGAGGGAGTCAAAATGGTGCGAATATTCCTAAGAGAGCGAGGATTACAAGTAGCGCCGGAAAAATGTAAACTGGTAGTTTTCAAGAGGGGGAAGGCGCTGAGCGAAAATATTAGCATCAGGATCGGAGAGCAAGAGGTACGGATGGTGGGAAATGCACGCTTTCTGGGGATGATTATGGACAATAAGCTGACGTGGAAAAAGCATATCGACGAAGTAACCGGAAAGTGCAGACAGGCCGGCAAAATGCTGAAATGTATAAGGGCGACATGGTGGGGATCCGACCCACTTACGATGTTACGGTTATATAAGTCGGTGGTACGCGCGAGGCTGGACTATGGATATGCTTTTTGTTGTATCCGAATAGCGGAAAGGAATGCTGGGAGCTCGAGAAAGCACAGATGGAGAGCGTTAGATGTGCCTTAGGGTGCAGGAAAAGCACGCCGACAAACGTGATCGTAGCGGAAGCAACAGTGACGCACGTGAAGGTGAGAGCGAGATACTTATGCGATAGGTATATCTTGAGAGCAATAAGACTGAAAAACAATGCTGTGATAGAGAGACTAAAAAGACTGAATATAGCGATAAGTAGGGGTAAAAGGAAAAATGTAAGACAAAAGACAATGCTCGTCGAAAGTTATCGCGAGATCGAAGAAATAAAAGAAGAAATAATTATAGAAGAGAAGGAGTGGGTATTTGAATGCGAATATGAACAGAGATTTGAGTCGATTCGTACGGATACAGAAAAGGGCGCGATAATCGGAACGACAGCGGAGCCGGATAAAAAATTCAACGAGCTATTTCCACAGGCAGGGATGCAAACTGATTATATATTTACGGATGGGTCAAAAGACGAAGATCGGGGGACAGGATACGCTATGTGGCACCAAAACGAAGAGGTGGCAGTGAAAGAGAAAATACATGATCAGACGACGGTATTTACGGCGGAGTGTATGGCGATATACGAGGCGCTGGCATACATTAAAGAAAGAGAGCTGACAAAAAGTGTGATATTCACGGACTCGTTAAGCGTGGTAGCGGCGATAAAAAACTATAATGCAATGGTACAGGATAACTACTACGTGCACCAGATAATAGAAATACACGCGCAAGAGCTTAAAGAATTTGAAGTGGAAATAATCTGGATCCCGGCACATAGGGGCATAAGGGGCAATGAAATTGCGGATGGGTTGGCGAAAGCAGCGGTGCAAGGAAGACGGAGTGTAACGAAGAAAATACCGGCGATGGACTTCAAAAGAGCGACGAAACAAAAAATGTGGAAAAGGCACTTCGAGAGAGTCAAAGAGGAAGGCAAAAAGAAGGGAGTTGAATACTTTACGCGCATATTCGAAGAGAAAAAATATCCGTGGTTTCAAGAAACCCATCTGGGGAGAAGAGAGACGGTGATGATTAACAGGATTAGATGCGGGCATAACTCAACGAAAAAGAGCCTATTAAAAATAAAAGTGGTGGATGACGCGATGTGCGCATGCGGAGAAGCAGAAGAGGACGTGGAGCATATTTTCTGGCAATGTAGGAGATTCGAGCGAGAGAGAGAGGAGTTAGTAGACAGCCTAAGAAAGAACGGGACGCAACCGCCATATAACGTGCTAACCCTGCTAGGGAAAGGGAATCAAAAGTTGATAAAAATAATCGTACAGTTTTTAAAGAGACTGAACATAAATATATAACAAGAGGATAGGGAAAATAAGAATAGGAGAAAGCTATGTAACGGTATGATGGTCAAAAGACCGCCACGTAAAAAAAAAAAAAATCACCTCTGTGGAAACTTTTTCTTCTTCTTCTTCCGTTGTAGTAGTAGTAGTAGTAGTAGTAGTTTTGATTGGGGCTGGCTCTGGATGCCACTAGGGGGCACACCATACGGCCACGTGAAACCAGGGGAAATGAGTGTCGCGGACGGCGCGCGAATATGACGATGATGGAGAACTGATTTTACGTAAGATTTAGCGGAAGGAAATTTAAAAGGATAACTTACAGGCATCAAGAAAGGACATAAAGGAAGATACAATACAGGATGTAGGTTTGGCTAAAAAGGATTCTATATTGTAGGGAGGATAAATTTTCTGTTGTATAAGAGAACGAATGAGGCGTGGACGATGAAGTTCGAACCGGGGGCAAGCCCAGAACACATGATTCAAGTCGTCGAGTTCGTAGCCGCACGCAGAGCAGACCGACGATCCGATGATGTTTTTTCTTTGGAGACTAGCTGCTAGGTTATAGTGATTGGACCGCATACGGCAGAATATGACTATATCTTTCCTGTTCAAACGTTTTAAATTAAAGAACCAGGGTTTGGACTCTGATGAAAAAAATTGTTCGAAATAAATTGTTCTTTTAGATTTACCGATACGTACTAAAGTACGGTTAGACGGCACGAGATATTTTTTACGAAGTAAAGGAGTAAACTCCGAGGGAGGGAAAGTGGGTGTAAAACGGTCTCCAGATCTAAGGTGGGGCAATAAATGGCAAAGCCGACATAATTGTAATCTTCCATTTTTGAACCGTCTGTGTAAAAAAACCGCTGAGGTTTCGAGTTCGGGTTCGGGTTCGGGTTTTCTCTAAACATAGAAAGAAATGCCGCGTTAGGGTTTAAAGAGAATTGAATCGATGAACCGGAATCGACATCGATTATCGACGAGGGATATGATCGTACTAAGGGTACAATGAGGTAGTGAGCAGGGAAAGGAAGCGGATGAATAAAGCGTTTGAGCGTATCCAGTTTTCTATAGGCTTTAACGAGAGGAAGTTTGTACAAAGAGGAATATGTTTCCTTTGACTCAAGGGACACTATTAGTGTCAGTATAGCGTTAAGAAGAGGATGCCAAGAAGTAGAAAAGATTTTTAACAAAAATTTATCGGCCAGAAACTGAAGGCGGTAATGTAGTAGCGGTTCTTTAGATTCTGCCACAACCAAATTGTTTGGTTTGGAATTACGTAAACCGAGAGCTAGTCTCAAGGCTCTGCGTTGTATTATTTCAATTTTTCCCAGAAGAGAGTGATTTTTTAGAGGGATAGCTGGAGATCCATATTCTATTAGACTACGGATGAGAGCTCTGTAGACTATAATTAATGAAGAAGGGCCTGCGCCCCACCAAGTGGAGCGAAGGCATTTGATAACATTAACAGTTTTCTTGCATTTGGAAATAAAATATCGGAGATGGGGTGTCCATGTAAGCTAAAAGTCGAGAGTAAGTCCTAGGAAGCGGGCGTTAAGGCTGCCGGAAACTCGAGTGGAATCGATGGTGACATATGGCGCAAGAGGGTCGAAACTTTTACGCGAAAATACAACTAGCTTTGATTTCGCGGGTTCAACAGAGAGGCCTAGCGCGAACAGGTAATCGGAAACATTATCTAAACTACTTTGAACAGAGGAGATGCAATCTACTAGACTATCGGCAGAGGAGTAAATCACTACGTCATCTGCAAATTGAAGACAAGAACTACGGGGTGAAGTTTTGTTTCCAATTGATTTGTATAAAGAATATAGAGAATCGGACTGAGAATACAACCCTGTGGGCCACCTTTGAACGAATAAAACGGGCCTTGAATTTGACGAGCTATTTTAAAGAAGATAGAACGGGAAGAGGTGAGATTATAAATGAATTTACAGAAGGACCATGGAAGTCCGATATCTCTGAGGTAATGAACTAGAATATTAGGATTAACGTTGTCGAAAGCTCTGGAGATATCGAGGAAGATTGACGCGGTATATTGTTTCTTTGTAAAGCCTGTGTTGGGAAAAGGTTATTCTGATTAAGATTCCAGTTGGGACGTGTAGTAGCGAGTAGATTTATTGTATAGAAAAAGATATCGTGGTTTTTACAGCTTAGAGAAAACGGATGGAGAAAGAATATATATATAACGGGAGGAGAACGAAAAGGCGCTTCGATACGCGCAAGAGGGGCGCTAGTGTGCAGCGTGGTAAAGACAAAAAGACTCTAACACTTCCGCTTTGGCTTTATCGCAGTTGCATACAAAAACTTCGCTTTTCTCAGTTTTCTTGTTTGGGATGTTTCCCTTTCTCGAATACCCCGAGCGCCTCTCGATGGTATGTATGTAGCTATCTTGGCAGCGCTTTAGTGAATATGTCGCTGTGTTGCTCCTTCGATGGAGTGTATTCCAGTTCGAAGGCTTTCTCGTCGTACCTCTCTCGAACGTAATGATATCTCACATCGATGTGTTTAACACGTTTGTGAAAAACCGGGTTTTTGATAAGACATACTGCGCTCTGATTATCCATCAGAAGAGCTGTCTTGACGGTCGCAATACCCAGAAGTTCCTTGAGAAGACGCTGCACCCAGACGATTTGCTTTGCTGTTTGACATGCCGCCAAATATTCTGCGTCTGTCGTTGAGAGTGCGACCGACTGTTGACGCTGCGAATTCCAGGAAATGGTACCGGATGCAAACCTCAGGGCATATCCAGTCGTCGATCGTCGGATTTGTATGTCTCCTGCGTAGTCCGCGTCGCTGTACGCGAGCAGTGTTTTCTCTCGATCGCATTCGTATCGTAGACCGTAGTTCGTTGTTCCTCTTAGATATTTCAGGATCCTCTTGACGCTTTTCCAGTGGGCAGTTGTCGGCTTCTCAAGGTGTCTGCTCGCCTGGTTCATGGCGAACGTAATGTCCGGCTTCGTGGCGACCGATAGGTACATAAGGCTTCCCACAGCCTCCTGATACGGTGCCGTAGTCGGCTCGTCTTGAGCTTCCGCTTGCGCGAGTGCGTTCGGCCCATGATTCGGATCCGCCGGAATTGAAATCGGGTTCGCGTCTTCCAGCCTGTACCGCTGGAGAACTCTTCTCGCGTACGCTTCCTGATCGAGGAAAATTGAGCCATCGGGCTCCCGCTGAATGTGTATTCCCAGGAATAGGTTTACGTCGTTGTGCTTTATTTCGAATTCCGTTTCGAGCGCGTTGAGAAGTTTGTCGATTAATTCTTGATCCTGAGCCGCGATCAATCCATCGTCGATGTAGATCGCCAGTATCGTACTCCTGTGTTCGTTGGCTCTCGTGAAGACGCAGGGATCTGCGTCGGTCGCCTTCAGGTCAAATTTCTTGAGGAATTTTATGAACCTACGGTCCCAGCATCTGGACGATTGCTTTGAGCCGTAGAGACTGCGTTTCAGCCTACACAGTTTTCCGGTTCCGTCATCGAAACCTTCCGGCTGTTGCATATAGATCTCTTCGTCGATCTCGCCATACAAAAAGGCGGTCTTAACATCAAATTGTTTCAGTTTCATTCGCTCGCATGCGGCGACAGCGAGGATTGCTCGGATTGAGTCAAAACGGACGACAGGACTATGAGTTTCTTGATAATCGATGCCTTCCCTTTGTCTGAAACCACGAGCGACGAGTCTCGCTTTGTGGCGTTGTACGTTGCCGTTTTCGTCTCGCTTGTGTTTAAACGTCCATTTGCAATCGATCATACTTGCGCTCGCCGGTTTCTTCACGAGTTCCCAGACGTTGTTTTTCGCGAGCGATTCGAGCTCCTCGTCCATTGCCTTCCTCCACTTCTCCGTTTTGGCGCTCTGCATCGCTTCCTTGTAGGAGAGCGGTTCCGCTGCCTCGGTGAGAAAGATGTTGTACAGAAAGTCGCGGTATCTCTCAGGGAGCCTCAATGCTCCTCGATTTCGGAGCAGATATCTCTCGTTTTGTGGCGGATCGTCGCGATCGTTTGCTTCGGCATCTCGCGCGGGTTCTTCGGGCACATCGGCTGCCTCGGGCTCATCTTGTTGAGGCACTTCGTTGTCCGCTAGCTGTCGAACTTCCGGTTCCTCGATATTTTCGATTTGCTCGTCGTCGCTATCCGAGTCTTCCTGCTCGTTCGCGACGCATTCTTCGCCCAGCCATACTTCGTCGTCGTCGCGCTCGCTCGGCGCAGTCGTATCGCCGAATCTTCCCGTGAAAACGACGTCTCTCGCTGTGTCGATTTTGTTATTGTCGGGAAACCAGACGCGGTAACCCTTCGTTTCATTCCCGTAACCGATGAAGAATCCTTTTCTTGCTTTCGCGTCCAAGGCACGACGCTTCTCTTTCGGTACGTGAACGAAAACTTCTTCTCCGAACGCGTGCAGCTGCTTGAGATTCGGTTTCTGTTGGAACCACAATTCCCACGGGGTCACGCCCTTGACGCCACTTGTTCCGGTGCGATTTAGCGTTTCGACGGCCGTATTCACGGCTTCAGCCCAAAATTCTGCGCGAAGTCCCCCGGCGAGGAGCAATGTACGTGCTGCTTCTTTCAGTGTGCGATTATCTCGCTCTGCGGACCCGTTCTGCTCTGGCGTGTATGCCACCGTTCTCTGGTGTCTGATTCCGAGAGTATTCGTCAGCTTTTCCATCTCGCAATTGACGAACTCTAATCCGTTGTCGGTCCTGAAAATTTTAACTCCGAACGGGCACTGTTTCTCGGTTTTTCTCAAAAAAACCTCGACGCAGCCGGTTGTCTCCGCCTTGCTGGCGATGAAGTTCACCACACGATAGTGTGAGTAGTCGTCTTTCAGCAGTAGATAATATTTTGCGCCGCCGAGCGACTGAGTTGGCATCGGGCCGCAGAGATCGGCATGGATTATTTCGCCGATATTCTTCGTTTTCGATTTGCTCTCCGGGAACCTAAGTCTGTGCATTTTCCCGAAGGTACATGCCTCGCAGAAAGGATTTTTCTCACCTTCCGTCGATATTTGGAATCTGTCGAGAACCTGCCTTACGTGCTGATAATTTTGGTGAGCGAGTTTCTCATGCCGTTCTTTCAGCGTGATGGATGATGCTGCGTACGCCTCCGGTGGATCCTTATTTCGCGCTGACCATCTTGGTTCCAGCTTTGCTGCAACATGTGGACACTTGCCTCGGATTTCTGCTCGTAGATCGTCGTCAATTTCGTCCACATGTCCGCTGCCGACGTGCAGTTGATTATGTGCAGTATCGGTTGGTCCCCGATTGTCGTCACGATCAATTTTTGTGCGATCGCGTCCGCTTCGAGCCACGTGTCCATCGCCCTTGCGTGCGCGACGCGTGCCGCTTCGTTTGCGTTTTGTGCAAGAGGTTCGGGTTTTACGTCGATTCCCTGCACGACGGGAAATGCTCCGTGTGCATTAAGGAGAACACGTATCTGAAATTTCCAGATGCTCCATGTATCGCTGTTTTTCAATTTTGTCACTCTCGGCAATTCGCCGTCCATTGTTCGTCGTTATACTTTCCACTTCGCGCGACGGCTGGGATATAACCTATAATGTTCGGCCTCACGAAATCGTCTTTTATCTCAGTTAAAAAAACTCTTCACCACAAAAATCTATCGCGCGCGACACGCGAAAGTCCTGATTTTAAAAGATTGGTAAAGGTGTCAAGAATAAGATGCCGGAGAGAGTCAGGAGTTTTTGAAATGATAGTACAGTCGATTTTATCGATTCCTCGGGCTGAATTGAGTTTACTGATGTTAATCGCAGCTTGAAGCTCGTTAAAAGAGTAAGGAGTGTCGAGTTGGGTGTTGGAGAAAAAGAAGGACGGACAGTTAGGGAAGAAACACGAAGGAGGGCAGATAGACGGCATAAGATTAGTTATTTTTTCAATTGAATCGGCATTGTTTGAAAGCGCGGATGGATTGGGAAGGATTCTGTTACGAAATCGTTTTGTTTTTGCCCATACAAGTTTAGAAGAAGAACGGAAGTTTATAGATTCGGTAAACTGAACCCAAGACTCTTTTTTTGCTTTTTTAAAAGTTTTCTTTCCAAGTGCGTCTAATCTTTTGGCTTCTATAAGGTTTTCGATGTTGGACATACGTGCGGAAACTTGCCCAACCTCGCTTACGGGCGATGTTAGCCTTGTCGCAATCTTTGTTCCACCAGACGGCGGGATTTGATTTAAATTTAGAGCGTTGACAAGTCTTGGAGAAATTGGGAACTGAGACCGAGATTGCATTGTGAATAGCGGAATGGGAAAATGGTCGCTAAGAAGAGAGTCGGGGAGCACTTTCCAAGTGCATAGCGGGGCAAGTTGCGGAGAGATTAGTATGAGGTCTATTGCTGAGTTATTATTGTTATCTGGATTGTTGGAGATATGAGTGGCGGAACCGTCGTTAAGGCATACAAGATCATAATCTACAAGGGTATCGGATAAGTGTAGACCTGAAGGACTATCGACTGAACACCCTTACGAGGAGTGGTGACTATTAAAGTCGCCTGCTATGAAAACATTATCAGTAAAGCGGAGAGAATTGAAAAACCGCTGCCACTCTGTGGTGCGGATGAACGCGGATGGAGGTTTGTACAATGCAACGACAGATAGTGAACCAAAGGACGTTGGTATAGAAATACCGAGGGTCTCGAGAACATTCGGACGATGATAAATAGTTTTAATTTCAGTAAATGGTATATCTTTTCTCAGACAAATGGCCAAGCCACCTCCTCGCGAATTTACTCTATTCTTTACGATAAAAACAAAACCGTCCAATTTGGGAATGGATGAAGCGGTGAACCAAGTTTCACATAAAATAATAATGTCGTAGTCGCAAGCAATATTAGTTAATAAACCCTGTTTGTTGTTAAAACTACGGCAATTCCATTGCAAAATTTTTAGCTGTTTATGAGTGGTCATATTGAGGCTGGGATGTGATGGAAGCCAGAAGAGAGTTTAGAGAGTCAATGACGGGAGAGAGTTTGTCGGACAAACCTGAGGGGGTATGTGCGGGGATAAGTTGTTGAATTATAAGTTGCAGAAGCGTCGGAGTGATTCTAAATAAGATCTCAGAGGAGTTAGAAGCAGAGTTGGGATTAGGGTGCGGGTCTGAATAATGGGCAATGGAGGAGGGGGGAGTGGAGAGTGTGCGTGATTGAAGGACCTGAGAGGCGTAGCTATAGGAGGAAGATGAAGAGTCTGTAGCTGGATAGTGACCGTAGGGGGCCAGAAGGGCGTTAGAATGAGCTGCGCGGGTGGCCTGAATCGAGTTTGAGGTGACGAACGTCTTTTGCGGAGTACGACGAGGCGTGCGTTGGGAGGCAGTGACCGGCGCGGAGGATGAGGCCAGATGATGAGCGAGGATATGAGCAAGCGTCATTGCTGGGCGCATGCAGGCAACTTGACTGTATTGAAGGATCGGGACCGGGGGTTGTGGCGATCCAACCAAAAAGTCGGCGACGTTAACGTGAGGAAGCGAGGGGAAATAATTCTCGGAAGGGGTGATAGTAGCGCGAGAAGGGTTTGGAGACACGTTCGTTAACAGAAATCTGGCTTCGAGGGGGGAGATGTTTTTCTCTGCCGCGGTGGCTCTAATTGTTTTTTCATGCAAGAAAGCTGGACAAGATCTGTCGGTGGGTTGGTGGGGACCATCACAGTTCGCGCAAACCGGGGGTAAGTTCAGACGAGGACAGACCTCGTTGTCTGCGTGTTTTTTTTTGCCACAGCGGATGCACTTCGGATGACTTTTGCATTGCGAAGCGACATGATTAAACATGAAACACTCGAAACAGATTTTTACAGGAGCGTACCACGGTTCGACAGGATAGCGGACTTGATAGAGTGAAATAAAATCTGGGCGGTGGCGGCCTTCAAATTTGAGGTACACGGTTTCAGTGGAAACTAATTGGGATTCTGTCCCGACTGTAACTTTACGGTTCTGACGTCGAGCATCCAAGACTGGGGCATGCGGAGAATCTATCTGTTCGATAAGTTCCTCCATCGTGATGTCCTTCGGAACACCTCTAATAGAGCCTTCGCTGCAGAGAAAGCGATTGGGGATATAGCCTACCAGACCCTTATCGCGAAGAAGCGAGATGGCGACAATCTCGTTTGCCGTCCTAATGTCGGAAAGAATGGCTGTTGTTTGGCATTTTCCCGAATCGAATACGCGCACAACCTGCGATTTGTCGTGGTGACTGAGAAGGATTCTGCCGATACTTGTTGCGTTGCTTCTAGGAGTGGCTCGGGTGATTATAGCTAGACGGATAAGGACAATAAAAGGTCCGACGCTGTGGTCGGGATAACGATTCTTCAAAAGCTCTTCCGGAATAATATCTTGCACTTCAGTGTTCGGTGTGACACTCGACAGCGATGAATGTTTAATTTTATTTTTGGATGGCGGCATTTCGGTCTGCTCGAGCGGACGTTTCTTCGATTCCGGAAAGGATTCCCTCCTAAGATCATCGACTTGCGACAAGATGTTGTCATAATCCATGTCGTCTTGTACGTTGCCAGAATCTGTATTATTCGGAGGCAAGCCCCCGTGATCGGAACCAGTGGGCAAAGTCATGGTTCGTTACGAACCAAAACGACGCTTTAGGTTAGGACAGAAAACACAGAAAAAAAGATGGATAGTAACAAAAATTGGGCCAAAAAAAGGATATAAGGGCTCTTGAAGGACCGTGCAAGCACTGAAAAACAAAGGAAACTCCGCAGTAAACAGTTATGTACGAAATAGCGAGATGTGAAACTTCAAGATGACACACGTCTGTACTCGTACACGTCCAGAACGGAATTCCTCTTCTTCCGTTGTGGTTTTATGCCGCTAGGCCAAGTACCAGTTCCTTTTTTGTGAGAGCTTGTTTTTTCCTGATTGGTTCGCTTCCTTCCCGCATTAGCGAACGACGGCTGGCGATATCGAGCGCTGCCGTGATTCTAGCTCGGCCGATGCGGCTCCCGGGTTCGGAGTTTGTAGTTACGGCCGGCGGAAAAGGGTTAAAGGTGGGATGAGAAAATTTCTCCTTAGGGTTTACTAAATGTTTTTTTTTTTTGAGATCGCGTGGCAGCGCGGGGGCATATAGAGATATGCTGTGCCTGCCTCGTCTCCTGAGTCCGAGTACCATATTCCACCTTGCTAGCCTTTCATCTAGCAGGGATAGGTCCTAATTTTAATATTGTTACTAAATATATATGTATATATATTTTTTTTTCGATTAGTACGATTCCTGTCTATGTATTTTTCGGGAGAAGAGTTATCTCGCTCCAACATTTCCCATTGTGCTATATACGTACGTGATGAATATTTTTTTTTTTTATTTATTTATTTATTTATTTTTTTCGAGTTACTTAGATTCGCTTCCGACAGGAAATGGATCAGGGCCCCGATGGACAGTTCCGACGGGCTCGCGACTAATTTGTCGATGTTAAATGGGGGATGGATACGTCCTCTTCCCAGAGCCTCGTGCATCTTGCGACGTGGTGAAAATAACCAAGGGCATTCGAATAGCTGGTGCTCTAGGTTCTGCAGAGTCTCTCCGCACGAACAATCCGGCGTTTCTTTTTTTTTATTTTGTACAGGTAGGCTCCCGTAGCACAGTGGCCCGATCTGATTCGGTTTATTATGGATATGGTTTTCTCACTATAGTTTGAGTTGTGGAACCAAGGCTCGCTTGCTTCGTTCCAATATTTAAAAAAATAATTAGTCCCCTTCCCCAAGCTCGACTTTAGATGGTGGGCTCTCTAGTTAGTCGTTTATAACGTTTGTTTAGCTCCGACATCTGATCTGGGACGTGCGGTTTGAAATCGGCGTTCACCGCGAGGTTTAGGGCGGCTCTCGCCGCCACGTCAGCCGTCTCATTCCCTGGGATGCCTACGTGAGAGGGGATGCATATAAATTGTATTTCAAATTTTCTTATCTGTAATGAGTACAGTTTTTCTGTGCACTCCAACGTAATCGGATGCTCGTTAACATCGATCTTCGCGTTCGCTATCCTTTGAAGTGCGCTTAGTGAGTCCGTGCATATAATTGCTCTTTTTATGTCGAGATGTCGATGATGTTCAGGGTTCGGTAAATCGCGATCATTTCTGCTGAAAATATCGAAAAATTCGCGTGCAGACCAATGGATTCTACGATTTTTTTTTCCGAATATACCGCCGCCCCGCATCTTCCTCTCTCCGGGTCCTTGGACCCGTCTGTGAAGAAGATCTCGTGGCTCGGCCACGACTGATTAATGAAATTGGATAGTTTCACCCCGGGGTTGCTACTCTTCGTCAAGGATTCTCAAAAGACGAGCTCCATTGGGGTTAACGAGTGATACATCTCGAAGGTTAATTGAAAACATTTTGGCGAATTTGAGATAGTGAGATCCTGAGAGATGCTGTAGTTTTTTATGCTGTTCTCCGAAAGGGGCGAGATTATTTTCTTCCCCTTCTCTCTGTCCCCGCGCGGATAGTTTTTCGGTTAGCAATTTCAGCTTGCGGCCGAGTGGGTGCACCCTATGTGCTGCTATTTTCAGAAGGAATGTATCGGTTATTTTTTCACGCCTTACTGCAAGTGGCTGTTCCATAGCCTCTGCTAGCAGTATATTCGTGGGAGTCGACGGCAGCAAACCGCGACATACGCGAAGAGCGGAAAACTGGAGCTTGTCCAGCTCAACCAAATGTCCGGCTGCTGCCGCTTTGAAGAAAGGCGCTCCATATTCGAGGGTGGATCTAATGAGTGATCTGTACGGCAGCAACAGAGTAGATGGGTGGGCGCCCCATTTGTACCCCGCGATGCATTTAAGGATCTTTAGTTTCGACTTGGCTTTTTCTTTAATCGTATCGATATGTGATCGCCAGAGAAGTTTTGAGTCGAGTACGATACCGAGAAACGTCACCGCCGCCGATCTTACAAGTCGCTCCCCCTCCAGTTCTATATGAGAATCTGGAGGGATCTTTTGTCTCGTGAAGATACCCAGTTTAGTTTTGAGTGCGGAAAGCGCCAAGCCCTTCCGCTCGAGATTCTGTGCGATTGACTCGTAAGCGCACTTCAAATTTGTTTTCACTTCGGCCCACGAGGGAGCTGCGCAGTAAACCACGCAGTCATCCGCGTATGCTAGTATCTTAGCATTTGCTGGGACAGCCTTTACGATTTGCAAGACGAAAATGTTAAAGAGGATAGGGCTCAAAATTGAGCCCTGCGGGAGACCTTTTCTTGCGACTCTCGTCGTGCTATCCGTGGTCGATGCAATCGTCAAATTTCTATCCGCAATTGATTGTGTGACTAGATAGATCAGGTTCGGGGGGAAGCCCAGATCCCATAAGTCACCGGCGAGAATCCCGGCTTGTATTGTACACCATCAAATGCACCCTCGATATCGAGAAAAAGCGCACCGAAGACATGATGCTTATAGAAGGCGAGATTTATATCTGTCGTGATCACCCTCACGCTGTCGAGAGTGGATCTTCCCTTTCGGAAGCCCATTTGGTATCTGGATAACAAATTATTGCTTTCCAGATACCAATCGGCTTTTCTCGCGATCACTCTCTCGAGCAGCTTGAGGGGGCACGACGCTAGTGATATAGGTCTGAACGTCCCTCGACCTGGCTTCGGAATTAAGTATACTAGGTAGTTTTTCCACTTGTCCGGTAATTCTCCCCTTTCGAACACTTCATTAAAAATGCTCGTTAGGAGTTCGATTCCTTTTTCCGGCAAGTTAGAAAGGACGACGTTGTTCATGCCGTCTAGCCCCGGAGCCGATTTTTTGTTTGCTAGACGAATACTCGCCGACACTTCCCGAGGCGAGATTTCCCGCGTGAGGATTTCGGGATATTTATTCCTTTTGGGAAGAGTCTATCGCGCGTCTTATTGAAATGTTGCAGAGAGGGGGACACAGTTTATCTATCGCGGCTTGAGTGGCATCGGAGTTCAAATCTTTGTCAACATTCATTTTATTACCTAAGTTTCTATTTTTAAAGGATTTTATTACGCCCCAGATCTTTCGAGAGTCTGATTGAGGGTTGAGGGTGGCGCAAAATTCTCGAAATTTCCCCTTTTTAGTCGCTCGAAGAATTTTCCGTGAAATAGCTGGTTTTTTAGGAAATCTTGGAAGTTGCCCTCGCTATTGTGGGTTTTATAATTCCTCAAGGCTTCTACCGTCCACCGCCGTGGTGCATTCGTCCGACCACCATAGGGCCGCGGGATCTTTTTTTTTTTCGTTTGCTCGGGGGTTTTCCCCCCGATTCCATTGCGGATGATTTTAAAATTTCCTCGAAATAAGAATATTTCGAGTGAATATTCTCTTTTTTGAGGCAGGGATTATCGTTGTATTGATTAATTTTTTCGTTTACTTTATCCGCGAAATCGTTCCACGAAACCTTCGAGATCTTAATTTTATGTAAAATTGGATTTACTTCGCGTCGCATTATCGCCATAGAGATTTTGATCGGGAAGTGATTGCTAGTAGACGGATCGTCCGTCACCATTTACACATTTAGGAATAAATTTACTTCGCAGATAGTTAAGTCCGGAGACCTATTTGCAGTATTCGGTCTGTTAAGGATAGTGGGGTCACCATTATTCAAAATCCTCCAATCGGAGTTATTAATAGTTGCACTGAGAGAGATACCCGAAGCGTTACGTTTATCCCCGCCCCAATCTTCGTGTAGTGCATTTAAATCCCCGCAGATCATTGAGTTGGGTGGGAGGAGCGAAAAGAATTCGTTCCAATCTCTTCGAGACGAGTTAGAACTTGGCTCTCTGTACACCGAGAATATATGAAAGGGGGAATATGCGGTTGTTATTTCCGCACCAACTATTTCGAAGCCTTTAATTTTAATGTGATCGGTAGGGAAGACTTTATACGAGATTTCATCGCTAATCAGGATCGCCACCCCACCCCCTGCATTCCGAGCAGGTCTATCGCGCCTAATAAGTGAAAAATTACTAACGCTGACGGTCATGTGCGGGGCCAGCCAAGTTTCCGAAAAGCACACCAGCTGTGCCTCGTAAATTAGAGAATGGATCTCTTGCCACTTGCTGTTGAGGCTCCGACAATTCCATTGAATAATTCAAACTCATTTCTTATTCTTTTTTTTCGTTTGCAGGGTTAAATGTAATTGTTTTATTTATTTATTTATATTTATTTTTTTATTTTTTTCCTCGAGTCTAGTGTTATATGGATGTTTGTGTAGCGATTTTAATATTTTATTTTTATCGCTATGAATTTCTTTTTTTTCGTATTCTTGTTATTATTCATCTTTTTTTTTTTGCTAGTGTTTGGCCTTCCGATTTTTATTTCTTTCTCTGCAGTATAGTTCTTGGGTTTTTTTTTATTTATTATTCTAATCGAATGGAAATCGACTTCTACCCTGTCGGGCTTTGTTCGGACAACTTCCGATTTTTGAATGTTCGAGGGGGGGGGAGGAAGGCACTTCCGGCTGGGGCTCAATCGTCAAGTCTTTTGTATACGAAATTAGTTCTTTGGTGGTCCATTCGAGGATCTTTTTTTTTGTGCGTACCAGGTCAACAATGAAGGACGGCATTGCTTCGGTCTCGCAATTCCGCAAGCCCTATCGAGTTATCGCTGTCTTCGGTTGACACTCTGTTATCTTCTCTCGCATTATACTTTTCCTCGTCTCTACCTCGGGGTATAGTATAGGACGCTGCGGAACGACGACGAGGGGGGACTGAGAAGGTGTTACGATGTTCCTGCGTCAAGGAGAGGGGGGCGGGGGAAGAAGTTATCCGATGGCGACGAGATGGCCGCGGAGAGTAATGACGGCACGTTATTATTATTTTTGTTTTTCGCGTCGCTCGAATTCGCGTATATTTTGCACGCGTCCCTAAAGGGAATTCCCCTTTGAATCATAATTTTCCGGATAGCTCGTTGTCTGAGAGACTCGGGGCAGTTACGATCCGACGCGGGATGCGGCCCTTTACAGCTAGCGCATCGGGCCCGACTCTCTCTGCATGACGCTGAAATATGGGATTTTACGCAGTAGTCGCATCTGGGACAACTTTTGCAAATAGGTCTGAGATGACCATAGTGCTGACAGATTTCGCATCTTGGGAGTTTTGATCGCATAGGCTCGACTGGAACCCGTACGTGCCAAATGGTCACGTGACTCGGGAGGGATTTGCCCTCAAATAGAATTTCGAGCGATGAAGCTGATTGCGGGTTTAATCGCTCAATTCGTAGAATAGTTTTTTTTATATGTGCCGGGATCCCCTCTCTAACTTCGGAAATTGATAGATTGGTGTCAACGTTCTTAATCACCCCCTCTACTGTGACGAGGAAAGACGGAATGTACGCGATGATCCAGTTAGGACCCGCGACCGCCATGTTGGAGATCAGCGCGTTCTCCCCGAAGAACGAGGAAAGATGCATTTCGATTTTTTTCGCGTCGATAATTTTTAATCCGCATATATCCGTGGAGAGAGAGGCCAACGATTTTCCGATTGACATTGGATGGACATTACCAATGTTTTGATTTTTTTTACTGCTAATTACATGCACCAAAAATGGGCTCGGGGAAGCGGAGTTGTATCTGTTATTTTTCTGCTTATTTGCAAATTCTACGGCTTCTAGATCGATGTCTATGTCAGGTATTATTTTCATTTTTTTTTCCCGTCGGGTTGGTCCCCGGAGTCCGTTTCGATCACCGTATCGTCAAGCATTTCGTCCGAATCAGAGGACTCGTCAACCGAGCTCGAGTTTCTCGGGATTATTTAAATATTATTATTCCGTTCTATCGGGGAATTCTCCCGAGCGTCTCGCTTTCGCTTGGATTTAGTTTTGTTCGTCATAACGCTATTGTTCTCGACGTTACTGTTTATGTTTATGTGGGGATAGTTATGGGGGGCAACTGTCTGCTCGCACCCGATCTCAAGCGAATCGTTACTAAGTAAATGGTATTCTATTTCAGCCATTTTGTCCGTTGAAATTAAAATTAAGAATTATTTCCTATATCTAGAGTATTATACTAATTTTGCTTTATTGTATTTTATAAGTTCTTGCGAGTTGAAATTTCGCAAGAACTAAATCGAATTATTCCGAAATTATTCGATTATTATTACTTTTTCGAATTATTTTATTTTATTTTATATATATTGTAACGGTACGTTTTTGGAGGCTTACAGCTCGTTGCTCCGAAACGTTCGCTATTGTGAGTTTTTGGCTCACGTAGATGTGAGGGCAGGTGCTGTAAATTAGAAATCTATTTGTTGATTCGAATTGTCAACAATAATTTTGATTTTATTGAAACAATGATGTGAATACAAAATGAAAGAGGAAATTTGTCCAATGATTTGCTTGGAATTTTATCTCTTGAATGTTTAATTTGCGAAACAGATCGACAGGTTGTTTTATTGTGGAAGTTTTTGGGATTTTAGCTTCTACGTTAAACAGTCACTTATCAGTTAATGACGAGACGAAAGCAGTCGCCGAGGTCCCCCAAGGCAGTCGCCGGCGCTGTCACGAAGAGATAAGCCGTGCAAGGAAAATGATTCTACGTTAGATGATCGGTATTAGCCACCAACGAGACGAAAGCAGTCGCCGAGGTCCCCCAAGGCAGTCGCCGGCGCTGTCGTGTACTAATGCGTCACCGCAATGCAATTGATTCTACGTTAATTTATGATTAGAAGGATAAACCGAGACGAAAGCGGTCACCGAGGTCCCCCAAGGTAGTTGCCGGCGCTGGTTTTTTATAGGAAAGGTAACACTAGACGAAAGCGGTTGCCGAGGTCCCCCAAGGCGGTTGCCGGCGCTGTGTTTGGATAGGAAATATTTAAATTCAAAAAGGATCTGTTCGCTGGAAGAAAATTGATTTGATTAATGATTAAGATGAATGGCCGGCGTTGATTTCTTCCTTCATCGATTGGATCGTCGTTGAAAAATTGGTCCCTTGCTTCTTCTTAGCGTCGGGACTCTGTCGAGTAAAGCAACGCTTTACTCGAAAAGGAAAAGTGTTGAACTCCTCTTATCGAGAATTATCGATAAGCAAGATGGAGGACTCAAGATCAAACGAGCCGTAGCCGCGCATGAGTTCCTCCTCGTTCGAGTTTTTGGATCGAAGTGCCCTCTCTGTGCTCGCGATCGGTCTTATATACCCGAGCGCGAGGCCCTTTTTTATGTCCATTGACGCACGAAGTACGTCAAACTTCGCTGTCCTTTATTATCGCTGCCCGGGGTCTGCCGCAACAGCTTAAGAAAACCGTGTGCACAAATGATGCAATACTACCGGGCAGCTCCCGCTATCGACCGTCGTTATTGATTAACTGCGCGGTCGGTAATTCGTATGCTGACTTCTTCGCAAAGTCTGGTAAATGACCGATAATCGATCTGGCATTTACCATATGAATTTTCTCATGGATTTTTCGTTCTAATTATTTGCATTTTTCTAGTGTAGGGGATAGTTGAAAATTTAATACCGTCTCAATATATAGTATATATATATTTTTTTCCCCTATCCCCTTTCCCTCACCTATAGATACATAGATTTATTTCCAATTGTACAGCAGTTTTGCTTTTTACATAAACCCTTACTTATATACTAATAATAATACTTTGCAGTTTAACAATAACTTAACAGCCGTGTCTCAATATTTCCAACGCGCTTCCACATCTCTCCATTTATTTCCCTTGCTGATGCTTATAACTGTACACGTATCTCGTGGCTCACTCGAAGCCAATACTGACCCGCGTATAACTTTGTTCTCTAGCATCCAACAGACTTAATTACTACGATCACAGAAAACTTTGTGCTTATCACAAGCGCTATCTCCCCGACTCGACTAAACGTTTAACCTTTCCCCATCCCCCTCTTCGGTAGTTTCCGTTCCTGACTTCTCCATCTTCCCGAAGGCTCTCAAATACTCACACAGTTCCGGAATTATATTACCCTTCAGTGTTATCACGGTCCACCAGGCCAAATCAGCACCTTTTTCCCCGGCTCTCCATTCGTCAACCCCCTTAACCCATTTCTCGTTTATCCCTTTCCTCGCTACACTGGCAAATATGCTCAAGATCTTCGTCCGTTGTTCCACAAATCCCATATTTCCAATTCTTGTACTCCTTTTTTGCTACTTTACCGATATTTCCACATCTCAGTCTAGCCCACTGCTCTTTCAGCTCTCCTCTAACCTTTTTATCATCCCAGTATTTTTCCCACTCCACCCCTTCTTTAATGTCACTGTACATCGGGTTGAAAGTTGACCGATCCACTTTAACCCAGTCTAGCTGAATATCTTGTTCTTTCTTCCGTTCCAAACCCGTCCTAAATAAGTTCTCAATAACCTTTACCCCCCCCCCCCTCCCCGCTTCCGACCACATTAAGTTAATGGTTCTTCCATCCCCCACCTCCTCCATCGCTTTCTTGAATTCTTGCCCCCATGTCGTTGGATTCCCATTTAAAATACCCCTGATCTCCTCCCTTAAACAAATCTTTGGCCATCTTTCATCTCCCATTTTCAAAACGTTTAGAATGTAGTTTCCCGCTCGACGTCTCGCCTCAACTTCCACACTTCGCCTCCCCGATTCCAGTTTCCAAATGTAATCCGGCGTGTTTCTCTCTACTCCTAGTGCCATTTTAGCTATTCTCCCTTGCATTTTCTCCATTTCCCCCCGTCTCTTCCATCCCCAAACCTCGACTCCGTATAGCGCACCCGCTTTTACCAACGAGTTCATCAATTGCAACCGATCTTTTAGTATATCTATTCTTGCGCGCTTCATAACGCCCCACACCGAATTCGCCGCCTTCGTTGCTTTCCCCGCTAAAGTTCTCAAATGCTTTCCCCCTGTGTTCCTCGTCAAGAACCAATACCCCAAGTACTTAAAGTCATTCACCACCTCAATTTCTTTCCCTATGAAACTCCATGTTTGCTCTGCTTTACGGCGTCCCCCATTTCTGAAAACCACGATCTTAGTTTTTTCTACGTTTACTTCCATCTTTACCTTATTCACAAACTTCTCTAATGACTGCAGCATTCTCTGCAGTTCCTCCCCACTCTCAGCCACCATCGCGACGTCATCGGCATATTTTAACGCATATATTTTTGCTTTCCCTAAAACCGACCCCCCCTCGCCTTTCCTTTCCCATACTTCATCTATATCATCCAATACAATGTTAAACAACAGGGGGCTGAGGGGGCACCCCTGTCTGACTCCCCTTCTCGTCTCAAAAGGATCCCTAATTCCCTCTCCAGCTATCACATCATTTGTCGTCCATCTGTACATTCCCTTTATCATGTTAAACATTTTCCCTCTTACTCCTAGATCCCACAGTTTCCTTAACATAATTTCCCGATCCACGCTATCAAAAGCCGCCCGAAAGTCCACAAACGCAACGAACAGTTTCCCCCCAGCCTTTTTCAACCTATTATTAATTAAGCCATTCAGCACGAAAATGTGGTCCCTCGTACCTCTCCGCGGTCTAAAACCCGCCTGACTCTCTCTTAAAAACCCCGATTTTTCCATCCAGTGATTTAACCTTTCTACCATAATGCTAGCCAACAGTTTATAGCCCAGATCCAAGAGTGATATACCCCTATAATTTCTAGCAAACTCCTCATCCCCTGCCTTATGGATGGGAAAGATTCTCGCCCTTTCCCATCCTTTCGGCATTAGCCCTTCCCTCCAGATTTTATTTAGAATCTCCCTTAGGTCCTCTCTTCTACAATTGGGCAACCCCTTGATAAATTCAGCTGTTATACCGTCTTCCCCGGCCGCTTTCCGATTTTTCAGACCTTTCAATGCCTTAAACAGTTCTTCGCGACTAATCTCTTCGTCTAGATGTTCGTCCCGTGATCCTTCGATCATTGCATCTCCCCCCTCAAAAACACCCTCAGGCCCCGTCGATGTATCTACACCAGCTCCTCCCCCCAAGAGCTCCCTAAAGTGTTTCATCCACTGATCTTTAGCTATGTCTTGTCCCGTTCTTTTCTTTTTTGACCGAAACTTTGCAACGGCCTTCCACCATTCCGACATATTTTTACTATCCCGCACGCTCTTCCATCTCGCGTCAAACCACTCTTTCCGTTTCGTATCACATAGTTCCCGCATTATTTTCTTTTGTTTAATTAATTCCTCCTTCCCTTCCACCAGGGTTTCCTCCATGCCGTTCCCTTCTCCGGCCTCCCTTCCCTTTTCCTCTTTGTACGTAAGAAAAGCTTTTAACGCGTCCCATACTCTCGATTTTTGCTCCCTACACTCTTTATCATACCACCCTTTATCTTGACCGCCTCCCCCCCCCCCCCCCCCGCCTGTTACTATTTTCATCCCCCTCTCCCCCGCTACTTCCCAGATTGCTGATTTTAAGCTTCCCCAACTATCATCTACCGATTCCGTCCCAGACTCTTTTTGCCAAACGCGATTCATGCCCGTTTGATAGTCTTCCGTTTCTTCCGTTTTCCAATTCAATTTCTCTATCTTGAACCCCTTCCCTTTTCTTTCCCTCCCGTTTACCGAGCCTCTCTCGCCCTTTAACTTAAAAGTCACCGGAAGGTGGTCTGACTCAGGCCGGACAACCACTTTTATTTCCTCTACGATTTCTTCCTCCTCGTCCTCCAGTACGATGAGCAAGTCAAGAACGGAACTCCCCCCATCCCCTCCCACGTGCGTCAAATTACCCTCTTCATCCCCTTTCTCTCTACCGTTCAATATTGCCAATCCCATACTGTTACAGAAACCCAATAATTTCCTCCCCTCTGAGTTCAACACGTTGTCTTGTGACTTTCGCACCCCTAAAGACCCACCCATTTTTTCGCATTCCACGATACCTTGCTCCCCCCCAATGCGCCCATTAATGTCCCCCGCGATTAGTATCGCCGCGCCATTTTCGACACCGTCTTCCACAATATTTCTCAAATGGTTTTTCACCGTCTTAAAGCCAACATTATTATATATTTCGATTATCCATAACTCTTTTGCCAACGACTTTCTCTCCATTTTTATTACCAAACCATACATCCATTGTTTCACTCTACAATAGTTAACGACGCTTTTCCTTATTCCAACAAGGTGGCCGCCCGCTGGCCTTCCCTTTACCCTCTCACGCACGGCCGCTTTCATCCACCAATTGAAACTCCGGTTGAGTTTGCTCATTACATACTTTTCGTTTTTAGCCTCTACCCACGTTTCTTGTAGCAAAACTATGTCGAAATCGTCAAAAAAATCCCCTCACCTATATTTTACGTTCTTTTCCCGCAATGGGGATTGTCGTTTATTCTTATAATTATAAAAAAGAGAAAAAGACCTGAGGTACCTTGATGTGGAGGGGGACTGATAAGGGGATGGGAGGCCGTCACCTGTTGCTATTCACGGCAGAGCGACGTTCCTTGTACACCTCGCGCGAATTCGCCGAGTGCTGTTTTTGTCCCAGTGTTCGATCTTTACTTGTTCCGGGCGGGAGATATGCCTTGGGCTTCGTCCTTAGATGCTCCCCGGCGAAAAGAGATAGCCCAGGGTCAATTACACTTTCACTTTCGCATTACAAATTCCGTTTTAGTTTTAGTTTTTTTTTTTTTTAATTTTTTTATAATAAACTTGGGCGAGAGGGTGGGTGCAGAGCTACTAATTATTATTGTTGGGTTACAGAAAACCGAAGAAGCCGAAATAAGATTTATAGTTTTGTAAGTCAAGCGGGATCGAGTAATTAATTAATATGTCGGAATCGGAGCCGTTCTGGTGAGCGGCGAGATCCACGCGACCGGCCCCTTCGGCGATTCAACCACCTCTCTCCTGTGGAAACTTCCCACAACCAAGGCACAATTTTCAATTGGCAACCCTGTTCTGATCTACATACAGATTATCGTACCGCCGCCGGCATTTTATTGTACACCGTTGGGGCAAGATAGTCGTGACACTTCCTACTTACTCGTTTATTCCTTCGTGGCAAAATGCCATATTTGATGTTGCATTCTCGCCGGTTGTTGAACCACCGCAAATACCAGTAATCGTCTTCGCAAATAATCTTGCAACATAATTTTACACACCGGGTTATCGGGTCACACATTTAAAAAAATAATGTTTAATTGTGCGTTACTCTTGCTTTCAAATATTGGGGTGGCACAAACCCTTACCGGACTTGTATTCTGTCTATCGTCATGGAAAATAAAATTTCTTTACTTTGTTTACATTAAAGCACTCAAGTATCAAAAGATGAGTGAGAAAAACAAAAAATGATGCTACGAAATTAAACAATAACGAAATGATTACGAGATAATTTTTTTTATTGAGCAGCGGTTAATCTTATCAAATATTTCTATTTCTTTTTATATTGTCTTTTTTTTTCTTTTTATATTTGTACATATTGTAACGAATATAGCTGACTAACTAACGAATGTAGTTGCATGTTTATGAAGACACACGATATTAGTTAGTTTGACAATAGACAAACGTATGGACGATCGATACGATATCGTTCGTCACGACAAGAGAGTCTGAACGGGACTTTAAAAGCGAGCAGACGTGTGACGTTTAGTGATCGGGATAATTAACATTTATCATTAGTAATAATATCCGCCCAAAACCAAATACGCGTGTTATTCATTCGCTCGGTCGTTACATTGGTGTCAGAAGTGTGCTTTTCGAATCTTCGCGATTAACGAACGGTCGTTAGTATTTGACAATCCTACGGAGGATATTTATTTGATTTTATTATTCGCGAGTGACAATCTAAACGAACCAGAGGATTATTTAATAAAATTGAGGACCTCGATGGCCCTCACGTTATTTAAAACAAAAATTGAGAACCTCGATGGCTCTCATAGAGCGAAGAAACGAAATGAAAATTGAGAATCTCGATGATTCTCGCATGGGGACGGATCGAAATTAAAATTGAAGTCTCGATGGCTTCGGAAAAAGGACGAAAATAAAAGTTGACTCCGGATGGATGGAAAGACGGTTGGATAGAGCTACGAAGGATTGACACAGGCAAACTAAAAATTACGTATTATTTTTATGGAGATATTGATGGTGTATGGTATGAAAAATAAGTGATTCTTCTCTCTCATGTGATCGACCAGGGTGGTCGATGTATCGAGTCGTTGTTCGGTTAGAGTAGAATTTTTCTTTATGAATTTTAGTGGTGTCAGATCAGTGAGGGTCAATGCTGGATGAGAATGAAATGAAAAGCATTGATTACGGATTATATTGTTGTATTATTGTTGAATCAAACGATTGATTATGATTTGAGGTCGAATATGTCGACGAGAAAATATAGTATAAAGAGAGAGAGAGAGAGAGAATAATCATTGCGATGGTACTATAGGACGGAGAACGAGTTTTTTTTTGCAGAATACTGCGCGTTTAATTAATGTGTCACAGATCGAATTTGAAGATGCTGTGTCATGGCCAGAATCCTTTTTGCTCGAATCCTTCCGAAAAGCCAAAAATTCGAGAAGATTGAATAAAAAGAAAGAAGAATAATTATGTATTGAATCAAGTATTTAAGAGATGATTATAAATGGACTTGACACAGACTGATATAGAACAAAATGAAGTATTTAGCAAGGACTTGACAACAAAATGAATGTAGGACAAAATGAGATTATGTAGCATTGTGAACACTGTTCTTCCCAAGGTTTTTCCGCCATGGTTTTCCTTGTGGACATGGACGAATGTCGGAACAGTGTAGGCTAACGAATATTGGACTGATATTAGAATGATGGACCGTGGCACATCTTAGAGTGGACTAGGAGTTGCCGGGGAGGCAACTCAAAAGGAGGGGAGTAGTGTAACGAATATAGCTGACTAACTAACGAATGTAGTTGCATGTTTATGAAGACACACGATATTAGTAAGTTTGACAATAGACAAACGTATGGACGATCGATACGATATCGATCGTCACGACAAGAGAGTCTGAACGGGACTTTAGCGAGCAGACGTGTGACGTTTAGTGATCGGGATAATTAACATTTATCATTAGTAATAATATCGGCCCCAAAACCAAATACGCGTGTTATTCATTCGCTCGGTCGTTACAATATGTTAAAAATAATGCTTTACAAAAACGCTTATATGACTATATTTGGTTTCGTTACCATTACTGCGACTATGACTGAGAAGGTTTAATAGTACATTATGCTACAAGAGAGGAAAGTGCGTGATTTTCACCGAGTATGAGGTTTCCTGCAGCGAGGGCAGCACTCACACGAGGTGAAAATCCGCTCCTCCCGTGTGGCATACGATACTTTTTTTCCGACTCTGCTAAAAATTGACCATATTTTTATGCCTGCAACGGCCTGGCGGCACAAATTACCAATATGAGAAACGACGGCTGCGACTCAAGAACAGTCGATTGATGAGTATTTTTTATTTATCAGTAAATAAATTTAAAACAAAAAAATTCTAAAAAAATGTAAAAAAAAATTAATTAATTAATTATTTATTTATTTACTTTTACTCCCGCTCACCTACTTTTAGCGCAGTCGGGAAACAAACTTTTTTCTTCCGTATAGTTTTTACTTGTGCATTTTACGTGACGATTCGATGATACATGCATCGCAAAACCATAAGGTCTTCTTCGAAGCGCGCTTTAACCGGACGCATTTTGCATGGAACCGTGTCAAACACGCTTCGCTTTGATTATGTGACTATGGCGTCTAAGGCCTCAATATTCACATAACTCTATAGTATATGTAAGTCAACATTCTCATCGAGAATAGCGCTATCAATTTTCTCCGGACTCATGCATTTCTACATCACATTGTACTAAAAACTTGCCACACAGGACGTCGGGTATGATGTGTTCCGATACGCACCATCCCAACACTAGCCGAACCTTTTCTTTGTCAGATCGCTGTTTATACGCCATTGGACCTTTCTTTTGAATAGTTTGCTTCCTTGCTCTAGTCCCGATCACCGTTAAACCCGCACCTCTCGGGCGTCCTTGCACACGAATCGATGCTGGCATAACAATTTCGTTTAATACCTTGCGACTCTCGGGGTTATCTTCGAAAACGTTTTCCGGAGTAAAGGTTAGCTCAACGTCGTTAGATCCGTGATCGTTGTGAGGAACATCGGTCGGTAACCGCAACAGCATTATTAGACATCTGTTGTATCACACCAGTAACGGACCCGGCTTCAGCTTTATCGAATTGCGTTATATTTTCGCGAGAGATACTACCCTGTATCGTGGCAACGGGTTTGGTAGGACTTTCAGAACGAGAACTAGTCGTCGCTCCCATGAAGTCTAGTAGGTTGAAAGGTTGGTCCACGTCGAGTATTTTCGCTAAAAGCGCGCTGTCGTTTTCCGTGAAACTTGATCCAAGATCCCCAAATTCTTCTTCCTCGATTATTGGAAGAAATCCAGTCTTAACATTCAATTCGGGCGTCTCACACAGAAAGCACTCCTTACTTTTGAACCCGGAATAGCTTCCACGGTTGATTTGGCGGAGACGGAGCCGCAATTCGAAGCTTAAGATCCGCAACCGTTTCGAACATTACCCTCGGTTGTTTGATCTCCATGATTATCTACATGAAAGCATGCTTCTGACGTGCAATCTTCTTCGCAGTCGCTTGTCTCAGACGCACTGAGCAAGGATACCGAAGTCGATCTCGAAGATGACATATCGATTCGTTCGATTGATACCTCATACCCCTCTCTCCAGAATTGTTCGATAGTTTTTAACGCGTTAATTTTGAATAAAAACAGATCTCGAGACGCAAGACTTACTAGGGTAACGAGCGACGAAGTTACCGAAAATGCTCGTTTTCTTTTTTCAGTTAGCGTTAGGGATCTCTGCTTCTTCGTTGTGACGACTACAGGTGTTGGCGTGTTTCCTCTGAACGGTTGAGCGTTATCGCGAGATCGGAGCGGACTTTGGTTTTCGAGATAATAATCTCGGGTCCATATCGTATCGCCCAAGTCTTCGTCAAACAGCGCGAGTTGTTCGAGTCTTCGAACCGCGAAGATGTGCTGACACGGTAGCATTATCGACGTCCAGTCACCACACTGACGGCTTGCAGAAGTCACCAATACGATTGCCCGTTTGGATCGGATCGTATAGTCTCCCGTAACGTCGTCTTTAGCGATAGCATCGGCGCTTATAAATGAAGATTTCTGTATCTCGTTCAAAACGTAACAATAGGCGTGACCTGTCAGGTATGTAAGATATGGCGACTCTGCACTATCGTTGCTGTAAATAGTAACTGGTCTTGTCAAAACGCGCTGCGCCGCTTTGTGGCTTCGTTCGAATTTGTGCGAGTTTAGCCATTCGAAGAAATATTCGATGAACGATACCAACGTACTATTTTTCGGTACGACCTATTTAATTTTATTGTTTATCGACTCCAGTCAATTATTCGTAATCTTTTTGAGATTACGGTGAACCATACTGTACACCGTCCATTCATTCCGAATCGGGTGCCAGTTCTTGTTAAAATACTCACGAACTCGCATCGGAGCTTCGAAACTCGCTTGCTGTGCAGAAATTTTCATTTTTTCAGTCGTAATCTGACGCGAGAAGGTTGTAAGAGTTTATTTATTTATTTATTTATTAAGTCGACGGGAACTCAATCCCCTTTACAATCCTTCAACATCTATCAATATAAAATTTAAATCAATAAAACTTAATTTATACATTTTGTGACGGGTTTTCTGTACTTTGAGCGCAACACTAACTTTACTAAAAAAAAAATTCAAAACTCAAAAAGAGCGAAATCGAAACTCAAACAAAAACGCGAATTCGAAAACTTATGTCACCTTCGGCCGTCCACCCTCGCGGATGCATCGGCGTCCCGGTGGGCGCCAGTTAATTTTGTTTCGCCGGTATTAACAACCGGACTAAACTGGAGGCCGGTGGAACTACGACCTCCGCAAGGACGAAACGAACGACACAACAAAACGGAAACTAAAACGGAAACGAGAACTAACGTCGATGCATTTGCGAGAGCGAACGGTTGCGGAAATGCACGGTTGCTCAGGATGCGGGTTGTGGTAGAAGGGTCGCGATCCGAGGTCAATAGAATAGCACACGAGAAACGGAGGTCGAAACCCCAACGTTACTTTAATCGAGAACGAAAATCAATATTTTGGCTAAGAAGCCACGAGATCGCACGCACGTGAGTCGCGAGAACTCAGCCGATCGAAAGATCGAAGCGAGTCAAGCGACCACGAGCGCGACACGAGAACGATAACGTCGATAAATCAAAACTCACCGAAAGCGCGTAATTTATCCAAAAAGGACCGGGAGCTGCATCTAACGATGCGACGAGAACTCACACATATGCACTACAACTCGAGAACGTTACTAATAACGCATCAATCGAATTATCCACTCGAAAAGAATTCCTTTCGAAATTCTACCGAGGATAGAACACACGAAACACACGAGTCGACGATACTCGAACGAGACGAGACGCACGAACACGAGAGCGAGGGCGATATCGGGATCCACGGTAACGCGAGCGAGACACCGCGATCACACGATAGCTCGAGCGTGAGAACAATAGGCCGAAGCCTATGACAGCGGGAGCGCGAGAGAGGCCCGAGTTACCTCGAGGGCAGCTCTCGGTAGACTGTCGATTTGCCTACGAAAAATCGTAACGAATTATGATAATTATTTGCGGGATCTTGACCGATAACTACTGCCCTCCCAACCATCTCATGACTTTATCGAATCGAGAGCCGATACTATAATAACGCGGTAACTTGAACGAATCTTCGCAATCGCTTCCCTTAGTCAATGCGTGAGATACAAGGCTCTTACTCTACTATAACGCAGCGCAAGGTGTTCCACCACTCTTGCCTGGACCGAACGATACCTCCGCCTGATCTCAACGCATTGCACTTTACTATAGGGCGCCAGGTTTGCACCGGACTTTAGTGTGTCCGCAAGAAACTTCATCGAGCCTTTCCTTCACTTGGGCTTTTATTTTCGAAACGTTATCCCACCAAGTGAATTCCAGAATCTCGATATAACTGAACTAAACTGAACCTAAATCTTAAAGCAAAACTGAACGAAACTAAATCTGAAAGCAAAACTGAACGAAACTAAATCTGAAAGCAAAACTGAACGAAACTAAATCTTAAAACGTGAATTTAAACTGAAATAATGAACGGTATCGAAACAAATCGTAATAATTACAGAAAAAGCATAAAAGGTAAACTGCAAAAATCTCGATCGATATCTTAACGAGAGCTTGACGGTATCTTAAGTCGCTGGGAGAGGCAGTAACGCGAAACTTCAGCATTAAAAATCGGTATTTTTATGCGAGTTACGGTAGTTTTGGTTTTTGTGACGATGATTCAAAAAAATCACGTCACAATTTATAAGAAATAAATTATTAGATTATTATTAAAATTCTTTCATACTAGTAACGAGCAATAATTAATTAAAAACAAGCTCTTGTGCCCCTACCATTGTCTTGAAGGCTGATGGAGTATCTGCTTCGAAGGCTTCTCTATTTATTGCATTCCCGAGTCTTGAGATTCTTGGAACTCCTGACCTCGCGATAAAGGTACTTCTGATCGTTGATACTTCAAATAAAGGTATCCTTCGTAGATCTCTACCCGCAATTTGTCTCGTCCGAAACTTTTGCGCCAAGCTCCGACAATCGACAATTCCTTTCCGAAGTTTCAACAGTAACATCAGGTCCACTAGGTTACGTAAAGATTCCAGACTTGGTATATTCAGCCATGTTGCTTATACCGAATAATCGTGGTCGTCCCGGTGCATCGGTCGACCTTGCCTGCTCGCAGCTATCCGTAGAAACCTACTTATGCTGGACTCGTTCAATTTTTTGCTGGTGTACTGCAAAACACGGGTTCCATACCTCTGAAGCGTACATCAGAATCGGTTGAACCAGCGTCATGTAAAGTGTCTTGACGGTTTCCACTCTTCGAAAGTCAATGGATATTCGATTGATGAATCCCAGCGTTCTAAGTGCTCGCCCCACCACTCCGTCTATGTGAGGCACAAAAGTGAACTTTTAGTCAACGAGTACCCCCAGGTCCTTCATCTGACCGACCCGTTCAAGTTGTTTTCCTTCGAGAGTGTAGTTGAATACGATGCTCTCTCTCTTTCTGGTTAGAGTTATGATTTTACACTTGTTAGTATTCAGCTTGAGTCGATTTTCTTCGCACCACACTCCCTCCGCGTCAAGGTCAACTTGAAGTCTCCTACAGTCGGTCTCATCCTCTACCTTTAGAAACAGCTTAAGGTCATCAGCGAACAGGAGAAATCTGGCATGAGTGAAACATGAAGCTATATCATTAATAAAGATGAGGAAGAGGAGCGGACCAAGATGAGATCCCTGAGGTACTCCCGAGCATGCTCGAGTGTTTCGTGAGTAAAAGTTTTTGTACCGTACGACCTGGGTTCTGCCCCTCAGATAGTTTTCCATCCACTGAAGTAGTGTTCCGTTGACCCCGATCCTGCTTAGCTTCCCAATCAGTCTAGTGTGCCATACCGAGTCAAATGCTTTCCAGAAGTCTGTATATATTACATCAGTCTGAGACCGCGCATTCGTCCCTTTAACAACGTAGTTCTCGTACATCATCAAGTTTGTCACAGTTGACCTGCCCAACACAAAGCCATATTGCTCACTGAAGATCAATCCCCCAATCTCCGAGTTAAGTACCCTGTGACTAAATCATCGAACATTTTGGAAAAGTACTTTGGATAGAAATCGGTCTATAGTTTCCGATATCCGATCGCGAGCCGCTTTTATGAATTGGTGTAATAAAACTCTTCTTCCACCTTTCCGGAAATATCCCTGAATGTAAAGATAAATAAAACAGGTAAGCCAACGGCCCAGCAGTACTTGTGCGCATGGTCTCAATATCGATGCAGGAACACCATCCGGCCCGGGCTCTTTGTCCATGTCAAGCTTCCTCAGCTTGTCAAACACCTCTTCAGTCGTAAAGATTACATTGTTACCGTTCATTATACTATTATTATTATTATTGATGTCCTGTGGGACTTCTCCTTCGTCGGGTTCATCGCATCGGGTTTAATTTGAATTCCTCGGAAAAAGAACGAATCTGAGTCGAGGACGCCAGCAATCGATCGTGAGATCGCTCACGCATGCCAATAATTAAACGTATGACTACGCGTGCCCTAAAATCCTCGTAGCTATCTCGGCGAATATCCGGCAAAGCTCATCCTTTTTCTCCCCGGAACGCCAAACGACAAACACCTGCGCCGTGCTCCGAAATCTTGTGGACTGTCGATGGAAGTTGTGGAACGCAGGAATTATCCTGCAGTGCTCTCGGTGTTGGCCAGCCGGGATACGAAAAGGAATATTCGACGCGGATGTCACTGTGACAGATTTTCTTCTGGGAAATACTCTACCCGGGGAGGAATGAGCCAACGAGGAGCGTTAGCCGACGAAAAACTATACTTTGTTATCGAGATAAGTACTTTGACAATTTCTATGTTGAGAAGACCTTTACGCATCGTGAAAGGATAATCGAACTTTATGAAATATATTGGCGCGGCGAAATTTATATTAAATGTATGAGATCTTGGTATAGAGTGACGAGTGACGAATGTTCAATTAAATTGGTGTATTTTGTTATTTTCGCGGATCTTGAGGACTAATACAGGGGTCGATAAATTGAAGAATCGTGTGAGAAATAAATTGCGATTATAAATGCAAATAAAATATTGTTACGACGAAAAAGAAAGCATATTCTACAAGGGCTTCAGCGTATGAAATAGACAAATATATACCGGGACGCCGAACACTTCGCTTAAGACATCGCGTTCCAACAAATCTTTGTCTGCCACGAAACAATGAATTATTTTGCATGCATCGAGATTTTTGTTTTTGAACGGTTCTAAGCACCACTTGAACGTCGCGCGATCTTTGTTCACCATTAAGCAAGTCCCAACGACTTCTTCGCTCAAATCCATGCGAGTCTTCGACAAGATTCAACATTAGTGTAAAGCCCTGAGCGAGAAGCGAATATGTTTCGTCAACGAGAACAATTTCTGGCCAGGCTCCCATCGAATTTCTCATATCTTATTGCGTCGATAGATAATAGTATTTTGCGATACTAGTGCGAGAAGGCGGACTTTACGGCGAAGGTTGGGAAGTGGCCGCACGAGCCGGATCGAGCGCTACAAGGGCACGAGGCGAAGCCGAGTGTTGCTTGTAGCGCGAGAGAAGGCGAGTGCGGCTACTTCACAACCGCCGTCGGAAGTCCACTTTGTCGTACAAGTATTGCATGATGCTTTTTGTAACAAGTGCAGGAGGAGTGCTACTGCCGTGCCTGCCGATTGTGGCGCCACCATAGCATGCGAGAAGTACCAAATCGAGTGTGAGAAGTACTGACTTCTCGCACGCTTCCGTCCCGAAGAGTGTGAGAAGTAAAACCAGGCTGATGTGCGCATGCGCCGCGACATTACAGTACGGCTTGCTATAACGCGCCACTTACGCCACTCTCGGCAGGCACGAGAAGTAGCACTTCTCATGCACGCGTTACAAAAAGCCCTTTGAAGCGGTTATCTTCGTCTCGTAGAACAGAGACAGATGCGTCTGAAAACAAAAATGAAATGAAACGTGTTAAAATCACGTTATGGTTAGTGAAGATGTGACTATCGTATTTGAGAGTGTGGAGATAATTATTTTTAATACGTCTTCAGCATTTTAAGAACAAATAAGTAATAAGAAAACTTACGATACTTTTCTTCCAGCAATGTAACCGCTTTTACCAAATCGTTTTCGTCGTCCCTCTTCAGGGCACTTTTCATATTTGTCAAGTCTTTGAGTGTTGGATGTTTGCCAGTGTTCGTTGCAGTTTTGTTTTGCAATAATTTTTTGGTACATCCAAGTTTTAAAAGCTCGTCCGCTGCCTCCTTCTCGATTTTTGCCAACTTGCAGTTTTGTGGTAGGTGATCGAAAGCTGGCTGTTTTAATAGGACATAAATTAATTAATAAACATATACGATGCCTCACTAACTCTCGCCTTCTAATACATACCTGCGACAAATACATTCGTGATTTTCATGTTCCAAACACAGACTCCTTATCTTGAGAGCCTTACCATCGGAGCTGGCTAACAACTTAATGCACGCTGGGCAATCCATCTTGTGTATGCTGATGAATGAACAAGTATTATTATCTCTCTATATATATAAAAAGATTTCACCGCTGTCGCCGCCGTCGCCGTGTACAAGAATCAACACCCCCGCCGCCTCGATCCCGCTCGCTCGACCCCTCCTCTGCCATCCTGCCACCGCTCGCTCAAAAGGAGCCCCAGCCCGAAATATTCTGTCCCCATAGGGGCCTCAGCCAGGCGAGGGAAAAGGGGGTGGGGCAACGGTCGCCGTAGCAACGGTCGCCGTAGTAACGGTCGTCATAGCAACCGTCACCTTAGCAACCGTCACCATAGCAACCGTCACCTTAACAACGGTCACCATAGCAAACGTCGCCGTAGCATCCATCGCCATAGCAACTGTCCCGTTAGAGGAACTTAGAATATTTTTCAAAATACTTTTTAGAGTGACAGAATCTTTTTCCCTCCTCTTGAGGGTCCCCTCGGCCTCAAATATTCTACGGCCCTTTTAGAGGGACTTAGATTTGTAAGGTGCGGCGGCGATGAAGAAATTTTGAGGAAAGAAGTGCAAGCACGCGTAGCGCGCGAGCCCTGCGAAATACTAGTCGGACATATAATGTTCATGTTGAGGTCAAACTCGTCTCATCTCAATAGTTATAACAGCCTGCAGAACGAGAGGAAGTTGTCGAGGGATACGCAGGAATAATAATAAACTGATCGAATATAATTGCTGTTTATTAAACGTGACTGCTTGTCGTTGGTGCTCGTGAGCAACTACAAGAGAAAAGCGCGGCACGCAGGCCGGTAAACATAACGGGGTACGCGCATGCGCGGAAACGAAAAAATATGCACGACCTGCTTCAACAGTTCATATTGCTGATTTAAACACGCATTGAAAAATATGAAACAAAGGTATTTAAGGAAAATGTACCTCATTTGACGTTCGCCTCTACCCCGGGATTAAAATTTTATGCCGCCGTGGATGCGTGGTATGCATAATTTATAATTCACATCTACGGAGCCTATTTTTCTCGAATCGCTGACCCAGAACTTTTGCTTGTGCTCCTGTTCATATTTACACAAAAAACTATTCCAGATTTCGTGTTTTTTTTTTAATTTAAGGCTTGTACTTCTTGCATTCACATTATTCGTTTCATTGTGAAAATATTGAATTAATCGTAATTAAACCTGAGCGTAATCATTATTCATACTAACGGAAGCAGTTAAGAGATTCCATAGATTTCAGGTTAAAAAAAAGCATTTTATTTATTTTTTCGTATTAACAAAAAAATAGTATCGATTTTTTCTTTAGAAACGATCAATGGCGGAGTAATTTTTAAACGAATTATATTTTTTTTTCACGGCGAAAAAAATTCGTTTTTTCCTTGAAATCGACGGACCCCCCCTCCCCCCCCAAACTCCATTGTTACGTGTTTTCAGATATGTCCTTCAAATTTGTTTGACGTTGATTTGTGTCTTCAAAAAGTCCATACGCAGTCATACAAGTAAAATAATTTGTTATGGCAACTTACCGTTACGATTCAGAGAGAAAAATAAGCTTTTAAAGACGGTGTAGTTTCGAAGGTATGAGCTCGTTGTTCCGAATCGTAGCTTATTGAAACCGGCGACGTTGTTACCGCCATGTAAACAACGTGCACAAAGAAACAAGTTATCCATCATGTAGGACAGCCATAGCGTAAAGCCACGGTTGCCAAATATATACGCACAAATTTGTCGTCTATCGGTTGTGAACTATCGACCAATAAAATATCGTACTTTGAACACATTCCCTAGACCTTGAATTTCCATCCGGTCGTCGCGCACTTTTACGTGTATATGGCATTAAAAAATAGGGTTCGATTCGACCCAGCGCCACGGGCGGATGTACGAGGCGAGAGCGCTAGAGCGGATTTGATTTGACTAAATTCAAACCCAAGTTTTTTCGATCCCCTCGCATAAGTGAGTGCACTGCAAATCTGTATTACTGAGATCGAAATAACGCTATTTGTTACTATCGTGAATTATCGGTTCTCTCGCGAATAACGCGAAGTGGCTACAATAAATTTCTGTATACTGGAAAAATCTCGGTGTATCGTCGGGAAAGGAGGATCTCGTCAACGCAAGAGAAATTGAAGCGGTCGCTGGAGGTTTTCGCAAGGACATCACCCTTCCAGACCGTTTACCTCATCCCCAATGCTCCGAAAATTTAACCCACACTAATAAAAAGAAAAAAAATACGATAATTCAAAGTACCCAAGTTGACGCAAGGTAAGCCCTGAGAATTACAATTATTAGTTCTATTAATCTATTTTGACCTCTCGTCCTATGGATGCGATTTATACATCGACCGGCTCCTGCTGCTTAGAGCTCAGTAGTGAAATAACGATAGAGCCAACGAGCTCCGATTTTAAAAGTAGAAATGACAAGAACGTTAATACTAACGCTTTCGCGAATAAATCAAACATGTCTCAAATCAAGGCTAAAGCTCTAACGATAGATCGAAGAAAGGGCTCGAAACGCGATGCTCGGGCTCTATATCCGATAACATGTAACAATAAATTGCCTAGAAATATAAACATTAAATCGAATAGTCTCGAAACGACAGACCACCGTGTGTCTCAAAGCGATATGACTATACCTACATACAGCCCTAAATCTTCGGGTGAGTAACCTCAAGAGAATGAGTTGGACCTAGATTTACGTATTATTGAGTTCGCGGACAAGCAAAAGAGTAACAGGTACGACGAGCGTTCAGAGGGTCCCTTTGTGGTTCATATCTCGAGTATTCTCAAGAATCAAAATATCGGCAAACTCCATCCTACGTCGATAGGCCGTAGACTGAATTCGCTCTCCGTGGTCATCGATCGCCTCGAAATCGATGAGGAAAATAAGATTGAGATCTTTTGCCCTTCGGCTTTCACCGCGAACGAGCTAGCGACTAACACCGGTTTCGCTGCTCTCCACTGGTCGGCTTACATTCCCTCCTTTAAAGTATCTCGCCCCGGTGTGGTTAAAGGCGTAGATTTGAGTTTATCTATCGATGACATAAAGATGGGAATTGCCAATCCAGAGGATATCATCAAAATCGAGAGAAGAAAAATACGAGTAGATAAGGACCAAGAGTCTGAGTGGAAAGAATCGGAATCGCTAATTATTATCTTTGCCGGGAACACTCTCCCAAATTTTATCAGTATATGGTACGTTCGGCTGAGGGTCGAGTCCTTTAAAAGCAAGCTTCACAGATGCAACAAGTGTCGTAGAGGCTTCCTCCGTTGCGGAGTATGTGGCGGCAAGCACTCTGCTTCCGAGTGCAAAGCCCCATCCCCCTTTTGCTGCAACTGCAAAGGCGATCATGCGGCATCGTCGAAAGAGTGCCCAGAACTGCTTTTTCAAACGGAAATTAGAAAAATTATGAATAAATCAGGTATCGCGTTCAAAGAAGCTAGGAGAATATTTCAGGAAAAAACCAAGAGACTGAATCTGCCCCTGAAATTTTCTGACGTAAATTTTTCAGCCATTCGAAGTGTCCGGTAATTCTCCGAGCAGGGAGGTATAGGGGATACCAGCCAACTTATCTTCCAGCGCTACTCCCTCCCCCGCCGTCCTCCCCCCCACTAATGGATCCGAAGCTTCCACACCTGCGCGACACAATATATAGACACACCCCACACTTAAGATCCCCACTCAATAACAACAACTCGCAGCACATGATAAATCGAAATCCTCCCAACCCATACAGCCCGTCTCACCAAGCCTATATCGCGCATTTCAGCGGCCGGCACTCGACCCCGAGGGGAAATAAAAATAATAATAAAAAGAAAATTATTAGTACTATCTCGATAGATTCACTATCGGACGAATCAAAGGTATCTGAGCAGGACGAACTCGACGGTACGAACGATCTTATCGTCACGGTAATTGAAAACGAAAAGAATAACAAACGCATAAGCAAATCTTCATCGAGACTTGACGTCGATGAACTACGCGATCGATGGGATCTATCAATCCCAGATTTTCTTAGCAATCTGCTAGCAGGGACTCTTGAAGCTAAGCGAGAAATCCTCGAATGGACCGTTAAGGAGTTACAAAAATACACGGCATATCTTTCTCCCGCTCAACTGCCAAATGCTATCCCCTCCAACTCCCAAACGCCCCCTCCCCCTTCCGCCGCATTGTACGTTCAATAGTTCTCCGGAGAAATTGGAAATTCTACAATGGAATTGCCGAAGTTTGGAAAATAAATGGCAGGAATCAGACTCAATAATTCACGGAAAACATTTTGTTTGCCTATCGGAAACGTGGCTTTCCTCCGAACAAAACCTCATTGTAAAAAATTTTAACTCGATACGAAAGGATAGACCATCGCTGAACGAGGGTGGGGCACCGCAATTTTAATTGAAAAAGATATTTCGTATTCGGTGATCCCGATGAACCACATTAGGATGAAAGGTTTGGAGATCGTTGGAGTGAGAATTTCGAATAGCAAAATCCCATTTAATCTCTTCTCTATTTCCAAAGAGCGTAGCACGCATAATTCAGTTAAAGAATCGACCGACTTTCTCTGTTTTTTGCCTAAGGACTCAATTATAACCGGGGACTTTAACGCGCTCCACGAAGAGTGGGTGTGGGGAGTCCGAAATCACTCGGGCATAGCGCTGTTTAAATCAGTTAACGATCTTGGCTGGCGGATCCTCAACAACGGTGATCCGACAATAATAAACAGACCCAACTCCCCCAATAGAGCCCCCGATCTCACCTTAGCTTCCCCTGATCTCGCGATCCTTTGTAGCTGGCGGGTATTGGAGGATACATATACTAGGGATCACTTCCCCGTCGTGACCACACGAGATAATGGCCCGATAAAAGTTACAACACTCCCGTTCAAAATAAAACTCTCGAAGGTCTCGTGGACAACATTTGCAAAGGAACTGAAGAATAATGTAGCCGATTGTACCGAACCCGATCACTTGAACTACGAGGAAATCTACGCGGACTTCAAATAAAAAATCAAGAAGTCTTATTAGCTCCGGTGCTAAAGTCGCAAATAATAACAAAAATAATAATAATAACAAGCGCCTCAGTGCCCTGCGGGCGCAGAGGCTCTTGTTGGTGGGCTCCGCCCCCCAACCCCCCCGAAAAATGTCCCTTCGGGACATTTTTTAAGGCACTCACAGGGATACACGTCGCGCTACGCGCTCCGTATCGAGTATGATTGCACTTTGCGTTATGCGCTACATATCAAATATGTTTATACGTCACGCTGCGCGTTTCATCTCGGAAGAACGTATGAGGAAAAAATATTTATCAATTATGTAAATTGATTCATAGTTTAACCTTCATCGAATAAAAACATTTCGTTTTTAGACAAATTGATTATTATTATTCACAACTGATATTTCCTTTTTGTTTGATGATAAATTGTCAAATATTCAGACACGAGACAAATATAACGAATTGCATCGTGTAGAACTTGATCAAATTAATGTAACGAATCAAATCAAATTCTACTAAAGGCCGTTTTATTGGCTTAACACTTATGACCAGATTTAATGGGTATAAAACAAAAACACCAAATATTTACCAACACGAACACCATTACCATTTACCATTCGGGTCTAATGTCTCCTTTAAATTCATCTCTTCAAATGTTTTTTTCTTCCTTAAAATACATGGAATCACTTTGTTACTGTCTCTGGACAGGAGCCGAAGTATTAAAGCCGAATATTCGAAAAATTTGCTTTCTGTTACGATTTTCAATGAAATTTAGTCGATATTAATTGTTGTAGCAAAAAAATTATATCTCGAGAACGAACATAGATATCGTCTTGGTTCTTGTCGTGTATTGAAGAGGAAGTAGTATGTTACTCAAATAAAAAGTTGTAGTATCTTGGATGCGTCCAAAATATATTTTTTTTTTTTTATTTTAATTTCTCGATGAATTTGACTGCGAGGGCTCTTCGACTGTCGATATATAAGAGAATTCGGTTATAACACTTTAAGCGTTTTTTTTCTCTTCCCCGTAATAGACAGAATCAATTCGTTATTGTCTGTACGAGAGTGAAACATTGGAGTCGAGAAATTCGAGAAATTTTATTTTTCTTTGGTTTTTTTTGTTTTGAGATAGGTATATTGAAACAATTGAAAAAAAAATAAAAGGGTGGTTGGAAAAATTCGAGGTACAATTTGAATTTTTTTTTGTTTTGAAAAAATGTTAGAGATTTGAAAAAATTAAATTGCAGTTTCCTAATATTTAAAGTAATATACATTGTAACGCGTTTTTTTTTTTTTGCGCGTTACAAGAATTGCGTCATCGGCGGATTTTGGTCCTGTCGAGCACACGTTTTCCCCACCGACAGAGTCCCCAAGCGATCTCAAGGGTTCAAAAATTAAGAGAACGAATAAAATTATTAATTTCTTTGTTTTTCTATTTATTTATTTTTCACGATAATAACGAGAACTTCATCGGCGAGAGATCTACGTTTTCGCGCCATTATTTACGAGGCGAATTGAACAGGAGTATCGTTTTGGCTAACGGTACCGCTACGTGGTCATCGCATCTTCTTCATCGCTCAACAATACCGAAAATCATCGCTCTGGGCGCACCGACAACGGAGAAGTCGCAGCGTAGTGATGTCAGCATCGTCTCATCGATGTCTGCACCCCGGGACCAACGTCTACGAAGATTCTTCAAGCGAAACGTCGTGCGATAGTTCGAGCGGGACGTCAGCGCCGTCTTCGTTCGAATATTAATTTCGCGCGAGCGATAGTTCGCGATAATCGTAGGGCGTCGCCAGGTACCGGGGTACCGAAAATATTTGCGAAGGGAGGGGAGAGGGAGACCGCGATACGAATTAGAGTAGATCACTCGGGGACTCTCGTCGTATCTTTTGTGGTGTGAAGACGTGTGCTCGAGTGATCGAGATGGTCAAAGGGACGACTCCGCGCGAAAGGGTGTATCACCTCGGTACCGGACCGATCGCGGCTCAGGGATTATCGACAGGCCGGAGGGTTGGGCACAATTCCGATAATTCCTCATCGAACATCTGTCTCTCGCCGGTAAGGCTGCCGTCTTTTTCCTCGGACGCGTTAATTTGCATTTTTGTTGTCAATTTATTATTTTTGAGTGTCCGCGCCCACTCTTCGCGATGACGGTTCTCGTCCCAGGCAAATCGGAAAAGCTTCTCTCTGGGACGCGTGGGATTCGTCAAGGGGGAAGTTGGCCTGTAATAGTAGGACGGCCCGTCTCGTATTTTCTTGCATTGTTCTTGTTTATTTTATTATTTTGTCGTAATTATTTTTGAGCTTTGAGATTGCTTAGCTTGGTAACGTAACGAGTAGAAATTTCACGTACGCGAGAGATCCATTCAAACAAGTGTGGCGAGCGATTCAGAGGGCTCGGACGTGCGGGAGTTAATAGTAGGCTTGTTTCGACGGCTTTGGCTGTTCGAACTCGCAGTGCGAACTCTAAAAAGTAAACGAGTCCGCTGCCCGCTTCGCGCCGAGTGATCACGCGGCATAGTGGGGTTTTTATTCCTTTTCCGACACGTCTTTTGGTACCGTCGGATGCAAGTTGTACGTCGAGCGGCGAATTTAGTAGGGACCATTATTTTTGTAATTCTTATTCATTTTCTTTGTGGAAATTCAAGCCGGCGAACTGAGTAACCGGTGAGAATTTTAGTAGGGAAATTCTTATTCTTATGTCGAGTCACCCCGGGTACCGTCCCGAAGAAAAATCACGTGAGACTTTATATTTTCGTTGAATAAATTTATTTATTGGATTTTCCCTAAATTTTGCTGATTGTTAATTGTTTTATTTGTTTGTGATTGTACCCCTTTTCTAAATCGCCAAGTGAACGAGCCGCCCCTTTATCCTTGTGAGCTGCAGCTAGTCGGCTGGCACCGAATTCGTTAATTCGCGTACCATCTAAAATCCGATCGCGTCGAGCGCGATGCTCGGCTGGCGCCCTCAAAAATAAAAGAAGCGACCGAGACGAATTTTTTGTGGCCAACGGGGTACCGGTTTTGTTTTATTTATTTTTCTTGAAATCTTATTTTCTGAGTGTGAGGGTGCCACTCGTTGGAAATTTCGCTCACAACATTAAAAAATTAAAAAAAAACTGAGATTTTTTTTTTTTCGTTTCTAATCATCCCACCACAGAATACTAACGTCGCGGCGTGGGCGAACTTTATCACGTCTGCTATGTAATTGTCGTCGGTTTCCAAGGTTTGACAGATAGAATGAATGGAAAAAAATAAATAGTCGCGATTTTTTTCAATTTTATTTGGCAAATTGCAATAATTTTGGATATTCGATAATTCTACTTTATGAAATTATAACCAAGTTTTTCAGTGCACCCGCGAAATTTACGATTTTTATTATGAATGTGAATAACGTATTGTAAAATATTATGAATGATTTTAGTTCAAAATATATTATTTTCGAAATAAAAAGAGCTAATATTTGTCAATCAATGTGTGATATTTCGTGTTTTATTTTTCACAACCAAATTTTCTTTTTTGACATGATGAAAAATTGTTTTTTGGAAAATTAAAATAACATAACCTTTAAAATAATTCCTCACTAAAAATAATTGTAGAATAAAAGAAATATTAAGAAATGTCAGAATGTCTTCAAATTTGCTGTGCATAGTGTTTTCGATGCAATGAAACCATGGTTCGATGACATTAAGAGCAGTAAAAAAACGATCTCTACCATTGCCCGTATCCGATCGGGGCATTGTGCCACGCGGGCGTATCTGCATAACAAAATAAAAAAATCAATTCAGAGGCATGCGACTGTGGGAAGCCAATTCAGGACCTCACACACATTTTTAACTTTTGCCCCCAATTTTTCGCCTGCAGAACGAAACTAATTGACTCCCTCCGTTCGCTCAAACTGTACCCCCCGTTTGATATTCTTGCACTGGCAAAAAAGCCCTCGTCAGCGGTTATCGGGGATGTCATTACCTACCTTCAGGACTGTGAGCTAGATCTGTGAATCTCCTAGAGTAGTTCATTAAACCCAAAAGGCACTTGCGTACACTCGGGATGCTGAAATTAAAAAAAAATTTAAAACAAAAAGAAAAGATAAATATATAAAGAATTATACAAACAATAATAAATAAAAATAAATATGTAAATAAAAAGATAAAAGAAAAAAAATAAGATAAAGGAACTCAAACATCCCATATGCTCCCGTCTCCGCTTATCCTACTTCACAACCTTCGGCCCGCTCCGCAGAGCGGCCAACGTCTTCTCTGCGCACTGGACACGCTGCTCCATTGCAACCAATCACATCAATGCAACCACAAGCTCCTCCTGATGGAGAAAAATAGAAGAGTGGCACTTGGCGAAAGCATAAAGCCAATAGGAATAAGAAGAAGAAGAAGGCATTAAAAAATGATCGATATTGAACATTGTTGTATTTGCGGAATGATAAAATCTAATTGCTACGCGTACGTAAATATTTTATTTTTCAAATAAATAAATTTATCAAGAAAAACGATGTCCTTGCATGACGAGAGATAAAACATAAAAGTTCCGTAATGTTTGTGTCACTCCAATTCGAATGCAACAGTAACGCACAAATCAATTTTTTCTTAAAAAAATGGGTGAACCGATCAAATTAGCGTTACATTTAGAAGAAAAATGAAGCGACGCAAAGTTGGCGGGACGATAAGCAAAACGTCCCGTAAGGTTTGCGTTACTCCAATTCGAACGCAAAAGTAACGTAGGTATTTATTTTTTTCAAAAAATGTGTGACCCCAGGGTTAGCGTGACTTTTAGAAAAAAATTTTAAGTGACGCAAAGTTTGCGGGACGATAAACGAAACACCAAAAGTCCCGTGAGCTTTGCGTGACTCCAATACGAGCTCAAGAGTAACGCAAATATTTATATTTAAAAAAAAACGTATGTGATCTATCCTAAATCATCGTTACTTTTATAAAAATCTTGAAGTAACGTAAAGTATACGTGACAGTAGGCGTTGCCCAAGAGTCACGTGAGCTTTGGGTTACTTTAATTTTCACACAATAGTAACGTTGGCATTACTGTAGACACGGCGTCAAACAATATACGTGACGCAGTCGAAAAAATATCAGGCAATCGCTCCAGCCATTTTCGGCACATTTTGACAACTGATACTTATAAAAAAAATCCCGTTTCGAGATAATCGCGTTTAATGTTTAGTCCGTTCGACGTTATTTTCAATACGTCAACCTTTATGAATACAGAGGACAAAAACGAAAAAAAAAGTTTACTTAGTTAATTGGCTTTAATAAGTACTTAAAATTGAGTATTATATTTTTATGATTTATATTTTACGAAGAAGCGAAGAATTTGTTTACAAACTGTGTCAATCATATATATATATACTAAAGGTTCCCAGGGCTTGCGCGCTCGCATTCCTTTCATCGACATTATAAAAATGTCTCATCACCGCCGCAACTTTTCACCAACCGGCGCCGCCGCCGCTTTTTTTTGGAACTTTTACTTAGACAGTCCTCTCTAAAGGTACTTAGAATATTTTGGCCTTCCCCTCCCACGCTCCTCCCCCCCGGAAAATAAGGTCTATACAAAAAATAAATCTAAAAAGTCCCTAAAGAGGGCCTCAGACCGAAATATTCTAAGTCCCCCTTAGAGGGACTTAGAATAATTTCGGTCGAAGGGGTAAGGGCCAAGGGGAGAGAAAAATATTCTAAGTCCCTCTAAGGGGGACTTATTGACCCTCACCCCTTGTCGGCCCAATTATTGACCTTCACCCCTTGCCGGCCCAATTATTGACCCTTGACCATAAGCCCGATTCTTGTACACGGCGGCGGCGACATCGACTAAATGTTTTTATATATATAGAGAGACTATAAAATCCATAAAAAACACAAAAATCGCACAGTCGCGGAGGTGTATTTGAAAGCCGATTTATTAATAAATCTAAAAGGTATTATAAAATAGTAAAAACGCATATATATGTATAGATAAAGAAAGAATAAAATATTAAACGGAAAAAGAAATAGAATTTTGGGAATTCTTTAGTGAAATCCATGAGTTAAGATTTTTTTAAAGTAATTTGTACTTTCTTCCGCGGCGGACATGGCTCCAGTTGACTCACCAATGTTCTATAGTTTTTCCAAAGATTCGGCAAATTGTGACAGACCGTTCCACCGCCCCTATTAAACTGTGTGTCCTGCGTAAAAATACATACGTTAGGAGGAAGGAAAAGAACGGTAATTAATTACAAGAGTGAGACTTACAGCTCTGTTTATGTCCCCAACGCAAAGCCAATTACGATTTGTACCATTCGTCGCAGATGCCGCCCATTTCGAATGATCGCGGCTACTCGTGAAATCAACGTTAGCCACTGGCAATGCAACAGATTTAACATTGTATACGCGGGGGCCGTTACAAACGGAAGGCAATTTTCCTGGTCCATTCAGCCAAGTTTGGACGACCAGATCGGAATTCAGTTGGGGAGCAACAAAGTCCTCGTATAAATCTTAAAAATACAATATCTCATATAGCGAGTCGATAGCTTCGGTTTGTCGACATTTTTCTTTTACTTACCTCTTTGCCACTTGTCGCTTTTGGCGAAAGAAACAAATTCCGAACCCCCCGCCGATAGTATAGTTGTTTTTTTATTATACGGAGCATTCTTAATTCTTACGTGATTCGAGGCATTTACGAATACCGGATATTTCATCGCCAGAGAATCCGGCAAATTTTTTCGATAACTTATTATCTGATTGTACATTAGCTGATGAGCGATAATATCTATTTGATCGGCGTTCACAGATATGCACATAAAGCTTTGTCCATAATTCGTACCCGAATTTGGATAATTGTATTCTCCATCCGGATATTGAACTTTTTCATCTTCCGATAACGAAGATCCGCCCTTTGTTCCGGTTCTCGGTATAGGAGGAAATCCTGGAACGCTGTGTATCAACCAGAAGCCCTTTGCCCCATTAGTCATTACGACGCCTTTTGTGTGTCCGTATTTCGCATTCGAAGTACCGTTTGGCGACTGATCGTTGTACAATATCCACATCATATTCTTTGCCACTTCCTGTTATTTATAATCCAACGTTCTTTACTTTTAACATTTTTTCAATATTTCCGCCGATCCGATTTGTATACTCACATCCGTGTACAGTGGCGATAGAGTATTACCCGGAATCGAATCAGCGGAACTTATATTATTTCGAGACAACTTCCAACCAGATGCGACTGTTTCGCTGGTCATGTAGAGATACGAAACGCCCTTCTTTATCATCGGATCACTCGTCTCAGTGATTTTCGGTAATTTGTACATAACAAACCTGCGCTCAATGTATATTACACACATTTATCATTATTTTATGCCGTAAAATCGATCGACGATATCGTCACAATTATTTTGCATCGTCGTCTCACCAATCGACTGGATTATTATTCTCATCCTTGCATTCCAATACCTGTTGCGATGGAGCGTTGCGACTCTCGTTGGTGGGAAAATTAAACACAACCAACAAATAAAACGGCGCCCACCTTATCCACGACATTTCGATGTATTATTATATATAGACGCACTGGACCAGTTATGTATATCGCGTAATTCTCAACTGTATAATGTTTAATTCTTGCTGTTGCTACAAAAATCGAATACCCGTCGTTACGGCCACTGCTCGACTACTACTGACTGAGAATGCAGAGCATTTCAATGCACACGCCGCGATGCGATGGTGAGTCATGCTGAACACGAATAGAACAAACCTTTACCGGAAACCTGCGTACAACAGATACGCGTACGCGTACGGGTATCTCTCGATAGCTTCATCCTGTTCCTGTTGTTCGGACTTTCGAATCGTCTCAGCGAGGATTGATGGAATGGTACATCAGTACCCTGCTGAAAATTCCCACATACCTGTCGGAACGTCCAACCTTAAATTTAACCGATTTCTAACCCCAATTGCGACGGTCGCCCTCTAACACTTGTGTGACTGGTTTTTAACCTTCTTTCAACCGTAATTCACCGACCGGTCGTCAACGTTACTGGTAAAATTTTTGGAATATTTGGTCGCATCGACCTACCCGCAACGTCGTGTTCTATTAATCACTGTTCGGTTGCACGAACCGACCTAACACATCGTTTTCATTTTTCATAGTACGGTTGCACGAACCGACTTGCGACGTTGTTTTTTTTTTTTTCTTATTCAGTATGCGAAATTTGCTTAATTTAGTTATCGCGCGGTATCGATTTTCTTAAGATATTGTTCAATTTTTGTGTATTCATTATTTAATGCGTCTTCGATACACGTCTGAAGTTGCAGCACAATTTACCACCCAGGACCAGAGAAAAACATTATTAAAAAAAGTCTTTATTTTCGGCATTCCCTATCAAACAACATGGTGGATTACATTTTCGATCACCGTAAACGTATCCTTCTTACCATTTTGAACAAACTTTTTTGAGGGTTAGACAAATGTTTAATCCTTACTTTCATGAAATTTGGAAACAATCGAGCCCGTACTTTGACAAATTCATTTTTCATTGATTAGCTAATCAAATTTTGAAATTATTATTATGCAAAATCGATAATTTCATCACCTCCAATATGCTTGATTTGTTTCAGATTTTCAGACCACTAAGAAGTTTTTGATATTCCCTCTCATTTCTCTGAAACTTATGTGAAGTCAGACTGTTTGCACGATAACTACCTTAAGAAAATCTCTAAATATTTAAACTTCGATCTTCTGTTCGAAAAACAGAAGATTCAATCCCGACATTTGAAGATTTGCATGTAATAGGAAATAAGGAGGTAAAATAATCAAAATACCAGAAATTCTGTATTTGTTAATGAAACATCTTTCTAATAATTCATTACGCCGTTTAAAACCACAATAAATATTTTATCAGTGAATTATAAATATTGTTTCCATCTTCTCCCCCTACAATTCAGGCGTTTCTTACATTGTCTGAAAAACGTCATAAAAGTGATTGAAGAATCGAAGATTGAAGAAGGAATAATTGAAGATATGATTGTGATATGATCGTATACGAAAGACGTATAAAAAATTTAAAAAATAATGTTATTTCTTTACCGATCGGTCAATCGAGTAATCTTTGACTACACATGGCCTGCACAGAAGATAAAAAACATTCAACTATACATTTTTTAATATCATTTTAAACACTGATGTGACTCGAAATGGAAGTCCTTTAAATTACACATAAAATTCACGAGAAAGGGAAAGTCATTTATAACATCGGTTTCTTTATCATTAACTTTACATGATTTTTCCGTACGGGACCATTTACCCAAGTATTTTTGCGCCTATTGTTTCATTGTACTGGCGGAATCGAAGGATTTAGGTTCTCGTCTGCATTGTACCAGTGAAGTTTTATTGGCGAAAGACGATCATATGCGAGGCAATCATAGGCACAATCACAAACCGATTGTTCGGTAACATAATTTGAAAGAATACAGTAATAAGTGTTACAGCAACATGTGACGATTAATATAACATCATAAACATTGTTGGTCAGTATACCTTATTGTTAAAGAAGTGGTCAGCTGAATGTGTAGGTTTTTCATGCTGTCGGCTGTTTTGTCTAATACACCGCGGCGGGAGAATTGTGATACCAATTCTTTGCTTATCGACATCTCTTTCATGCCTCTTGGTAAAATTACGATACGTTGCCTGATGAAGATAAAAAAATGTTAAGCTTAGAAACTAATAGTATAACTTGTGTTTGCTTATATTTTCTTCTCTATACTTTTCAATCCGCCTTGATTCAGTGAGTTGGTTTCTTTTTTATGATCCTTGCTAATCCGTTTCATTTATGTTGCATGCTCTGGTAATGCAGAACTGAGTTTCGTTATTATAAAGAACAATTGCTGGAATCGCTACTTCATAATCAATATCAATGAATTGTTCTACATCTGTACGCTCGACGATATGACGATATGCCTCGTACTCAGAGCCTCTCCGACATTCCGTAGCTGGTGAATAATGAGTCCCCATTTTCTTTGTTCGTTGTGTGTAAATGTGACTATTTTCAAGATCTCTCCGTATTCGTTATTTTGATTACAAACAAATGCATTACAAAATCTCGATTCGGATTCACGGTCTTTTTACCCGGGATCTATAATCGATTTCACGCTTGATCTCATGATCGTAAAAACTCATTTTTTGTGGTTCGAATCCGGAATCCCGCAGTGTATTCAGTTCTCTATCAGTTGGCGGACGTATCTCGGGATTCCCTTTGCCAGTTATTTTTTCCGGTACCATTTCGTAATTTGTTAAGTATTTTTCTTTTCTTGAATCACCAGTGAGAATAGAATTTATCATACCCTTCAAGTCCTCGTCAACATCTGGATCGTGTAGGAAAGTTTTCTACAAATTGAGTCATGAAGAAACGTGTCGCTATTTGGAGAGGTCTCGAGTTGCCGGCTGTTACCTTGTCGACAATTTTTTTATTCCACCACTCGAAATTGAAAGCATTGTATGCCCAGCACGGTCCCCAATTTCCTAATGTTTCTTCTCGGTGCGTTAACGTTCATCTGAACGTTGTATGTCATGTGGACCAATCCAAACTTGTCCAATTGCGATGCGGCGTAGTCATTGAGCAACGTTCTCGCTTTTTCGAGCTCTCCCATAGTGACGCTATCCTTGTTTAAAATTAACGTGGTAGTAGACAGTTTTCAAAAGTGCTGAAGATCTTCGTCTCGAATTGTACCTTCCATGGTTATCAGTCCTTCGAAATACAACCAGTTTCGTCATTCGGAGGCTTTCCACTGTTTCATGCCTCCAATTGGTCTCGGTGTTCTTAATATTACGCCCGCAGGTCAGATTATCACCAGTCGTTTATTCATCCTGCTGATTTCATTCGTTCGAATAATTTTTTTTTTTAAGGAGACGGCTAATGGTATCAACATCATTTTCATTTTGCCAATGTTGAAATCCGGATTATACGACTTTTTGGCGTTTTCGAACTATCTCAGTTTAAAAACCGGATGAGTGATCGTCGGTACGATAGCGTCGGATGCTCGATTATCAAGAGATAACAGATTTGCGAACCGTTCATCAAGGCTATGAGACAGGAGCTTACTATCACGTGCCCATATCGAAGATCACGTTCCCTCAGTTTTTCGAATTTACCTTTGAGCGCAATGAGAGTTGGTAGTAACATTTCATAGTATACTCTCTGGTCCCTTTGGAGATATAGATATATCCAATGCTTTCGCAAGCGGCTTCGTAACGGTGCAATACTCCTCGATGTATAGCATTTCCCTCAAAGTAATAGCATCTTTCAGATTCAACCGTTCGAACAAGACCAGCATCTTATCTTTCTCGCTCATTATTTGAGTTAAGGAATCGTACAGCGAGTTCCGTCGTGTAACGACCGGGTAGCTAAACGTGTGACCAACGTGTGACCACGTGTGACGTGTGACGTGTGAGTTGTCTTAATAATCTTGGAGAATTTGGGCAATGCGGATTTGTTCCAAAGGTGCGAACATTTAGTGATCGTTTTCGAATGCAGACTGTTTAAACGTACATTGCTCTTTAGCGTTCTTGCTAAGTCAGTCGTCGCAACTAAATTCAGTGTTTGAGCAGCATATTTTAGATGCACTGCCAGAAGGCAAGATAATTCATCGCACTCGATCTCCGGCGAAATTGGAAGATCTATATCGAAATCTGATTCATCTGCGTCGCTGAAACTTTCTTCAAGTTATTCGTCATCATCATTGGACTCTTGGAGCGTCGGGTACCGTAATTGAACTCCACACTCAGCGAACGCTTTTACGAAATTTCTCGCGTTATCGGTGATAGTTGCCACAATTTTTTGAAAGTCCAATCCGTACCGGTTGTGAATGCCGTTTAACATTTCCGCGATTCTTTGATAATTGTGGGACCCGGTAAATGGTGTACACGCTAACGGAAAGGACTGACGCTTGAAGTTTTCATCGATGAAGTGGCATATCACTCCGAAAAAACGGCCTTCCAGACCATATATCTGCGGTCGTGCATACGACTTTCGCCTTGGAAAGGACTTGTTTCGTCAACGTCAATTTTCGTTCATCGAGATGAGCAACATCTCTTGCCAACGTACGTCTACTTATGACTGATGTGACGTCGAAATCTGCGAAAAGTCTTCTAAAACTTGGCTGATCGACAATCAACAACGGTGAGATTGTTTCGATTCCGAACTGTGCGATTCGACTCTTCAAAGTGGATCGATCCACAATTTTCGTTCGTCGCTTGGCAGGTTTCTCGTTTTCAGACCGCGTAGGTGGAACAGATCTTTTCCGCGGTATCCTCTTCGTTTTTTTATGCTCCAACTACTTCGGATGCTCGTCAAGATGGACGCGTTTTAAATGCTTAACAAGGTTTGTCGATTATGTCAGTGATCCGATCAGCTTCTTCTCATCATTACACAGCTTGCAATTTACCAATATCCGATCAATATGTTCACCTTTCGCGCAGACTTCGAAAAATTTGTCGTCTAGGATGGCACTTTTTTCGAAATTCTTGAACGTATTCGGTGAAGCATATTCTGCCCGTTTACTCGTGGATGTAGATGGTCCGTTTGAAGCTTCGACGTAAGGCGTAGATTGGAAAGTATCACGACGAGACATCCTAGTTTGAGATGGCGATCGAATGCGAGCACTCGTAGAGAAAATTTGCGATCCAGTTTCTCGGTCATCGTCGTTTGCGGATTCATCGCTGCTTCTAGTCACATTCGAGACGAGACGTACGAGACGTTATTTTTGGAGTAGGCTTTCGGGAGTACACAGTTGTATACGGAGGTTTCAGCGAGTTTTTTTCTTCGGTCTCAAGAGCTGTTTCCCGTTCGCTGATTTTTGGCAACGGAGCTTGCGAGGCCATCAACATATCCTAAAAAAAAGTGTCATCAAATAGCACGTACATTACAGGAAATACTAAGATTTGTATTATAAAAGAAATTTTGATTATAAATTTTTAGTTAATTTAAAATATTCTTTGAAAACGAGATTTACATGTATGTTCAAGAATCGAAATATGAAACTATTTTTTTCACCTTCATTGTTTCCTTCGCTTGGAGTTGGGAAAAATTCGCATTCAGAGAATCATCCTTATCTGATGAGGATTCCGTGAGTAACCGTATGCGCCTTCGTGAAGCTAGTGAAAGAGTCGTTCCTAGAAATTTTCGATCATGCCACGTCAGTTATTCTTAAAGTTATCCATAATATATTTTCAAACAAAAGTGAGCATTTGTTAGAATTTCTTACATTTTCCATGACTATAAAAATCTGAGAAATTAACCACATGTGGTTGATTATAAATAATATCATTGATCATGCGTATCAATTGATGCTAAAAAAATTTAAACAAATGGTGAAAAATTAATTCCATAGAATGTTCGGGGACCCTTTATTTCCCATGCAATAAATTGGAAGATTTTCTTTAACGCATATGTATTTCTCAGCTTTCTTATTAATTGTAATAATAACCCGAGGAATCGCCCGGGGAATCGACAATCGATTCATCCGTGGAATCGCCCGACGATTCTTCCGACAAGTTGACAAACGTCGAGCAAGGCAATAATTAGCGAAGGAAACATAGGATACCACAAGGCAGCAGTGAGATCGAAAGTAACTGAAATCATTGGAACGCATTGGAATATTGCAATTTTCGAAAATAAACTATAGTATTTTTTCCTTCGGAGATACTGACTGATAGTGTTAAAGATAATATGGATAGATCTATACAGTTTTCTTTGCTTTGATAAACGCAATAAGTTCCCAACGAAAAATTACGTTTCTTTCGTCAACATTTTTTATTACTTAAACAGTGCTCATAATGCACAGATAAAGAATGTTTCAAGCGATATATATCGCATTATAAACAGATTATTCAAACATTGAATTAAGAAATAGATGTTTGTTTTCTCGAGAATGTTTCCTTTCGCTGCAAGTCAGCATAATACGCAAATTTGATCGATCTAATTGAATAGATTGAGCATTTTTTTTTATAACTGCTATATGTTATCATGAAAAAAAAAAGTTTTGAAGATTCTTTATTTTTAACACAGTGCTTAAAACAGTGATTATTACGATAAAATATAAAGCGCAGATAAAAATACTTATTATTAAAGCGATATACATATCGTTAAAAAGACTATTTCGACAATAAATTAAAAAATATATCGTTGGTTTTCTTGGAAATTTATTATGGGTTGTTTCACATTCAACGATAGCACTTTTCATTAAAAACTAATGAAACATTTTTTTTTCGCTGAAAGTCAATAATGGTACCTAAAATTAATAATTATCATTTTATAGATAAAGTTTTTTGAAACTTATATAAAGGTGGTATGTCAAAGACTTCTCTATACCTAATATAGAAAGTGTTCCTTTTTATTATATTTACGGATGTTATACCAATGTTATCAATGCACAGATTACTTATTGTTGTTTTTAAAAAGCGATGCGAATAGTTATAAAAATGTTCGATCGATAAATAAATAAATCTCTGGTTTTTTCATAATTACCCTCGCTTTCATCCTATTATGCGAAAATTACAAAAATTTCAAAATGAAAAATGTACAAAATATCATTCGTGAATTTCGTGTCCCGAATGCAAAAAATAAAAACAACGTTGTAGGTCGGTTGGTGCAACCGAACTATGACAAATTAAAACAACGTTATAGGTCGGTTCGTGCAACCGAGGAGTGATGAATGTAACACGACGTTGCGGGTCGGTCGATCGACCCAGTATTTTACGGCTAACGTTATCGGCCGGTTGCTTAATTACGGTTTAAAGATGGTTAAGCACCAGTCAAAAAAGTTTTAGGAGGCGACCGTCGCATTTTCGGTCACCAGACGGTATTTAGTTTCGACAGGGATGGGGTCTCACATAAAATCCCATGGGGTTTCATATAGGAATCCGTACAGGTTCCCATGGGATTTTCGTACAAGGAACCCATATGGGTTCCTATGTACACAAAGGTTCCCATACAGGAGTTTATAGGAACCGACATGGGTTCCCTGTACGAAAATCCCACGGGAACCTGTACAGGTTCTTACATATAACCATCTGAGACTAATTCGCTTTGTCAATTCAATTAATTAAATAACAATTCGGTGAACCTATACACCCTTATTCTATTATTCCAAGCTATTCGATTCAATAAAGAAAAAAAAGAAAAAATCAAATTCGACCTAATTTCCACCTAATCTTACCATACTTATACCGGTCACCCATCCTAGTAGTGGCCGCCGCCAAAGTTGCTTAACTTCGATGACCACTAACTATTACTTAACTACTAACGACTACCTAACATGTATTATGATTTATGTCAATTCGGGGACTTATAAATCGCTTCCCGTATTTTCGAGATATAAGAACATTGGCAAAGATATATGAATGTATATGACCATGTGTGGGCATACATATATGATTATATATAATATTTTTTTTCCGGGTTGAAATCCCATATAGGATACCACATGGGATTTTATGTGGGATCTCATGTAGAAATGTTCAGTCCGGAGGATATAAGGTCCTGTATAGGAGCCTACACAGGTTCCCTGTACAAAATTTGCACGGGAACTTGCACGGGTTTCTACTTGAAATCGTATGTAGGATTCTACATGGGATCTCATGTGAGATCCCATATAGGAATTTTCTAACGGTGAGGATATGTGGTCCCTGCATAAGAACCCGTATAGGTTCTCTTTTTTTATAAATTTATCAATCACGAAACATTTTCTCATGTTATCCCACATGGGTTCCCGTGTTGGTTCGCGCAGAGAAGGTTTCTTCTTATGTGGTCTCACATCGATTCCTGTATGGGTTACCATGTAGGATAGTTCTTCCCATATCATCCCACATGGGATCCCATATAAGTACCTGTCCATATGCAAAGTTTCTTCCTATACTGTCCGACATAGGATACCCCTACGAGGGGTCCTATAATTTCCCACCGATTGCCATGCATTCCCATGTAATCCTATGTACAAACCCATATGGGAATTTTCAGCAGGAATCTATACCTACTTATGAGACACCCGGTATATGAGGCCCCTTCGATCGAAAATATTCTAAGTCCCTCTAAGGGGGACTTGGAATATTTTTGGTCGATGGGGTGCCTAAGGGGGAATCCCCTTAGAGGGACAGAATATTTTTCGGGGGAGGGGGGGGGGGGGGGGAGAAAAATATTCCGTCCCTCTAAGGGGGACTTAGAATATTTTTCTCTCTCTCGCAAAAATATTCCCCAGATGGGCCTTAACTCAAAATATTCTACAATTGACGAGCGAGCGCGCAGGCGCGGGGAAACACATTCTAAGTCCCTCTTAGAGGGACTTAGGATATTTTTCGGGGCGGAGGGGTGTGGGAGGGGAAGGCCAAAATATTCTAAGTACCTTTAGAGGGGACTGTCTAAGTAAAAATACAAAAAAAAAGCGGCGGCGGCGCCGGTTGGTGAAAAGCTGCGGCGGTGATGAGACATTTTTATAATGTTGATAAAAGGAATGCGAGCGCGCGAAGCGCGCGAGCCCGGGGAACCTCTAGTATATATATAATGTCTTTAAGTAGAGCCTATATCATACGATATGACTTGATATTGTGACATAGAAAACGAATAGGAATAAGAATAAGAAAGGAGTAATATCAATTATTCAGATAGTACGAAGGAACGGTCTTTACAGCTAGCGGACACAAAGTAGAAAAGTTCTTTGGTACTATCTACGGTAAGGAATTCTAGACTGGTCGGATACACAAAGTTGTCCAGGAATTTCTCTCTGTGATACTGAAATTGTGGATATTCGGCCAAAAAGTGACCGATCGACTCAGTGATAAACTGATCGCAACAGAGGCACTGTTCTTCTCCATTGAAGTTGTATATCAATTTTTGTATCTTGAAACTAAATCTATATCGACCCACGAGTCTGCATTGCGCTACTACTCTAATATGTGCTCCTAGTGGAACTCCTTCTTTCAGATAATTTTCACCTTTTAATTCGTTCAGTTGGTTGATCTCTCCGTAAGCATGACTATAGGTGGACAGCATAACTTTAACCGCGTCCGATTGAAAGCATGCATTTGTCGTGATCTCGATAACCGTGGGAATGCAGCGCCTAAGGTGGATTGGAGACATGGATTCGAGGATGTGTTGCAGATTAAACTCCGCAAGCGTAGTCTTTAGTTGCGAGAACCAGTTATATTTGACGATATTATTTTCTGAGCTATCCAGAGCAACTATGCGGTCTAAACATATTCGCGGAAATCTGTGTGCCGGCATTTCTAAAATTTTCGCAATATCGCGAAGTAACTGAGAGCTCTTTTTATTATCAGAATATCTATCGGTGCATTGCCCGTTTCCAATCGAATCATATATCTTGGCGTGTTAGGAGGCAGACTTAGAAGCAATTTAAAAAACCGCTGTTGGCTTATTTCAAGTTGATCTTTGTGATTAAGCCCCCATAAACCTCCCCCATACAGTAGCGTCGATTCTACCACTGCACAAAATAGCTTGATCCAGGTACTCCGGGTACTCATTCGTGTAGCAATCATTGGCGTCCTTATGGAGTCAATGGCTATTTTATCTTTCGATATGGAGTATTCTGTCGCTTCGTTGAACAATCCGGATCTTGTAAATGGAATGCCGAGATACGTATAACTCTTCACTGTTCTCAGTGGCTTACCGTTGTGTTTAAACGAACGCATCTTTTTAGTTCTACCGCCTTTTTGAACTATGAGTACTTTCGTTTTCGTCGGGTTAACTTGTAATTTATTCTGCTCACAGTATGTATTAAGTGTGTCTAGTTTGCTTTGTAAATTGCTCGGGTTTTCTCCAGTGATGATCAAATCATCGGCGAATAACGGAAGTTATATGTTTTCATGTAGGTACGCCCCTATGACCCATTTTCACGAAAAAATTTGTAATATCTGCAAGAAATAGAGAAAACAGAATCGGAGTAGTTGGATCGCCCTGTAGGATGCCCTGCGTTGAGTCGATTTCGCGTGTTCCATTGGCGGTATTAAGACGTATTCGAAAGTGTGCTTTGCGATAGAGATTTTGTAGTACTCTAACGAGTTGATGAATACCTCCCTGGCTTAGTAGTTTCCTCCGGAAAATCGAATGAGAGACCGAATCAAAGGCACGGCGGAAATCGACAAAAGCAATAAAAAGTTTTCCCTTCGGCTTGTTCAATGTCAGCGCAATCTTCGAACCGAGAGAGAAGATATTGTCTTGACACGAGTAGCTAGTCCTGAAGGCTGCTTGAGCCTCTGGCAAAATCTTCGACTGTTGATAAGGTCGCCAAGATAAGAACTTGGAATATTTTTCCCCACCCCTTGGGCCCCCCCACGATCAAAAATATTCCAAGTCTCTCGATCCTTGTACACGGCGGCGGTGGCGAGATTTTTTTATAATATAGAGAGTATAATATAGTATATAGTTAATAGTATAAACCCACAAAAAGAATGTTAACTCGCACTACTTTTGTTTCTGTTGTAAAGATGGATGATAGAGGGATCGGGAGAGGGTTGGACCCACAAATGCGTAAGGTCGTCAGCCGTTGTATTAGTTAAGAAAAGACTTTATTGTGTATTAAGTAATAAGTAATTAACGCTCGGTTGTACAGTCGTACTCTCAGTATCGCTCGGTTATCCTGAGTATCCCGCTTAGAGACGTGTCTCTCACGCTCGCTACCGTTGCGCTCTCGTTCGCACACACGCTCGCTCTTCGCTCTACAACTCGATCCGTCCACTACGCTCGATGTCTCGCGCCGCACACTCTCGCTGACTCCCGTTTCCCCCGTTTTCCCTCGCATCTCTGACTTTCTGCCCGCGCTCACTCGCGATTGCCTCGACGCGTACGTCACGGTCGTCGTTTGCATCGCATATATTCTTCGGCATATCGCGTCGCGCGTTATCAAGAAATACAATTATATTGATTTTTCTATCCTATATCATCGAAACGGAGTATTTTTACTTTAGGTTTTTGAATCTCCTCTCTTGTGACAAGGTTCGACTTGAATCATAGCGTTTCTATAGTGTTTCCACAACAGTCTGACCGAATTGAGGCAAACTCTTCCACCGCCTCTGTTTTTCCGAGTTGCTGACTGCGTAGAAATAAGTAAATTAATAGGCGCGCGTCGAGTAACTCGGACGAGGAAATTGATAAATTTATTACGAAAATGAGACTTACGGCTCTCTTTGCCTCCTACGCAAAGCCATTTTTTATTTTTACAGCCCATCGTGGATATCGCCCATTTCGAATGATCGCGCGATGACTCTTGAAATCAACTCCTGCCGCTGTCAATTGAACGCGTTGAACATTACGTTCATATTCGTCATTCGGAAAGCAATTTCCCGCTCCACTCAGCCAAATTCCGACGTACAGTCGCATAAACCTGAAATAAATACCTCTTATATCGACTCGAAAGCCCTACCTTAGCAACGGGTTTTCATCAATTTACCTCTTTGTCACCTGTCGCTCATCTTTGCGAAAGAAACAAATATCCGGCCTGAGACTGATCGTATAAATGCTTTTTCATTATACGAAGACTGTCCGATTGGCTCATATCATAGTCGAGGTATTAACGAATAGCGCAAATTTCATCGTCTTAGATATACTGGTAAATTCTTTCGATAAGTTAGTATCCGTTTGTATATTCACTAGTGATTTGATTGACGTTCACCGATATGCACATGAAGAAGCTGTGTCCATCATCATTCATACTCGAAATTTTGTAACTGTATTTTCAATCGGAATATAATCGACATTCTCAGCCTTCGATAACAACCGAGTACCGTGCATTATTTGTCCGGCTTTCGGTACGGGTGGAAATCCTGGCACGCTGTTTCAAGCTCGTTGTTCCATTGGTCATTACAACAACGCCTTTCGCGTGCCCGTATACTTGGGATAGTATACGGGTATACGAGTATTAGATATAACCCGGAATCGAATCGTCGGAACCTCTGCTTTTTTCAGACAACTTCCATGGTTATATATACAGAGATACGAAACGCCCTTCCTTATCATCGGATCGCTCGACAGCGTGATTTTCGCTAATTTGTATATAATGAACCTGCGCAACGGTGCATTATATATATATATAATTTTATCGTATAAACGATAGACGAGATCGTGACAATAGTTTTTCACATCGTTTCACGAATCGACTGGTTTATCATTCTCGTCTTTGCATTGCGACACACTACTTCTTCCGGTAGGGCGTTGCCACTTTTGCCGATGAAAAAATGAATCGCCAACAAGTAGAATTTCGGTACAAATAGACAATGGACCGAGTAATTCTCAATGTGAACTATGTTTGATTTTCGTTGATACAAATAATATCGATTACTCGCCGTTAGTCGTGTTGCTACACGCGCTTCCACTTCTCGACGACTATACTATAGCGTTTATTAAAAATCTGACTAATTGTGGCGTATGCTTATCTAACTGATAAGCACACGCCGCGACGCATATGAGTGCATCAGGGTGCATCCCTATATATAGAACAAAGACTCGACTCGGATCCTATGTAGATAGAGGTGCTTCCTCTCATCTCCGCCGCCGGCATAACAATCATATTAAGTATCGCAATGGTTATCGCATTTTCGAAAAGCATCGAGTCTCATACGCGAATTCTATTTATCTAATTGGAGTTTGAAATCGGATGAACAAAAGGGTTGATACACGATGGGGTGGTACACGATTATCGTTTTGCATCGACGATTATTATGAGATACTTGGCTTTTGATCGATGTCCGTCTCGCGTGCTGCCGCCGCTGCCGCCGCTCGTGGCTCTCCTCGTTGTGTGGTGCCCAAGTGAAAAGAGGGGATAGATTGAGATAGATTGCGAGCGGCACCGATGATCTCGCGACAGATCATCGCGATCTCGGGGGTAAAATATACTACTATTCTCTCGTACACACAGCTCAAAGAAAAAAAAACAATTTTACAATGGTTTTGTCGATCGAATTCGTCGCGAATCGTGACTGGACGTCATAATATTCTGAAGAATGAAGGTCGTCGAGTAGAGTAGAGCGGTAGTAAGTACTACTTTCATAGCCAATATTCAATGGAGTACGTACGAAGTACGTCTTTGTCCTTTTTCGTTAGATGCATGTTGTAATGAATAAACGCAGAGTTTTAAAATTCGTCACATCGGTACCGTGTCGCGAAACTGATCGACGAAAGTTTTAATGATCGACGAGGTGGACGGAGACGATGCGATAACGATGAACGGACGAGACTCCGGACGTGTGTTTAACCTTTTCGTTTAGAGTTTTTCATCGTTGGAAAGACGAACGACGTTAAACAAAATGTACAGATTGCGAAATTTATCTGCTTTTTTAAGCTTTGCCACAAGTAATTAATATTGATATATACTAGAGAGAGCGAGAACGGCGGCGCGGAAAATCGGCCAAAGAACACGATGAGCTCATTGGAGAACAACGGATCGGAGAATTCCAACGGTTGGCAGGAATGCGCCAGCTGGTTAACCAGATGCGGAGCCCTCAGAGCGGATCACAGAGCCAATTGGCCATCGGCTACCGCATTCGATTTGGCGTATACTTTACGCGACGGCGTACTGTTGTGTAATCTGGTGAATACCATAGAAGCCGGATGCATAGACACAAAGGACGTCAATCAGAAGCCGCAAATGGCCCAATTTCTCTGCCTGCGGAACATCAAAGTCTTTTTAGCAACGTGCAGCTCGACGTTCGGACTACCGGAGTCGGATCTCTTTGCGCCGTCGTCTCTCTTTGATTTGTCCAATTTTCATAGAGTACTGTGCACACTGTCCGCGCTTTCAAATTGCGCTCATCTTAGACGCAAGAATATTCAGTGAGTATAAAGTTTTACAGTAGCCGCCGATCCTTCCGAATGTCCTTTAATTTCTTCGCCGGTCCTTGCATTTTTTCTCTTTATCGTAGACTTTTCAACACAATCCCATTATAGATATAACACAATTTGTCTTTGCAGGGGCTTTTCGGTTGGACGCGACAGATCCCACGAAGAAATATATAAAGATCTGCAAAGCGCCGGAGTCGGGTGAGTCGACGGAGACGTCGCATCGCGACCATCTCGTTTGTTAAACTTTTAATTATCGCGTCGAAAATTAAAGAATTAGTTGAGATTGAATGACATTCAATGAGCTAAATAATAGAATTAAAAGTACAACGAAGAGTTTGTTTGTTTCTTTTGAATCGTTGGCCGAAAGCTCTTGAATATTTACCGAAATTTGAGAAATTTGAGAAATTTAAGAAATAATTGACATTGGAATAACTTGTGTTAAATATGGTTTAGCACCACGACACCAGTTGTGGGGTTTACCATAAGATCGAGGCCTGTGGACCTCGGTGAGTCCCAAGTATATCAGGAATTACTCTGCTTTTCCACTACTCCTCGACACGACTGGCCTTCCGCGGAGGAGGTATACGTCGTTTTCGTATCCCGTCATTGTTTTGTGTGTGTTGCCGATTATCACTGAGCGCTATAGATGAAACGATTCGATAATCTATCGCGATTATTTCCTCGCCCTCCCCGTCCCGTTCCCGCCTCCGCTCTCTCTCTCCCTCTCTCGCAAACACACGCGGGGTGACCACTGTCAGAGAAAACTTGACAAACCTGAAGATATCAGGGAAAATATCAGTCAAATGGATCGGAGGAATTTGAAAAATTACAATCTTAGAATTCCATTAGAACGATGTTATGTTCATTTCTCGACGCCTTTGCGGGATCGGAAACTATTTTTACCACGTCATATAACGAACATTTTTTACTTCCGATATTTCCATTTATTCAATGTACCTCTGTGGATGCGATTGGGTGGCTATCAGAAATGTATGGATAATTTACTTTTTTTTGTTGCCATTTGCACATTTTTTTAATTCGCGAATTAATTTTTTTGCCAACGAGTGGGTATTATAACTGAGGATATTTGCATTCATTTTGGCAAAATTCGACCGAGTGATTTGAACTTTACAAGCTTTCAAATTGTTTGCTTTTATTCCAAACGATAGCTTCAACTTTGGTAAACGTCCGCATATCGAGAAAACCCGATAAAACGATTGTACATTTAAAGTCCAACGGCTGTTATTTTTTTACTTGACATTTCATTTAAAATATGTCGGAAAACATGTAATCGCTTGAAATGCCGCTCCTTTCGGATTATATTATTTCTATAATTGGCTCCATAAATTGACGATTGGAGACAGAATCGTCCTACTTATATGAGAAAACTACAAGCATGCGGATAATGCTTTCGCGTGAAAAAAACATTTGCAAATAAAACAAAGATACAAGATAAAATTACAAAGGCAATTCTGAAAAAAATGTGAGACATTTTTTAGTATAAGGGAAGTATCAGGGAAATGGCAAAGAGAAATGAGGAAATTATGACCTTTACATTTAAGGAGGGTGTATCGATTCATTTCCCGCCAAAAGTCAGATACAAAAGGAATTTCGAAGACTTCCCCTAATGGGATAAAAATCAACCGTATCCTACAAAAGGAGAAAATTGAGAAAATTAATTTTCCATAATAATACTGCCAACAAAAGCCAATGATTAAATTATTCAAGATTCGGAAAAATGAACGAATCAACTTACGGTAAAAAAACTTTAGAAAAATTGAATTGCTGACAACTTTTTAGCATTATTATTATTGAAAATGAATGTTCTTAGTACCTTGTATACGGTTAATTTGCGAGGCGTTTGCGTGAGAGGGAAAGAGGATTCCGGCAGCGCAATAGATATAGATATAGTGCATGGCTGTGTTATATTTTTGTGCACAAGGCGTGAAAACGAGGGCCGACGCAGGAGATTTAGAAGGCGAGAGGGTGACGAGGCAGGTGGAGGAGGCGACAGCGAATATCCGGTCGGTGAGGAGGATGGCTACGGAGCTTTCTGCAGTCATGCGCAGAGCGAAGAAATTTACCAGGACCTATGTAGCTTGCACCTGCCACCTCCTCTGTCTGCTGTGCAGGTTATTATTTTATTTTTTTCTCTTGCGGCTTGTACGCGATATCGAGAATAGATTTTTTTTGTTTTGTTTTATTACGAAACAATACAAATTTCCCCATCGCACTGTACAGTTTGCGAAAAAAAAAAAAGCACACCGCATGTTTGCCGCTACGATCGCTGTATTTTTTGTAAACATACATTCCGTACATATTAAGAAGAAGAAAAAACACATCGTAACATCGTATCACAATTGCAATTACCGTTTGACTCTCAGGACGGCGGATTTTCCGGTGGGGAAAAGCGGGACTACGTGGTACAAGAATTGGTTGAAACCGAGAGAAATTATTCGGAGGTTCTGAGCAGTTTATTGAGATACTTTGCGAGGCCGTTATCTTCCCTTTTGAGGCTCGAAGAATCGGCGCGGATATTTTTCGGTATAAAAGAACTTTCCGAGATACACGCCGGTGTCCATACGCAGCTCCGAAAGGCTAGAAACGGAGCGGCATTGGCTCAAGTTTTTCTCGACTGGCGAGAAAAATTTTTAATATACGGCGATTATTGTGCCAATCTTACCGTTGCGCAAAACACCCTGCAAGAGGCTTGTTCACGCAGCGAGCATGTCAATCAAGAAGTTATTGTAAGCAAATTAACAAATGCGCGATGTACGTTTGAAAAAAGTATCAAATGTAAAGATTTTTTGTTCGTACAGAGATGTCAACAGGAAGCCAACAATGGTAAATTCAAATTACGCGATATTCTATCGGTACCGATGCAAAGGGTGCTGAAGTATCATTTGTTGCTCGACAAATTGGTGGAGGAAACTCCAAGAAATTGGATCGACGATCTGCGACAATTGGGAAAAGCGCGAGAAGTAATGGTCGATGTGGCGCAATATATAAATGAGGTAAAACGAGATTCCGATACTCTTGACATTATAAAGGATATACAAGCGTCGATAGTCGACTGGGACGTTCCCGAAGATGCGCAACTAAAGGATTTCGGGAGACTGCTACGGGACGGCGAACTCAAGGTACGGTTGATACGATCGACTTGGTTTATCCGGCGCAGTCTACGTATAAATAATAGCATTGAACACTGAATAATTGAATTGAATTGTAGGTAAAAGCGCATGGCGATCAACGGGTAAAAGCTCGATACGCCTTCGTATTCGAACAGGCGGTACTCGTGTGCAAAGCGGGTCGCGGAGATCAGTACTGTTACCGTGAGACTTTGCGACTCGACGATTATCGACTCGAAGATCATACGGGTAGAAGAACTCTTGGACGGGACTCCCGTTGGTCTTATCAGTGGCTCTTGGTTCACAAACAGGCGTACACGGCGTACACTCTGTACGCGCGAACCGAGGAACAAAAACAAATGTGGATAAAGGCACTTCAGGACGCGATGGACAACGTTAATCCTGCCGCGTCTCGTACGACAAATCACAAATTTCGGCTAACTACTTTCGAGAAGCCATGCAGTTGTCAGCGATGCGGAAAATTCCTCAAGGGACGAATTTTTCAGGTACATTTCCATACGCGATGTACACATTCAAATAAATATGTCTCTCTATATATATTAATATCAATAAATCAATCGCAACAGGGATACAGTTGCGAGGTGTGCAGACTCGCCGTTCACAAACAGTGCATATCGTATTCGGGACGTTGTATGCCGATACCTCCACCTCCACCTCCGCCGCCACCTTTGCCCTGCGAACGCGCGCTATCCGCAAAACTATGGTTTGTCGGTGAAATGGGCAGAGACGCGGCTGCCCACAAGTTGGAAGCTCGCGAAGATGGTACGTACATGTTGCGCGTGAGGCCAGCAGGGCAACCGCGTCTCCAACACGAGACCAACTATGCTTTGAGTATAAAGTGAGTAGTAATCGTACAACATTTTTCTCTCTATCGCCGTCTATTGTAATTATTGCGACTTTATTTCAGAGCCGAAGGTGCAGTTAAACATATCAGAATATTTAAACGTGACGTTAATGGAGCAGATCTTTACTATCTTAGTGAATCTCGCTACTTTAAGAGCGTCGTGGAGCTTGTCGAGTACTACGAACGCGCATCGTTATCGGAAAATTTTGAGAAATTGGATCAACGTTTGCTTTGGCCATTCCGACGAGTATTGGCAAAAGCTTTGTTCGATTTTCGCGCGGTCGAGCGAAATCAACTGAACCTTAGACGCGGATGCCGCGTCGTAATATTGAGCAAAGAGGGAGACGCCAAGGGATGGTGGAAGGGTAAAATTGCCGATCAAGTTGGCTTTTTCCCTAAGGAATACGTGGAGGAAGAATAGTACGAACGATCGATAACTAACAATCACCTCCTCGTACATTATCGTCCAATTATCGCAATAATTTCAACTATACCCTTACGATGAAATGATTTATTAGACGGGTACGAGTATCGATGCCAATAAATATGTCTCATACGTTGCGGCAGCTCGATGAAACATTTTATCCTCGACAATCGGCCACTTGCGACGCGCACACACCGTTATGACGGACTTGTTATTTCAACTGTTGGAGAGAAAATAATAGAGAGAGAGAAAGGGGAGGGGGGGGGGGGAAGAAACACGAGAGTCAAATATAGATATTTTCAACTCGTGAGAAATCCTTCCCAATTGTGCCAATGAAATTTAATAATAAAACTCCGTGTACACCGAGGCATTATGAAAATCATGTTTATTTTTCAATTATTTCTTCTCAATGTACAAATATTATGTTTGTTAATGATAAAGCAAGTAGAAAAAAAATGGGACGGGGGCATTACTCGGAGTTGATAAATTGATTTTCCTCGGGAACTGTGCTTATAACTTTCTGTTCGATTTTCTTGCAGCCACTTTCCGCATAAATATTATAAGGCTTTGGACCATAAGATACAACCGATAATACTTCCTCTTCCATGGCTCGCGTGGGTTTGTATACTTTTCTACGTTTAAATGCGTCACCCATGCAAAGTTTCACGTGTTCCTCCTCGAGCGGCAAAAACGGTATATAATGATCGATGAGACTCGAGCGTATAGTGTCGCATTTTAGAAAGCCTCCCTTCTCATTGAAAGCTCCTCTGGCAATCAAATTTTCAAAATCTTTCAGAGTCATAGCATTACGATTTCTTCCTTCCGTCCAAAATTGAACCATTTGGTCCATTATCGGCCTCATTCCCGTATTTGATAGGAATATAAATATAGCTTTGTTGGTGGTGACGCGAACACGCTTAGACTCGTAATCCATTGGAGTAACTTTATCATAGTCGAAAAAACGAACGAGTACATTGAGCAATCCCTCGGGCATCTTGTCGACCTCATCAAAGACGAACATCGACTTCTCGCACGTTAAAAGGCTCTCCACGATTGTCTTTCTTATCTCTTCCTATTGAGATGGAAACAAAAACAAACATCACGTTTTTTGGACGTTCCGTTCGGCTGAGCAGATTATTACAGACCTTATATTTTTCCAAACGACTGTCGACCGTGGCAAACGATCGCCCGCTAAAGAAGTGATAGTACTCGCTATGCATTCCCTCCTTATAGAAACTTTCCGCGATTATTCGCGCTACAAAATTTTTACCGGTTCCCTGTGATCCGTGAAAACTCATAACCAAAGCTTTCGGCGGATCGTAGGCCGCGCGGTACCCGGCGATAGCACCGACAATCGTTTTCACGGCAATGTGTTGTCCGTACAATCGGGACTTTAGCTGATTCTCCAGTTCTGAAATAATGTAAACCGACGTTTGCATCGACTCGCGTTCGTGGTTTTCGAGATGCGACGATTTAATACTCGACGTTCGCATTAATATACGAATGAAGGAGGTCATCAATTGTAGTACGTACCTCGTACATCGATGGATACGTAATCATCGTTGCAACATTCGTATATTCGACATTTGACAAATTTTTGATAACCACCGGTGAGAAGACCCGCTCCGGCAACACCGAGTCCTATCGTTATTGGATCGATGAGGGATATCGTCGATCGAATTTGTAACATAGCCACAATCACTGTCAATAGAACACGACGTCTCGTCATCTTGCGTTCTGTTTTTCAACGGCATCTGAATGCAACTCGTGTGTGCTACGAGGAGACGCGGGTCGCGATCACCCTTACTACCGGCCGGTCGTCGTCTCTTGTCCTTTCTTTCCGCGTGAGAACCCAAAAGACCGAAACAACACCGAGTGTACACCGTCAGTGCAGCCAAACTCGTGCTACAGGTATTATTATTATTATTATACTCGTGTCGCAGCTCGTCGTCTGTATATCTCTGTATATGTAAAAAACAATTGAGACACGAGACAATGACACGAGTGAAAAAAAAACGGCGAAGTGCGCACGGTACGTCGCTTTGCGTCGCTTGCGGCCCCGACTTCGATTAGCCGAGGGTTGCGCGCGACGTAATCCATGTCCAGTTTGTATACATTAGTCGTGTAAATAATTGGTCAAATATGTATCGTCAAGTATATTGGTAGACATGACGACGACGACGACGACGGATTAGCGGCAATGTGCGGCCAACCAGATTCGGCCAACAGACTCCAACGAGGGACGGAATTGGTCGGGTCGCGAGGCGCGAGGCGCGACTGATACCTTTGTACTCCAGTCTCCGTAATACCGACCACGAAATACTCGGGCGCTAGTCTAATCGCACGTTTGTGCATTCGGTTATAAAAACATTCTCAACGCACCTCTCGAAGACTCTAAATAAACACACCGTCGCGCAGTGTTGAGAATACAAATAAAAAGTAATATAACATCAACGACAGGGACTAAGACGGAGTGAGAAAGAAAACACTAAGCGGTCAATCCACGTTGTTGAAAATGGCGTCCGCCGAACCGTCGACCGTCGCTACGAAGTTTTACACTCGTAACGAAGTTGCGAAATATAACGACAGCAGGGAAGCATGGATCATCATTCACAATAACGTTTACAACGTTACAGCATTTCTCGCCGAGGTTGTTATATTTTTTCGGATAAATTAACGACGAACGGTAACCTCGCGAATGATTCTCTCAACTCGTTCGTTTTTTTTGTTGTTATTTTTTGTTGTTGATACTGTTTGATCGTCGGCGAAGCATCCCGGTGGCGAGGAAGTTTTATTGGAACAGGCGGGTCAGGACGGCACCGAAGCCTTCGAAGATGTCGGTCATTCCAGCGATGCCAGGCAAATGATGGAACCGTACAAAATTGGCCAACTTGTTTCGGTAATTTGCATTTTTTATTCAAATAATCAACGCGCGTAACATAATTGTATTTCATTCCAGGAGGAGCGAAACGTGTCTACCAAAGAAGAGAAAAAACAGCAAGACTGGTCCGGCGCTAGTTCCGGAGATGATAATTCTAGGTATCTCGCCTTTAGCTGCTTTTGGCTTACTAACTCGCGTCTCATATTTATTATTATCTCAAATTTTCATCCTTCCATGCGTCGATTTCATTTTGAGAAAAAGAGAAAGAAAAAATCTATAGCGCGCATTTTGGTACTTGTAATACAGCGATAATAACTGCTGCGTGCTGATGTGATGATTGGAAATTCCAGTGGCTCCTGGAGATCGTGGCTCATTCCTGTAGCGCTCGGTGTGCTAGCGACGCTCGTCTACCGTTATTTCATCGCCGCTCGTTAGACCGCAATCATTCCTCAATTTTATATATATATATATATTATTATTTTTTTCTCTCTTGTACACCATTCTTGTTATAGCTCTGACGAAAAATCGTTATAACTACGCTGTGTCGATATTATCTACTATAGATTTTACATTCTATGTAATTGTAAGTATATTTTGTGACCCGTCCGGAAAACGGGCCCCGAGGGCCCGTATCTCATCGGCGTGAATAATCATTGTGGACCTTAGATATACAGCAAAAGCGACTGTACGTAGAAAAATTTATCATACGAAACTATTATTGTTACCGGGGCCCTTGAGAATAAATCGATTTAATTTACACCGTTAACGTGACCCGCTCTCATCGTCGTGCGATAATGCGTTTCGAAGCAACACTTCTCGTATTACCGCCTTACAACGCTAATTTATTATCTATCGAATACATTGATTATCGTGTAGCGCTGTCGACTCGACGAAACTTTAATCAATGAGTTTTCGCATAAACGAGGATAAGAGCATTTTTTTTTGAATAATTGGATTTTCATCGTAATTGCGGATGAGCACAATAACCGCGCGGAAGAAAATAAAAGGAAGAGTCACCAGCGTCGCTGCATTTACCTACACATGCGTGTACTCGGTATCCGCTATTATCAGCGCATCGACCAATATCGAGCGCACCGCTGAGCGCCGACGCCGAATGTATATATACTCTCGGCGCCGCCGCCGCCGCCACTACTAGTCGTCGCTGCTATTGTCGCCGGATTCGCTGTTCTTGTAGTTCCCGAGGCTCTCGCGGGCTCTCCTTCTATTATAATCCAGTATACACCCAGTTGATCGCGGGGGTCCGTCAAGTGTGTATCGACTCGTCGCGTACTCGTCGTTTCCGACGGAATTTAATAATCTTAATAACACGGGGAAAAAATAAAATTTTGTGAATATCGTACGGAAATCGTCTTCCCAGTTGGCTTTTTTTCTCATCGTACACGAGAACGCGAAAAAATTCGACTACAGCGTATTTACGAGAAATCGAATCCGAGTATAGGGGGTGGAAAGAAGATTTTTGCAACAGCAGCCGCCGGAGAATCAGCGATTCTCACGACTCGGCAGAGCGGGAGAGAGGGAGGGAGGTTTCGTACCGCAAGAGATAGGGAAAGAAAAAATCTTGATTGCTGCGAATAAAAATTCTTCCGTATCGGAATCCTTCGGAGAGTCGGTACATTCGTCTCGTGAACGGAAATCAAGAGACGGCAGAAGAGTCGGCAAACAAGTAGTTGCTCTGAAAAGTCGTCAAAGTGTCATGAGAGGCGGTTTAACGGTCCGCCCTTCTTGTCGGTCCCTCATAGAGTCATGCATGTCGCGCCCTTCAAACGAGGTAAATATTTTACCAATCTATATGCGTATATATATATATATATATATTGTTATCTGTATATCCAATAAACCAATTGCAATGAAACGAAATGCCTGTTAAACCTCGCGAACGATGTATATCAATCAAAGCCAATTGTCGCGTAGGAGGACTCGTCAAGTGCTTCGTTCACGCATCAATTTCTTCCACACGCGTTGCACACACAAAGGATAGAATTATTCTTCGCTTTAGCATCTCTCGGTCGTTTATTTTTGTTATTGGCTTCCACGACGAAGACTGACACCGCGCATCTCGGTGTCTGCTCTCGAGATCCAAGGATCACTCGATCAACTTTAATTAACTCGCTAAACGAATGGTCGGCGCGTGTCGATAGGAAAAAAAAAAAAAAAAGTCACGACGTAGCGCGCTTAGAAGCTGTGTTGTCAAAAAACCTCGTGGGATCGGCGAGCACGTGTCCCGCGAGCGGTGACAATGTATACCTGTCGTCATTAATTCGCTTGGCTTGGTATAGATATACATGTGTGTGTGTGTGTATATAGGACACAACGCGTTTAGCCGCTGAAAAACTAATTATATCCGCGCTCACGAGAGGCAACGAGCGAATGCGACCTATGTACAAACTCGAGACGATGGCGCCTAAACAATTATAAAATGATAAAAAGGCCAGTTTCACCTTGAATCGAATGGACTCGAGTGTTCCGTTGGCAAATTCAGCGACCGAAAAAAGCGCAACAGAGTCGAATTTAAACGAAACCGGGATTTTGTTAACCCGATACGACTCAAAAATTACGAGCGTTCCAATTCAGCTATTTTACTACTCGAATTCCTATTCCTATCCTATTTATATTAATACTACAAAATGGCATCGATTTCGTCGCGTTGTGCAATTCGACAGCAAGAATCTCGGTACGTTATTTTGATATATAAACCGCGCATACCGCTCGCACACCGTCGATTCAACGTTTCGAATCTTTTTTCACTTTCGGCGATATTGCGTCATCCTACGATCGCCCGGTTTCACTCGAGCGTCCCACACCTACTCCGGCTTTCTGAAAATATCTTATTCCAAAGTATTTCTAAAGCAGCAGTGGGATCGGCATCCGGACACCGTACAAGTCCTTCGGGACACGTTTTTTTCTTTCTTCGTTATTTCATAACGCATTTTTATTTTCGTAGATTGATTTTTTTAAGTCGTTTTACTTTGTTTGCGGCAACGGAACAATTATAAATCGTTCGGAACAATTATAATGCATTCTTTATTTCTTAGCCTTGACGTTACGACACATTTAGCAAGGCGAGTTGTCGACTTTTGTCGACGTAGCTGTCCTCGCTGCTTATACCCCTTCTTACCCTGTTGGTGTCGTTCGGCGTAGACACGAGCGTCCGACCTTTCGACACCATCGCTCCAATTCGAGACACGTTCGATCTCATCGACCGCATTGATCAATCATTTTAATTAATATAACTTGAAAGTATCTTGCAAAATGGCGTGATTTTCACGAGTGGCGCGAATGCAAATACTTCATTGTCAAACGTGTAACATCGGATTATCGGAAAATAAATAGCCCTCGACCTTCTAGAACCGCTAAGACCGGAAGGCCTCCGGAACGATCGGGTTACCGGGTAATCTAATCCACAGACTAACCGATCCAGAGTGCTAACCGATATTGCGAGAGAGAAACCATTGCAAAGCAAAAAATTGTTGAACGTTACGATTGCGTTTCGGCCTCGTAGTCATTTTTTTTCTGTATTCGCCACGGCGTCGCCTCAAATTGTAACTTGAGGAAAATCGATCGACTACAAGGTCACCTTGAGATTTCATGGCTGAAAAGCCGGCTCCACGATTTCCCCCACTCATTCCTCGTGTTTTTTTCTCGTTGCAATTTTGAGTTTGACAAATGCCAGTTTATGTGTAAAACACTCTTTACAATACCGAACGTCAATGGTACTTCGAAAAAAAAAAAGAAAATGAATCGATACGCTTAATGTTTTCATCTAGTCGAAGGCTCTACCGCGAATACGTGATTTCTCGCGATCACGAGGAAAATGTTTGGCTCGTGAAATCCATCCGTTTGTCTCTTTCACCTCTCTCTGCCCATCTATTTCTGTATTAGCCCCCGAACTTGGCCGTTACCGCGCTACACGTTGGCGACTCAATAATAATTTGTAAATAATTCAAGTCTCGTGGCTTCTTTGCCGTTTCTCTTTTTCGCGTTCTCTTGTGCGCGTCCACACCCGTTCGGCGCCAAACAAGCGAAGTGCAGCGACGAATCCTCATTCGCTCGCTTCGCAAATTGTTGCCAACAGAAATGCAACGCAAATCGATAGAAACATTTTTAGTCAACGACAATGTCTCGCCAGTAATTATTTCTCGTAACTATTTATATCGGATATATTTTTTCTGTCGTAAGAATGCACAGTAGCATATATAGGCGAATGTGCAATCGACGTTTATGTATAGATGCATTCGTCTCCGGTGACAACTCTTACTGCGTCGTCGAACAACGATAAGTGGCCCTTATCAAATGAGCGGTAAAACGTGTACGATACATACCGCCGAGTGAAATTAAACGGATGAAATATTAATAATAGTCAATTGTTGCCCGTTTTCGACTATAATTCGTAATTTAAAAAATATGCTAATAGAAAAAAACTGAAGCGACTATTATATAAAATTGTTATGATTTCATAGCTACCGTGGGAAACGATGATCCACAAAGCGGCAATGGAAAGCCGTTGGAGCAGCAAGAAAACGGAAACACAAGTCTCGTTTCAATCAATACAAACGGTTGCAAAATCCGAACTCCGCGGCGTAATCGGGAAGAACGGGAGGAAGAACGAGAACAAGAACAAGAAGAAGAGGAAGAAGGCGGCATGCGCGGACATATGGGAGATAAGAAAGATGGAAGTGGAAGTAGTAGAGGGATGGAGGGGACGGACCCAGAGGCGAACGACCCTGTTCACCTCAAGAGACGGGTGGGACTCGTCAGTGGGGTGGCTTTAATAGTTGGCACTATGATCGGATCGGGAATATTTGTTTCACCGTCGGGCCTTCTCGTCAGAACTGGCAGCATCGGCGTCAGTTTTATCGTTTGGACGGCCTGCGGAATACTCAGCTTGTGCGGTGCGTTAGCATACGCGGAGCTCGGAACGATGAACACGAGTAGCGGAGCCGAATACGCATACTTTATGGATGCTTTTGGCGCTCCACCGGCGTTTCTATTCTCATGGGTATCGACATTGGTACTAAAGCCATCGCAGATGGCTATAATATGCCTATCGTTTGCCCAATACGCCGTGGAGGCATTCGCCGCCGAATGCGATCCGCCGATGGAACTCGTAAAGCTCGTCGCCCTCCTTGCCATCGTCTTGATACTGTTGGTCAACTGTTACAGCGTTAATCTTGCCACCGGAGTACAAAATGCTTTTACCGCTGCTAAGCTTATCGCGATATTGGTCGTTATCGCTGGTGGTGCTTACAAATTGATACAGGGAAACACCCAGCATCTTCAGGGCGCTTTCAACACGATGGACGGATCGGAACGTGTCAACATTGGAAGACTCGCAACCGCGTTCTACACCGGTCTGTGGGCTTACGACGGATGGAATAACTTGAATTACGTTACCGAGGAGATCAAGGATCCCTCCAAGAATTTGCCAAGGTCCATCATGATTGGAATTCCTCTCGTCACCATCTGTTATGCTCTCATTAACGTTTCTTATTTGGCAGTCATGTCACCGACGGAAATGATAGACAGCGAGGCCGTTGCTGTTGTAAGAATCCTATTTTATTCAATATACAGATTTTTCGTTTCATTTCATTAATTCGCACAATTCCGAACGATTGTTCCTTTTGCCGTTGAATTTTTAGACTTTTGGCAACCGAATACTGGGCGTTATGGCGTGGCTAATGCCTCTCTCCGTAGCCGTGAGTACCTTTGGTTCTGCCAACGGGACTCTATTCGCTGCGGGTCGTCTCTGTTTCGCCGCTTCGAGACAAGGGCATCTCCTCGATTGCCTCAGTTATGTCCATGTCCGACGCTTTACTCCGGCACCGGGTCTCATCTTCCATTCCCTAGTAGCAGGTATGCAATTTCATCCCCCCATTCATTCTTGTCGTTATTATTCCTCCATGTTTTCCTTAACATTTCAGGCGCAATGGTACTCTCTGGAAACATTGACTCTCTAATAGACTTTTTCTCCTTCACCGCTTGGATATTCTACGGTGGAGCAATGCTCGCGCTTTTGGTAATGCGTAGAACCCGACCGAACCATCCGCGACCCTACAAGTGTCCGCTTGTAATACCAGTCCTGGTACTGGCTATATCCGCGTACCTGATAGTAGCACCGATCATCGATAAGCCGCAAATCGAGTACTTGTACGCTGCTGGCTTCATCGCAGCTGGAATGTTCTTCTATCTGCCGTTCGTCAAGTATGGCTATGTACCGAAATTCATGGGTAAGAAATATACTGAAAAACAACAACGGCAACAACGAAAAAATGAAAAATAATTCAACTACTTTTACTTACTCCGCAGAGGCGGTTAACGTTTTTCTCCAAATGCTCCTGGAAGTGGCACCGACGGCTGCCGCGTACGACTGATATCGTTCGCGAACAGCCGATGCTACTTCGCTATCCCGCTGTCGATCGTCGATGATGCAGTTTAATCAGTTTAATCAGACGCCGAATCATTCCACTGTGGCACTGGTTACTCAAAAATCTATATATTTATTTTATATAAAAAAAAAACGAAAGAAAAAAAATCGCAAAAGCCAAAAAAACGTATCAAACATTCATGCCTATACTAAATAAATATACTTATTGTCGGCACTCGGACGGATCTGAGGGATACAATGATGATGAGAGAAGAGAATAATAATAAACAAATATTATTTTATTACCGGTTATTCTTCTTATAGTATAGAAACAAAAATAATACAGAGATCGTTATTGTTAGCGATGGATAGATGGATTAATGTTGCAAGAGCAATAAAAATTTGACAAATGTTTCTTCATTGTACAAAGGTTTCTTAACTCTTCTTAGTAGTAACGCCCCTTTCGACTTTTCCGTATACTCCCAATATTCCAGACTCTTTTTTATTATTATTATTCTTAAAACTATTCTTCTTCTTGGCGGATCGGCGAAGCTTCGCCAAACTCGTGTCCGCGCCGGAAACGAGTATCTTCTTCTTTATCGCTTCCTTGGCTTTGCTTCTATCTTCCTTGAGCTTTTTGTAATGTGTCTTCCTGTTCTTTGGCGGCCGAGCGCCAAGGGCAACTGCCGCGGTAATCTTTGCTTTGTTCAATTCGACATTACCGAATCCCGACATTCCGAACTTTATCACATCGTATCGAGCCCTCTTCATCTCCAATTCTTGTTGCTTTTTCGCATCGATACTTCCCTCCCGATCATCGTCTTTGCCGAACGATGTTTCCGACTTGAAGTTTTTTTCTCCCGTTTTTTTCTTGTAAGCTATATATTCGATCGAACGAAAGTTTTGCTGGACAGCCTTGTTGTGTCGGGTGCAACGCGTCGGTATAAAATCTTCCATTATCGTTCTATTGTTATATATAACTCGGCAGACATTGACGTTGCACTGCGCTATTATTTTTGTTTCTTTGATAACGGTAACTTTAGACTGAATCACCCCTATTTATCGAAGGTTATGTCTTGCGAAGCACGTTGCGTCAACTACTACCATTCTAGCCGCGCGCGAGAGAGAGAGAGCACATCTCTATGTGGCCGGGGAAAGGGGAATGGCCGACTCATAACCTGACATAACTCGACATAACCTTTTTGCGATCGAGACACGCACTTGGATAAAAAAACATTTATTGTTTACAAGTCGTTGGAGAGTTAAGAGAGAACACCGGCAGCCAGGATGACGGAAGAATATCCCGAGATAAACGTTCGATTAGCGGTTAAACGAAGGGACATGAATGTAATACAAACGGACGATGTACAACAGAGGTTTTATACTCCAGGCGAAGAGATAACCGATCAACCAGATTTTCTCAGGTCAAAGGAGACGAATTTTAATAAATGATAAAATGATGCGTATCGGCGAATAATCGAATGAGAATCATTGCGAATTAATGAAATTACAGAGGCCACGGCACCTACGTTGACGAGGAAAATACTTTACGATCCTCGGTTGGCGGGGTTTTGGAAAAAGTCAACAAACTCGTGTCAATCAGAGCCCTGAAGAGCCGATATCAGGGTGAAATCGGGGACGTTATCGTTGGTAGAATAACGGAAGTACAACAGAGTCGATGGAAAGTCGATACTAATTCCAAACTGGATTCGGTTCTTCTGCTGTCCAGTGTCAATCTGCCGGGTGGCGAATTGGTACGCGTCGTTCCTTATTCATTTTCAATTATCTATTAAGTAAATAATTATGTATTTTTGTGGCTATCGTCGCGCAGAGAAGAAGATCGGCGGAAGACGAACAGACGATGCGTCGCTATCTTCAAGAAGGCGATTTAATTTGCGCGGAGGTCCAAAGCACCTTTGTCGACGGATCTTTGTCGCTGCACACGCGGGTACTAAAGTACGGCAAACTTTCGCAGGGTATAATGCTAAAGGTACCGCCGGCGTTGATAAAAAGAAAAAAAACCCATTTTCATAATCTGAGTAACGGAGCTGTTTTGATACTCGGCAACAATGGCTACGTTTGGATCGGCGCCTCCGGTACCTCCGACACGGATCGTTCTGAAGGCGGCTTTACGCAGGATTTGTCACGCGTACCTCAAGTGGATCGCGAAGTTTGCGCGCGATTGCGAAATTGCGTCGTTATCCTCGCCGAGTCAAATATACTTTTGACGGACACGTCGGTGACGTACGCTTACGAGGAATCATCCAAGTACAAAACCAGCCAATTGTCGCAGATAGAAGCTATGAACGATGTGGCGTTGCTAACTCATCATAGGCTCCTTCAATAATTTTAACGCAAACCAACGTCTTTTGTAATAACGTTATTTTTGTGCAAAACAACGAAATTTTACTCGTTTTTATTGCTTCTCCACGCATTCCCATAGATGTATTTAGGATATTACTAAGAGAGGGAGGGGGGGGGGGGAGAGTATTCCGAGTTTCGTCATTCCAAAAAAAAATCTCCGCGTTCAGCGAGAGGCTATAGCGCGCGACCACCGGCCATAAGTATGATGCACGTGTCTCTGTATACAGCTATAGAGAAGAGAAACATCGGGAAAATAGTGTGAATATCGATTAAACAAATGTGTTGGAAACTAAAAGTGTTTGTCAAGAGCGAGAATGGACGCGTGTTTCACCGCTTTCGATAAAGATAACGATGGTTTTCTCTCTATCGACGAATTCGAGTTAATATGCCGGGCGCTCTTTCGGAACGATCGAGGAAAAATCTACGGTCTCGAGGATCGTCAATTGGGGGAAATATACGATATATTCGATATAAAAGGAGACGGTAGGCTCGATCGGCAAGAATTCGAGGTGAGAAAAATATTTATTTATGGCTGTATATTTATACACGTGTAGGAGGCATGTAATCGGTACCAACTACTGTGCGCGCGTTAGATATGCTGGAATCGTTGGATAAAGGTATGCACCAGGCCGCGAAGCGCTTTTCTCATCGTAGACGTGCAAAACGACTTTATCTCGGGATCGCTAAACATCAAGCAATGCGCAGCCCAACACGACGGTTCGGAAGTTATCGAACCGATAAATCGGCTTCTCGAGACTGTGCCCTTTGATTCTGTTTTTTATTCTCTCGATTGGCATCCCGTCGATCACGTATCCTTCATTGATAATTTGCATCTTAGGTAAGCCGTGTGGTCGCGCCGCGCCGCGCGTGTACACGGCATTGTCGAACGAATGTTTTTGCAGAGACGTCGATTCGTCGAGTTCGATATCGAAGGAGGCCGCGAGAGTTTACGACACCGTGACTTTCAGAGGACCCCCCACGCTGAAGCAGCGTCTCTGGCCGCGACATTGCGTTCAAGATTCTTGGGGTGCGGAGATTCACAAAGATTTGAAAATAGTAGATAAAGCGATTAAAATTTACAAAGGCACCAATCCGGAGGTTGACTCGTATTCGGTTTTTTGGGACAACAAAAAGCTCACTGAAACGACCCTATCGTCGCAGCTTCAAGGAAAAGGTGCAACCGACATTTACATTTGCGGTTTGGCTTACGATGTTTGCGTAGGAGCGACCGCCGTGGACGCTCTCACCAGCGGTTATCGTACGATTCTCATCGACGATTGTAGCCGAGGCGTCGATCTCGTTGATATCGAGAAAACCAAAGCCATGGTGATCGGTAGTAACGGCGTTATAGTAAATTCGAGTCAAGTAAAAGCGATGGTGGAGGGTAGAGATCGGAGGCCGGAGCTCGGTTACAAATTAGCTTTGGAGATTAAACATTTATTGTTGAACTCGGCCCAATAGGATAACAGGCCTCGATCATTTTTTTTCTCCGTTAAATCGACCTGTCGATCCATTGTCCTAAATAATATGCTTCCATTAGATCTGACGTATGTAGCCAATTTTAATCGTGGCTTAATAAAAAATGTGTATAGTTGATTGATTATTTTTTTTCATTACCCCCTCCCCTCTCGCCAGTTTCCCGCTTTCGCCGCGCGTATTCCCGTGGTGTCGGCGACTCGCCATAACCTACCAATTGTTTATCGTCTTGGAAAAAAAAAGTGTACACAACAACGAAGGAAAGAAAACGTTTGTAAGCTCAACGTTTATGAAGAACAATGTTTTATCACGTACGTGTCTAAAAAGAAAATGAAAAAACACTTGGTTACGGTGAAAAATGGAAAATTTTGAATAACGACAATGACGAAATGCGTTTTAGATATCGTTGGAACATGAAATTTTATTACATCCGAGATATTTTGGGCCCCAATTGCTCGATACGGTTAAACAAAAGTTGTACACCGAGGTGGAGGGTACTTGTACCGGCAAGTATGTCTCTATAACTTTCTTCCTAATATAGATTTAATTTTCTTTACTTCATTATTTAACGAATAATTCAGATATGGCTTCGTCGTCGCAGTGACGACAATCGATAACATTGGAGCGGGAATAATTCAACCCGGCCAAGGTTTTGTCGTTTATCCCGTCAAGTATAAAGCAATCGTATTTAGACCATTCAAGGGAGAAGTTTTAGACGCGGTTGTCACGCAAGTTAACAAGGTTAATAATTAATCGATCTATCGCGATCTTATCATTGTGTCCCGCGTATTATTGACCAAACGATTTTTCAGGTTGGAATGTTTGCCGAGATAGGACCGTTATCCTGTTTCATATCGCATCACGTACGTTACCGTTTTTAAAAATTCAATTCTTTTTCAATTTTTTTTTATTTAAATAAAAAAACGTTTAATCCACAGTCCATACCCGCCGAGATGCAATTTTGCCCAAACGTAAACCCACCTTGTTACAAATCGAAAGAGGAAGTGAGTTATTATCTAATTATTTTATTTATAATCATTTTCCGCATGATTCTTCCGATGCATTTCTTTTTTTTTTTTTTTTTTCTTTTTTAGGATGTTGTGATTCAAGCCGACGACGAAATAAGACTGAAAATCGTGGGTACCAGGGTGGATGCTACAGGAATCGTAAGTCTCGTACACGCTTGCGTGCCGCGTGTTTTTTTTTTTTTCATTCGATTCTCGTTGATGGAAAGTTATTCCATTACAGTTTGCCATTGGCACGTTGATGGACGACTACTTGGGATTGATATGCCAATAACCGAATGGGATACGAACGACTAAAGTACATTCCATGGTTTATATTCAACAATTATGTACTATTTACAACGGGTCGCCTTGCGTTGTACAAACTTTTGTATTATATTCATCGATACATTTTTCATCCGTTGGATTGAGAAATTTATTCGTCCTCCGTGCGCCGCTTTTACTCGACGGTAATAACTGTTGTAGCATATGTATCACTAACTTTTATTACTATCTCGTTACATTTTTTGTTCCGCTTGAAAACTACTCGTCAAATTGAAACAAATTCTTTCAACGATACGGAGTAACGAAGCAAACCTCTTTCTTTTTTTTCTTTTCATTAATTTTTTTCACAACGGTTTATTAACGGATCGCGGGATCGTCGTTGCATCGAATGTCGCGTAAAGAAAGATTAATCGCGAAGCGTTATTTAATTTGATCTAAAGGCGTACCCGGTCGTTTCTCGCGATGAGTCGGATCGAGTTTTGCGCCGCAAGAGACGAGCGGCGAAATATCCGCTAGAAATTCTCGAGGGGTCATGAGACCCAAAAATAATGCTAATTTAGCGGCCATTCCTGATTTATTCTTGGTCGTTACCTCCGTATCTTGATCGGGCATCATTTTGTCCGCAACGTGTTTTACCACTTTGCCATCGCTGTTGACGTAGAACGTTGAGAAACCGTCGTGCCAACTGAAACGAATAAACACGTTGGAACGTTATCGTAATTATTCCGTAAACGAAAGAGGGAAGAAAATAAGAAATTTCAACGGACGAATCGAGGACATCGATAGTTTCTTGAATGTTCCACAGTTTGTGCTTCCAAAAGGTTAAGAAAATATTTGTTCCCGTTATTCCTCTAATGCGCCATCGAACTTTCACCGAATCGTCCTCCGTGTGGACCGTCATTTTCAGTACTTCAAATTTAACGTAAGCAAATTTTAGATGGCCCACGATCCTCAACATTGCCGTTTGCTTAACGTACTCGTAAATCCCTCTGGAAACAAAAAATTCCATTGAATTAAATATATACGCGACGCATTTTTTTTTGTTTCAATTTTTACATACTTGGTAACGGTACCCTTGATATTATTTTCAAATTCTACAAAGGGATGGTAGATGGAATAGTCGACGGATTTTATGAAAAATGCGGGTAACTGAAAAAAAAAAAACATTTTGTTCGCTTCGTTTTGAATTTTTTGATTTCTTCGCCCGACGATAGACACGATACTCACGTCGTTGCGAAGCACTTGGTACACGTGATTCAACTGTTCTTGCGAAGGTTTACCGGACGGCGTAGATTCTTCGCCGGATTTCCGATCGGTCTCTTCGACGGATTGCGCTTCTTTCGTTTTCTCCACGACTGAGAACATTGTTTTAGGTACGTTGCGCATGCTAACTTCGCGGAGATGCCTCGCGGCAATATCCTCCTTACGCCGCCTCTCGCCATTCCGAACGGAGCCATTTTCAGAGGCGTCCAGCTTGTAGTTCCACGCGACGACATTGTCGGACGTTCTTTCCAAAGATTTTACCGTGCAACGGGCGGTACCCACGGTACCCACGGATTCTCGCGTTTCGCCTCGGACGGTCGTTGAACCAGAGCCAAAGAACTGCAATGATTTATATAAATTCAAATAATTTATAATAAAAATGAAATAAGAAAAATTTGAGGTCTCGAATTTTACGGACGCATATAATATCAAGTGTAAAGTGTAAATAACGAATCGATCGTGTTGCAAATGACCGATGTATACGTAGAGTTATGTAAGTAATTGGAGGTTAAGGAAGTTTTGTCAAGTAAGCCGACAGGCATCAAGTACGAGATGTCGACGACACGCGATAAATTGACGAATTTCGGGAGTAAACGATATTCAAGTGCGCGCCGAAAGCGATAAATTTTCGTGTTAATGATCGATAGTGTTACCTCCTCGAGAAATGCCGTCGTCGTCTTTTTAACGTTTCTCGTCAGCTGTCGATCGACTGGCGAGACAGGCTTTCCCGTTCCAACGAAAGGCAACGATAATTTATTCGATATCGTTCGTATGCACACGGACATGTTATCGCTCTTGCAACAACCCACTCGTTGTGTTACGTTAATCTTTCTTTTTAATGACAATATCGTAAGCTTAACGCACTCGTGCCACGCTCGTCCACGCTCGGCACGACGATGCGCCGCGATGCGCCAAGCGAACGGCGACTTGGCCGCATTGGGAGCCGCGCGCGCGCTGACTAAGTCACAACTCACACGAGACAATAGGATCGGGGATCGTAACGTTTACGAAAAATTTCATAATAAATATACATTTATTAACATTATTAAGCTGGAACTGGATGATACACGATTATTATGGATTGCAATGATTAACGAGGTAACTCGATAGTATACTATAACAATATTATAGTACACGGAAAAGGTAAAAAAACAAAAAAGCTTTCTTCTTCTTTCCGGTAGATTTAAAACATGTCAAGCGAGGCAAAGCAGTGGCCGAACTCGGTGGACGTTGTTGTTAATTTATATTGCCTCGTAAGCGACGTCCAATCCGGCTACTCTGGTAGTCGAGCCGTTGAGAAATTCTTCGAATTCGTCGCGTTCCCTCTTATCGTCGCGGGCGCGATTAATCGAACGCTTCTTCTTTCTCTCAGTTTTTTCCGACTTGTCTTTATCCTTTGATTTCTTCTTTTTTCGCTTCTCCTTGTCGTCGCTCTGCAATGTATTTTTTGACGTTGATTTTTTTTTGAAAGTTGGATTTTTGGTTGAATTTTTAAAAGAGAGGGTGACACGTTACCTTATCTTTGTGTTTCTTCTTATCCTTCATTATCGGACTACTGCCGTTCGAACTAACTTGTCGCATACTAGTACTATCGAGAAGTTCGAGATGAACGTTGGAACTCGTCATACTAACGTCCAAACTCTTATCGCTCAACTCGAGTCTCTCCTTTCTCGTGCTATTGCCGCTGCTAACATCCTCGCCACCCTCGGGACTCTGGCGCCATTTGGAGTCGCGACCTAACCAACTATCGAAGGTATCACCGATATTGGTATCCTCTTGCCGATGATCGAGCTGTTGTCCGGTAGGGCGTAATTCATGTTCACTCGAAGATATCGAGTCGCGTTTTACGCTATCGCGATCGTTGTTGCGACCGATCGACGATTCTCGTTTATGTTTCTGTTTGCTGAGAGGATTTTCCATCTGTATCTCGGGTTTCGACTGTACCGGAGTACCCGGGGATAGTTCGTCGGCCGAGGATAAATCGTCTTCGTATCCGGCAACGAGAGGATTCGCAGTCTCCGTGTCGCTGAAATAAAAGAGAAACGGATAATTGGATAATCGATCGTCTCTGTTCGTTGGTTAATCGTATGGCAAGTTACCTATCGGAATCGCGAGTTTGATTCATCGTTCTCTGCGGAGACGGTTGATTGTCGTCCAAAAATGATCGATCCAACATACCATCGTCGGGAACGAAATCTTCGACGCTCGTCAGCGGGGGGCTGTAATTGCTTCCGGTCTCATCCTCTCTCTTGTTGTTGCCGAATATCTTCGACATGAACGATTGCGCCGTGGAAAGATTTTTTCGGTCAGAATCCTCGGATTCTCCTCCTGGTTTACTTTGAAGCTCCGCCTTCGGGACGTTATTGTGGCAAACAATCGGCTGTTTCGAATACGTCGGAACGTTAACGTTAACGCTGTCCTTTCGCGGTTTAATCTCGAGATTCTTCATCGCCGGTATCGGCGTTCCACCGCCGATGGGAGTCGGCATCGATACCGATCTTCTCATCTCCGTATTCATATTTGAAACGGCGCTACCGCCGATGTGACGAGCGGTGCTCAATGAAGACGTTACGTTCGGAACCAAAAGATTCGCCGTTGAACTCGAATCGGCAATGGCTCTTCTTCTGTTTACCAGATTATCGAGAAATTTGTCGTAATCCGCCTCGTCGCTCTCCTGAAACAGATCGAGTTCCTGGACGGTCAGTTGTGTCTCTTCCTCGTTCGTTTCCAACTGTTTTAGCAGAGTTTCGCGTTGCAATTGTAAGAACGGAAGATTGAAGAATTTGTGCAAAAGTTTGAGACCAAAACCGTTTCTCATTGAGGATTCGGCGTATCTAACTTGAGCGCTTCTTTCGCTCAGCGAATCGACGAAATACGTAACGCGATCGGCGGCGACACTTCTGTGATGCGACATGTCGCAGTGATTGCCGAGAACGATGACCGGTATGTGGTCGGGAATTTTTGGCAATTCTCGCTGCACGTAATCGAATGTCCACGTTTTAGTTATGTCCATCATAACGATAACGCCGTTGGTCCCTTTGTAAACGTCGAGAAACTCGGCGTCCAGCGCCGGCTCTTCGATCTTTATATTCTCCAAATGTCCTTTATTGTTCTCCATCTTTAGACCCTCCAATTTCCGACGCCGCCTTCCTCTGTCGACTACGTCCCAAACTTCAACTTTTACCACGTCGTCGGTTGCCTTGTAATTCCACTGGATGCTCGCCACTCTTATCTCCTCCGTTGGAATGTATTCTTCTAGAAATTTGTGTCCTTGAAGCCTGTGAAACAGACACGATTTTCCCACGTTTCTGTCTCCTTTTATTATGATTTTCACTGAAAATTCAAAAAGAATGTTATCTCGCTAATAATAATGTCGTATTCTATCTCGCAAACATATTCCGCAGTGTTTTCGTTATACATCTTTTAGACTTTTTTTTTTTTTTAACTCAAAAAATGCAATATCTTGAAAAAGTACTAAAAATTTCAATATCCTCAAAGAGAATTACGGCCCTTGCGCCCAAAATTTCGTGGAAAATTAGCGTTGTTCTTAGAAATATTAGAAATAAAAGACCACCCTATAGCAACCCTAAAAAATCATTTCCACAATTCGGAATAGAATCGCGCCGCGTACATCAATGGCAACTTCCAAACTTTAGATCGCAAGTGTTTTATTTGCGACGCTACAAACCAATCGTAACGCGTCTATGAATTATAATTAAATAATATTCTGGAAATGAGGTGAATGTGTTTTTTTTTTTTTCATCAAAATTTATCGCTTACTGTTATATTGCACTCCTTTAGCAAATTTTCGCTGCAGCGTCGTTGGCATCGAGCGATGGGCAGGTCGCGGCGATACATTGCCCGTCCCTTCCGATTTTCCGGCCAATCGTTTGAACGCCGAAAACATCGTGGTTCTCGCGATGCTTGTATTCTCGCGTTCTCGCGTCCAACCGTCTCCTTTTCCCTTTTTAAATGATTCTCTATTTTAAAGGAGAATAAAAGAAATGAGCCAATTTCTCGAACATCCTTATCGCGTGCGTTGGCGCAGACACACTTTTATTATGGTTATGGTTATTATTTTCGGCTTATCGCGATTCAGGATCCTTCGAGCGGAGGAGGGGCTCCGCGTCGTACTCTGCTTCTTACCACATGTTATATCCGAAAACAGTTCGATAATGAATCAACGATGCGGAGACGCGGAGACTTTGGCCGATTCGACAGACGGCTCGTCGGGGATCGAGGATCAAAAAGAAATCGAGAATGCGAGACAGCTGTCACCACGGCACTAACAGCTGTTTCGGCGCGTTCACGAGTCGCTATTGGCGGCGCGCGAGTGTTCGTCATACAGCAGCGGCGGACCGCGCGAATACTAACATTTTATTCGATAGTCGTGGGGGAAAAAGAAACGAAGAGAATAACGTGCGCAACAGAGTAAAATGAGAAATTGATCGATTTATTTACACAGAAGAGCAATATGTTTATATCTCTCTCTCTCGTTTTTACACAGCATTCACAGCAACAAGATTACAAGAGTCGACAACGGTGTACCAAAATGGATTAAGTACGGAAGATTTTATTATCATGTATCGACGATATGTTTCGTATAAAACTCGAACGGTATAGAGAAAGTTGAATAAAAAAAAATAAAAAAAGACGAAAAAAAAAAAAAAAAACATGTATATTTTCACAACAAATGTTCCTGCTATATAGTATATATATATATACAATGCCATTAATGATTAATCGTAATATAAATTAGGCGCGGTACGTTTTTCGTTTTTTTTCTCTTTAGAATATAATATGTATGCCTCAACCTATTCCGGGGAGATTAACTCAATGAATCGTCGTTTTAACGATACTCCCAACCCAGCGTACGATACTTTGTATGTATAACGATTATTCGCGTCGATTCGCCCGTATTTCCGTGCTGTGCCGCTGCGCGCCGTATTCTCTTCGTATTCTCGCCGTCTCCTTCGGCGATTTACCATTTTTTCTTGTGTTCGTCCATCGACACGCCTCCGGGTCCGAGCGACACGATCATCAGAAGCCCACCGATAACGGAGAGAGTCTGTAAAACAATGTTTTCGATTAATATTGGATGCAGCTAACAGTAATGAAGATTGTATGAATAAAAACAGCTAAAGCATCAGCCAAAAAGATCCAACTTTTTATCAATTTCCGTGAAATTTGGTATGAATCGAAAAATTCGAAAAATTGGTACATAGATAAATTTTTTTTTAAATATTCAAAAGGGCATAAAATTTGAATCATCGATGAATTTTCGAAAGTTAGTAGTAATTAACCGGAAATAAACTATAGCGGAAAAAAAATTGTAAAAGTTTTTAAAATGATAAAATATCAACGATAAAAACGACGAAAATGCGTTTGTGTATTCATAAAAATGTAATCGTTTCGTTATCTACTTTCTTAAAGATAATTCAATTTGAATGTTTCCACAAAGTGCAATTATATTATATCGTGTATCGACGCGACTACCGTACCGGTGTGTAAAATTTCGAGAGAAATAAAAAAAATATTTTCGTCTCAAATATTGAATAACTTAAACTGTGTAAAATAAAAATAAATAAAAAAAGCAATGGATGCAATGCATTAAAGTTAAAGAGAGAGAGAGAGAGAGATACTTACTTGGAAAAAGTCGTATTTAAGAAAGTCTCTGAGGGCCTTGTGATCGGGAATAGTCCACCAGGCATTGTGATAAAAGTTGAGAGCGGACAAGACGAGTACAAGAAGTAGAGCGCTGAGCTTTGTTTTATATCCAATGGTAACCATTACCATCAGAATGCTACCGAGAATATCTTGGAGTATCTGCATAAAGGATATTTCGAAGCGAATCAAAGTGATAAACATGAAAGCCAATAGAACTCTTCCGGCCAATTGAAGATAATTCTTTGGCTTATTATCGCCGAGGGTGGGAACTCCGGCGAAGAGGGATCTTCCCTCGACTCTCGATTCCGCCAGAACGAGAAGAAGAGCCCCTATGAGCGCAAGATTTCTGAAGAGAAATTGCATATCCCAAAGTATGCTATAGGCGAATGTCTGTAAGACGACGATGAAGAATAGCATTCCGCACGCTATGCTAACTTTCCATCGACCGATAACCATGAAACATCCGCCCAATTGACCCAACAAGTTCACCAGTACAAAGACGGTTGCCAGAAATTTTCCGCATCCCCAAGACATATCCATGTATTCTCTTTGTTCGTTCCACTGAAACCACATCCTTAATCCATCTTCGAGGAAAGTCGCTATAAGGCAGAGACGAGCCAAAGTCGGAAGTACGTGTTTTCCATTTCTGATAACCTGCGATTAAATTACAACATTGACAACAAAATAACCAACGAGTTTATCCAATCTACGATACTACGCGGGATAACAATTATTTACGATTCATAACCTCCGAAGGATCTCATTTTTTCGGCATTATCTATCAACGTCATTCGACTTTGCAATAATTCATCTATCACGGCGCGGCGGCCTTTTTTTCTTTTTTTCTATGTTTTTAAAACAATCGAGAGAACGCGTATATCGATTGATTTATCTGTTATCGTTAAATATGTGAAAGTTGACAACAGCCTGGTCATGATGACGTTGACAGGAGCCCACCTGTATCCCATGAGAGCGTATCGCACGTATTTCTCAATGAAAAATTCATGGAAAACTCTCTATTCGAAAGGGATCATTTACCGTACGCGTATTAGAATATATTTACCTGATCGGCTATCTCTTCCGCTCTCGATATTACCTCTTGTTGGATCACCATCGTGCGACTTGTTTCAAAAAACCAAAAAAGTACCCATAAGCAGTCTCACTCTCTCTCTTTACGCACGCACGGCAATCACACGCACGACACACGCGTTCAAACACACGCGATAGTCCGAGCTGAACAAGCACACCGGGTCCCACTACCACCAACTAACCGTTACCGGACAGTCTCGCAATACGTTCACCGCGCCGAATGATGTGGAGATCAACTGCCGAGTACGCCACCACTTCCGGTATACGTGGTCCAAATGACCGTTATTAAAAGTACGCACGATGGCACACTCTGCGCACGAACGTCGATTAAATGTTATTTATCCTCTTTGTCGCCGCCGCGTCGTTTCGACGACAATTGGCGGCTGAATTATTGCCAGTTTCTTAAAAATTATAATATATATATATATATAATGTAAATGTAGGCTGACACGGTAACAATTTTTTGTTTCGCGGATGTGACGTAGTAACAACGGGTGGCGGGTGGCTCCCTCCGGAATGCTCCGAGGTTAGGTTAGGACAAACAGCCCCAACGCGCGTTCGACGAGACCGTCGACACCGGTCCAATTGGCTCCAATGAGACTGATGTGTTATGACGCGTGTGAGCAATGTCTTTCGTCATTTACGATATTACGGATAATAATTTTCTTGTCGTACGTCGTCGTCGTTGAATCATTGGAACAATATACCGAAACTTTTTAACGCGTTCCGAAGTTTAGAGGTAACGATTAAATAGTTTTTATCGAGGCGAACAACGTTGGTACGTTATTCTAACCCCGTTTATGTATATAACGCCCGTGTCTTACCGTTAAGGATTCGCGAGAACGGAGGCGAGAAATAAAGGAATATGCTAGAAATCACGTGCAACGATCGGTTAGGGAAGAAAGTGAGGGTGAAATGTAATCCGGACGACACGATAGGGGACCTGAAAAAATTGATTGCCGCTCAAACGGGAACTCATTGGGAAAAAATTGTTCTCAAAAAATGGTACACCATCTACAAGGATCACATAAAACTTCAGGACTGTATCCTTTTTTTCGTAATACGAAAGAAAATAATTGATTTTCACGATCGTATTAGCAAGTAAACTATGATTGATCCTTAACAGTTATTTTTTAGATGAAATACACGACGGTATGAATATAGAATTGTATTATCAGTGAAGACAACAATGCAATGTAATAAACCTATGGGATTTTGTGATATTAAATTTTTCATAAATATTTCATAATGCGCTCTCTATATACGATACATCGTCTCTCGGTTGAATAAATCCAGCATTCAACTTTTTTCTCTCTTCTCTTAATCGGCGCGATTAAAAAACAAAGTCATTTGAATAATTAATTGAAACTACAAAATTGAATTCTCGCCTGCGAAAACGTACTAATAATTCGCAATAAATGTTAAACGCCTCACGGCCAACTATTTTAGGACGAGTCGTTGAAATATTTTAATGAGGCCTCTTGAAGACACCTTCCGCCCGACTAATCGCGCATTCCACTTGCGTCGTCGTATTCCTACCTCTGTTGCTCAGTAAATCTCTTATGTGCTGAACTATCAACTCTATGGCAACTGTAACACAAAGATTAAAAGGATTCTGTAGAAAAATATAAAATGCGCCGAGAATCCGATTTTGTAATCGTCATTTATTTTTTTTTTCATTTCGGCGAGATGCGTCAAACGCCGCTTTGGAGAGGAGGTTTTCTTTTCTCTTTTATTTCATTATTAATTGCTGCATTACAGCGATAAAAAAAGAAAAAGAAAAATGATGAATGAGACATTATCAATATTATAATTACATCAAAGCTCATCGCCGTATCACCGGATCTCTTACAGTTTGGGAATTAAAGAATAATACTTTTTCATCTATCGTAATAAAAGTTGAAAAATCATGTGGCACACGGTAAATATATAAGAATTGTTATTTTCTCTCGGCGATATCGATAAAATGCTTAAGTAAGTCGTAGCAGTGGTAGTAGCAGTCATCGTCGTCGTAATGGAAAAAATGCGGTGCGCTTGGATAGGATGTGTTATCATGCATTTCGGTTTAAATCAGTCATCTGCTGAGGGTGTCGGATGAAGCCGAAGTGCGCCTACGCTGGTAGATGTATGGATGCTGCCCGGTCGCAGTATCGGCCTTTTTGGAACGCAATATATCCCAGATGTGGTGCACTATAAGGTCTATCGCCACTGCAAACATACAACAACCAAACTATGTATGTCCGTTGCCGTTCCTCTGTCCGCGATGACCGATCCGCAACGATCTCAATATTATCTCTAAATTCCGGGCAGCAGCCATAAACAACGACAAAATTTCGTCACCGAATTAGCGTGAAACCGACAGTAGGAATAATCCTGTCGTTACTCTACTCTAAAGCCTCCGAATCTCTGGTTACGACCGACGATTCGACAATTTAACGACAATCGAAACATTCGGCGGACAGAATTCCTACTGTTTGTCACACGGTAGGTAACGACGAGTTGAAAATTCATTTATAAACGTATATTCCACTTGTATTATGGAAACGAGAGAACGTTAGTCAAAGCTATTTTTTTGAAAACTAACTTTTCTTGAAATATTCGTTTACCTGTGTTATCGGCTCCCCTCGGTATTATCACATCGGCAAATTTTTTTGTCGGTAAGCAAAACTCTTCGAATGCCGGTTTAACGAAATTCATGTATTGGTTGAGTACATAATCCAAGTCTCTTCCTCGTTCCTTTATATCTCTGGGAACTGGAGTGGAGTGGAGAATGGAGTCTATTGTAGTATTGTCGGCGAATAATTGAGAGCAAGTTATTAAAAAAGTCATCAATACCTCTCCTTGCGAGTCGCGTATCCGAATCCGTGTCTACGAATAGCTTCATGTGAAAGAGGTCTCTTATCTTTGGGAAGTAGAAAACGAGTATTCCCTCGAATAATACCACATCCGCGGGGTATATCGTCGTTATTTGGTCTTTCACCCTGAAAACAAGCAATTATACATCACCTCTCGTATCGAAATTGCATCGAAACTGCACATATGAAAACAAAAATTGCAACACTCGGCCGATATTTAACACAAAAGAAAAAAAGCGGATGTCCCAATTGTGACGAAACGTGACGAGAAGACGAGTATAAAAAAAAAAAATATAACAAAATGAATGACGAAACATCAACAGTTATTATATTGTACGGCATTTGACTCGTATAAAAGCGGTCGGAATCGATAATCCGGATATCAGATTAATTCAGAAGCGATTCAGAGCAATTCGGTAGATTCTCGAGGATAATATTCGATAAATTGCGAGTATGCACGGGAAATTAGTGTGGACTCTCGCCGTACTTGGCATTCTCATCGTTATCGGACCTGCGAGCGGTTGCAGGCTCTGTGGGATGCATTGGTGTTCTTGCGGAGGACCGCCGGGTTTGCCGGGTTTGCCGTCCATCGCCCCGCGAGCGTGGCAAATGGAACGGCCTATGGCACCGGCGCCGATTGAACTATCTTTGCCAATAATACAGCCGCAATCGCCCGGTCATATGTGCCAATATTGCGGCGGATATAATCGCGGACATCACGGATACGCTCCGAGGGTAAGTAAATCTATTACCGAATGTTTTTGGAAAAAAAAATTCGATTGCATTGTTATCATTTACAGAACGAAAACATGCATTCCCGAGGTTATTACTGCAATTGTTCGCCGCGCAGGCACCGTTACCGTTACGACAACGACTACTGATGGCGCATCGTCGTTTAGTTAAAAATTTTCGATTTATGTATCATTACGAATAATCATTGTCTCATGGAAAAAACTTGTCGCGTCTGCTTTTAAATTTTTTTTCCTCTACGCTCCTACCGCGGATAGTCGCGTCGGCGTTACTTACAGACTGTTCGTTCTGTAGTCGTAGGCTGGTATTTCGCACTTAACGCCGGCAAGTATATCCTGCAAAGTCTGCAAAATGAGATCGTTGTCAAATGCATCCGGATGATCGAAATTGTACTGTCCCTTTTCAGCTTTCATTTTTTCAGCTTCGGTTAAATCTCTGTAAAAACTGTCCTGCGATATGCAGACGACTTGTCTCTCCGTGTGATCCATATCTACTTGTCCGAGTTTTTCCATTATTCGTTTGCATACGGTAGACTGAAAGTACGCGTCAAATACGAGTTTAAAATTCCGTCGTATAAGATGGTATTTAAATGGATTCGTATCGATTATTACCTTGCCACTGGCCGTACCGCCGGAAACACCGATTAAAAATGGTGTTTTTCCTTCGATACCGTTGGTCTTTCCATTGAATCCGCAAGACATTTTTCTCGACGTTCCCATCCCCAACAACGGATTACCGATACTCATCGATACGTCTGCCATCGTGTGGAGTCGTCGTTGTCGCTGATTTTGTCGTTTCGGCGAGCTACCAACGCGATAATCAGCGCCGAGTGATGGTAATTCCAAAGAGCCGAAGTTAATGCGGTAAACGTTGCAGAGAAAACGATGACTATGGTGACGTCGTTGAGAAAAATTGCTTGGAAAAGATCCTATAGCCCAAGGGGAGCCCCGAGTGCGCAATGACAATGACAGACGACGGGAAAGAAGGAGGGACTGAGGAGAGAATCGCGTGCGCATCGACATGCCTATACACTCGAGCGTCGACGCGGCGCGCATTATCCTGCATAAATGTTGCATTTACACCACATCGTATATATAGAATAATAATAATAATAATTATCTGTTGGTGCTGCCGCTCGCTACTCTCGAACGCCACTATGCATTTTGCTTTGGCGCCGTTTTATTTCGAGTTTAACGAGCACGTAGCACGTGGTCGCTGGCGGTGCATGCGACGATTTCTTCAGTCTCCCGCGTTATTGCGCGTTATAATTCGCTTTGGAGAATATCTTTCCTTCTGTTCGAAATAATCTCCAAGTGAGCTTACAGTATTACCAAATGTATTGTTACTTATTACATTCGTAAACGGGGAAACCCATTGATATCAATGAATCGAAAATAAACATCAATCGATAAATGATAAGCTGGAAGGAAGCCGGTAGAGCACGCAGAATTCTGGATATTAACAACCAAATATAATAATACAGTAATAATGAGTGTCAATAAATAAACTCGCGGACCGGACTGATAACGCTTAACCTTTGCCATTGTTGACACACTGGAACGATGGATACAAAAAAAAAAAAGTCCACGTTATATCGCGGCATCGTGTTTCGAATGATTGGGCGATGACGAATATCTCTCGCGATGTTTATTCTATCGAGGAAAATGGTGCCAGCAGGCGTGAACGGATGCGCTTCGTTCGCAACGACGACTTACGAGGTAAGGAAAATCGTTTGTAAAATCGATCGCTATCCCTCTGCATTTTTCTACGTGTTTATCTCGCCATAATTTTTGAACAGTAATCCTCTGTTTGCCATGTCAAAAGCTTGATCACTATTTATTCGCCTCTCTCTCTGATTTTATTAATTTCCGAATGCTCCCTCCAGGATGCCGTCAAGGCCCTCAACTGTCTCCAAAGCAATGCGTCCTATCTGCGCGCCGTCACCAAACACGATTCGAATTCAAACAATACGCTACAAGAAACTCGAAAATATCTTACAAGGTATATGAAAATAATAAAAAGAATAGAAGTTGGAAAAAAAAATATGTTTTTTTCTTCAGATCCGGAATAAGTTTGGAGCAACTGGACGCTCTTTCGGTTATTCACGTAGCGGGAACCAAAGGAAAGGGATCTGTCTGCGCGTTCGTCGAATCGTTGCTACGAGCGCACGGAGTCAGAACGGGTCTTTACACTTCGCCGCATCTCGTGTCTCTGACAGAGCGAATGAGAATAAACGGAAAGCCGATAGGCAAGGAAAAGTTTGCCAAATACTTTTGGAAATTGTACAATAGTCTGAAGAGGGAACAGGAATACGCCGGAGATATGCCTCAGTATTTCAAATTTTTAACTCTACTGATGTTTCACGTATTTTTGGAAGAACCCATAGACGTTGCGATAATCGAAGTGGGAATCGGCGGCGAACTCGACTGTACGAATATCGTGCGTAATCCCGTCTCTGTCGGAATTACGAGTCTCGGATTGGAACACACGAGTTTGCTGGGCGATACTCTGACATCGATAGCCTATCAGAAATCAGGAATTTTCAAGAATGGCGCAACGACGTTGACCGTCCCGCAGCCGGAAGAAGCTATGAGAGTGTTGGAGAAACGCGCCAAGGATAAGGGATGTTCACTCACCGTTGTTCCCGAAATCGAAAGTTATCCTTGGGCAAACAAGCGACGTCCGCCTGTTCTCGGAATTGCCGGTAAATTTCAGAACTACAATGCATCGATCGCCATCGGTTTGAGTAGCGCTTGGATCGAGGGCAACATTAACAAATGCCGAACTTCATTTTCCTTTGAGATCGCGAACTCGGCTTTGTCGCGTTGCAAATGGCCCGGTAGAACGCAAATACTCCGCGACGAAAGGATCAATTTTTATCTGGACGGCGCTCACACACTCGAGAGCATCGAGTGTTGCATCGCGTGGTATCGCGAATCAACGAAAAATAAGACAGGAAAAAATGTTCTCATGTTCAATACAACGGGAAATCGTGACTCGGAGAAACTTTTGATGCTGTTACGTCAATTGAATTTTCATTCGGCATTTTTCGTGCCAAATGTTGCGGGAAAACGCATGACGATCGATCAAGTTAATTACAATAATCCCGACAAGGAACAGGCGGAGAAATGCCAAATGCATTGCAATATTTGGGGAGAAGGCGCAGTTTGCGGGACTAATGTTAGCCAAGCGCTCGAACAAGTAACAAAAAACAACAATTTTAATGATTCGAGTGAAAATATTAATTTGCTCGTTACCGGCTCTCTTCATCTTGTGGGAGCAGTTCTCGCCATCGTCGATCCGGATCTCTCCAAAAGTACGCAATTTTGATATTATTATTATCATCCGGTGTAACGAGTCAGGAATTATTTTGCATTGAATCGTTAAAAGCATATCGTACAAATTCATTCGTTATGTATTTCGCGTTCAACAGTATAATAAGTTATATGTTACAATAAGTTTTGTTTTGTACTTTTGCGACAATAACGAGCGCTTATGTACGGAGTCACATCGAAATTGTATGTATAGCTACGATGTAGAATCTCATTATTAAAATATCTTTGTATGATATTCCAACTCGGATTCAGCCTCTGTGTCGGAGAGACTCAGCGACACGCCGGCTCTCCGTCTCAATCGATTGTCTTCGGGACTCTGGAAGGACGTCATTTGCGACTTGATAAAATGCGAGAAAAACGCACATGCACACGCACACGCACACGCATACTCTCGTTCAATCGCGGTTACCTGATCGAGAATGCCGGCCGTAGGCTCCGACGCGTAGCCAACTTCTTGCGCATCTTCTTCCAAATCCGCTTCGTACTCTTCCATTTCATCGGTATCCGAGTCCATGTCGACGTCACCGTAACGATTCACCCGCGAGACTTTGCATACCATTTGCGCTAAATCGGTAAATGTATACGATGACACGTTGTTTTCTTGATTTATCGCTTGACTTTTGGCTCGGAGAGCTCTCGCGTTTTCTCGATCGGCGTTGAAGCGCGGCAAAACGCCGGCTTTCGATTGACCCTCGAAATAAGTTTTTCCTTTTGGAGTCGAAAAAACGAAGCGTAGATATGCGAAGAGTAAAGCAACTGAAAGTGAAAAGAAAAGCAAGTATCGAACACTCACCGTGCTGATATCCGACGTCTTTGATCTCGTCAAAGTTAGCGAATTGGAGCGTTTTGTATTTATCAATCGGAGGCCTTATGTATTCGCAGTAATCGGACGATTTGACCTCCTCCAGTTGACGAACGCAACTCACGTACGCCAGACGCGATTGTATGTCCGGTAAATTGGGAACTTTGACCGGCGTTGCGAATGGATTCCATCTCTTCCAGAGAAGCCACCAACCGGACAGTGAATCACCATAATTCGTAAGGTCCGTATCGTCTTGGGAACCAACGTCGATCGCCAATATATGATGCGCACCTTGTCTCAACATTTCGTCAGCTTGCGTGACGAAATTAAAGAGTCGAAGAGTTGAAGAGTTAAAGAGAAAGAAAAAGAAAGAAACGTTATTTATAGGGTCGTTATTTATACTGGTAGACAGACTGTACCTACCGTACAGACTTTTATCGCTATAACTACACCGACACAACAAACATATAGATATGAAGGAAACTTTTAGCATCGTAGAAAAACTTAATACCTGGAACATTGTTAACATAACACCCGTCGACCAAAAGATGCCCATCGAGAGGATCGCAAACGGGAGGAAAAACGCCCGCAATTGTCATACTCGACCGAATGTATCTCCATAGTAATCCTGATTCACAAGTAAACTATACACCGGTCATAATCTCAGCGAAGCATCTTTTTTATCAACGGGAGCGAGTTTTTACGTGTGTGACATAAACAAAAAATACCGAAAAAGACCCAAAAGCATCCAAAGTACTCGTCGCTTTTACTTTCTATTTATTCGCAACGGAATATCGATTAAGCGGATGGATTCTTACGAAATATCTAACGAGTACTTGTTACGTAATTCGTAGGTCCTTGTAAAATAATATTGTCGATTGGAAATTGACAATGTACGATCCAAATTACCTGGAAGGTTATTGACGTACCCGCCGTCGAGGAGAAGGTGGCCATCAGTCGGGTCGCACAACGGTGGCATATAACCGGACAATGACATCGAACCCCGAATGTACCGCCACAGCGATCCTAAACACGACGAATCACAGATACATACGTTTTATTACTTTTTCCCCGAGGGTATTATTATTTCGAAACTAATATGTATGAGAGGCATCGATGTAGATTCCAAGTGTTTTTTTTTTTTTTTTTCTCTTTTCTTTTTCTTTTATATTCGGTCTCCTCGTACGAAGAGTACGTCAACAACGATAATTCACAACGAAAACTCGCCCCCGCCACGGTGGCGACAGTATAATAAAGTGAATAATATCCAATTTTGGCGAGTTGCGCGCGCAAAATAAATGAAAGCGAGTTGATAATAATTAATATTATTAACACGACGAAAAGTGGTGAACGGATAGATAAGCAGATACAGACCATGCGTGTGCGTTCGCATACACGAAGCGGTGATGTCTGTGGTTATTATGAAATATGGAAGCCACAAGTCTTCGATATAGGTGTCTCCGAAGGTCGCTTGTATCGTTTTGTTGAAGTCTTTTCCGGAAAACATTGAGGTCATGGGATATGTGAGATCGAGTATCTGTCTCCACCACTGAGTCATTTTCTGCGAAGCCGCCGAGTCGGAAAGAGCGATAACATTTTATGACGTTTTTTTTTCGATTTACAATGAGGTATATGATTTTTTGTTGTAAAAACGTACCTTTGACCATTCGCGAGCCTTTTGAGTTACAGTCGTTATGTTCTTTTCCATACACCACAGAGCACCCATAAATGCTCCGATACTAACGCCACCGATCATGTCGATCGGGATTCCAGCTTCGAGTATCGCTTTTAGCATTCCAATATGCGCTGCTCCTCGAGCTCCGCCACCGCCGAGAACGAGTCCGACGGAAGTGCCTGTGAGCCATCGAGCTAATCTGCTGAAATCACTGTGGACGTTTGGCTCCGACATGAGTACTTTTGAGTATAGTTCGTTCTGTGGAAAATATCATTTTTTTTTTTTTTTTTCATTATGACTAATTTACGATACTTTTGGTACATTGCGTCTAACAGTTTTAACAGTCTTTCTATGTTTATTCAAATTTGTCTATTTTCAGCTTTGATGCGCAGTGTTTCTCCGAAGTCGTATCGAAAATTGGTGACTTTTCATCCATTAAAAAAAAAATTCAAATTAAAATGTTCGAAAATTAGAATTTTTAAAAAATTTGTATGTGTTACGAAAAATTAGTGGATAGATTCCTGTGAAAAAAAAAGATGGGTTACCGTAGAAGAATTTTTTTTTTTTACCAATATGTCTGTTAATTTCCAGCTTTTCACAATCGAGGTAACGTAAATGCTCCTATTAGTGGCCGGTTAAGAATTACGCCACAAAAGAATCGAAATAGCCATACAAGTGTGCGTATTTGGTAATTGTAATTGGATCTATCAGAAAGAGGACACACTTAGCTAACCGAAAACCTCTCAATGTAACGAATTATCGATTTTACTTTGAAAAATATGACAAATAGAATAAATATATGCCGTTGCTTCTATTAGTGGTCTCGTCAATACTGACTTGCACCCGTTAGTGGCCGCTCGTTGTTCAAAGTACAGTGGAGCCCCTCTTTTCTTAACTTCACTTAACTCAACCGTCCGCTTACTTTAACTCGTTACCATGGCAACGATTTCGCTTAACTGTATTTCCCCTGAGTCCGCTGGCCCGCTATGAGCGCTACGCATGCGTAGACTCACGACGTGGCTTTGTATCTACGGACGCGTATATCCCTTGTTAGTACCCCTACCGGCAGCAATTGACCGTCAGTGGGGACTGTAGGAGAAATACAAAATAGCGAATGCGTCCGGTCCCGTCGAGTTAAAAAAGAGGGGTTGTGAGGGGTAAATTAAAAATTTGAAAAAATTCATACGTATTCAGAAAAATCAACGAATCATTTTCATAAAAAAAACAAAGTTGGGTTCCCGGGAAATTTGTTGACCAATTAATTTTTTCATCACTTTGTTAATAACATTTTGGAATTATTATTATGCAAAATTAATCTTTTCAGTACCTTTAATAGGCATGCATTTTTTCAGATTCTTATTCCATCGAGAAGTATTTGCAATTTTCGCTCATTTGTCTCGAGCTTACGCGAAATGAACGCAAAGCGACATAACTACTTTAATGGAAATTAATTAATGGAAAAAAGGTGTTTAACAAATCATCCGTCACCTAACTTTTTTTTTCTAATTAAAATGATTCGTTTATTTTTCTCTGAATCCTGATGAATTTTTTCAGATTTTTGTCTAATTTTGTCAAGTTGCGTTTTTTTAGACAAAATGAACGAATGAAAACGCAATTTTAAAAAATTAGACAGAATACTGAAAAAATTCATACATATTCAGAAAAATGAACGAATCATTTTCACAACAAAAGAAAGTTAGGTGACGGGTGATTTGTTAAACAATTTTTTTTTTTTTTCTTTACTTTGTCAACAACATTTTGATATTATTCTGATGAAAAATCAATATTTTCAGCAGCTTGAATATGCCTGATTTTTCTTCTGATATTTATCCCATTGACAAGTATTCGAAATTCTCTTTGAATGTTACGTTTGGCCGGACTGTACCGAAAGGACTACGTTAATATTGCCAACGTCCGAGTATTCGTATACTCACAATCCTGTACTGCGATCGCCTGGTAAACATTCTTTTCGGACACTGTATGTGATGATGACTGGACACCCACGAGCGCATATTCAACCACTGTACGGTATTCGATGGTCGCTGACCGCTTTGTTCTTTGTGCAAAAGCACCAATTCTTTCTGCGTTCTCATAGCCAGTCTTTCGACCTCTCGTTCGGTTCTTCCGAGACTCGGGGGACGATCGCCCAGTCCCACAATGAGAATACAATCGGCTTGTCTGACGCATCGTTGGGTCCATGCGGAATAGGTCGAGTCGCACTGATACAGTGATATTCTATGCTGATCCTCTTGCTGCGCGAGCCATGAAGTCAATCGGTATTCATTCAACGGTTCCATTATGCTGGCGCCTAGAGTCTGTTTTTAACAAAGTTATTAACGTTTCATCGACCGGGAGAGACAGTAAGACGACGTTAAGACCAATTTAAGACATTCCCAAATCGGAAGAAAAAAACAACCATACAGAAGGTACTGAAAACATTAATTTTCCATAATTAAAAATAATAATTTTAAAAAGTTGTCGACAAATACGGTAAAAAAAAAAATTGTTCAACGAATCATCCGGTACCCTGTTGTTTAAGCGAAGATTGATTGGTCAATTTTTCCGAATACTTATGAATTTCTCCGAACTCGTATCGAAAATGAATATTTTTCTAGAACTTTCCGTATGGTTAATTTTTTTCAGATCTTTATCCCATCGAGAAGTTTTGGAAATTCTTGCCGAATCTCACTTTTGGCTGGCAATGTAACGATACAACCTCCTTAAGAATGTGTGATAAGAATTACTTTTCTAACGACATCCGAGGTCAATCGTAAACACGGTCCGATCGCGCATAGCGAGTGGTAGAGCTCGTAAGTGAACGCAGTCAATGGAACATCTTCCGAAACGGGAACTATCGCCACCGTCGAAAAGTTAACTTGCGACGGTCGCGCATCGACGGTAGCAGCAGGACGCCTGTGATGAGATTTCATCGATTAATTAACCGATCAAATGGACAATTGGATTTTTGACATTTTTTCATCTCCGTCAATTGAAAAGCTTACTGTCTGCTGTTGCCGCTGGTTGTGCTACTGGTACTATTGTTGTTGCTGCTGCTGCTGCAAGTTTTTACCGTTGCCTGTTGCCACGTTCCGAGTATACGATGTCCCAGAAGATTTATCAGTCTCGTAACAACGATCGGATATCGAAGTTTAATTACGTTAAACAGGCCTTCCGGCAATTTTGCGAGTTCGGAGTCTCGAACCGCCATCACCGTCGTCGAGCGTCTGGTTTGCGTAACCATTTCCACGATTCCCACGAGATCACCTTTGCCGTATTCGGCAACCAATTCCTTCTTTCCGTCGGCATGTGTGATAACCGATCTGAGTCGTCCGCTCAGGACGATAAAAGTCGAGTCCGATTCGTCTCCCTGACGATAAACGGCTCTTCCGCTTTCGAGAAACAGCCAATCGAGAGCGAAATCAACTTGCCTGACGAAAGGACTTAATCTTCGAACGACGGTGTTTGCCACGTGCAAAACAACTGTCGGCCGCTCGCGCATTATAGCGAAGAATGTCTGTTTGCTCAGTAGAGCTATGCGACTCGAGTGCTTCGCGCGAATCGTATAAAACGACGGCTCGCCGGTAAGAACCGCTAATCCGCCAACGATTTCACCCTGATGAGCGCTGAACATATGAACTTCTTGACCCGCGTCACGACCTTCCGCGACTTTTTGGCTTATTATGAGAGATCCCGAGACAACATACACCAATGCAACGTCCTGAGGAGAATATTTCAAAGAATTTTACATTTTTCTTATTAATATTACACAGTGGAAGCTCTCGTATTTGACGTTCGGAGACATCGTCAAATACACAAGAGGTTTGTAGCACGAAGCGTACCTTGTGAGATTCTTCCTTCATGAGATAAGTACCGGCGGGAACCTCTCTTATCTGAACTTTGCCGTCTTTCAAAACAGAGTCGTCTTCCAATCCGAGCTCTCGGACAAAGGCATCCGTCGCTATTTGGACGAGTTGCGCTTCGTCGAGGGGCGGTTGTGCGGGTCCCTCGTTCGTCGAGCGCTTCCTGCTGCCCGACGAGTAACCGATGCCGGTTCCCGAGGTGTGCATTATGTCAGGCGGTCCGGTTAAACTGTTTCCACCGCTGTTACTAGCCAATGGTTGCGAGTTACCACCTCCCGACGATGAAGCCGGCCAATGAGCATCGCACTCCGGGACCATGTCCGGCGTGTTTTCGCCGAGCTGCGGACTCGGATTTTGTGACTTGGCGTCGAGACTGTTTTTAGTTCTGAAAAAAAAAAAACAAAATAAAATATATACATGTATATTTGAGTGATATATATATATATATATATATACACAGACTACCTACTGTATGTCTACAAAGTTGAGCTGAGATTTGTACTTTCGATTTGTCGTAATCGGCACCGGTTGAGATCCACCAGCCGTCGCGGTCGTGGCGGCGGCGGCGGCGACGTTCGACGTTTGACCAATATCCGGCGATTCGTACTGATGTTGAGAATGTCCGGTGAACGAATTCGACAAATTGTCCGTTGTCTGTCCAGGAAAATTTTCTCGTGTTCTCGAACGCACCGGCGAACCAGAGAAGGGACTCTGTTTTTTCTTGTGTATTCCTTGATTTACCAATTCGGCCGATAGACCGAGATATTGATGCAACGCCGTAAACGTGACGCGCTGAAGCCGAACCATTATCACCTGGATAACTCGAATAAATGCGTCCGGATGATCTTGAAATACTTCTTGAAAGGCGTGCATCGGTAATTTGACTACTACGCTGTCCTGTACCGCTTTGGCGGAAACGGTTTTGTATGTACTTGTGTGACCGGTAAGTACGTCGGTAAAACTCAGAAGACTCGTGACGGATTCTCCCGTTTTGACTAACTTCAATGGGATTTGCGAACCGTCCGGTCCCGTGATATAAACGTTAACCAAACCCTGCTGCACGATGAATACGTTCTCGTCGGGATCGCCGATCTTGAAAAGCGCCGTTCCCGCCGGTAAATTCATTATTTCCGTGTGTTTGCAAAGCTTGAGAAATACAGGCTTCTCAAAGTGGCCGAATACCCTGATACTCTGAAGTATGTACAACGCGTCGGGTGGCACTCGCTCTCCCGGACCCAAATCTTCCTCGAGATATTCCGCCGGCGGTTCCAGTACCTATTTCCAATACCGTTAATGCTCAAAAATTCTCTAAATTTCTAACGAAAAATGGACAAAATGGACAAAATGGAAAAACGTAAAAAGCCAGTGTACCTTGAGTTGTTGAGGTACAGTTTCCTTTTTCAGCTGCAACAGTCTTCTGGCGAATCTCATTACCGCGCGCCTTTTCTTGCCCTGTCCTGTCGGATGTACTTGACCGCCGATAGATTTCACTTTGCGCAACATCTTTCTTCCGTAGAACAGTACTTTGTCGCGCTTTCTGAACCTTGGTTTACCGCCACCTACGCCGACAAACTCCTTTACCTCCGGCAGAAATTCTTTGTTTTTCCATTTTTTCAGTACCAGAATTGATATCGCTAGGATCAACAAGAGAACGCCACCAATGGCGATGATAACCATGTTGGAAGTTTGATATTCCTCCACGGCGAACCATTGCGAAAATACGTAAGATATTAGACCCTTGTTGAGCTGATTAAACAGCTCGGCAATCTATGAATCAAACATAGTTGTTGTTGTTGTTGTTGTTGTTGTTGCTTTTGAGAAAAAACATTAGATAAATCGTAATAACGTTCCAACGATTTTATAATATTCTACGGTTTACCTCCATTATTCGTAGGTACACATATTTCGTTCTAAAAAATCGTACTACCGAGCGAGAAAAATTAATTCAACAACAAACGACCTTTGACACTTCACTCGAGTCATCCAGAGCGCCGCCGCCATTTGCACATTTTTCGACCTTGTGTCGATCTCCTCGTATATAGTTCCAATACAACCGCGAGGGGAGCTCGTAACCCAGTCTGTCGTCGGGGCTTTTAAACTTGAAACAAAAAAAAACGACATATTAATTACTTAATTCCGCTCGACCTACAAAACTATAAAACTTATTTCGGCTTCTTCAGTCTTCTGTAACCCCACAATAATATTGATATCTCTCCATCCATCCACTCGCTCAAGTTTATTACTAAAACTAAAACTAATTAAAAAAAAACTACGTAACACGAAAGTGAGGGTGTCGTACACCCCGTGCTATCCCTTCGCCGGGAAACATCTAAGGACGGACTCCGGGGCATATCTCCCGACCGGAACAACTAAGGACCGAATTCTGGGACAGGAAGAGTACTTGGAGAACTCGCTCGAGGTACAAAGACCGTCGCTCCGCCGCGATCAGCAACAGGTGACGGCCCCTTATCAGTCCCCTCACCTTAATGTATATCTCAGATCTTTTTTTTTTTATATATAACTATAATTATAAGAATAAATGACAATTCCCATCGCGGGAAAAGAAGAACGCAAAATATAGGCGAGGGAAAGGGGAAAAAAAGAGAAAAAAAAGGGGGATAGAGCTATCGAAAGATCAATTCGGAAGAAATTAAATATAAAATATAAAATCGTAAATCAAATTTACTCTAGATATAAGTAACATTTTTTTATTTCAACGGACAAATGGCGGAATAGAATTCCATTCATTTATCAACAATTCGCTTGAGATCAGGTGAGAGCAGACAGTTGCCACCCATACCTATCCCCACGTAAACATAAACAGCAACAGCACGAACAATAGCGGTACGCCGAACAAGAATTCCCCGATAGAACGAGATTAAGAGACGCGGTAGCGTCTCGACGCCAAGTACCAGTAAAAAGTAAAAAATGTAAACATTTTCTTCGCTTCTCGAAACCCGCGTCGCACATTCTAGGGCTCTTCTGGCCCCTTACGGGCACTACCCGGCCGCTTGCTCCTCTTGTAATTGTGCCCCCAGACCAGCGTTCCTCCGACGCTCGCTCCCCCGTATCTTTATCCTCACCCCACCCCCAACACTCCTTCTAATCCCTCCGAAATTTTATTGACAATTATCCCGACGCTTCTTCAACTCATCCCCGCTCTCGCACCCTCAGGCGTGTCTGATAGACTGTCTCCGGTCATCGCTTCTCTGAACTCTCTTCTAGCTTCTATCTCATCTCAAACTCAAAATGGCCAATCATAAACAACTCAGAATTTTTCAATGGAATTGCCGTACTTTTAATAATAAACAAGGCTTGTTAACAAATATCGTTAGCGATTATGACATCATAATTTTATGCGAAACGTGGCTCACTCCATCGTCTATTCCCAAGTTGAATGGGTTTAATTTTATTGTTAAAAATAGGGTAAACTCGAGAGGAGGTGGCTTAGCCTTCTGTTTGAAAAAAGACATTCCCTTTACCGAAATTAATACCATTTATCACCGTGAAAACGTTCTCGAGACTCTCGCTATTTCCATCTCAACTTCCTTTGGCACTTTAGCCCTTGTGGGACGGTACAAACCGCCGTCGGTTAACATTCGTACCACGGAATGGCAACGATTTTTCGATTCGCTTCCTGTTACTGACAATATCGTCATCGCAGGCGATTTTAATAGCCACCACTCGTCGTGGGGTTGCTCCGTCGATTGTCCTTCTGGTTTAGCTTTATCTGATTCCCTCCTAGATAATGAATTAATATGCCTTAACAACCGTTCCGCTACTCATATCACCAATAATCTTAATAATAACTATAACTCAGCAATATATTTGACGTTAATTTCTCCCCAACTTGCCCCGCTATGCACATGGGAGGTGCTCTCTGACTCTCTCCTCAGTGATCATCTTCCAATCTCCATAGTTATAGGGATTTCATTTTCTACTTTAATTTATTCTTCTAGTCGCTTTCCACTCAGCAAAATTGACTGGCCAACCTTCAAATCATCCCTTAACTCCGCATCGTCCTCTCTCGCTGACCCCTCACCTATCACCCAATATGAGAATATCGTTCACGCTATCTACGCCGCTGTCTCAACTTCGGTTCCGAATTTTTCAAATTCTGGTCCACGCTCCAATTTCAAATCAAAACCCGCCATCTGGTGGGACAAGGATTGCGATAAGGCCAATATCCCCCGAAAACAAGCGTGGACAAACTTTCGTCGTTTGACCAATATAGAAAATCTGACAGAAGCAAAAAAACTAGATGCAATCGCGAAAAAAACGTTCAAAAAAGCAAAAAAAAACTCATGGGTAAATTTTACTGAATCAATTAACTTCCGTTCTTCTTCAAAATTGGTCTGGTCAAAAATAAAAAAGTTCCGAAATAGAAACCTCCCCGATCCAGCCTCTCTTCCTAACAACACAGATTCAATCGAAAAAATGTCCAACCTTATCCCTTCCGTTTGTCCTCCTTCTTGCTTCTTTCCTAACTTTCCATCGTTCTTCTTCGCCAATTCCCAACTCGACACTCCTTTTTCTATGGATGAACTTCAAGCGGCTATCCACAACTGCAAACGCAACTCCGCACCAGGACTCGATAAAATCGACGCTACAATTATTTTTCAAACTCCCGACACTATACGCAAGCTTATCCTTGATACATTTAACAAATTTTTAAAAACAGGACTCTTTCGAAATTCTTGGAGCGAGTTCCTCCTCTTTTTTATTCCTAAATCCACACCAGGGAAATTTCGTCCTATCTCGTTGGCATCTTGTTTTTTGAAACTGATGGATAGACTTATCCACGCTAGGCTGACTCAGTGGCTAGAAAGCAAACTACTCCTCTCACCATCTCAATTTGGATTTCGCAAATCCAGATCATGCTTAGATAATCTTTCGATTCTCACCACCGACATTTACACGGGCTTTACCAAGAATCAATTCACCGCTTCGATCTTCCTTGATATCGCTGGCGCTTTCGACAACGTTGACCCCGGTATCCTGGTTCACTATTTGAGAGACATCGGTCTTCCCTGGTCCTTTTGTAAATTTATCTATAACCTTACCTCATCCCGCTCCATTTATTTCAAAATTGCCGGTCAAAATCACGGCCCCTTCCACTCGTATAAAGGCGTTCCGCAGGGATGCATCCTCAGCCCAATTCTATACATTCTCTATACAAACCGCTTAGAGAAAAAAACTTCATCCCCTCAGTTCTTGCCTTCAATTTGCCGATGATGTGGTTATTTATTCGTCATCCAATAGCTTAGAAAGTTGCATCTCATCGATTCAAAACAGTTTAGATAATGTTTCTCGCGAAAAATTCTTGATCCTCTTACGCCATACGTCACAATTGACTCCACTCGCGTTTCCGGTTGCCCTGAGGCTCGCTTTCTGGGCGTTTGTTTTGATTTTCGTCTCACATGGTTCCCCCACCTCCAAAATTTGATTTCCAAATGCAAAAAAACTGTAAATGTTATAAAATGTCTCCGCTCCACCTGGTGGGGCGCCGACCCATCCTCTTTACTCATAGTGTACAGAGCTCTCATTCGCAGTCTCATGGCATACGGTTCTTTAATAATTCCATTAAAGAATCATTCCCTCATAGAAAGAATCGAAATTATTCAACGAAAAGCCTTGCGGCTATGCCTCGGGTTACGCAATTCTACGCCAAACAACCTCGTTCTTGCGGAATCGAAAGAGCCGATGATTTCCCATCGGCTTCAATTTCTCGCCGACAAATTCATTTTAAAAACGCTCGCGGCCTCTTGGCATCCTCTTCTCACAACAATTCCGGCTTTAATCGATTCACTCAACTCACGAGTAACCCATTCGTTTTTGCTTAAACTTCCCCTTGTAAAAGCTTTCAAGAAAATGCAGAACTTTAAAAAATTTATCGATCCCCTCCCTTTCCCCGTATTTTATAATATAGCTTCTTCGGATCGTTCTTTTCCCTCGTCGTCGATCGATGTCGACTCCGGTTCGTCTATTCAATTCTCATTAAATCCCAACTCAACATTTCTCTCCACGTATAGACAAAAGCTCGAAACTTCAGTCGTCTTCTACACTGATGGTTCCAAGACAGAAGAAGGTAATTACGTCGGCTTGGCCATTTATAGCCCCACCTTAAATCTCTCTCTCAGATACCGTATTTCCTGTCATGCATCGATTTTTTCAGCTGAAGCTTTAGCCATTTTTCACTCTATCAAAATCATACTTGATAACAACTTTCCAGATTCCTTCATTTTCTCAGACTCACTTAGCACCCTTCTAGCTCTTCTCTCTCCGAGCCCTTCCTCTAACAGTTCTCCAATCATCATAGCAATTCGCCAAGCTCTTACTACTTCCTTTCATCGCAACCTCAACATCAATTTAGCCTGGATTCCAGCTCACTCTGGAATTGCAGGGAACGAAAAAGCCGATACTCTCGCTAAATCAGCCATAGGGGAAGGCAGGCTTGTCCAAGTCTCTCTCCATCCTTCCGAGTTTACCCCTATTCTTCGGAAGAAATGTCGCATATCTACAGATCGCGTCTTAGCACGCGAGGGAAAAATTAAAGGGAAAATTTATTTTGAGCAATTTTTGATACCCACTTCCAAACCCTGGTTCTTTAACTTAAATCGTCTTAACAGAAAAGCTATCGTTACATTTTGTCACATGCGTTCCAACCACTACAACCTGGCGGCTAGTCTTCGCAGGAAAAACATCGTTAGATCATCGGTCTGCCCGTGGGGTTACGAGTTAGAGGATCTTAACCATATATTCTGGGCTTGCCCCCGTTTCGAGGCTCAACGCTCGCATCTAGTTCATTCCCTCATTGTACAAAAACATCTGCCTCCTTACAACATTGAATCCTTCCTTGCCAAACCCGTATCTCGGGTCATATCCTCATTTATGTGCTTTATCGACTCCTGCAAATTATCTTTTTTAAAAAAAAAAAAAAAAGAAAGAAACACCTTTCCGCCTCATTATATCATCTTTCATCCTTCTGCAATACCGCCGCCGCGTTTGCGCGCCGACGCAGAAATCTACTCTCCCAGTTACACATGGCCGTATGGAATGTCCCTAGCAGACGCCCGGAGCCAGCCCCAACCAAATAACTAACTAACTAACATCTCTCAAAATTCTACTCGAGGGCAAATCTCTCCCGAGTCATGTGACCATTTGGCACGTACGGGTTCCAGTCGAGCCTATGCCATCAAAATTCACGAGATGCGAAAACTGTCAGCGCTATGGTCATCTCAGACCCAGTTGCAAAAGTTCTCCCAGATGCGATTATTGCGCGAAATCCCATATTTCAGCGTCATGCAGAGAGAGAGACAGGCCCGATGCGCTAACTGTAAAGGGCCACATCCCGCGTCGGATCCTAACTGCCCCGAATCTCTGAGACAACGAGTTATTCGAAAAATTATGAACCGAAGGGGAATCCCCTTCAGGGATGCGAGCAAAATATATGCGGATACGTATGACGCGAAAAACAAAAATAATAATAATAACGTGCCGTCATTATCCTCCGCAGCCGTCTTGCCCCCATCGGATAACTCCTTCGACCCCCTCTCCTCGACGCAGGAACATCGTAATCCTTTCTCAGCTGCTCCTCGCCCTCCCGCAGCGTTCTATGCGAGGCCCCGAGGTAGAGACGATGAAACGTATAATGCGAGAAAAGAAAATAGAGTGTCTACCGAAGACAAAGATAACTCGAAAGGGCTAGCGGAATTGCGAGACCGGTGAGACGAATTAATGCCGTCCTTCATTGGTGAACTTCTACGCGTGCCATCCAGTATAGACACAAAAAAAAAGATTCTCGAATGGACCACTAAAGAACTAATTTCGTATACCAAGGAGTTGACGATCGAGCCGCAGCCGAAAGTGCCTTCCTCCCCCCCCCCCCTCGAACATTCAAAAATCGGGAATTCTCCGATCAAAGCCCGACATGGTAAAAGTCGATATTCATTCGACTTGAATAAAATTTTTTTTTTTAAATAACAAAATGCAATAACCAAACTGTAGAAAAAAGAAAAATCGGAAGGCCAGGTACAAAAAACACAAAACACATACACAAAAAAAATCTATAAATAATAACAATAACACGAAAATTAATAGTAATAAAAATACTTGTCTCGGTCACAAATTATAATGTTTGCTGTCGGCTAGCGCCCCTCGTTGGCTCATTCCTCCCGGGGTAGAATCTTTCTAACAAGAAAATCCGTCACCGCAACATCCGCGTTGAATACTCCTTTTCGTCTCCCGGCTGGCCAACACCGAAAAGCACTGCAGGATAATTCCTTCATTCCAAAAATTTCGATTGGCAGTCCACGAGAGATTCCGGAGCACGGAGACGGTGTTCGTCGCTCGGCGTTCGGCGTTCCGGGGAGGAAGAGAACGAGCTTTGCCGGATATTCGCCGAGATAGCTGCGAGGATATTAGGGCACGCGCAGTGATACACCTAATTATTCGCATGCGTGAGCGATCTCACGATCGATTGCTGGCACTCACGTCCCAGATTTGTTCTTTTTCCTCGGAATCCAAATTAAACTCTTAGAAGATCTTCTTCACTGACGGGTCCAAGGACCCGGAGAGAGGAAGATGCGGCGGAATCCATTGGCCTACACGCGAATTTTTCAATCTGTTCAGCGGAAACGATCGCGATTTGGCGAACCCTGAACATCATCGAAGCTCAGGGAAGAAGTACAAAAAAAAAAAAAAAAAAAAAAAAAACAATAGTAATAGTGATAAAATTAGGACCTATCCCTGCTAGATTAAAGGCTAGCAACGTGGAATACGGTACTCGGAGCCAGGAGTCGAGGCAGGCACAGCATATCGCTATATATCCCCGCGCTGCTACGCGATCTCAATTAAAAAAAAAAACAAAAAAAATATATAATAAAAAATAAAAAGCAACACGATTTACCTTGAGAGGAGTGATCGAAGGTAATTCAAGCTCAAGTTATTCAAGTTATTCAAGTAAGCAACAAAACAGAGGAGAACGGGAAAAAAAACTCATTTCGTAGCCCCTAGGGAGATATAATCCCGTCCCGCCTTTAACCCTTTCCCGCCGGCCGTTGTGACGAGCGGCGAGCTCGCACGAATCCCCCACTTATGGCGCGGTATTTGAAATAAGATTTAGTCGGTTTGATTGACGAATTATTACATACGAAAGCCTCTGTGCTCATTTGCAATATCGCTGTGATGACGATATCCTATAATTTAGAGTTGTTTAAAAACATTTCAATAAGTGCTTGTAAAGCGTACGTGACTTTCGAGCGTTTCAAAAGATTAACGTTTTGTATTTTCTAAAGAGAAAGTCCTTTTTGTTCGACTTCTCCAGCCCTTGGGGGGAACAATAAAAATGAATACATTCTCCAGTCTCTCATACAGGGCTGAAGTGGCCATGTGCACTTACAGCCGGTCGCCAAATGTTTACGTCTCACTCTAAGAGCTGAAGCGTTGGAAAACGCGAGAGTCAAGCATTCCTATCAACGTAAGGAAACCCCTGACGCGGCGAGTTGACCGGTAGGTCTTTGCTGCAAGGGAAAAGTAAGCGGGCTGCACCCCGCTCGACCAATCAACGCTTGCGTTGCGAGTCTTTTACCCCCGATCAGTTCTTTCTAAAAACTTGTATATGTTTGAATAGAAAATCGAGACGCTCCGAAGTTGCATCGCAAAACGGGCAGTCAGTCGGTAAATTTCGTGTTGTTAACATCGATCTTCGGTTCTTTTTACAAACAGATCAGTTGTTACAAGTCTAGTTGTAAACTGTGTTCAATGTGTATAATAATCTCTTGTTTTGTTTCAATAATAATAATAAGTGTGTCTTGCTAATCGGTTTATTGGTTTGTAATTTAAATAATAAACTCGTAGTGGTCTGATGTTGACTCACTACATTCAATTAAATATCGCGAGTTTTAAACCCTTCAATAAATATCCCGGGCTCAGAGCCGAATTTCTATTCGCCAGGCAGCAGCGAATCAGCGTTCGTTGTCCGAAAAATAATAATAATCAGCCGACCAACCCAGTCGGCCCGTAACACCGTAAAGTAACAAACTCCAAACCCGGAAGCCGCAACTGCCGTGTTAGAATCACGGTAGCTCATGATATCGACGATCCCCATTCGCTAATGCGGGAAGGAAGCGAACCCCAATCAAGAAAAAAAACAAGTGCTCACACAAAAAAAAAGGAACTGGTATTTGGCCTAGCGGCATAAAACCCATGTCAGAGTAAGAAGAAGAAACAAAAAAAAACAACAACAACAATGATCTTGAAACTGATATCTTAATAATTCATGTTGGATGATTTAACGTATATACAAAGTTCAAAGATTATTGTAATTGTTACGTCCTGACCGTTTTGAACGTTATATCCATAAATTATTTCTCCAAATTTCTATTTCGCTATATTCAATAATTACAATCAACCCACCGGACATTCCTTCTCGAATTACGGCAATGCATATCCGATCGCGGGAAGGCGTACGTCTTCTTTCCCACGAAAGCCGTACGACGAACCTCGCGCCTCGATTCCCGATATCACGCGATTTTCTATCCGCATTTTTATTTTTTTCATTGATTCTACCTTCCCTCTCTGTCTTCACATATCCTTTCTCTCTCCCGTATGATCGCCCGTGGATCGCGATCTCAGCATTTTCGGTCGCCTCGCGACGGCCAGTTATTACCTCCAATTAATTAGTCTTATTCTACCATCTGATTTGACTCACATCTAGAGTCTTATTTTACCATATTACTCACAAATAAAATCTACAATTAACATCCAAACCAAACAGTCACACTACAATCACCCCTTGAACACATATGTTATGCTTATATTAAAATCATCGATTGAAGTTATCTTCTATTATATTTGCATTTCTAATAAACCACATTGTTATTTGAGGAACGAGATTTAAATCTTAATCGAGGAACCGAACCCAAACAATATAATCGTAACGTACAAGTCAATCATAGCAACGAATAAGTAACCTCTGAGATTACGCGACAAATAGCCCATACCACTGAGTCGCCCCCGCGGACAAGTTAAATAGGATATACCTCTGAGTCGCGCCCGCGAACAAGTTCACGTGGCACCACTGAGCGCGTTCAACACAATTTTCCGATTGCTCAGACCTCTGAGACGTAACAGTCGTTATTTTCAGTTTTTCGATACTTTCATTTTTCCGTATGGTCTGACTGGCCCTATAGAAGACACGGATGTTTCCCTTCCTATATATCGTCATCGTACTCATCTACATCACATAGAGCGCATAATAAAGTATACCCAGTATTTATTAAATTTTATTATCGTTAATTTGCCATTTTTAATAATCAATTATCACCGATCAACAGTGACAGTAGAGCAAGTAGTGCGTTTTACGCTTACAACATATATATATATATATTTATTCGTGTACGTAGATTCCGTTTGTAGAGGGAGAGTAAGTCACACAAGTCACTTAGTTGCTTTGATCCAATCGATTTCGAGAGCAGCCACACCGGCGTCATTATCGGGTAAGTATGGTCCTTTGTCAATTTTCAATCCGATATTCGTTATCGCGGTTAAATCCAATGGATGTTCCTCCAATGATAATTCTTTCCCACGATAGTATGGCTTAAAGCTTCCGAAAGGTAGTTTTATCGTCGCAAACTCATCGACGGGCGCCTATAGAGAGTTAAAATTTGTAACACAGAATAGAGATCGATTTATAAAAATGATTCTTCGATCGTAGGTATAGCGTATATATATTTTTTTTAATTATATAATTACCGTGAAAACTTGACCGTATACGAAAGAATTATTTTCGTGACCTTTGTGACGTAATACCATTTTGTAATGAACGTTAGTTCCTTGTCCCCGGCATCGCAGGCTAATGTTGTTGAATTCGGTGACATTAAAATTCGTCCCGCACTGAACTGCCGCGTATCCGGTACCGGTTTTCTTCGGATTCAAGAGAGTAAAGAGCACAGCTCTCTGGAACGTTTGACCTTTTTGTATAACGATCGAGGCTTTTGACATCCCGGTGCTGCCTTTCATCGTGTCCGAGTTTTCTGTCCAAAGTACCACCGGCGAAACGTTGTCCGAACCATTTCGCGTAAAGTCAAAAAGTGTTTGGGCGGTTCTACAATTAAACGAGCGGCAAAAAGTCGCTCAATAATAATAATAAAAGAAAACAAATTGTTAACAAACGAGATAAATATTTGCCGATTAGCTCACCCGATGCTCGAAGCTACCATATCATTCCTTCGGTGTACAGATGAGAAAAGCCAACTGATGACAAAGCCCAATAAGTTTGGCCCACAGAGTACATATAGTAGAGAAATCGATTACCCGTAGATTTTCTCTTTCGTCGTCTTGACTGTCGTTATTTATTCGATATAGGTCTATGCCGATTATTCTTTGTCCGGGTACCACACGGTGCCACACGGTACTATATGTATATACGGTATTAAATAATGTCAAGTACACGCGACACCGTTTACCAGGTGAAACCGGCTTATTGATGAAATAAGCGATACAATTTTATTATTTGTCACAATTAAACATACATAAAAGAAGAAAATATTAAACAACTATCGTTTCGTTGCGACGATAGTATCAATTTCGAGACTAGATACACCCTTCTGTTTGAACGGCAAGTAAACACCTCCGTAAATTTGCAGCCCAAACATAGTGATGCTGGAAATATCGAGTGGTTCGGCATCGGGAATTTCGCGGCCGCGAAAGTAGGCTTTGAAGTCGGAGAGATTGAGATTAATAGTCGTAAACTCGCTACTCATTGGTACCTAAAAACCATCATTGGATTACACAGTATCGTGACAAAAGACGATGTATAGGCAATCATGTTACCCTCATACCGAAAAAAACTGCTCGTATGATATATCCGAATTTTCGCTCATATTCCTGTGCCGTAGTACACTTTTGTAATGAATGTTGTTACCCTGCGCTCGACACGAGATTTCGATTCCATTGTAGCCAGTTAAATTGAAATTAGAACGAGTCCTAACACCGGCGAAGCCTGCGCCATTTTCTTGGGGCATCAAAAGCGTAAAGAATATTGCCCTCTGGAATACTTGTGTTTTCTGCAGAGTTATAACTGCTTTCGACATGCCGACTTGACGAACCGTGTCTGATATTTCCATCCAGTCGTCAACATTGTTAGCCGTTGTAAAATCAAACAACATCATTGTGTCCCTACATCAACGAAAAATTATGCGAGAACGTTAAATAACCAATTCAATGCCGTATTCCGTGAGACTTCATCATCTTACCCTTCCTTTGGTGCATTCAATTGAACCCCCATTATCGCCGTTAATAACAAAGAGCTTCCGAAAAGACAATTCTTTATACAAATAGCCATTTTACGCAGTGTCATCATTAACGTACGTCACGCGACAGAGATTAGTCAGCAAAAAGCCGAGCGTTGTGCATCTCTCTACTAATCTTTGCACGCGATATGAAGCACTCGGTTGGTGATGTCGTTTCGTGTCGTAGATCCCGATGATATCTTGTTAGAATGGACAGTGACCGTGTTGTGGCAATTGATAGAAGCTTCATCTTCGCAACACCGGCGGGCTTTTGTTTCGATTGTGACTCGATATTACCGCTTTTCGGTGATCAGCGGCAATCAGCGGTATGTGTAAACTTGTTGCGCCTATAATAGGAAGTGGGGTCTCGAGAGTAGAGGTATTGATGTAGGTACCTAAGAGTACACAAACCTCATATAACATTGACCCGTTATTTAGCCACAACGCCCAAAATCGGACTATCGAACGTGGTCTGGGGGCAACGTGTTAGTATGGTAGTGCCTAAGAGTGCGATTGCGGCTGTGACTTATAAAGAGACTTTAATACCTCCGGTTATAAGAAAACGTTTATACATAACCTTCAAGTTGAACTTTGTTACGCGTTAGGTTTATGTAGTCATGTCACGCAACTTCGAGTTTAGTAGCATAGATACTTGTGAAAACCAACTTGCGAAAACCAACGTAAAGATTGATGTTCATGAGGATGAAGAGGAAGGAAGACCCATAGTTGTCAGAGAACGTCCGCGATGAAAAAATAGATGAAAAACATTTCATATTGGATTGTTTAATCACAATTGGCTGATGGGGGAAAAGTGTACTCTGTACATATATTAAATGCAGGTATGCTTCTCTTGATATTCGATGTTAAAACCCACATAACAATTCGAAAGAAACACAGAAAACAGCGGGCTTCTTAAATGGGCTTTGAATCCATTTTGATATAAACTATTAATATCCTTGAAAACACATCACATGCGTTGATTCCGGGGCTCTGATATACACTTTAGTCATTTGCGCAACCGTGCCACCGCAAAAACGACGGCGTCTTTATGCGGACAGCTTATAAATGTAAAAAGTAAAAATTTGTGCGGTTCAAACTATCGTGGAAAGCACAACAACCATAACAATAGTTTGGCCGATATTAATTTTACACAAAAACACCGTCGGTGTTGTAGTGGTTTTCACAGTAGTTTCATCGGTCACGTAATCTACTAGGGATCTCAAACATTTCAACTCGACTGAATCTTTTTGATTCGAGAAATTCTTAAACATATTACCCCGTACAATATTCATTCGAAAGATTAATATAATATTGATTCAGTGATGTACAGGACAATACGTATATGAACTCAAGTTTAGATGTTTGAGACGTCTACCAGAGGTCCGAAATCAATGCATTCAACGGCTGTACACCACCACATATTTTGCACCTGTTTAACACTATTCATGGATCTGGGCGACCAGATGTCCTTATTATTGTGAAACTTTGTCAAAAATAAATACTTTTAAGATTAATTGGAGTGAAAACGAAACGCCAGGATATAAGGAAGCCTATATAGCCTATATATAAGGATCGCTATAGTCAACATTCTAGAAGCTTCACGTTTTTCAATGAGACCTAAAATGACGAAGTTCAAAAAAAAAAAAAAAAAAAAATGAAGATTTTCTTGAAACTGATCAGTTCCAACAGACCCATGTGTAATGCTCCGGTTGTAAATTTTTGTTTATTTACGGAAGAAACGTCAATACCTTATTATTCATAGGAACAAATAAAATCATTAGTTTAATTTGTCAATAAAACAGAGATATATGTATATACATATATATATGAATTGTCAATAAGTCTTACATATATTGCCCATAAGATATGCTTAACCATAGACGGAATAGAAGTAACGTTTCTTAAAAAATGATTATCACGTCTCCCAATCCATCTTGTACAATGTGGCTTTTATCGTTCGAAATGGACTGACAATACTATTTACACGAATTATGTACAGGTTGAATAATATTTACAATCGGCCAGTTACCAGTACCTGGTTGGTACGACTGACTCGATGAGGCACGTTTAACGTTTATCCGTTGAGATTCATAAATCAGCGCTTGAAGCAATCGCTGAGAAAGTTTTCCAAGGAGTGATATAAATGCGAGCGAAACTGAACAATTCCATGGTCTTCGTCGGTGTATGTCTAGAGAAAAGAAACAACATTGTACGACGCGCCCCTCATAGTGTGACATCAAATGGAACGTTTAACGACAGAGTTACCTGCTGTCTGAAAAGTATATCGTTTTGTTCGAGAACTTTGGCTAACATCAAAGATTGTTGATAGTGAACGTTGTCATCCAATGTTCCGTGAATTAAATAATAACTATTCGACTTAATATTGGCGACTTTGTTCAATAGTTGTGCTCTGTTATAACCGTCGAGATTATCGTCTGCGTTTGGAAGACCCATAAATCTTTCGGTGTAAATGGAATCTGTGCGCAATAGGGAGAAAAAGTGTGATATAGCTGTAAAATAGGTGTTATGGAATTACTGTTGAATACCATAAAGGGTCCAATCGGTGACCGGTGCGACAGACATGCCACATTTGAATACATTCTCCACATCCATTGCTAGACTCATGCCGGCTGCATATCCCCCGTAACTCCAACCCCATATAGCCGTTCGTTCACTATCGATGAACGGAAATTGCTTTTGCAACTGTCTGAAACAGTCGGAGGGTTATTCATGATACTTTTATATACGGTCCATGTTCCCACGTATGCAAAACCTGTGTCTCGCATTGTGGTTGACAATGATAATTACCTTGTCACGTTTATCTGATCGTAAATTTCGACGGTACCCAGGTTTCTGTAGCCGGAAAATAGCATTGAATTGCCCTTCAAACCCGAGCCTCTCCCGTCGATTGCAGCATAAATCATATTTTTGTTCGTTACCAAATATGTTCCCCAGTTGACATTGAATTTTTCCGTTACTTGGTACGTGTCGGGACCTCCGTATCTAAATATTCCAAGAGATTAGGGACACTGATTAACGTTGGCTAAACGGTACTGCGAACGAGACTTTATAGAGACTTTATAGACAAACTTACACGTAAAGTAACATTGGATATTTCGTCGCACCGGTTAAATCGGCGCCGGGCGGTATGAGCAATCGAACTTGCGCTTGAAAGTTATCTCCAACCGATACGGCAAGCCTCTTTACCAGAGGTTCCGATTTCTCAGCCATTATATCTGCCACTGCTTTGTTATCCTCCCATGTGAGTAGCTTACTTAAATTCTAATCCATAAAGTTTCACATTGTACTTTACATCGCGAGATGTATATTTGTAACTCTGGTGAAAACATTTTTCTTAATACGTCTTTCTCCTAGAAAGTCTACGGATCATTTGAGTAACAGAATGAGTCGACTTAAGAAAGAACTCGTAAATTCTTCGCAATTATCTTCACCTACATTATTTTTCCAGAAAATAAATCGTATTTTCTGCAAAAAAAAATCTACTGTTGTATAAGTAACAGACTTAATAGATCTTAGAGAGAACTCGTAATTTTTCTGAAATTTTCCTGAACTAATATTATCCGGGAAGATCCGGGATGGCAAAATAAAAAGTATCCGAAAAATAAAAAGTATTTTCTCTGAAAAAATTTATCGGAAAATACTTTGAATTTCTCTGATAAATTGTGACTGTCGGAGGTAGTGGGAAGAAAATAGCGGAGATATTGTTCGAAAAATCTCTGACGATCATTGAAACCGGTTAGAGATTTTTTAGACAAATTGTCAGAGAAATATTTTCACCAGGGAAGTAATAAAAAATAGACTTACCTTGCTGCTGTAGATGGAAACATCGGGTACAGCGGGACCCGCACACGTCAGGATATAGTGACCGTTATTGGGTGAGAAACTGGCGGTATTATATAAACAATAAGTACCTTGTTCGGTGGCACTTATCACGTTGCAACTCAGGCAATCGGCTTTGTAATGGGAATCCCGAGTTGAGATACGGTACAAGTGTTGTTGCGCTGGATCGTTCTCGTTCGTCGCAAGATAATATCTAAATGAATCCGTGCATCAATTCGAGAAATATGTTATGTAACATTGAAAAATGTTATTATGTATACTTACACCTGTCCTTTATCTTCATCCCAGGAGATTATTTCGGTCACAACGAATTTTCCACGCGTCAATGCTACTGCATGGTGTGTACTGCTAGTTGCATTTTGAACCATAACTAAATGTCTCCAATTGTCATTATCATTCTGTCTTTGCGGCAAAATTAGTAGAAAAGCGGTCCCATCTTTGCTGAAGTGAGGAGCTTCGAATTGTTCTACCCAACCATTCGATTCATTGTATGCTAAGGCCTGTTAAGCAAAAAAGGATGATTAATCGCTCCTACATGATGCAGGGGAATGTCGGATAAATTCATCACCGTCGTGTAGCTCGAAGTTTTAACATTGAAGAGACTGAAGTAAGCCTTATTTTGGACTCTGTTCATCCATGTTGCCGAAATCAAGTGGTCGGTTGGAAAAACAACGGCTGCAAGAATTCTCTCTGAATTCGCCAGTTGCGGCGGATATTTAATTTCGTTGAGCGTAAAATTATTTTCGATTACTGCATCCAGATCAACCCAATAAAGTTTCACGGTCGGATTGGTCGTTCCAGACTAATTGTAAAATAGTTATAAGTAAACTGGACTTTGGCTGATTAATTTAATTTCAATTACGCGTACGTGCACTTACCTTTGGATAATGAATCGTTATTGCTGAGGTGTATTGGAATAAGAGATTTCCCGGAAAGCCATAGAAAGGAATATTCATAATAGGTGTCTTCGTGTCGTCATAATAGGTGAATGCCAATTTTTTTCCATCAGGTGAAAACCATAATGCTTTGTTTGAGCTCAATACTTCCTCTAAAATATTCCAATGCTATGATGATATTGCAATAAATAAAATACGTAAAATAATGCGATGCATTATGCATTATGATGTGCACTGACCCTCGTAGACCCAATCTGGTACACCATTGTAAATAGTTGCGAAAATGCCGGTAGTAGTGATTTGGTAATCTCGGCTAATTTCCGCTTCAGGCCTGTAATATATATTGTTCTTGCTGACGTATACGAGTCCGTTGCCTTGTGGTGCCCATGATACAAGTTGTAGACCCGTTGAATTTTCAATGGTTAAAACAGTTTCGGCTCTGAAAACATTTTTTTCATCTAAACGTAATAAACATCAATTCAATAAGACGAGTTATTGGTGGTACTCACAGAGTTTCCAGATTGACAATAGTATAATCGGCAACGTAGGTGTGTCGAAAGTACTGAGTGACAAAAATCAAGTACAATTAATGTGTCTGTGCAGTTGCTTTACGCGGTACTCGGTTATTATACTCACTTTTTGATAATTCGCTGCTAATAGAATGTATTTTCCATCCGCGGAAATTTCATGATCGAAACTGGTGGCCAGTACCTTGAAGTTAATATATCATATTATTGTATATATTTTTTTCGTAGTATGTTTCGTTGAGTAATCGGAAGACGCGTTTCTGCAAGTTTCTTACAGGATTAGTAATATTGAGAATGGATCTCGTCGATCTTGTGTTTACGTTGAAAACGATTAAATTACCAGCATGGTCCCGATAAAGTATTTCCCCATCTAAATAAAAAAAAAAACAAAAAATTTGCCTAAAAATAGCTTTGGTTTATGTTGCCTCCATATTGCAATAATACCGACCGCTGAGCCAAGTGCCGTTGAAGCTTTTAGTCGCGAGAGAGCCCCATACCCACTCTTCGAAGGCGATACCCGAACCATTTCGTCCAGTGGCTCGAAATCTCGGGGAATCAGTGGGAGAACCACTCAGTAGTACAATGGCTGCAATAATCAGGCCGACGACGACAATCGTTACCAATCCACCGATGAGCAACCGCCTTCCATTCCGTTGTGTACTTTTTGTTATCAAATCCTGTCGAAACGAGGATATTATGGAAATATATAGTGGATTCGAGCAGCGGTCGAGGTCAATGGAGAAAGGCTGACAAGAATGCGTAGCCTGTACCCGCGCCTGTATCTCTCTCTCTCTCTCTCTCCTTTATTGTATCGTAATTATGTATATAGTTGCGGCAATGAGAAAGCAAAAATCTGTGAATGGACCGCTAGAAGCTAAGAGAATTTATACGAGTCTTACACCAACAGAAAATCCGCTTTCCGTCATGTTGAAAATTCACTTAATAGGAACCTTGTCAAAACTTGTCCAGTGACGGCGATGTTTGTTCCATGGAGTTGGATTATTATAATTTATTATTGTAAATGAAACGCAAGTCGATGAATTGAGGATTTATTAATTTTTTTTTATCGCTGCTTTTCAGTGCGTATATCGCTCGCGTATGTTTACAGTACGCCACGCCGCATAGTCTATTTTGACTATCCAAATAAAACGTATGGACGCGAGTAGGTGGTGAAATTCGCGTAGTGACGGTCACGTGGTTAACGGGATAAAAGATAACGAGACGAGGCCATTGGCAAACGGTGGTGAACTAAGCGCGTCAGTAACCGCAGAGCGACGCAAAGCGACTATCCCGACTGATAGGTGGTGGTGATGCGCACCGTGTCAGCCAGGATGCGCGATACTGCGCAGATCCGCCAGTTCCGAAAGACTGACTTAAGTATGTTGTTGCGCTGAATTCATTATGATTGGGTGAACTTGGCATATTCTCCGTGACGGTGATGATTATTTTTTTCTAGTATTAGCAAGCATCATAACTGTATGAAAATTGTTCTATAAGGTAAAAATTTAATAAGTAGGTCGATGCAATGCGAAAGTGCAAACGTCTTGGCAGCAATCGCTGCGTGCTATTAGGATATGAACTGGAAAAATGAATCCTTACCATGCAGCCGGTGTAGTTATACCTAGAATGATTTTTCCTTAAAGTCGATTCTTTTTTCATTCTTAGAATCGCCATTCCACTTTCCTTCCATTTGTTTTCAAGCGTATGACCAATCAACGGCAATTCTTCTACCGGACTTGAATTACTTGCGTCACTGTCGTCGTATTCTTCATCACTTTCCACGAAACAGTCATGTGTATAACTTTGCATTGCCATTATTGCATTACACCAATAATATTAACGCATTTATCGGGATTTGGAACGATCGTGTATAGTCGGTGAAAGTAAGCAAGTGTCGTCTCTTTGTCTCTCTTTCCTTATCACCTCCCTCTGTATCGCTCACTCATCCTTTCCTTCCTCCATATGCCACGACTGTTGCGATTGGGTAACTTTCACGTGGAACGTAGTACATGGCTTGAACGTGCCGCATTGGATTATTTAAAAGTGAGTAAACGATTTATAAATAACTTATATGACGGTACCTGGGCTCTCTATTTTAATTAATTCGGTACGTATATTAGAATACACAAAATGGATTTTTTTCTTTATCGATAAATATTGTGCAATCTGCCCGCGCGCCCCAAGAGACTATACCGGCGTGAATAAAAAATATATACATGTGACCCAAATGTTTATATAGTATGAATAACGATATGGTGCCGAATGAAATTTATTCGATATAAATTGTGCATTGGAGTGTAATATTAATTTATCTTTGGAATAATTAATATCGCGTTTTAATATGATCATCTTGTCCGCTCATGCGAATGAACAGAATTTGAATTTGTCACTCTAATCTTGCAGTTCACCGAATGTACCAATATGATAATCGATGTGATTTTCCACCGAACGTTATAATTGCGTGATAAAATATTCGGATAATTTTGAAATGGATTTATCAAGTAATGAAACTGTGTGTGTATTCTGAATTGCAACGGGCATTAAACTTTGGGAATTGAATTTCGTCGTATTCGTCGGACCAAATGAGTTGGTAAAATTGAATCTGGTAAAGCGTTCGAGCCGACTTTCTTCCAATTATGGCAAAGTTCGAAGGTGAAAGAAAGGTTTTTTTTTTTTTTTCTTCGAATTCTACATAGATATAGACGAACTTGAGATGGAGAAAGTGATCGGAGATTCTTCGCTTTAGGAGTGAAATAACTATACGCGACAAGTAACAAGTAAAAATATATTTTTTTATATATACATTGTATGTGTATCGTACAAGAATAAAAGTTATACAGAAGTTTTAACGAGTTCTTCATCTTTAGGAGATTCTTTAGATTCCTTCTTGTTGTTAGTCTTACCGATAATACTGGCGAATAGAGCTTTAGTTTTGTTCTGTTTTTCCTGCACTTCCGACCAATCTTTGGAATTTCGCGCGTACAGCGCGACGTTGAGTTTAGCGGATATGAGTTTTCCGCTCTTCGTGGAGTTTAGCGATTCCCCAACCGATGCTAATTCCGTCATTATCCAGTGTCGTTGATTGTTTTTCGCCCAAATCCAAATTTTATCGAGACAACGAGAACCGTGAATTCCGCAGGCCAAATTGGCCCAATTGCCTTGAAGATTTTTCGCCAATTTTTCGCGACTCTTTTCCCCGATGAATTGCCCGTCCATAAAGGCATCCAAAATTCGACTTCCCTTTGGATCGCTCAATAGATTAACGAGCTCTTCGCCGTTCATCGCCAATAGCGAATTAACGATTTTAATCGGTTTATTAAAATTCAACATAGCCTGAAGCACAATACTTCCGTGAAGATGTATTGCCAGTTTCGTCTCGTTTTTTCGCGATTCCAAAACTTTTTCGTAATTTTGCAAAACCGCGATTACCGGTACAATCTGCAATTGCGCCGTTCCGGAATCGTCGAGACCCAAACTCTTATTTATCGTATTAACGAACGGTCCCTGTTTACATCGCAATCTCGTACACGCGTTTGCCAAACTAGCAAATATTCCGGTATTTTTCCGCTCCAATATAGCGACAAAGTGTTCGGCCAATTCGTCGAATATTTTCTCCAATTCTTCCTTCGATCGGCAATTATCCAGTAGTCTCTGTACGGCAAAATTCGCGCCGGACATGAGACTTAATTCTCCGAGTTTTCCGGCGAAAAGATTTTCGTAAATTTTCGTGTAGCTTTTTCGCTTGGATACCAATAGACAAACCTCCAACAGTCTTATAGAACTTTCGGCGTGAAATATACTTGACAGACGATCGTCGCTGTTCTCCGTAAAAGATTCGGCAATTATTTTCTTTATCAAAGCAACGCATAGCTTCGAATCTATGCCTCGTAGAGTGCGCAGAATAGTTTGTAGCAATCCCGATGTAAGTTCATCTTTTCCGAATTCTGCTAGCAGTGGCCACTTCAGAAATCGCTTTCCCGCGTCTATAAGCAAATCGGTGTATTCCTGCGTCACCAATCTCCGTTCTTCATAGTCGCGAGTTCTATCGCCTTTGACGGCTTCTTTAGACTTGTCCAGAACTCCGCCGAGACACTCAATTACCGTTCTTAATACGTGATTAGCATAGGTGTCCCATACAAATTCTTCCATATTGTTTATCGCGTATCGACAAAGTTTCAATGCGATTTCATTATACTTGGGTAATTCGTCTTCTATGATTTTTACAGAGTCTTTTCCAGCGTCGAGTCGCAGCGATCCTTCGTCCCGATTGCCGCGATCGGCACAGACGCGAATTATTTTTTCCAGAACGTGACTTGCGAATCTGTCACTGCAAATAGGTCTCAACGATTCGCCAAGGGCACCGGCGAGTCTTCGCACGACTTCGTAACTCGCATAACCTATAAGAGAGTCGAGTACCCGCGATCCTACCTGATTGCGCGCGTAATCAATCTCGTGTCCGATCGTTTGCTCGTAAACGTTATTCACGAATATTAATTTCTCGTCGATTGACGAAAAATCCTGTCGCAACATATCCAATATTCTGACCATGTATTGATAAGTGTCGGAGTCGAGCTCACTGCCGTGTCCGCGATCACTTTGACGAGCGTATTTCTTGGCCATTTGCATTGACGATCTTTTCTTCTTACGTTTAACACCCTTCTCGGTGCCGTCCTGTTTATTATTTTCCAGTTCTGACATTTTTCTTTTATATATTTCTCAATCGAATGATCAATAAATTTTCTATCGCACTGTATACTGTCGCCCACTTAACCTATCGTTCTCGAGACTTCGAGAGACACGCGCGCACACACCGCGTGTGTGTTTTTGCTTAAACGAGAGCGTCTCGGCCTGTTCTCCCTAGGGGGGTGCGTTTCGAATGACGAGTTATTTTATCGTTCAATGCGCATGCGCAATGATTTCGGCCGAGATTTACGCTGAAGTTTGAGAATTATAATAAAAATGGAAGATTTGGCAAACAATTTCTTCACTTCTATTCATTCCAAAGTATGATAATTTCGATTAACCTACTTGTGAAGTATTTTAATATTATCCCCACCACCCCACCTCGCGATCGGGCAACAACTTTTCGCCGTACCCTCTGCGAGTAGGGCGAATAGTTGTCGTCCGATCATGAGACAGGGATAATATTTGAATTCTTGGCAAATAGGCAAATCCATAAAAAATCGGAATATTCCTACTTTAGAATTCGTAAAAATAAACAAATTGTTTTCTCAAGCTTCCACTTTTATTATACTTTTTAAACTTCACCATAAATCTCGGCAGAAACCATTGCGCATGCGCGACGAACGACAAGACATCTAGGGTATATTCCAAAGCTTACTCCCGTACTCTAGAGTATCATCCTATCCTTGTTTATCCTCGTGCGTTAGACACAGATAGAGTGATACTCTAGAGTACGAGAGTAAGTTTTGGAATATACTCCTAGTCATTCGGAACGCACTCCTGAAGTTAGCCGGACGAGCGACATACCCGTAACCACTCGCTTTTTTCGGGGTGACCCTATGGTGACCAAAAGGTGAATCCCCACGATATTCCTTTCGGTTGAATTGAAATCGTACGTTGAAAATGTCACTCAAACTGACTATATATGGGTGACATACAGTTGGCCGAAAAAGCATCTTCTCTTATGACCAGCCTGATCGTAAAGAAACTCTCTAGCACACTACGCGACCCATATTATTTATGTAAATCAGACAAAATATTTGCGCTGAAATACCATTTTCATATGTAGTATTCCGATTCAAATGCAGATTATAAACAACAAACCAAATAGTATAATGTTTTCGTATAATAATACAAAAAAAGTAATAAACATACGTTTTAGTTCTGATTATTTCGAAGTTTGTCCCGGCAGAATGCTCCGAGAATCCATTAATCTCTTGTGAAGCAGATACAATGTGTGCAAAGTGACGTCTAACGAAAATGACCGGACAACAAATAGATTGTCCAAAATTGAACTTATACCCGGAGTCTCTCGTACACTACGACCCGGAAATCATTTGAGTACAATTTAGCGGATATCAAAGTTTAAATGCAATTTCCGCATGGAACGTTCGGAAACGAATGTACATTTCAATGGAAATAGTAAATAATATAATGTATCTTGACGATAATACAAGAAATTCGTGGAAAAAACGTTTGTTACGCATTATATAGTAATCTGTCCCGACTATGGGCAATAAGAATCTTCCAATCTCTTCTCAAGTAGAGACCCTGGTAGTAAAATAATTTCTCACGATCGTACCACAGCAGTAACATAAATTGTCGACGGTTCAAAATATGAGCGATCGGTAATGCAGATTTCTATTTGCCGAATTGATAAGCAAACTCGCTACAAGATGCTGCTGCGTGGTTTAGGTAGTTATGTTGCTTCGCGTTCATTTTGCATGAGTTCGAGAAAAATTATAGAAAATTGCAAATACTTCTCGGTGGTATAAAGATCTGAAAAAATGCATGCATATTAAAGGTACTGAAAAGATTAATTTAGCATAATAATAATTTCCAACAGTTATTAACAAATAGATGAAAAAATGAATTGGTCAACGAATTTTTCGGGAAGCCAACGTTTTTTTAAATTAAAATGATTCGTTCATTTTTCTGAATACGTATGAATTTTTTCAGATTTTTCAATTTATTTTGAATTTTTTTTATATATATGGAAAAAATGTGTGAAAAAATACAAAATTCAAAGTAAATTGAAAAATCTGAAAAATAGCATAGGTATTTAGAAAAATGAACGACTCATTTTCATAAAAAAAAAAAGTTGGCTTCCCTGAAAATTTGTTTATCAATTAATATTTTCATCTATTTGTTAATAACTTTTTGGAATTATTATTATGCAAAATTAATCTTTTCAGTACGTTTAATATGCATGCATTTTTTCAGATTTTTATACCATTGAGAAGTGTTTGCAATTTTCTATCATTTTTCTCGAACTTATTCAAAATGAACGCGAAGCGACATAACTATCTTAAATCGATATACCTAAAAGATCCTTATGGGACACCTCTTATTCTTTTTCTCCTCCTCTTTTTGGCTATCGCCCAAGGTGGAAAGGTGGACGAAGCGTCGCGTGAGTGCTATGCCTAGCCTGTGGGGGAGAGACTCAGGCTAGCGGGAAACCCGTTGATTGGTAATAGGCCGCGCGAGAGTTGTGAGCGCCCCTTTATGTGCGTGCGCTCGTCGACAAGGCGAACTCCACAATGTTAAAACACGCAGCGGCATCTTGCAGCGAGTTTGCTTATTAATTCGGCAAATAGAAATCTGCATTACCGATCGCTCATATTTTGAACCATCGGCGATTTATTTTACTGCTGTGGTACGATCGTGAGAAATTAGTTTACTACCGATTCGGGTAAAAATTTTTTAACAATTCTTTTTTTTTTTTGGAACTTCGTATTTCAATATTTAAATCATGTTAAATAAAATCCTAAATCCTCGTGTTTTAGAGACGACGATAAGCTCGCAGCTTCCTTGACAATCGTAGCGACGAAACTGGGCGATTCTCTCTATCAACACGTAATGGGAAATCAATCACCGATCGACCAGAATATCATTAAAGATCGTATCACGGATATGTTATCCTGTTATCTCGTTAGCACAAATTGCTCGCTGTTTCGCGCGGCGTCGTTACCGGGAACTAAATTGGGTGATCACGTTCTGTCGCTCTACCCTGCTGAAAATTCCCATATGGGTTTTCATATGGGATTGCATGGGATTGCATGGGATTGCATAGGAAAATGTGGGTATCCATATAGGATCCTGTGCGTGACACATAGGAAAGAATTTTTTGTATGGGAATCCAGATAGCCCCTGGCGAACCGGCCGACTGCACTTATGATCGTAAAACCGACACGTCGTTTTTAACCACGGAAACGGCGTTGACCGACCGCGACCGACCGTCGATTTTTTTCAGCTGTAACAGTCGGTTCCTTCGTCGGCCGACCGTGGACCGACGATCATTTCTTTCCGGTTGAAACAGTCGGTTCCTTCGGCGGCTGACCGAAGTCTGCCACGGACCGACCATAGATTTTTTTGGGCCCGGCAGTCGGTTTTTTTGGGGACCGACTGAAGTCTGCCGTGGACCGACCATAGATTTTTTTGGGCCCGGCAGTCGGTTCCTTTGGAGACCGACCGAGATAGACCCCTGACCGACCACCGATTTTTTTTGGGCCCGGCGGTCGGTTTCTTCGCCGACCGACCGAAGTCGACCGCACATTTTGCGGGTGCGGCGGGGGGTATTGGACGGTCGGCCCAGGAGCGAACCGACTACAAGTCGACCTCGGAAGCGACCACCGCAGCCGAGCTGCCGCGGTCGGCTCCACGGTCGATTTTCAGTCGGATCGTTACTGAACCGACCGCATGTTTTTTGTTTTTTTTTTCATACTCGATAAGCAACGAAGAAGCAAATGCATAATTTCGCATTTGCGCTATTCGTTACCCATCTGCCATTCGTTTCGTTATAAGTAGCTTTATTTTCGTTTTTTTTGCTTTCTTTTTTACATCGTTGTCTTATCATTTCCGATACATAATATTTTTTTTTACATTTTTCTTTTATAATTAAGAGATAAAATGAAATGGTTTTTATTAATTTTCAAATATATCTTATCTTAACATTTTTCTCTTATAAATACGAACGTAGTCCAAAATCATAATATTTTTTCTTTGACAAACATAATAAACTAATATAACGAGTTTCGTAGTGTTTGATCGCTTGTGTTAATCAACTCGATTGTTTTTTTTTTATTTTTTTTTTATTTCGGAAAAAATAATTTTAAACGAATCTCGGACTTTTCTCGCGATTCTTTTATCGAGCGTATGTAAAATGTTAATTGGTACCGGAGTTTCGTCGTGAACTTTTAATTAACACGATCCGATAGTTTTTTTTTGTAAAGAAAATTTTCGAATATATTTTGTTTTTTTTGTGAAACGTAAAATAAAAATTAACGATTAATCATTAGAGAGTTCCATCGTTTGCGTTAATTGATTTGATTCGATTATTTTGTATTGTTTTTTTTTTTCAGGTTAATCGACTCGATAGATGCATGTTTTTTTCAAACGCTGAAAAATAATGTAACGAGTATCGCAGTTTTCTCGTTTGTGTTAATCGACTCGATTTGATTCGTTTTTTATTTTTTGTTTGTTTTTTTTAATCCAAAAAAACAATTACAAACGAGTCGTCGACTTTTTTCGTGATTCTTCTATCGAACGTAAATCAAATGTTAACGAGTACAGAAGTTTTATCGCGAACCTTTAATTAACACGATTCGATAGCTTCTTTATGTATTTTTTTGTTTTTTCAACGCAACTTAAATTCTCGAATATACATATGTATATATATTTTTTTTCTGTCGAACGTTAAATAAAACTTAACTATTATCAGAGATTTTCATCGTTTGCGTTAATCTACTCGATTCGATTTTTTTTTATTTTCGTTAATAGACTCGACAATCTTAATTGTCCATAGTTTATTTTTGTCGATATCTATAAACGTCTTCGATCTTCCCGTTATTTTTTCTTTTCGGAACGGTGCAGCACTCGATAATTATTAGCACCTATTTATCTGTAACAGAACAAAAGAGAAATTTGTTCGTCATATGAAATATTCAATATATAAAACTTATGTACCGCCGTTTTATAATATTTTAACTTACCCACAATACGATAGCTTTTCGCATTCGTTCAATACACTCCGGTATATTTTTTTATCGTCTTCTCCATCACTGGAATTGTTGACGACGTAGGCAACGTAGGCGAGTTTATCGCTTATTTTGGCTTCATTGACTCCCTATAATTACGAGCACATGTGGAGATAAGTACCGTGATAATAAATATTTTGTAAATCGTTGAACAAATTTGTACGTGCCTTCAATCCGTTTCCCATAAGTTCGGTAGCTTAGCGATTATTTTTTCATCCTCGATAGTCATCATTACAATCGCGGGTACGGGTTTCGAATCGTTAATGGTATGCGGAACGAAAATAATTGTCCGCGTAGTCGAAAACTTTCGAATGTGTTTCGACCATTGACCAAAAGCATTACCGTGAATATTGATTTTTTGTACAAGAAAACCAGCGACTTTCGAACCGTCCGCGTTTGTAAAAGTTACTATTTCTATGATTCGTCCATATACATCGATATTTTTGCAGTAAATGTATTCGTTGCAATTACTTATTATTTTTTTTTTTTTTACCCCAACTCGTATAATCGGTACCTTTTATAATCGCCCGCTTATAGAAGGATACATTTTGCGGCGGCTGATCGTAACCGGCAAAAGCGAAAGCCTCAATTTCGTCATCGCTCGGTTGACGCGTTGCAATACAATCGATTGGGTGGAGATCCGATATTTTCGATCGCGTATCATCAATGAAATATTTTTGTCTCTTGAAACCCGAATTGAGAATTGAATGTACCATCTGTTTAATGTTGCACGGTACTAGCGGTGTATTCATAACTTTTTCAATGAATTTTTGTAAATAATATCGCGTTACAATTTGTGTAGCTCTCGCATTCGGGCTCGTCACTTTATCCATTAATTTTTTGTTCCACGACTCATATGGAAACGCACTGTGCGTCCAGAAGGGTCCCCAGTAAAATACCGAATCGGTCAAGTGTTGCAACAGATGAATATTGTAAGTCATATTGACAATTCTAAATATTTGTTCGTATTTTTGTCGGTAAGTTTTTAGCAACCTTTTTGCTAATAAAAATTCTTCGGTATTTATGCTATCTTGATTCAAAATTGTAACCGCTTGAGACAACAACGAAATGTGTCTGTAATCAATTTCACGTACGATACCCTTTAAGCACGGTAACGCGTAGAACTGTATCCAGTTGCGCCACTCGCTCGCTTTCCACATTTTCATAGTTTCGATGGGACGTGGATTTCTCGCAATCGAAGTCGGCGGTTGGATGCTCATCAAACGTTTATTTATTTGACAAATGTTTCTCGGCGATCCAGCGTACCAACGTGCCGTTGCACTACCGTTAAGTAGCAATTCCGTGTGTCGTTTAACAACACCAAGATAAACATTGTGCATACTATCGACTACAACTCCACGACCGCAATTGAATTTTCGAAGAATCGCAATCGCCGAAGGCCCTTTAACACCGTTAACTTTTTGCCCTGTCCTGTGCGCCAACATCATATCACGTCGTATTTCATTGTCCGTGCGACATTCTTCGTTTACAGCAGTAAACGGATAAACGCGTTTTCCCCCCCTTCGCCCTACTAGCGATTGTCCTTTAGCGTAGCAGAACGTGCAGCCGTATTTACCATTATATTGTGTCATATTCATAACTGACCATCGCGCAACAGAGTCGAGTATACAGATTATCGTTATGAATTTACTTTGAACCATTTCACCGTCAATCGGATTTTTCCACGATAATCCCGTATCGTGCAAGTTTCCCAATTCTTTAATTATTGGCAATAGTAATAAATTTAGATTCGGGTGAACAGTGTCCACCCATAATCCCGCGAGTATCGTATGTTTCTTCCGAGCGTGCGGCGAAAATTCGTTTATCGTTAGCATTACAGGCCACGCGCTCGCTTTCGACGATTTTGAGACTTGACATCCATCCGTGAAAATAGCGAAAGAAAAATTGTATTTATAACTCAAAAAGCCATTGGGCTCACATAATTTTTGATACTCGGTACCGTCATATATATCCTCCATTGCGTCTTGGTTGTTTTTTTTTCGCGTGAACCGGTACTCCAAAGACGCTATTATTACGGGATCCGAGAACAATTGTCGAAGCTGTTCTGTTATATTTAATCGAATGAAGTACGACAACAATTTATTAGGCTTACGCGGTCCGCAACTGCCGCAGTTACAATCCTTTTCGGGTCTTTCACCACTACCTATGCTCGCGAGACATTGTCGACAATAATAATATCGAGTCGTACCCCTTTCGTCGTTTCTTTCCAATAATCTCCATAGTTTACGCTTTGTATCCGGAAAAATCGTACTCATAGTCATGTCTTTAAAATTCTTGAACAAAGTTATTATTGCTGTGTAAGTTAACTTCGATCTAATCGCGAAAGCAATGACGCATACAATTACATACAAGTCAGTGATGATATTTTTGAATGTTGTACGATTTAATAATACATTATTGCGCGCGTCGAGGTCAAATACTAACTTTGGTTCATCTACCGGATCGTTCTGCCGATCATCATCGTCGCCTGCGTTCTCAGATACGTCGTTTGTATTATCGCTATCGTAATCTTCATTATAACGGTAATCATTATGATAATCGTCGTTGTCGCCGTCATGGTATATCGTCATTTAAAGCGTCATTGACATACTCGCATTCATTATTTTCATTGCTTTCATCATCGCCGGCGACGACGCTGCTCGTGATGGTGTATACAATGTTCTCCAATAAATTGTTTTTATTCGCGTTTTCTTGATTATTACTTTCACTCGTGAGCCTGGGGCACGGCTCGAAAGCCCCGGCCACGGGGGCTTGCGTCGCATCACGGATATTTAATTCATCGGTATCCACGATCGTTTCATTATTCGCATTTTTCATCTCGATTTGTAACGATCGTACAGTGGAATCATTGTTAGTCTACAAAAAGTGACTTGATAAATAATTTCAACACATTGGAAGTGTTTGTATCAAAATTTCTTGTACTGACCTCCATAAGCATACGTGGAATGCTAAAATTACGAAATCCGTCTGTTGGATAAAGTAATCGATGGTTCTCGTACAATTGTAATCTTGCTCTTTTCTTGGCTCGCAACGACTTTTGGACGACCGGTCCATTCGACGATGACCCATCTTCGGCATTAGACATTTTTGTTTACCGAACGAAAATATCGCTGTAATTACGAAATAAAAATAAGTTAATACAATTTATACATTATTCACAATAGTAATTTTTTTCCATGTTCATTTTTTACTGAAATCGCATACCTATGTGTGTAAAATAAAATGATCGATAAAAAGCTGCGGTTAATCGGTTCATCGCACTTTATTGTTTCATTGGAGTCGGTGATTTGCAAAGGAACACACACGTGTGGCTTTGTAGTATATGGACGACGCTACGCCGAAAACTATCCATAACTCGCCTCCGCGAACCTTCATAACGCTACTGGTATCTGCGAACAAAAAACAACGATTTTTATTATTCTGTGAAAAATATTTCAAGCGGATAATTTTTTCGATTTACTGTACATTGAAACTTGCCTTGATGTACTTCATTTTCGAGTTATTATTGATATGAAATATTATTTAAGTGAACATTTTTACGTGTTATGTATATTTTTTTATGCGTTGATATTCAAAATTATTGAGACAATTTCGATACGTTACGGTGTTGTCTTTTATTTTTACAACATTCAATATTACATTCAACATTACATATTTTCGCGATTATTCACGTAATTACGGGACTGTATTAATATAACGATTAACGTTTCAGTAATGGAAAAAGACAAATGAAAAAAAAAAAAATTATCTATCGATTAACGGTAATCGAATAGGAAACGAAATGAAAAATCTGTCGAAGTCGAAACTCGTGCCGACGTAAGTAAACAAAAAAAATTTGAAGTTGAAACACGTAAACGAACGGACTTTTTAAGATTTTCGAAATTATTTCGAACAGCGAAACACTAGTTATCATCCATTTTGTCGTGCATTTCGCGCTTTCATACTAAAACTCGAATTGAACGTTCACTTTCGTAATTGTATGAAACTTCAATATTTTCACGATTATTCGCGTAATTACGGGACTATATTAATATAACGATTAACGATGTCAGTAATAGAAAAAGAAAAATGAAAAAAAAAAATTATCTATCGATTAACGGTAATCGAATAGGAAACGAAATGAAAAATCTGTCGAAGTCGAAACTAGTGCCGACGTAAGTAAACAAACAAATTTTGAAGTTGAAACACGTAAACGAACAGACTTTTTAAAATTTTCGAAATTAGTTCGAACACCGATATATTAGTTATAATAGTGAGTAATAAGCAACAGCGAAACTCTAGTTATCATACATTTTGTCGTGCATTTCGCGCTTTCATACTAAAACTCGAATTGAACGTTCACTTTCGTAATTGTATGAAACTTCAATATTTTTGCGATTATTCGCGTATTTACGGTGCGATATTAATAATGTTCATTATTGACATCGATAACGGAAAGTGAAAAATAAATAAAACAAAATAAATTTCTCGATCTTCAGAGTTATGGTAATCGAGTAGGGGAAAAGAAATTAAAATCGTTTGTGACGTGATTTTTCGGAATCACCGTCACACATTAAAGAAACATCAAATTTCTGAGGAAATTGAGACATCTACCGCTTTCGTTCCCGTTTTCTGCCTCTCCCAGCGACTTAAAGATACCGTTAAACTCTCGTGAGATATCGATCGAGTTATTGCTTTGCTTTTCGAGTTATTATTCAAGTTTTGTCGTTTCATAATTTCTCAAACCTTTCAGTACAATAACAATTAAACAATTTGATATAGATTCCGTTACCGTTTTAGTTCCGTTAGTCGAAGTTCTCAAACTCACTTGGTGGGTCAGAGTTAGCAAATAAAAGCACAAGTGAGGGAGAGACTCGACGAAGAGTCTTGCGAATACGTGAAAGTCCGGTGCGAACCCGGCACCCTGTAGTAAAGTGCAATGCGTTGAGATCAGGCGGAGGTATGAGTTACAGGCGAGGATGGAACATCTCGCGCTGCATTAGAGTTGAGAAGAGCCTTGTATCTCACGCATTGACTTTGGGTAGCGATCGCGAAGATTCTTCAAATCCCCGCTCTAGTATCGACTTGATTCAGCAAAGTAACGTTATGGTTGAGAGGGCAGAAGTTATCGATCTAGATCCCGAAAATAATAATGATAATTCATTACGAATTTTCGTAGGCAAATCGACAGTCTACCGAGAGCTGCCCTCGAGGTAACTCGGGCCTCTCTCGCGCTCCCGCTGTCACAGGCTTCGGCCTATTGTTCTCGCGCTCGAGCTATCGACGTGTCGCGTGATCGCGGCGTCTCGCTTGAGTTGCCGTAGATCCCGATATTGCCCTCGCTCTCGTGTTCGTACGTCTCGTTTCGTTCGAGTATCGTCGACTCGTGTGTTTCGTGTGTGCTATCCTCGGCAGAATTTCGAAAGGAATTCTTTCCGAGTTGATAATTCGATTGATGCGTTATTATTAACGTTCTCGAGTTATAGTGCATATGGGTGAGTTCTCGTGGCATCGTCAGATGCAGTTCCCGGTCCTTTTTGGATAAATTACGCGCTTTCGGTGAGTTTTTGATTTATCGACGTTATCGTTCTCGTGTCGCGCTCGCGGTCGCTTGGCTCGCTTCGATCTATCGATCGGCTGAGTGCTCGCGACTCGCGTGCGTGCGATCTCGTGGCTTCTTAGCCAAAGTATTATTTTTGTTCTCGATTAACGTTTCTCGTGTGCTATTCTATTGACCTCGGATCGCGACCCTTCTACCATAACCCGCATCCTGAGCAACCGTGCATTTCCGCAACCGTTCGCTCTCGCGAATGCATCGACGTTAGTTCTCGTTTCCGTTTTAGTTTCCGTTTTGTTGTGCCGTTCGTTTCGTCCTTGCGGAGGTCGTAGTTCCACCGACCTCCAGATCAGCCCGGTTTGGTAATTCCGGCGAAACAAAAATTAACCCTGCGGAGTCGCCGTTCCACCGACCTCCAGTTTAGTCCGGTTGTTAACACCGGTGAAACAAAATTAACTGGCGCCCACCGGGACGCCGATGCATCCGCGAGGGTGAACGGCCGAAGGTGACATCAGTTTTCGAATTCGCGTTTTCTTTGAGTTTCGATTTCGCTCCTTTTGAGTTTTGAAGTCTTTTTTGAGTAAAGTTTAGCGTTGCGTTCGAAGTCTAGAAAACCCGTCACACGTTATAAGACAAAACTCGCGCCGATGTAAAAAAAACCGTGTTATCACGTAAACGAAAAGAATCTCAAAACCATCGGGCGCCGTTATAGTTAAGCCGTGTGAGTATTATCACTATTTATCGCTATCCCCATTTATCTTGTCATTATTATTCTCTGCCGTTTTTTTGTCGACCTTCTTTTTGCCGGTATCGTCGTTGTTATCGTCATTATCATGGTCGCTTGTAGTCCAAAACTCAAAATCGTCGCTGTTGGACGCTACCGAATCCGTACTATCTTCAACAATATGTTTTTGAAGTGCTCGTCGACATCGATCACAATACTTTAGCATAGACTTCAGTAGTGACAATTGCAATGTCCAAAAGGCCGCAGAACGAACTTTTCGAATTTTTCTCTCCGAACGAGACTTCATAGTGTAACCGCGTCTTTTTTTTTTGAATCTCTTATCTTTACCGTCACCATCACTACGGGAAGCACGCTCAGTGGTATGGTCCATCATGCTGTTAATATCAAAATGAAAGTCAATGTAAGTATGTCATTTTTTTTTCTTCAAATTAAAGCCATTCGTGGACCGAAATCATAATGTATAGCAAAAAAAATTTTGTTGTAATGTCAAATTTCCAAAAAATCAATTTCACTCCATATTTATACGCAACGGCGCAAAAAAATGATAATAACTTGGACAAGTATTAAAATAAAAATGTATTTACCGAGGAATACGCGTGCCGAGAGAAGACGATAAATGAATTTTCACAGTTGGAATTTCGTCGACAATGATCGACGAATAGCTAGGTGCGATGTGTTAGTCGTTCGTTAATAATGTACGGTGAAAATGTTATTTCAAACTGAAAAAAAAATATCCCATCCATTTTGATTATCGGCGATGGTCAATCGCGATATGTGTAATTTGTTATAATTAATTTGATATATGCATATACCGTTCATTATTTCGCGTTTTTTTTTTGTCGATTTGGGATTTTTTTTTATGGTACATTTTTTTTGTTGTTAATTAACGATTAAATAAATCAGTAAAAAAAAGAATTATAAGCGGCGGTACCGTTAATTATTCGCAAGACAATTTACACAGAAAATGAATGTAATTTATTCGTTGCGTAAAGTTTATAGCTCGATCTCGAGAGATATCCGAAGCGCGATGGTAAACAATGTATCTATGTAGCTACGCTTGCCGACTAACCGAAGCCGAGCGAGAACACAGCGCGCGCGATTCTTTCTTTGGTGATCGACGATACAAGTTGAAAGTTCCGACCGAAACGACCACGGAACGACCAAAAACCGACCGTCGAAGCCAAACAAAGGCTTCCGAAACGATCGAAAAATTTACGAGATTCGTAATAGAACGATAATATACGCGCACACGATACAGTCAAGATATATATATATTTTTTTTACAAAAAAAAATTAAATTATTGAATTATAAAGAAAAATATTACAAACCTCAGTAGCACTACAATTATTTCAATGAAATTTCGTTCAATTAACGATGAATATAACTTCGTAACCGTAAGAAAATTTCAACGCGACTGGGAGAATCTTACAACGCGCGATTGTAAACAAGCTATTCACCGCTTAGGGGGGAACGAGGGAGAGAGCGAGTAAGGCCTGCGGGCTCAGCCTGCCGTAACGATGAAAAAAATTCCGACTTTGACAAATATTATTTCGACGATTTTTTTTTTTTTTTTTTTCAATAATTGTTAAAATTTTACCAGGGAATGAAAATAATTTTATATGTGCATGTACCGGTAATTATTTCGCGTTATTTTCATTTTTTTTCTATTAAAAACAAAAAAATTTGTTGGCTCCATTATTTTTTATTGTTAGTTAACTATTTAATAAAACATTAAAAAAAATAATTATACGCGGCGATACCGTTAATTATTCGCAAGACAATTTACACAGAAAATGAATGTAATTTATTCGTTGCGTAAAGTTTGTAGCTCGATCTCGAGAGATATTCGAAGCGCGATGGTAAACAATGTATCTATGTAGCTACGCTTGCCGACTAACCGAAGCCGAGCGAGAACACAGCGCGCGCGATTCTTTCTTTGGTGATCGACGATACAAGTTGAAAGTTCCGACCGAAACGACCATGGAACGACCAAAAACCGACCGTCGAAGCAAACAAAGGCTTCCGAAACGATCGAAAAATTTACGAGATTCGTAATAGAATGATAATATACGCGCACACGATACAGTCAAGATATATATATATTTTTTTTACAAAAAAAAATTAAATTATTGAATTATAAAGAAAAATATTACAAACCTCAGTAGCATTACAATTATTTCAATGAAATTTCGTTCAATTAACGATGAATATAACTTCGTAACCGTAAGAAAATTTCAACGCGACTGGAAGAATCTTTCAACGCGCGATTGTAAACAAGCTATTCACCGCTTAGGGGGGAACGAGGGAGAGAGCGCTGCGGGCTCAGCCTGCCGTAACGATGAAAAAAATTCCGACTTTGACAAATATTATTTCGACGATTTTTTTTTTTTTCAATAATTGTTAAAATTTTACCAGGGAATGAAAATAATTTTATATGTGCATGTACCGGTAATTATTTCGCGTTATTTTCATTTTTTTTCTATTAAAAACAAAAAAATTTGTTGGCTCTATTATTTTTTATTGTTAGTTAACTATTTAATAAAACATTAAAAAAAATAATTATACGCGGCGATACCGTTAATTATTCGCAAGACAATTTACACAGAAAATGAATGTAATTTATTCGTTGCGTAAAGTTTGTAGCTCGATCTCGAGAGATATTCGAAGCGCGATGGTAAACAATGTATCTATGTAGCTACGCTTGCCGACTAACCGAAGCCGAGCGAGAACACAGCGCGCGCGATTCTTTCTTTGGTGATCGACGATACAAGTTGAAAGTTCCGACCGAAACGACCATGGAACGACCAAAAACCGACCGTCGAAGCAAACAAAGGCTTCCGAAACGATCGAAAAATTTACGAGATTCGTAATAGAATGATAATATACGCGCACACGATACAGTCAAGATATATATATATTTTTTTTACAAAAAAAAATTAAATTATTGAATTATGAAGAAAAATATTACAAACCTCAGTAGCACTACAATTATTTCAATGAAATTTCGTTCAATTAACGATGAATATAACTTCGTAACCGTAAGAAAATTTCAACGCGACTGGAAGAATCTTTCAACGCGCGATTGTAAACAAGCTATTCACCGCTTAGGGGGGAACGAGGGAGAGAGCGAGTAAGGCCTGCGGGCTCAGCCTGCCGTAACGATGAAAAAAATTCCGACTTTGACAAATATTATTTCGACGATTTTTTTTTTTTTTTTTCAATAATTGTTAAAATTTTACCAGGGAATGAAAATAATTTTATATGTGCATGTACCGGTAATTATTTCGCGTTATTTTCATTTTTTTTCTATTAAAAACAAAAAAATTTGTTGGCTCTATTATTTTTTATTGTTAGTTAACTATTTAATAAAACATTAAAAAAAATAATTATACGCGGCGATACCGTTAATTATTCGCAAGACAATTTACACAGAAAATGAATGTAATTTATTCGTTGCGTAAAGTTTGTAGCTCGATCTCGAGAGATATTCGAAGCGCGATGGTAAACAATGTATCTATGTAGCTAGCTACGCTTGCCGACTAACCGAAGCCGAGCGAGAACACAGCGCGCGCGATTCTTTCTTTGGTGATCGACGATACAAGTTGAAAGTTCCGACCGAAACGACCATGGAACGACCAAAAACCGACCGTCGAAGCAAACAAAGGCTTCCGAAACGATCGAAAAATTTACGAGATTCGTAATAGAACGATAATATACGCGCACACGATATAGTAAAAATATATATATAAAAAAAAAAAATTCCATAATAAGCTCTTAATAATTATAAGCGTCGGTAGCGATGAAGCAAAATTAATTACTCACTGATAATAAATCTTCTGATGACTGAATGTCGTGCTGCTTGCATTGATCTCGTCAGATGACGACGAATGATGATGTTGAAATCGTTTCGCTCTCCTTGATGATAATAATCACTAATCACTTTCACATATAATTAGCGGAAATATTTCGATAATAATTAGCACTTTTGCAAAAAAAAAACGCGCAAGCAGCCACTCTCAGAGAATATCGCTTGTCCGACGTCGGGTAGGAAATGTCTTGAAAAAATCCGTTGGCGATGTAAGACGCGCTGGAAGGGGAACATCGACAAGGCAAAGATTCACCAATACCGAGATACAGCCAATGAGAAGCAACTGTCTTGCGATACGTTACCCATACGACGGGAGTATCATCTGCGAACAGAGAGGGCATACGCGATGCACGCATACAACGAGACGACTGAAATGACGTGCCGATACGTGCACTACTACTAACAGACCTTTGTTCCAGGACGCGATTGCGAAATATTCGTAACGTCTTGGCTCGCGCACCATTGTGCGAAAAGCCGGTGTACCGCAAACGTCGTCGCGTTCGTTTCCTCGAGTAAGTGTCGCGTTTCGGAAACAAATACAAAACATATGTATACCAGTGAATAATAATAAGTGAACGTGATAATTAATCATTCGATACTGAAAACGTGAATAAAATTTATTTTTATAACGTTATATTTCGTGTAATGAAAAATTGTGTGATAAAATTTTCGTCCGGTTGTGCGCGACGTTACACCGTCCTCCTCCCCCACTTTTATTTTCTCGTGAAGTGGCGAATAGCATCGCGCTGGTGAGTACGAATATTTTTAATTTTTTTTATCCAAATCGATCGATTTCGTCATGATTGCTGAATAGTGCGCGTACTAACATTGTTTTCTTCCCCCAATCGTATTATTTCGTCAAATCGTGAATAGTGTCGGGTTTTTTTTTTCCGTCGCGATTCGCAAAACTTGTTACGACGCGCAGTGGCTTTCGTTATTCGTAGATTCACCGGTCGGTCCGTCGGTCGGTCCGTCGGTCGGTCCGTCGGTTGGTCCGTCGGTCGGTCCGTCAGTCGGTCTATTGTAGCGTCGATCGGTTCATCGATAACTTTTTTTGGTTATTAATAAAAATGAAAAAGAATTTTCTTGCGTTATAATTCGAAATATTGCAAAGCGTGTTAAATCACGCAAACACGCAAAAAATTCAATTTTTTTTCTTCCCAAAATTGTTGCCGTTCAAAAAGAAGCGATTATCGGTATCGCACTGATCAAAGTTGTACGACCGTACAACAGCAATGTCTAAACTAATTCGCAAGTAGTATGTTGTTGCGATTATTACATTATTTTCTTTTTATTTTCATGAATTGAATAAAATGTAAAAACGTAATTTTTTCAGATAACACGATGGGGAAAAAGTATAGGCGCAGTGTCGTATTAAAACGACAACCGATATTGGTGACGTATTGTTTATTACTGCGTAAAACGTTCCCATTCAATGATCCGAACCGTTTCGTACTTGTCAAAGTCGAGGACGTCGTACGATTTGAAGGGTCCAATATAGTAAAGTGTGATTCGACGTGGATCAAGAAAGCTATGAAAGTAGATCATCTAATTCGACCGGTAGTACGACTGGCCGAAAAGAAAGCTTCCAAGACAACGTATGAAAAAGCGTTGTTAATTGAATGTTTCGGTGAGCATATAAGACACATTTCAGCCGATAATTTCCGAAGCGTAAAAAAAATATTTGAATACAGACTTTTTTGCCCCGCGTTTAAAACAGAAAATTATCATGATGGTATAGAGCGAATCACATATCTGAAAAAAAGTACTCCTTCGCGAGGTCGCGGAAAACGAATAATACGTGTACGTATTAATAATACGAAATACGTGTCGGCGGAAATAGCTACGACGTCACAAACTAATAATGATATCGGTGATTTGTCGGACGCGACGTCAAAATCATCGTCAAAAAATGAAGAAGTAAATAAACGGACGACGACGATGGTGATTTCGACCGATACGAACATCACGCACTTGGACTCTGAGTTCGATACGATTATTAATTTTACGGAAAATAACGAAGAGGAAAATAATAACGAAATTGCAGAATCGATGACACCAATAACGTCGCCGAAATGCATCGATGAAATATCGTTGGATGCGCAAAGTTCTTTCTCCAGTAAACTGTCAGCATCATATGAAATAACAAGAACATCGCCGACGACGACGACGACGACGAGGTCGTTAAATATCGATATCACGAAGCATTGCCATTCGCCGAATGAGCAAAATCGATCGATTCGTTATTTATCTGGTATAACGATATCGGAAACGAATGATGTGGTCAAGTCACCAATCAAAGTTACCGACTGTAAATCATTCGATACGACAAGTCATTCGTCGATGGACTGCGACTCATCGTCGAGAAACGAAGATACTTCCGACAGAAATGGAAAAAAGGTATTCAAACTTTTAATCATAGATCGGTATTTTGAAATTGACAACGAAATCCATTTCATATTAATAATGTAATGTTTATTGTGAGACGAAATTAATGATATCGGCTGACAAACAACCGAGAGTAAGAAAACTTTTTGACTGCAATAAAATTTGACCGATTGTGTAGGAGAATGAAATAGCCACATTGGAGGTATAATAAAACGATAAAAATGTAATTTCAAGCTGTATGTACGATGTGCGCTTTAATGGATAAACTTTATAATGTTTAATATATCGCGCTTAAACGATATATATGAATATTGGTGCGATAGTTACGATCGTTGTAATGAATCGATTATATCGCCAGGTGTGTTGTACATCATAATTGTAACAACAACAATGGACGCCACTGAGCATCGGTCGCTGTTGCAGTGGCAATGACAAATGGGTATGATAAAAAACAAAACAAAAAAAGATTCTATAAAATTTCACTGTTGTACCGTTTCTTTTAATGCAAAGAAACATCCAACACGCACCTGCACACACTACAACACGCAAAAACAGTCGCTTTGCTCTGAACCTTCGCTAAATGAATAATGCTTAATACTCTTTGAACTTTAAAACTTATAATAATTTTGCGATTGCGATTCTTATTATCCATGTACGATAAATAATATCGATCGTATCGAATCAGTAATACATATGATAAAATTCATATTCCAATATCAGAATAACAATAGAGGGTCATCGGAGATTGGAACACCGCACACCAAACTTCACTTAACCAACAGTACAAGTTGCGATATTATGAATTCCGGTATCGTGATTCCATCGTCGTCACGTTTGCACATTCGAAAAAAAGTAATGATTGAACGATTTTATTTATTTTATACTCAATTTATCGGTTTTTCCAGTAGATCTTGCGAACAATATAATTCAATTTATTGAAATGTAATTTCCATACGCAACAATAATTAATCTTGTTAATACTGTTTATTTCGAAATTACAAAGTTAACCTACACGCCGGACGATGGTACTAACGAATGGGAAAAAGTCACACCAATGAGCAAAAGTATTATTTGTGAAACGGTAAATCTATGTATTATACTTTATTGATGTTTTCTCAATTACTCGTAAAACGCGTCATCACTAATATTGTAATTATTGAAAAAACAAAGCCGCTCCGTGCAGTCAACAGCTCTCCAGGCCTGAGCAAGCAAAGCTATGTAACGAATCGGAAAAATAAAAGAACGATGAATGATCGACGCCAGATGCCGAGAACGGTATTAGCTTTTATTTCAACGAAATAAATTCAGTTGAATATAATTTATGTAAGCATAACCTTAGAAATGTCTTTATTACAATTACAGGTAATATATAGCGATGACGAGTCAGAGCCTCCCACGGATAAAGATTCGAGCAGTAACGCGGATCATTCCATCGATAAAGCGTCAATTACAAAACTGCAACGCGAGAACGCTTACTACAAAAAACAATTGACTCAAGTGTTAAATAAATTGGAAAGAAACGTCACGGTACCGAAAAAAAAGAAAAAATACGAAAATCGAAATTTAAACAAAAAAATCGATAAAGTCGTGCACGACGTGTCGACGCTATTGGCAATTGTCAATAATAAAGCCAATGCCAATGAAAATACTAGTAACGTAGATGAAATTGAAGCAATAATAAACAGTGAACCGAACAGCGATGGCAAGGTAAATATGAAATAATAAAATGAAGATTGCGATCGAACTGTGATATAAAAAATTATAATGACATTTTGTACATTTTAAATTTACAGATTCTCGTCAACGGTCATCCCATGTACGCCAATGCAGTTCATAACGTCTTCGAGGCGAATACAATGAAGAAGCGATGCAACAAAATCATAGATGCTTTGTGGACGAGAGACGAACAATTGAATCTTGCACTGCACGCAAACGATCGTTTGATAAATTTCGGATGCAGAAGTCTTACTTATGAAGAAATTAACACAATAAAAAGTATTGCCGCTCGCCCGTATCATTTGCGTATAAAAACTTGTCGGTGCCAACGTGCTGTCGTGAGATGACATCATTTGTTTCTTTTTTATGTTGAGGCTTGTCTCAGTGGCTTCAAAGGGTAAAACAATTGCCGACATCGGATCAATTCAGTATTGAAAAGAATCATCGCAAATGGATTTCCGATCATCTCAAACATAATCGCGAAATGTACGCACCGGAAAAACGCGATAAATACTTAACACGCAAGCGCGAAAATCGAGAAAATAAAAAACAACGCGTAACGACAAAATCTTCGACGATGGAAAAGGTTGACGCCGACGCGACATATGAAAAACTGAAATCTCTATTGTTGCCGACGATTTACGACGAAGTCAATGCTAACGAAGGCATGGAGAAAGACCAACTTATCAGTTTGAACGACATTTGCGAACATATGGAAATACACGAACATATTGTAAAGCAAATTCTGACACCGGACACTTGTATAATCACCGAAGGTGCGGAAATATAATGATAATTGAATCAACGAAACAAGTGTTTCCAATTAACGAAACAAGTGCTTTAATTGTACCCTTTTTTATTTTACAGATACGTACTACCATCTCGTAGACTTCAAATTCGAAATGTCGGAATTATACAAGATGCTGTCACAATTAAAGGCCCTCAATTATAACGGTACCGCCATGAAACAGTCCGAGATTCTGGAAAAGTTAAAAGTCTCCGAAAATTACGATGAAAAGATGACGAACTATCTTATCGAAAAGTACACGACACCAATCGGGAAGGGCAAAAAGAATAAAAAAGATCAAGTGTACAGGTACGATTTATCGATGGCTGAAATCTCATACAATCAAATTTATTGGAATAGATAAATAGATTTTTATTTGATAATGTTACAGGTTGCAGGACAATAAAATAATTGACGTACTGTTCGCATACATTGTCGAACATTGTACTCATGATGGACAGAGTCAAATAACATACCGGAGTTTAATGAACGAGTGCAAAAAGCTACCATATTGCGGTATATTGGATAATAATAAAACGACCGTACATTAAAGTTATATTTTTAAGATGTCATTTGATAAAGAAACTATTTATTTTGTTACAGATAAACAAAATGAACTTCATTGGAAGATGATAATTATCGAGTGCTGCATCCAGGACCACGCGAAAAATAACGAAATCACAGACGATTCCTTGATAGCTCTCGACGATATTATGGAATGGACTCATAATGCGCAAATGATAATGTACCAAAATATTATCAAGTTATTTGACGCATAGTGTAAATACACTCGCGATAATCGTTCTCCGCGGTCCTCCGCCGTCGCGGACCGTCCGACCATTAATTTTTATTTAACGTTCGACAAAAAAAATATATATATACCCGAGAACTTAAGCTGCGTTAAAAAAACAAAAAAAAAAAAGAAAAAAGCTTAAAGTTTCGCGATAAAATTGCTGTACTCGCTAACGTTTGATTTACGTTCGATAGAAGAATCGCGGAAAAAAGTCGAAATCTCATATACAATTATTTTTTAAGATTAAAAAAAACAAAAAACATGTATCGAATCGAGTAGATTAACGCAAACGATGAAAGTCTCTGATAATAGTTAATTTTTATTTAACGTTCGACAAAAAAAAAAGTATATATATCCGCGAAGTTAAGCTGCGTTAAAAAAAAAAAAAAAAAAGAAAGAAGCTTAAAGTTTCGCGATAAAACTGCTGTATTCGCTAACGTTTGATTTACGTTCGATAGAAGAATCGCGGAAAAAAGTCGAAATCTCATATATAATTATTTTTTAAGATAAAAAAACAAAAAAAAAACGTATCGAATCGAGTCGATTAACGTAATCGAGAAAACTGCGATACTCGTTACATTATTTTTTATGTTTGTCAAAGAAAAAATATTATGATCTTGTTCTACGTTCGTATTTATAAGAGAAAAATGTTAATATAAGATTTATTTGAAAATTGATAAAAACCATTCCCTTCTACCTGTGATAATTACAAAAGAAGAATGTAAAAAAAAATATTATGTATTAAAAACGATAAGACAAAACGATGTAAAAGAAAAAGTAAAAAAATCGAAAATAAAGCTACTTACAGCGAAACGAATGGCAGATGAGTAACGAATAGCACAAATGCAAAATGATGCATTTACGCTATTAATTCGTTGCTCATCGAGTATGAAAAGAAAAACAAAAAAATGCGGTCGGTTTAGTAACGATCCGACTGGAAATCGACCGTGGAGCCGACCGCGGCAGCTCGGCTGCGGTGGTCGCTTCCACGGTCGACTTGTAGTCGGTTCGCTCCTGGGCCGACCGTCCAATACCCCCCACCGCACCCGCAAAATGTGCGGTCGACTTCGATCGGTCGCCGAAGAAACCGACCGCCGGGCCCAAAAAAAATCGGTGGTCGGTCAGGGGTCTACCTCGGTCGGTCCCGAAAGGAACCGACTATCGGGCCCAAAAAATCTGTGGTCGGTCCGCGGCCGACTTCGGTCGGTCGCCGAAAGAACCGACGATTTCAGCCAAAAAAAATGACGGTCGGTCCGCGGCCGACTTTGGTCGGCCGCCGAAGAAACCGACTGTTTCAGCCGGAAAAAATCGAGGGTCGGTCGCGGTCAGTCAACGTCGTTTCCGTGGTTAAACACGACGTGTCGGTTTTACGGTCGGCAGTGCAGTCATTGCGGTCGGATTCACAGTCGGAGCGTTCGCCAGGGAGGATCCCATGTAGGATAATATGGGAATGTATTTCCTATGTAAATACCCACAAAGGAGCCCATGTCGGAACACGTAGGATTAAATTTCCTCTGCGGGTTCCTACACGGAGACCCATGTAGGATGAAGCCGGTAGACTTTCCTGCGTGGAAACCCACAAAGGAAATCATGTAGGTTGATGTAGGCCAAAGAGACCCACATGGGATTCCATGTAGGATGATATAGCTCGACATATGCTACATGGTAAACCACAAGGGAACCCACATGGGAACACGTAGGATGAAATTTCCTCTGAAGGAACCTACACGGACACCCATATGGGATAAGACAGGGAAATATTTCCTGCATGGAAACCCACAAAGGAAACCATGTAGGTTGATGAATCAAATAGTCCAACATAGAATCCTATGTAGGACGGTATAGCTCGATATCTCCTACATGATAAACCACAAGGGAACCCATGTGGGAATGAATAACAAGAAACTTCCTCGGTAGGATAACACAGGGAGATATTTCCTGCATGGAAACCCACAAAGGAAACCATTGTTACGTCTGGCGAATCTTAAAATTTTATTCGCCAACACATCTTAGAAATAACCAAATTTTACAACATTTATAATTTATTGAGAGAGAAAAGAGAATAAAGAATAAGGAGGAGAGCGAAGAATGATCCGAATCACACGCATTGCACGTGATTTCATCATGGTCTTCGAGTATAAAAAAATCGATAATTGAACAATAACTAAACGTCTTTAAATCATCAAATAAGGAATATCCAATGATTGGCATAGTAACAGTCATATAACTCAAACTGGAGCTTAGAATATTCGAGTTACTAGAGGGGTGGTATCGGCATCGGAAGTATCTATCCGCATTGTTTAAACCGAGCTGTATGAGCAATCCGAATCCTTCTTTTACGTACATCCGAAAGAGAAGTTCTTATCGCTCCAACACCATGGCGAGCACCTCACAGATATATACAACTGTGCAGCCAGAGAATCGGTGTGACTGTTTCTAAGGAGCCGATTCGAGAAATTACCGTCACCATTAATGAGTGCAGCACCTCTCGAATAATTTATTAATAATCATTTTTGGAACAACAACGTAATAATCAAACATTAACGTAACCATCAATATTTAATCGGAATATAACAAGTGAATAATCTCAGAATTTCGCTGATAGACAAAATGTCTTTAAACTTCGTTAATTACAATAAAATCGAGCATGTATTTGAATATTTGGGTCACATCGTTATTAAACAAAAATATAAAAATATAATTAAATCATTTAACTAAGATCTTCGTATTTAATTTGTTATTTTCAATTGTAATCATCGTAGAGATTTAATTCGAATTCGACAATTAATCTTTTCGGCTGGACAAAATAATTATCGCAACATTTAACTATAAAAATTATTGTTTAAATCATAAATCGTCAATTCATAAATTTACTATCCATAAAAGGCAGACCGATCGATAATTACTTGAGGTGGGAGTAGACGCTTCAATGAGGAGAAGTATGGGCCAGGAGACCCCCCGAGATAATTAATAAATACGAGACCCAAAGCGACCGGAGTACAGTATGAAAAATACCGGACGATAGTAGTAGTATGAAAATATCGGAGGACAGTATGAGAGTGGGTTTTTAAACAGTAGCAGTATGAACAGTTAGACTTTTGAAAAGTATTATCACATTACGACATTACGAGAATTTTACAACAATGAAAATTATCATAAACAGTTAAACAATAATTCGTTCATCGAAAATTATACAAAAGACATTTCATCAAAGAACATTCAGACGGTTAAATAATTCTACAACAATTTAAAAATAATATAAAAATGTGAATTGACTTCTACGAATTTCAACATTGTTCGAAACGGGGAGTTGTCAGAACTTTGAACGACACTTACGACGTTTGTCGAGACTTTAAAAATATAACGGGAACTAAACTGTAAAACGCAATAAACCAAATTATCGAGAGTGAATTAAATGTGTATTTGGGCGAATCACAATCTTAAATAAATCTCAACGTTAAATTGAAACCTCCGCGAAGTGTTAAACAATTTACTCCGAATCAAATAAATTCGGTAGTAGAGGTCAGTACCTATAGACAATATTTCAAAATGGCGGCGGTTGGTAGTGGGGATGCTTGCTCGGTGTCGCTTCGCTCTCGCTCGCTCATCCCCTCTCTCTCGGTGGTCAGCTGGGGAGCCTTATGCCTCCGCTCGAGCTGACCCTAGGGTGGGTGGGGGTGGGGGTGGAGAGGAAGATGTTGCTTCATCGACGTCCGGAGCCCAACCACCCACCCTTGGTCGATCACTCGACTAGCTCGACGCGTAGTCTGATGGTGGGAGAGTGTAGTGGAGGGAGATTGAGAAGCGGGAGCGTGGGGGATTGTCAAGCGCTCGGAGCGCTAGGGCCCATCGCGGCGAGAGCGGGTACTATTGGGGTCACAAGTATGCGGCAGGCCGCTGGTCGAAGGTCAGCGCTGATGCCTCTGTCAAGCGGAGCGTCGTAGCGCACAAAAAAAAAAAAAACAATGCAATGCTTAAGATTATTTTTCCAGAATTGCAGCAAGAAAATAAATTTGAAATAAAATGAAAAAAAATTGAAAAAAAATTTTAAATAAAATGAAAAAAATTTTAAATAAAATGAAAAAAATTTTAAATAAAATGAAAAAATTTTTAAATAAAATGAAAAAAATTTTAAATAAAAATGAAAAAAAATGTTTAAAATTAAATAGCGGTCAGTACCTATAGACAATATTTCAAAATGGCGGCGGTTGGTAGTGGGGGGTGCTTGTTCGGTGACGCTTCGCTCTCGCTCACTCATCCCCTCTCTCGGTGGTCAGCTGGGGAGCCTTATGCTGCCGCTCGAGCTGACCCTAGGGTGGGTGGGGTGGGGGTGGAGAAGACGTGTTACTTCATCGACGTCCGTCATTTTATTTAAAATTTTTTTTCATTTTATTTTATTTCAAATTTTTTTTCAATTTTTTTTCATTTTATTTCAAATTTATTTTCTTGCTGCAATTCTGGAAAAATAATCTTAAGCATTGCATTGTTTTTTTTTTTTGTGCGCTACGACGCTCCGCTTGACAGAGGCATCAGCGCTGACCTTCGACCAGCGGCCTGCCGCATACTTGTGACCCCAATAGTACCCGCTCTCGCCGCGATGGGCCCTAGCGCTCCGAGCGCTTGACAATCCCCCACGCTCCCGCTTCTCAATCTCCCTCCACTACACTCTCCCACCATCAGACTACGCGTCGAGCTAGTCGAGTGATCGACCAAGGGTGGGTGGTTGGGCTCCGGACGTCGATGAAGCAACATCTTCCTCTCCACCCCCACCCCCACCCACCCTAGGGTCAGCTCGAGCGGAGGCATAAGGCTCCCCAGCTGACCACCGAGAGAGAGGGGATGAGCGAGCGAGAGCGAAGCGACACCGAGCAAGCATCCCCACTACCAACCGCCGCCATTTTGAAATATTGTCTATAGGTACTGACCTCTACTTGTGCGGTATAAGTTTGGTATTGAAATTCAGACTTTTTCCTCCACATTTACTAGTTATTTTTTTATAAGTTTTGGCATTTTAACATTTTTTTATTTTGCACATCGCTAGTAAATAACTAGTAAATGCGGAGGAAAAACGCTGAATTTCAATACCAAACTCATACTCCGCATCTAGAATTTATGTTCAAAGTTTCGTAGCAATAGAAAATGTTTGCGGAAAGTTATTGTGTCTACGCCATAAAATTCGATACGTACTTACGTACAGACGGACAGACATCTGTGGAAAATCCTTTTTTTGAACTACTTTTGAGCAAAAAAAACTATTTGGGTCATGAAATATGATAGATTGGGGTATAATTATGAGGACAAAAGTAAGAAAAGATTTTTTTTTTCATTTTATCATGTTGAAAAGAGTTATTTAGTCCATAAATTTGGCGTTATTTTTTCTCGTGATTACAATACTTTCTCTTTTTCATACTTCGTATGGATGAGAAAGAAAAAAAAAACATTTGGACGAAATCTATATTCTATAGAACGTAAAATGTTTGTTACGAACATCAATGAGAAAAAATATTCTACAATATTGAAATAAGTAATGTACAAAAAAAAACATTTGCACGAAATTTATATTTTTTTATATCCGACAATATTGAAATATTGAATATCAGAAAAAATATCCGACAATATTGAAAATAAGTAAATTGAGTATTCACTAATTGTACACTTTTTATGAAACAACGTTTACATCGTTTAAATGTCGCTGAAAATCATTTGATTTTCAATATAAGGCGGTAGCGTCACGGTTAGGATTCTAGGCTAGTAATCGTTAGGTCCCCGGTTCGATCCTAGCTTTCGGTTAGGTTTTTTCCCCATTAAAATTATGGTGGCATACGGTGGTAGCCACGTGAATACCACCGTCAAAACCACCATCGTTTTCATCGTCGATAGTGGCATACGGTGGTCTACTCATGCATGCCACCGTCAAATCCACCATTTTTTTTATTGTCGATTGTGGCATATAGTGGCCTACCCACGTATACCACTGTCAAAACCACCATGTATTCCACCGTCTATAGTGGCGCACTCTGCTAGGCCACCGTGTTTCACTATCGTATGCCACTATGGAGCGATGCGGACAGCAGTGGGATACATAGTGGCATTTACGGTGGCCTAGCCACGTATCACACCTAAGACCCATTTTTGGGTCCGCTAAATGTTAGTGGCTAACACGGTGAAAAACCGGTGGAATACACTATTATACCACTGATAACGGGGACTCACTTTGAGGTGGAATACATGGTGGAAATCACAAATTTGACGGCAGAATGGCAGAATGGCAGGTACACACCAGGTGGAATACATGGTGGGTTAATTGGTGGGTGTTTTTGCTAGGGATTCTCCTGCAATCGTAAAACACTAAACGTTAATACTCTTTTTGTTGCGACAAACTAATATCGCGAATAAATCAAATTCATAAGAAAAAAACAAAATTCAGTCTTACCTATTTTCGAACAGCAAGTCGGGCCGAGAATTGATGAAACAAACGATCGGAAATGAAAAGCTCGCTACCAAACTTCCAAGAATAATTGACAGTCTTTCTGTCCCCGCCGACGGTTTTAGGAACATTCTTACGCTGAGCACAGACCACACGGATTCAGTCCACGTTGAGAATTGTCCGGATTTCATGTCGTAGCCTATAAAATTATTGAATTTTCCATTCGTTACTTTCTATATATAAATTTTCCTACAAATTTTATTTTATTTTGATTTTTTTTTCTTTTTTACTGTACCGCCGATAGTGAATGCTGGACTGTACGCCAAGCTGTGTACCGCCAACCGTGGAGTTTATACAGAATCCAGTGAAATTGTATTCACCCATCCAAGAGAAACGATTATCGTTGCATCCGCTCGCCTCATGTCCGGCAATTGTATTCTCGTGAGTAGAACGAGAAGTTGACCGGCCAGACTCGTTGCGAAATTTGGAGCTCTGGTAACACTGACGTACCCTGCTGAAAATTCCCACGTGGGATCCCACATAAAATTCCCATATGGGATCCTTCATGGAGATCCTATATGGGTTCCCATGGGATTTTCATACAGGGAACCTAGACGGGTTCCCATGTAGGAGCTCATGTAGGAACTCATGCGATTTCCTATGTGGGAATTTACAGTCAAGAAGGATACTTCTGCATAGGAACCCATGTGGGTTCCCTGTACGAAAATCCCATGGGAACCTGGACGGGTCCTACTTCCAACCGAGTATGTAATCAAATAACTGAAATTCACAAAACAAAAATTATTTCCCTAATTTTACCGCTTGATTCTTACTTCTCATCACATTCTCTACTCATTTTTCTCTGAAAAACATTATTTATTTTATTTCGATTTCGCCAAAGTTGAGGCTCGAACCTGAGACCCTGAAGTTTGTAGACTGCGACGAAACCGACTCGGCTATCCGGAACTTATTACAAAAACAACTCGAACTTTTACATAACGTGTCAGAGGGATATTTGTGAGCTTGCAATAAGCTTTGGCAGCGTTATTCAACTGTTAATTGAATTTTTTACGTTAATTGAGTTAACGATTTAATTAATAGGGGGATTATCATGCCTTTATTAATCGTCAATTAATCATTGTAGAATACCAATAACGAAGGCTGAATTTCTCAGCTCACTATTTGAATGTTTGTAATCGAGTATGTCATTCTACCTGAGTTCTAGGCTGAACCCCTTGAATCACATGGTTCCTGTTATGGGAAATATTTCTACAAGTAACCTTATATTCCTTGTGGGTTACCATGTAGGACGTGTCGAGCGATACCGTCCTTCATGGGATCCCATGTGTGTCTCTTTAACCTACATCAACCTACATGGTTTCCTTTGTGGGTTTCCATGCAGGAAAAGTCTCCCTGTGTTATCCCACATGGGTCACCATGTGGGTTCCCGCAGAGGAAGTTTCTTGATATTCATTCCCACATGGGTTCCCTTGTGGTTTATCATGTAGGAGATGTCGAACTATACCGTCCTACATAGGATGCTATGTTGGACTATTTGATTCATCAACCTACATGGTTTCCTTTGTGGGTGTCCATGCAGGAAAAGTCTCCCTGTGTTATCCCACATGGGTCACCATGTGGGTTCCCGCAGAGGAAGTTTCTTGATATTCATTCCCACATGTGTTCCCTTGTGGTTTATCATGTAGGAGATGTCGAACTATACCGTCCTACATAGGATGCTATGTTGGACTATTTGATTCATCAACCTACATGGTTTCCTTTGTGGGTTTCCATGCAGGAAATATCTCCCTGTGTTATACCACATGGGTCACCATGTGGGTTCCCACAGAGGAAGTTTCTTGTTATTCATTCCCACATGGGTTCCCTTGTGGTTTATCATGTAGGAGATGTCGAACTATACCGTCCTACATAGGATGCTATGTTGGACTATTTGATTCATCAACCTACATGGTTTCCTTTGTGGGTGTCCATGCAGGAAAAGTCTCCCTGTGTTATCCCACATGGGTCACCATGTGGGTTCCCGCAGAGGAAGTTTCTTGATATTCATTCCCACATGTGTTCCCTTGTGGTTTATCATGTAGGAGATGTCGAACTATACCGTCCTACATAGGATGCTATGTTGGACTATTTGATTCATCAACCTACATGGTTTCCTTTGTGGGTTTCCATGCAGGAAATATCTCCCTGTGTTATACCACATGGGTCACCATGTGGGTTCCCACAGAGGAAGTTTCTTGTTATTCATTCCCACATGGGTTCCCTTGTGGTTTATCATGTAGGAGATGTCGAGCTATACCGTCCTACATGGGATTCTATGTTGGACTATTTGATTTATCAACCTACATGGTGTTACGTCCAAATCAGCATTTCCTCGGTAATTACGGTCAAGGAATAAAATTCCATTTTTACACGTTTTGTACCATTGCGGCGCTTTATCCGACTTATTCCCTTTTTGAGTCTGACCTTTCGGAGAGTTACTCAGGATAGGGTACACAGTGATGCCAGACTGGCGGGAAAAGTACCGCATGCGGGATTTTTTTACCCTCTCTCCGGTGCTGGCGGGACAACAAAGTCCCGCGCGCTACCTGCTATCTATTGGCTCGAGCGCGCGTCAGCCACGCCCACTCGCTCACCTGTCTCACGCATCGTCTCTGGCGTGCGTGACGTCACAAGCTATGACGTAACGCGTTGGCTTGGCGTAAATCAACGTAGACGATGAAATAAATTCGTAATCGAATAAAAAAATGTATATTCTACGTCAATAATTAATAATAAATAAATATAATATTAATTCCGTATTTACAATAACCAAAATTTAAAGTTTACGAAATGTTTCACCCCTGTATTGTGCCCGGACGATTGAAAAATTGAACGAACCAATTTTTATTCACTGTTTATTCAATTGTTTAATAAAAAAAAAAAAAAACAACGGGAGTAAAAGTAAAAGAAGCCGCGAATAAAATTAAATAAATAATTTTTTTTTCGAAACATGTTTTTTTGAAATTTTTTTTTTGGAATTTTTTTTTTTTTTATTTTTTTTTTTGGAAATTTTTTTATTTTTTTTTATTTTTTTTAGAATCGTATGCCATACATCGAAATTCGACACATCGAAATTTTTTTATTAATCGTGTGCCACACATCGAAATTCGACACATCGAAATTTTTTTTAAATCGTATGCCACACATCGTCGATTGCATCGTATGCAATCGTATGCGGGAGGAGCGTATTTTCACGCACGCACGAAAATCACGCACTTTCCTCCCGTGTAGCATAATGTACTATTATCGTCGTCACTCTTATGGATTTAGTTAATCTATAGAGTTATACGGACGGTAAAAATTTGAATGTATTGATTTCAGCTGTGCCCCGAACAGTTAAAACAGTTGAACACAGAATTCGTCAAACATTGTTCGTTCAACTGTTTTAATCGTTCGGGGCACAGCAAAAAAAAAACTTTTCTTCTGTAAAAAAAAAAAAAAAAAAAAATATCGGGATCGATCCGACGAATTTTCGATTACGAAACTCTACCTCTGCCACTGGGCTAACATCATTCATACAATTATTGGTAACTTTATATATCTAGAACGACTAATGATTAGAAAATCGAAGAATTAAATTTTTTTTTTATAACTCGATGGATGTTTTTATTAACTAAGAATGCCGAAAATATCGCGACAACAATATTTTCGGGGAATCATTATTTTTCGTAACAAAAAAAAAAGTACACATATTCCCGGGATTGAACCTTCGACTTTGTTTGTGTATGATGTCCCGTGTCGAGTCTTCGTTCCATCGCGCAAGCTCAGTAGAGAGTAGTTCGTTAATCTATCCATCAGATGTCGCCACGTTTTATTGTAATTTGCCGGACTACATTCGAATTGTTTTGTGTCGGCCATTTGTTCATTCGCGATCGTAAAATCGAGCTTTGATCGTACTCGCGTCGCGGATAAATAATAATTGAATATTGAGCAAGTTAATTAGTGACTTCGCGCGTGATAATGGATACGACAAATCCACTTCCCGGGACGAGCTATCAAAACGAAGACGACGGTGAACCCCCGGCAAAGCGTGTAAGAAAAAAACTTTTTTCCGATTCGTGGCTAGATATACCGGAGTTCGCGGGCTGGCTGCAACCGGTACGCGACGAGTCAACAAAGGCATTTTGCATTTGTTGCCAAAAAAAAATAATGTGTGGTAGAAGCGAGCTATCGAAGCACTCTAGGACCGCGGCGCACATTCGAAAACGCGTGCTTATCACTGCAGACGAGGAGGCTGCTGTACAACCCCGCGAGGTTGAAGCCCATAAGGCAGCGGTGAAATCCGCGGAGATAAAATTGTCAGCTTTTTACGCAGAACATAACGTAGGTATTCAAACAGTAGAGCACTTGATACCGGTGATGAAAGATATATTCAAGGACTCTCGGATCGCACAGGACGTTACGCTTGGCCGAACTAAGTGTACAAAAATTATAGAAAACTGTCTCGCCGCGAGAGAACAAAAAATAATAGAGGTTTTGAAAGTTCAAAAATTTTCAGTGCTCGTCGACGAGAGCACCGACATTACCGACACGAAAACGCTGTGCGTGCTAGTTCAATTCGTTTCACCTCAAACTAAGCTCGTTGTAACAGAACTTTTAGAGTTAGTAGAATTAGATTCTAGAGATTGTTCGGCTGAGCAAGTGTACGCCGCGTTCAAATCTTGTCTCGAGTCCAAAGGGGTCCCCATTGCTAACGTTGTCGGTATGGCATCTCACAACGCATCGGTAATGACGGGGATACACAATTCATTCATGACTCGTTTGCGAAAAGACGCCCCGGGGCTCGTAGTATTAAACTGCATTTGCCATTCGTCGGCCTTAATCGCGAGTAAAGCTTGTACCTGTTTGCCACGCTCGTGTGAAGAAATAATTCGTAGTATTGCTACGTACGTGTCCGGTAGTTCAAAACGCTGTGCGATACTTCGAGAGTTCCAAGAACTTTTAGATCTCGAGACTCGTAAAATTTTAAAGTTGTCTCTACACGCGATGGCTGTCTATGCAGAAATGCGTCACCAGGCTTCTTGAAAACTGGGACGCTTTGATGAATTTCTTTACATTTGCCGTGAAGAAAGATAAACTCAAATCCGCGCAAACAATATTACACGAAATGAATAATAAGACGACAAAAGCTTTCATGCTTTTTCTTAAGTATTCACTTAACTTTTTCAATTCGTTTAACGCTCTCTTTCAGTCTAGAAAAGTGCTTATTCACAAATTAGCAGAAAACAGCAGACTTCTCGTCTCGCAGTTCGGGACTAACTACATAAAACCGGAATTAATTAGAGATTTGGCTTCGGATGCCTTGGATCCCTCTGATCCGTGCAATTTCGTTCCCCTCGAAGAAGTATTCCTTGGTCCCGAATGCGACGAACTGTTAAAAAAGATTTCTCCGGCCAACGTGCGAATAGTGCGACAAGCTTGTTTACAGTTCTACGTAACGGCTGTGACGGAGATGCAGAAGCGACTTCCCCTGAAGCCTTCGTTTCTTGACAATTTGCGATTTTTAGACCCACATATCGCTCTAGATTTTGCGAACAGAGGAAGCCTTAGAGATTTGTCTGCTATTACTACACGCTTTGGAGAGTTCGACCTCACAAAATTAGCATTCGAGTGGAACTCTTTGCCGTCAGCTTTTAACGATGAAAAAAAAAGACATCTCCTTAGTCTCAACGTAGATGCGTTTTGGAAAGAATTATCTCAAGAAGTTACCGTATTAGACGAGAAAATGTTTGCTACTCTAGAACAATTAACCGATATAGTTTTGTCGCTTCCCCATTCGAATGCCGAGGCCGAACGCATATTCTCCATCGTTACTGATGTCAAAACGAAAAAGCGAAATAAGATAAGCCAGAAGTGCCTCAATGCCATCTGCCTAGTAAGATCATCATTTCAGAATACCGGAGTAGATTGTAGAAGCTTTAGCGTAGATGCTCAACACTTGGAGCTTCATAATAGTATAAATTTATATTCAAGACAAGAGCCTAACGTAGAGTAAGCAAGCTTATTCGTTTACGTCGTGTATACGTGTTAAACTACGATCAGAGCTCGAGTTAATTCAATCGGTACTATAAATAAGTATTCAGGTACATTTGGTACACAAAATCGACGCGCTAAATAATTATTTTCAAATTCATCGAGCGCGTTAGAAAAAAACATGTAAATAGATGATCAGGTACATCGGGTACACGCAATTGACGCGAAAAATAATCAGTATTAGAAATAAGCGAACCGTCAATAAGAAAAAAAATCGTTAATACGACTTCCGGTACGCGACGTAAATAATTTACGGGCAACAAAATAATCAAAAAAAGTAAACCGACCGCGTTAGATAAAGGTAAATAAATAATCAGGTACATCGGGTACACTATCAACGCGTTAAATATCCATAAAATATGCAATTAATATTCATTCGTTAGGGAATTAAATGCATTTATTTATTTATTTATTTACTTGTTGATACTTATAGATATTTTATTGGAGTTTATTAACTTATTTATATATACATTTTATTCGATTTATTGCTCTTAGTTCTTCTAAGAAATAAGAGACTACTGTTGGTGGGAGGGAATGGGGTCTTTACTTTGTCAGAATTTGCTTTGCGATACCGACAAAGTAACGGCCCCACGGGCGGGTCCTTTTGCGCCGACCTCCACGTGGTGGGACCTGGGAAATTAATGCTCCATCGCGATTTTTATTTATTTTTTAAACAATGCCTTTAAAAACATTTGTGCAGTATTATAAATTGAGATTTCGATTGCGAAAAATTGTGATGTTGCATTAATTTGCAAATGGCTGCACGATTTTGTGTGACTGAAGTCACACAAAATCGAAATCATCGATCATCTTATCGATCATTGTCTTGTTTTCTGTTTTTAATTGTCTGGAAATTTCGAGATTTTAATTTTCAGTTTTCAGTTTCGAGTTTTTATTTTTATTTTGAGTTTTTATTTTTATTATGAGTGAGTTTTTATTTTTATTTTCAATTTACCGTTTTTATTTGAAGTTTCAACAATAAAAACATTCATCGAGTTATTAAAAAAAAAATTTGTTTCCTCGATTTCTTAATTCTAGATATATAACATTACTTATAATTGTAAGAATGATGATAGCCCAGTGCCAGAGCTAGAGTTTCAAGATCGAGAAGTCAGCGGATCGATCCCGAATTTTTTTTTTTTTTTTTTTTTTACACAAGAAATTTTTTTTTTGCTGTGTCTGAACGATTAAAACAGTTGAACGAACAATGTTCGACGAATTCTCCGTTCAACTGTTTTAACCGTTCGAGGCACAGCTAAGACCAATATATTAAACATTTGTATGTTCTTATGAATCTATCTATACATTAGATAAATCCATAAGAGTTGCAATAGCTCATGGTAAGAGCTGCAGACGCTTGCGCCACCGTGAATCGTCACGCGTGACGTAAACAGCCCGGTGGCTCGGGGGCGCGTGACGTCACCGATCCGGTAGCTCCGGCGCGGGTGATGTCACTGTCCCGGTGACTCGGCTGCGCTTAACCACGCCCACCCACCGGCCGGCGTCAGGCGGTGGGGGGAGCGCCGTGAGCGTGCGGGACTTTTTCGCCCGCGAGTCTGGCATCACTGAGGGTACAGAGTGCGCCGTGTTAAAGATTTAAATACCCGAACCAAAAGAAAGAATATTGCACGTGGAAAGAATCATCGACTTGTAGTACGCGTATAGTAAGCGCGTAGTAACCATATGACGGAAGTGTTTACTATAGAATTCTCTGATAAGACGCCGTACGCTCGATGCGTCTCGTAGTGTAATTCAATCCGGGCGAAGTCGCTGACCAGCGCTCGCGACTATCGCGGCCCGGTACACTCTTCGCTACCTTGATACTCGTTACCAGAGGCCACAGAACTCACGCGTTGATATCACACTTTAATTTAAAGGAGGCCTTCTCCTTGTATTGGATTTATAATCACGTTCGAAATTTATTTGGTTATAGTGAATAACCATATTAACCGAAAAATGAATGTTCTGATGAGAAATACTTACATTGGTGAATGTTGAATTAAAGTAAAGTTTAGATGTTGATTTAAATCGTTACGTTGAATTTTGATGAATGTAGCTAAAGATGATCATGAATTTGGATTCGTCCTTCCTTCCTTCCCTCAAGAATTTCCAATTGATTGTGTAGATATTTGACAATGACGTATTAACGATGAGATTGACGATATCAACCGAAAGTAGAGGTCAGTACCTGTTACGTCTCAGAGGTTTACTGGCGAACGCGTAGACTTGGACGATCGTCGCAGCGGTCACGCGCGCGTTTAACTTGATAGCGTAAGACAGGAATATTAACGATTTAAGGGGTTCGGTTCCTCGAATAAGATCGAATGATCCCGTTTCGAGAGTAACAACTTCGCTTTTTATTTACGTTCAAACGAAGCTACGATTGATACAATAATAAATCGCGAGAGTATATGTGTGTGAATGTGCGAGACTCTAAATTATAATGTTAACTTAATCGCGGAGGAAAATGTCCGCTCTAGAATGAGTCTGACCGAAGGGTTTGAAGATTGATGTAAGACTGATTTTTGAATGAATGAAACTGGCCGTTGCGAGGCGGCCGAAAATGCTGATAGTGCACGCCACGCGCTGTCGCTAGGCGGACGGTGAATCCAGCATGAGGGAAACCTCGAAATGCTGATTATGCCGTGAGACGAAAGAGTGAGAGTTCCGAGAGTGAGAACGGAAATATTCGTTTCTACGAAAAGTCGCGAGCGGATATGAATTGACGAAATACGATATTAGATATCCGGTCGGATGATTTAGCGTCTGGATTCTTTCCTTTGCGCGAGAAATTAATAAAAAGAAATAAATCATTTAATGGATAGAAAAATCGAAAATACGTGTAGATTAAGGGTCAGGACGTAACAGTACCTACAGACAATATTTCAAAATGGCGGCGGTTGGTAGTGGGGATGCTTGCTCGGTGTCGCTTCGCGCTCGCTCGCTCATCCCCTCTCTCTCGGTGGTCAGCTGGGGAGCCTTATGCCTCCGCTCGAGCTGACCCGAGGGTGGGTGGGGGGTGGGGGTGGAGAGGAAGATGTTGCTTCATCGACGTCCGGAGCCCAACCACCCACCCTTGGTCGATCACTCGACTAGCTCGACGCGTAGTCTGATGGCGGGAGAGTGTAGTGGAGGGAGATTGAGAAGCGGGAGCGTGGGGGATTGTCAAGCGCTCGGAGCGCTAGGGCCCATCGCGGCGAGAGCGGGTACTATTGGGGTCACAAGTATGCGGCAGGCCGCTGGTCGAAGGTCATTGTTGGCGCCGGTGACCGAAGGTCAGCGTCGTAGAGCACAAAAAAAAAATGCAATGCTTAAGATTATTTATTTTTCCAGAATTTCAACAAGAAAATTAATTTGAAATAAAATGAAAAAAAATTTAAATAAAATTACAAAATTTGAAATAAAATTAAAAAAATTTTAAATGAAATGAATGAAGAAGATTATTCCCTTTAATATATTTACACTGGATATAAAATGTTTCTGGATCGTTGCTAGGGAATGTTGTTATTTTTGATGGGGAGTAGAGTTTACGAGATAATGTCAAAGAGATCGGACGTGATCGTTCAAAACATTTTTGAAATACATATCTATTCTTTCTTAACTTGATTCGATTTATTCAAAGTTGAGTAAAGAGTGCGACATGAAAACCGAAGAAAAAAAGAATAAAGGTAAGTAATGATCATGAAAAATTTTCACAATATTTTTTTTATTTTTAAATTTAGGTATACATTTTTTTTGTTCTTAAATACTAGTTGCAACGTACTCGTCACCTCACGTGACGGCGAGGGCTCGACGGGCGCGAGAGAGTCCGCGGTGTGAGGTAGACGCGGGGCAGGCATAGGGAGAGAGAGCCGACAGCGGCACAGGGAAGGGACTCGGGGTCTAGCGAGAGAGAGTCTCGCGGTAGTCAGCCGTCGCGCAATACTCAATATGACTGCTAGGTGTCGCATAGAGAATTACACCTTTCTCGTAAGCGATATACCCCCATGAGCCCGATATCTCGGCCAGCCGAGACGACAAAAGTATCGAAAAATAATATCAGGAAGAGACAAGGAAGGACGATACGATCAAGAAGAAGGCACCGCTGGTACGTACAAGTATAACTCACTGGTCTGAAGAAACTTTCGGGGACGTTAGTTTCTCGTGTACCAGTTATTTTTGTAATCTGTCGGTCTGACGGGACTTTCGGTGACGTTAGTCCCTCATGTACCATACTTAAACTCGTGTTCCTGTGGGTCTGACGAAATCTTCGGGGACGTTGATTTCTCGTGTACTCTCCTCATCTTCCTTACCGAGGTTTGATGCCAACGGCGACGAAGGTAATCAAACTCTCGAAGAACCTTCCCGTAGCTCGCGAGTAGAGTCATTAGAACGCGTTTAGGGCACTTTAACCCGAGGACATAGCCGGAAGCGAGTAGCGATTGGACTTCGGTGACGTTGTCTAAATCCCGATCTCGCGGAAGCCTTTGTACTTTCGAGGAACCGGCCGTGTGGAGAAGAACCACACGTGCCTGTGAGATTAGCTTCCACGACTTAGAGAGACAACAGCGAAGGTGATTAAAAGGAAGATCGAAGCCTGGAGCACGGATGCTGGATCAACGGATCAGGACAGCGCACGGGATCTGAATCTCTTCGAATCGGAAACCAATCCACGAACACTGAGCGAAATCGCGATAAGATAATTTGTAATTACTCTCATACTTTTCTTAATAATAAACTGATTTTACCTAACTGACTATATCGGTAAGATTATTTGCTCGCCCCGAACCCCAACGTTAGCCTATAGCCGAGGACGCAGATCGGCTAAAGGGAGAAACGTCACAATATGTATGTTCAATCTATTCACTCGGCTTTTTTAGAAATATTGTCCCTCACTTGACGGAAGATGTATTCGTGATGACAGGTTAATTCGGAGCCGATCAAACGGTGTTTATCGTTTATTTCGTCATCATCTCTGGGACTGTAAAAGATTCGTCCAGTGACTCGCCGCCATACGTCGCTCATATACTCTTCTTGTAGCATTTTTAGGCCCGCTGTATTTACTTGCTCTCTGTTGGGTTCTCGGCAATTATTTACCGAAACCTCTCTGGTCGCCGATATTACGATATTATTACTAGCCGTGCACGCTAACCAATTTAACCATCGGTGCTGGATTATACTACCAATATTCTATATATAGTTAGGAAACCTATTCGTATTTTCTAATACCTCACGACTAATATCTTGCAAACCGTCGAAACCCAGAAATATTTTCTTTTGTTTATTTATCTTGTTTCTTATTTTAAATAAATTTGTTGATTTTTTAGAAACCATATCATTTTTTTTTTATTTTCTATCATTTTTAAAAAATTTTCGAGATTTGGAAAAATGAATATAAAGGCGCAAATTGTAGATAGGTTTTCATAAAAACATTTCACACCACACTCCTAAAGATTGGCGTTATTGTACGAAAATTAAAGTAACAATAGTGTTGTTACGTCGCGAATCATGTTTACGTGAGGAGCCGGCCTCATCTCGGTCAATCAACTTAATGAATTTACACGTTTTCGAAGCGGCTATGATTGGCGGGTGCCTCGTTTAGAGCCTAACCTTGCGGAAAATTGCTCGGCAAGAGGCTAGAGTTCATTCGCGAAATGTTGTCAAAGGGGAAGTTTAGACGGTTTCACTAATAGGATGAGTATCGCAACAATACGGGCAAAAATATTCAAGGGGAGCACTGGGTGCTGTAACGACTTCTTGCGGGGTAACGGAACGGAAAGCGCGGAGATACAAAATTATCGCAACTATTACGGAAACTGCAAGAAAACAACTAAGGAGTATCACGACAATCAAAGGGGAGTTCATCGCGATATTGAAGATTTGACTAAACTCGCGGATTGGTATGAGAAACTCGACGCAGGGTAGACACTGGATAGATTCGTACACCCGAGTGTACTACAGGGGTTTCACGAGTGACTCTCGAATCGCGGATATTGACGGTGATTTTAACGGAGATTCCGCACAAAAGAATAAAAGTTAACACGACCACTATAATTGCCAGAAGGGCGATAATAACCTGAGATACGTACATCTCTCAAACTTTTCACTAACAACACGATAAAGTGGAAGGGTTGAGGGGAAAAATCGCAAACTTAGGGAACAATAAGACTTACCGAATAACACAAAAATATCCGGCGAACAGAAATGAAGAAGAGGTTGCTGGTGGTGGTCGTCGGTAGATCGCTGGTCGATACCCTCGGCTTCGAGTAAATGCCGAGCGGTCGAAGGATTTTTCACGAAGAACGAACACACAAAATTGAAACACTGAGTTTTTTTATTCTATTAACTTCAATTGAAGCTAATAGCGGAAACAAAACTTGATACAAATCACAGATGAACACGAACGAAAAACTTGGAAATTTACCAAGTCTTTTAACAAAGATTTAAAGAAAAACTGTCGCGAACACAGTAACGTCGTCGATGATTTTCGGAGGAATAATGAACATGAGCAACTAGCAACTAGCATGGCCCTCCGTAAAGGGCACCGTTTAAATAGGCTTGACATAGACCGCGGTGGAAGGGGCAACTTTTTGGTCGAGGCGTGATTTTCCACGCCTCCCTTGTTCTCTTTCTATCGGCGGTCAATTTCTTATAATTAGTCTAATTAACTATTTTCAGATCGATTTTGGATTTGTTAATTAGCGATTTATTCTTTTTATTTATTTTGGAAGTGTCTCGAATTTGAATCACCTTTTTAGGTGGACAATTACGGATTTTAATACTTGATAAAAAAAATGAAAATTTTCTTGATAAAGAATTAATTAATTATCAAATCCAAAAATATAAAAAATGAACTCTATTAATATTTCGCTCTCATTCTTCACTCTATTACATGCATTCTCATTCGGTTTTTACTATAATATGTGAAATATCGATCGATATCGATTTGACAGATCTAATTAAATTGAATTTAAATTTGATATAAATTTCATAACTACCAGGGTGTTTTGGTATTCATTCTTAATGGTTTTTCGTCGGCTTTCAATATAAAATGATGAATTAATTAACTTAATTAATTAATTTGATTAACCTTTCCATTTGTCAAATTAACAAATTGCGGGTTAAACTTTTACGATAATTGTAACATTTGGCTATTGTAAATCATGAAAAAATGGTTATTATTAACGATTGTTAATAATTATTATTCGGTTATTCTCTCTTTCTTCATCCCTACTCTTGGCTAAGAGTTGCATTTGTCTCTTGATTTTTATGGCTCTGTTCCTATTGGTTGAGAAAAGTTCGGCTATCGATGAGTGGTGGGCCTTCTCGTACGTTCTATGCATTGCGGGGGTGGCTCAACCTTCCCCTACTCTCTCGGTACGATCACGTGTACCGTAGCTGGCCCGCGAGCTAGCCAACAGCGCTACCTCCCCTTCGGGGTGGCTCTTGACTTCCCTTGTTCGTACCAGCCACGCTCACGTGGTCGCTTCTCCTTCTATCCTACCTAAAGAGTATGCTGGTACAGAGGCTTTCTCCGTCGTGGCGACATAGCAACGACGTGCAATCCTCTGTTCCCTCCCAGCACGGAGTCTTCTCTTTTTTTTTTCTTTCTGAGAACCGTGACAAATCGGCGAGCTGAATAGAATCGCTTCTTCGAACGAGCACCACTTATCTTTATTTATTCCATCCAAATGTTTAGAAGAAACTTCTTGGAGGTAGTTGTTGAAAATAACATTTCCTATGTAACCCGATATTCTTCTTTCGTCGCTGGTTAAGATCGTAAACTGAACTATTTATCTTTGAAGTAATATCGATTTGCAAGATATTTTTCATTTAAATGTTTAGTCTCTGAGTAATGAGATATATTGCTAAAGGCAGAAATATTTTAACTCGTTGTTTTTACGGATTTACTTTTTATGATGGGAAAAGACCAGAAGGGTTTATGATGGTTACCTGAGTAACGCGCAAATACCTGACCTACCCCTAGGTATAAAATCTAACCGGGGAAATGCGTGAAAATATATATAAAACTATTACATAACTTTATAAATTCTTGACGACCTGACCCAAAATTCATATTCATGCGTGATTTTAATATAATTCTCTAATTTAATTAACTTGCGGACCATCGGGAATCTTTTCTTGTCGCGGGGTTAAGCCGTGAGGGCTGTCCGTGAGGTGCTGCACTCTTCGGAGGAAATCTTGAATGTTTGTATCGGTGGGCCCGACGTATCATGGTTTTGGTGAAGCCGTCGATGCCCTCGCTCGTGGTGTTAGACTTCTCGCCTCGAAATCGCCGAGTCCCTATACATGAGCCTGACGCTTCGTAGTATTGGTGCGTCTCGATGAATGGAGCCTCGTCGAGCCTTGGTGTCTATCGTATCCCTTGGAAGTCGGCTAGTCCCAAATACATGAGCCATCATTCTCTGGTAGTATCATTCTTCGTAGTGTGGTATTGGTGACACACGCTCGTCGTGCATGATCGAGCCGTGGTCTTACGCCGTCGGATAGAGCCTTTTGGAATGCTCGAGTAACTCAAGCCTATTAACGATTGTTGATTTTCTTCAAATTTCTGATGACAGAATTATTTGATGGCTCCGGATCGACGAATTCATGCTCGAATGTTTATTAAACAGTCTTCGGATGTCGATTCTCTGTCGACGATTCCCATATACGGTGATCTCTTCTCCTTCGTGGTTTCTCCGTCACCTCGCGAGTATACACGTGCAGCTGTACTCTTCTTTTTCGGTTCGGAAAGAGCAGCGCAAGTTCGCGAAAAAGAAATCCCAATAATCGCGGGACGTAACAGTGTTAAACATTTTTTAGAAAACATAATTAAAAAAATTACTGACATTGGATTTTTTTTTATATTTTGAAAAATGAATATAAGGTCGCAAATTTTGGATAAGTTTTTCTAGAGACATTCCACACCACACTCGCAAAGTTTCAGCGCGTCTGTACGAAAATTAAATTATCAAGTAAATAGCGTTAACATTTTTTTATTATCTTTTATTTATGTATCTTGCTTCTTATTTCAAGTAACTTTGTTGATTTTTTTAGAAACCATATACATTTTTCGAAATTTTCTGGCATTTAAAATTTTTTTTTAAGTTTCGGACATTTTATTTTTTTCGAAATTTTCTGGCATTTAAATTTTTTTTTTAATTTTCGGACATTTTATTTTTTTCGAAATTAAAAAAAAATTTTAAATGCCAGAAAAATTCGAAAAATTTATATGGTTTCTAAAAAAATCAACAAAGTTACTTTAAATAAGAAGCAAGATACATATTTAATTTAATTTTCGTACAGACGCGCTGAAACTTTGCGAGTGTGGTGTGGAATGTCTCTAGAAAAACTTATCCAAAATTTGCGACTTTATATTCATTTTTCAAAATATAAAAAAAAATCCAATGTCAGTAATTTTTTTAATTATGTTTTCTAAAAAATGTTTAACACTATTGTTACTTTAATTTTCGTACAATAACGCCAATCTTTAGGAGTGTGGTGTGAAATGTTTTTATGAAAACCTATCTAAAATTTGCGCCTTTATATTCATTTTTCCAAATCTCGAAAATTTTTTAAAAATGCTAGAAAATAAAAAAAAATGATATGGTTTCTAAAAAATCAACAAATTTATTTAAAATAAGAAACAAGATAAATAAACAAAAGAAAATATTTCTGGCTTTCGACGGTTTGCAAGATATTAGTCGTGAGGTATCAGAAAATACGAATAGGTTTCCTTACTATATATAGAATATTGGTAGTATAATCCAGTACCGATGGTTAAATTGGTTAGCGTGCACGGCTAGTAATAATATCGTAATATCGGCGACCAGAGAGGTTTCGGTAAATAATTGCCGAGAACCCAACAGAGAGCAAGTAAATACAGCGGGCCTAAAAATGCTACAAGAAGAGTATATGAGCGACGTATGGCGGCGAGTCACTGGACGAATCTTTTACAGTCCCAGAGATGATGACGAAATAAACGATAAACACCGTTTGATCGGCTCCGAATTAACCTGTCTTCATCACGAATACATCTTCCGTCAAGTGAGGGACAATATTTCTAAAAAAGCCGAGTGAATAGATTGAACATACATATACTAGTATTTAAGAACAAAAAAAATGTATACCTAAATTTAAAAATAAAAAAAATATTGTGAAAATTTTTCATCATCATTACTTACCTTTATTCTTTTTTTCTTCGGTTTTCATTTTATTTAAAATTTTTTTAATTTTATTTCAAATTTTATAATTTTATTTAAAATTTTTTTCATTTTATTTCAAATTTTGTAATTTTATTTCAAATTAATTTTCTTGTTGAAATTCTGGAAAAATAAATAATCTTAAGCATTGCATTTTTTTTTTGTGCGCTACGACGCTGACCTTCGGTCACCGGCGCCAACGATGACCTTCGACCAGCGGCCTGCCGCACACTTGTGACCCCATTAGTACCCGCTCTCGCCGCGATGGGCCCTAGCGTTTCGAGCGCTTGTCAATCCCCCACGCTCCCGCTTCTCAAACTCCCTCCACCACACTCCCCCACCATCGGGCTACGCTCGAGCTAGTCGAGTGATCGACCAAGGATGGGTGGTTGGGCTCCGGACGTCGATGAAGTAACATCGTCTTCTCCACCCCCACCCCACCCACCCTAGGGTCAGCTCGAGCGGCAGCATAAGGCTCCCCAGCTGACGACCGAGAGAGGGGATGAGTGAGCGAGAGCGAAGCGTCACCGAACAAGCACCCCCCACTACCAACCGCCGCCATTTTGAAATATTGTCTATAGGTACTTACCGCTATTTAATTTTTACATTTTTTTTTCATTTTTATTTAAAATTTTTTTCATTCCATTTAAAATTTTTTTCATTTTATTTAAAATTTTTTTCATTTTATTTAAAATTTTTTTCAAATTTTTTTTCATTTTATTTTATTTCAAATTTTTTTTCATTTTATTTCAAATTTATTTTCTTGCTGCAATTCTGGAAAAATAATCTTAAGCATTGCATTGTTTTTTTTTTTTTTGTGCGCTACGACGCTCCGCTTGACAGAGGCATCAGCGCTGACCTTCGACCAGCGGCCGGCCGCATACTTATGACCCCAATAGTACCCGCTCTCGCCGCGATGGGCCCTAGCGCTCCGAGCGCTTGACAATCCCCCACGCTCCCGCTTCTCAATCTCCCTCCACTACACTCTCCCACCATCAGACTACGCGTCAAGCTAGTCGAGTGATCGACCAAGGGTGGGTGGTTGGGCTCCGGACGTCGATGAAGCAACATCTTCCTCTCCACCCCCACCCCCCACCCACCCTAGGGTCAGCTCGAGCGGAGGCATAAGGCTCCCCAGCTGACCACCGAGAGAGAGGGGATGAGCGAGCGAGAGCGAAGCGACACCGAGCAAGCATCCCCACTACCAACCGCCGCCATTTTGAAATATTGTCTATAGGTACTGACCTCTACTCGCACATGTAGAAGATATGTTGAAAGTTTCGCAGCGATAGAAAATGTTTACGTAAAGTTATTGTGTCTACGGCAGAAAATTGTTTATCTGTCTCTATATATATATCAAATTTTCTGGTGTAAACACAATAACTTTGTACAGACATTAATAAAAACTATGAAACTTAGTACAGATGTTCAACATATACAATCTGAGTTTGGTATTGAAAATCAGAATTTTTTGAAACATGAAATAAAAAGTTTTTGAGGTTATACAGACATACACAGTGTTTATCACATACACCATGTTTCATCGCAATAAAAATCATCCTTGCTATAAAAAATCGAATTGTGAACTAAAAATGTGCACACTATATTTCTCAATAACATTAGTAAAGAAAAATAAAAATTACGGAAAAACATCGCGAAGTGTCAAACTTTTGCTATTTCTAGAGTTAACGTCTATAGGTCGATCTTCAACCGCGAGCGGCGTGATAGACGCCAAAAGTTCGACTCGCCACCTATGGTTTGTAACATAATGTTCAAACATTTCAGCGGCAAACGCTGATTGTAAGCGATCAACAAAATTTCACAAAATTTGAGTTACAATTATGAGGACAAAAATAGATGGGTTCGAAAACTAAACTCCTCCACTAAAAACATATATATCAACACAATACTAACTTTACGCGAACAGCAATTGGGATGAGAAAATCACGAGTTGCAACACGCCAGTAGCAACTGCCACGTGCCCATATTTTTTTTTGTAAATTGAGAATTCATTAATTTTTCCCTTTCTATAAGACTACGTTTATGTCGTTCAAATATCGCTAAAAATAATTTGACTGCCAATATAAGGCAGTACCGTAGCGGTTAGGGTTCTAGGCTAGTAATCGTTAGGTCCCCGGTTCGATCCCAGCTTTCGGTTAGGTTTTTTCCCCATTAAAATGATGGTGGCATACGGTGAATGCCACCGTGAATGCCACCATCAAAACCACCATCATTTTCATCGTCGATGGTGGCATACGGTGGTCTACTCATGGATGCCACCGTCAAATCCTCCATTTTTTTTATTGTCGATTGTGGCATACAGTGGCCTACCCACGTATACCACCGTCATAACCACCATGTATTCCACTGTCGATAGTGGCACACTTGGCTAGGCCACCGTGTGCCACTATCGTATGCCACTATGGAGCGATGCGGACGGCGGTGGGATACATAGTGGAATTCACGGTGGCCTAGCCATGTATCCCACCTAAGGCCCATTTTTGGGTCCACTAAATGTTAGTGGCTAACACGGTGAAATGCCGGTGGAATACACTAGTATACCACTGATAACGGGGACTCACTTCGAGGTGGAATACATGGTGGAAATCACAAACTTGACGGTGGCAGAATGGCAGGTACACACCTCGTGGCACACAAGTGGCTACGGAGTGACTACATGGTGGCTACATTGGTGGGTATTTTCGCTAGGGAAGTGCCGATTGCTAGGGATACGCCGCGGACCACATGAATTCGTGTTACAGGAAGATAACGTCGTCTGCATAAGATATCATCGGAGAGAATCCTCCTTCCGACGCATCGACTTCTGCACGTTATCATCACGAAGATAATCGTCATTCTTCTAACTTACACTGCTACTTTGATGCAATGTTTTGCACTTTCTCTCAATAACGGCAAACCTATTGTTACGTCTGGCGAATCTTAAAATTTTATTCGCCAACGCATCTTAGAAATAACCAAATTTTACAACATTTATAATTTATTGAGAGAGAAAAGAGAATAAAGAATAAGGAGGAGAGCGAAGAATGATCCGAATCACACGCATTGCACGTGGTTTCATCATGGTCTTCGAGTATAAAAAAATCGATAATTGAACAATAACTAAACGTCTTTAAATCATCAAATAAGGAATATCCAATGATTGGCATAGTACCAGTCATATAACTCAAACTTGAGCTTAGTGAATATTCGAGTTACTAGAGGGGTGGTATCGGCATCGGAAGTATCTATCCGCATTGTTTAAACCGAGCTGTCTGAGCAATCCGAATCCTTCTTTTACGTACATCCGAAAGAGAAGTTCTTATCGCTCCAACACCATGGCGAGCACCTCACAGATATATACAACTGTGCAGCCAGAGAATCGGTGTGACTGTTTCTAAGGAGCCGATTCGAGAAATTACCGTCACCATTAATGAGTGCAGCACCTCTCGAATAATTTATTAATAATCATTTTTGGAACAACAACGTAATAATCAAACATTAACGTAACCATCAATATTTAATCGGAATATAACAAGTGAATAATCTCAGAATTTCGCTGATAGACAAAATGTCTTTAAACTTCGTTAATTACAATAAAATCGAGCATGTATTTGAATATTTGGGTCACATCGTTATTAAACAAAAATATAAAAATATAATTAAATCATTTAAATAAGATCTTCGTATTTAATTTGTTATTTTCAATTGTAATCATCGTAGAGATTTAATTCGAATTCGACAATTAATCTTTTCGGCTGGACAAAATAATTATCGCAACATTTAACTATAAAAATTATTGTTTAAATCATAAATCGTCAATTCATAAATTTACTATCCATAAAAGGCAGACCGATCGATAATTACTTGAGGTGGGAGTAGACGCTTCAATGAGGAGAAGTATGGGCCAGGAGACCCCCCGAGATAATTAATAAATACGAGACCCAAAGCGACCGGAGGACAGTATGAAAAATACCGGACGATAGTAGTAGTATGAAAATATCGGAGGACAGTATGAGAGTGGGTTTTTAAACAGTAGCAGTATGAACAGTTAGACTTTTGAAAAGTATTATCACATTACGACATTACGAGAATTTTACAACAATGAAAATTATCATAAACAGTTAAACAATAATTCGTTCATCGAAAATTATACAAAAGACATTTCATCAAAGAACATTCAGACGGTTACATAATTCTACAACAATTTAAAAATAATATAAAAATGTGAATTGACTTCTACGAATTTCAACATTGTTCGAAACGGGGAGTTGTCAGAACTTTGAACGACACTTACGACGTTTGTCGAGACTTTAAAAATATAACGGGAACTAAACTGTAAAGCGCAATAAACCAAATTATAGAGAGTGAATTAAAGGTGTATTTGTGCGAATCACAATTTTTAATAAATCTCAACGTTAAATTGAAACCTCCGCGAAGTGTTAAACAATTTATTCCGAATTAAATACATTCGGTTGTTATCGTCAATCTCATCGTTAATACGTCATCGTCAAATATCTACACAATCAATTGGAAATTCTTGAAGGAAGGAAGGAAGGACGAATCCAAATTCTCGATCATCTTTAACTACATTCATCAAAATTCAACGTAACGATTTAAATCAACATCTAAACTTTACTTTAATTCATCATTCACCAACGTAAGTATTTCTCATCAGAACATTCATTTTTCGGTTAATATGGTTATTCACTATAACCAAATAAATTTCGAACGTGATTATAAATCCAATACGAGGAGAAGGCCTCCTTTAAATTAAAGTGTTATATCAATGCGTGAGTTCTTCGGCCTCTGGTAACGAGTACCAAGGTAGCGAAGAGTCTACCGGGCCGCGATAGTTGCGAGCGCTGGTCAGCGACGTCGCCCGGATTGAATTACACTACGAGACGCATCGAGCGTACGGCGTCTTATCAGAGAATTCTATAGTAAACATTTCCGTCATACGGTTACTACGCGCTTACTATACGCGTACTACAAGTCGATGATTCTTTCCACGTGCAATATTCTTTCTTTTGGTTCGGGTATTTAAATCTTTAACACGGCGCACTCTGTACCCTATCCTGAGTAACTTTCCGAAAGGTCAGACTCAAAAAGGGAATAAGTCGGATAAAGCGCCTCAATGGTACAAAACGTGTAAAAATGGAATTTTATTCCTTGACCGTAATTACCGAGGAAATGCTGATTTGGACGTAACACTATTTACAAAATGGTCGATGAGCATTAAAAGAAATAAGAAAAGTAATTTGTTGTTCTATTATACACGCCGGAACAACAATTTAATAGTCAAGTCGCGATGAGACTTTCGTAGAGTACATTTTTCGAAGAGTTTATTTATTAGGAACTTTATAAACTTTTGTTACTTTATATACGAATGTACAAAGCAAGATGAGGCTCGATCTCGGTGTGCTCACGGCATGGCATTATTTTATCTTTCATATCGTTGTATTCTTGCCTAGAGCCGGTCACACGTCGACAGTATGCAGCATAATGTTTCGGCCAGTGCCCCACTACTCCAGCGAGCCTGAAAAAAAAATTTTGTAGAAAAAAATTTGGTCTGATTCTAAATAATTACAATAGAATTTTAACGAACCTGTACTCGACCGAGGTTTCGTCACCTACGGGAAGCTTCAGTGTAACCGGTATCTGCTTCAGAGTACACACCATGCCGGTTTTACTCGAACGATCTTGACGTATATCCAGCATCACAAGGAGATGAATACCGGGTTCTCTGAACCACGTGAAACGTCCGACACACGGGGAACGACAGCTGACGTTATAGATCGGCGATCGAAAATGTAAAGCTTTCTCCAAAGCGCTGAACCCGGTTCCTTGAATATGTTTGAAACCGGCTTCGATCAGCACTTCTGAATATGTTCTACGACCGCTGTGCGAGCATTCTTCTATATTATGTATACTGGGTTCCGATGCCAAGGTGTCTTCGACCATCCTTTGAATAGAACAATAGGCATCGACCACGGAACTTAAGACTCGTTTATCCGTGTGCACTTGACGTTTAACTCCGAATATACTCTTCAAGATTAAGGCCCTATCAAGTAGTACTTGTTGAGTCAATACGTTTCTGATCAAGTTGTGAACGAGTTTCATCGTGCTATTCGTCGATTGTTCCACGAAAGCGAAATACTGAGCGTTATCGATTGCAGCCGTCATTAGCATTTGTACCAGTGAGTCAAAAGAGCATGTATTTTGCACAGAATACTGGATCTGATTGATTTTTACCAGGCGGCATTTCGAACCATTCGGTAATAAATACGGTTTCTTAGTTTTCGTGACGTGTGTATTCGTATGTCGAATTTTCGGATACGCTTTAAAATACTTGCTGTTTTTTTTTGCCGTTGATTCCAATTGTTTTTCTGTGCCTTCGTCAATGCGCGTAGTTTCCTCGTCGATCGGAGTAAGCTGAGCCTCCTGAGAAATGGATCGAACATCGGTCGCCTTCGATGGCACTGTGCTCCGTGTTTTTGCTGCTGCGTTGCTCGGCCTTGATGCATTCTGATCATTAAATATCGGCAGAATCAGATTGCCAGGAACGGATTCAACTTTAGTCGTCGTCGATGCTGCATCGTAGTTTGGGAGTGTCATTGCGTCGGAGTTCGATCGTTCTTTTTCATCTAAAAACGACTTAAATACAGGCCATTCAGAGTCGAAAGTATTTCCTACGTTGTTCGTTGTCGACGTCCATTCTGTGGCACCATTATTGTTCGATTTGTTCTTTCCTTCGTTCAGAGCAGATTGTAAAATATTGAAATCCGCACATGGCATCTCGTGCTCCCAGCTGTTCAAGTTAATGTCTACTTCGTTTAACTTGCTGTAGGAATGATCATTCAAGAACGAATCATGTAATGAAACATCATTGATGAGTTCCAACGGTAGTTGTGTTGAAGACAATGGATCATCGAATGGGTTGGCGTTGTTCGACCCGTTATTGTCATCGTGTCCCGAAAGATTTGTTTCATCAGCAGCGGGCACTCTACCGTTCCCTCGCCAATTTTCGGCGGATTTCAGATCCGAATCGTCGAAACGCCTAGAATCGAACTCGTTTGTATTAATTGCACCGAAGTTCGACATATCGTTTTCGATTTCCACGAAGCTCGATACATCGGTTTTAATTTCAGCGAAGCTCGATACATCGTCGGCGCCCTGTGGCTGTGGCTCACTCGATTTACAATACTCGGCAAGTACCTTCATATTATGTTGAATCATTTTCGATGAAAAAACGAAATTTGCTCCAGCAATATCTCGCGCGTGAATTTTCATGAAAGCGTCGACTCGGAGAGCCGTGTGTCCCAAAACTCTTGTCTTTACGTCGTTAAAATAACCTTCGACATAGCTCGACGTCGCATGAAGAGTTCGACGAGGTATTCCGACGCTGCTCCACAAAGGAAACTCTTTACACAACTTCGATAGCTGCGTTATGAAAGATGGAAGATAGTAAGGATTTATATCTTTACCAGGGCGAAGGATTCTCTTAGCTAATTCGATTTGCTGGTCAATCCACGGTCCGACGGAAACATCGATGTCCGATTCATCGGGTCCAAGCGGAGAATCGTACGAATCGACGATAGTTTCTTCACCCTTTTTGTCTTCAACGCTTTTATTCCGGGACTGAATAAAGACAGCCGTTACACGCCTCACTGCGATACAGTCTTCCAGTATCACTCTTGCGTCTTTGGTGGTTGGTGCAAGTGATGGATCAATGCGAGTGTCTTCGTGAGTCTGTATTGCCACCACACATACAAGACTGAATAATTGTTTAAAGGCGTCAAGAGTTTGGCATTCGACCATGAGAGCGACGCATCGAACGAAAAAATCTTTGATGCACGCTTGATTCGCAGTTGAGAAGCACTTCCATCGACAAATCAGGTGGATCAGGTGAGCTACGTCGACTCTGATTCGCGTTTGTGGCCGTTCTTCGTTCGCTTTACCGCGGAATATAGAGCTGAAGCAGGAGTTGATATAAGCTTTGATGGTGACGTTGTTAAATGCCAAACTCAACGCACATAGCAGGGCTCGCGAGTAGTCGCACACGGCCTCCTTCGGGATTACAGCGCCTTTTCTCAATCACCGTTTCAACCAATACGTGATGAACTCGGTATCATGTTTTTCGGATAACATCCGCTACTGTAGTGCATTCGAAATTGATGACGATGGTATATAGAAAAATGTGTCCAGATGTGGTGCCGTCTTCGCGTTTAAACACATTTATAACGCTGCCGGTAGCGTCAACGGCGATGGTGGACGAAGTTCTATGCAAACGACAATATTCTTTATACGCGGTTAGTTGCGGTTGAGTACTGTAAAAGGCATGAAATGGTAACGATCCGACTTCGTGCACAACCCCGCAGAATTTAGGATCGAACGTCATCTTTTCGATCGTTTTAATAACATCACGACCGTCGCCTTTTTTTAGCCCGAGATCTGCATCCCTCCCTTCTTTTTTAGCTTGTCGTGCCACGGTAGCGCTGGGCATGAACGGCGGTTCAGTGTCTCCTGGCTGCATATTTTCTCTCGCAAGCCGTTTTCTGTAGCCTGCACTACCTTCCGCTTGTAAGTCTTTATACGCGTTTGTTCGGAGTTCCCCGTTGAAAGGTTATCGGTTTTCGGTTTTATGGAATTCCATTGATCTTCAGTGAGCTGTAAATCAAATGTTTCGTGACTTGCCAATTTGCGTTTGCTGTGGACAACGAATGACTCGCCGGTAGCTTCGTTATCACTTTCGTTGGACAATTCACTTGTTGAGTCGTCTAGCGATGTTGGATTGTTGTTTCCATCGTGTGTTATACAACTCGTTTCACCCATTGTCTCGTCGGTCCTTTGTGACATTTGTATACACGCAGTTAAAATTCCATCGGTTCCCCAATGCTGCGGACATCTGCATCCAAACATCGCTGGACCACGCCGGGAATTTACCATTCGAAAAATGGTCTTGGAATTGTACGATAACAGCAACGGCATCCTCCACCGGCACTGGACAAGTCGGTGCCATTGTGGGAAACCGCAATCCTGGAATGAAAAAAAAAAAGAATATATTGATAGTATGGGTTTAGTTTAACAAATGGAAAATAATAATTTTCATGAGGAGCGATAAAATTAATAACCTTATATATTCTATAAACGGTATACGATAAAACACATTATACAAATGTGCATAGAGTTTTTTTTATCATTCTAATGCATAAAAATGATTAATTCAAAAAAGTATTAATACGTTTTTATTTGGATAAATATTTACTGCAATTCAGATTAATAGGTTAAAATATTACTGGAAATATAACAATTAATTTGTACAAGGTGAATATACTTTATGCGCTCTTGTTGTTACTTTAATTTATCTGGATATTGTGGATTTTCTCAACGTGACACTGAATCTACTTCTGTAATAATAACATATCGCATTTCTATAACCTACCCACAGACGCGCCGATCGACCAATTATTAAGGAAAATTAATTGCGAGATATGTATTGATATTATCGTCTCATCAAAATTTCGGATAAAATTAGGGAAAAATATGTTGTATTCGATAAAAAATATGCATAAAAACAATAAAAACGAATTAACACATGTCAGAAATTGCACGAAATAATAATGTTTGGCGGCAAACAAAACGCGACAATGCAGAACAGTGCACTGAATTTGTATTGTAGTTATTTTGACAAACGATTTATTTATCGACTGTGGTAAGGGCAAGTGTGATAAGTGATGCCCTATCGTGTGCGACAGAAATGGCGCCACCAGTGCTCGCGTCAGAGAGAGATACGCTAAAAATAATGCGTTACATGCAATTAAGGGCCATTTTCCGATACTCGTTTTTTTCTGAAACTGCAACATTCTCATCCTGAGATTTTCCTGATTTTACTGACTCTTAAAAAATTCTCTGACATATCCGGGTTTTCCAGGCTTTCCCTGACAAGGCGCCACGCTGTCTCGATACTTGCGAAACAAATGTCAATTTGCGAACTTTGATATTCGCGAATCACTGCACTGTCCAATTCGACTTGCGAATAGATCTGCATTCTTGACCTTTTGACCATATCATCGATGGCCAACAGAAGAAATGAGAGGGAAAAAAACGGTAGAAGAAAAAGAAATCGGTAAGATCGAGCAATGATATGGGGGGGGGGGGGGGGGGGGGGGTGGTCCTGGTGGCACTTACTATTATTGGAGATAAAAAGCGAGAGGGATATCGGCCACCACATTTTGTCTATATATATATATTGAGACGGTATAAAACCCTCGACCTCTGTATCTACAAAAGAGAATAAATAATTAGAACAGTAAATCCATATGAAAAATTCATATGGTCAACACCGGATCGATTATCGGTCATTTATCATACTTTGCGTAGAAGTTAAGGTGCGAATTACCGACCGCGCAGCTAATCGATAACTACGGTCGATAGCATGAGATGCCCGGTAGTATTGCATCATTTTGTGCACACGGCTTTCTTAAGCTGTTGCGACGGACCCCGGGCAGCGATAGTAAAGGACAGCGAAGTTTGACGTACTTCGTGCGTCAATGAACATAAAAAAGGGCCTCACGCTCGGGTATATAAGACCGATAGCGAGCACTGAGAGGCACTTCGATCCAAAAACTCGAACAAGGAGGAACTCATGCGCGGCTACGGCTCGTTTGATCTTGAGTCCTCCATCTTGCTTATCGATAATTCTCGATAAGAAGAGTTCAACACTTTCCTTTTCGAGTAAAGCGTTGCTTTACTCGACAGAGTCCCGACGCTAAGAAGAAGCAAGGGACCAATTTTTCAACGACGATCCAATCGATGAAGGAGGAAACCAACGTCGGCCATTCAACACCAAATAACCAACAAATTAATTACTTTTATTTCAGCGAACAGATCCACCTTTGCATTTAAAAATTCCTTTCCAAACACAGCGCCGGCAACCGCCTTGGGAGACCTCGGCAACCGCTTTCGTCTAGTGTTACCCTTCCTATCAAAAACCAGCGCCGGCAACTACCCTGGGAGACCTCGGTGACCGCTTTCGTCTCGGTTTATCCATCAAACTCATAAAGTACAGTAGAATCAATTGCATTGCGGTGACCTATCAGTACACGACAGCGCCGGCAACCGCCTTGGGAGACCTCGGCAACCGCTTTCGTCTAGTTGGTGGCTGATAGCGATCATCTAACGTAGAATCATTCTTTTTACGACTTACTACTCTGTGACAGCGCCGGCGACTGCCCTGGGAGACCTCGGCGACTGCTTTCGTCTAGTCATTGTCTAGTAAGAATCGTGTAGAGTAGAATCACACACCTCATACCCACAATAAAATAACCTGTCGATCTGATTCGCAAATTAAACATTCAAGAGCTACAATTCCAAGCAAATTATTGGACAAATTCCCTATTTTATTTTGTATTCACATCATTGTTTCAATAAAATCAAAATTATTGTTGACAATTCGAATCAACAAATAGATTTCTAATTTACAGCACCTGCCCTCACATCTACGTGAGCCAAAAACTCACAATAGCGAACGTTTCGGAGCAAAGAGCTGTAAGCCTCCAAAAACGTACCGTTACAACTGGCGCCCAACGTGGGGCAGGTGCGCCTATTAAAATCTATTAAATTCATTGATTAAAACAATTAAAATGGCCGACGGCGTCGATAAACCCAACCCGAAGATGGGTGACGACACCGTCAACATACCGGACAACAGCATCCAGATCATCGAACAGACTGGGGATCGCGAATCACCCGAAGATCTGGAGATCCAAGCACTGTTCGACTCGGGTGTAGGAACATCCAAAGCGGACATCACACTCCCATCGAACGCGGCAAAAGTGTTTCTCGCTGAGGAACACGGGAAATTCGGAGAGAAACGTCAACCTCTCGCCGAACAAGTTCCACCGAGACGCGTCACACCCAAACTCCGAGAATCAACTTTAACTGAGGAGATTCTAATGGAGATACGCGAGGCGATGCGCGACATGTCGATGAAGGTGGAGGGACTGGCAAGGGTCGTCATCGATGTAACCAGTCGATGTGAGACCATGGATAATAACTTCATGGCCCACCGGAAAGAAACAAGTCATGCCATCGATGCGATGGAAAAAGCGCTTGTCAAAGCAGTTGACAACCGTCTCGAATGTGTCGAACTACGTATTGTGGAGAAGACTAAAATCTTCCAAACACATATTGCGACGGAAGTTAGTAAGGTAACAGCCTCCATGAAGGATAAGATGCGTGATTTGGACTCAAAAGTCCAAGACAATGCGGAACGGATGAGTCTCCTCGAAGTGAACACAGCACAACACAGACTGGTCCAACAGGATCTAGAGACAAGAATACAAGATCTAGCGGAGAAAATCAGTCACCAGGACCGACACGATATTGAGAGCACTCGGATTGTCCCAGCGCACCAAGGCAACCGTAAAAAAACTGCATATTTTCCGGAAGAAGACGAGGAATTTCAACCGGAAGTGGAAAACACAACGCTACGCAACAGACGGGCAACGGACAATCACATCCGTCTAACTCCACCGACCTTTGATGCGTCGGGTGCCCAAAGACCAATGAAATTCCTTCGGGAATTTAAACAATACTGTGTGGTGATGCAACCACAACCCGCAGAATTAAAGTACCTCATCGGCCAATGCTTCAAAGCAGCAGCTAAGGAATGGTGGCTTTTGGTCGAGGAGTACGTTAGTACCATCGACCAGTTAGAATCAAAATTTGTCCAGAGATATTGGAGCAAAGATGTGCAGAGAAAAGTCCGGAGAAATCTCGAATTCGGATTCTTCAATAAGGACGGAAAGACCAATAAAGTCGAGTACGCAACACGTATCTTTGGGAGCGCTCGGGATCTCATCCCACCACCTACCGACAAGGAGATCATCAGCGCTTTAGCGCAACATTTTACGGATGAAATCCAAGCGACGATTGTCGGTAGAGGGTTCGAGACACTCGAAGAACTCATGGGTTTCCTCGAGAAAATTGAACAGGGAGGACCTGTGAATGCTAAACGCAACAAGGAATCCTCTGATAAAAAGACAGAGGGACCTAAGGAGAATCAGCCCTACAAAATTCCAGAGGGCGAGAAACCCAAAGGTAACAACCCCTCCAACAACCAACCCAAGTCGAATCAAGGTTCGGGGGGGCAGAAGCCGCCATGGAATAAACAAAAACGCAGTTATCCTCCGAATAACGAACAACAAAACCCACCACAACAAGAGCAAATGATCCAAGCTGTGGTCACGGAGGTAGACACTGCGAAACCTTCTACCTCCAAGACGGGAAACTAATACCCGTTGTACCCGCATCGGATACAAGGAATAAGGAGGAAACGCGGAGTACAACGGTAAAAACGATAAACGAATATGAAGATGAAGAGAGGTGGTTGCCTATAAATACGATTTTCTCAGACACAAGAGAATTTCTGATAGGAGACGAGGTAAATGAAGAACAGGCGGTTCCGATAGTGGAATGTCCTGAGATTTATGCAAAGATCGAAGGCATCCCTGTCACTGTCCTAATCGACAGCGGATCCAAAGTGACCGCGATATCAGAAGAGTTTTTTATGGAAAATCGAGATATTCTCGTGAAATGTCCAATACTTCCCGTAACGGGAGTGACAGTAAAAGGGGCAATCAAGGGAAGGCCATGCCGAATCACCAAACAGATTATGGCGACAACAGAAATTGGACAAGTTCGAACATACGTTCGGTATCTTGTGGTTCCGGGACTCATACGGGATGTTTTGTTCGGAGTAGACACTCTGCAACCCCTAAAAAGTCTAATAGACGTGGAAAACGACACATTAAGGGTCAAATACAACGAGGTGACTGAAACAGTACCGACACAGCTGGGGTCCAGAGAGGATACCTTTGCTAAAAAAGGTCTGTACGGCACACTCGAGACCCAAAAAGTCACCCCCGACCGTCAAAAGAACAAAAGGGAAAAACAGAACGCTCCACAAGAACAGTTAGAACATCCCAGGGAACCAGTAGAGAACGCAGATATTTCCGAAACACCCACGATTGCAACGATCGAGAAACAAATCCCTCGGGGAAGCTGTGAAGATGGAGTCTCGATAGACGAAATCAACGAAATCATAAACACAAGCCCTCTCCTGGGGGAACGGGAACGACAATCCCTACAAAAGGTACTCTGGAAACACAGGAATGTTTTCCGGAAAAGGCCCGGATTAATCCAAGTGTACCAACATCGTTTAGAGGTCACAACGGATACACCGGTAGTAGCACACTCTTACCCAATTCCAATGTTGTTTAAAGACAAAGTGGATCGAGAAATCGAGAAACTTATGCAACACGGAATCATACAGAGATCGACAAGTGAGTGGGTGAATCCCCTTACTGTGGTCGAGAAAAAGGATGGTACAGTCCGTTTGTGTCTCGATGCCAGGAAACTTAATCAAGTTTTAGCAGACGACCACGAATGCACACCAAACATTGAACAGATTTTTCAAAGGTGTCATTCAATCGGCGTCATGACAAGTCTGGATCTAACAAATAGCTTTTGGCAGGTGCCATTGCACCCCGACTCATATAAATACACCGCGTTCCGACACAGGGGTAAAGTTTACGAGTTTATCGTAACCCCGTTTGGTCTGAAAACAAGCACCGCCAGCCTCCTGCGAGCATTGGACATTGTCCTGCGTGATCTCGGGGACAACATCATTAATTTCGTGGATGACCTACTATGCATCTCACAAAACTTTGAAGAACACATGGGTCATCTCGATAAACTCCTAGAGAGATTGGATAATCACGGGATGACCATTAAGCTCAGAAAAGCTCAATTCTTTCGGCAGGAGATGGATTTCCTCGGCCACATCATCACAACCGAGGGAATAAAACCACAGCCAGACAAAATTAGGGCAATCCAAGACTTCCCAGATCCACGAAACATAAAACAACTACGAGGTTTTACGGGTCTAACAGTCTATTATACGAAATTTGCTAAACATCACGCTCGCGCGCTCCTACCTCTTCTCGAGCTCCTAAAAAAGGGAGTTAAATGGAGATGGGGAGAGGCGGAAAAAGAGGCGTTCCAAAACGTAAAAAGACTTTTTATCGAGAATGTTTTACTCAAACATCCTGATCCCAATAAAGAATACATCCTACAAACCGACGCAAGTAACTATGCGCTCGGAGGAACTTTGGCACAAGAAGATGAAAACGGAGAGCTTTCGGTAGTGGTTTTCGCAAGCCGCACCCTAAAAGGACCGGAGCTCATGTACACAACAACCGAAAAGGAACTGTTAGCAATTGTATGGGCACTAAAAAAGTTCCGTACGTACCTATACGGGGCAAAAATCCGTGTAATAACAGACCACAAGGCAGTAATCTTCCTAAAAAATTGTCAACTATTAAATGAAAGACTCACAAGATGGGTTTTGGCAATCCAAGATTACAACCTTATGTTCGAACATTGTCCTGGGACAAGGAACGTGGTCGCTGATGTACTTAGCCGACACTCTGTACCCGATCCAGGGGGTGTCAAAGGCAAGCTCATCACCATTGCAACACTTCTGGCCGAACAACCCTCTAGTGAGCTCGAAGAAAGACTCAAGAACATGGCAGAATGGCAAGCCCGAGACGAGAGACTCGCTGAGTATATCATGGGCCTACGAAAAGGGAGAATGAAATTCAATAGATACCGTCTACAAGACGGGGTTCTGTTAAAAATCTCGGCGAAAAATTATGAACGGGTGGTCCTACCACGTGACACAATGTGGTCGCTAGTTTGGGAAACACACCGACTCTATGGTCATGCGGGAGCCAAGAAAGTATGGAAAATCATCGATGAATCTTTCACATACCCGAAATTGTACCACACAATTCGAAAGACTCTATCCACATGCGATAGTTGCCAAAGAAACAAAGTACCAAATCAACACTCTTACGCGGCACAACAAAATTTGACCCCAGAACGTCCGGGAGATCTGGTATCAATCGATTTTTACGGCCCATTACCAACCGGGGCAGGAGGAATGAAATATCTGTTGGTTACAATCGACGCTTTCTCAAAATACGTTGTTTTGTACCCATTAAAAACCGCAACTGCACTAACCACAGCGAACAAGATCTTTAACGATTACGTTCCGACTTACGGCAAACCTCGAGCGTTGCAATTTGACCATGGGACTCAATTCACATCCCGGAAATGGCTGGACAAACTTAAAGAAGAAAACATACAAGCTATATTTTCATCCATCCGACATCCTCAGGGGAATATCGTGGAAAGGGTTAACCGAGAGATCGGAAGATTCTTCCGAACTCTATTAACCGGGAGACATTCCTCATGGGTAAAATGGGTCCGAGTCATACAAGATTGTATGAACGAGACTTACCACGACACTACGGAATTCACTCCAATCGAGTTACATTTCAATAAGAGGCCAACTCGCGTTTGGAAACGATGGATCCAAACATTCCACGATATTCAAGAGAATGATTCAAACGAAAAATACGAACAGAAACTTACGCTCGCAGCTCAGAGGATACGGGCAAAAGGCCGTCTCCGAGCAAAGAGATTCGATGAAAAACATAAATTAGTCGAATTCTCTGACGGAGATCTCGTATTAGCAAAGGCGTGTAACGTTAGTGACCCCGCAAATCGAATGGTCGCTAAATTTTTCTCGATCTACGAAGGACCATATCGAATAAAAAAACAAATCGCTCCAGCCACATACATTCTAGAAGGAGTAAATACTCGGATTGAAAGAGGAATGTACCACGCGGCAAATTTAAAGAAATATTTTCCGCAAGATCATCTCGACAATACCGACGTAGCAGAAAAGGTTACCGAAAACAAAATCCAAAACACCTCAAATTCAGAGGAATGACGCAATAAGAAGGGGGAAGGAGAATACCTGAGTCCTTTATTACAATCTCTCCAGTTGTCCCGTGAATTTGAAACATAAAACACAGGCGAAATGGACGCGACCACGCAAACGGAGTCCTTCGCAATAACGCGAAATTTTTGTATGCAGACCAGTGAAAGGGGATTTTGGGAAAAGAAGGGAACAATAAAAATTAAAACGCTAATTAAAAACAAAAACAAGTGGTATACCAACAAAAGTAATAGGGCAGAAACATCCGGGACGGCCACACAGACATGCAAAATATCTAAAAAAGATCGTGCCGTGCAAACAGAACCAGAAAATTTTAAAAGTTTTTCCGTAAAAACCTTAAATACTCTGGAAGGACCATCAAACTACCACCTTTACCGCCCTCTCATACAAAAATTGCATCGTGAGGACAGTGAAATTGAAAAAATTCTAAGCGAAATGACGAAACTTCCGGTCATGGTAAACCCGCTTCCGGTCAGCCCACCTAGAACAAGTGAACAAAGGGAAAACAAAGGAAAAATTACGAGCGCTCTTCCCGATATAAGCACTTGGATGCCGGGCGAATTTCATTGGCCAGAAAGATCTGCCCCAACGGAAATCAATGAAATCACAATTCGCGAAAAAATGCGTAGCCGAAAGGCAATAAAAGAAAAAAAAAACACAACAAAATTAATAAAAAAAAAGACAAACACCATGTCAACGAAGAAACAACAAAAAATTAGAAAGAAAATCATTAATTTATTCGGCGAGGAAATATAACCGATAAGTTATATCGGAAAGTTACAATTGGCGCCACGCGGTCTGCAAGTAGCAACCTACACGACGCCAAGGCACCATTGTCCTCGATACATCGCGCCGGCCGGTCGAGTCTCACGATGTGAAAAAGAAAAAAAGAGTTAAAAGTGCGCGACAGACAGAAAAGAAAACTCTGCGAACATTAAAAAAAAAAAAAAAAGAGAGAATAACAACGAAAAAAAAAATAAAATCAAGTGAAAAAGTTTTTCACGAAGGCAAGTGAAATCGATGTCCGGCGAAAATTTTTTTTTCTCTTCGCGTTTCTTTGTCGCGGTACGCAACACATGGCCATATTATCACGTGATAAATACGGCTTTCGAGTTTTTCTTTTTCTCTCCGGTTTTCTTTGTGAATCGCACGGGGAAACGCCGCAGTTTCCGACGATACGTCGAGCGCTCCGAAAAAAGAACAAAAGAGGTTAGTTTTACCAAATTTACATAAAAAACAAAAAAAAAAAAAAAGAACCATACTACTTATAAAAAAAAAAGGGGAGAAAATAAATAAAACAATTACGTGGAATTCTCCATCACAGGATGGATGAAATACACGAACAACTCCTCGGCAATCGCTACGACGTCATAGTTCCGAGGTGTTTCACGCCAACGGAACTATGCGTAACAACGCCACAATTGTTTTTGGCAACATTGGCATCGCAACGGAGTCTGGAGTTCCAGACCCGACGAGCGCATCCAATTACGAGTCCTCCAACCCTCGGAAGACTCTACGCCCTTCGAATGGGTAGCTCGGCCCATCGAGCAAAATTCATCGGCGACTGTGACGACGGACGATACCGTTTTTTCGCCGGAGATTTCGCCTCGGAAGTCGAAGTACCGAGACAACAAATTTTCGATTTGCCATCGCACTTCGCAATACCAAAATGGCATGCGACCATTGCGCGAGTGTCCGGCATCGAACCCATCGGCACAATATGGGACGACGCAGCAACGAAGGATCTCTATGAATATTTGAGAGGACGACAACTTGTTTTGACGAGGGATACGGAAGGATCGCACCTTTTAGTATTTCAATGGGGAGCACCGCAGAAAAACATTAGCGAATGGCTAATCGAAAAAGGATACGCCAAACGGCAAGTACAGCCTCCAACGATTTTCCCTCCCCCTATTGGTGCCGCGGAAAATAACGAAAAAAACTCAAACAACGAAGAATCCGAGGATTCAGGAATTTCCGAATATTCCGACACGGAACCGTCGACTTCCCAACCGCAGGGAAGCACCCATGTGGAAGGGGAGAAAAAGAAAAGGAGAAGAAGGAAAAAGAAACGAACAAATAAAAAGAACCCACAAGGGGTAAAAAACAAAAAAAGAAATGAACGAAAAAGTTAGTAAAAAAAAAAAAAAAAAAAAAAAAAAAAAAAAAAAAAAATTTTTTTTTTTCTCTCTCTTTTCTTTTTCTCCCCCGACAACTCGCGAAGATTGAATTATTTATTTATTTATTTATTTATTTTTAAACAAAATCGCGGGTAAAAAACAGTTACGATGAATCAACGATAAAGTATTATTTTTGCGACGATTGATTAAACTTTTTCGATGTCGCGCGAGCGACGAATTTCCGACAATTATTATATTTTGTTTGCAACGAATCGTTTTTACGATTGATTAAACTTTTTCGATGTCGCGCGAGCGACGAACTTCCGACAATTATTATATTTTGTTTGCGAATAATCGTTTTACGATTCAGTAAAAAAAAATTTTCGATGTCGCACGAGCGACGAATTTCCGACAATTATTGTTTTTTTTTTTTGCGAATAATCGTTCTTACGATTCACTAAAATCTTCGATGTCGCGCGAGCGACGAATCTACGACAAATCAACAATAAAATTATATTTTGTTTGCGAATAATCGTTTTACGATCCAGTAAAAAAATTTCGATGTCGCACGAGCAACAATAAAATTATTTTTTTTTGCGAATAATCGTTTTACGATTCAGTAAAAATCTCGATGTCGCACGAGCGACGAATCTACGACAAATCAACGAGAAAGTATTAATTTTGCAACGAATCGTTTTTGCGATTGATTAAACTTGTCGATGTCGCGCGAGCGACGAATTCCCGACAATTATTGGTTTTTTTTTTGCGAATAATCGTTCTTACGGTTCACTAAAATCTTCGATGTCGCGCGAGCGACGAATCTACGACAAATCAACAATAAAATTATATTTTGTTTGCGAATAATCGTTTTACGATTCAGTAAAAATTTTCGATGTCGCACGAGCGACGATAAATTATTATTTTTGCGAATAATCGGTTTACGATTCACTAAAATTTTCGATGTCACGCGAGCGACGAATCTCCGACAAATCTACGGTAAAAAAAAAAATTTTTGTATTTTTTTTTTTTGCGAATAATCGTTTTACGATTCACTAAAATTTTCGCTGTCGCGCGAGCGACGAATCTCCGACAAATCCACGGTAAAAAAAAAAAAAAATTGTATTTTTTTTTTTGCGAATAATCGTTTTTACGATTCACGAAAATTTCGATGTCGCGCGAGCGACGAATTTCCAACAAATCTACGGTAAATTATTGTTTTTTTTTGCGAATAATCGTTTTACGATTCACTAAAATTTTCGATGTCGCGCGAGCGACGAATCTCCGACAAATCTACGGTAAAAAAATTGTATTTTTTTTTTTTTTGCGAATAATCGTCTTTACGATTCACGAAAATTTCGATGTCGCGCGAGCGACGAATTTCCGACAATCTACGGTAAATTATTGTTTTTTTTTTGCGAATAATCGTTCCTACGATTCATTAAAATTTTTCGGTGTCGCACGAGCGACGGATTTCCGACAAATTATTATTTTTGCGAACAATCGTTCGTACGATTCATTAAAAATTTCGATGTCGCGCGAGCGACGGATTTCCGACAAATCAACAACAAATTATTATTTTTACGAACAATCGTCCTTACGATTCATTAAAAATTTCGATGTCGCGCGAGCGACGGATTTTCGACAAATCAACGATAACTTATTTTTTTTTTGTTCTTGCGAATAATCGTTCTTATGATTGATTAAAAATTTTTTTTTTTGATGACGCGCGAGCGACGGATTTCCGACAAATCAACGATAAATTATATTTTTTTTTTTTTGCGAAGAACCGTTCTTACGATTCATTAAGATTGTCGACGTCACGCGAGCGACGAATTTACGAAAAATAATAATAAAATTTTGTTTTGTGAAGTCGTGTGTACAATCGATCTATCGGCAATAGATTTTCAAGACAAATAGATTCCGTTTACGAAAAAATCGTCGATACGATTCGATTAATTTCTCAGAATCACGTATGCGATAGATTTAAGATAGAAAAGTATTATTTTGTTTACGAAGAATCATTGTTACGATTCCTTCAAAGCCTCGATATCGTGTATGCGATAAACTTGTGATAAAAAAATCATACCTCGATTGTGATCACCATTACAACTATAAAGACTGAATAACTAATAAAAAAATGATATATTTCGTTTGTTACATCTAAAAAACACTACGTCTTGAATTTTCTTGAAACACCGAAACCCTGTAAGAATAATATGCAAACAAAAAAAGAAAAAGCACGCAAGCAAAATAAGATTGAAAAAGCAATTTATTTGAAACAGTTTTACACCCGATAGTTGAGAACAAAAGCATTCAGTTAAACACGCTTTAGTTCGGGGGGGCGTTGAGACGGTATAAAACCCTCGACCTCTGTATCTACAAAAGAGAATAAATAATTAGAACAGTAAATCCATATGAAAAATTCATATGGTCAACACCGGATCGATTATCGGTCATTTATCATACTTTGCGTAGAAGTTAAGGTGCGAATTACCGACCGCGCAGCTAATCGATAACTACGGTCGATAGCATGAGATGCCCGGTAGTATTGCATCATTTTGTGCACACGGCTTTCTTAAGCTGTTGCGACGGACCCCGGGCAGCGATAGTAAAGGACAGCGAAGTTTGACGTACTTCGTGCGTCAATGAACATAAAAAAGGGCCTCACGCTCGGGTATATAAGACCGATAGCGAGCACTGAGAGGCACTTCGATCCAAAAACTCGAACAAGGAGGAACTCATGCGCGGCTACGGCTCGTTTGATCTTGAGTCCTCCATCTTGCTTATCGATAATTCTCGATAAGAAGAGTTCAACACTTTCCTTTTCGAGTAAAGCGTTGCTTTACTCGACAGAGTCCCGACGCTAAGAAGAAGCAAGGGACCAATTTTTCAACGACGATCCAATCGATGAAGGAGGAAACCAACGTCGGCCATTCAACACCAAATAACCAACAAATTAATTACTTTTATTTCAGCGAACAGATCCACCTTTGCATTTAAAAATTCCTTTCCAAACACAGCGCCGGCAACCGCCTTGGGAGACCTCGGCAACCGCTTTCGTCTAGTGTTACCCTTCCTATCAAAAACCAGCGCCGGCAACTACCCTGGGAGACCTCGGTGACCGCTTTCGTCTCGGTTTATCCATCAAACTCATAAAGTACAGTAGAATCAATTGCATTGCGGTGACCTATCAGTACACGACAGCGCCGGCAACCGCCTTGGGAGACCTCGGCAACCGCTTTCGTCTAGTTGGTGGCTGATAGCGATCATCTAACGTAGAATCATTCTTTTTACGACTTACTACTCTGTGACAGCGCCGGCGACTGCCCTGGGAGACCTCGGCGACTGCTTTCGTCTAGTCATTGTCTAGTAAGAATCGTGTAGAGTAGAATCACACACCTCATACCCACAATAAAATAACCTGTCGATCTGATTCGCAAATTAAACATTCAAGAGCTACAATTCCAAGCAAATTATTGGACAAATTCCCTATTTTATTTTGTATTCACATCATTGTTTCAATAAAATCAAAATTATTGTTGACAATTCGAATCAACAAATAGATTTCTAATTTACAGCACCTGCCCTCACATCTACGTGAGCCAAAAACTCACAATAGCGAACGTTTCGGAGCAAAGAGCTGTAAGCCTCCAAAAACGTACCGTTACAATATATATATATAATTCGTATGATAAAATGGTTTTTTGCGTTGCAGAACGCGGTATCGAGCATTTGCAACGAAACAAACAAACAGTTGTTTTAGTTAATAAAGTGGGCGAAGCGCATCCCGCATTTCATGTTATTGCCCATCGAGGATCAAGCGATGCTGCTGAGGGCCGGTTGGAACGAATTGTTAATGGCAGCGTTTTCGCATCGTTCGATCGGCGTAACAGACGGTATCGTCTTGGCGATCGGTATTAACGTTCACCGAACATCGGCCGATCAAGCCGGAGTCGCAGCGATATTCGAAAGAGTACTATCGGCACTCGTCACAAAGATGCGCGACATGGGAATGTATAAAACGGTATCGGATTGTCTCAGAGCAATAATACTTTTCAATCTTGAAGTACGAGGACTCAAATCGGCGCAGGAGGTCGAATTATTGCGTGAACAAAATTTACGCACCATTGGAAGAGTACGTGAGAGTCTCGAGGCCCGACGAACCCGGACGTTCCGCGAAATTATTATTGAGTCTGCCGTCGCTGCGATCTATCGGTCTCAAGTGTCCCGAAAATCTTTTTTTCTTCAGACTTATAGGCGACTTAACGATCGATTCCTTGAGATTCCTCTCATGGAAGTTCTCGAGTTACCGTCGGATCCTTAGGAACACAAGGGGTGCCGCGTACTCGCGCACACCGACATGTAAAAAAAAAACGCGTTCTCAAAAAATTCAAACGTATCAAATACCATATATACGCTATGTACAATCCTCTATATCGAACGTATATACCTTCCGCGTAGGAAACGGTGTTACGCTCGACGAGTCGCGAGGCTTACTGATTGTTTCCGAATCTCGACCGACTTTGAAATCCATCGCGTTCTCACGGATCACCGTTGCCGATTCAATCCCAAGTATTATCATCGATGTGCTGAATGTAGCGATACATGTATCCCCGCAATGACCTTTCTAACGTAAGCTACGCGTACAAAACTAATGGACGGAGACTTGATGGATCGATGAAAGAGAATAAAATTGAAAATTTCATTGGAATGTTAGATTCGTCAAAGAATCGACTGTGCCGTTGCTGAAGGTTTCGTTGATTAAGATAGCGTGCGGATCCCACGACTAACTCACCTTTTTATGGAATTCATCCTGAAGATGTCTTGTGTTACGTCGCGAATCGTGAGTTTACGTGAGGAGCCGGCCTCATCTCGGTCAAGGAACTTAATCCATTTACGCGTTATCGAAGCGGCTACGATTCGCGGGTGCCTCGTTTTGAGCCTAACCTCGCGGAAAATTGCTCGGGAAGAGGCTAGAGAACATTCGCGAAAACACTAAAGATTTTTAGACAGAACTCGTTACTTTGGAAAAATCGATTAGGAGTGAACAACGGATTGGATTGTACATCGGTATGTACCACAGGAGTTTTACGTTCGACACACGTAAGACCAAAGGTTACAGCGGTTTTGAGAGAGATTCCACGCAAAAGAAGAGTAGTAACAATAGCCACTATTATTGCCAGAAAGGCTACAATGATGACAGATGAATACATCTGTAATTCGAAACTCTATATAGAGGAAGGGTCACTGGGGTGAAGGAAACATAAAATGAAGTGAAATTACCTTACCAAAAAAAAACGAAAATATACGGAGAATAGAAACGGAGAAGGTGGTCGGTGCGACTAGTCAATGGATCGTTGGTCGATGCCCTCGGCGTTGAGTAAGTGCCGAGCGGTCGAAGGTTTTTCACAAAACGAAACAACACAAAATTGAAACACAGAGTTTTATTCTACTAACTTCACTTGAAGCTAATAGCAAAACCAAAACTTGATACAATTCACAAACGAAGAACAAGACTTGAAAAAATTTCAGTCTTTTAACAGAATAAAAGAAAACTGGTCGTCGAACAGAGTTACGGTGTCGATGATTTTTGGAGTAGTAATGAGCATGGCCCTCCGTAAAGGGCGCAGTTTAAATAGGCTTGACATAGACCGCGGTGGAAGGGGCAACTTTTTGGTTGAGGCGTGATTTTCCACGCCTCCCTTGTTCTCTTTCTATCGGCTATCAATATTCAATAATTACTTTAATTAGCTATTTCCAGATCAATTTTGGATTTGTTAATTAACAATTTATTCTTTTGATTTATTTTGGAAGTGTCTCGAATTTGAATCACCTTTTTAGGTGGAAAATTACGGATTTTAATACTTGATAAAAAAAATGAAAATTTTCTTGATAAAGAATTAATTAATTATCAAATCCAAAAATATTAAAAATGAACTCTATTGATATTTCGCTCTCATTCTTCACTCTATTACATGCATTCTCAGTCGGTTTTTACTATAATATGTGAAATATCGATTGATATCGATTTGACAGATCTAATTAAATTGAATTTAAATTTGATATAAATTTCATAACTACCAGGGTGTTCTGGTATTCATTCTTAATGGTTTTTCGTCGGCTTTCAATATAAAATGATGAATTAATTAACTTAATTAATTTGTTTAACCTTTCCATTTGTCAAATTAACAAATTTCGGGTTAAACTTTTACGATAATTGTAACATTTGGCTATTGTAAAACATGAAAAAATGGTTATTATTAACGATTGTTAATAATTATTATTTGGTTATTCTCTCTTTCTTCATCCCTACTCTTGGCTAAGAATTGCATTTGTCTCTTGATTTTTATGGCTCTGTTCCTATTGGTTGAGAAAAGTTCGGCTATCGATGAGTGGTGGGCCTTCTCGTACGTTCTATGCATTGCGCGGGTGGCTCACCCTTCCCCTACTCTCTCGGTACGATCACGTGTACCGTAGCTGGCCCGCGAGCTAGCCAACAGCGCTACCTCCCCTTCGGGGTGGCTCTTGACTTCCCTTGTTCGTACCAGCCACGCTCACGTGGTCGCCTCTCCTTCTATACTATCTAAAGAGTATGCTGGTACAGAGGAGAGAACGACGTGCAATCCTCTGTTCTCTCCCAGCACGGTGTCTTCTCTTTTTTTTCTTTCTAAGAACCGTGACAAATCGGCGAGCTGAATAGAATCGCTTCTTCGAACGAGCACCACTTATCTTTATTTATTCCATCCAAATGTTTAGAAGAAACTTCTCGGAGGTAGTTGTTGAAAATAACATTTCCTATGTAACCAGATATTCTTCTTTCGTCGCTGGTTAAGATCGTAAATTGAACTATTTATCTTTGAAGCAATATCGGTTTGCAAGATATTTTTCATTTAAATGTTTAGTCTCTGAGTAATGAGAGATATTGCTAAAGGTAGAAATATTTTAACTCGTTGTTTTTACGGATTTACTTTTTATGATGGGACAAGACCAGAAGGGTTTATGATGGTTACCTGAGTAACGCAAATACCTGACCTATCCCTAGCTATAAAGTATAAACGGGGAAATGCGTGAAAATATATATAAAACTATTACAAAACTTTATAAATTATTGACGACCTGACCCAACATTCATATTCATGCGTGATTTTAATATAATTCTCTAATTTAATTAACTTGCGGACCATGGGGAATCTTTTCTTGTTCGCGGGGTTAAGCCGTGAGGGCTGTCCGTGAGGTGCTGCACTCTTCGGAGGAAATCTTGAATGTTTGTATCGGTGGGCCCGACGTATCATGGTTTTGGTGAAGCCGTCGATGCCCTCGCTCGTGGTGTTAGACTTCTCGCCTCGAAATCGCCAAGTCCCTCTACATGAGCCTGACGCTTCGTAGTATTGGTGCGTCTCGATGAATGGAGCCTCGTCGAGCCTTGGTGTCTATCGTATCCCTTGGAAGTCGGCTAGGCCCAAATACATGAGCCATCATTCTCTGGTAGTAGTGGTGACTTTTCTTCGTAGTGTGGTATTGGTGACACACGCTCGTCGTGCATGATCGAGCCGTGGTCTTACGCCGTCGGATAGAGCCTTTTGGAATGCTCGAGTAACTCAAGCCTATTAACGATTGTTGATTTTCTTCAAATTTCTGATGACAGAATTATTTGATGGCTCCGGCTCGACGAATTCATGCTCGAATGTTTATTAAACAGTCTTCGGATGTCGATTCTCTGTCGACGATTCCCATATACGGTGATCTCTTCTCCTTCGTGTTTTCTCCGTCACCTTGCGAGTATACACGTGCAGCTGTACTCTTTTTTCGGTTCGGAAAGAGCAGCGCAAGTTCGCGAAAAAGAAATCCCAATAATCGCGGGACGTAACACTTGTCTCCTTGTTAACTTGATCGTAAATCAGTGTCTCGATTTTCTCGTCTTTTCTGGACTCGGCAACGGCTTTCAATGCGACATTCGATTTTGCTTCATCGATTGTCTTTAAGAAACAAAAAATAAACGGTTCGATATTAAATAATCGGAATGTGCAAATCGTGGAATCGATGGAAATTTGATATTTTGATTGTCACCTGCATTCTGTCCAATTCATTCTGAAGGTAATTAACTTTGTGGTAGAAATGCACGACCAACAGATCAAAAGCTTCTTCGTTCCGTTGAACTGTTTGTCGGGAATGTTAATATTGGGGAATATTACGGAACAGTATCTGCAGCTCCTCGTTGAAAGCATTGTGAGCGGCTTTTACTTGCTGTCAGTAACGGTCGGCGATGTTTGTCGCGCGTTGCTCGTCCTCCAATTTTTTTTTAACTTTGCTGACGTCACTAACAATTTTCTTCAGATTTCTACGGTCCGCTACTTTGATTACTGGCGGTGCTTCGAACTTTGGATCGTCGATCGTTGACAACATACGCGTCAACGACTGAAGCGCATCGTCCGCGTGGTCCTCCGCGTCCGCAAGGGCATCTTTTCTCTTTTCCATCGTTTGTTTTAATCTTTAAATAAAACGAATTCAAGTTATTTTTTTTTGTCGAGGATTGTGAAAATTTGGAGCATTACATGTTTTTCTTTTCGTAACACCTCTGCCAAACAGTTCCTCCAACGTTTCCAGCGCTCTTGACGACCTTAACGACGTCCTGATTATACTCTTGTGTTTGTTGGAGGAAAAATCTGTGGGAATACAGATTTTTTTGAGAAACGAGAACCCACCAACTTTAATCTCATCACCGAGATCCTTAGTGACCCGTACTTCCGAATACGTTGCGTTGATCGGTTGTTCCTTGACTTCGATGAGAGGCACGTATGCTGGTTTTAGAGCTGTTTTTAGATATTCGAATACACGAATGATTAGAGGATTAGCGATAGTGTGTCGATGATTTGAATTTTCTTATTGCCTCATTACCATTCACGAATATATATCTCTTGTCCGTAATGCAGCAATATCTCATGTTCATAGACGGAGCATTGGTCTATATTTTTTTTTGAATGCCGAAAAGGCATGAAGCGTTTCGATGAAATGAAGAGTTTGCTTTGCTTCAGGCTTAGCGATTCCCGCACCCAGTATCGGCAGCTGTAATTGTTTTGAAAAAAATGTGAAGTCATTTGCCTTTTTATCCCAGAAAGCCAGTAGCGCTTACTTACAACTACATTCTTGTCGATGATATTTTGATTTGAGGTTATTGATGTGACAAATGGAACGAGACCCCGATGTTCACTGATTGATGCGGTGGTTGTGTTAATGGCTGCTTGGACTGTGCCCTGATATTGTTTCCATATAAGATGTCCTTGTCGTTCCATTGTCAGATCACTGCCGAGCACTGCGCACAAAGAAAAAGCGTTTGTCTAATTCGCGTGCTCCGAAACTTGATTGCTCTGTTAAAACTTACAGGGTGACGATAGAATGCAAATGTGTAGCTTTGCCTCAGGTAAAAATATTGCTGTTCTCACGATAACCTGATGACAAAATAGGAAGATCTGATCGCTGCCTAGACTGATGGGAATGGCACTTGCTCCGAAACACCATACGATATAATTGCTATGGCGCACGAATATTGGCAAAGATATGAATTGATAGAACGGTAATAACGAGCATGGAGAAAAAAGGTAACTCTACTGAATAATAAATGTGAATCGGAAACGTAATTACGTCGATCGCTATTAAGCTTTTTATTGAACACCGACGCGTGTCGGGTAACCTTCTTCCACCCTTCTTCTTATGCTCCCTTTTTCGGACTATCGCCCTCTGCCGAAGGCGTCCCACCCTACTTTGAAGCCATGTTTCTAGATTGCGGCGGAAGGCTATTGGCCGACGACTGGCGACCGTATCAGACGCGTACGCAGCCTAAGTCGAGCGACCGCGATATTGTTTTTTGAGTTTTTTGATTAAATAAATGACCAACAAACGTTCTAATTAAGTATTTCGTGTCTAACAAACGATTGCGCATCGATTGCCACTGAATTAAAACGAAAAAAATGAAAAATAATTTTTTTCCGCTATCTTGACACTGAAATTTTTATTTTGCAATAACAATTAAAATATTATCCAACAAAAGTTGTAATTAATCAAACAATCACCTACAAACGACCAACAATTTAATAAAATTTCCAGAAATTATAAAAGTCATAGTTGCTCCGCTAACTTCACTGAGGTCAGGTGGCCGAATGGAATTCAACTTCTGTGGCCAACGTGATAGTATTGAAAGTCACTAGCGCTGTACGTCTTTGACATCGTCTGCGTAAATTAAACAAAATGTCCACGGTTCGCTGCAATTGTTACTTGTAATTTCCAGAATATGAATGTATACCACTGTTCAAATAAAATTTGGTAATGCTTCCCGGTAGTGTTTTTTAAATTCCGCAAATAAACATTCCGAACTCGGGACCTAGCAAGCCGTTCTCCTAACGGAATCTTACACGAATCTCAGAATCGTTTCTGCGTCGGCCATTTTTCACGAATAAAGTTTTTTTCACTTTATCTCAACGAGCAAACGTGATAAGTTACCGACGGCCGGAAATTCGACCGGTCGGCAATATAGGTAACTAAACGTTCACCGGATGATTGACGTTCGCTGGGAGATGCCGCTGAATGTCAAGGCTGGCGCAATATCTGCCGCAAATTGGAATTGCTACGTGATTGCCGCTTACGTTTCCAAACTCTTAAATTGACATAAGCTCTGACACAATCGTGAAATAATTGGCATTTGCGGTTTCGCGAATCTGTGTACAATTCATTTATGTTGTTTAAGAAAAAAAAAAAACGAACAATCAATCTATGGTGAAGTGAGAATATTCTAACCGAAGTCCAATTAGGCATCGTAATTTAATTCGCTAGTTGATTATTTTTAAAAATTGTAATCAATCAACGAAGTAAAGCAATTCCCATTATTTTGCTCCAAATTTGCAGCGTAAGCGAAACTGTCACCGTACGAATCGCACATTAATAGCCGCCTAAAAATATAGTCGCACGATCGAAGTATCGTTTCAACGCTCGTACATCGATAATTAATCGTAACCGGATTTTAGGCATATTTATACATAAATACGAAACAATTCGATTACCGGATCGAGCCTCACACAGGCATACATCATAGCTTCTACAACAATTAAAAAGGTGTTCTTCTTCTCGACACGAATAAACAATGAATGTTTTTACGATGCGAAATAAAGAGAAGTTGGATTGAAAGAGCATTCGCTTTATTAGCAATTATTATACATATGCACACGTACATACTGCAGCGTACAGTGCATCGTTGAACGGTTTTTTCCTTAAGAGGGGATGGTTAGCGGGATGGCTGTGTGCACCCTTCAAAACGAAATTGCCAGCAACGATTTTAGCTGTGCTACGACAATTCATGGATGTCTTCTCTTTGCACTGCAGATACCTGTAGAAAACAATAGCTGTAGCGCAATCAAAGAAAGTTGAGAGGATTCCAGGCTCGGTAAATGGCATAATACATATGTTATTTTTGCCAGATACGTTTCGAGGTCTCGAGCGAGTGGTAAACATTCGTATCGATGTTACGATCGCGCTGGTAAAGGATCCCTATTCGCGGGAAAATTTCCCGGTGAGATACAAGAAACCCCTTATCACGTTCAAATACGATATCCTCGTGCTGACTGCGGTCGCGGTGACGAATTTCGCCACCGCCGTCGCACGAGGATGAGAAAAAGAAGACGAAGTTGAAACTTAGAAAATTAAATATCATACGATAGACTGGTCGCCGCGACGAACTCGCAAACGGTAACAGATATTGCGAGAGCATTCGTCACCATAATTCCGCTGACATTGGAAGGGCGAAAACAGCAAAAATTCTCCCCGGCTGGCCACCCGCCGGTCGCGAGATCGGCGGATGGGCACGCCGGAGAAGTCAGTCCCGAGACAACGAGAGCGAAAGCTAGTCTCGGATAAACTCCTCGAGTAGCTCCTGCATAGCAAACTTAAAATCTTTCTTCGGAAATCCGCGGTCTAAAGAAATCGTTCGAAAGTCGATAAGGCCGAAGGGAGCCAAATTAGTGTTTTGCGTCGCAGCGGTCAGTCTTCTCGTGTTAATATAGTGATTCAACTTTACGCCACGAACAATTGAAACTGTCGTGTAGATTTATAAGAGAGGAGTACGATAGATTAGAAGAGCGCGAGGGTGAGTGTGGCGTGAGGGAGAAGAGAGTGTTGGTGTGTGAAGAAGATGTAAAGGAAGTGAGTGAACGTAGGCAGCAAAATATATGTAATAATCATAAGTAGCATTAGACGGTATGCGTGTGTGAGTGGAGAGTGCTTTTACATTTACTTTCATTTTTTTGTTATTTTATTCTAAACAATTTCTTTACATCAATAAACCAAAGTTCTCTTGTATCTCAAACTATCTTTCGAGTCACCTAACCAACCTCAAGAACGTCCTGTACAGGGCGAATCAGACCGATCCCCATAAAAATAAATATAAACTCTTCGCGCTTCACGCGAAGAGGGTTAACTTGACTCCCGAGACCGCTCCGGGACGTAACAGCCGCGAGCGATGTTTCAATTTATTTACATTTCGATGAACATTGTTGTTTTTTCTCTATGTAAGAGCGATTTTGACTATAAAAAATATGGTCTTAGGCGGAATATAGCCTCGAATTTTATGTCCAACCCTGAACAGCCGTTCGGCCGGCACGTTACGAGATAAATTTAAATCTCAATAAAAGTCAAATTCTCAGTGAACTTCGAGTATTTCTCAATAGAATAAAAATACGCAAAAAATCAACAACTCAAAACGTCCTAAGAAGATTCATTTTGCATAATAATAATGTAAAAAGTTAATAACAAATTAGTTGAAAAAATTTGATCAACGAATCATTCAGCAACCCAACTTTTTTAGTCCCTGAGTTAATCCGTTTACTTGTCTGCATCGTAGATTAGAGAGTGTCTGAATTCGCAGATATACAAGTCATTGTCTCGAAGGCGATATTGACGAAAGGTATAAATTATTTATTTTATCGTTACGATTCAGACCAAACGTACATCCGCGAACGAATATTACGGAAAACTATACTTCGGTCTTTCGTCCAAAAGCAGCGATTAATTTCCAAACTTCAAACAATAGTATTCAACGCCGTTAACCGTCGAGGGTCTCGCATATTTTATTAAAAAAGCGTTGACGTCTCGAGTTCGTGTGATGCATCTCCTGCGAAACGAATGAAAGAAAAAAAAAATAACGAAAATATATAACATGGTGCCGCAAATAATTATGAACGCGAATAAACAGAAACGTCAGAAAAAAAATGAAGAACAATGTACTAACGAAATATACTATGCTATCTCGTCGACTTTCATTGCTGCTCAATGATTATTCGATGAAATGCCTGTACGACGAGCGCACAAACCGAGCATCTTATGGTAGGGTAGCATATCCGCCAAGTCCGTATTCGCCAAAGTTGATATGTGCAAAAGTCCATTTGCGCCAAAGTCCATATAAGCAAAAATCTAAACAACGGTAGATGGCGCTGTGAGCTTTTTCTGTGTTTATCTATTCGCAAAACGAGCAGAGCGGGCATATAGTTTCGGAATCCGACGAACACTCAAATCACAAAATAAAGAATCCCGAAATTATGGAACACAATCGCGGGTACAGAAAAAAAAATACGAAGCTGATTCTTACGATAATTATTTCTTATTTACAGAATCTGTTTAGTTCGGACATGATTTATAATTATTTGTTTGTAATTATTTATAATTGGATTGTCAAATAAAACATGCACGATTTGTTTTTACTGTATTGTTTTAATTATTGTAAAACAATAATTCTCTCATAAGACCCCGCGTAGAAAAAATTAGTATGGGATTGACTCTGGGAGGACGATGGGCGAGAGGCTGGAATTTATTTGGGATTGAATCTGGGAAGCACTATGGGCAGTCATCTGGGTTTTGGGACCCGGCTGGATGGTTTCCCAGACCTTTTCCCATAGGTTCAGTAGACTGGGGAATCCTCGTGCAATCAATCCCATATACTTTTCCAGATTCTCTCCCAGCCGTCGGGGACGACCGGGGGAATCCTCGTGCAATCAATCCCATACGCTTTTCCAGATTCTCTCCCAGCCGTCGGGTACGACCGGGGGAATCCTCGTGCAATCAATCCCATACGCTTTTCCAGATTCTCTCCCAGCCGTCGGGTACGACCGGGGGAATCCTCGTGCAATCAATCCCACGCCGAAAAAAAATTAGTTTGGGCATATTTCTTCGTTTTTCATTTTTTCCTTCCGTTTGACAAAATCTATTTTTTCTTCTTCTTTCATTTACACATAATATGGGATTCTATGTATGGGATTGATCGCGCGAGGATCCCCGGGTCGTACGGGATGACTGGGAGAGTGTCCGGAAAAGCGTATGGGATTGATCGCGCGAGAATTCTCCCAGTCGTAGGCGACGACTGGGAGAGAATCTGGATCAGCGTATGGGATTGATTGCACGAGGATTCCCCCGGTCCACTGAAGTTATGGGAAAAGGTCTGGGAAACCATCTAGCCGGGTCCCAAAACCCAGATGACTGCCCATAGTGCTTCCCAGATTCAATCCCAAACAAATCGCAGCCTCTCGCCCATCGTCCTCCCAGAGTCAATCCCATACTAATTTTTTCTACGCGGGACGCACTCTACACGATGTTTCACAGTATCGAAACAGAAGTGTGCAGCATGAAAGGACAATCTATGTGTACATTGTTAATTGTATATGTGTATTAATTGTCATAAGTGTATGTTAATTGGTAATCGAACAATGAAAAAGAAAGGAAAAAAAAACAATTAACAAAACATAAAAGGAAATGCGAGATGATTTTGTAATAGTTCTGTTATTCTATATTATGCTATATTATGTTGAATAGCTTATGTAAGTCACCGTTAATAGTCTAAGTCTATGTTTGTATTATTTCATCTTCCAATAATGAAAATAACGCTGATGGGAAAGCATGTTTTGCCGAATAGTGTATTATTTTTAGTGAATAAATTACTCACTAAATCGATTAGAGACGTTAAGAAATATTGACAATACGTAAAAGAACGAAACGGCTTCGTAAAGGTGCGAAAATGAGAAAAACAAGGGTGCGCGTTTTGCGAAAATGGTCATCGATGACCGGGCTTTTTTTGGATTTATTTTTTTTTAAACTGCGACACGATAATTTGAGCAAATTTCACGACGTTTCGTTCGCTCACGTGGGTTCTTTCTCGTCGTCGCGCTCGCTTGGCTGAAAAGTTTCGACGGTGCATTGAAAACGATTGTAAAATTGCGTGTCCGTTTTGATCTGATGGAGGTAACGCCGGATGATTCTCATTGATGGAACGACCATATACTTGTTTAATAGCATGTATCTGTACATCCGCGGTGACTCGATGTAGAGGATGAGACACAGAAACACCCACGTCTCGGAGTATTTAGTTTTGCCGTTTTCCAAGGCGCTCGCTCTCAGACACTCCTTCATCATAATCTTCTGTATCTTCGGCATGTTGAGACTCTTAAGAGTGTCCATGAATATGTTTTGTGGCTCGGTAACGAAAGACTTGAATTTACCTTCGATGCTCTCTCGCATACTCTCAAATCTTTGATTACGTTTATTCATTTTTCTCAACAGTCTCTGCAGCACGCGTATCGTTCTCTCTTCATCATCGCGGTCGCGTACTCGTGTACCTCGGCGTTGTGTCTTCGCGTTCTGCTGCGCGTCAACGAAGTGTCCAGTGTACTGCATTTCGGACAACGCGTCGAACCGTTATTCACCAGTATCGGACACTCGGTTTGTCGCCACTTTACGCTAATTTCTCTGTACGCTACGGAATTTTCAATGTCCTCCGGACGAGTTTTCTCACCGACGCAGCCTGTAATAAAAATGTTATTATCGTTTAACATCTAATGAATTTTCAGTTAAACATGATGAATAATTTATGGTCAGTGCGTAATAATACTTGGAAATCGGTTTCGGAATTGTATTAGTAGGAAAAAAAAACGCACCTTCGCAGACGATTCTCTGATCGAATTCCTCAACTAGATCCTCAATGTCCGACAGCGTATGAACAGTTCTGTTTCTTCCAAACAAGATTATGCATTCGCGGATTGAGTTCTTTATTGGCAGCCCCGCATCGTAGTTTCATGTCGCTCTTCAAAAATACTTGTTTCTCCACGTACGGAAAACCATTTTACGTCATTCCCATGCATGCGTAAACGACGGTGGTACCGTCACCCTGTGATGTAACTATCGAGGACCAACCGCGCGGCAATTGTACCTCTATGTAAACGTCGAGCAGATCCTCGAAAAGCATCGTGTTCTCCTCGTTATCTTCGTAATCTGTTTCGCTCCTAATATCCAACGGATCTGGTGTATCAACCCTGCCGTCCCCGGAGAAATAACTGTTTGTTTTTTTCTTAAAATTTCGATATACGTTTGCTCGCCTTGCGCCGTATTCTCGTTACTCATCGTGTCCCACATGTCCATCGATGTTGATTCCTCACCCGTCGATACACGCGTTTTTATCGGACGAAATTCCGCGCTCGTACGCGCTTTCTTCGCCGGTACTTCGTCGATCTCTTCCTCCACGCAATCAACGGCCTCGCAATTTACCGCCTCGACGTACAGTATCTCCGTGTCCTCCTCGTTCTCCGCGTAAACGAATTTTCCGGCCTCGGAAGCTGCACCATCGGTGTTTCTCTGTGTGAGTGTTTCCGAGCTGTTAGAAACACAGTTTTTTTTTAATATAATATTTGACTCATTGGACATGCTAGAAACACACAAATTTCGAAACGTACCTCTATATGTCGAAGAATTTGTCGCACCGGTCTTATCTCGCCGCTCTCGTTGACCAAATCACGTCTGTTTCGTCGGTCCGGACAATGTCACAGTATCCATCGATGGTGGTTTTGGAGCAATCGGAATTGGAATGTAGGCGGAACGTTGATACCCTTTTCGCACTGATTGCGTACTCTTCTTTGTAGGCCTTGCGATAGGCCAAAATGGTATTGGGAAAATAGGGAGATTTTGTTATCGGGGCAATCGAGGACGCAGCAACTACACGCGGTGTCGTATCAGCGACGAATGTTATCGGCCACAAAATGCCCATCTGCGAGACATTGGTGGCGTTATCTACACGTGTAGATGCACCTGAAGTGGTGATTTTCTGATCGCCCTTCAGATGCCTATCGCTCATCACAAGCGGCTTGGCGGTCTTGCGATACACACGTCGGTGAGTGAGCTGTCCATTTTCCTGAAGTGTTCTAAGATTTGCGCTCTGGAAACTCTCGACACGCTTATGTTTCAGATACTTGGTCCGAAAATTGTCGTCTGTGCTGCAAAGATATGTCACGAGCGCGTCTTCTTCCTCTCCCGCCGAATGTTTGTCCATTTGTTTCCTATCCTCGACCGCCGCGACTTCGACATTATCGATACAAATTTCCTCGTTGCATACAACCGGGACAGCGACCTCCTCGGTTATTCCTCGATCTTCTGAAAAAATACAAAAATCATTACACGCATTGCATAACATTATATATATTATTTTATAGTTATGTATCTAGGGAATATTAAGGGAGGCAAGCTAAAAGAAGTCGGTGGAAGTAAATGAGCGACGCAGGGAAGTAATAGGGATGAAAAAAATTGGAGTTCAAAGCGACAAAGAGTGCCGGCGAAATTGTATCTCGCGAAATTGATTCAGCGGACTCACGGCCTTGGTGACTCATTTGACGATTATTTACCTCAGAAAATAATATTTAAAAAAATATAACCGAAAAATAAAAAAATTAATCTCGCGGGCCATCGATGATAAGTTTGCAAATATTATCCGCTCATCTGCACGTATCGTGGGGAAAACATACCCTCAGTCTCGATCTCGGGAGCTTGTGTTGGAGGGCCCCCAATGTTTCCGTAACGATTGTCAAGCGTGGATCGGTTTTCTGAAATAAGTGAATAAAAAAACATCCTACATTTACAAAAGTACGAAGATAACCGCGCTCAACTGCAGGGCAAATAATAATACGTACCCATATCCTCGACAGCCGCGAATTCGTTATTTTCGACAAAGATTTCCTCATCGGGTTGTACGCCGCCTATTGCGACGCACTTTTTTCCGCTCGTTCGGTCCGCTGCATACTTTAAAAAACCCTAATTATAACTAATTTAATCATCTTTATATTTGCACTACGCAAAGCCGTTGCGTAGCGCAATACCTCGCATACGTTTCGTATCATAGCTACGGCGAGAGTGGTTCGGCGAAAATCCCCACTCTATAACCGTCGATTCAAACTTCGCGCCCCGCGCCACGGGGATAGTTGCACTATCCGCCGCTAGGTGGCCACGTCCACGAGGAAGTTTCTCGCGAACGAAAGGATGCCGAGAACTCCTTATAAGCAGCCACTCAGCGCTCTTCCAAGAAGTACACCGCCGATCCTGGTGGCACGGGGACCTCTTCGCCCCTTAGGACATTCACGTTCTCGGCAACGTCGACCGTTGACCATTGATTTTTGATTAGCTCCGCGAGCAATTTTATGAAAACTCCCCCGCCGATCCTGGTGGGATAAACGCCGCCGATCCTGGTGGCATAAAACTCCGCCGATCTTGGTGGATAATAAAAAAAACTCACGCGCCGCGTAAATCCGCGATTTCCGCACCTAACATTTGTCTTTCCGTTAAATTATGATACGTTCCTATTGTAATAAACTGATTTTACCTTACCCGTACTTTACTTGTTTCGTCTTTCCTTTCACCGGTCTATCTCGAATCGCGAAGAAATCGGAACCTGTCGGCAACAGCGGGACTCGCATTACCCGCAATCGACGGTCTTCAATTACGCGACAGTTCAATATACTTTTTAACTCTTTCCTCTCGGGAAAGATAAATTCAAATTCGCCAAAATTGGAACCAACGCACGGGCGTTGGTAACAATCGATCACATCTGGATCAGTGACCTCCTCGGTTGTTACTCGATCTTCGGAAAAATAGAAAAATCACACACGGTCAATAAAAGAAAAAAATAGCAGTAGGGGCGCGCAAGGCATGTGGAATGTAAACGTTTTAATTTCCTAGTGTCCAAATGAAAGAGAAAAAGAGTGTCGGCGAAATTGTATCTCGCGAAATTGATTCAGCCGACTTACGGTCTTAGGGACTCATTCCACGATTATTTGCCTCAGAAAATAACAGAAAAATAGGACATTACGATACGAAGGCGAAACATTTTTTTCTAACTAGTGTGGCTTTGCAGTACGAAGGCGAGTGTTGTAATCACACCAGTTAGAAAAAGTGTTTTGCACAGGTATCGTACGAAATTTTATATTACGCTTCGTGTGCGGAAAAGCAGCATTCCCGCACTGAGTGAAATAAAAATATAACCGAAAAAATGAAAAAAAAAAGAAAAAGTAATCGCGCGGGCCATCACGATAAGTTTTTAAACATTATCCGCTCATCTTCACGTATCGTGGGGAAAACATACCCTCAGTCTCGATCTCGGGAGCTTGTATTGAAGGGTCCCCAATGTTTCCGCGACGATTCTCAATCGTGGATCGGTTTTCTGAAAAATGTGAATAAAAAAACACCCTACATTTACAAAAGTACGAAGATAATCGCGCTCAACTGCAGGGCAAATTATAATACGTACCCATATCCTCGACAGCCGTGAATTCGTTAATATCGATAAAGATTTCCTCATGGATTACAACTGGATCAGTGACCTCCTCGGTTGTTACTCGATCTTCGAAAAAACAGAAAAATCACACACGGTCAATAAAAGAAAAGATTGCAGTAGGGGGCGCGCAAGACATGTGGAATGTATTTCGTTTCTTACCGATTGCAAGACTCGTAACTGATGAAAGTGCCGCAAGAAACGTTCTAATTTTGGACTTGCGATTCCCGCGTGTGCACGCCGATAAGTCTCCTAGATTAGTCCAAGCATCCAGCAGTATCTTCTCTTTTTTAATCCAATAGGAGTCTTTCTTCCTGTACGGTTTCTTGCCATGATCGACCAACAAGACATAGCATGCGCGTTTTCTTGTATCTGTTTAAGAGCGTCTGTTCGGGCAGAAAAAAATTAAACATAAGTATACGATTTTCTAAATTTTCAATGGACAATGATTTCCCAACTTACTCAAAAACTTGACGATTTCAGGCCTCGTCGACGTCAATGCTTTTAGAGTACGGTGGTACCGCTCGACAACGTTATTCGTCCTCCTCGTTTCTCGATAAACCGAATACGCGGCTGGACCTCTCTTTCGGATCCATTCTGCTCGATAGTATCGGAACAAGACGCCCATTATATTGCGAAGAACCTCATTCTGCTGCAGACTGACCGCTAAATCACTGAACGCTTCTTTGATGTAGTCGGCTGATAAAAGCGCGAGATTCATTAAATCTCTCTCGTAACGGTAAGCTTCCGCGAGCATTTCTTCGTCGCTATTCTTCACTCGTGTCATGATCGCATAACGTTGACGGTTTTTAAGTAGCGCCTGGAAAACAATAAAAAGCGATTGCATAAATTTTATATATCAGGAAATAGTTATTCTAAGCTATGAAACCAGCTATTTTTCCAATATTATAGTATATAGTATATAAATTAATTTATTTCACTCAGTGCGGGAATGTCCACTTTTCCGCATGCTTCGCGTGTGGAATAGCGGCATTCCCTCACCTTGTGATATAAAATTTCGTACGATACTCGTGCGAAACACTTTTTCTAACGCGTGTGATTGCAACACTCGCCTGCGGCTCGTGCTGCAAAGCCACACTCGTTAGAAAAAATTTTTTCGGCCTCATATCGTAATGTACTATTATTTCACTCAGTGCGGGAATGTTCACTTTTCCGCACGCTTCGCAATAACACAAGTTAGAAACAGTGTGTCGCTCGAGTATCGTACGAAATTTTATATCACAAGGTGCGGGAATGCTGCTTTTCCGCACTGAATGAAATAAAATTTCATACGTTACTGCACTATTTTTTTATACTATATATAAGTTAAGTGTAGTGTCGTGTAGTGCAGTGTAATGTAGTGCACGTAAGTTAGTGTGCTGTACTATTATTTTCATACTACTAAGGTTTATAGAATAGTAAGTATAGTATATATTATAGTATGTCTGTTGAAGTTATTATAATTCGAATTAATGCACTCACATGGCAGTGATGAAAGTAACAGCCTTGGATCTGTACGTCTGGAAACAGATGACGAATGGCATTTTGTAGCGCGTTTTCGAAATCCGTAATGACTTTTTAGGGTCGAAAGCCCGGTAATACTCGACCGACGATTTCGTTCAGAACGTCGTAGTATGAAGCTTCGGTTTTTCGGCTCATCAAACACCAAACTACTGGAAATACCTAACGTAACAAAAATGATTATAAATTGTTATTAATAATGATTGAACAATGGTTGTTGTTATTGTTATTAATTTTTATAAATTTCTAATAGTAATTTTTAAAACTCACCTCTCCTTTATATTCAATCATTATAGTTAACAATTGGTAACCACCTTCTGTATTAGATACCGAGTCGTACGTGCAGTCGATGTATGCTGTAACCGATTCGACGAATTTTGCAGCATACGACGGGGTTCCAAATATAACATGGTATTCCGTGTAAACGTTGCCTTCTTCACTACGTCTTTCGACCTCAACGGGCCAAGCCTGCAGACGATGAGTCGATTCTTGAACCGTTCCAGAGTCCTCGTCAGCCAACAACATTTCGTACGTCAGTTCTCGTACCCACTGCTCACGTTCCAACGCTATCGCGATATCAGATAAATGTGTTGGAAGCGGTGGTAAAGACTCGTTTCGCCAATTCAGCATACTCGTCTTCACTTCGGGGTATGGAATAAACTGTGCCGCAACGCGATGACTGCAAACAAACAATAAATTGAAATTACAATAGAAAAAAAAAAAATATTTCCGGACAAGTCGCGATTATTACAATAATATATATTACGATATTGCAGCCACACTTACTCTTTCGCCACAGACGAAAAGACATCGATCGGGTTACTCGGTTTTTCTTTTGTTTTTTGAAATAAAGCCTGTCGCATATTCGACCGTTCCTTTAAGAACGGATCTCTGCATTCTTTGACGTGAGCGTTGATCAACGTACAGTTTTCTCTCGAATCCAACTCTCCCGAGCCTGGACGCGCTATATCCGTATCTCGTTTGCTGCAGCGTAGATAGCTGAAACATAAACAAATTCAATTAAAAAAAAAAAACGATGCATTACAGTTTTTTATTACCAACTGGGTCGTGGGAGAGCGGGAAAAATAGGTTTTCAATTCAGTATTATCCTTGTTTATTCAATATTTGAGAATTCCGAAAAATGAACGGATCAGTTTTATTGAAAAAAAAAGTTGAGTTACCGCATATTTGAATGAACAAATTTTTTTTCAACAATTTGTTAATAACATTTTGAAATTATTATTATGCAAAATTAGTCTTTTCAGTACCTATAATAAGCATGAATTTCTTTCAGATTTTTATAACATCGGGAAGTATTTGCAATTCTTTCACAAACTTCTCGAATTTAGGCGAAATGTAACTCACTCGCTCCAGCCTCCTTAACATCTTCCATATGAATAATTAATTCAGATTGTTATCCCATTAAGAAGTTTTCAAAATTGTCGCCGCCTTTTCACCTTTACATGGGAAAGAATGTGTACAGCATCCTTAAATAACTATAATTATGTTTTACCTCATTGGTTTTATTATTTTGCTTTCATTTTGACAAAAAAAAAAATATTCTGACTGGCATTCACGATATTACGGACTAAAATTAGCGATAAAAATTAAGCGACATTAAACAAAAAATTAAGTTAAACATTACGTTTTTACTTCGCCATTAGCTGTGCGATAGTTCCCACGCCGATGATATCGGTAGTCGCCAAAGATCGTGTATGGCATTTTACAAGGTACTATCGGCTTATCCCGAGGCAATTTAACTTTTCGCGTTTTTTTTACACCCGTTAACCGACATTGCACGTTTCTCCTCGGGATATTAATTTTACGGCCCATTATTGCACTTTAGCACGTTTTAGCACATTATTGCACGTTTAGGTTGTTATATTTTTTTCTAATAATAATAATACGATTGCCGTTGTCATCGTAGTCATTTTATGACCGGCTTTTGTTTTTTCCCACCCAACCGACATCGGAAGCTATATATCGCTTATTTATATTATTAATTTCCTCCTACTTTACCGGCTACTCGCAATACCTTTCTTTAATATAATATATTATTTTTAAAAATTTTTTTTATTTATCAGTGTATCAGTGTATCAGTTTATAAAGTGTAAGAATGGTGAATATGAGAATTAATGGAGTAAATTTTTTAATTTATTATTTTTTTTTTAATTTTATTTATTTACTTTAGTTTCAGGTGACGATTCCACGGACAACGGGGGAGCACGACGGGGATAGACGACGCCAAGGACAACGGGGGAGGATAAAGGGGAACGACGACGCCAAGGATCTTCGGCAGAGAGGACGACGCTGAAGATCATCGACAGGGAGAACGACGCTGAGGATAATCAACGGGGAGGACGATTGGGAAAGACGACGTTGACGATCATCGATGGGGACCATCAACAAAGGAGCCGCAACAGAGATCGCCAATGAAGGACGCTGACGATGGATACGGATCTTCGTAAGAGGGATTACGCCGAGGGACATCGTAGCTGAGGAACGTTTTCACCGCAGGGCAAGTGTATCGGCACGTGAGTACAATATTATATTTTTTTATTTATTCTAATTCCTTTTTTCTCTTTTTTTGTTTTCAGATTCATGATGTGGCGAAGAGTGGGAAAGAGTACGCTGGGGAAAGCGGTGTACAACATTCTTACCTCGACAATTAAGGCTTCCAGCGATGATTCTCGTGCCAACGATGTCGGTGAAATTGGAAAATTTCGTCTTCCAGCCACAATGCGTTGACACAGTACATGGACATGGACGAGATTTGCTGTATGACGAGATGTGCTGAAAAAAATACAAACATTTTCCTCAGTATTTTTAACTGCACCTCTGAATTATTTTTAACTGATACTCACCATTTTTAAGTGAAAAGCTCGAGTCCATTATTTACGAAGAATAATAATCACGAATAGCGGCAACTCTTTCTCCGTTCCGGAGGTATAACCTTTTTCATCTCAATCACTTCCTTGAATAACGTAGTCGACTTCGCCGTTTGAATTTCCGTCCTTGAATAAGTCGCTCACACTGTCGTGTACCTTTTGTACTTTTTGTCTCACAACGCGAAAACGAGAAGAGCAAAAAAAGGAGCACTATTAAGAACGAACGCCCGACTCCTGTGTTTACACAAACAAGCCCCGTAGTAGTAGTAGTAGTAGTGTGCTTAGGGCGGGTAACATATAGGTTTCCGAAAACAAAATGTGTCTAGCGATGAACTGAACCCAACAACACAAAGTCCCTAGCGCTCGGAATCTCCCTCATTAACGAAGACTGTTTAGTTTGCTACTAAACTTCTTTATACAAAACTGATGAAATGTCGGATCCGAAACGCACTTCGCGTATAAAATACTCCGAGATGAATTCCAATTTGATAGACGCATACCAATTTAAGCGAACGGTTCTAACAATATTAATATCCCATCACACAATCGTTGATACTCACTTGACAGTAGCCCGTCCTAGTTGAGTGCTATACGCTACCGTTGCATATTAGCCTTAAGTAGTACTTTATCGAAAAGACTTTTTCAGCGTTTACGACACCGATGACTGCGACAAACGCCAACGCTCGAAAAATCAACAGTCATTGGCAATGCACGTGTCGTTGGCAATCGATTGGTCACGATATTCGCCGAGGGATGGCGCTAAGCGTAAACGCCTACATGGTAAAATTATTATTTTAATAATAATTTGCCTGCACAGTGTATCGCGTTTTGATTTCAAGTGGTACGTTGACAATTGCGATTCAAGTGATACGGTGATTTTTTTAACTTTTATCAATTAAGGGCATTCGGCTGGGGAAACTCAGAATATGGTCACGACATTCACCAAGTGAATATTGCAACTGAAATCAAAGTCGGCAAAGAATTTGGACACATCGTTGATAACGCTGCGGGTGGGAGTTTTCGTATGCTGTTCAACAGTGAGTACCTTTTTTTAAACTATTTTTTATAATTACATCGTTATTTTTTACGATGCCAAAAATTATGAAACATATTTTTTGTTCCAGGCACCAGCAATGTTCATGTTTGGGGTTACGAAGTACGCGGTTTTGGTCCGGAAGTTCGAAACATTGACAACCAACGACGATACCGAATACGTCGTTCGGTGCTAATGTCTACGAACGTAACGTCCAGGTAAATTATGAATAAGGCAGAAAAAAATTATTTCACAATTAACAGAATTTGTTGTTTTCGTGGATTTAGTGAATCCAATTTTTAAACGTAGCTTCGCCTTCGGAGAAATCGTTGCGAATTTCCATAAATGAAACGCTAATGATAAAGCGATGCAATGTTAAACTACTTGTAAAAAATCGTCAACGGGATAATGCGAAAAAGATACTGTATATTTTTTCAGTTAATTTTTTTTATTCCCTCGATATCGTATATAACGCAATTTTTTTATATCCATTGAAATCTAAATATAAAATTAAATAATTATAAATGTAAAATATTAATAAACGTTTGTATTTAAAATACAATATTGCCGTTTGTACATATGAAAATTGTAATTCGCAGATTTCGTTCATCGGAAGAAGTATGAGACGTTTGTTGGTCCCCACCGCACCCATTATCGGAGCCGATTCCAGTCCCAAGTCAACTATTCGTTGCTTCGCAACGACGTAACCGACGTAACCGAATCCGAAATTGCGGTATTCGAAAATAAAACATCGTCTTCATGATATTTATAGCCTTTTTTCCGATAACCTGGGAATCGATTTTGCTACAGTTCCCGCCGTCACGATATCCAATCCGAAGACTCTGGAATTTCAGGTATACTAACGTCGGGGAAAATTGTATTTTATAAAATGACAATATTATTTAATAACTTCAGTGCCTTTTTTGTTTCGCTTTACCGTATACATTAATGCAATAGCATTTATAGCTAAAGTATAAAAGACAAAAACGTTCTATCATCGTTTATGCCATTTTAATTGAGATATCTTCTTTTCAATTAATTTCAATCCTAAGAAACCATAAGCGATTAATTTAAATTACATTGATTAGCAATCGCTACATTTTTTTCTTTCCTTCGGAAAATACTGCAAATAATGGATTTATTATTTTGTTCATCTTTTAAACAGTACGATAAATCAACAATATATATTGGCAGCTTCGCGTCTGATAAAACAATTCAATAATACGAATTCGAGTATAAGATTTAAAATCTGATCGATTTTTTTATTAAAAAAAAAAGAGAAGACGTATTACACTGTTATTTTAGCGGTCGGATACATAATGTGGCCGTTTTGCACTTTATTCCGATAATTTACTCAACAAAGAAGAATGAAAAGACATTTTTCACGTTATTTCAATCGTCGAAAGATTTACGACTATTATAACACCTCAATATGAACGCAGGTCGCGCAGACTTGTTTATTGCCGGGACTATTGAAGACTTTGGCAGCAAACAAAAAGATGCCATTGTCGCTGAAACTCTTCGAAGTATCGGACGTCGTTTTGTTGGATTCATCAAGCGAGTGCGGTGCCCGTAATGAGAGGCGTCTCGCTGCCGTTTATTGCAACAAATCGGCGGGTTTCGAAGTTATACATGGATTACTCGACAGAGTAATGTAATTGCTCGAGATGCCGTGGAGTTCGGAAAAGGGAGACGTTGGCTATTATCTCCAAGCTGACGACGGTACGAATTTTACATTTTTATCTTCTTATTCTCAGACAAAACTTAAACCATTTTATTTTACTTTTGCTAATTCGATATTGCGGATAAAAAATAAAACTTTAAGCCCGTAAATAGCGAATTTCTGCTGACGAAAAAAACATCGCGATTGAGTTTAGATGGATAATTATTTCTTCACGAAATTGTTGCAGATCCGATGTACTTTCCTCAACGATGCGCGAAAATCATCGTTGACGGTGAGCCGATCGGAAAAATGGGAGTTCTTCATCCGAACGTAATATCGAAATTCGAACTAAATCTTCCGTGTTCGGCAATAGAAATCAATGTCGAACTTTTCTTATAGTTTCGTCTGTACGGTGGTACATCGATGTCGATGAAAAAAAAAATACGTTGTACAGATCGAAAGATACCTGTAAGAAATATTTATTAAAAAGACGAAAAAAAAAAATGTTTTGCAAGGTAAATAAAAAAATATTGTGGTCGATCTTTGTTAACGATAAAAAAGAATCACGTCAGAGATACTGTTCTATTGAAATTTATTATAATTTGCAATCACACGTCGTCTGACTCACGGGCCAATATAATAGAATTGCTAATCGGCGATAAATTTATTCGCTTGCGATGCAATTTTCGATGAAAATTAATCTACACGTATTCTAGTCTGCAATGAATTTCCAACAATTTCAACAATCGTAAATTCTCAAGTCTATCGTAAGTGCGTAAGTGTTATGAAATTTGCGCAACAACGAGCAATTTCGTGTACTTAATGAAACAAATGCCGCCTGCGGCGTTCTAAAAAGTTTGACGAAAGCCGCCTGATCCCCTCGGGTACCGCAGTCATCGCGCAGCACTTTGCGAAATCAGGCGAGAGTGAGGTTTCTGGAATCGAATCGGATGTATTATTGAAGCTTCCTTTGACTTCCGTCGGGTGTCGACAACACACACGCGAAATCGCATATATATAGATATAGATAATATCCGCACACCACCTCACCTCATTGTCGACAATGATGCTACGAATGATGAAAACCGTATTTATCAACATTTAAACCCGTTAACGATCGGTGGTCTTCCTACTTATTATTCTTGAACTACTTACCGCATTTTAATTTTGCGCAATGATTATTTGATGCAGTCCTTTAACGACTATCGCACAAATCGAACATCTTAGATCCGCATTTTCCGCTGAGGCAAGTTGCAAGACATTTGCCGTACAGCCAAAGCAAGCCATGAAATGGCAGCACGGAAGGCTTATCGTGTCTTTCGGATTGACACCGCACAGCCCACACATTTCGAAAGTCAATCCCGGTACTGCAAAGATAAAATATGAAATGCATAATTTATTTCAATAACATATATTAATTGTCTGAAACTTACGGACGATGATTTCCTCGCCTCCGCCATCTAGTTGTCGTCGTAGTACGCGGACCTCCTCGATATTTTCTTCTAACATGATTAGTATTTGATCGGCATCGTTGACGGCTGTAATTCAAAACACAGAATAGCCGATCCGTTAAAATTATTATAAGATCATATTACCATTCAAGTACGAATTTCTGAAATGATGGACTTGACTTGCGTTCGTCAATCGATTGTTGTGATTAAAAGCCTTCAAAAAGGTGCTCGCGCAGGCGAGAAACCGTGGTACATCCATCAATTGTTGCTGAAATAAGTCCCAGGCACGCTGCAATATTTGCTGTTCCACGACGTGACTTTCCGCAGAAGATCGAGATATCGCAAGCCCACTATCCAGGGAATCATTGCTACTCCAGACAACAGCTTGCAAACGGCACAATTTTTCTATTTGATTGATAGGTACATATGAAGATCATTAGTAAAACGTTTTTCAATATCGGGATGTAAAGGATTTTTTTCCCGACTACGCTAAAATGACCATATTCCGTGCCTGCAACGTGGGTCGAAAGTTGCCAATTTTTTACCAGAGGGAAAAAAATAACTCCGAACGGGAAAAATTAGAAATAAATCGCGTTTTTCTACTAACGTTGCAGGCATAAAAATATGGTCAATTTTAGCATAATCGGGAAAAAAATAGTATATGCCACTCGGAAGGAAGTGTCTTTTCACCTCGTGTGAATTTCTGCTCTCGCTTCGCTCGGGCATCAAACTTCACACTCGGTGAATAGACGCACTTTCCTCCCTCGTAGCATAATGTACTATTTCAAATCACCTGTAAATTCCCATATAGATGGATGTACTCCAATCCGAATGCGCAGCACTCTAAGGTAGGCTTCGATCGCGTTGTTTGTTTTGCACTCCATTCCGAAGACACTGAAACCTTCCGGTCTGACACGGTTTAACCACTGTGTTTCAGTGTATCGGAACAGGCATGCAAAGTGTGTCGCTATAGCCAGTGGTGTATTCTCAGTAATCCATTGGAATGCTGTGGCAATGTGTTGTGCGGGTAACAATGGCAGTGCCATCAGCTTCCGAAACAGTATCTGCGCATCTTCGTTCCTTCGAATATAATCGAGTACATGTTCTTTGTCCGCTTTTTTCATCAAAGCCTATAATGACATTATTGAATATGAGCGATAATTACTAATTGAAATATAACTTTCGTTAATTAATTCATCAATAGAAATATTATATACCTGGCAGTAGTGGAAGTAGCATCGTTGTTGAGTAGCTTCCGGGTATACTGCGTGCAAAGCTCCCGAAAGAGCGGCTTCAAAGTCGGTCATAAACGAAGTCGGTCGAATGTGTGGTGCGAGGATCGTGGAAAAGTGCTGTAGAACGGCAATGTAAGCGAGATGGGTTTTGCGCGTCATTAGCGCCCATGCTATTGGCAATGTCTGGATCAGTATGAAGAAACAAAAATTAGTATATTAAGAATTTGGCAAGTGTTATAAATTGTAAACATTTTTTATTATCATACAGCATCATCAATTCTCGCCATTATTGTTAGCAGCTGGAGAAATTTAGGGCGACGTGGACAGACGGCGAATGTTGTGTCGACATAGAAGTGTGTAGTGGCAATTCGACTTAAGAATTCGACATCGCCATACACAACTGATGTCGACATATCTGTACCAGTTACTAGTGCAACGTTCAATTGTCCACCTTCATAATTTGTGAACGTTTGCCACTGTTGCATTCCAAGAAGGTGAACGTAATGCTGCAAAGTGGTCGGTAGCGGTGGAATGTTTCGCCATCGTTGCATCGCGGGTTCAACGGATACGAATGGGACTTCGGCGGCGCCAGATGGATCTCTGGAAAAGCCCGTCAATATTACGAAAATTTGTATAAAAAAAAACGAATGTTTGAAGCATTAGTTCCATTCTTACCTTTTGCATAATTCATCGTAAATGTTACGAAAACTGCGGAGCGACGATGTGACCGCAGCATACAGAGCATCGGTAAACCTTTTTTTATGAATCAGCTGGTTATTAATGGGATGCGTATGGGGAGTGCCCAATGTGAACTGCCCAGCAACGATTTTTGCTGTGGCTCCACATTTTTTCGAGCCCCTTTCTTTACACTGTAGATACCTATAGGAAACATCAATTTTAATAAGTAGGCATAACTGCACAATGAGTCTATTAAAGAAACTTCGACCGGACACGCAAAGACCGTTTTATGGTCCGATTGCAATTTGAAGAATCATCAAAGAGTGCTTACTACAGAGAGATATTGAGATATTTAACGCGAACATGACTGCAGTTTTCACACAGACAAAATAATTACTTCGGAACTGGGATCTTTTTATTGCGAGGTATTTTCGACGTCTTGTTTATTGCTCAACGTTTCGATCCATCGTTTTTGTATGTTATCTAACGTAGTTTTTTGCGATAACAAAGTTTGCAGAAATGGCGGGGTACATCAATATTGGTATTCGATATGTCCGAAGAAAACGACTCATCGGTCCGCGACGATGGCGAGGATAGCAACAAAATCGGGCGAAATAATTTTGACTCTATATTGGAAATCGATAATAAATAATATAAATCACGATTGTATTGATTACGGTACTTCCAGAGCTTTTTATGTTTACGAAAGTTCTGTTTTGTAGAGAGGAAAAAACGGAAGCTTTACCCGAGAGTAAAAAAGAATTGGAGCACAATAAAGCCTCGGTAGCTAAATTGAAATTAGAGATAAATAAAGTCCTTCCGTGTTTCTCATTTGTTATGATTATTTCGAAAATTTAGAACATTAGCTTAAGCTTTCCCAGAAAATTGTGACTCGTTCAACGATAACAGCGAGCCCGCGTTTATCGCAACAAAACTCCGATTTCCTCCCAACTCGAGGAAAACAAGAAGTTGTACAACATGTTAAACAATAAGAGAGCTTTATTCGAGCGTCAGCAGCACGAATATCAGGGATCGATAATAAATAAAAGCAACGGCTCCAATCACTATTGAAAAGTGTTTAGAGGCGTCCAGACGACCTTGAACGTTCGCTAAAAATTGCGCAATCGAGTGTTACGGAGGTTGGAGCGCTTGGTGTTAATTTTGCCTAAATTCGACGAAATGGAGAGGGAATTGCAAACACTTCTCGGTAGTATAAAAATCTGAAAAAGTGCATGCATATTAAAGGTACTGAAAAGATTAATTTTGCGTAATAATAATTGCAAAATGATATTAACAAATTGAAGAAAAAAAATTTGTTAATCAAATTTGCGGTAAATTGGCGGCACTTCACGATATCCATAAGTATCACGAGACCATCGAAGTAAATTTTGTTTTTCTTTTCCTTAGCATCGAAGCTCCTGGGCCGAAGACTCTAAATAGTCGAAGAGTAAAGTTCGGAGGTCGAACAGGACGCATCGTCCTTCGGCACGTAAAAATCCCAAAGAACCGTTCATTACACCGACGATTTGCGGTCACTCGCTTACCAGTGTATATGAACTTTCGTTTGCTCTTCGATAGATGTATCACCGACGACTATCAACTATTATGTTGATAAAAGAAAAGAACCAGTACTTACAGAGTTTCGTCTTTGGTCTTGGAAACGTGGTAAAAGTACCTTTCGTGCTCTCTTTCCTCTTTGCTCTTTTGAAAAATACTTGGCACGTCCTTTTGTTTATAGCAATTAACTAAATTTATTTGAATTTCAAGGACGTGCCAAGTATTTTTTTATTTTTATTTACAATGTCTATTACTTGGCTCATACGACATCACTATTTTTTAAAGGAAATTTGTTGAAATAACTATTTTTTATGTACTTAGCGTACCTTGTTTACTTAAAAAAAAAAAAAAGTAGTTTTGGGAGATTTCGCTTATTTTTGAAATTCCATAATTGAAATAATTAAAATGATATATTGATTATTGAAGTTTATATTACATAAAATTATATGTTTAATTTTGGCTCTAGTTGCTATGTCGATGGATCTATAACCATTTGCTTCATTGACGTAGCGACTAATCCAAAACATTTTTCTTGTGTCACTGTGGCAATAGAGACAACCATTAAGAAATTCTCTGGAATTGTTCCCTTGACACAGCGAGTAGAGTGACATACTGTATAAACTAAGATTCTTCCTCAGGTTGTTTATAATATATTACTCAGAAAATCTTTTATACTTTTGTCGAAAGAACTGTATGTGTAGCTTTTCCTTCGGTCTATTCGACGGAAGGACTCCGTTGTCTCATTTTTCGACCCTCATGACAAAACAACTCCTTCGGCTCATCCTTCGATGGTTTCGACCAGTGACTCCTACCTTTTTTGTCTTCGCTTCTCTTGACGAAAGGATTCTCCCACTTTTTTTTAACATTCTTTACAGAGAATCAAAGGAAGAAATAGAAATATCCTTTCGTCAAGAGAAGCGAAGACAAAAATGGTAGGAGTCACTGGTCGAAACCATCGAAGGATGAGCCGAAGGAGTTGTTTTGTCATTAGGGTCGAAGAATGAGACAACGGGGTCCTTCTGTCGAAAAGACAAAGAAAAAGACATACAAACTGTCCTTTCGACAAGAGTATCAAACATTTTTTTTACTAAAAAACCAACCTGCCGAAGAATTTTAATTCGTACGGTGTCATCTTGTAGCACCTTGCAGACACAACCAAACTTATTTTCCACAAAAAACTACACTGGAAATCAAACACAGAATAAAAAACAATGATGTTAAAAACAATCGTTTTTTAGTAAAGTGAAAGAACTAATTTTTTTAAAGTTTTTGTTTCCACTAGCTTCCTTCACGTTTGTCACGTTCATTCGTTCACATCGTTTTTTTAACTCACGCATCGAAAAAATAATGGCTAAATAACTTTTTTCGCTTTATTCAAAGACGATTTCGCATTAAAACAATCACATTTTTTTCAATTATAATTTCAACTTTGCGACGAAATAATGGGTTAGTCAACCGGCCGACTAACAACACGCGACAGTTAGCCGGCCGCGAAGAGATGCAAAGTTCTTCCACCAGATGTCCAAAGTAGTTACAATAGAAAGGGCGTATCTGCTACCATTCAATGTGTTAACAACATTGATATATGGCCTTCTGCTTCTCATCTACACGTGTAGATGAGAATCAGAAGGGCGCATTTGACACTATTTACCAAGTAAACTGCTTTGGGATACGCCCTTATGTTTCTTATCTACAGAAATACCTCATCGAAAAAATATAGATGAGAATCATAGGGACCTATTGAACAGTTTCTTACATGTTAAATAGTGTCAGATGCGACCTTATGGTTCTCATCTACATCTGTAGATGAGAAGCAAAAGGCCGTATATCCATGGCGTTAACACGTTAAACCGTAACCGATATGGCTTTCTGTTTCTCATCTACAGATCGGTCACACTTTTCGTTTGGAAAAATCAGGAAATTACAAACGTTTGGACCACGTCCTCGATATCTCGGAAACGGCTGCACCGATCAAATTGCAATCAGGCGTATTCGAAAGCGGGGGTCCGAATTATATTACAAAAGTGTTGCTCAAAATTCGAGCCGAAGTTTAGTTTTCGAGAAATCTCGAACAAAACTTTCACTTCCGGCATATTGGCGTAGTTATAGAAGCGGTAGCGACTCGGCCGACCTCGCACTACAAAAAATTTTTTTTTTAAGTACTTGGCGTCGAGACGCTACCGCGTCTCTTGATGATGTGGCTTTCAAACGAAAAATTAAATTCAACTCGGATAAAATTTTACTTGGTTCAATTAATATTTGTTAACAGTAACTAAATATTTGTTTGGCTATATCCAACTTTACGTTTATTTACTACAAATAAATTATTTTCTCAGTGTACGAGGCAAGAATCGCGTTTCGATATAATCGCTGCAGAGTAATAACTATTTTATCGGGAAATTTTCATCTCGGCTCAAGCACGATTACGCGCGAGAGACGATGGAGAGAACGCGACGAGTAGTCTCCGCCAATGAGCAAGGAGATCGACGGCCCCGCCTACTTCACTATGCTCATTCACCGGCCGGCGAGCGACGCTTGCCACTCTCGCCAGTTCGATGCGTACCAGTGTCAAGAGAAGACGTGCGGAGAGGAGAAGCACGGTAACAAAGGAGTCGAGATGACGAACGCGTAATCCCCCGAAAACCACGGATCGAAAAGAAAAAAATCAGCGGAGAAAAATGCATCGCATCATGCCACATGGGGTTCAAATACAGAACCGCCAAAGGCTCGATGGATATGAACGGATCCATGGTGGATATTCGTACACCTTTCACCGACAAGATGGCACAGGCCGGTAAGTTTTTGCACATTTTTAAGTTAGAAGAAACGAAATACAGTGTTTCATTTTAACTGCCTTTCGATACGCAACAAACGCGAGATCTCGGTAATGCCGATTCTAGTAAATGCGCAACAAACGAAGAACCGAAATACGTTGACACACGTGAAAACATTATTGTCGTTGACGTTGAAAAAAAAATTGGTGAAAGTTCGTGAATTCATTACCTGGAATCCACTATCTGGAATCGTTGACGATGGATTCACAAAGTTTCATGATTTTTTTTTATCGCCAACGAAAATAATGTTTTTTTCGAAAATAGTTCGAGCGATCGGCGGATCGTTAATCGTTCCGCTCGTTCGTAGTCGACCGGTTCCTTTATTCTATATACACGATATAGTTACGTCGCACGCGAGTCGAAAGGCAGTTAAAATTAAACACCGTATTTCGTTTCTTCGTTTGTTGCGCATTTTCTGGAATCGGCATTACCGAGATCTCGCGTTTGTTGCGTATTTTTCGCATATACATTGTCTCTCGCGTGACTACGTACAATCTCCCCTTTGTTTTCCTTTTACTTTTTTTTTCGCTAGTGGTATCTATACCAAAAAAAATATTTGCGTCGCGATCATTCCTCCTCGTCTACATTGTCGTTCTCGACTTCAGCAAACTTACTTATTTATTTATTTTTTTTTTTACCTCTATTCTCTCTCTCAGCCCGCGGTATATATTTCGCGGTTGGTTTCGCCGAGTACTCGATATTACTCGAATTCGTATGTTTTTTTGTTTTACCAATAATTTCAAATCAACGGAGACTTCCGCTCGAATCGATTCGTAATGAATTATTCACCTACGATGATGTACATTAATGTGCAATGTTTTATTTTATTTTTTTCATCGTTATACACTCTGATGTATTGTTTTTTTTTTTTCATTAGTATTAATCATTTTATTTTCAGCCAAAGTCCTACTTACTGTTTGATTTACGCGGCTCACGAAAGTCGCTATCGCGTACTTTGAATTGTCTTCGATAATTCAATTTATTTATTTATTTTTTATTCACGACACCCCGGACCTAATTTCGAGCGAAGAAACCCACTAATTTGTTCAACACGTTTTAGTTTTCGTAACCTCGAGTCTCTCTCGTTTCATCTTGTAATCATTTGTAGATTCGGGTTTCCGATCTTTTCGCGATATTGACGATTCGCAAACATTATCGTATAATACGTATCGTATCCAATCAGGTATTTTTTACTTACTGTTTTTTTTTCTTTGTTCATAGAGTGGTGAGGTGTAAGGATCGCATCACGCTTCATTGCCCAGCCTACGGCGTGGCTGATCGAGGGGAGGTAACATTGATGCGGGAACACTGTCACCCCTCGAATCCTTCGCTACGCATAGCTTCGAACTTTATTAATGCCATTTACGATACCGTAACATCGGACATGCGTGCCATCCGAGACATTTATGACACGTTCCGGGAACGATTTCCGGATGCCGCAGCTCTTTTTGAGGAAAGACGTTTGTTGGTGAGAATGAGCGCGTGGCGAAGAGCAATTAGACCGGCGGTGCCTCGTTCGTATGCTCACCTCGTAGACGAGCTCACGTCTCATCGTGCACGAGTTTTCCGCGTCCACGACATGGGTATCGTCGACGTAGCTTTGGTGAACGATATGGGCGAGTCTAGCGCTATAATATTTTGGGATACTGCGTTAATCCGTAAACTGTCGACGTGTACCTCCGCGATTATAGGTTCGACAACTCGTCTATTGCCGACAGATTTTCACAATACCCGAGAATTGTACGTCGTCGTCGCGATTCATGAAGAATATGTAAGTAGCTTTTGGTCGGTCATCGTTTGGTCACATGTAAACAAATAATTTTTTATTTATTTTTTTCTGTAGGCTATTCCGTGCGCGTGGGGATTGTTTCGACGCCGATATAATTCGACGTATGAGGCACTATTACGCCCGCTTGCGAATGTGCTAGCGCTGCAGGAAATATACGCCGATCATGACGCGAGGTTGCACCGAGAGTTGCGTGAGCGTTATCCAGCGGCACTGATCATCGGACATTTCAGCAGTTATTGCACGGTAAGTACGGGTAATCCCACAACATCTATATAGTCCAAACGAATAGAAATAAGAATTGAAATATATATTTCAACTTTCCCGTTTCAGGCTGTTCTCGATGCCAGCATTTTCCTAGACATAGAAGACGCCGCGATTCGACTCGTCGTTAAAAAAATTATCGCGCTCGCTCTTTTGCCGGCTCAACTTATCGTCGAAGCATTCGAGACTGTGAAGATGTCGATGAATGGGATCGGTGAAGGAATTTTCACCGATTTTTTTACAACGATCCAAGACACGTGGATCGTTTTTTGGCGCTTTGAGTGATGGGATATCGGGGGCTGTCCAACGATTGGAAAACCGTCTTGGAGGACGCAACGCATCGATCAATTTTATTCATAAGTATCTACGGAACTATTTCATAGGGTTGACATATATTGTTTGAACAACCATTTTGTTTTCGTTTCAGGTAATATCATACAGGCTCACGCGCGCTTTCACATGGACGCCTCGCGAGCCGGACAGCCGTTGAGCGTTGCTGTTATGTCCAAAGTGCGATGCATCGTTAACAAGTCGATAATACGTAGATTGTGGCGGCAAATCGCGACTGAAAGAATAACCGCAGCCCGATTTCTCGATGTCGCTTCCAACGTACTGGAGCCACTTTTTTCGCTCATGGTATATCGACGTGGCCTACGCGTAGCGGACTTTGAGCCGGACGTCGTGCAACCAGTCCAAGAAGATCCCAACGCGGTCGAAGAAGTTGTAGAAGAGCAACCGGAGGCTGGAGCGCATGTCGAACAGCAGGACCCTCAAAATCCACTTGATGCGTCAGGCGGTATCTAAAACAAGTTTCCGAAATTTGCCAGTAAATTGTTAATTATTTTATTTATGATTCGTTGTCTGTTTTTTAATTGCAGGTGAACCCCCCGAGATCCCACCACAACAAGGACCACAGCGCGAAGCGGAAACCGATGGTGGGTTGATTATCTTTTGATTTATTGGCTCCCTAATTTTATATATTTAACTTATAATAAATACACTTTTTTTCGTTACAGATTTGTGTTGCATCATATGTCGCGTAAACGAGATAAAGTACGCATGCATGCCATGCTTGCACGTGGCGTTCTGCGCTGACTGCTCGGAGACTGTTGTCTAAACTGCGAGGAGGCAGGGTGAACAGCTTCGTTGCCCGTTGTGCCGTGCGCCGGCTAATGGGTTCAATAGGGCCTGGTTGCCCGGAAACCAGTGAGCCGCGACAAGACTCGACACGAGGCTTGGAAAAAACAAAAAGTTAAATTGCCCCTCCCTCGCCCCCGCACTACCCACCCCACGGTAATTTGTCCCACTTTCATATTTTTGTCTTTTATATTTTCATTTATCTTTCATATTTTTATTTTGACGTCACCGCACGAAACGAATGACGAAGACGCAATGCGAAACAAAACGCGAATGCGATGCGATTACGCGTGAAATGAAAAAATCGTTTTCGAAGGCGATAGAATTTTTTGCGACGGTAACATGCGACGGTTTTCTTTTTATGTCAATTTAAATATTTATGTTCAACTTCATTCAAAAATACTATTAAAAAACTATGTTATTAAAACGTACTCCTGCATGTTCCTGCGTACATTGCTTCTGTATATTGCTTCTGCTATTCATGCTGCATGCATACTGATACTAACAATGTACATATACCTAGTTATCATGTGTTATACATACAACTAATATATTTTAAATAAAACTTAAACAAACACGCTTTTCTTTACACATTTATTTTTTTAGATGTTTTAAAGAAACCTTGTTTTTTATCTCTTTTTTTGTAATTGTATTTACGTGTTGATTTTTTTAACAACTAATATATTTTAAATCAAACTTAAACATACACGCTTTTCTTTACACATTTATTTTTTTTACATATTTTAAAGAAACCTTCATTTTTATTCGTTTTTTAACTGTATTTACGTGTTGATTTTTTCAGATTGAAGACTGTTCCCAGTCGAGCGCGAAGTACCGCTCGGTCCCCAAATCCACGCTCGTCAACGATACGCACAGAAGAGAAAACAAAAAGAGAATTAACAAATATGAGAAATATGTGCGCGCGTAATTGCGCTGAAATGACGGACGATATTCGTGAGAATTATCGATTACGAATACAACGTGTATTTTAATTGCGACAATTCTCTTAACTCTTTGACGCGCAAGAATAAAATGCGGTAATGTTTCGTTTTCGTTTCGGGATGTTTTTTATATAATCGTTTTTACGCGTGAGAAAAAAAAATGATTAAAAATTCGTCTCAGGTACGTTTTTTTTTAACGAGTGGAAAATAGATTTAGTCTGCGAACAATGTTTAAGTCAATTCAATTGAATTGAGTCTTTTGTCGCAAGCATATTCTATATATCATTATTATTATTATCATGTTACCGAAGTGTGGTTCGAATTTAATGAGAAGGCGATTTAACGAAAGTCAACTCAGGCGCTGTACAAAAATAAATACTGCAATGTACGAAACAATTAATAAAATAGTATACCGTTGCACCGTCATCATAATTATAAGGGATATCGATTTATTTGCCTTATTGTTTTTCTTCTGTTTTGTTTAATAATTGGAGTGCCGCAAGTTCCATAAAATATTCGATAAGCGCGAATTCAGTTTCGGAATAAAAACAAATACAAAAAGAATCAAAGAAAATCAGAATACGGGAAGGGCGTCGTAAATTCATTGAATATTAGACATGCGAGGAAGTTTTTTTTATCCATTAACGATTTGCATTTAGTTAAAGTGACCGCGCGTTCGAATCGATGAAACAGAATGATCGCGGCACCCGTTTGCAGTCAGATTTAAGTACAGTCTTCTGAAAAGAACGAGGTATGACGCCGTGTATGCCGTGTAAAAATTATGATGTTTTGATATTATTCTTTCTTTTTTTGTTGTTAGAATATGATGAAGCGAGGAACTATTTAGAGTAAAACAGTATAAAAAGTTTCGGTGCTCTCCTATACGTAAATATACGTGCGACTTGGAGGGACGAGACAAGCTCCTTCGGAGAATTAAACTCGCCGAGCATTTGACGACGCATTTGGTGATATTGGGAACGAGCAATCGCGTTCTCTTTGCGTATAAATTGCAGACCGAACAAGCGTCGTGTCTGCGACACGATCTTCACAGTGTTGTATGGATACCCGAGGGAGATGATTCGGATGAGCGGATAGTCGATACGTTTCCAGGATTCCGGTGGAAAAAAAACCGGTAGTAGTTCATGCAGCTGTTTGGGTGCCCGACAATGAAGCAACGATCTGCATGCACTGCAACAAGACACAGTTTACCGTTCTGAATAGACGGATAAGTAGTTCAAGAATAATAAGTAGGAAGACCACCGATCGTTAACGGGTTTAAATGTTGATAAATACGTTTTTCTTCATTCGTAGCATCATTGTCGACAATGAGGCGAGGTGGTGTGCGGATATTATCTATATCTATATATATGCGATTTCGCGTGTGTGTTGTCGACACCCGACGGAAGTCAAAGGAAGCTTCAATAATACATCCGATTCGATTCCAGAAACCTCACTCTCGCCTGATTTTGCAAAGTGTTGCGCGATGACTGCGGTACCCGCGGGGATCAGGCGGCTTTCGTCAAACTTTTTAAAACGCCGCAGGCGGCATTTGTTTCATTAAGTACACGAAATTGCTCGTTGTTGCGCAAATTTCATAACACTTACGCACTTACGATAGACTTGAGAATTTACGATCGTTGAAATTGTTGGAAATTCATTGCAGACTAGAATACGTGTAGATTAATTTTCATCGAAAATTGCATCGCAAGCGAATAAATTTATCGCCGATTAGCAATTCTATTATATTGGCCCGTGAGTCAGACGACGTGTGATTGCAAATTATAATAAATTTCAATAGAACAGTATCTCTGACGTGATTCTTTTTTATCGTTAACAAAGATCGACCACAATATTTTTTTATTTACCTTGCAAAACATTTTTTTTTTTCGTCTTTTTAATAAATATTTCTTACCGGTATCTTTCGATCTGTACAACGTATTTTTTTTTTTCATCGACATCGATGTACCACCGTACAGACGAAACTATAAGAAAAGTTCGACATTGATTTCTATTGCCGAACACGGAAGATTTAGTTCGAATTTCGATATTACGTTCGGATGAAGAACTCCCATTTTTCCGATCGGCTCACCGTCAACGATGATTTTCGCGCATCGTTGAGGAAAGTACATCGGATCTGCAACAATTTCGTGAAGAAATAATTATCCATCTAAACTCAATCGCGATGTTTTTTTCGTCAGCAGAAATTCGCTATTTACGGGCTTAAAGTTTTATTTTTTATCCGCAATATCGAATTTGCAAAAGTAAAATAAAATGGTTTAAGTTTTGTCTGAGAATAAGAAGATAAAAATGTAAAATTCGTACCGTCGTCAGCTTGGAGATAATAGCCAACGTCTCCCTTTTCCGAACTCCACGGCATCTCGAGCAATTGCATTACTCTGTCGAGTAATCCATGTATAACTTCGAAACCCGCCGATTTGTTGCAATAAACGGCAGCGAGACGCCTCTCATTACGGGCACCGCACTCGCTTGATGAATCCAACAAAACGACGTCCGATACTTCGAAGAGTTTCAGCGGCAATGGCATCTTTTTGTTTGCTGCCAAAGTCTTCAATAGTCCCGGCAATAAACAAGTCCGCGCGACCTGCGTTCATATTGAGGTGTTATAGTAGTCGTAAATCTTTCGACGATTGAAATAACGTGAAAAATGTCTTTTCATTCTTCTTTGTTGAGTAAATTATCGGAATAAAGTGCAAAACGGCCACATTATGTATCCGACCGCTAAAATAACAGTGTAATACGTCTTCTCTTTTTTTTTTTAATAAAAAAATCGATCAGATTTTAAATCTTATACTCGAATTCGTATTATTGAATTGTTTTATCAATATATTGATAAATATATATATTGTGCCAATATATATTGTTGATTTATCGTACTGTTTAAAAGATAAACAAAATAATAAATCCATTATTTGCAGTATTTTCCGAAGGAAAGAAAAAAATGTAGCGATTGCGAATCAATGTAATTTAAATTAATCGCTTATGGTTTCTTAGGATTGAAATTAATTGAAAAGAAGATATCTCAATTAAAATGGCATAAACGATGATAGAACGTTTTTGTCTTTTATACTTTAGCTATAAATGCTATTGCATTAATGTATACGGTAAAGCGAAACAAAAAAGGCACTGAAGTTATTAAATAATATTGTCATTTTATAAAATACAATTTTCCCCGACGTTAGTATTCCCTGAAATTCCAGAGTCTTCGGATTGGATATCGTGACGGCGGGAACTGTAGCAAAATCGATTCCCAGGTTATCGGAAAAAAGGCTATAAATATCATGAAGACGATGTTTTATTTTCGAATACCGCAATTTCGGATTCGGTTACGTCGGTTACGTCGTTGCGAAGCAACGTATAGTTGACTTGGGACTAGAAGCGGCTCCGATAATGGGTGCGGTGGGGACCAACAAACGTCTCATACTTCTTCCGATGAACGAAATCTGCGAATTACAATTTTCATATGTACAAACGGCAATATTGTATTTTAAATACAAACGTTTATTAATATTTTACATTTATAGTTATTTAATTTTATATTTAGATTTCAATGGATATAAAAAAATCGCGTTATATACGATATCGAGGGAATAAAAAAAATTAACTGAAAAAATATACAGTATCTTTTTCGCATTATCCCGTTTACGATTTTTTACAAGTAGTTTAACATTGCATCGCTTTATCATTAGCGTTTCATTTATGGAAATTCGCAACGATTTCTCCGAAGGCGAAGCTACGTTTAAAAATTGGATTCGCTAAATCCATGAAAACAACAAATTCTGTTAATTGTGAAATAATTTTTTTCTGCCTTATTCATAATTTACCTGGATGTTACGTTCGTAGGCATTAGCACCGAACGACGTATTCGGTATCGTCGTTGGTTGTCAATGTTTCGAACTTCCGGACCAAAACCGCGTACTTCGTAACCCCAAACGTGAACATTGCTGGTGCCTGGAACAAAAAATATGTTTCATAATTTTTGGCATCGTAAAAAATAACGATGTAATTATAAGAAATAGTTTAAAAAAAGGTACTCACTGTTGAACAGCATACGAAAACTCCCACCCGCAGCGTTATCAACGATGTGTCCAAATTCTTTGCCGACTTTGATTTCAGTTGCAATATTCACTTGGTGAATGTCGTGACCATATTCTGAGTTTCCCCAGCCGAATGCCCTTAATTGATAAAAGTTAAAAAAATCACCGTATCACTTGAATCGCAATTGTCAACGTACCACTTGAAATCAAAACGCGATACACTGTGCAGGCAAATTATTATTAAAATAATAATTTTACCATGTAGGCGTTTACACTTAGCGCCATCCCTCGGCGAATATCGTGACCAATCGATTGCCAACGACACGTGCATTGCCAATAACTGTTGATTTTTCGAGCGTTGGCGTTTGTCGCATTCATCGGTGTCGTAAACGCTGAAAAAGTCTTTTCGATAAAGTACTACTTAAGGCTAATATGCAACGGTAGCGTATAGCACTCAACTAGGACGGGCTACTGTCAAGTGAGTATCAACGATTGTGTGATTGGATATTAATATTGTTAGAACCGTTCGCTTAAATTGGTATGCGTCTATCAAATTGGCATTCATCTCGGAGTATTTTATACGCAAAGTGCGTTTCGGATCCGACATTTCATCAGTTTTGTATAAAGAAGTTTAGTAGCAAACTAAACAGTCTTCGTTAATGAGGGAGATTCCGAACGCTAGGGACTTTGTGTTGTTGGGTTCAGTTCATCGCAAGACACATTTTGTTTTCGGAAACCTATATGTTACCCCTTGGGGCTGGCTCTCGACGTCGCCTTAGCGAATGCTCTGTTACGGGCCGACTGGGTTGGTCGGCTGATTATTATTATTTTTCGGACAACGAACGCTGATTCGCTGCTGCCTGGCGAATAGAAATTCGGCTCTGAGCCCGGGATATTTATTGAAGGGTTTAAAACTCGCGATATTTAATTGAATGTAGTGGATCAACATCAGACCACTACGAGTTTATTATTTAAATTACAAACCAATAAACCGATTAGCAAGACACACTTATTATTATTATTGAAACAAAACAAGAGATTATTATTCACATTGAACACAGTTTACAACTAGACTTGTAACAACTGATCTGTTTGTAAAAAGAACCGAAGATCGATGATAACAACACGAAATTTACCGACTGACTGCCCATTTTGCGATGCGACTTCGGAGCGTCTCGATTTTCTATTCAAACATATACAAGTTTTTAGAAAGAACTGATCGGGGGTAAAAGACTCGCAACGCAAACGTTGATTGGTCAAGCGGGGTGCCCGCTTACTTTTCCCTTGCAGCAAAGACCTACCGGTCAACTCGCCGCGTCAAGGGTTTTCTTACGTTGATAGGAATGCTTGACTCTCGCGTTTTCCAACGCTTCAGCTCTTAGAGTGAGACGTAAACATTTGGCGACCGGCTGTAAGTGCACATGGCCACTTCAGCCCTGTATGAGAGACTGGAGAATGTATTCATTTTTATTGTTCCCCCCAAGGGCTTGAGAAGTCGAACAAAAAGGACTTTCTCTTTAGAAAATACAAAACGTTAATCTTTTGAAACGCTCGAAAGTCACGTACGCTTTACAAGCACTTATTGAAATGTTTTTAAACAACTCTAAATTATAGGATATCGTCATCACAGCGATATTGCAAATGAGCACAGAGGCTTTCGTATGTAATAATTGGTCAATCAAACCGACTAAATCTTATTTCAAATACCGCGCCATAAGTGGGGGATTCGTGCGAGCTCGCCGCTCGTCACAGCTCATACGGCCACGTCAAAAGTGTGGGAGACTGCAGCGCGCGAATGGCGGCATGACTCCAAAGAAAAATTAGATAGAGAGTTTCGAAGCATGAATAAAAGTCATGAGGGCTGAGATGAAACGGAAAGTTGGTTTAGCCATGAACGATTCGATATTATAGGGAGGAAAAGTGCGTTGAGAGATAAGGTAACGGAGAAAAGGAATACGAAAGGAATCAAACTGGGGGCAAGCCCAGACGACGTGATTCAAATCCTCTGATTCGGCACCACACGAGCAGGCCGGCGAGTCAACTATATTTTTGCGGTGGAGACTAGCCGAAAGGCTATAATGATTGGAGCGCATTCTGTTAAATGTGACGATAGCCCTACGATCTAATGTGTTTGTGAAGCAAAACCATGGGTGACGAGCGGAAGAAAAGAAATTGTCGAAATAAATTTTACCCTTTAATTTACCTTCCCTTGCCAAAGCGGCATTGAAGGACTTTAAACATCTCAGACGCAGAAGAATAGAAAATTCTGAGGGTGGAAGTGTAACAGAGAAAGGATTGCCCTCACTAATAGCAGATTTAGCCAAACCGTCGACTATTTCGTTACCTGTGATGCCGGTGTGCGCCGGAATCCAGACTAGCGTAATATTTAAGTTACACGTAATAGACAGACAGAGATATTGAAGAATGGAAACTATAATGGGTGATCAATTGGACGAAAGAACAGGAGAAAGCAAGGCTTGAAGACAACTAAGGGAGTCTGTAAAAATTAAAGAATTATGAATTTTGTTTTTGATTATTAATTTAATTGACTGTAAAATAGCGAGAGCTTCCGCTGTAAAAATAGAAGAGTAAGAGGAGATACGATACTTAAGAGAGAGGAACAGGGAAGGACAGTAAATGGCAAAGCCGACATAGAGACCCTCGTCGATCTTAGATCCGTCTGTATAGAAGGAAGTGGAGTGAGATAACTGAGAACGGAAAAGGGCGAGAAAAGCGGCATTAGGATTTTTAAATTTTTGTAAGCGTCTACCGGATTTGATGTCGACGATTGAAGAAGGAAGAGGGCGGCAGGGTTGAGGTTGAAAATGACAGGAAAAGGCAGTGGTTGGATAAAAGATTTGAGATTTAGGAGTTTGGCGCGGTGTTTAATAAGTGGAAGGTCACGGAGATATGAATAGGAATGAGCGGTATTAAGTAGATTAATTAGTTTTGGAATAGAAGTTAGAAGGGGGTGCCAAGAAGTGGCAAAAGTTTTTAAAATATATTTGTTTGCTAGGATTTGAATAGGATTGTTTCGATAGGAGTTTAGAAAGATGAGAAGTCCAGGAAAGACGATAGTCGAACGTCAGTCCGAGGAAGCGAGCTTCCTGGCAAGTTGGTACCCTGATGGAATCTATAATAACATATGGAGAACGGGAGGAAAAGTTTTTACGCGAAAAAATCACTAACTTAGACTTCGAAGGTTCGATGGTAAGACCCTTGGAGAAAACATATCTGGAGACTTTATTTAGACTGGATTGGATGGAGGACAGGCAAAAATCTAAATTATTTGAAGAAGCGAAGATAGCAACTTCGTCGGCAAACTGTAAACAGGAACTGCTAGGGTGAAGTTTTTTTTCAAGAAGGTTGGTATAAAGAATGTAAAGGAGAGGACTGAGGATGCACCCTTGTGGGACACCTTTGTAAGAGTAAAAAGGACCGTGGATTTGATCGGCAATTTTAAAAGAAATATTGCGAGATGATGTGAGGTTGTAAATGAATTTACATATAGACCAGGGAAGACCAATGTCTCGTAAATACTCGACTAGAATGCCCGGGTCAACATTGTCAAAAGCGCCTTGAATATCGAGAAAGATGCAAGCTGTAAAATGTTTTTTAAGGAAGCTGGAGTAAATTTCGGTGGAAAGAATTGAAATGTTATCGACGCAGGAGCGAGACTTTCGAAAGCCAAATTGAGAGGGAGCGAGTAGAAGGTTCTTTTCCAGCCAATGAATCAATCTAGAATGAATTAATCTTTCCATGAGCTTGAGGAAACAAGAAGCGAGAGAAATAGGAAATCCTTCCAAGAGTTAGGAAAAAGCCCTCCTCTCAGGAGGCCGTTGAAGGTGTCGAGAATGAGGGAACGAATAGAGTCTGGAGTTTCAGAAATAATTGTGAAATCGAATTTGTCTAATCCTGGGGCTGATTTACGTTTGGATTTGGAAATTGCCGCTTGAAGTTCACCTGGGGTAAAGGGAACCTCAAGCTTGGGATTGGCAAGGAAAGAGGAAGGGAAATTCGGGAAGAAGCATGAGGGGGGGGGGGGGGCAGATGGAAGGAATGAGTTGCTGCATGCGTACTATGGCTTCGGTGTTATTGGGGAGCGAGGAAGGTTCCGGCAGATTTCTGTTGCGGAAGCGTTTAATTTTTGACCAGACAAGATTAAGAGACGTACGGGAATTTATAGAATTAGTGAAATTGATCCATGAATCCTTTTTAGCTTTTTTAAAAACCCTTTTCGCAAGTGCATCATTTTTCTTAGCAAGGCAAAAGTTTTCTACATTTGAAACACGACGAAAGATGGCCCACGCATCTCTACGAGCATTGTTAGCCTCATCACAGTTTTTATCCCACCAGATGGCGGGTCTAGATTTAAATTTGGAACGCGGACAAGAATTGGAAAAGTTCGGAGTTGAAATAGAAATGGAATTGTAAATGTCCTGAGTTATATTGTCATATTGTATAATGGGATAAGGATTTGTAAGGGAAGAAGCCACGGAGTCGAGAGAGGAACGAAAGTTGTCCCAATCGCTTTTATTAAGAGGAAAACGATTTGAAGAGAAATGAAGAGTGGAGGGGGATATACCCAGAGAGATTTGAATCGGATAATGGTCGCTTAAAAGGGAATCGGAAAGCACTTGCCACGTGTATAGCGCGATAATGTCTAGAGGGCCGGAAGAAGTGGAAATTGAAATACAAAGAGTTTCTATTTGGTTGGGGCGGTGTAAAACTGGGTCAATCATAGAAACGGAGATATTTTTTTTAACGGCAATAGCAAGACCTGCGCCTCTACTAATCATTCTATTTTTTAATACCAAACTAAAGTCATCTAACTTGGGAACGGAAGATGGTGAAAGCCACGTTTCGCAAAGAATTATAATATCGTAGGCGTTAGCCACATTTGCTAGTAGCCCTTGTTTGTTATTGAAACTACGGGAGTTCCACTGTAAAATGTTAATCTGTGTATGATTGGCCATGATGAAGTTGCGGAGAGAAAGCCGCTAAGAGAGAGTTGAGAGTGGCGATAATCGGTGAGAGTTTGTCGGACATCCCCAAGGGTGAGAGAGCTGGGATAAGTTGCTGAATAATTAGGTGAAGAAGCATAGGAATAACGTTGTTGAGGATGTCTGCGGAATTGGGAGGGGGATGAGGATTTGGGGGCGGGGGAGGGATGGGGACGGTAACGGATGCGGCGTTGGGAGAGTATGAAGGGCCGTTATGAGGAAACGGTGCAGAATATGGCGGGTAGCGACCGTGAGGCGCCAGAAGAGCGTTGGCGTGAGCCGCGCGGGTAGAGACAATCGAGTTCGAAGTATGAGCGGAAGGACGAGAGGGTTTGCGAGAGAAGGTTTGCTGATTGGGGTGGATGGGAGCCCCGACGATTGGATGCGAAAGCGACTGTTGAGGACCGTATGAGCATGAAGCGACGGTTTGATTGTACATATATGGAGGAGATACCCGGTGATGCGCGGGTGGACCAGACAAATCATCTGACTGAGACGAGTTAGGAAGCGGCGGGAAGTGAGCGAGAGTGGGGGAGATAGTCGAGATCGAGGGGTTTGGGATCGTGCCGTTGAGGAGATGTCTAGCCTCAAGAGGCGAGATGTTTCGTTCAGCAGCGGTTGCACGAATGCTTTTCTCGTGGAGGAAGGCGGGGCGGAGCCGATCGGTGGGGAGATGAGGACCCTTGCAGTTAGCGCGCGAAGGAGCGGAACTGAGATTCGGACAAACTTCGGCGTCGGAGTGTTTTTTTAAGCCACAGCGGATACATTTAGGATGACTTTTGCATTGAGCCGAGACGTGATTAAAGATAAAACAAGAGAAGCAGATCTTAACCGGAGAGAACCATGGCTCGACAGCGTGTCTTACCTGGAAGAGCGAGACGATATCGGGTCGGACGCGGCCCTCGAATTTAAGATAGAAAATTTGCGTAGGAATGAGTTTAGATTCCCCGTTTTCCGAAACTTTGCGGTTTTGACGACGAGCCTCCATGACGGGAGCTGTGGGAGAGTCGATGTGGAGAAGAAGTTCTTCGACTGAAACATCCAGAGGAACACCTCTGATCGAGCCTTCGCAGCAAAGGAAGGCATTCGGAATGAAAGCTGTTAGGTTTTGCGCTGTAAGGAGATTGGATGATAGGATTGAGTTTGCAGTATTGGCAGAGGCAAGAACAGCGGGGGTTTGGTGTTTGCCAGAGCTGAAAGCTCGTATGGCTTGTGTTTTAGCGTAGGAGCCGAGAAGGATTCTTGCGACATGTGTTGTGTTTACGCGTGGCGTAGAGCGAGTGATTGTCGTAGGACGGATGAGGATGACGAAGAGGCCGCTGCTGTTTTCAGGATAACGGTTGGCGAGAAGTCTCTCGGGGAGGATATCTACTGGTTGAGATAAAGTGTTGGAAAGAGTCGCTGGGTTTTGCTTCGAAGAGTTTTTTTGTTTATTGCGCGTGGGTGAACGCTCGCCGGACCTGTCACGCGGCCGTTTGTTTGAATCCGGAAAAGATTAATTTCTAAGATCTTCGACATGAGTCATAATTGCGTTGTCATCATAAGCTTCTTCTGAAAATTCAGATAAAGCTCCGTGATCGTCGTCTGGCGGGAGGCCTCCCCCCGGATTGCCGATTGGCAAGCTCATGGCTCGATGCTGGCGGAAAGAAAAGTGAGGTTAGGAAGAGTGGTGTAAAACAGAATAGAATAAAGAATAAAATAAACTGAGAAAAACTGAAGAAAAGTGGTCTGAACAGGCCACTGAAAATGGAAGAAACTCCGCAGCACTATTACTACACAAGAAAAAAAGATAAAGGAAACTCCAAGGGAAGCACGTCTGTTCGCGTACAATGGTTACCTTGAGCTCCAACAAGCCCCGTATTGTAGGGTAGAAGCAGAAAAAGAAGCGCTCGGGGACTGCGACCTCTGGGGTATGTGCGCCGAATGAGCGCCGAGCGAACTTTTCTCTCTCTCTTTCATTCGTGGTGAGAAAGAGAGAAAAGTCGCTCGGCGTACATTCGGAACGTACCCCCGTTCCCGTCGTCTGTTTACATTTTTTTTTACCTTTTGTTGTTGAAATGATCCGGTCAATAATCCATTCGTCTTACAAATGAGATAACGTTTGAAACGTAGCGTGCTCGAAATATAATTTACTCCAATATTGGAGAGCACGCAAATATATAATAAATTGTTCAAAAAAATAAGTTAAATGATACACGGGCCAAGTTTAACAGAAGAAATACTTCTGTATGGCAAAAACTATTGTCTTTTTAATGAAAAAAAAATAGCTGTAAATAATTGGCGTTCCAGTGTTTGCAAGTATCATAATAAACCGCTAGCAGTAGTGAAACGTCAATTATTTACAGCAATTTTTTTTTGCATTAAAAAAACAATAGTTTTTGCCATACAGAAGTGTTTCAACAAACTGGAATAAAAATAATACTGATAGAAAATAATAATAATAATAAAATAGAATTAAAAATATAAATAATAATAATAATAGAAAAATATATTTTTTTTAATTAATTGATTTATTGAGTTACAGTGGGGATTTTATGTTTTGGCGGAAGCGCGGTTATATAATACAAAACAACTTTAATTTTTAGTCGAATACATTTTTTGAAATAATTTTTTCAACGCGTTTTTAATATATAGCCGCCTCAATAGATCGTGCTGATTCTCAGCTATCTGAAACAATGAAAAGAAATATACCAATCTACATTGAATCAATATCTGGAGAAGGAATTTAAAAATATTATATGCTCACAATTCCTTTGTACGTGATGCCACTGTTGTAATCACTGGGAACAAGGTTTTTTTGCAAGTAGGACATCGTGGAATCTCGTCCAGCTTCAACTGTGCGTTGACGCAGCCGCTGCACACCGCGTAATGTCTGCATGGTGGAAATTCAAAATCGCCCCATTGATAACAATTTTGGCACTCGTCGGAATCATCGTCCGATATGACAATAGAATCCACTGAAATATATATGAATATTTCCTTCGTGAATGAATAAATCTATGTGACAGCACTCAAATTAAAAAAATGATTAAATACTTACCATCTTCTACTGGAGAGCCCGTCTGGGTTGTTTTATCCATTATCGCAGCAGCTACTGATAATCAATGAGTTGTTTTTTTCGTACCGAAAGGATGACGCCAGCGCTGGTATAAAACAAATGCAACGCGTATCGCGTGTCAACTGTCCAAATTTCGCGGCGTGCGCGTCGTCGGCGTCGCGGCTGTGGTGGTGATCGTCGTGGCCAGTATATATATATTGTGACGTGTTTTTTTTCACATCCCGGGAAATATGGGAAGAGAGAGATCGGAGTGCGTCTTCGACCCCTGCGAGAGTCCTCCCGGGCGGTTTCGTGGGCGACATTAGCGAAAGGAACAATTATTAATTTCGAGGCTTTATTTTATTTTTTTGGTACGAGAGGGACGAGGGAGCTGAGCGGTACGACGATGGGCGATTCAAAATGAGAAAAGAGAATGTACTGCCATGGGCGCGGGAAATAAGTCGCAGCTTGGTGGAATGCATGGATTCACCCCGTCTCGGGCGCAGGATTGTTGGTCGCAGCTTGACGGGGAAAACGTCGTCCGGTACCGTTTAAGAAGAGAACGAGCGAGTGTGGGATACCGCGGTCATTGAAGATTGATGCGCGCTACATTATTTCGCGCGTATCGATAGTTCTAAATTAGCCTAAGAGACAGCGAGGCGCCAGGTACCGGACACCTCGCGAATTTGTAAAGGGTGGGGAGAGAAAGAGAAGCCTCGCGCTCGAGTCCCGAAAATTGCTCGAGGACTCTCGTGGAATTTGTGGTGCGATCAAGACGTGTGCTCCGATCTCTCTCTCGACGCTCCGATCGAGGAGAATTTGTGTGGAAAAGTCAAGGAAGGAAGGAAGGAAGGGCTTTCCGCCGAGTTACTCGAATCGGATATAACATCTTAAATACGGTAAGGCTTTTGCCTCGTCGTTCTCGGCCACGTGGTGGATAAAATAAAGTGGTGAGGTTTTCTGTGATGAGCAAGGCGCGGCTCAGGGTGTTTCGTGGGTACCGTCCCGGGCAAAAATACAGCTCGTAATAGTTGGACGGCTTCGCGAATTAACTTCTGTCTTTCTTTGAATGTTAAAATTTTACTTGATCGTCGCCTACGAGATCGCCTTCTGCGAGATCGATAGAAAATTCGAATTAATTTAATTGAAAATAACATCTCGAGAGTTCGATTTCATTTAAGTTTGGCGAGCGGATTGCGGGATCGATCGCGTTAACATAAGGGTCGTAGGCCTGTTCGGCGGATTTTCCGCCCACTCGCATCGCGCATTCCCGATAAATCATCGACTCCTGTGCCCGTCTCGCGCCGTCTTATCACGCGGCTAATTAATTGTTTGTGTTGTCACGATTTTCGGTACCGTAAGCGCGACTGTACCGCCAGCGACATTTAGTAGGGAAAATAAAATCTTTTGAATTGAATAAATAGTTTGCAAATTCGAATCGGCGAACTGAGTAACTGAAGAGAAATTACGTGAAACTTTATATTTTCTTTGAATAAATTTATTTATTGGATTTCCCCTAATTTTGTTGTTAGCTAAATGTTTTATTTATTTGTGAAGTACCCCTTTTCTAAATCGCCGAGCTAACGGATCCTCCCCTCTACCCTTGTGCACGCGCCCTTTTAAAAATTAATTGCGATTGAGACGAATTTTTGTGGCCAACGGAGTACCGTGGTTTTGCCGTTATTTTTGTTTTGTAAAAATTATTTTTGTCGTTAGTTTTTATTTAATTTTTTTCTGTTCTCTCGAAATTTCGGTCACAATATATATATACTAGAGGTTCCCCGGGCTCGCGCGCTTCGCGCGCTCGCATTCCTTTTATCAACATTATAAAAATGTCTCATCACCGCCGCAGCTTTTCACCAACCGGCGCCGCCGCCGCTTTTTTTTGTATTTTTACTTAGACAGTCCCCTCTAAAGGTACTTAGAATATTTTGGCCTTCCCCTCCCACGCCCCTCCCCCCCGAAAAATATCCTAAGTCCCTCTAAGAGGGATTCTAAGTCCCCCTTAGAGGGACGGAATATTTTTCTCTCCCCCCCCCCCCTCTCCCCCGAAAAATATTCTAAGTCCCTCTAAGGGGATTCCCCCTTGGGCACGCCATCGACCAAAAATATTCTAAGTCCCCCTTAGAGGGACTTAGAATATTTTTCTCTCCCCTCCCCCCCTCCCCCCGAAAAAAAAAAATATTCTAAGTCCCTCTAAGGGGATTCCCCCTTAGGCACCCCATCGACCAAAAATATTCTAAGTCCCCCTTAGAGGGACTTAGAATATTTTTCTTTCCTCCCCCCCCCCCCCCTGCCCCCGAAAAATATTCTAAGTCCCCTTAGAGGGACTTAGAATATTTTTCTTTCCCCTCCCCCCCCTTCCCCCCGAAAAATATTCTAAGTCCCCCTTAGAGGGACTTAGAATATTTTCGAAGGGGCCTCATATACCGGGTGTCTCATAAGTAGGTATCGATTCCTGACACGGCGGCGGCGGCGGCGGCGGCGGCGGCGACGGCGGCGGCGGCGGCGACAGCGGCGGTAACTTTATATATATAGAGAGATATATATATTGTAACGAAACGAATCGCGTAGACGCGATGCATCTCCGTCACAAGGGATCGCACAAAGCGGCGATCCATTCTCGAAAATTCACAGGAGGCGAGAAAGCGCGAGGAGGCCGGATCCAGTAGGCCGATAAGGCGCGGTCAATGGAAAATCGACGCCCCGCCCACAAGATCAAAGGCGCTCGGTCGATGAACCCCGCCCACGTAGAAAGAAAGCGACCTCGTGATAACGCCGATCGATTAAGACTCACGGTCGGTAAACTAGGAAGTCAAGGGAACAACCCATCGGGTAACCTACCGAACTGTAGAGCAAAAGTCCGATAGCAAAAACTCGAATCCGAAAGATTGGTTTTTGATCAATAACTAATGACCGGAGTGAATGAGAACAATGAACTTAGAATACAAATAAAGAGGAGGCCACGAGGAACACCATGAATACCCTCAACATAAAATTATCAATCGACTAAACAGGAATAACAAGCAACATGTGCCAAAAATAGTCGAAGAATCGAGAGGAATCGTAGACAACCGACATACATGAGATCGCTCTGTTAAAACAGTTACAAATTCCCAGCATAAAGATATCAAATCAAACGCATCTCATGATCAACAACGATGCAGCGAATAAAATACGCGTAAGATCAACAACATTGCATAAACAATCATGAGAACAACAATAATCTCGCACACGAGCGAATCTAAAACAAAGCGTAGTTCATCAATTAAAATCGAGATTGAAACGAATTAATTCTAACATGAAAACGATATAAAAAACGCATTAATAAATAACCAAAACACAGTGGTAAAGACATTTATTAATAACAAAAGGGAATCGAGGGCCCCACGTCCCCTAGATACGATAGTGAGACCGCGTGATTCTTGCCCCACCACGAGCGATTTCATCCCCTCTCAACGGTCTGGGTTATGTAACGGCGTGACTCACCATCACGCCATATTGCCCCTTCCATCAGAGATTTCATCCCTACCAATAGCGAGGTGGCGCGATCGAACCACGTGACATCACGCGATCTTTCCCCTTCCATAGCGAAATTCATCCCTACGACGACGAATTACCACGTGACATGGTATGATTTTTCCACTTCCAATGCGAATTTCATCCCCAACGAGGCAAAGATGAAACATCACGCCACATGAGTAAACTCCACCCCATTGAGATTGATATAAAAGCGAGCACCCGAAAAGGCTCAATACTTCAGAAAATCATCAAGTTTACGACATAACGAGATCGTTAGTCACCACCATTCAGCCCGTTAGATCTTCGTGATAAAAGATCACTCAAGTCCGTTAGATCTTCGTGATAAAAGATCACTCAAGTCCGTTACATCTTCGTGAGAAAAGAGCACTCTAGTCCGTTAGAACTTCGTGATAAAAGTTAGGAACGATCTCGAGCATTGGAACTCCGGGTAACTGCGCCCGCGGTTCCATTCTCCTGACGGAAAACCGCGAGCACTGGTCTGGATAACTGAGTCCATTTTACCAGTTGCTATCTCCGAGGAATCGAACTTTAAATTAACGATTAATTCATTGATTGTGGGGACCGGCCGTCGCACACAAGCGAGAAACGAAAACGATCGTGGAGCTTCCTGATCTTCGATTCTCCGCGGAAAGCGATCGGCACTGTCTGCTTTAAAGTTCCTCCTCGTTCCCCTTTAGATCAGGTAAACCGTATCCAAAGCATACTCCACTGTTCGCAAATGAATACGAACAACCGTATGACACAACTAACATTCTCATAAGGGCAGGCGATCAGAAATACGCATGGGAAGCGATACCGCAACATAATTCAAGGATAGAAGCGCATTCGGCGAAATTGAGTGTTAAGCTCCACACGGTGGTAATACAACCATCGTGTGAATCTCCAAAATTAAGCAAAAGAATTAAACTTTGAATCTCAGCCCCTCTGGCTGCATAAACGATAGGGCTAAGAGGCTCGTACAAAGTCAAGAAAGATAGGAACATTAGGAAATTGAGTGGAGAGCTCCACTCGGGTTACACCCTGTAAACGAGTGAATCATAACTTTGTAGAATCACGAAATATTAATTAATAACACCCTGTTGTCAGTGAGCCGATGATGAGAGGGTCTGACACTCGAGTAGCGCGAAATACTCATGAGTGATCAACGACTTCTGAGGCCACTATAAAAATTAAAATAACATAAAGCCAAATTAATCAAAAGACCCGCGCGTCAGGTGGATATCCAGCCGCCTGGAGATAATTTTGAGTCGAGTCCAAGACACGAACCTCGCGACACCGAGGTGTCGCATATAAAACTAACTCAACGTGGAGTTACTCGCGCAATTAATAAGGTTAATCCTTATCAATAAAGGAGCGCAAAACTCGTAACGTTTCAATATGTATATGTAGGCGTTCGGCGTCACGCGCCGCCCCGAAATTCAAACATTTGACACGCGATACGCGTTGCATTTGTTTTATACCAGCGCTGGCGTCCTCCTTTCGATACGAAAAAAACAACTCATTGATTATCAGTAGCTGCTGCGATAATGGATAAAACAACCCAGACGGGCTCTCCAGTAGAAGATGGTAAGTGTTTAATCATTTTTTTAATTTGAGTGCTGTCGCATGGATTTCACAAAGATAAATTATTTGAATCCATTTCAGTGGACTCTGTCATCGTCATTTCCGACGATGAGCCCGAGTGCCAAAGCTGCAAAGGATGGGCCGACTTCGTGTTTCCACGATGCGGACATTGCACGTTGTGCAGCGGCTGCGTGAACAACAGTTTACTCGAGGACAAGATCCCGCGATGTCGCACCTGCAATAAAACTCTGTTCCCGGTGACTACAACTGTGGCATCCCATTCAAAAAAATTGTGAGTATATAATATTTTTTAATTTCTTTTCCAAATATTGATTCAATGTATATTAGTATATTTCTTTTCACCGTTTCAGATAGCTAAGAACCAGCACGATCTATTGAGGCAGCAATATATTAAAAACGCGTTAAAAAAATAATAAAAAAAAAACGTATTCGGCTAAAAATAAAAGTTATTTTTATTGTATAATCGCGCTTCCGCCAAAACATAAAATCCCCACTGTAACTCAATAAATCAATTTATTAAAAAAAAAATGTCTATTATTATTTCTATTATTAATTCTATTTTTATTCTTATAATTATTTTCTATTAGAAAAATTTATAATTTTTTTTATTTTTAATTCCAGATTGCCCACCCAGGCAATAAGAGGAGCATTATGCATTAGTTTTGCAATTTCAATATTCAGCGTCGTCCGAGATCGTGTGCCCGCTCCGCTCGTTTTGCAAATAAAATAACACAGAAAAAGCTCACAGCGCCATCTACCGTTGTTTAGATTTTTTGCGGATATGGACTTTGGCGCAAATGGACTTTTGCACATATCAACTTTGGCGAATATGGACTTTGCGGATATGCTACCCTACCCGTCTTATGTCAGCATTTTCTGCTGCCGCCAGTAGCCGTACGTTCGCGGTGCATCCAAAACAAGCGAACCAATGGCAACACGGAAGGGTGACGGTATCCAACGAGTTGACGCCGCATAGCCCACATGCTTGAAAAACCAAGCCTGGAACTGAAAATATATTTTAAATTAACTGAGATATTTATTTTTATATAGCTGTGTATTAAAGAGAGCTTAACGTATTGATGCCATATATGCTTGAAACGTACCGACAATAATTTCTTCGCCAGCGCCTTCAAGTTGACGTCGTAATACACGAAATTCTTCCACGTTTTCTTCTATCAGAATTTGAAAGCGACTTGCATTTTCTTCTAGAATTCGAAGCAAACATAAAAAGACATATACAAGGTTTGACAATAACGTTCATCACGCGTTGTAATTATCATAAGCCAATACATTGTATTGGTTTTGATAAGGCATAATCAATTTTCAGTGGCGGTGGCTGTGGGCTACGCGCTCGTTTCTTGTGGGCGTGCGCCCCGCCGACAAAACACCGCTACTTCTATCTCCGTTCCTACAATACCACCTCGAAAAACATTACGACGCAGTCGAAAGCATCTGAACGTCGTGACGCCATCGATCGAGCATCGATGCCGCGTCTCATCGTTTTTCGAATGCGTAGGTGTTGCGTATACTTCAAAGGAACGCGTTATCCTCGGTAGCCGTGTATAACGTGTAGAACATAACGAGTCGCGGTCATTAACGATGCGATCCGAAATACGGAGCGCAATTGTAAACTTCAACGGATAATGATATTCGGATAATTATCCTTGAAGATATCTCGTTATCTAAACCGGAAGGACGTATTTATCGTCTATAAAACTCGAAAGATATACCGATTTTCTAATTTTAATCACCGGAGAAAGTATCGATGTATTTTTCAGCGTTTTTTTTTTATTCAATTATTTTTTTTCATACTACTCGCGCGATGTGAACAGTTCCGTTCTTTCGCAAAGCAAAATCTAGCGGGACGTCATTCGGGCTCATTTCGCAACCGTTTTCATCTAATAATTCTCACTGACGGGAGCTGTGAGACGAGGCGAATGGAAATTGCGGGATATCAGAGAAATAGTTATAGCATTTGCTTCGGTTAAGGTGTTCCTGTATCGGCGATTCCGCTCGCGATGCTGTTGGCCAGATCCACGGACGAAGGCTTATAAAAGTACAATTTTATTTCCGCCCTCGTGAATCCATCGTTCTTTCAGTCGCGTTCCGTTTATTTCAAATGTATCACATAGGAAATACGCGAATAGATTTTTTTTTTTTCAAACGTAACGATCGATGTGTTAAAAAAAAAGACGACTATCAAAATCCATGAAATAAAGATTTATCATGGAAAATTCACATTATTTAGCGTTGAAAACTCGGATAACTTGAGAGATTAATGCGTGAGAGAAGTCGTTATTCGCGGAACTCACGGAAAAGCTCGAAAGCAAGTAAATGAACGTTACCATTGCCGCCGTCTGGCGTTGTTACTGTCTGACCGAGTAAACCGGCGAGTCTGTGACTACTGCGACACAAGCATGAAGGACACTACTACTACCTCAGGGTGTTCTTGATATTATTACATCGACGAGTAAACGAGACGGGGGTTCTGACTGACGGCACAGCCGTCGAAACGATGCTTTTGCTTCTTCCTTATTTAACGCCATCAAACATTAACCATTCTCTACGCAATGCCGGAAGATGCGTACGAAAAGACTAATAGTCCACCGGTGTGTTTGCCTTCCGTCGAGTCGAGCCAATTACGAATCCGTAACATACACGATTTTCATTAGTAAAATTTGCGTGAATTATCAAATTTCCTTATCGTCAAAAAGACGGATAATAGATCGAAAAAAAAATCGAAAAATTTAAGGGATAATTCATCGTAAACGCGCGTATTTGATTTCAAATTTTGTATGTATGGAACAGATCGCTTTCGTTGATCGTACAAAATAAGCTTCGAATGAGCTTCGATGTTATCGCTCAAAGGGCTTTAATGGTATTGAGCGCTTCGCATTAGTCGCGACGATAATTGACTGCGTTTAGAGAGTTCGATTCGAATGATATTCGAGTGAAACGGAGTCTCTGTTATACAAGCAATACGAGTACCGAACGCGTTTAGGTGAGCTAATGAGACCCGTTGAGCCATTCGACAGAGAATTAGAGATCAACCACTCAGTCGCGGGTATTACAGATTTTCGAAGGTTCGTCGACGACGAAATGCAATTTCGTGGAATACTCATTACACAGCTTCCTTCAGTCACGGTGGTAATTTCCGTTCCGGCAAAATAGATCCCACGCGATCTACTAATTCAGTTCGCCAAATATACGCGCGAAAAAAAAAATCGTAATGATGTACAATAAATATGCTAATTAACAGCGATAAGTAAATATGGGATGCGAATTTTTTTTTTTTGTTTCTTCAATATTTTATATCGTTGCGGTTACTGTTTCGATCTCATATATCATACGCCGAGGTTATACTCGTTCGTTTTTGTGCACAAGCCGTCTTCCTCGTTCGTGCAAAATTGAATATGTAGATTAACATCTGTTTTCTAGTCGTTATCTAGTCCTTGGGTTGATTGACGCATTTTCCGATATTGTATCGCAACGAATCGAGCTTTTAATTTAGTTCTCGGATCCGCGTTTCATAATGGCGTTAATAATTACCGTTTACGATCAGATTTGCGAAATGATCCACATCATTCGCTTCAATCGTTACGGCTGTGCGATTGAACGCTTTCAAAAAACTGCTAGCGCATGCCAAGAATCTCGGAATATCCAGAAACCCTTGCTGATAAAAATTCCAGGCCCGGCGCAATATCTCTTGTTGCACGATATGGCGCTCCGCAGAAGGCCGGACTATGCAGAGTCCTAAATTCAGCGAGGCATTAGTACTTCGGATGACAGTTTGCAAGCGGAACAGATTTTCTATTAAATGAAACGAAACAGTCAATTCTGAATAATGAAGGTTCTTTTGATACGCAAATGTTATATTTTTTTAAGATTGTTGCTTACCTGTAAATTGCCATATAGATGGATGTAGGGCCACCCGTGTTCTTAGCACTTTGTGGTACGCTTCTATTGCATTGTTGGTTTTACATTCAATGCCAAATACACTGAAACCTTCTGGACCGACGGTGTTCATATATAGGAACAACGATGCATACTGTGTCGCAATATCTAGAGGTGTATTTGTAGCGATCCACTGATACGCAGTGACGATATCTTTTGCCGGTAGTAACGCCAATGCCATGAGTTTTCGAAAGGCGATCTGCATGTCTTCGCAGGTCCGTATGCGATTAAGTACGTACGCAGCAAAGCCTGTAACATTAGAAAACTTTCATTGAGTACGGCATAACAGTTTCAACAGTTAAAAAAGGCAACGCTAACTCGAAAACGGATTGAAAAGTGTCGTCACGAATCGATCCAACGTTTAATTTTTTAAGAAGCCAATGTCGTACCTGGCAGTAATGGAAGTAGCATTGTTGCGCAACCGCCTCCAGATAAGTTGTCTGCAATGCTGCAGCAAGACCGCTTTCGAAATCCGTCATAAAAGATGTCGGCCGAATGTGCGGAGCAAGGACGGTAGAAAAGTGCTGAAATACAGATAAGTAATCCGCATAGGTCTTGTGCTGCATAAGAGCCCACGCGATTGGTAATTTCTGAAATAATGAAGTATAGTTAATTAAAAAAACAGATTGCATTTTGAAAATTGGAAGCACAATATCTTCTTATTCTACAATATATTATACTCTATATTCTAGCATTGTCGATAAATTACTTACAGCGTTGTCAACTTGAGCCATTATGGTCAATAGCTGCAGAACTTTTGGCTTTCGTGGACAAACTGCGAATGTTGCATCGACGTATATGTGAGCCGTGATAATACGATGCAGTAATTCTATGTTGCTGTAAACTATCGAAGTTGAATCGTTAGCGCTTCTGATCGCTGTGACGTTGAATTCGCCACGGAACTTTTGCCACTGTTCCATCGACAGTATTTCCGCATACTGCGCTAAAGTGGATGGCGTGGGTGGACAATTGATCTTGCGCCACCGTAGCGTGGATTGCGCGATAGATACGAAGGGAACTTCGGCTGCACCATCTGGATCTCTGAAATAATATGTATATTAATTTTTATTGTAACAGTCTCGTACCGCTACAAATGAAAAGTACCTTTCACACAACTCGTAAATATCTCGAAAGTTGCGTAGCGAAGACGTAACTGCAGCGTGCAGTGCATCGTTGAACCGTTTTTTTCCTTATGAGGAGATGGTTAGCGGGATGGCTGTGTGCACCCTTCAAAACGAAATTGCCAGCAACGATTTTAGTTGTGCTACGACAATTCATGGATGTCTTCTCTTTGCACTGCAGATACCTGTAGAAAACAATAGCTGTAGCGCAATCAAAGAAAGTTGAGAGGATTCCAGGCTCGGTTAATGGCATAATACATATTTTATTTTTGCCAGATACGTTTCGAGGTCTCGAGCGAGTGGTAAACATTCGTATCGAGCCGCGAGCAATGTTTCAATTTATTTACATTTCGATGAACATTGTTGTTTTTTCTCTATGTAAGAGCGATTTTGACTATAAAAAATATGGTCTTAGACGGAATATAGCCTCGAATTTTATGTTCAACCCTGAACAGCCGTTCGGCCGGCACGTTACGAGATAAATTTTAATCTCAATAAAAGTCAAATTCTCAGTGAACTTCGAATATTTCTCAATAGAATAAAAATACGCAAAAAATCAACAACTCAAAACGTCCTAAGAAGATTAATTTTGCATAATAATAATGTAAAAAGTTAATAACAAATTAGTTGAAAAAATTTGATCAACGAATCATTCAGCAACCCAACTTTTTTATTCCCTGAGTTAATCCGTTTACTTGTCTGCATACATACAAGTTTTATTTTTTGCTAATCGTCGATTTTTTTGTATTTGATGAAAATTCATGAATTTTCATTACGTGAAACATTGCGCATTACGCTCGAGAACTTTTCGGGTAATCGATCAAACATATTCGCAAAAATCGATAAAAGATTTTTCCAAAAATGGGATTTTTGTAAATAAAAAATCATATGTATTCGCAACATTCAACTAAAGAACTTCCGTTAAAAAATGTTGAGTCATCGAATGATTCATTGAACAATTTTTTTTCAAACTACATTCACCTGGACACCCGGAAAATTGAACCAAACAACTTCCGTTAAAAAAAAGTTAATTTATCGAAAGATTCATTAGACAATTTTGTTTTAAACTATATACTTAATAACTTTTCGGCATTATTATTATGCAAAATTAATGTTCATAGCTCCTTCTATAAGGTGGATTTTTATCTCATTAGCAGCCGCCAGATTGGGTCACTGGCCGCCCGCGGCTCAGCGACTCTACGTATATATATCTAATATTTAGCTATGTAGCAATACTTACAATGTGTCTCCGTCCGTTTTATTTACCGTGTAAAAATAGCCACCGTGCTCTCGATCATTCAACACGATTCGTCGCCTCTCGCCATGCGCAAACATCGTGATGAAAAACTATACGACACGGCGATGTTTATCTCGATAATTTTTTTAAAAAGCTTTATTCGCTACACCCAGAGAAATCGTTTATTATATTTAAATAAATTCGTATATTGAAATACTGTTTATTTGAATTTAAAATACTTTTATTTATTTGAAACAAATTTTTATTAGAATGCAACTCTGTGCGTTATTTGATCTGATAAAAGTATTTTATTCGCCACGAAAAATAACTATTAAAGCTTTTTAATAAATTCAGTATTTACTACCTAACATTTTAATAAATATGTATTCCGTTCAAATAAAACTTATATTTGAATAAGTCGCTGCTTCATAAGCCGGCCGGTAGGTGCGCTATGCGCGTCTGTTTTCCGCGTGTTATCGCGGCAGTATCATCGCTTCTCTGGCACGTGTACGTGTATCAAAGTGCGACCTGTGTTATTGCGTTTGCATTTCGTGCAATGGACGAAAAAACGATCGCGTTCTTGGAGAACGCGGGCTTGAAGGCTTATGTGAAGATCTTCGCAGGTGAGTTCATCATTTATATTATCCGACTTTTGAGAATAATCGACACCGGTGCAACCGGTGTCGCCTCGCCATCGGCGCGACCGGCGTCGCCTCGCCATCGGCACGACCGGCGTCGCCTCGCCATCGGCACGACCCGCGTCGCCTCGCCATCGGCACGACCGGCGTCGCCTCGCCATCGGCACGACCGGCGTCGCCTCGCCACATGTATTAAGTTTTTCATTGATTTGAATTAAAGAATGAAGTGTTTGATTCAAATAAATGATCATATTAAACTTGCACAAAGTATTTTCCGTTCGGTCACTTTCATCGGTCTCGTTAGAATTTCGCACGTATCAATCTAACCTCAATTACAGAGCAAAAAATTGGCATTGACGAGATCGATCATATCGACGCCGATACACTTCCGCTATTGATTCCTCCGATCGGCGATCGAGTAAAATACAAGAAGGCTTTAAGCGCGAGGGTAAGTTTATTCATTTTTTTATCCATTCAGATTTAATTTAACCCGTTTTTTTTTTTTTTTTTTTTTTTTTTTTCGTGCTCCAATATTTACAGGTTTCCGTTGGGAATCGCGCAGAGTCGAGTAGTATCGAGTTAACACGATCAAACGAGTTAAAACGAGTTAAAACGATCAAATGCATTCTGCGTGAGCTCAAACGAGCCATCCAGCCAACTGATCGAATTGAATGATCTATCGGTTTTGCTTCAAGATGGGATCGGTGAAAATCTTTTCCACCTTCAGGACTACGTTTGTGCCGATGAGCCAGTTGTAAAGAATACAGTCGAAAAGGCCGAGGAAATCACGCAATTTCCCCCGAGTAAGAAATTCAAAGGTGACACTATTGACAGTTCTCTCTTCCCCTCGACGTCGTCTGAAATCGAAATCAGCTCAACTTCCGGAATCGTCAGTAATAAACTACAGTCTAAAGAAGTATGATATTAACGCCCTTATTTCTTTCTACAAAACAATTTTATTTTTTGGTAATTTTTGGTCAGATTTGTTAGTTGGTGTTAATTTACTTTTTTCGAATCAATTAGGAATTGAGAGCTTTTCTAACCGAGTGTAACGATGGACAAAGTGTTCTGTATTATTTCGAACACAATGGAAAGCTGAATGAAGTGGTGCGTCGTAAACTAACGACCGTTGTTGTTCAACATTTGATGGTCGTTTATGGGCGCGAGTTGAAAAACGTACATTTTAAAGCCGCGGCCGACGTAATCGTCGGAACATTTCCGACAGAATGTGCAGTGAGTATACTTTCTATAAATGTAATAAAATGCTGACTTCTATTAGTTCGAGAACTTATCTGTATTTCCGTTTCAGGAAGCTTACTACATACCACCACAGACGGAGGGTGCTAAGCAAAATGTGTCGAAAGGAAAACTGCCTTACAAACACCGAAACCTCAAGAATTCCATGGACCAGAAGAATGTAAACATTCAAGGATCGAACTCAAATCAGGCGACGTCCCAAGTTATACCAACCGAGAGTCGTGAGTAATTCGCACGGAGACGTGTTATACAAATATAGAACAATTTCGAAATAGATTGTTTCATGGATGTTTATTTACTGTAGTGCTGTCCGAGCAACAGTTTATCGAGTCTCAAGGATGGCTGAAAAGTTATTCCGAACCGTGGACGGAAGTACTGGAGCGTTGGACGAAAACAGCACCTAATCGCGTTCTACACTTCACGAAGTGCGAAGATCTCTCGATAAGGGATATTTTGAGTGAATGGCCGCTCTTCAAACATCCATTAGGATACACCTTGGTACGATACATCTTTTCGGGTAATGGTGTTTTCTTTCCTGTTCAAAGGGGCATTTTTGAAATTACCCTTTATTCACAGATTGCGATTGACTTCAAAGTTCTGTTCCCGGACAAAGGTCTCGAGCTTCTGAATGACTGGCCGAACTACAGGGATAAATTCATCGAGATTATGAGGGAGCGTTCAAAAAAAGATAAACACTCGATCGGATATCAGATTCTGAGCACCCTCCCTTCGGCGATGTCAGACGGTAACAAAAATATTTTGAATTTTTTATATTTTTTTAATAATTTTTTTTAACTCGTAGATTACGGAATAGATTATTTACAGATGGCAAAGATGCTATTGCAATATATTTGTTGCCAACGTTGCTCCCGCCAGCGATCATCCGAGAGAAGGGTAAAGCATCGTGGAAGCCGACAATAGGCGAAGCTCAAGAAGCGTTTGTCCTTCACGCCAAAGTAGGTAACATTCTGGACTCATAAACGGTTATTAAAATATACTCATATACCAACGAATTTTTTTTTTCTTTTTAAGGATGCCGCGAACAAGAAAATCTGTGTCGATCAGAGAAAGAAAAAATACGAAAATCTCAAGCGATCGATCCAGCCGTGCGTCGTTATTGAAGGCGGAACCGTACACGAAGCTAAGAATTTCTACGTATTGTTCGAGGACGTACACTACAAGATGTGCAGCGTACTGGCAGCGGTGGACACGTGTTTCAAGATCATGCACGTTATGAATCTCATTTATCCGCCCGAGGCGTTCAACACATGGATGTTCATTCAACGTCATTTCTACAAGTTGACCGTACCAAAGGAAAAAGTGTCGCCGTGTGTTACGGGGCTCATCAGCGAGTTGTAGTACCAAATTTTGGGTGACGTACTGTTTACGCAATTTTTATGCTCCATATCGAATAGAATACGATTCCGTCCTCGTGCGATGTGATGCGTGGATCTAAAGACTGACAGAGAGTACAAAGTACAAAGAGAGTACAAACAGAGTCAAAAGTCTTATAACCGAGTTTCAAAACTCATTTTGTTTTCGTTGCTCTTAAGAGCTTGTTTCACGTACCGATATTTCGTTTTTAATTGTTTTTCAAAGTTAATTTTAAGTTTCAAGGGCGTGTAGGTGTGCGTTCTTTCTAAAGTTCATTTAACATGACTGAATAGCTGTATCGATGATACATGCTTGTATTCAACAGTTCCTATTACGATAAACAAATTAGCATTTAATTTTCAAGACAAAAAGTAGATTTTATAGACTTATTTAGATCGACACAGAGGAAGTCGAAATGTTTCTAACATTTTTTTTTAAGTATTGCTATGCACTTTTCCCCCGCGCGTTAGTTTCTAAACTATAAATTCTATATTTTATAATTCCGTTGTCTGTGTTAAGGTTAGCATATTCTTCGTACTGCACCTTATGAGAATCGCCAGACTTCTCGCAATCGTGGGGAGGTAGAATTTTCGTATGAAATTAAAAAGTACAATAAAATCAGGTGCTGTAGGGCGTTTCACAATATAAAAAATGTACATTTGCGCGTTTCGAGACCGTTATGAGTATTGCCGAGATGGCTACGATACACCGGAAGCACTCTTTTTACATATTCAGATTTATCACATAAGTTTAACGAATTATAAGTGTGGCCAAGTCGATTGCGAGAAAACATTTCAACGTCTAGACTCGTTCAAACGACATATAAGAAATTATCATCCTCATCCACCGCGAAATCCTTTGCCCGAAATTATTCTTAGAGCGCCAGATGCAGAGCACGTTTTAATGGATGTTGACGTACCTGATGAAAACGTTGATTTAGTTGAAGAAGCCCCTTTACCGGAGAATGGGCCGATTAACGAATTACTTGGAATCAACGATAGACTCCGAAAAATAACACAAAAATATTTGTCAAAATTATATCTTGATAAAAGTCTGTCTCGTACCGCCATACAACGTATTATTGAAAGTACGTCCGAGATGTTATGTAACATTGGAACAATGTTAGAAAACGGGGTAACCGCAAACGATGAAACTCAGGATAATCTTCGAGATATTACCGCGTTCTTGAATAGTCCATTTTCCGAAAACGTAACCGAATATAAAAGAATACAATCGATGGGAAACGCAGGTTTTTATGTAGCTCCAAAAAAAATATTCATCCGCCAAAGAATCGACGACATAGCTATCGACGGTAGAATTGTAAGAGTGCCGGTGGAAGTCACCGCAACGTTCGTGCCCTTGCGTATACTATTCAAAACTCTTTTTAGCTCGCCGAGAATCTTTCAAGTCGCACATACATACATGCACGATCAGAATAATGGTACTATTATCGACGACGTAATTCATACCGCTTTCTGGAAAGAAAAGCAGCGTCAATTTTTCCCAGATAAATTCGTAGTTCCGTTATATATTTACTACGATGAATACGAGTGTAACAACCCACTCGGATCTCATGCTGGAGTTCACAAAATGGGCGCCGTTTATGTGAGTCTTCGATGTTTCCCAATAGAATTCCAATCTCGATTGAATAGCATATTTTTAGCACTGCTCGCTCATTATCAAGATATTGCGTCCGAAGGAAACGAAATTTTTCGCGTATTAGTTCAGGAACTGATATTTCTTGAAACTCAAGGGATCACCGTCGATCAAGGCAATGGAATATCGCAAAGGATTTATTTTTCTTTGGTCATGATACTTGGTGATAACGCTGGATTAAACGCTATGCTTGGCTATTCGAGTTGTGCGAGTAATTTTTTTTGTCGTATTTGCAAGGGGCACAAACGCGATTTATTAACATGTACCGAAGAAAATGAACATTTTTTACGGACTTTGGAAAATTATAACGATGACCTTAGAGTTAATGATTATAGATTAACCGGGATAAAAGAAAACTCTATTTTCAATGAAATTCCGTCATTTCACGTCGTCAACAATAATGCCGTGGATATTATGCACGACTTACTCGAGGGAGTGTGCAAGTATGATATGACTCTCATAATAAACTATTATACGACATTTCGCATGATATCGTTAGAGTCCATAAATTCTTGTATTCAATCTTTTGATTACGGGTACATTGAATTCGGCAATAAACCGCCAATCATCACTCAAGATGCTCTAAAAAAAAGAAATAGTATATTGTGCAACAAGGGTCGAAAGTTGACGATTGCGACGAGTGTGAGGTTTGCTGCCCGAGCGAAGCGAGGGCTGCAATCACACGAGTCGCAATCGCCAATTCGACCCTCGTTGCACATCATATTTTTCGTAACGAGTGCATGAATCTGCGGCACTTGGAATGGCAGTCGCGCGAGACGAACACTGAAAAGTGAGGTTATGTCTCTAGGGGCGAAAACGTCGAAAGTAAAATCCCAAGGGCCGAAAGTGAACAAAATACGAACTGCGCATGCGCGACTCGATCATTTCGCGATTGGCATGCTATGGGCCACTTTCGGCTCGCAAGACTGCCATGGAAAGTGCCGCGATTCATGCACGAGTTACGAAAAATTAATATTAAAGCGGCAGAAATGATGTGTCTCGTGCGGAATTTCGGACTCATGATCGGGCATCTTATTCCGGAAGGCGATAACGTGTGGCAGCTTTATATTGCATTATGCGATATAATGGACCTTGTTTTCGCTCCTGTATATCAAATCGGTACACATAATTTATTAAAACTTCTTGTACAGGAGCATCATGAATTATACGTCAATACTTGCAAGCTGCTTCCGCGATATGAACAAGATGAGTATCATCTTACGCCGAAATTTCATTTCATGGTGCACTATTGGCGTATAATAAATAACTATGGCCCTTTGCGTACTTTCTGGTGCATGAGATTCGAAGGAAAGCACGAAGAAGGAAAACAAGTAGCCCGAATTTCCGCGAATCGAATAAATTTACCTCAAACGATAGCGATTAATCATCAGTTGCGTTTAGCGTATAAATTATTGAATGATGCAATATTCGATAATATAATAAAACAAGGACCTCGGAACAGAACTGTAATTTGTCCATTTAACGAAGAATTTATCGCCGTTATATGGGTAAATTACAACGGGCGTTTATATAAAGGGGGAAAATGTGTTGTGCGTACGGATGTATTAGACGATTTGCCTCATTTCGGCCTAATAACGGCTATATTCACAAGACGAGAAACAGTTATGCTTGCTTATCGTAATATGCGCACTATCTGTTTTAACGAGCACCGTCACTCGTATATTGTTGAAACACCCGAAGACAATACTGAAAATCAATATATTCACCCAAAAGATTTGGCCGATTCAACTCCTTTACATTTACGCAAAATATTGAATTCCCTTTACATAACTGTCCCTTATGCCGTTTAATAATACTAAATATAAGACAAAACCTGTATATGAAGTTCAAAATAAATAATTGTTCACATTTTGAATTTATTATTTTCTCGTAAAACCCGAAAACTACAGGCCTGTAGGCCAATAACAATATATATATTAATTAAACAAAAAATATAGTTGATTCAAATGAAGAGTTTATTTGTAACTACTACAATATTCTAGTCAATGAAAGAAATTTTAATTTGACGACAAAGAAAATTCATATTTGACTTGACCAAAAATATATTTCTTTCAAATAAAATATTTATTTGACGCAACTATACTATTCATTAAATACAAATGTATTCATTTGGTAAAAAAATGAATAAATAACTTTAATTGATGCTAATAAAATGCTAGTAGGCCCATATACAAATAAGAAAATTAATTTGATTCTACTCAATTTTATTAGTTTCAAGTATATCTTTTCTCTGGGTGTACACGCAACGACTTGTATACGTTACTGTTGGCAATTTCGGCAAATTTGGCTGCTCGTCGATCTCTGCGTGCGCGTAACAGCGGAAGTAGAAATAGCCATCCCGATATCCGCCAATCAGGAGTTAGCTCCGCCTCTCCTTTTGTCGAGTACGCGAAAGAACCGGCCGGCGTGCATCATTCCAATGGAAACGTCCGAAGAGCGTGTCGCCGGAGATAACGAAGACAGTTACAAAATTAAACCAAAGAAAGAAAAACGAAAAAATTAGAGAGGCTCACGATGGAGAGGATTGCGCCACAAGGACGACGTTTACGAAATCGTATGCGTCTTCAACAACGGGTATTCGACGGATATTCGTACGTGTTTCATCACATCGAGAGCGACACAGTCTAAGTGTAGTGCAGTTTGTAAACAATATTTTTCGTTCTGTCTCGAGCGATCGAATAAACGAACGGGAACGAAAATGATTTCTTGATCGCCAATTTTTCATTAATTATGCTCATCGAGAAAATGTGAGCAGTGAGATTTTGTTTTTCGAATAACGCCCGTGTTCATTTTCTTTTTTTATTTTCGTTGAACGGTCGAAGAGGAATCTTTGTTGACGTTTTTTCGATGAGCGGAGACAAAGGCGTTCTCGGCCCTATCGGTCTGTATATACCCATGTGCGGTTAGCCGACGTTCGGAGTTCGGCCGACGATTGGCGGTATCGCGGCAATAAGTCGGTATCCGACGATCGGAACGCGACTATGGCCCACCATCGCCCGAACTCTCATTTAATAATAGCGATGACGTTGGGTTCTGTAGCTCGCGCGACGCTGGCTACCACGATTCAACCGACACTTGTCGGTATCGTGGCAACGACTCGAAGTTCGACGATCGGAACGCGACTATGGCCCACCATCGCCCGAACTCTCATTTAATAATCGCATCGACATTGAAATTAAAATAACGGTTGATGCGATAAAGTTGACGAGATCGAGGGTAGGATGACACGTAGAATATGAAAACTATACTCTAAAAACAATCGTCTTACCAAACGTGTTGTTCCCTATCTTTTACATTGTAGCCACTTTTTACATACTTGTACGCGTGATTTTAAGTGTTATGATCATATAAAAAAATAAAATTGTTGTGTATAAAAAAGTTCCTATAATGTAAAACATAGGGAACGACAAACTTGAACACCACGCTTGTTTTTAGAGTGTAAATTGAAAGAAAAGACGCGGAACCCTGTGCGCCATATAAATAAATGAGGAATTGAATAATTGTGGGGCTTTGGTTAGGTTATATCAGGGAATGAAGAAATACCACCGAAAGGAGAGAAAGAGGTGTGAAAGAGGAGAGAAAAGGTTTTTTTGAATGTAAATTTGATTTTTCTTTCGATAATTGAATTCTCAAATTATATTTATATATAATTTGTTCGTGACAATTTTAGTCAGAGAAATCAAAGATTTGTTCTCGGAAACAAAAAAGAAGGAAATTAATTATTAATTAAGTCGTAATACACAGGGAAAGAAATAATTAAAGAGATAGACGTTAAGAGTAAAGCACCAAGGCAACTAATATTCAATAAAAACCACTCGAAATTATAAGCGATAGTAGCGTAGGGGTTAGGTGCTAGGTTATCGTGCGTTAGGTCTGGGGTTCGAATCCCATTAAGGTAGGACATTTAAAAAAAGGCAAATTATGAGGACACACAATATTTTTAATACGTTTTTATACATATTTTTATTTATTGCTGTCCAACGTTGGCCCTACGTTAGTCCGACGTTGGAACTACGTTGGCGAAGAGAGTTATCCAATTTCTCAAGCCAAGGGGCCGTAGTCATCGCAACGCCGGCCCAACTCTGATTTGACGTAGGGCTCAACGTTGGCAGCGAGTGTCAGCGCGACGTCGGTATATATCGTCGGACCGGTATTATAATCCCGGCGTTATTTGGATGCTGAGCCGACGTTGGCGAACAGAGTTGGGCCGCCTTTCCAAATCCGGTGGTCGTAGTTGCGTCAGCGTCAGTCCGGCTCTCCAATCGCACATGGGTATATGTACTAGCGTGCTGAACCATCGTTCACCCGATTACACATCCATATCTATATATTTCGCTGTGTCTCGCGTACACCGGTGAAACTCGAACCAAAAGTTTTGCTCGACAGTCCAATGAAAAATGGTCTCAATTTTTTTCCGAGAAATCGCGACATTTTGACAAAAATTTTATTTTTTATTTTTTTTGTTTACTAAAGAATCGGATAAAAGAACGGAACAAAACGTACGCGCGATAACCACCGGGTTGGTCACACGAAGCGGGAACGCGCGGTACGCGCCCCGCGTGGCCGAATTCCATGGGGAACTTTGATTATTTATTTTCTCGAGGAACGTTAATGACGAGTACGCGGATGAAGTTTAATCGGCTATGGAACGTCCGGACGATGGTTTTTGATGCTCTCTCGCTACTCGAAAAAGGAAACAAAAAAAAGTCCATCAAGTTGTATCTTTATTGAGGCAACAGACACGTGAGTGCCGTTGAGCGTCGCGCGACTCTTAATCGCTCTTTCTCTCGTTTCGAGACGCGCTTCTCTTTTTATTCTCTTACGACCGCCACAGTGGATTGGAATTCGTTGAGTACCTCTATAGTATATCGATTTCGTACTTTAGACAACAGCGATTGCTTTTGTAACGATGTGAATGACACGAATACCTAAATGAAGAAATGAAACTATGCGTAAAGAAAACTCGTTGTTTTTATCAACGATCGCCAGAAAATGAATTATTCAATAAGAAATATTGTGTTTTTGGACAAAAAAATATTATATTGTTATTATTATAATCATGTATTTATTATATAAATAATAAAAATAATAATAACAAAATTATATATTTTTTATTACAAAACTAAATATTTCCTATTGATTAATTGATTTTCTGGCGATCGTTTCGCTATTTATTATATAAATAATAATAATAATAATAATAATAATAATAATAATGCGATATTTTTTTCTTATTTTTATTTTTGATATCAGTCGATCGTCAATTATCATTTAATTCTTCTTTTGTCGTTGTCCGCCTAGAGCGATGAGAAGCCGCGAGTGGTATTATTCTCGCGAAGTTTTGCGCGACGCTCGTCCGCTTACCGTACACAGAGAAACCGTTACAAAAGTAGGTAGGTAGGTAGATGTGATTGGGGCTGGCTCTGGACGTCGCATCAGCGGTTGTCCATACGGCCACGTCGAATCTGAAGAAGATATGCTGTAACAAACGAAGGGTGGAGAGGCTGACCGCACACCGGTGGGCGGAACAGATTCCCTGCTTTGAAAAGAGAGACATCAGTCCACGAATGGCTGCATGACTCCAAGAGAAAGTTAAATAGATAATTTAGAAGCGTGGATAAAAGACATAAAAGCGGAAATGAAGCGAGCGGATGGTGAAGCAATGAGAGATTCAATATTATAGGGAGGAAAAATGCGTTGAGAGAAAAGAAACCGGAGAAAAGGAGAACGAAAAGATTCGAACCGGGGGCAGGCCCAGACGACATGATTTAAATCTTCTAACTCAGCGCCACACGAGCAGACCGGCGAGTCGACAATGTTTTTACGATGAAGACTGGCTGCGAGACTATAATGATTGGAGCGCATTCTGTTGAGGGTGACAATAGATTTTCTGTCTAAGCTATTGAGGTAGCAGAACCATGGTTGGCGAGCGGGAGAATAGAAGTTTTCGAAATACAGTTTTCCTTTAAATTTGCCTTCCTTTAATAAAGTGGCGTTGTACGGTTTTAAACATCTTTTACGAAGGAGCGGAATAAATTCGGAAGGTGGAAGTTTGATCGAGAATGGACTACTCTCGCTAATAGCAGATTTGGCTAAGCCGTCGACTATTTCATTACCTGTGATACCGGCGTGCGCCGGGATCCAGACTAAGATGGTATTTAGATTAGAGGAAATAGCTAGAGAGAGATATTGACGAATGGAAACGATAATGGGAGAGCAATTGGATGATAAAACCGGAGAAAGTAAGGCTTGCAAGCAACTAAGAGAATCTGTGAAGATATAAGCGTTATGGATGTTGTTACTGATAATTAGTTTAATTGTATGTAAAATAGAGAGTGCTTCTGCTGAGAAAATAGAAGAGTAAGAAGAGATGCGAAATTTGAGGGAGAGAGATAGGGAGGGACAGTAAATGGCGAAGCCAACGTAAAGCCCCTCGTCGGACTTTGAGCCGTCGGTATAGAAGAGAGTAGAGTGCGAAATCCGAGAACGAAAAAGAGTGAGAAAAGACGCGTTAGGATTTTTAGACGATCTTAAGCTTCTGCTGGATTTGATGTCGATGGAAGACGACGGAAGAGGAAGAGATGGGTTAAGATTGAAAATAACGGGAAATGGAAGGGGTTGGATAAAAGATTTGAGATCTGAGAGTTTAGCGAAGTGTTTGACAAGGGGAAGACCGCGGAGGTATATGTAAGATTGTTTAGAATTGAGTAGATCTATTAAAGTTGGAATAGAATCCAGAAGGGGGTACCAGGAAGTGGCGAAAACTTTTAAAATATATTTATCGGCTAGAAATTGAAATCGAAGGTGAAGGAAAAGTTCTTTAGATTCTGCGTAGACTATATTATTAGGAGTAGACTCACGAAAACCGAGAGCTAATCTCAGGGCCCTGCGCTGAACGACTGCGAATTTATCTGAAAGAGCGTGAGATCTAAACGAAATTGCTGAGGAGCCGTATTCCAATGAACTGCGAATGAGAGCTCTGTATATAGTGAGAAGACAAGATGGATCCGCGCCCCACCAGGTGGAACGCAGACATTTGATGACGTTTAATAATATTTTGCATTTCGATAGAAGATTGGAGAGATGGGGGGTCCAAGAGAGACGATAATCGAACGTTAAACCTAGAAAACGAGCTTCCTGACAACCTGGTACTCTGATGGAGTCTATAGTAACGTAAGGAGAAAGAGGATTAAATTTTTTATGAGAAAAGACCACAAGTTTAGATTTTGACGGCTCGATAGAAAGGCCCTTAGAAAATAGATATTTGGAGACATTATTTAAACTGGCTTGGATAGAGGTGATGCAATTATCTAGATTGTCAGAAGAAGCATAGATAGCAACGTCGTCAGCAAACTGTAAACAAGAACTGCGAGGGTGCAGTTTTTTCTCGAGATGGTTGGTGTAAAGAATATATAGAAGAATACTAAGGATGCACCCTTGGGGAACACCTTTGTAAGAATGAAAAGGACCGTAAGTTTGGCCAGCTATTTAGAAGGAAATTTCACGAGATGAAGTTAAATTATAAATAAATTTACAAATAGACCAAGGTAGTCCAATATCGCGTAAGTAATTAACTAAAATGCCAGGATCTACATTGTCGAAAGCGCCTTGAATGTCGAGAAAAATACATGCTGTAAACTGATTTTTAAGAAAAGTGGTGTGGATTTCTGTGGAAAGGATCGAGATGTTATCGGAGCACGAACGCGACTTGCGAAAGCCAAATTGAGATGAAGAGAGAAGAAGTTTTCTCTCCAGCCAGTGGATGAGTCTGGAGTGTATTAACCTTTCCATGAGTTTTAAAAAACAAGAAGAGAGGGAGATCGGACGAAATTTGCTTGGAGTGGATTTAGGAATAAAGAAAACGAGAAATTTTTTCCAAGAATGAGGAAAGAGACCTTCTTTCAGAAGGCCGTTGAACGTATCGAGGATAAGTGAATGGATAGAGTCTGGAGTTTCAGATATGATAGTGAAGTCGATTTTATCTAGTCCCGGAGCTGACTTGCGTTTAGATTTCGAAATTGCCGCTTGAAGTTCACCCGGCGTGAAAGGAACCACGAGCTCGGGATTGGAGGAAAAAGAAGATGGAAAATTTGAGAAGAAGCACGAAGGGGGACAGATGGAAGGGATGAGCTGTAGCATGCGATTTATGGCTTCGGTGTTGTTGGAGAGAGAAGAAGTATCCGGAAGATTTCTATTGCGAAGTCGCTTAATTCTAGACCAAACGAGGTTAAGGGACGTATGAGAATCTATAGAGTTGGTAAAATTAATCCACGAGTCTTTTTTCGCTTTTTTGAAAACTTTTTTTGCTATGGCATCTTTCTTCTTGGCAATACAGAAATTATCTAAATTCGAAATACGACGAAAGTTGGCCCATGCCGTTTTGCGAGCCTCATTAGCCTCATCACAGCTTTTATCCCACGAGATGGAAGGTCTCGATTTGAAGTTGGAGCGCGTACTAGTGTTAGAAGAGTTTGGAGTGGAATCTGAAACGGAGTTGTATATAGCCTGAACTATATTGTCGTATTGTGTAATGGACGACGGATCTGCAAGAGATGGAGCTACTGAGTCTAGAGTGGATTTGAAGTTGTCCCAGTCTATTTTATTGAGTCGAAAACGATTTGATGAAAAGTGAAGAGTAGAAGGGGATATACCCAAAGAGATGGAAATAGGGAAACGATCACTTAGGAGAGATCATATAAGATCGGCATCTATTAAGGTGTTTGAAAGGGATGAACCGGACACGCAATTTGTAGAGCAACCCACGAGGAGTGGTGGCAATTAAAGTCTCCAGCAATAAAAATATTATTTGCGAAATTTAGAGAGTTGAAAAGACGAGTCCAATCTGCTGAGCGTAAAATAGTCGAAGGAGTTTTATAAAGCGCGACAATAGCAATAGGGCCGAGAGAAGTTGAAATTGTGATGCAAAGAGTTTCCAGTTGGTTGGGACGATGTAACACTGAGTCTATCATAGAAAACGGAATATCTTTCTTTAGGGCGATGTCAAGTCCACCACCCCTACTAGTGATTCTATTTTTTAAAATAAACGAGAAGCCATCTAGTTTTGGAATAGAAGAAGGTGTGAACCAAGTCTCACAAAGAATAATAACGTCATAGGCATTAGCGATATTGGCTAGTAACCCAATTTTATTATGAAGGCTACGACAGTTCCACTGTAAAATGTTAATTTTTTATTATTGGCCATAATGAGATTGCGGAGAGAAGGAAGCTAGGGGCGAATTGAGAGTGGCTACAATCGGTGAAAGCTTATCGGACATGCCTAAGGCAGCCTGAGAGAGCTGGAATAAGTTGCTGAACGATGAGATGAAGGAGCATTGGAATGACATTGTTAAGAATTTCTGGGGAGTTCGGAGGAAAGGGATTTGGGGGAGGAGGATGCGAGTTAGAGATAGGGGTCGAGGAGGTTGAAGAGATGAGCGAAGGGTTGTTTTGCGGATACGTTGCTGTGAATGAAGGATAGTGGCCGTGCGGCGCCAGAAGGGCATCAGCATGAGCAGCCCGAGTGGAGAGAACAGAGTTTGGAGTGGGAGCGATTAAGCGAGGTTTGCGAGAAGAAGAATGTGGATGAGCGCGCGAATGCGATTGAGCGACTGGCTGCGAGAGCGTTTGTTGAGGACCGTACGAGGTCGAAGCGGCGAATTGATTGTAACTACCGGACGGGGGTATACGTCGTTGAGAAGACGGCTCCGGCCGATCAGCTGGGGGGAAGCGTTAGGAAGAGGCGGAAAGTGAGCGAGAGTGGGGGAGATTGACGAGGTCGGGGGGTTTGGGACTGTGCCGTTGAGGAGGTGTCTGGCCTCGAGAGGCGAAATATTGCGTTCAGCAGCTGTTGAGCGAATAGCTTTTTCGTGGAGAAAAGCTGGACAATTGCGATCGGTGGGAAGGTGAGGTCCCTTACAGTTCGCGCATGAGGGAGCGGTGTTGAGGTTTGGGCAAACCTCACCGTCGGCGTGTTCTTTTAACCCACAACGGGGGCATTTCGGATGACTTTTGCACTGAGATGACACGTGGTTAAAGATGAAGCATGAGAAACAGATCTTAACGGGAGCAAACCAGGGGTCGACAGGGTGTCTGACTTGGAAAAGTGAAACGAAGTCTGGACGGACGCGGCCCTCGAATTTCAGATAAATAGTCTGCGTGGGGATGAGCTTAGATTCACCGTTTTCGGAAACCTTGCGATTCTGACGACGAGCCTCCATGACGGGTGCCCAAGGCGAGTCGATGTGAAGAAGAAGCTCTTCAATTGAAACGTCGAGGGGTACACCCCTGATGGAGCCTTCGCAGCACAAAAAGGAGTTCGGAATGAATGCTACTAAATTCTGCGGTTTTAGGAGATCAGAAGCTAAGATTGAGTTGGCGATCTTGACGGAGGAAAGAACGACCGACGTTTGATGTTTACCAGAGCTGAAGGCTCGTACCACCTGCGATTTAGCGTAAAAGCCAAGAAGAACTCTCGCGACATGGGTTGTGTTCATGCGTAGTGTAGAACGAGTGATTGTCGAAGGACGGATAAGAATTATGAAAGGAACCTTGCTGTTATCGGGATAGCGGTTGGCGAGAAGACTGTCTGGCAGTTTGTCGACGGAATTAGACGAGATGGTTGGAGGAGGTACTGTCGGATTTTTTTGTTTAGTTCGCACAGGTGATCGCTCGCCGGATCTGTCGCGCGGTCCTTTGTGTGAATCTGGAAAAGATTCGTTTCTCAAATCTTACACTTCAGTCATTATCTCGTTATCGTCGAACGTGTTGTTGAAGTCATTTGAAAAAGCTCCGTGATCGTCGTCTGGAGTACCTGGAGGCAGGCCACCCCCCGGATTGCCGGTTGCCGAGTTCATAACTCGACGCTACCGGGAAAAATTTTTAGGTTAGGACAGGTTATGTAACAAATGATAATGTAAAACGAGAAATAAAGGTATACAGAACAGAAAATAAGAAGATAAAACGGTTTGGAAGGGACACAGTAGACGAAGGAAACTTCGCAACACTGAAAAGGCACTGAAAAAACAGCTTAAAAGAAACTCCAAGGAAGGCACGTCTGTACTCATACGCTGGTTCCAAGAAACTTCGTTACGAAAGTAATAGACAGAAGGAAGGAAAAGACGTGCCGGTTGTATACGTGAGTCGTCGACTCTATCGTAAAGCGTATATAAGCGACGATTTGCGCGATACGTTAAGATATAATAACATTTCGCGGTATTTATACATTAGTTTGATACGCATGTCGAACTATATGCTTACAAAGTAACTGACCCGAGCGACTCTCCGCTCCGTACTGTTAACGACTCCCTGCAAAGTGCAATTAAAAGTAACGAAGAAAGCAAAGACGGAACAATATACCGGAAGTTTTGCTTATTCCTCGGAGTCTTTTAGAGTTTTCGTAATATTATTGATTAATAACAATAATAATAATATCGATAAATAATATTGTATCAGAACCGTCGACGACTGAGAACATTTTTTTTTATAATCCTTTATTTACTTGTTATTAATTAATTGCATATTAATGTGAATTTTATTCGTCGAAGCATTACATATTCGAGGCAATAAAAATGTTCGGTTTGAAAATTCCCCCAAATATCTATCGTCAAAACACAGATTTGATAGAAAAAAACGAAAAAAAAAAATAAATCAATCCGTAAATCTCTCTCACAGGTACGTAATTTGCCAGAAACGCATGGTGCTCAACTGCAGGGCTACGGTGCGTATATTCGGTGGCCGGATAACAGTTTTAAGGGAACACTTGCATCCGCCTGTCGTAGGTCTCTGAGAAGCGCATCATTATATTCAAGCACTAAGCGAGGGCGCGTTGACACAGATGCTACCGATAATTCAGGTCTATCTGACGGTGAAGGCGCAATTTCCCGATATTGCAATGCAGTTCCATCAAAGAAGACTGGTGCCGAGAATGGTAAAATGGAGGGAGGAGATTACTCTCCAGGCCTCGCGCGACTACATTCATCTCGTGAATAAGTTAAATTCCGTGGTGCGACGTGTCCTTCGCGTGCATGATGGAGGGGTGGTAAATGTCTCGCTTGTCAGCGTCGAAGATGGAATTTCGGAAGCGACAGTCTTCTGCGATGTAGAGGTGATCCGCAAGCTGGCAGAAAGCACAACTCTGTATATCGGGTCGTCAACCCAAGTTCTTCCGAGGAATTGTGACAATACAACGGAGCTTCTTGTTGTTACGGCGGTTTACGAAGATTACGTAAGTCTGACTTAACTTTCCGTCGCACTGGTCTTTGTATATATATTTTTTGTATATAATTTTTTTTGTTTATTTGTTTAGGCTTTTCCGTGCGTGTGGGTGTGGACTAATAATCGCAGTGTTAGAATGTACGCAGGAGTCCTTCAACCGCTCGTTGGCGTCATAACGCCCGACCGTATCTATGCAACTTTTGACGCACGACTCCATCGTCAATTGGCTGAACAATTCCCAGACTCCGCGATATTTGGAATGTTCGACAGTTACTGCACGGTAGTATATGCGCAAATAAAATCATTGTATCTGATAAATGAGATTAACAAAATTTCTCACACTAAATTTGCTTATTTTTTTTCGACAGGCGGTTCTTGACGAAATTCGAGATCTCGATCTCAACGAAAAAATTATCAGAGATACTTTAAAAACGATTTTAGGACTCGCACTCTTGCCTCCGGACTCGGTGAAAGATGCATTTGCGACAGTCGTTGCATCGGTACAAAACGCGTTCGCGGGCGAACTCGCTTCGTTATTTGATTACATCCGTGCTACGTGGATAACGGTCGTGACGCCTACACAATTTTCGGTGTACAATAATATCGAGGCCATCGCTGACTGTACCTGTACGAGCGTACAGAATATGATGAATAAACTCGACGGGGTGTGTTCATCGCAACACTTCGCGCGTAAGTGCAATATAAGCAACTTTATTTATTTATTACGTACATTCTTATTACTATTTCTTATTGTTATTCTTATTACTACTTATTATTATTTCTTATTACTACTTATTATTATTTCTTATTACTACTGATTATTATTTTTTATTACTACTTATTATTATTTCTTATTACAATGATCGTCTATTACAGGTACGATAATCTCGTCGCACTCGCGCGTACACAGCGACATTGAGCGGGGAGCCGCCATGAAGCCGTGAACTGTACTTCGCGGGTTCGTTGCCTTCTTCCGAAAACCGACCTTAAAAGACTATGGCGACAACTAACCCAGCAAACGGTCGGGAGTGTCAGGTTTCTCGAAATCTGTTGTGTTTTTCTCGAGCCGTTCCTTGCGCTCGTGCTCTACAGACAAGGCCCGCCTATCGCCAATATGGAGCCAATCGTGGCACGACTAGCAGCGAAAGGCGGAGCTGTTCCGGCTGTTCGGAAGTATCTATCCGCATTGTTTAAACCGAGCTGTCTGAGCAATCCGAATCCTTCTTTTACGTACATCCAAAAGAGAAGTTCTTATTGCTCCAACAGCATGGCGAGCACCTCACAGATATATACAACTGTGCAGCCAGAGAATCGGTGTGACTGTTTCTAAGGAGCCGATTCGAGAAATTACCGTCACCATTAATGAGTGCAGCATCTCTCGAATAATTTATTAATAATCATTTTTGGACCAACAACGTAATAATTAAACATTAACTTAACCATCAATATTTAACCGGGATATAACAAGTGAATAATCTCAGAATTTCGCTGATAAACAAAATGTCTTTAAACTTCGTTAATTACAGTAAAATCGAACATGTATTTGAATATTTGGGTCACATCGTTATTAAACAAAAATATAATTAAATCATCTAAATAAGATCTTCGTATTTAATTTGTTCTTTTCAATTGTAATCATCAAAATAATTATCGCAACATTTAATTATAAAAATTATTGTTTAAACCATAAATCGTCAATTCATAAATTTACTGTTCATAAAAGACAGACCGATCGATAATTACTTGAGGTGGGAGTAGACGCTTCAATGAGGAGAAGTATGGGCCAGGAGACCCCCCGAGATAATCAATAAATACAAGACCCAAAGCGACCGGACGATAGTATGAAAAATATCGGAGGACAGTGGGTGGGTTTTTAGACAGGAGTAGTATGAAAAATAACGGACGACAGTAGTATGGAAAATATCGGAGGACAGTAGTTTTAAATAAGGAGCAGTCATTATAATTTTGTTACCACCTTACGACAGTACGGAAAATATCAGAGTATTACGAAAATTATTATAATGTGAATTTCGAAACACGACATTACGAGAGTTTTACAACAACAACGAAAGTTATCATAAACAGTTAAACAATAATTCGTTCATCGAAAATTATATAAAAGACATTTCATCAAAGAACATTCAGACGGTTAAATAATTCTACAACAATTTAAAAATAATATAAAAATGTGAATTGACTTTTACGAATTTCAACATTGTTCGAAACGGGGAGTTGTCAGAACTTTGAACGACGCTTACAACGTTTGTCGAGACTTTAAAAATATAACGGGAACTAAACTGTAAAACACAATAAACCAAATTATCGAGAGTGAATTAAAAGGTGTATTTGTGCGAATCACAATTTTAAATAAATCTCAACGTTAAATTGAAACCTCCGCGAAGTGTTAAACAATTTATTCCGAATTAAATACATTCGGTTGTTATCGTCAATCTCATCGTTAATACGTCATCGTCAAATATCTACACAATCAATTGGAAATTCTTGAAGGAAGGAAGGAAGGACGAAATTGAACTCTCGATCATCTTTAACTGCATTCATCAAATTTAACGTAACGATTTAAATCAACATCTAAACTTTACTTTAATTCATCATTCACCAACGTAAGTTTTCCCATCAGAACATTCATTTTTCGGTTAATATGGTTATTCACTATAACCAACTAAATTTCGAACGTGATTATAAATCACATACGAGGTGAAGGCCTCCTTTAAATTAAAGTGTGATATCAATGCATGAGTTCTTCGGCCTCTGGTAACGAGTACCAAGGTAGCGAAGAGTGTACCGGGCCACGATAGTTGCGAGCACTGGTCAGCGACTTCGCTCGGATTGAATTACACTACGAGACGCATCGAGCGTACGGCGTCTTATCAGAGAATTCTATAGTAAACACTTCCGTCATATGGTTACTACGCGCTTACTATATGCGTACTACGAGTCGATGATTCTTTCTACGTGCAATATTCTTTCTTTTGGTTCGGGTATTTAAATCTTTAACACCGCGCACTCTGTACCCTATCCTGAGTAACTCTCCGAAAGGTCAGACTAAAAAAGGGAATAAGTCGGATAAAGCGCCTCAATGGTACAAAACGTGTAAAATGGAATTTTATTCCTTGACCGTAATTACCGAGGAAATGCTGATTTGGACGTAACACATTATACTATTTGCTTTGTTGTTCATAATGTACATTTGAATCGGAATACTACATATGAAAATGGTATTTAAGCGCAAATATTTTGTTTGATTTACATAAATAATATGGGTCGCGTAGTGCGCTAGGGACTTTCTTTGCGATCAGGCGGGTCATAAGAGTAGATGCGTTTTCGGCCAACTGTATGTCACCTTTATATATTAGGCTAAACGGTTAGCGCGGAAAGAGGAGGTTTCGCCAAAAGAGAGAATCTATAATGTTATTTTTTTTTGGTTACGACCCAATACCGTGGATTATATAGGGTATCGTTGATTGGCTCTCCGTGAACTATTGTTGTTGGATATGATTCGTTGTTGCCGTGGCGAATAGAACTTCGCTCCTGAAGTGCCGGGAAGAATATAATTTGAAAGTTTCGTCGAATGATTGAAACGCGAGTCATGAAATTAATGTATATATATTGTGACGAGGCGTAATAGTACGGTCTCTATCCATCACGTTAGGTTGGGATACGCACGAGAGTCGTTATAACCTTCTTCTTCTTCTATCAATTTGACTGGTCCCACGTCTATGTGAAGACCAGTCTGACCATTGGGAAGATTCCCGCGCCGGTCAACTCTCACTTTTTATTTTTGAATTTAACGTTTTGGACGGATCGTTTTAACCGTAAATGACTGTACACAAAGCGATTTTAAACTCTCAGGGACAGAACTAGACAACACAAGGATAGGACAGGACTGGAAAAAACACCCAGAGGCTTTCGTCGGGAATCGAACGCGCGACAACGGGGACTACAGTCTAGCACGCTAGCCAGCAGACCACCGTTGCCCCCGAGTCGTTATAACCGCGCGAGCGCAGAGTCGATCCACGCGGTACCCGGGGAAACTGAAAAACTATAGAACGCGAGTCTACCGGAGGAATATATTATATTTTTGCAGGATTCCGGCATCGCTTGTAGACAATCGGAAGGGCGCGAGGGGTACGCGACGGGAGAGACACCGCGAAGACGTTACGACGCATCGCCGAATTATTGGCGAGCGAGGAGTTTTTCCCCCCTTCCCCTCATTTACCGAAGTACGCGTACCGAAGTACAGGCGAGCGAGCATCACTCTCGTGCACCGCGTCGTAGTAGATAGACGTAGGATTGATTAGTCTGAGCTAACAAAGGAGAGCGTTTCTCTCGTATACTACGATACAGTATTTAGCCATTGAATCAGACAGATAGTCAAAAACGATAGAGTATTCCGTGAAATTTGTTAATATCTCCGTGAGGGAGAAATACGTTATTCGTCGAACGATACGAGGTTTCGATCGAGGAAAAGACGCCGCGCGAACGGCGGAGGAATTGACGAGATCGATTAGCTGGAAGGAAGCCACGAAAATTATCAAGGTAGGCGCACGTGGTGCACACCATCTTCAGTTAATTCTTTACGCCGAGCGCGATACGCCGATCGCAGAGGGCTTTCTCGCTCGTACTCGGTAGTTGAGCCGATTCATAATTCCTTTGAAAGTCTCGAGCGTCGAGCTATTATTGTTTGCAAAAAATAACGTTTCACGTCGATTTTCGCGAGTCAAATATGTGTGAAGAACGAAACGTCGTTCAGAGAGAAAGCCATTGTATGTTGGCCGATAGTTTGTTTTGAGAAAAAGTGTGAATAAATGACAGTACTTACCCTAGCAGACCTGGCCACCCACCAAACTATAAGAATGCATGCATAGAAAAATTTAAAAAAAGCCATACCACAAGAATAAGCGATCAAGCTAACGAATACGACGAAGTATCACGAGAAAATGTACGTAGAGTCGCTGAGCGGCGGGCGGCCAATCTCCCAACCTAGCGGCTATCTCTTGGCGGCTACTTTATTCAGCCTCATACTTTATGATTCGCTTCATTTAAATATTGCTAAAAATACTGTTATTTCAAATTAGAGGCGGTAGCTTAGCGGTAAGGTACTAGGATAGCGTTCGTAAGGTCCCGGGTTCGAGCTCAACTTAGGTCGTTAGGTTTTTCTTTCATCAAAATGCATAATAAACTAATGTGTCCGATAAAGTATAATTCTTGGTGGTAGGAAATTTGAACATTTATTTGTTAAACAATACCGAACCTTTTTTACAATGCGGGCTAGCCACCATAAAATCGTTTGGAGACTGGTGGTTTTCCATCGTTGCCACCGTCAAAACCACCGAGGACACCACCATCAAAAAGCTTCTGTACTGACGTAGGTGAGGGGATGAAAGCTCAACAGTCACGGTGGCCTCTAAACGAATATCGTAGAGCGGTGGTTTGAGCAGTGGTTCGAACCAAATGTTTGGTGAACTTTTTGCACAAAACCACCGTGGTGGAAACCACCGTGAAAGCATAGTGAATTCCGCAGTGGACGGGTTTGTTAGGGTATTGTTTTATTTTTATGAGAAAGATACATGTGAATTGTCTTCCGAACCGCACTCCCTATCCCGCTAGCCGTGTAAAATATTGAAGTATTGAGATTTTGGATTGAAAAGATTAGAGAAAATTGAAATTCCCTGAGTATTGGAAGAAAGATACTCTGGCGCCCAGCAACAATACAGCGAAGGAAAAGGTGAGAAATCGGGCATTGAAAAACAAGGGCGTCGTTATAGATTGAACGGGGAGCCGATTGCAGGGGATCCGAGACTGCAAAAAGCCCGTCACAATATATATTGATATTAAAACACGATGTATTGAATGGTAAAACACTATACTAGTGGTACAAAGAACAGAGATTAGTAGGGAGATGTGCAACGCTCGGCTTTTGGTCGTCCCCAACTGAGTGGCGCTAAATCGTAGTGGTGAACTCGGGAGTACGATTCTGTGATCATCGCCTCGGCCAACATTGCAGAGTCGGGGCGAACGTCATCACCCACGCGGTGGGTATTACAGGCGCGCGAACACGAGTCAGCGCTTGGTGGGGAGAACCTCTCCGCCGCTCGAGTCTCGTTCTCGCAAACCCAGAGACTTGACTCTTCGGACGCGGATGAATTTTTTTCCCCCTTTTTTGCTTGTTACAAGTAGCCAACTCATTGTCTATGTACTCTGTAACGTGCACGAAATGACTAATCAATTAACGTAGGCGTGATTAGGTGCGAAAAAAAGAATTTTTAGCCGCAAGCGAGCTTGCAATTTTTGTACGACTTAATTTTTTTTTGGTCTTGTTACAGCAACTTCCCGAATATCCGTTTGCACTGTCACGTCACTAAAAAATTACTATTTAATTATTCTAGGTAGTACAATATAGGAGAGCGAGAAAACGCCCAATCCCAAAGTTTTTTAATGCTTTTAGTATTAAAAGAAACTTTGAGCATTTCTCGGCATTTTGGGGACGCCCCCTCCTCTCTCTCGATCCAAATCGGTCCCGATTTGGGATTGGGCTTTTCTCGGGATATATTTTTATCCTGCAAACTAATGTAAAGACCGTGATCGCAATTAACTGAAAGAAAAAAAAAGCCAGCTCATCTTGGCTTGAACCTCGGATTCTTGAGGTAAAAGAAGATGCACGAACACTCTCGTAGGAGATTCCCTCTTGTCAGTAGACAAAATCTATCATCAAATTCGTATTCCGCACAAAAAAAAAAAAAGTGAAATATGAAGGGGTCGACAATTTTCTAGCGATTTTAGATTTTGACGAAAAAAAAGTGCTCAAAAAGTCGAGTTCGATTGGGAAAGGGTAGAAAAACGCGTTTAAAGTTTTGGATTCTTCCCGACCAGGTAACGGCATCAGTAAACACTTCGGCCATTCGCTGGTCACCCTATCTTGTGTATATTTTTTCGCGTATAACACGATAGGCATCTCATTTTCATTGTATACCGCTCGGAAAACCAAGATATTGCCGTTTTTTTTATGGGTAGTTTCCCAAAATTAAAAAATTTATCAAAATCGGGGATTTTAGGTCGTAGGAGGTTCCCTCTTGTCTCTAGACAAAATCTATCATCAGATTCGTATTTTGCACGAATAAATACGTGAAATATGAAGGGGACAAGAATTTTCTAGCGATTTTGCATAATTGCGTTGTGAACTATCGAGCAGTTGAATACTGTTGGCGAGAATGTGTGCACAATAACGCTGTGTACTATCCTGTTACTAACCATCCGGCAATTTATCGTTTCCGTTGTGCACAATAGTGTTGCGTACTAATGATCTGTGCACTATAATATTGTGCACTATGAAATTGTGTACTACGTTTTTTATATATTTGCATGTGCACCACAAAAATGTGTCTTTTTTGGGCGTGCACAATAAAATTGTGGCTATTTTCTACCCTCGTTCATTTTAGATAACAAATACTTTATTTATTTATTTAAATAATTTCTCCTAAAAAAAATATACATTGCAGATTTTGCGACTAAGAATTTTTTTCATTATTTAACTTTCAATTGAACATAAATGAGTATCTACTCATGTATGTTGTATATATTATACCTTGTATATCTATATATATAGTATACCTTGTATACCTTGTTATATCTTGTATATCTATACAAGGCCGGTTCTGACTCAACTCGATCTGTGCATGCGCGAGTCGGTGGGTATCGGTCGGCAGGAGGGTCGGCATCGGTGGGTGATGGGAGGTGGGTGGTGGGAGGTGGGTGGGTGGCTGGTGGGTGGTAGGTATTGCAGAATCGGTGTTCACCGATACTCTAGCTTAGTCTCGAACCCCTCAGCTTGAATGGGTCCTTCAGTGGGTGGTGGGGGTGGGAAGTGGGTGGGTGGTGGGTATTGCAGATTCGGTGTTTATCGATATCTTAGCTTAGTCCCAAACCCATGATCTTGAATGGGTCCTTCGGTGGGTGGTAAGTGCGTGGTGGTGGGTGGGTGGGTGGTGGGAGGTGGGTGGGTGGCGGATGATTGAGAGGGGTAACAAACTGCTAGCCTCGGAGCGTATCGCGTATCGTCGGCCATGCATTCCATGACCTATGACCTGAGTTATCACCTATGACTTAAATAAACAAATATAAATAAACACTGCGGTAGTAAAATCGCGGGCGCGTCAAGTGAGTGCTCGAAGAGTCAGGCCCTTGTTCTCAGTTGATATGATGATTATGTATATAACACTTTTCAAACCCCTAGACCTCTTGTCGCATTTAAAATTTATGACTGTGATAAAAATTCATAAACAAATGATGTTTAGAACAGTCGGACTTAATGAATGCTCGATGAGTCAGGCCCTTGTTCTCATGGGTGGCGGTAGGTGGTTCGAATAACGAACTGCATAGCCTGAAAGTGTATCATCTAACGGATACTCCGAAGAAATTTATCGCTTTTGGTTTAAATACTAAATACAGCCGAATACTAGTCGAGTGAGTGTGGAGTCAGGTTGCGAATGACCTGCGAAGAAAAAAATTTCCGAGTGTATGAAATACATGGTGCGCGTCACCCGTGGCGTTAAAACCTTTTCTAGTGGATGCTCTAAGCGTGCTGTCTTCGGCTTTCACCCTCGCATCGTCGAAGATGTCGAACAATAACACTATGTAGGTGCAGTGCCACGCTGTAACATGTGTAATGCTTTGTCTTTTACTCTTTTTCACGTACAGTGAAACACGAGCCTCGAGCCGTTAACTAAATGGTACACAGATGTGTACATTGAAACTGCTTAAAAGTTGCAGGACCCCAAGCGCCACAACTCGGAGTGTTTTCTTTTTGAGATATTTATGGCACTTTCGATACACTGTGTACTTGCACAAGAATGTTCTGGACTATCGAAGATATTGACGAAGATCTTGTTACATCTCTCCGGTGGTGACACGAGTAGTTTTCTTGAGGTTTGTAGAGTGGGGCAAAGTTATAATATCTTTGATTTTTAGTTCAGTCGCTCAGTCTGTATTCATCCTCTCGCATTAAGTTGCATGTGATGCACAATCATTATAATTAGTAGCTTGCAGTTTTTCTCATGTGTTTAATCCAAGTAAAAAATGGATTCGAAAAAATGCAAAAAGCTTGTCGCGATTATGCAAAGCGCGTATTCCACTCTCCGGGGCAAAATTTCGCGAGCTGAGGCGCGGCGGTGGATAAAATTCGGTAACGATAATGTGAATCTCCTTCGCAAAATGTTACGGAAAAGTACGTTGAAAATTGGCGAAAAAATCAGGATTCAAACGACGATAGTTGAATTATTGTCTTTGTCGGCGAAATTCAAAAAATGTGGTGCCGGTGTGAGGGTGGAAAAAGTGCAGTGGGCTGACACAGAGACAGCTTTCCGGAAAAGAATACGAACTGGCGTAGTCATTAATCTACAACACAAGGATCTCGGAGATTTGCTGGATGATGCGAAGCGCCTCATTATTGCGCGAGTAAAGAGACTGGTCCACGGAACATCAAAGAAGAGGGGGCGCAACCTGAAAATTAACGTGATCTTGGCGTATAAAATCGAGGTTTCGAAAAACGATGAAATCATGGAGGAAAATAAATTCATCAACACGAGGAATGAGGCAATTCTTCGCTCAACGGATTTAGATCGATGGTTCAGAGAACACGTGAAGGAGAATTTATTAAAAAAAGTTGAAGAGTTTGAGGAAAAAGAATCCGGTTGGACCATGAGGGAAATTTCCAATCTCGTTGTCAACATGAACAAGTACGTTTCGCTGCGAGGGGGATTATTTACATACATCGCAGTTCCAAAGGATATTCAACGGAAACACGCCGTAGTTAATATCAAGAGCAACGATCCGTATTGTTTTTTGTGGGCAGTGACAGCGGCTCTTTCACCACCGACGAGGAACAGTGAGCGAACAAGTTCATATCCACATTTTAGTGCAGTGCTAAATTATATGGATTTTACTTATCCGATGCGAGTGTGTGACATTCCACGATTCGAGAAGGTAAATCGACTCTCAATTAATGTTTATGGTGTAGAAAGTAGGAAGCGTAAATCGCAGGTCGTGCCAATTTATTTGAGTAGGGAAAAATCGAATCGCCGTACGATACATATGCTCATTTTAGAGAGTAACATCGAGCCGAATGATCGAAATGTTGCGATCCATCACTTCGCATGGATAAAGAATTTATCGCGACTAGTTAGCTCACAAATATCTCGTCACGATAAAATGACTTGGCTATGTGACAGATGTCTGTGTCACTTTTAAACGCAGCGCTCATTGGATAATCACCGAGACGATTGCTTTGCTATAAATGGCTGCAAAGTTATTCTCCCCGAGGAGGAAACAAAGTTAAATTTCAAAAATTTTAAAAATAAAGAGGACGTTCCATTCGTTATGTACGCGGACCTCGAGTGTCTTCTAAAGCCAGTTCCACCGCGAATTAATTTGAGTTATCAAAAACACGTGCCTCATAGCGTAGGATTTTACGTTCACTGCACATACTCCGCAGCAATCTGTGAGTATAAGTCTTATCGCGGCGAAGATTGTATTGAATGGTTTATGCAGGAGCTGCGAAAATTAGCAGACTTTTTCACTCGGCAATTTGTTAGTGTGAAGCCGATCGAGAAACTTAGCGTTGTCCAGCGTCGTGAATTTGAAGAAGCTGCAGTATGCCACGTGTGTGAAAAACCATTCGAGGGTGATGCGAGCGAGATAAAAGTTCGAGATCACTGCCACTTTACAGGAAAATATCGAGGTGCTGCTCATAACGCATGCAATTTAAATTATAAAAATTCTCACGTTGTACCTGTCGCATTTCATAATTTGTCGGGTTATGATTCGCATTTTTTGATAAAAGCATTAGCAACAGAATTTGAGGGATCGGTTCAACTCCTCCCCATCAATAAAGAAAAATATATTTCATTCACGAAACAAGTCAAGAATACAGTAGTACATTATCGATTTCTTGACTCATTCAGATTCATGCCAAGTGGTCTCGAACGATTAGCCTCGTACCTGGATGCGGGTGGCTATCAGGTTGCCAAAACACGAGCGCCTCCTGTAACGAAATCGTCCTGAAGCAAGACTACCCTAGAGAATGCGCGCAATTTTTGAATGACCCTGTCCGATACAGCAAAGCTAAGAGGTCTGTCCGAAGCATAATACCTCATTTACACGCAGGCATCCAAGAGCTCGGGCTAACCACGTGCAAGTGCGCCCCGAGAGTCATAGAGGTATAATCCAATCGTACCCTGGTTCAAAAATATTTTATTACAAAAGGATCCACATGCACCAGCGTCCTCGGTATATTTCGCCCCGGGCGGTGATATACCCTGGACCGCGAGAACCCGACCTACGGTGATTCAATTGTACGAACCATTTTTCATTAACGACTCGCACTTGAACGGTTACGATTAAACACGACTAAAGCCAGGTACACTGAGTCCTCAGAGCCCGGCAGCTCTTGAACGTATTGGTCCTAACGGCGGAGATGACCATAAACAGAAATGGTTTCAGGGCAGCGCTTCATTTTCGCATAATTACTTTTCCCGCGTCTCCAACTTATCACCGCCACGCTCCGGAAGACCGCTTGTTTTAATCCCGTGACAATCTTGAGAGCATTCATCCTGAGCCGAAATCAACCTTGAGCGCGCGGCTGAAGAAGATAAAATACCGACACTGAGCTCGCGGACCGTAGGTAATGTAGAGAACTTGCTTTTTCAATGATACAGCTAATATCCTGAAGACGTCACTGCGGGTAATTGTCTGGCTGTGCTGGCATTCCAGGACCGTATTTATTATAAAGCTCTCACCCTCGATTAAAAAAATATGTCATTACAATTATTGAGACATAGCGTGGTAGTTAGAAACGCGTGGGAGGCGATTCGTCATATTTATCACATTATCATATTTACGATATGCCGCTAAGCAACGAGATATCGAGTATAAGTATCGTACCCCGAGGAGATATTTACAAAAGTTCGCAAGAGAAAAGCTTCTCTGACGAGAGAAGGCGAAAACACAGATGCATCCGCGAGATACAGGACAATGTTTTGGAATTCGAGGATTCCACCGAAGAATTGTATCGATATGAATTATCAGCGAAACTTGTAAAGTATTTTATAAAGTAGAGTATAAAGTATTTAAACTTCTAAACTAAAGTAACTATAACTACCTAATTACCTTCTACTGCACTGTTTCTTCTATCTAAACTTATTTGTTTCATTCATTTAACTATATTCTTGTAATTATTGTTTTAAACAAGCCCATGACAAGACACCGGATACTCGACTTCAAGCTCCGGTAACTGTACGAAACGCGACAAATATGAAAAACGAGAGAACAAGAAGAATTCGACATATCGCGATGAAAAAAATTCTTCGAAGACTGAAAAAAATAAGAGCAAAGATGATTCTTCATCGACGGAACAATCGACGATAGCAAAAGCCACAGTGACTACAGCGAATCGGAGTCCGAAGAATAAAGTATAACCGATCGCTTACGGGAGATCGGGGAAAGGCGGAATTACGTTGTATAAAAATCAAAGGTTTCACACATTAAATAAAGAAAATATACGAGAGTAATTTAATATATAGCGTATTTTTATTTAATATACTTAACGTACATTAGAGTCACAATCCTTACAGATTAGAATCGTTTCGATACAAAAATCAGTCTTTCATAAAAAAAGAGGCGCTTAAATAGCAGCGACATCGGTCGATAATCTCGACGATTTATCGCGATTCGAAAAATATCGGCTTTCGGAATTACATCGTAATTTCGCATCGACGTTTTTACTGATATTTAAATCAACAAACCAAAAATTAATAAGTAAATATAAGAAAATACGCGTTTTTTTCAGTAATTTCGAATCGTCTACGAATTCTTCGTCATAAGTATATCCTAAAAATGTTCTCGATGGGTAGCGCACGTTAAATCGCTACATTACATAAGCGCGTTTGAATTCAGTAACCTGTCCTCGGCAAATCACGCATCGAAGATCCCGATGCTGCCGCCCGGTCAGATTTGTCAATCGTTCGGTACAATCAATGCAATACGCTACGTGTATGCACGGTATGGCCGCGTACAACGCTCCGTTACTCTGACATATGACGCACATCCTCTCATGTCCGTCATCTTAAAAAATAACAAACGAAAAAATATTCAATTAAAATCCGCGATAGTTTTTGATATGTCTACGAAAAATCAGAGATCAGAAAAAAAATGTACTTCACTGCGGTGTGGAAAGGGAGTTTTTTGCGCGCGTAACACGCGGAAAACCTCCCTTTCCACACCGCAGTTGAAGTACGATCGTATCCGATACTCTTTTAAAAAGTTAAATTTACGAACATACTGCCATTTTCGACGGGTGCGCGATGAGGCAGTTCTTCTGCGGCAGCAGCAACTGGTTCGTCTTCCCCGTTGGCCGCGTCCGGTTCATTCGGTTCGCCGCGTTGCTCATCGATCACAGCTGGCGGTTCTGGCGGTGGTTGTAGAGCTACCGGCTGCGGATTTGCGTTCACACCGTATTCGAAGTTGACGGGAGGGAAATCGTAAAGATCTTCTAAAAAAAGAAATTAGAAACGATATTCAGTATAGTACATAGTACATACATAAAAATAATAATACATACCATCGTTGTCGACAGCGGCCGCTCCTCTGACTGGTAAAAAGTCCTGAACCAACGGATCATTGCGAAACAGAAGATTGGCGAGTAAGTACGTTACGAACCTCGAGCACGTACTCAGGAAGCGCTGTGGCGTGACCATTTCCGTCAAGAGTAGAACCCACTGCCGGTGAAGAGTATTATCGGAAATGAGTGATCGGATACGAGCAGTCGCGCTGACGTTTAATCGTTGATTAATACGATCGATGTCGATCGCGCAACGAGCGAAGATGTTGAGCAGAGTACCTAAAAAAAAAAAAGTTATTTATTTTTAATTATTTTTAATATTGGAGTATAATGAGAATACTCACGAATATAACTCCACGTTTGTCGTCCTTTTAATTTGTTTTCCAGCCGCTTTATGACTGTGATGGGACAATCAGATATCGATGACATATCCATATGCGTGCTGAGGTCGTTAGGGCCGACGGTATTAATCCATATTCCCTCCACGTAGTCGGTCAGTAGAGTCAACCTTTCCTCGTGCTCCCGTGGGAGATTGTTCCGAATTTCCTCGAATTGCTGACGAATTTCGTTCGGTGGGAGCAGGGGAAGTGCCATAAGTTTTTTTACCAATTCTCGCAGACCAGGATCTCCACCGACATTCGGTAGTATCTCCGAAGCCTTTGCCGCTAGATTCTGTAATAGAATTGAAAGAGTCTGTTATCATTTTCGGCCACATGCGTGTGTTTCATACGTACGTCCAAGAAAATATTTACGAACTGACCAAACAATAACTGTTGAAGTCGCCTCGTATCGTCGCAAGCGGAACACTGTCGATAATTGCACTGTGAAGTCTTCGTTCGAAATCGGTGTGCACGAGAGTTGGGTTTATCACCGCAAATACAGGTCGTAGAACGCCGGCGTACGATTCGATAGTTCGAGATGCCATCCACGCCCACGCGCACGGAACCGCCTAAACAAAATTATACATATATGAATATATATAAAATGTAAATAGATGTATAAATTGTAAATAAATATATAAATTGTAAATAAATATGTAAATTGTAAATATATGAAATATGTATAAATTGAATATATATAAAATGTATATAAATGTATAAATAGCCAAAAAATAAATAAATTAAAAAGATATAAGAAAATATACTCACGTAGCCCCGATAATTAGCTGCAACTATTAAGACCTGTGTTGTTTCACGCAGGCCATTTGGTAGAGAACGCTGCGTCGAACAAATGAACAGCTCCGTCGATTCTGATATTCGATGTAGTAGTTCGGTATCGTAGAAGACAAGAGCTAACGGAGAGTTATCGTCTGCCGTGACGAAATTGATTCGCAAACGTCCACGATCATGCATCATAAATGTTCGCCAATCTTCCGATTGTAGAACCTCGTGGCACTGTAAATATGTTTGCACCGATGGAAGTCTCATCTCCGCCCGCCATCTCCCCATCTTTCGTATGGTACAGGTGCGGTTCACGGTCGACGCAGCTTCGGGATATCTACAACCATACAAATGCCAAAATACCGAAGGTTAATAACGATATTAAAGTTTGTCCGATACATTAATTGAATTAATATAAATTTTCAGCCACGCTACCGTTTCCAATGTCTCAATATAGTTCGCCCACGTACGAGGGATCTGTGGGCGAATTATGGACCGCCATCGCAACATCGACTGTTTTGCCGTAGAAAACGGTACGAACGCAGCACCATCAGGGTCTCTGGAAAGTGTCAATCAATACAATATTCATGAAAGGTCACAATATTTTCTTCAATTGAAAGTTAATACTCTTCAAAATTGTATATTACGATACGAGTGCGAAGAAACTTTTTCTGACGAGTGTGAGTTTGCAGCACGAGCCGAAGGCGAGTGTTGTAATCATACGACTTGAGGAAAAGTTCCTCGCACGAGTTTCGTACAAAATTTTATTGCACGAGTGCGTAAAGTGCAACTTTATACACGCGCAGCGAAGCGAAGCGGGCGTAAAGTCGCAGAATAGAATCGTCGCAGAATAGAAGTCGCAAGAATATTGTTGACTTACGCAGCACAAATTTCATCATACACTACTCGTAAGTCGCGTAGAGAAGACGTGACTGCGTTGAATAAAGCTTCGTTGAACCGATGAACACGGATCAGGCGTTGATTGACCGGATGGTTATGTGGTTTTTTGAGGGTAAATTGTCCATCGATTATGTTTGCCGTAGCGCCACATGATTGCAACCGTTTTTCTTTGCAGCACAGGTATCTGCAACAAGAGAGGACTATTCTAATAATGAAATCACCATAAAATGACGATAAATTTAACAACGTGTAGAAACAAATTGTTTATATTTTTTAATAAACTGCAATGAAAAAAAAATGAGCCTCCTGAAAACATACCTTACATTGCCAACGGTGTTTACGATGGTGTAAAAATAACCGTCATGCTCTCGATCGTCCGAAATATACCGCAATCCATGAGCAAACATTATGAAAATGGCGAAAACAAAGATACGTGTGTTTGGAGTCACTACTAACGAGTACCTCTTGCAAAATAAAACAAAGATGTGTAATTAAAGATAGAGAAAGGAAATAACATATACATTGACTTTGAACATTGCTTCATTGCAAAAACTATTGCTTTAAAAAAATTGACGTTCCAATGCTAGCGGTAGCGGGCCCACATAATTTTATTGATTTTTTAAAATTCATTTTTGCCAACAGAATTTTTGAGTACTTAAGGGGCCTGAGTCACCTAAAAATTCGAAAAACAAACTTTTTTTTTTCAATGTATATATAAGAATAAATAAAAAATCTATCCTATCATCATTAAATATATATGTTAAAGTATGACTCTGATTTTTTTTGAAGTCATATATTGCATCTAGTTGCTGAGAGACGCAGTCACACTTTTTTCACTTATCGCAGCTTTTCAACCCAGCGACTGCATGAATTTTAGCATGCGATGTCTCACTTTCTTCGTAAGAGACTGTGTTATGGCATGACCATTGAAATTTTTTTGAAGTCATATATTGCATGTTGTTGCTAAGAGACGCAGTCACACTTTTTTCACTTGTCGTAGCTTTTCAACCCAGCGACTGCATGAATTTTAGCATGCGACGTCTCACTTTCTTCGTAAGAGACTATGTTATGGCATGACCATTGGATTTTTTTTGCGCTTTTATAGTGTACTTATTGAATAAAGTACTTTATACTTTACTTTCATTAGGACTTTATATAGTACACTTTATTCAATAAGTATACTATAAAAGCCTTAAGAAAACATTAGCCAGAAAAAAAAGCCAAAATTCATGCACTCGCTGTGTCGAAAAGCTGCGACAAATGAAAAAAGTTTAACTTCATCTCTCAGCGACAAGATGCAATATATGACTTGAAAAAAATGCAAAGAAATACTTTAACATATATATTTAATAATGGTAAGTTAGATTCTTTATTTATTTTTATTACTTATACATAGATTGGAAAAAAAAGTTTATTTTTCGAATCTTTAGGTGTCTCAGGCCCCTTAACGTACCTTTTTTTTATTTTGTTTTTATTTTTTGCGAAATTTCACTTCTTTTTAAAATGTGATGATTTTTTTTCAGAGTTTCTTTGTCAACATACTTCGTTAAAAAATAAAAATTTAATTTTTGGAAATCCCAATATTGGAAAAATCTTTGATCAATATTTGCGCATATGCACGTAGCGCGCGACCGCTGCTAGTCAAATAAGTATAATTATAATGAATAAAAATATTTATATGAGAAGTATCAGCATCCTTGCGCGATCATAACTCATTAAAGTATGGTAATAATAAATTCTATCATTTTTGTTTACATGCACGTGAGTGTTTATTTCAGTGTCAAACGTAGGAGTACAATATTTACCGTAAAAGTTGAATCGCCTAACGAGAAATTTCGTTAACTCCTCGCGTACAGAGGACGGAAATATTCGTCCAAATGTTTCGGCCGGTCGTTACCTCCAATCTCCCCGTTTAACTAAAACGAATTGTGAAATTTTTGTTTTTTCATTTATAAAATAACGTTGAACTGTTGTTTTTTCGATGGTGTTCGGAAGGATTTATTTTACGCTCTTGCGTATTGTTGTTACGAACCAACAAAAGTAGCTTTCGACTTGGCTAACAAAACGTTGCCCGTACGTGAGGGCTTTAAATAAAAGAAGCAGAAAGGAAAGGGGGAAGTATACAGGAGTGCCGACATTCTCGACGTAGGAGCCATCAAATTTAGACAGTTGTTAAATCATAACAGAACTCACTATACAACCGAAATACATATACATTATGTATATGAAATATGCGCGCGGGCCCTTCTTACTCTCAGTATCAATAAAATATGAAGATACTTAGTGGTAAGCAAGTGAAACACACGATTCAAGCACGACGGTGTCGAAAACGTTTTGAAATTAAATTAAAAAAATATATCAAAGTAAGCCAGTTTAGAATACGAATGTTTTCACAGGGTTCATTGTACCCTATACCGACTCGACGAAAGCCACCACGCTGCCCGTTCACGGTGACCCGTGGGGGTCAGTTATAAAACAACAACCACAACAAAGCAATTAAAAATAGTAATTTCCTATGACATATTGTGTATGAATAGTTAATTCGATACTTAATTAATTGAGTGCGAAGGACTAAAGAAAAAAAAAAACTACAAAATAAGATATGTACAGACATGCGATCGGCTCGGTAAAATAAAAATTATAAGGTCATATTTTTCAAAGTTAGATAGATAATTAGTTAGTTTGGGGGGGTTTTTAGATAGCTAAGAATGTCTTCTTTCTGATAAATCCAATTACAATTACCATATCCGCATAATTGTGAGGATATTTTGATTTTTCTGTGGCGTAATTCTTAACCGTCACTATAATAATAGGAGCATTTACCTTACAATGCTTCCAACACGACGCGCGAGCCAATACACAACACCGTCACTGGTCACCGGTATCGCCGTCGTCAGAGGTTCCAGTCGAGAATCGCGCAAAAAACACATGGCATTATAGCTATCTATGCTTTATCGTATAAAGCACTGTCGCTCGCTCGCTGTGCTTTATACGTGTATCGATTATCGACGCAATATGCATTATAGTTTTCGATTTATTAATTTTGAATTTATTTCGTTATTAATTGTTTCAATGATGAAAAAATCTCACTTTTTATAAGAAATTTCCGTCGTGCCGAATGAGATGAGAATAAAAAAATAGTTTGTTGGTAGTTATCGATGATACTACGAGATAATTCTTTCGATTCCTCCAAGTTTTCATTAAAAAATGACATAATATAAAGTAAGAAGCGTGATATAAATTTATCACGTTTAAATTTTTTTTATTGACCCGAGTAGGGGGCTACACAGCTTTCGTGGACGCTTTGTAGACACAGTCCTGGAATGCCAGCACAGCCAGACAATTACCCGCAGTGACGTCTTCAGGATATTAGCTGTATCATTGAAAAAGCAAGTTCTCTACATTACCTACGGTCCGCGAGCTCAGTGTCGGTATTTTATCTTCTTCAGCCGCGCGCTCAAGGTTGATTTCGGCTCAGGATGAATGCTCTCAAGATTGTCACGGGATTAAAACAAGCGGTCTTCCGGAGCGTGGCGGTGATAAGTTGGAGACGCGGGAAAAGTAATTATGCGAAAATGAAGCGCTGCCCTGAAACCATTTCTGTTTATGGTCATCTCCGCCGTTAGGACCAATACGTTCAAGAGCTGCCGGGCTCTGAGGACTCAGTGTACCTGGCTTTAGTCGTGTTTAATCGTAACCGTTCAAGTGCGAGTCGTTAATGAAAAATGGTTCGTACAATTGAATCACCGTAGGTCGGGTTCTCGCGGTCCAGGGGATATCACCGCCCGGGGCGAAACATACCGAGGACGCTGGTGCATGTGGATCCTTTTGTAATAAAATATTTTTGAACCAGGGTACGATTGGATTATACCTCTATGACTCTCGGGGCGCACTTGCACGTGGTTAGCCCGAGCTCTTGGATGCCTGCGTGTAAATGAGGTATTATGCTTCGGACAGACCTCTTAGCTTTGCTGTATCGGACAGGGTCATTCAAAAATTGCGCGCATTCTCTAGGGTAGTCTTGCTTCAGGACGATTTCGTTACAGGAGGCGCTCGTGTTTTGGCAACCTGATAGCCACCCCTGGATGCCAGGGAAAAAATTATTACGCGGAAGCATTGTAAGAGTCTCGATGAATTCGCGTTATTGAGCAGAAAAGGTGTTTTTCCGTACGATTATCTGAGCGGTTGGGATAAACTCGACGAAACAGAATTGCCCTCGAAAGAAGACTTTTTTTCTCAATTAAATAATACTGAAATCAGTGATAACAAATATGCACACGCATTGAATGTTTGGGGCGAGTGTAAAATCAAAACTTTGGGTGAATATTCGGATTTATATCTGAAGACTGACGTTCTGCTTTTAGTGGACATATTTGAAAACTTCCGACGCAACTGCAAAACGACGTACGGTCTAGATCCCCTTCATTATTATACTGCGCCCGGATTGGCGTTCGATACGATGCTAATGTGTACAAACGTTGAGCTTGAGCTGCTAACCGATGTAGAGATGCTCTTATTTATCGAAAAAGGTATCCGTGGGGGCGTTGCACAGTGTTCGAATAGGTATGCGAAAGCGAACAACCGATACATGAAATATGATTTTAATCCGGACCTGGATGAATCGTACATTATGTATTATGATGTAAATAATTTGTACGGTGCAGCAGTGAGCGAATCACTACCCTATGGGTCTTTCGAGTGGGTCGAAGATTTTGAAAGTATCGACATAGGAAATATCGCGGATGATGCTTCGGTTGGCTATATTTTGGAGGCCGATTTCGATTATCCGACAGCGTTACACGCAACACACAAAGATTTACCGTTGTGCGTGGAACATCTCACGTTGCAGAGAACATCTCAGAGTTGCGTCAAAAAGCTACCGATGAATTTGCAAAAAATTTTTTCAAGTTAATGAATAATTCTGTCTTCGGAAAAACGATAGAAAATCCGAGAAAACATCGTGAAGTTAAACTTGTTACCAGGTGGACTGGAAGGTATGGCGCGCGGTCTCTCATAGCAAAGCCTACGTTTCATAGCTGTACCGTATTTGATAATGATATGCTGATTATAGAGTTGGATAAGCCATCGGTAAAATTTTACAAACCGATTTATGCTGGATTTACGATTTTGGATCTATCGAAGATATACATTTATGATTTTCACTATAAATATATGAAAAATAAATTCGATAACAGCGCTAAACTATTGTACACCGATACCGACAGCCTTATTTATCACGTTACAACTCCGGATATTTTTGAAACTATAAAGAGCGATATTCATGAAAGACGAGAATAATGGGAAAATTATGACAGAATTCGTGGGATTGAGAGCGAAATTGTACTCGTACAAGGTTCAGGACGATGAACGAGATAAAAAGCGCGCGAAGGGCGTCAAAGCGTCGACATTGAAAACAATATCATTTTGCGATTATAAAGAATGTCTTTTTAATCAACGAAATTTGATAAAGAGACAGTGTCTAATTCGTAATCGAAAACATGAAGTCGAGACAACTAAGCAGAATAAGCTAGCTTTAAGTTGGAACGACGATAAAAGAATGTTGCAACATGGTTCCACCGATACGCGGCCTTGGGGCTATAGACAATAGGAAATATATTTATTTAGTGCATAACAATGTATATATTGTATTATAAAAAGATACAGTAGTGATGAAAATGTATATCATATTCTTATAAAAGATACATTAGCGATTAAAATGTATATATCATATTCTTATAAAAAAATAAAGTTCCACAGTTTTTATTGTAAAAATTGTCTATCACCAAACATCACTTCATTTTTTTTATTCTTCCAGCTCCATATCGACTTCCTCTTCAATTTCATATTCCTCCTGATTGTCACCATCATTATCTTCTTCTTCGTCGTTGTCGTTGTCGTTGTCGTTGTCGCTGTCGCCGTCGCCGTCGCCGTCGCCGTCACTGTTGCCATACTTAAATAATAATAATTTAAGCTGATTGTAAATATTTTCACGATAAGCCTATTGATGATTCTTTGTATATTTTTGGCACCTGTACAATAATTTTTTACTGGATATTTCTTTGTATATCTTCGGTACTTGTGCAATAATTTTTAACTGCTTACAATAATTTAAGAATAAACCTCCCGACTTATATGTCTGTGTGTGTGTGTGTGTGTGTGTGTGTGTGCTTGTAATTAACTGTAGCAACACGAGTACCTGTTATTTATAAGTTTCGTCGTAGAATGTATTTAAAAATTTAATAATAATAATAATAATCGTTTATAATGTATATCAATAATTTTGTTTATTTTCTATGTATAATGTAAAATTACAGATACCAAAAAGAATTATGCCACCAAAAATAATGAGTTCAGCAAATTTTTATATTCTATACGTGTATATTTTCATATGCCTTGCTCGTTATATACTGTGACGAGGCGTTGGCATCGTCGTCGCAACGTGCGAGATAGGATATATGCCACTGGATCGTCTCTCCCGCCGAGCGCCGATAGACACTCTTGAAGCATTTAGCGCGTCGCTGCCGTTTACTCGAACTGATTACAGGTAAATTCGGCAACCATGCAAGGAGAGACAGCGTGAGAAGCGTTAGACGAAGAATCGACGCGACGCGACGCTCGATAACCGGAAGCGTTATCCCCTCTCCTAACCGGCACGCGACATCGAGGGTCGATTTGGGATCTCGCGAAGAGACCGAGGGAGACGAACGTCGGAAGTCTTAGCGTAGAGACGAACGTCGGAAGTCATAGCGTAGAGACGATTTTCGGCAACTGTAGAGGACAGTTAGATTTAGAGTCCGAGCGTCGAGACAGAGTTTTCGGAAGGAAAATATAGAGTAGAGACCGCGTGATCGTTGGGAATACTCGATAGGCGTTGTATCGGAGTTCTAAGTCTTTCGTAGAGAGAAGTCGTGTTGTGAATATTGGTGGCTGTGCCTTATTCACGAGGAAAGGATTAATCGCCGAGCGTGGCGAAGTCGTAGGAGCATTAGAGGTCAAGCGAGGATTGCGAGAGCCGAGCTCACTCGGGATTAGGATTGATACGTGGTCCAGCGGCGGAGATTGTAAAAGGTAGGCAGAGCCGAATTGTTTCTGTTGAATAAAATTTCCGTGGACGAGAAGTGTCTCTCCCGGTGTCATAAAGTCGTGCGATCGTTTCTTCAGCCGTGCCGGCTTCTCCGGCGTGCGATCCGAGTACCGCGAATATTACGGTTATTGTTTCCGAGAGCGAAACTATTGGATTTTGTATTTTATTATTTTCTTTTATTTTACTGTATGATTTGAGAAATATATTGTGTGAATTTTGTTATTTTATAAATTGTGTGTGCACGTTTTTTTTCGCTCGCGTATTCGACAATATTAACAGCTCGTCGAACTGCACCCCTGTCTTATGGGAATTTGGAAAGGATAAAAGAAAGGTAATAGTAACTCCTTGGTAGTTGGGAGTAGAAGCGACTACCTGGCGCTCAACGGCAACGCAAGAGAAAGGCAGAAAACCCAAGGGCGTCATCATTGTTGGGCGGCGGTGGTTTTACTTCACCCGAAGGGGTAAAACGGCCCGTCACAATTAATGGCGCCCAACGTGGGGCGTTGTCAAAAATCGGGAATATTCGTTCGAATATTCGAGTGAAAATTATACGTGCTAAAATTCGGAACATTTAGATTCGTAACGTACAAAGTGTTTTCGCGATCGAGTCGATGCCGAGCCACTCGAGTGACCGCGAATGTAAACAGTGTTCGAAACGTAAACACAATCGCGTTGACATCGGCCCGAGCAACTCGAGGAATATCTTTGCGAAAATCGTGTATTAGAAAATATTCTCTCGCGAATATTTCAGTGACGCTCACCCGTGATCGAGATTCGAGTGTCGGGAAAAATAAAAATTCATGGTTGAGAAACTTTGGACACAGCGTATAGTGTATCCAGTCGGGGCCGAGCCGCTCGAAGTGACCGCGCGTGATAAACATTGGAAACGTCAACACACCGCGAGGAATCGAGCCGAGCCACCTCGACAGCTGTAACAAAGTGCGTGTGTGAGAAAAGGACAGACAATATTCGTCGACGAATATTGTTGTGACTCCGAGACATTCGAGCGCGCGAAATAAAGATCGCGCGAAATAAATTCGTAAATTCTGACTGCTGAGCGTTCGCGTGTGTGTGTCGACATGGCCGAAGCCTTAGGTTCACAAAACGGTACACCGAACCAATCGGACACCGAGACGGGGGGAACGGACGCCTCGCCGACCATAGGCTCGACGGAATGGCGTCGACGCGAGTTAGAATCATTGACATGGATCGATACGGTCCCCGATTCGGTTGTACGGCGACTTTTGGCTCAAGGTGGTGCGAGTGTAGAGGGAGAAGCGAACGAGATACGCGATCGGTATGCGAGAATGCAGCTTCGGGATAGCGGTGATATGGGTGTCAAATGGAAACAGATGACCGTCCATTGACAGCGGATGGACCTCCCACCCCAACGCTCCATATTGTAGAAGGGATGACACCTGAAAGAGTGCGGGAATCATTGCGCGCGCTTTTATTAAATCCGATCGCGGAACCCGCGGTCGCGCGTAACCGACTCAAGAGGGTCGTATGTCAAGCCACGGGGGAGGGGGTAGTAGGAGGTCTAACGACACAAGCATTGGTACTCGTGGACTCCGGACGTGAGCCACCACCGAAACAAAAGGAGACGCGACAACACCGTGAAACAATCGACACTACGATGGACATCATGGCGTACGAGGATGAGGAACCGGAAGTCGCAAGGCCGAGCTTAGGGAAAAGGATCCTTCGACCGAGTCTGGAGGACACAAAGCTAGACGAGAGCTTTGAACAATTTCGTGCGCGTAGTGATAACGTGACAACGCGGCGGGGGGGGGGGGACAATGCCTCGAGAAAAGCCTCGGAGGGCGTACCAGAGGGGATGTCCGCCGCCGCGAAAGCATGTGACACGAGAGCATCGGAAACATAAACGCGGTCGGAACCCGAGGCGAAGGAGTCATCGGCAGATGAAAACGAGTCCGATGATGACGAGAAGCTGAGGGAGCTTCTCGAGAAAATATTGAAGAGAAAAGTTTCCAAGACGCCGTCGAAGCCGGCGACAACCGGAGACAAAAGAAAAAACAGCCCTCTCGAAGAGAGAGCAGCTCCGAGTCTTCGCAGTCAGAAACGCCAAGTGAGTCCGAGACATCGGACGAAGGCGAAGAGGAGAAAGAGAAGAAAAATCACAGCGCTCGAGGCGAACGTCAGAAGAAAGCCACGCGGCATACATCGAAGTGTGAGCGTGACGTGAGTGACCTTGCCAGAAAATGGAAATTATCCTTCTCTGGTGAGGATGAGTTAGGCTGTGAAGAATTCCTAGAACAGCTAGAAGAAAAAATCGAAATGTCAGGAATCAGGAAAAGTGAACGATTATCTATCCTACCGGAAGTGTTGAAGGGCCGTGCCATACAATGGTATCGATCGAATCGTCGATACTGGGAAACGTGGCGCGATTTTGTGCGCGAGTTTCGCAATTGGTTTTTCGCGGATTCTGATCAAGAGGGATTGACACGATGACATTCGGCGACGCACACAAGGAGTAGGTGAGACAGCGAAAGACTATCTCATCTGCGTACAAGGATTGTACGCCCGCCTGAAGAAAAAGAGGAGTATGAGCACCCAGCTAGAGCAAGCATACTCAGGCCTTCGACCCGAGTACTGGGATATAATCGATCGGGGAGATTTTCGATCTTTCGGTGAATTAGCTAAACTCGCCACGCGCATCGAGCGGAGATGGAATCGAGCCGAAGCACGACGTCCTCCGCCGAGTCAAGAGGAGTCCCACGCGAAGGAATTTGCGTGGAAGGGAACAGCGAAAGAAACGAAAAGACCAACAACGTCAAAATACGGTGGTAAATCGTATTACTCGAAGACGAATCGTACCTCATCGGCTCACGTAAACGCCGTAGAAGAGAACGATGATGAAAAGAAAACCCAGAAGAAAAAGACGAAACAACGCAAGCGTAGCGGGGGTAGCGGTGAAGCCGCGGGACTCGCGTGGGGCACGCCGCCGACCGTAGCTGCAGCCTCAACGCCGAGCGCGAAGCCCTCGCAGCCGAACGTTACCGAGAAGCCCCGAGCGACGGGAGACACTCATGGCAATGCGAAGGGATCGCCGAGCGCCAACGGCAAACTGCTTTTCTGTTATAACTGCGGGGAGATCGGACACTTCAGCAGGAATTGTACGAAATCTCGCGTAACGCTATGCACTGCTTGTGGACGCCGAGACGCCACAAAAGATAACTGTGGTTGTCTATATTCAAAAAACGCTGCGAAGGACTGGCCGAAGCGAAGCGGCCAGGACCAGAAGTAATTCAAGAAGCTTCGCAACCTAAAGAAGAAACGCCGAAGGAGAGTTCACCGAGTGCGAACGGGGGTGCAGTTCCCGTCGAGAGTCAAAACGTAGAGTCACGCGAAATTGTAAGCGCTGGCACGTCGCGCTCTCCGGAAATTTTTGTTGCAGCCTCTGAGTTCAGCGAAACACAAGGTGAGTTTCCTAGCGGGTTGGTAGGGATTTGGACACTGGATGAAAAAATTTCGGAAGAATCGGATGTTGAGATCGCGATTAACGATAGGATTAATGTCGTGACCGAGAACAATGGGCCTGACCTCGTGACACGCGAATCACGGGATACCGAAAATCGCGTTGGAAATATTAATAAACTATTCAATCGCCTTCTGCAGTAACAGACGTCATTGCGACGAGTGATTATAAGCCCAGGGAATTGTTAGCAGATTTTCCCTCGCCACCGACGGAGTGGAGGCGCGAGGAAAGTCGAGTTCGAATTTTTGTACAATTGCTCGTGGGGGGCAAAATTCTCGAAGCGTTGATCGATACGGGCGCGACGACATCGGTGATCGGAAATATAGGTAGGCATATCATTCGTGAACTCAAGCTTCCGTTTCGCGAATTTCCGCCGAGTCCGGAAAATCACGTGAGAATGGCAAACGGCACGTTGGAACGCGTACTCGGAGAGGGGTTATTTCCAATTGAGTTAGATGGGTTGCAAAAGTGGTTTCCGATTTTGAACGTGAAACAGTTACAATCATCGTGTTTACTCGGTATGGATTTTCTATTCGCGTTCGGTATTAACGTATCTGGGAAGCGGCGTACATGGCAGGTAGAGGGGATAGGACCCGAACACCCAATAGTACCCGCGCACGACGAAATAGCCGCGCTAGGTTTTTGTTGTGGAATACAAGATATCGCCGAGTCGCAACGCGAACAGCTTGACGCGTTTCTCGCGAAAATATTACCTACGATGCCAAAAGATTTCGATAAAGCAGTCACGCTGACACAGCATATTATCCAAGCGCCGAGCGATAAAGCTGTGCAGCAGCGAATGTACAGACGGTCCCCGGTAGTTGTAGAAGCGTTGCACGCCGAGGTGGATCGGATGTTAGCCGCGGGAATTATCGAGAGCTCGAACAACGATTGGGCGAGTCCTCCCGTTATGGTGCCGAAACCAAACGGTACTTATCGTTTTTGTGTTGACTACCGCGAGCTTAATAAAGTAACTCGGAAAGATGCGTATCCGTTACAGAGAATGGATACGATCTTAGATAAATTGCATGAAGCGAGGTACATAACGACTCTCGATATGAGTGCGGCATATCATCAAATAATGATGGATGAGTCGAGCCGACACTATACCGCGTTTATCGTTGAAGGCAAGGGATTATTTCAATTTCGCCGAATGCCTTACGGGTTGTGCAACGCTCCTGCAACCTTTCAGCGATTAATGGATCGTCTGATAGGACCCGAGCTCGAGCCTCACGCGTTCGCGTATTTAGATGACGTAATAATTGTGCATCGTACGTTCGAAGGACATTTGGAATGGCTAGAGAAAGTTTTAAAAATCATCCGAGATGCGGGTTTGATTTTGAATCTCGAAAAGAGTGAATTCTGTCGAAGCGAAGTTCGTTATCTAGGATTTCTAGTAAACCGCGAAGGTCTGCGACCAGACCCCGAAAAGATAAAGCCGATTTTAGAATATCCGAGACCGCGAAACGTAAAAGGAATACGACGCTTCAATGGCATGTGCAACTGGTATCACCGGCATTTGAAAGATATTTCAACGGTTGCAGGCCCTTTAAATAGATGGACGGGGAAAAACTTCGAGTGGCGATGGACGGAGATCGAAGAGGGCGCGTTCCAGGCTATGAAAAAGATGTTAGCCAATGGCGCGATACTAACCTATCCGAATCACGCGTTACCGTTTATTTTGTACACTGACGCGAGTAATTCAGGGATAGGAGCCGTGCTCACTCAGCAGGGGGAAGATTCATAAATGTTAATTGCATGCGCGAGTCGTGTAATGACGGGACCTGAAACGCGTTACACCGTTACAGAACACGAGTGTCTCGCCGTGGTATGGGCGACGCGAAAATTTCGTGCTTATTTGGAAGGATACGCGTTCACGGTTGTAACCGACCATAGCAGCTTGCGATGGTTGTACAATCTCCGAGACCCCGTGGGTGGGCTCGCGAGATGGGCGTTTGAATTGTCAGGGTACAACACGACCATCGTCCATAGGAAAGGAACCGAGAACGAAGCCGCCGATGCGCTTTCGCGAATGTTCGAAGGCTGTGAAACGCGTGAGATAGATGCAATCGAAGCTCTCGAGGAGGTCGATGAGATCGATTGGTACGCCGAGCGCTGCCAAGCAATCGAAAGAAATCCGCGCGCGTTCCCGGGATGGGTCGTGGAAAATAAAAATTTGTATTGTTATCTGCCAGACAGCGTAAAAGAGGCAACTGGTGAGGGTCCAGATGCCTGGAAATTAGTAATACCGTCGGAAGGGTGCGGAAGAATTCTCGAACAAGCGCACGATTGCGAACAATCGGGGCACGCGGGAGTAGAGAAGACGTACAGAAGGATCGCGAAGTATTATTATTGGCCAGGGATGTATCGCGACGTTAAGAGATATGTAGGAAAATGTATCACGTGCGCGATGCATAAATCGAGTCAAACGAAACCGATGGGGATGATGGGGCCGCGAGTAGTAGCTCTTCCGTGGGATACGGTAGCCGCCCACGCGATGGGCCCGTATCCAAGATCGACCTCGGGAAATAAACATTTAATTGTATTCGAGGATCTGTTTACTCGATGGATATCGTGTATCTACGTAGCTGCCGTGACAGGAAAGACAATCGCCGAAGCGTTTCGGACGAGAATTATCTGTCGATGGGGTACACCGCGCGTATTATTGACAGACAACGGAACCGAGTTTGTCAATCAGACAATTAAGAAAATTACTGACGAATACGGAATAGATACAGTCACAACGCCGCCGTATCACGCACAGACAAATCCGGTAGAGAGAGTAAATCGCAATCTCAAGACAATTATCGCTAGCTATATTTCCGCCGATCATCGTGAATGGGACTTGAGAATCGCTGAATTTCAATTCGCATATAATACAGCGGTACACTCCTCGTTGGGAGTGAGCCCCGCGTTTTTAAATTTAGGGAGGGAACCGAGACCCGCGAAACACGTAAGACGATCGATCGAACGAGATATTGCCCCCAATGCGCCTGATAGAGACCAGTGGATCACGAGAATGGGAAAACTCGTCGAGATGCGCGATCTTGTTACTCAGAAGATTCGCGAAGCTTCAGAAAAACAAGCGAAATATTATAATCGAACACGTCGTGACGTAGCAGTACACGTCGGAGACCGTGTCTATCGGAAGTATCGAGTGTTGTCGAAAGCGTCGAACAACATGACAGCGAAATTCACGAGAAAGTACACAGGTCCGTTCGAGGTCACGAAATTAATTTCGCCGTGTGTAGTAGAATTATCAACTCCAGATGGTCAACCCGCTGGGAGATATCACGTGAAAGATTTAAAATTCGTAAGTGGTGAAGATCTCCAAGAGAGCGCGACGGAGCTGAGGCCCGATAATAACGTGCAACCGGGTACGAGCCGTAGTCGATAAGAAAAATTTTTAGGATGTAATTTTTGGTATTTTTGTTTTTTTTTTTTGATAGAGAATTCACACACTCTGGGAAAATAGGATGATAGGAATTATGAGTTTTTCTTCTTTGTATTGAAATTCGTAGACGATAGCACAATGGCAGACGTCGCAACTAAACACCTGAGTCAACGCGACATCGCAGAAGAGAGAAGAACCGCCGAGCGACGGCGAAGAGAAAATATTTCGCGTACTACGATTCCTCAAGATATATTTTTTTGTGTGAGATTCTATGCCAAAGACAAGCCAAATAGAGAAACGTCCGAGAGAAGAGTCTCGTTGGCGAAAAGACAGTTTTTATTTTTTTCAGTAATGGCATTAAGATTGAGTTAATTTCTTTTGCTTATTTTGTTCCTATTATTTCGAAGGAGTGCGCTCGAGCGAGACGCACGGTACATAGAGACTGTAGACAGACAAGAGACAGTATTTAATTTTCGTTCGATTTTTCGCTGTAAAAGTTACAGGAAACCAGAGTGTGTTGAGGAATAAATCGAGTCTAATTAATAGTTGTATGTGATATTTGATGGTTGATTTTTTTTTGGTTATGGGATTATTTTGAAAATAATCTATCGGCCGAGACGGTCGAGGAACGATCCAGAAAGGCACGTTGAGAAACAGTTCGGCACGAGCCTCCTTCGCGAATTCACGCGTAGGCCGAGCCTAGCAGGGGGGTGTGACGAGGCGTTGGCATCGTCGTCGCAACGTGCGAGATAGGATATAGTATATGCCACTGGATCGTCTCTCCCGCCGAGCGCCGATAGACACTCTTAGCATTTAGCGCGTCGCTGCCGTTTACTCGAACTGATTACAGGTAAGGTAAATGTACCAGTGGCCGCACACGGCCCAGTCTTTGCACACTTCTGCAAATATTTACGTTTATTACGAATTTTATGATGAATATTGCAAAACTAAAAATGTCAAGAAGATCAATGATATTTCATTAATGTATTACAAAGAATTCGATTACCGTGTTCCGTCGGATATAATTTATTTTTATTCGTTTATTAAGGTGCGCGTGTTGAGGAGGCAGTATAGTCGAATTGCTTGTCGAATATGCTAAGCGACAACGAATGATCTTTAACATTTATTTCTCAGTTTTCACGAGTTTTCGAGATGAATGATAGCTTATTTTGTTCAGGAAGAAGTACAGTTTCTCAGAAATCGATTACATTCCTCGTAAAACTGAATTTAACTATAAAAACTTCATGTTCCGTTATTGGTACACGCGAATCATAGATAGTACCCCTGTCGAGACACTGTTCGGAGACCGGTACGGAGGTGCGTAGTTCGACAGTCCCAATAGCCGCACAGCCGGCACTCCGCCGGTGAGAATCGCTGCGGTATTCATTCCTGACTTGTTCCTCGCGTGTTTACTTATAAGACATCGACAGTGGTGAAACAATTTACATATTGCGAGGAAAACAGACTGGTAAGTTTTTATCGCCTACTTATATATACTTAAAAAAATCTCACGAGAATGTACAATCGGTGCACTCTCTATTGCAAAGGTTATTTTTCTCTTTCTTCCGCGGAGAGGTTATGTTAGTATTCAATTTTTTTTTTCGAATGGTCACAGTAATTGTGATACAATATATATATATAAAAAAAATCGCAATTAATCAAATCTCCTTGCAAATAATATAGATTATATAATGTATAAAACATATATTTCGTTTTTTAATAGAAATGCTGCATCATGCCGAAGGCAGCCAAAAAAAACTATAATCGATCTGCAATCGATCATGCAATGGACGCAGTGGCGTCAGGATCCTCCATAAGAGCAGCGGGTGGACAGTTCGGGATTCCTTCCAGCACCTTATTTAGTAAAATAAAAAAAAAATCACCGATAGATGCGAAGATGGGACCAAGTTCGATCCTTACGCCGGCCGAGGAGCAATACCTCGTCCAATGGATTTTTCACGTCAGTGAGAAAGGGTTTCCGATAACCAAAGATCAGCTTCTCGACAGCGTAAAGCTATTGGTTGTTGAAATGAAACGAGAAACACCTTTCACGGATAATAGCCCGGGTCGTCATTGGTACGAATCGTTCCTCCGTCGTCATCCGGAACTCACGCAGCGGATTGCCCAGAATCTCACGTACAGTCGAGCTTCCGCGACGGAAGAAAAAATCACCAATTGGTTCCGAGAAGTTTCGAATTTCTTAGAGAGCAAGCACCTTCTAAATATCGACCCTTCAAGGATTTATAACTGCGATGAGAGCGGTTTCCTCTTATGCCCGAAGGCAGATAATGTCATCGTTCGAAAAGGCGCGAAACGGGTGTATAAAGTCGTCAACGCTGATGAGAAGGAAAATATAACTACCCTCTTTATGGTCAATGCCGCAGGTATCCTTGTCCCTCCTATGGTCATGTTTTGGTACCAACGCATACCGAGAGCTGTATCTGATAATGTGCCACCGGGTTGGAGTATCGGTACGTCGGAAAAAGGATGGATGACCGCCGAAACGTTTTTCGAGTACGTTTCGAACGTTTTCTACCCCTGGTTGCAGCAAAATAATATTGAATTTCCGGTCATACTCTTCGTTGACGGACACTCGTCGCATTGCACATTGCCGCTGAGCAACTTCTGTAGAGATGTTAAAATCGAATTGATAGCTCTCTACCCTAACGCTACACACATCTTACAGCCGTTAGACGTTGCTGTTTTCCATGCGTTCAAAAATGCGTGGAAGAAGTCCGTCAACCGCTGGAGACTCGAAAACGACGGATCGCGATTGAAAAAGGAACAATTTGCACCATTGTTAAAGGTTGCATTGGATTCTCTAGATCTCGGCGAAACGATAAAAAATGGATTTCGATCGTGTGGCCTCTCTCCTTTCTCAGCGGATGCCGTCAATTTTAACGTCCTTCGCAAAGGAATGTCATCGAAAAATGATAATCATCAAGATCATTCGACTACGCTTCAGGCTGAGTCGAAATTCGCCGAGCACTTGACGATAATGGAGCAGCAATTGCCCCCTCACGTGATTAGCAGTTTCAAAGAGTCCGATCGGTCGGGTGTTTGGATTGGTGAAATAGTCAATAAAGGACTTTATCAGTATTGGCAGAAAATTAAGAGACTCGCTGGTATATCATACGGAGAATGAAGTGTTTTTGGACAATTTCGATATAAAAAGTTTTTCGCGTGGCTCTATAGTATATTTTCAGTATTGTGTAACTTAGGAATCGGTTTGATCTGTTATATATTTAGCTAATTACCGTGCCAACGACATTCAATCGGGAGTAATGGACGCGCACGATGGGGGTGTGGTCAACGATATGCTGAGTATAGCTACTGGTACTGGTTTCGAGTTTACATACGAAGCCGAGATGGAAGCCATGCTTCAACAAGGAGATGCAATCGAATTAATCATCGGGAACGATTCAGGTTTGTATTAAACATCGCACCGTATGTATTGGACCCTATGATTAAAAATGGCTATATTTTCAGTAATCGACGAAGTCACTGACCAAGTCAACAGTGCTACAGAAAACATCGAGAGAATCGGTGAAACCTCTGACGAAACGGTTGAGAGAACAGTCAGCATCACCGAGAACAATGTCGAGATAATCACCGGGATTCCTGAGCACAGCGTCCAAAAAATCGTTGAAATCCCTGGAAAAAATGCCGAGAGAATCGTCGAATTCATCGACGAATGCACCGCGATCGAAGATAGCTCCGGGAACGTTGAGAGAATCGCCGAAATCTCTGACGAAACCGTTAAGAGAACAGTCAGCATCACCGAGAACAATGTCGAGATAATCACCGGGATCCCTGAGGACAGCGTCCAAAAAATCATTGAAATCCCTGAAGAAAATGCCGAAAAAATCGTTGAATTCGACGAATGCACCGCGATCGAAGATAGCTCTGGGAATGTCGATGATAATAGTTTGAAGAATATTGGCGTCAATCGAATGTTTAAAAACATTGAAGAACTCAACAAGACAACCGAGGGTCTCGTCGATAAAAAGGTGGTAACGATTGTGGAAAGTACGCCGAAAAATGAGATTCCATCGGTATTCAAAGATACACTTTTTTGGCCGGATGATAAAAAAAAGAAAATAAAAAAGAAGTCCGTCGAGAAGCTTCCTTCTGTCGCTACCAGCGATCAATGGCAGCAGTTGGCTTTGCAGAAAGAGGCAGAGAAACAAAGAATTTTACAGGAGAAAGAAGAAAAACGAATCAAACGAGAAGAAAAACAAGAACAAAAGAAAGTGACGCAGTTGCAAAAACAAAAAATACAAGAAGAGAAGAAAAAATTACAAGAAGAAAAAAAACGACAGCAAGAGGAGAAAAAAAAACAGCAAGAAGAGAAAAAAAAACAGCAAGAAGAGAAGAAACAGCTGAATAAGACAAAAAAACAAAACAAAAAAAATGGGGGAAAAGAAAACGATTTGATCTGAAATCTGAAATCGCTTAAAAGAAATTAATATATTAAGAGCAACGTTCGTAAATTGTTATAAAATTTAATATATTTTCTAATAAATATTTTATCACCAATCCTCGTTTTATGTTCTCCTTAACCGAAAAATCGAATTTTTTTATTACATTGAAAAAAGCCGTAAGTACTTTATGGAAATCTTTCACACTTCATTATTCGATGTGTGTTGCGATTGTTAGCAAAAATGAAAAAAAAGTACTCCTAAGTACGATTTGTCGGAATCTGAGTGTAGGATTTTTATTATCGGCTTATCACTTCATTTATTTATTCAACTATCTATTAGTCCACTGAATTCCACCGAAATTTGAGAGTCGGCCCACGTTAACTCAGTTTGTCATTCTTTGAATATCGAATCGTGCGGACACTGGGTCTGCTGGTGTGCGAACAGTGGTACACAACGAGTAAATGCCGTGCGAACACTGGTACATTCGAGAGTCGCTCCGTTCATACGGCATAAATAATAAACCACGCAAGATTTTATTAATTATTCAATGCATTTCAGAAACTAGAAATCATTATCTACAAGATGACTCTAGACATATATACACCGAATGAGTCTTTACGTGGTAAATTTCGATCGCAATCTGAATGGCAGCTTAAGTGTGCGGCCACTGGTACATTTACCTTAAATCCGGCAACCATGCAAGGAGAGACAGCGTGAGAAGCGTTAGACGAAGGATCGACGCGACGCGACACTCGATAACCGGGAGCGTTATCCCCTCTCCTAACCGGCACGCGACATCGAGGGTCGATGTGGGATCTCGCGAAGAGACCGAGGGGGACGAACGTCAGAAGTCTTAGCGTAGAGACGAACGTCGGAAGTCATAGCGTAGAGACGATTTTCAGCAACTGTAGAGGACAGTTAGATTTAGAGTCCGAGCGTCGAGACAGAGTTTTCGGAAGGAAAATATAGAGTAGAGACCGCGTGATCGTTGGGAATACTCGATAGGCGTTGTATCGGAGTTCTAAGTCGTTCGTAGAGAGAAGTCGTGTTGTGAATATTGGTGGCCGTGCCTTATTCACGAGGAAAGGATTAATCGCCGAGCGTGGCGAAGTCGTAGGAGCATTAGAGGTCAAGCGAGGATTGCGAGAGCCGAGCTCATTCGGGATTAGGATTGATACGTGGTCCAGCGGCGGAGATTGTAAAAGGTAGGCAGAGCCGAATTGTTTCTGTTGAATAAAATTTCCGTGGACGAGAAGTGTCTCTCCCGGTGACATAAAGTCGTGCGATCGTTTCCTCAGCCGTGCCGGCTTCTCCGGCGTGCGATCCGAGTACCGCGAATATTACGGTTATTGTTTCCGAGAGCGAAACTATTGGATTTTGTATTTTATTATTTTCTTTCGTTTTACTGTATGATTTGAGAAATATATTGTGTGAATTCTGTTATTTTATAAATTGTGTGTGCACGTTATTTTTCGCTCGCGTATTCGACAATATTAACAACTCATCGAACTGCATCCCTGTCTTATGGGAATTTCGAAAGGATAAAAGAAAGGTAATAGTAACTCCTTGGTAGTTGGGAGTAGAAGCGACTACCTGGCGCTCAACGGCAACGCAAGAGAAAGGCAGAAAACCCAAGGGCGTCATCATTGTTGGGCGGCGGTGGTTTTACTTCACCCGAAGGGGTAAAACGGCCCGTCACAATACATATATCTCTCTATATATATAAAGTTACCGCCGCTGTCGCCGCCGCCGCCGCCGCCGTGTCAGGAATCGAGACCACCGCGCCTCGATCACGCTCGCTCGATCCCTCCCCTCGCCTCCCCCGCTCCCCTCCCCTCCCTCCCCGCCCTCCCCTCCCCACCCCCCTCGGCTGAAAATATTCTGTCCCTCTAAGGGGGGTGGGGGGGGGATATATTCTAAGTCCCTAAAGAGGGCCTCAGTCCAAAATATTCTAAGTCCCCTTAGAGGGACTTAGGATATTTTGCGGGGGGGCGGGGGCGTGGGTGGGGAAGGCCAAAATATTCTAAGTCCCTCTAAGGGGGACTTATTTAGTTTTATTGTATAGAACTTATTTTCCGGGGGGGGGGGGAGAGGAGCGTGGGAGGGGAAGGCCAAAATATTCTAAGTACCTTTAGAGGGGACTGTTTAAGTAAAAATACATTAAAAAAGCGGCGGCGGCGCCGTTTGGTGAAAAGTTGCGGCGGTGATGAGACATTTTTATAATGTCGACAAAAAGGAATGCGAGCGCGCGAAGCGCGCGAGCCCGGGGAACCTCTAGTATATATATATAAATAAAAAAGTTTAAAAATAGTCCTTCACTGTGTCCTGAGTTTCATTCGTTGTAGGCTAGGCGGCACCACATGCGCCATGTAAGCTTAAAGGACCGCATGTATCCGCGGAATATCAGCTCACCAGCGGGGGCCCGCGCGGTCGCCCGCTCATAAGCTCATGCAGCGAGCGAACGGGTCTGTATTAGCTTAACCACCACCGCGCACACGTCGAATTAGTTTGCCGCGACGTGTGTCCTCCGCGCCGCCGCCGCCGCCGTAGGCGATCAGCTTATCGCGTGATAGGTTTAAGACAAACGGAAATATCGCGGAAATCGAAGAGGATTGAACAACTGACCTGTGAAATGGATGTACGATGGAAACATCCATGGACCTCGTTGATTTGCAGGCCAACAGGGTGCGGAAAGACTGTTTTCGTTCGACGATTCTTACGCAATCTAGCGGCGATGTGCGACGTCACGTTTGACCGTGTATTGTTTTACTACGGTCATAATCTTGATCCCGATACAGCGAGTTTATTGAAAAAATCTCAGGTGAGTCAAGAGGGTCCAATAATAAAGGTCGAGTTTCACGCGGGGTTGCCACAACCAACGGTTTACTCGAGCGACAACAATTTCAAAAAATTGGTTATCATCGATGACTTAATAAGAGAATCGTCGAATAATACTATAGTAGACCTATTCACGAAAGGTAGCCATCATAAAAATATTAGTGTTATTTTTATAACGCAGAATATTTTTCATCAAGGTCACGGTCAGCGAGATATTTCACTGAACGCTAATTATATTGTAATATTCAAAAACCCACGAGATCGTGCTCAAATTCAACACCTCGCCAGGCAAGTATATCCGGAGGACCCGAAATTTCTAACCGAAGCCTGTTACGACGCTACGTCGCAGCCACACGGGTATCTGCTACTCGATCTCAAGCAATCCACAGCGGATATTTGCCGATGCCGTACAAATATATTCCCCGATGATGCGCAAATGCATGTTTACGTGCCGAAAAATAAACGAGGTTATCGGCAGTAGTGGAGACATCGTTGAAAGACGAGCTAAAGTGTATTTAGAGGATGGCATCAGCGTCTTTTGAACAGTAGACCGTGCGCGTCAGTTGTGCAAACATCGAAGCGACATCATGATGGTAAAGAAGAAGAAGAAGAAGAAGAAGAGAGCACTGTGCTCTGTACGATCGCCGATCGGCAAACGTCATGCAGCCCTCCTAAACGCCCTCTGTCACGCTAGTAAGGAGCAGCAAAGAGCTCTGCTGCGCACCGCCGACGAAACATTGGTCAAGTGTATATGTGAATGCGCTCTGAACATTTTACACGGCGTAGTACAGCTGAAAAAAGGCGTTAAAAACCGCTTGAAAAAGTATAAAAACGTACTACGACAGCTAGCGCCGTGGTCTGCAGCTAAACAGCGCGGTGGTGGCACTGGATATAAACGACGAAAATTCAATTGGCGAGCAAAAAAACGGCTGATGATACAGACAGGCTGCGGCGCGTTTTTGCCTCTTTTATTAGCGCCCATTATCACAAGTTTGGTTAGTAGACTGTTTGGCGGCAACGGGAGTGGAAGTAAGGTTACGTAGTGCAAACTCACGACTATATGGAGCACGCGAAGAAAATGATTTTGGTACCGATTGAGGAAGCTGTCGCTTGGAAAGAACCGATGACCGGTGGCGGACAGCGCGCACCTACAGCCGTACCGTCAACCGTACAGACTCCAGGCGATCCTGTATCACGACTTGATGCGGAACTTTGGGGGATATTGTATTCAAACAAGTATCGCGACGACGCTCAAAAGTGGAAACAATATTTACAAGTGCTACAGAGGTATTTATTTCTCATTGAAGGACGAAACCGACCGATAGATCCAATGCTTCCCGGAGCCACATCGACAGCACTCCTCGAGCGAGAAGCAACACCGACAAGTGAAACTTTCGATGATGCAAAAATCATAAACAGTGTACCTCAAGCTTATCATCGTAAAGCTACATTGCTCATGAATTTCCTACGCGGTTCGCCGGGTGCAGCGCAACGAATCAGATGGAACAACGAGGGACGCGTCACTATAGACGGCATGCTCGTCCCCAATTCGAACATTCTCGATCTTGTTAACGACGCAGTGCGCTCGAGAAAAGGTTTTAAAGCCACAGGACGGCGAGAGTTCATAAAGAGTCTAAGGGACACAGCCGTGCCACAAGAATTTATCGGAAACAGTGCATTATGGAATCTAGCAACTGTACCGATAAGTGTTAAACGCAAACGAATGGGAACAGAAGAAGAAAAAGAGACCGGTGACTAAGACGACGACGACGACGACGACGATGACGACGACGACGACGACGATGACGACGACGATGACGACGATGACGACGACGACGGTGAGGAAAAAAGGGTCAATGGTAAAGGCGTTGCTAAAGGCACACGTACCACGGACGGTAGCAAGACTCCAAAGAATCGTGAGGAGTCGATCAACAATCGTAGAGGGTTAACTGTCGACTATACACCGACGAGGGTCCCGTCTAAGAAGAAGAAGACGACGAAAAAGAAGAAGGATACAGCGCCGAAGGAACTAACGGCGAAACATGCCTCTAAGCGACCGGCGAGAACGCAAGACGGTCCTCGACCATTTCCAAGATTTGAAGCAAAGGACGGGCCCGTTGTAATACCTCGGGGGTTTGCGCACTGGCTTAAACTATAAACAGCCCTCGCACACTGTCTATAGAGATCTGACAACGGATGTGAAAGAGAGAGAGAGAGAGAGAGAAAGAGCGGTGGTGGGGATGACTTTCGAAAAAACATATTACGCCCCGGCGCACCCCGCCGGCTACGGGGGCGCACGACGTCTAATAGAACGAGAGAATAAAGCATCCGATGTTTATGACTGGTTAACCCAACAAGATGCGTACACTATTCATAAACCCGTCAGACGTCTTTTCTCGAGATTATACTACAGTGTTACTAACGTGGATGATGTTTGGGAGGCCGACCTCGTCGATTTACGGTCATTGAAAAGTTACAACGACAATACGTCTTACCTACTCACGGTTATTGACGTATTGAGCAAGTACGCTTGGGTCGAAGCGTTGTACGACAAAACTGTACACGCTGTAACAAACGCCTTTAAAAGGATTTTTTAATGAAGCGGTAGCCGAACGCCAGGTCGTCTACAAACCGATAAAGGCAAAGAATTTGTCGGTAAAGAACTGCAAGAATTTCTGAAGCAGCGTGATATCGGCTTTAGAGTTACGCGTAATCCCGACATAAAAGCAGCAATCGTCGAGCAGTTTAATCGTACGCTCAAAGAACGAATGTGGCGTTATTTCACGCATCGTAATACACACCGCTACATCGATATTCTTCAGCAGCTTGTTGACGCGTACAATCATGCGAAACACTCGTCAGTTAAGATGGAACCGGCCGCCATGACTTTGCATAATGCTGATATTGCGTTCGAAAATATGACAAACGCCTCTTTGAGACAACGCGAGAAAAGGCGTTTCACAGGGGTTAAATACAAGTGCGGTGATTACGTTCGGATTAGTCGAACAAAAGGCACCTTCGAGAAGGGTTACGAACGAAATTGGAGTGAAGAAATTTTCCGTGTCACAAAAGTAGTAAACAGGCAGGGAATACGCGTTTACGAGCTACACGATCTCGAAGGCGTCTTAATCGACGGGTTCTTTTATACAGAGGAAATAACGCCTGTACACAAGAAACGAGTGGCTGAAAATAAAGAATTCAAAATTGACCGTGTAATACGTACAAAAGGCCGCGGTGCTAATAAACAGCTTTTTGTCAGCTGGGTGGGCTACCCCTCGAAATTCAACTCTTGGATACCTGCATCTAACGCCCGCGACCTCAGCGTTTAACATAGCGGAAGCCCCGCATCATGTACAACGACGAAAACTTTTTTCTCATGCTCCCGAGCAATAGCAGTATGAAGTACTTTCCCGATAACACTACGACAAATTTCACTACACATCTATCGCGTGAAATAACCCTGAGCGGGCACTGGGTCGTAGGTTTAACGGAAATCCACATACCGTGTACGATGATACATATCCAACGCGATGAGCCCGAAATTCAGTAGACACGTTGCGGCAAAAAAGATACAAAGATCAGCAATATACCGTACGGCGTATATAAAAATCATGAAGAATTAATGAGAAGTATAAACAGCTTGAATGGTATGAGGGAAGCAGGTATACATTTGGTGAATGCTAAAATCGCAAACGGTTACATGGCGATAGAGGGTAAAAGGTGTGATGAAGAGATTGCGGAATCACTGAATCACCTGCAGATGAGCGACGAGCTCAGGCGCGTGTTTGGTTTTAACTTGACGCCAGGCAAGTATTGGGAGAGCGCCGGGCCTTCATACGTAAGCTTCGTCCGCGGGATACAACGCGAAGGGCAAATGCCTGCCTGCATCTCTCGAGCCTTACCCGATCAACTCTTTGTCTATACGGACCTGTGTGTACCCTACACAGTTGGTGACACGCAGGCTGCTCTATTGCGCATAGTGAATTTGAATACAGCAAAGTATACGTATGGTTCGACGCAGGTTAAATATTTTTCACCGCCAAATTACATACCGCTACTTAATAACTGTTTTCGCACAATCGAGATAGATATACGAGATAATCTGGGTAACCCAATCGCATTTGACTACGGAACGTTAACGCTTACGTTTCACTTTAAGCGTGTGTCATAGACGAAATGAAAATCGGTGGCGGCGGACATATAGGCAGTGTATTTACGGGCGCGCCTTATCAGCGGGATCACAGAATTGGCCGATTTCTCGGCGGTCTCTTCGGGAGTATTCTACCGCTCCTTACAAAAGGCGCTAAAGCTATAGGGCGTGAGGCTCTACGCACCGGCTTGCACGTTATTGAAGATGTGAGCGGTAATCATATCCCATTCAAAGAGTCACTGAGGCGTCGCGCGACTGAGTCCGGAGAAAATTTGAAGCGAAAAGCAGACGAGAAGATCGCTCTACTTATGAACGGTTCTGGTTATAATAGTGCGTTCGCCGCAAGAACGATGCAGTCACTGATCGGTCGTGCACCTCGGCGTATCTCCGCGATCAAGCGGTCCATCCGTACGCGACGCGATAAGAAAACGAAGAAGAAGAATAGCACAAAATCACGGCAGAAGAAGACAAAGCGCCGCACTACGGCGGGGAAAGTGACAAAGGGGCAGAAAAATAAGAAGAAAAAGAGGCCCGTTGATATTTTCGGAAACGCTTAAAGATGTCTTTTCTACATTCACACTCGTGCGAGTGTATGAAGTCCGAGCTGGACTTATTCACTATACCGCCAACGCAAACATCTGTGGAAACGTCTCAATGGGTTCACTACAAACCCGTCTCTTCATTGTCCGACGACGGACCCATTGAATTTGTCGTACCCGGCCACGGGGAGGAATACCTGGACCTCGCGCACCCAATGATTGCTGTAAGCCTGAAAGTATTGTCTGCAGGTGACACAATACAAGGTTGCACCTTTAAATAATTTTCTACACAGTCTCTTTAATCAGGTAGACGTGTTCTTTAACCAAAAACTTGTTGCGCCACCTAACAACGCTTACGCGTATCGAGCGTACATTGAAACACTGCTCAACTATAGCGCTGCAGCAAAACAATCGCATCTAACAACGGCTTTGTGGTATGCCGACAATCCAGGCTCTTTTGATACGATGCCTAGCGCGAAAACGGCTCCACCCAATGACGGTCAGGACAAACGAGCAAAACATATTAAAGGAGCCCGGACCCTCGATATGATTGGCCATTTGCACTGTGACGTATTTAATCAAGACAAATTTTTGTTGAATGGTGTGGAAGTACGGTTGCGTCTCGTACGCTCAAAAGACGATTTTTGTCTTATGGAGACACCAGTACAAGGTACCACGCACAAGGTGCTAATCCACGACGCGACGCTATTGATAAGGCGAGCAAGTATTAACCCTGGAGTACTTATAGCTCATGCTAAAACACTGGCTAAGACAACAGCAAAATATCCTATAACACCCCTAGCAAAAACACCCACCAATTAAACCACCATCTATTCCACCTGGTGTGTACCTGCCATTCTGCCACCGTCAAATTTGTGATTTCCACCATGTATTCCACCTCGAAGTGAGTCCCCGTTATCAGTGGTATAATAGTGTATTCCACCGGTATTTCACCGTGTTAGCCACTAACATTTAGCGGACCCAAAAATGGGCCTTAGGTGTGATACATGGCTAGGCCACCGTGAATGCCACTATGTATCCCACTGCTGTCCGCATCGCTCCATAGTGGCATACGATAGTGGAACACGGTGGCCGAGCAGAGTGCGCCACTATAGACGGTGGAATAGATGGTGGTTTTGACAGTGGTATACGTGGGTAGGCCACTGTATGCCACAACCGATAATTAAAAAAATGGTGGATGTGACGGTGGCATGCATGAGTAGACCACCATATGCCACTACCGACGATGAAAATGATGGTGGTTTTTGTTGGTGGCATTCACGTGGCTACCACCGTTTGCCACCATCATTTTAATGGTGAAAAAACCTAACCGAAAGTTGGAATCGAACCGGGGACCTAACGATTACTAGCCTAGAACCCTAACCGTGACGCTAGCGCCTTATATTGAAAATCAAATGATTTTCAGTGACATTTAAACGATGTAAACGTTGTCTCATAAAAACTGTACAATTAGTGAATACTCAATTTACTTATTTTCAATATTGTCGGATATTTTTTCTGGTTAATCCCTGATGAGCGTTTCATGTTCTAAAAAAATATAAATTTCATCAAATGTTTTTTTTTTGTACATTACTTATTTCAATATTGTAGAATATTTTTTCTCATTAATGGCCATAACAAGCATTTTACGTTCTATAGAATATAAATTTCGTCCAAATGTTTTTTTTAACTTTCTCATCCATACGAAGTATGAAAAGAAGAAAGTATTAAAAAAACGCAAGAAAAAATAACGCCAAATTTATGGATTAAATAACTCTTCTCAACATGATAAAATGAAAAAAAAAAATCGTTTCTCACTTTTGTCCTCATAATTGTACTCCAATCTATTATATTTCATGACCCGAATAGTTTTTTTTTGCGCAAAAGTAGTTCAAAAAAAGGATTTTCCACAGATGTCTGTCCGTCTGTACGTACGTATCAAATTTTATGGCGTAGACACAATAACTTTCCGCAGACATTTTCTATCGCTACGAAACTTTGAACATAAATTCTATATGCGGAGTATGAGTTTGGTTTTGAAATTCAGAGTTTTTCCTCTGCATTTACTAGTTATTTACCAGCGATGTGCAAAATAAAAAAATGTTAAAATGCCAAAACTTATAAAAAAATAACTAGTAAATGTGGAAGAAAAACTCTGAATTTCAATACCAAACTCATACCGCACATGTAGAAGATATGTTGAAAGTTTCGCAGCGATAGAAAATGTTTACGTAAAGTTATTGTGTCTACGCCAGAAAAATGTTTATCTGTCTGTACATATATATCAAATTTTCTGGTGTAAACACAATAACTTTGTACAGACATTAATAAAAATTATGAAACTTAGTACAGATGTTCAACATATACAATCTGAGTTTGGTATTGAAAATCAGATTTTTTTGAAACGTGAAATAAAAAGTTTTTGAGGTCCAACCATGTTTCATTGCAATAAAAATCATCCTTGCAATAAAAAATCGAATTGTGAACTAAAAATGTGCACACTAGATTTCTCATTAACATTAGTAAAGAAAAAGAAAAATTGCGGAAAAACATCGCGAACGGTCAAACTTTTGCTATTACTAGGGGTAACGTCTATAGGTCGATCTTCAACCGTGAGAGGCGTGATCGACGCCAAAAGTTCGACTCGCCACCTATGGTTTGTAACATGATGTTCAAACATTTCAGCGGCAAACGCTGATTGTAAGCGATCAACAAAATTTCACAAAATTTGAGTTACAATTATGAGGACAAAAATAGATGTGTTCGAAAACTAAACTCCTCCACTAAAAACATACATATCAACACAATACTAACTTTACGCGAACAACAATTGGGATGAGAAAATCACGAGTTGCAACACGCCAGTAGTAACTGCCACGTGCCCGTATTTTTTTTTGTAAATTGAGAATTCATTAATTGTTCACTTTCTATAAGACAACGTTTATGTCGTTCAAATATCGTTAAAAATAATTTGACTGCCAATATAAGGCAGTAGCGTAGCGGTTAGGGTTCTAGGCTAGTAATCGTTAGGTCCCCGGTTCGATCCCAGCTATCGGTTAGGTTTTTTCCCCATTAAAATGATGGTGGCAACCGGTGGTAGCCACGTGAATGCCACCAACAAAAACCACCATCATTTTCATCGTCGGTAGTGGCATACGGTGGTCTACTCATGCATGCCACCGTCAAATCCACCATTTTTTTTATTGTCGATTGTGGCATACAGTGGCCTACCCACGTATACCACTGTCAAAACCACCATGTATTCCACCGTCGATAGTGGCACACTTGGCTAGGCAACCGTGTGCCACTATCGTATTCCACTATGGAGCGATGCGGACGGCGGTGGGATACATAGTGGAATTTACGGTGGCCTAGCCATGTATCCCACCTAAGGCCCATTTTTGGGTCCTCTAAATGTTAGTGGCTAACACGGTGAAAAACCGGTGGAATACACTAGTATGCCACTGATAACGGGGACTCACTTCGAGGTGGAATACATGGTGGAAATCACAAACTTGACGGTGGCAGAATGGCAGGTACACACCTCGTGGCACACAAGTGGTTACGGAGTGGCTACATGGTGGCTACATTGGTGGGTATTTTCGCTAGGGACGCGTGGAGGTTAAGTCGTTTACCATGCATAGTGGAATCGTCGGTGATACGCTGGACAATGTAATACTCGGTCAGTTGCCGAAACGTATAATACTCGGTTTTGTGTATAACAAGTCGTTCAACGGCGACCGAACGCTGAATCCCTTTAATTTTAAACATCTTTCGATAAATTTTCTATCGCTCTATGTTGACGGTCAACAAATACCTGGAAAGGCACTGCAGCTCGAGTTCGAGGGTAACCAAACCTGGGTAGATAGCTATCACACGCTCTTTTCAGGCACAGGTATACACTTCCAGAATGAAGGGCTAGACATTTCTCGAAACGACTACGCGGAAGGCTATTGTCTATTCGCTTTTGACTTGACACCTGATCTATCGGCTAACTGTTTCACTCACTGGAATCTCGTGAAACACGGCAGTGTGAGGATTGAGGTACGCTTCGCAAGACCCCTAGGCAGTACAATAAATTGTATCGTCTACGCGGAATATGACAATGTTATTGAAATTGATTCCGCACGCCAAGTTATCACGGATTTTAGCGCCTGAACGTATAAAGAAACAGCTCAGACGCCGAGGAACTCCCACCTCCTTTGCATACAGAGTCATCATACAGCCCGTGGAGAGGGCGCTAACGGCATAGGCTGAAACCGTATTTCTGCTGCTTGCACACACTCGACACCAGTTTGTCTCACGCCTTCAGCATGGACGCTACTATCGATATTCAAGCCCTTTACTCGAAAACCGGCGAGTTTTTACCCAAGGAGATCGCCGTAACTACGCTGCAAGGTGATCATTTCGGGTATTGGGTTATCGATCCGCCATACGATTTTGGTGAACTCCCTAAAGAAGTGCGCGCAAGTAATAACCGTCTTACGTGTTTTCATCATGGCCTCGAGTGGCTTGACGGTGATACACCGCTGTCAAGAGTATACGTTGCTCTAAAGGCCATGTGTCGTTACGCACTCCGTATATACACAAGGGGTGCGCAGAAAGCAGAAATCCTACGCGATGTACTGGGCCGTGACATTATCAACCTGGAGGAGTACGAAGGACCAAGCTTCAAAATCATGTCGGCCTACGATACCTGGTGCATTTATCACGGCGTGTCAAAGGAGGATGCTGCAAAATGTGCTTTAAATAACGTGGGAACCCGCGTAGAAAAAATTAGTATGGGATTGACTCTGGGAGGACGATGGGCGAGAGGCTGGGATTTGTTTGGGATTGAATCTGGGAAGCACTATGGGCAGTCATCTGGGTTTTGGGACCCGGCTAGATGGTTTCCCAGACCTTTTCCCATAACTTCAGTGGACCGGGGGAATCCTCGTGCAATCAATCCCATACGCTGATCCAGATTCTCTCCCAGTCGTCGCGTACGACTGGGAGAATTCTCGCGCGATCAATCCCATATGCTTTTCCAGACACTCTCCCAGTCGTCCCGTACGACCCGGGGATCCTCGCGCGATCAATCCCATACATAGAATCCCATATTATGTGTAAATGAAAGAAGAAGAAAAAATAGATTTTGTCAAATGGAAGGAAAAAATGAAAAACGAAGAAATATGCCCAAACTAATTTTTTTTCGGCGAATATGAGTTCGCCGAGCAAAGTTAGGCGCTGTAGTACATAATTGGCGGTTAAATTTCGTTTAAGGACGCAAAAATATTGTGATGTACTGGAAAAAGCTCGGATAGACAAATTAAAACATCTATGTGAGACTCATCCAATACTTTACAATATTTTTGGGACCAACATCGAATTTCAAACGCTGATTACGTACAGCAGTATTTAACTTTGCTCGGGAAACTCGTATCCGTCGAAAAAAATTAGTTTTGGGCATATTTCTTCGTTTTTTATTTTTTCCTTCCATTTGACAAAACCTATTTTTTCTTCTTCTTTCATTTACACATAATATGGGACTCTATGTTTGGGATTGATTGAACGAGGATTCCCCTGGTCGTACGCGACGACTGGGAGAAAATCTGGAAAAGCGTATGGAATTGATTGCACGAGGATTCCCTCGGTCGTACCCGACGGCTGGGAGAGAATCTGGAAAAGCGTATGGGATTGATTGCACGAGGATTCCCCCGGTCGTCCCCGACGGCTGGGAGAGAATCTGGAAAAGTATATGGGATTGATTGCACGAGGATTCCCCGGTCTACTGAACCTATGGGAAAAGGTCTGGGAAACCATCCCGCCGGGTCCCAAAACCCAGATGACTGCCCATAGTGCTTCCCAGATTCAATCCCAAATAAATTCCAGCCTCTCGCCCATCGTCCTCCCAGAGTCAATCCCATACTAATTTTTTCTACGCGGGAAAAATTAAACGCTGGCTTCGGGCGCAGGTTTCAGATTTTGTGAATCCTATTTACTCGGAGTCGATGGGCGCCACGGTCAGAAAAGATCGGCAAAACGATACGCCGAAGAAAGCGATACACATCGACATACCATCCGATACAGATCGAGCATCCACCGAGGGTGACTATATATCAAAGACACCCTCAAGCGCAGTCAACAGTGCTGCACCGAACACCTGCGACGGTTCTGTACCTGCAGAGGTCGAAATAACGGCCCTCTACCGCAATAAACAACTCTCACCCCCGCCACCACCACCGAAGCGCTAGCAAACGCCTACAGCATCCCGCAGCGCTCACCCGCATAACCATCATCATCATCACCAGCATTCACGGACACGTCGCCCCCACTCTGGACAGGGGTGCACGCACAATGAATAGCCGGAAGTACTGGAGGCTCTACAACATGTGTCAGCACAGACGAAAGGAGTCTTCCCCGCCGATCGCATCCCGAGTCGCTGGTCTAGACCCGCAGCCATCGTCGCCAACACTGACGATCACACGAAACCAGGAACACATTGGGTAGCCATATACGTCGACAAGAATGGCCATGGGAACTACTTCGATAGTTACGGACTGCCACCACTTATCAACAAATATCATAATCGACTACGAAGAAATACCTTAAGCTATCAGTGGAACACCAAGCCTCTGCAGTCAATCAAGTCTCGAGTGTGTGGAGAGTATTGTATTATGTTTCTTGACTATATGTGTCGGGGTTACAGTCTGGCTGCTTTTTGCCGGGTATTCTCGGCAAATAAGGTGAAAAATGATAATATTGTGCGACGTTACTACAAGAAACTACGATATGTGAAACGTTAACGACGACGATATAGTGTAAACGCTCGACGCAACGTTCTGGACGGCTCCGGCAATCCATGTACAACACATTGTATACAATCGTGCACAGCCCGATTCGGCTGCTATCTGTAAAACATCAAATAAATAATAACACTAAAATTTTTACGGTGTATCGTACTGAATACGGCCCCACCCCCACCAACCCCGGCGCATCGTCAGCAGGTATAAAAACCACCACAGACTCCAAAAGAGCCACAGTTCTAAAAGAATCGTGGAAATACACACAACTCCGGTAAGATGGAAATCATCACTGGTATTCTCGTAATCGACTGCAGCAGGGACCCCTTGGAACTAATCACGGAAGAGTTGGAATACATACCGAAGCCCTTACTGTTGCGCCACTGGGGCGAATTCATCGATATCCTGTGGGACAAGCTACCTGAACATATTCGGCGGGATCCTGGGGGTGCATCGTACAAAGGCTGGACAGAACATTGGGCTCCGGCGAATCTACAAGAGCAGCTCGAAGGGTACCCGCCGGCCAGAAGAGAATGCGACGATTGCCTGCAGGCGGCGCTCGAGCAAGAGTCGACCGCACCGTCATTGCCCGAGTCTGCCTTACCGCCTGCAGTGACACCACGCACCGATGTCAAGAGCACCGAGAGCGACGTACCGCCTCTTCCAGCGAAGAAGAACAAACCAGTACTATCCACGACGGCTCCAACTCTGATATCCGATCTCTAAAACTTGTATCCTCACACGAAAATTGTAAAAAAATCAAAACGCGCTATTAATGAATAAAACGAAATATTTTTGTAAACGGCCTTTTCACTGTTTGAGCGATATTCCCCTTGACTTAACATAGAACACGAATGGCTTTACCGGCTGTAGAAAAGATGCTGGTAAATAGCAGAGGGCAGAAGTGAAAAATAACCCTGCCACTAAGAACTCGGGAAATTTATCTCGGCCAATAAGAACTCGGGGAATTTGTCTCGGCCAATAAGAGCTCGGGGAATTTGGCTCAGCCAATCATGGCTCCGGGAATTTCCCTACCCACGCCTCATTGGGCCCTATAACCCCAGGGGGCGGGGCTTAACGGACCCTGCTGTGGAGGGGGTAGGCACCGTAGTGATGGGGGTTGGTGGGGGTAGACGACAGGGTAGAGGGGAGGGGGAAGCTGTCGTCTCCCTATACCTGCTGCTTACTACTCGTGTAAGATATTGAGATATTGAGATTTTGGATTGAGAAAAGATTGGTGAAAATTGAAATTCCCTGAGTATCGGGAGAAAGATACTCTGGCGCCAAGCAACAATACAGCGAAGGAAAAGGTGAGAAAATCGGGCATTGAAAAACAAGGGCGTCGTTATAGAGTGGACGGGGAGCCGATTGCAGGGAATCCGAGACTGCCAAAAGCCCGTCACAGCATAAATTGAGACTTACTTGCAAAAAGTGAACATATCATTAAACCCTCGCATACATTGTCGGGTGAGCGTAAGGGGGCCGAAAAGAAAATCCCTACGATGCTCTTTTCAGTCGAATCGAAATCGTTCGATGAAAATGTCACGCAAATCGAAAAGATATAACGCTACGCGATGAGCGCGCGAAGTCATGTGTCCGCCAATAGAGACAAAATATAAGGCATGCGACAGTGAACGATTATCCGACGAAGACGTTCTCGCATATTTACACACTCTCCCCTTAATCCACTTTTACGATTTCAGTGAATTTAAATCATTATTGAGTGAAAAGAAGAAAAAACCGACTCCCTTCTCGGTTGGAGCCACTCTTAGGGGAAATCGTTCATGAACTTTTTCACCCAGCGGTGGCGCAGCAGCTTGGGAGATAAATTACTCACAGTCGAAATAAGTGACTGTCGATAACTTTCTTTTTATTTCAATGGGGCACAAATCATTATTTGCACCGTGCTTGTTTATTTCAACGGTACAAATAAGAACGATAATAATGACGGACAAATAATGATAAGGTACCGTGTTTGTTTATTTCAACGGTACAAATAATTATTTGTACCGTTGAAATAAAAAGAAAGTTGCGTTATCGACAGTCACTTATTTGGACTGTGGGTAATTTATCTCCCAAGCTGCTGCGCCACCGCTGTGTGAAATGGTTCAAATACGGTTTCCACTGAGAGTGGCTCCAACCGAGAAGGGAGTCGGTTTTTTCTTCTTCTCACTCAATAATGATTTAAATTTACTGAAATCGTAAAAGTGGATTAAGGGGAGAGTGTGTAAATATGTGAGAACGTCTTCGTCGAATAATCGTTCGCTGTCGTATGCCTTATATTTTGTCTCTATTGGCGGACACATAACTTCGCGCGCTCATCGCGTAGCGTTATATCTTTTCGATTTGCGTGACATTTTCATCGAACGATTTCGATTCGAGAAAAAAGAGCATAGGAGGGATTTTCGTTTCGGCCACCTTACGCTCACCCACATTGTCAAGTGCATATAGTTGTTAAATCGAACTTCGTCAAACCTAATTCATACGATGAGAATAAAGATTGCCAACTAAAGACTTAACATTTCATGAGTAAGACTATAAAAATTATTTGTCCGGCCATTGCAATTGTCAAGTTAGTATATTGCAAAAATTCATATTTTGGAGAAGAATATCTTTGACTATTTTTATTAATTGCGTGCTGCGGCCGGACAAGTAATTTTCATAATCTAAAAAGTTGGCAAGCGTGCGAAGAGACACTGAAGACGGTATTGTGCGAAACGATAAAAAAACTAGGTGTGCGATAACTAGAGTGTGCGATGTTCAGCGGACCCTGATTACATGAAACAACAAAAATTAAATCGAAAAATATTAATATTTCGATATCGCTTTAAGCTACAGCTGCCATCTTAATTTATATCGACAGAAAAAAAAACCCACATTTTTATACCATAAACTTTTTTTTTTATATTCAAAAGAAAATATGGAAAAATCCATATATTTTTTTTGGCGGCAGCAGAAATCACGATCCTTCGAATAAAAGGGAGTGGTCGCGTCTCGACTTTATCGACATTTTTTAATGTACGTGTCTCATACAATGGATTTGAGTATTTCTCAGTAAATCTTCCTGCTTTGCCAGAGCGAGAGAGATGACGGGATTTTCAAACGGTCGCGGCGCTGCTGTAGTGACGCCTACATCCAGCAAGTACTCCGCAAGCCGCGCGTAAGCTATGCGCAGCTTGTGTTGAAGCAGTTGTCGCAGTAGTTTTTCAAAAAAACAAATACAAAGCGAAGCGATATAAAAACAATACCGATTGAATAATTAATAGTGTTGGTGCGTCAAGAATGGAGGCAAGCATAGAAATTAATGACGCAGAGATTAACGACGACGCGGGGGGAGGAAACGAAAATCAAATTGAAGAAACGTCCAACGAACACAGAGACGGCAATAACAACGTCGCGGGGAGGAGTGTTGTTTGGAGGTACTTCGAAACGTTTACCTTTGAACGCATCAAGTACGCTAAATGCACTAAGTGTCAGAAGGAATTTAAGACTGAGACTGGTGAGTATTGTAAAAAGGTGCTCGTAATCCATTCTAAATAATAAAGTTACAGTGAACCGTTGAAGATTTAGATTTTTCTACTGTGACGTGACATTTCGTCTCGCCACCCGGAAGGAGGAGACATTAGGCAGTGGGTCGGCTTTACGACCCATGTGAAGTCGCACATCGAGTCGGTCGTCCAGAACTCCAATCCCGTATCTTATTTTTCTGTTTTTTTTTTCTTATCTATTATTATACTACCTAACTAGCTTATACTATCTACCTAGAATATACTATCTACCTTAGGGTTACTACCTACCTCGCAAAATTATTATTCTCTCTACCGAATTGCCGAGTCGGAACCATTTACCTTTTTTTTTTTTCTAATATACGTCTCACAGTAGTGTTTACGTCGCGCCGGAGCGCAGGGAATTGGGAGAGACAATCGACCGAGAAAGTTCGAATATTCGTTGATCAGTGCGGGAGTCGTCGCGGGTCGCGCGCGGTATAGTAACCGTTAGTTCAGGAGAATTCGAAAGGGAGTTTAGATTAATTTCAACCGAATGCCGAACAACAGGATTCGTGGAATAATGGATGCCGGGGTGAATGCGGTAAAATTACCGATACACAGAGTCGCCGATTCACCCCCGACTTAACAACCTGGAGCTGCACCATCCCCGCGAGAAGTTCGAGATTCAAAGCCCGCGTTAAACGGCGTCTCGCTATTGGGGTTCGAGTGGGAAAAGAGGCAGCGGGGTGGCCTTTTCCTCACGAGGGAGGTCTCCCCCCATTGCTAACGCCCATAGTCGGTTCCTTCGAGAAGGAATCTCGAAAAATTCTCGATATTCGCGTCGTAATTTGAGCCCTGACTGTACTTCGCGCGATCACGCGTTCGGTTTGTGTTGTCGTTATCCCTCGCACCGTATTTCCCCTACGCGCTACTGTACATTTTCTTACGCGCACGGGAGAGCGCGCGAACAATAACAGCGATCTCAATATATTCGGCGAGTCGTGCGTCATCGACGAATTCCCGGAATTCCTCTATGGCTCGACTCACTGAGGTATCGCGTGAGAATTGGGGGTGGTAGACGAGGGGTCTTGTCTATCAGCCGAGAAGTGCGACGAATTAGTTCTGGACGTACCGGCGAATCGGCGACACGTTGTCTCTTCGCGCTCTCGGCTGTGAAAATACTAGGTAATCTCGAGGCTCCGCTTTTCTCTGTGCGAGTCGGGCGGGATCTCGCGTGTCATTTAACTTCTTTCGTATAGTAATTAACTCGGGTTAATTATATTGGCGAATCGGTTCGCGTATTTTGTCGTTTTCGGTGTTTTTTTCAAATGCTTTTTGTATTGGACGCGAGTGACCCGACCGGCTCGGCTCTGGTCGGCGATTATCTTTTGATCGTCATGTGTTATCTGGTGTTTTACTCGTCGGTGGTTCGTGCCCCTTGGGATTAATTACTTTGAATATTACTGTGAGTACGTTCCGTATTGTTTTCTGTAATTTATTAATCTGGCAGTCGCAACAATTCTGGCGAATCACGATTCGCATTATTAATTGATTTCTTTTTCTTTTCGTCATCTGAATCGCATCGAATTAATAATTTTGCGAGGATTCTCTGCGGTATTACTTTGACTATCTATTTTTCCGTCATCTTATCTAATTATCTTTTTGCGTTTATCACCTAGAATTTGCGGGAATCGCAACGAGATTTCTATACCGAACTACTTTTACTATCTACCGCCGTTTACCTACTCAGTTGCGATTCTCGAATCGTTTTGCGTTATATTACCTACCACTATCTCTCTACCCTTACTTGCTTTTGTTCCACCATAATTTCTATCTTTTTTATTATAATAAATTACACAGTAAACTTAATTTGGACGTTTCGTTACTCTCCCCGTCCACCCCCCTCTACTATTCTCCCAGGCGGGCTGAGTTATCCGATTCTCGATTGCCGCATGCCTTGTCTCGCCGTACGGGGACCCTTCGTCGCATTTCGGGGCCTAAATTAAAAACCGATCGTCGATCGGCGGTACGTAGTACCTGGCGCCCGGGTACCCCGAGTACTCGCCTCGGCGGCGAGGACGGGGTTGTTGGGGCCATTGCGTGCTGGAGTCCAGAAAATCTCCTCACACTACATAGTTGAGAAGTCACCTCAAACGCCGTTACCACGTCACTATCCCGTAACTATCCACCTACCATTCACTCAGTACCAGTACCAGTACTACCAGTCTACCAGTATTTAGTCACTTTGAAATATTTTTAATCGCCTCGAGTACTGCCATTTTTTTATACGTATTGGCAATTAGTCGACCGTTAATATGATAAATACATTGAATCAATTATAACAACAAAAAAAAAAACGAAACCTGGGAATATCCTAATGAAGCATTTAAGTTTATCGCGAAATACAAAAAAAAAAATGTTATTCTTTGATTTCGAATTAGTTATATACAAGAAAAAAAAAAGAAAAAAATGCATGAAAAAAGAATTGAAAATGTAAAGTTCATTTTATTTTTTTGTTGCTTTTACTAATGTTTCGCTTACGTGTATAATATTCTGAAATGGGACTAGTTAGATTCGCATTCAGCCCAAAAAAATATGTAAAAATATGTAGATTTCAACAACTATTGGTAGCCTACGAATTAATTAAACAATTATATTCTCTTTGTGGCCATTTTCGGATCCTGAATGCGTCGTTTTTTAAATTTCTGATGTAACGTCTAATGCGATAATATGAATATAATATGAATATAATATGAATAAAATCAATTACGATTACTCACAGTATTGGAATTTTCATCGAAATCTTAAATCCGATTATATTACTTATTTTAAGGCACTACTTCATTCCTAATCAATCATCTGAAGATTATACATCCGACATTGTGGAAAAAATTTGAACGAAATTGAACCGAAAAAATGAAGTTGATGCACGATCAATTGTATCGAAGAAAGCGCGAACTGGTGTATCATAGAAACGAGACCGCGAGATTCACGAATTAATCGCAGAGATGATTGCGATGGATCTTCTACCGTATTGTACTATACAGAATCGGGGCTTCAATAAGTTGATGAACAAACTTGTTCCGGACTACGAGCTCTCGTGCCGAACAACGATTTCCCGTTCACTAATGTCGAAACTGTACAAAAAAACAAAAGAAAAAATACTGGACGAACTTAAACGTGATATGCAAGCTGGCGTGAATTGTATTTCGTATACGACTGGCGGTTGGACGTCTCGCACCGGCGAATAGTATCTGTCCCTGACGTTACATTATATATCGATGGAATTCGAAATGAAGAATATTACACTGGCAATGCGATTGTTGGAGGGACGCCTCAGTAGCACGGCGTTAGCAAGCAAGCTGCAAGAGATGATTGCAGAGTGGCCCGTTCTATCGCAATCCGACGGGGTCCCAGCATTCGCGGTTACGGATAACGCTCGTAATATAACAGCAGCAGTATGCGTAATCGGCTGGACGAACGTTTATTGCTTTGCGCACACGCCTAATTTAGTTATTCAAGATGCGAAGAAAAACGTCCCCGATGTTGGAACACTGCTCAGTAAGGTAAAAACCTCTTTCACACGTCCACGTATACGCCTTTTCCTCACCGAAATAATTATTATCCTTTTGTTCAAGCAATACAAAATTGAACAAAAATAAGTAAACAAAACAAAAAAACTATAAAACGCAAATAAATTGTTGATATATTTAATGACTGATTGATTCCATGTTCCACGTAAATAAAAATAATTCCATTCTTGCTGCATGTTGCGCATTTTGTTTAATTTTTTTCTAGGCTCGACGCCTTGTGACACATTTTCACCATTCTGAGCTATCCAGGAAAGCATTACTATCACCACAAAACGAGACTGCTGACAGTTCGGCCCTGAATCTCATTCAGATGGTTGAGACAAGGTGGAATTCGGAGTTTTAGATGCTGCAAAGAATGGTAAAATTAAAAGCACCTCTGATCCAAGTTTTGCCGAAGACCACGATGGAGGACTCTCTGAATGGCGAGGAATGGCGAAGTCTCAAAAAATTAGTGGACATATTCGACCCCATAAATCAAGCGACGGAACTGTCATGCGGAGCGAAGTATCCCACACTTTCGATGGTGATCCCGTTGGTTTATGGGATAGAATTTCAACTTCGCAAGGTCATCGACGATAATGAACTGAGCTTCACGTCTTCGGAATTCCTCGACAGTCTCATCGAATCATTAAGTATTCGATTCTCCAATATTTCGTACAGTGACAATAGAAAAGCAACGTATCTTGATCCGAGGTACAAAGGTTTTTTTTTACAGTCGGAATTCTTAACGAGGTACAAACTTCGCTAATCGAAGAAATTTCGACTCATTTCGATGAATCTTACGACGACGAGGATAATGACTCGATGATGTCATCGCCGGAGCGTATGTATGCTACATTTACTACTTGGAAAAATTTGTCATTTTCTGATTATTATTTATTTCCAGCAAGCACGAGTGCCCACGAACCTCCACGAATTCGAGATTTTTTGGGACATCAAACTGTTCGGGAAAGCGAAATTTTGAAGAGAAATATCGTAAAGGCTGTTGAGCAAGAGATGCTCACATACATTCACAACTCCTTAATCCTACCCTCCGATTATTCCCTCATGCGGTGGAAAACAAACTGTTTGAGATTTCCTCATTTAGCTTCGATGGCTCGAAGATATTCGAGCATTCCGTGTGCTTCAACTGAGAGCGAGAGACTCTTCTACAGGGAAATTTTTCTACAGATTTTCTACAGCGGGAGACATTGCGGAGGAAAAACGATCGCGGCTCTTGCCAGAAAATGTCGAAATTCTGACGTTTTTGCATAAAAATTTATAAACAATCGATTGTCGATTGATCGATCGATTTGTGAATAGTTCGATTCGAACGATTCGAATTACTCGAACGATTCGAATTATTCGGACGCTCCGAATTATTCGAACCATTCAAATTATTCAAACAATTCAAATTATTCGAACGCTTCGAATTATTCGGGCGCTCCGAATTATTCGATAAGTTTAAATATTCGATTCAACTTTCGAATCGAATTATTCGTATTCGATTCGAGTCGAATTATTCGTATTCGATTCGAGTCGAATTATTCGAAATTTCAAATATTCACACACCCCTAATATATATATTGTCACGTGGTTTTTCTCCCGCGTCACAAGAATTGTATAATTCACGACTGGTGCACGGATTGCCGTGGGGAGCGACAGTCTTGCTCTCGGGCAGGGTCCCTTCAAGGCATTCGGACAGAGTTAGGTTAGGAATATTGAAACGCGTAATTAATTTTTCCCCGACTTTTGTCTTATTTCATGGATATTGCTCCCGAGCGCACGACGATCTTTACGGCCAGCAACATCGCGTCGCACGAGGGATTACACGCGGCGATATCTTCGTCGACACGTCACCGGAGATCTCGAGTACGAACGTCAGCGGAGGCTGCATCAGCGCGGCAGACCCCCTTTGGCTATCGTCGAGATCTCGTCGGCAACGAAGATTATCGCCGGAGGAAAGCCTCCCGAGGCCTCACCCTGTGCCGAAGCACAGAATGGAATCCCTGCGCTCTCGTCCGTCGCTGGATCGTCGATCCATCGTTCCCGCGAGAGCTTGAGAAGCTCTCGACTCGCCGCTCGCGCATTTAAACTATCGCGCGGCGCTTTCAAGAAACGTAACGTTATTCGGGGAACCGTGACCAACAATCGTAAGAGGCGAGAGATCTGTGTAGGCCGGGGTTGGGGAGAAAAGGGTTCGCGAGCTCTCGAGAGTCAATCGACTCGGGAACTCGATTGTAGGATCCCTATAAGGAAGGACGTGGCTCCCGGATAGATCCGTGCACATCGTCACCTCGAGAATATCGACTTCTCCCTGTTTCGAGATTTGGAACCCCTGTCCGGAGAAACCCGAGGGATTCCCACGACTGCAACGTACCGAGGGGTAAGAAAGTCATGCGTGTTTGGTTTGAGACCGGAGATTGAAAGGGGCAAAGTAAACTCGCTATCGTGGAGACGGCGCGTTTTGCGTGCGGGGCTCGCGTCTCGATTGTGTCGGGAAAAATTAGTTTACGCCATTCGTCATTTTTCATCTGATTTTCTTTGGCTCTGTATATTTTATTCCGTTGACTTGGTGCAAATTTATCGACTTCACTTCAAAATCCGCGAGAGAGTTCGTTAGATTGAGTTCTCGCGTAACCGTCATCCGCAAGGGCGGCTCGACCTTTCATTTTCGCGACGCGACGCGCTCACGTCGCGTTAACGATAGATCTCGACGTGTGTCGAGCGTGATCACACGAGAACTGTACCGTATTACTTTCTGTTAGCGTGCGATTGGACGCAATATCGAATTCTAAAAATTGTCTTTGTCAAATATATTCTGTTTTATTAAAAAGAAGAAGAACGAAGAGAGAGTAAAATATTCTAAGTCCCTATAAGGGGGACTTAGAATATTTTTCACTCTCCCCGCTCGCTCGACACCTCCCCTGCCACTCCGCCCCCGCTCGCTCAAAAGGAGCCCCAGCCCAAAATATTCTAAGTCCCCATAGAGGGGCGGGGGATATATTCTAAGTCCCCAAAGAGGGCCTCAGCCCGAAATATTCTAAGTCCCCCTTAGAGGGACTTAGGATATTTTTCGGGGCGGGGGGGCGTGGGTGGGGAAGGCCAAAATATTCTAAGTCCCTCTAAGGTGGACTTATTTAGTTTTATTTATTGTATAGAACTTATTTTCCGGGGAGGAGGAGCGTGGGAGGGGAAGGCCAAAATATTCTAAGTACCTTTAGAGGGGACTGTCTAAGTAAAAATACAAAAAAAAGCGGCTGCGGCGCCGGTTAGTGAAAAGTTCCGGCGGTGATGAGACATTTTTATAATGTCGATAAAAGGAATGCGAGCGCGCAAAGCGCGCGAGCCCGGGCTCGAGCTACGCCGCCTCCGCTTTTTTATTGTATTTTTACTTAGACAGTCCCCTCTAAAGGTACTTAGAATATTTTGGCCTTCCCCTCCCACGCCCCTCCCCCCCGAAAAATATTCTAAGTCCCTCTAAGGGGATTCCCCCTTAGGCACCCCATCGACCAAAAATATTCTAAGTCCCCCTTAGAGAGACTTAGAATATTTTTCTCTCCCCCCCCCCCCCCCACCCCCCGAAAATTATTCTAAGTCCCCCTTAGAGGGACTTAGAATATTTTTCTCTCCCCCCCTTCGACCGAAATTATTCTAAGTCCCCCTTAGAGGGACAGAATATTTTTCTCTCCCCCCCTTCGACCCTCTCTAAGTCCCTCTAAGGGGGACTTAGAATATTTTCGAAGGGGCCTCATATACCGGGTGTCTCATAAGTAGGTATCGATTCCTGACACGGCGGCGGCGGCGGCGACAGCGGCGGTAACTTTATATATATAGAGAGATATTGTGACGTGGATTTTTTCGCTCCCGTCACAAAGCCAGTAAAACTACTGGCGTAAGAGACGGCACGGCACAACGGTCAACGTTCTGGCTCTCGGTAGAGTCCTTCTCGGCAATCCAACAGGGCATTAGATAGCTTTTCGAATTTTATTTTGATTATGTTGATTGTCTTTTCGGCAAACGAGCGACGGTCTCACGGCGTATTCATCGAGAGCATCGTCAACGCCGGAATCTACGTGACCGACGAGAACGAGAGCATTATCGCCGCCTCGACATTGGCAAAGGCAACGGCGAGTCCACGCCAGCTACGCTCTCGCGGACAGCATTGGTCGTCGGAGAGAGTCGAGAGCCGTACCAGCGCTACGGCCTCGCAGCAGCAACGGAGAGCGCGTCGTCGAGCTACCGCGCGCTCCAAAAGCAACTCGGAGGATCGTTGCTCCGAATATCGATCTCGCGATAGCGGGCGGAGGATCGACTCGAAGCCTCACCCCTCGCTGTACTTCAACAGCGTTATCCTCCGGAGAGGAATCACAGATCTGCAACATCCTTCTCCGGAGAAGAAATTGTTTTCTGCCTCATCTGGACCCCTGCAGCAACAGCATCGCTCTCGTCGTGAATCGTCAACCAACGATCACGGCAGATTTATCGATATCGCGCGCTCTCGATATTCAATTTGCGCGCGATGCTCTACCGGGGCGTCTCAAAATTCGGCTAGGGGGCCAGCCGTTAGAGTAGGCAGGGGTGAGGGTCGTAGTCCGTTTCCGCGAAATCACGAATCGTCTCAAGAACTCAAGCGTGATACACCGAAGAAGCAGGACGTTGTTACCGTTGCCGACCGTGCTGTCCAGCGAGAACCGACGCCTACCACCCGCGATCTCGAAGACTCGATGAAGAATTTCCCGAGGGGCTTCGTTTACGGCATAAATTACCCGGTGAGGCCATCGCCAAAAAAAAAATCCCGAACGATATTGCCGGGCGGTACGTTATCGTGTTACCCGCGGCGTAGGCGCGAGCAACAAGGCGGGGGGGAGGGGGCTGAGAGATTCCTTGGAGTTGCTGGCCACTGGTCAGTGGAGTACCTGGAAGAGTATTGTTGGCCACTGGTCAGTGGAGTTCCTGAAAGAGTATTGGTGGCCACTGGTCAGTGGAGATACCTGGAAGAATGATTTTGTTTTTGAAAGATTTTGGCCCCGTGAGGGGCACTAAAAAATGGATGGACGTGAAGTCCGTGTGACGTAAAGGCCTCGGTAGGTGCGCGGGAAGAAATTCCAGCCACGTATGTCCCTCGGCTTAATGCCTTGGGGCACGTGCAGGTGGCGGAATTACCACCACGCTACGAACGCGAGGCCTGTTTATCCTCCCCGTGATCTCACTGACGGAGCGTGGAGGATGGGATGCGGAAGGAGCGGGTGTCTCGTGTCTGCCTTCCGGAAGGCTTATCCGGCATTTTTTTGATGGAGGCGGTACATACGGTACCTGCGGCCTCGTTGGAATACGCGACGGTGCGTATGTCTCGACGGCTTTGGCTGGGAGCCTCGATGGTGCAGCTACCGCGCGCGGTTGTAGCGGAGTTCGCGTGGGCGTATACGCCTCGGGTGTCGTAGAAACCGGAACGGGTCGTTCGATCTCGTCGGCGAGCTCGGCGTATAAAACCTCAAACTCGTCGTCGCGGTAACTCAGGGTGGCGTCGAGATATGAAGACGAGTCCGATCGTGGAGATGCGGTTTCGGGTTCCGGAGAGGCCGGCGCGCAAGGTGGAACTATGTTCTCTTTTTCGTACCCGTTATTATTCGCGTCGTTAATCGCGTCGGCGTATCGTGGCAGTACGTGGAAATCCGTTCGCACTGGTAGCGGCGCCCTACGCAGGCGAGGGTCGCGGCGGTGCCATGTTACGCTTATGAAAGCAGCCCGTGCTGCACGTCGTTCCTTCCGGCGAAGGTACGCGGGGCTAGTCTTCGACCACGGCATTAACGCTAATGCGAGACACAAGGGGAGAATTTATGATTTCCCGACGCGGTTGGCCACTTTAAGCAGTGGAGACGGTTCACTTTATACAGTGAGGAGTTCGGGTCACTTTATGCAGTGTAGAAGGAGTCACTTTAAACAGTGAGGATTTGGAGGTACTTTAGACAGTGGAGATGGAGCACTTTAGACAGTGGAGATGGAGCACTTTATCAGTGGAGATCGCGGGGAGCGATGTTGCACGTAGGGCTGTGCGAAGCCGAATGACTCTAGTCGAGCCAGCGGCCCTCCTTATATCCCGGCTGGAGGCCCATCAGCGGGCCAATCCTACAGCGGGAGGGGATCCCTGTCCAGGGATTGGCTGTTCGAGCCATCGGGGGGTTCCTTGGCGCGAAACCCGTTGCCGACTTCTAAATTTCGGCTAGAGTTGCCGGCAAATATCTCGGCCGAGATATTTGCTCGGTGTCGAGATGCGCTGGAAAGGAAGACCTCCGTGAAAGAATCCCTCAGCCGCGATGAAGATGCGCGGCCGGGGACCACCTATGCGGTGGAGTCTCGACGCTTGTCGTGAAAACGACGAGTTTGCGAAAGCGCCGTGAAAACGGCGAAGAGTTGCGGGTTCCCGCGGCGAAGTCCCGTAGAGGACTGTCCCCGGGAAGAGATCCTCGGTGTGTCGAGAATTCTCGACGACTGGCCACCTATTTGGTGGGGTCCTGGAGATGGTCGTGAAGACGATGAGTTCGGTGAAGATCGCTGACCACCTATTCGGTGGGATCTCGGGACTCGTCGTGAAAACGACGAGTATGCGAGTAGCACCGTGCGAACGGTGAAGCGTTGCGGGTTCCCGCGGCGAAGTCCCGGAGAGGACTGTCTCCGGCGAGGAATCCTCGAGGTGTCGAGGAGTTCGACTGCTGGCCACCTATTCGGTGGAGTCTTGGTACTCGTCGTGGAAAACGACGAGTTCTGTGGAGTCCGCTGGCCACCTGTTCGGTGGGAGCTCGATGCTCGTCGTAAGAACGACGAGTTGCGAATGGCGTCGTGAGAACGACGAATTTGCGAGTTGCGCCGTGAAAACGGCGAAGAGTTCGAAGCTCGTCGTAAGAACGACGCTTGGGGAACCTAGGGAAGAAATTTTATACTGCGTTATATAAAAATTATATCACGAGTTTTTTTATTTCAGCCTGAGAAGTTCGCGTCACTTTGCAGTGAGCCTCAAAAATTGGTGCGTTTGTACGGGCAGCACTATCCCGAATGATCGCGTACATCGAAATCGTGCGGCTTAAGTAGCTAGCGGGTGATGTTTCGTTCACGCGAAACTTTGGCGAAATCGCCACCTAGCGATCGAGTCGGAACTAAGTTCCGAGTGAATCGCGCGGCGGGCGGCGGAGCTCGGGGGCATCGCGAGAGTTGCGGGTTTAACCTCTCGCGATGTATTTGACGTTTACCGGAATCGACATTTTTCGTGGATTTCTCGCATGAGAATTCTGAACGCGGGTAATAGTTTCTACGAAAGTGTCGGTAATTCGTCGCGGAGTGTTCGAGTGCTATTGCGTGACGTGAAAAAAATAAAGCAGGAGGATAATTAATTGAAGTCTCGGGACTTCGCGGTGAAGCGATCGGGGACTCGGATTTCCGAGGGTTCCCGATCGAAAAATAATAGTGCGCGAATATTATGGGATATTTTACAGTGTGTGTGCAACGACGAATTTTTCCGCTTTTTCCTCGAGACGCAGCGGGGGACTTTGGCGGCGAACGATTCGTCGTTGAAGCAAGTCGCCGATGGATAGCCGGGGGAATGTTGGTCGTCGCAGCGCTTCCCTGAGATGGTAAGTGTATTTTCAACGATTCGAGTAAAATATTCTTTTTTCTAATATTGTGCTTTTTTTTTGTTTCAGGTCGCCGAGGGACAACGCTGGGGATTGTTGCCGATGGGGCAACGATGGGTATCGCCACCGAGGAACGTCGTCGGAGAACATCGCCGAAGGACGATGATGAGTCTCGACGAGGAACGACGCCGGAGGACTACGCCGAGGGACTTCGCCGGAGGACTACGCCGAGGGACTACGCCGAGGGACTTCGCCGGAGGACGACGCCGAGGGACTACGCCGAGGGACTTCGCCGGAGGACGACGCCGAGGGACGATGACACCGGAGGACGATGAAGTATCGCGGTAAGTAATATTAAGCGTAAAATAATATATTAATTGTTTTTTCTTTTCTTTCTGTTTTTAGGTCGCCAGACCGACGAGCGGAAAAAGGTACGCCGCAGAAGGCGGCGTACAACATGCCCCGGGAGCTCGGAGGTCGCCGCGTGCGAAAAGAGAAAGTTATGTAGAAAAAACGTAACGAAGATATAACCTAATGTATAAATAACGATAGATTAAGAATACTATGGTAACAAAAAATAAAGCATAGAAAAACATAATGACTTGACTGATTACTCTAACTTTGGTAATGAACGTGGAAGACGCTTAGCGACGCGGTCGTAGATTGTAGCGAGGTTCGTCGTCTTCGGACGATGACTCTTCAGCCTGGACGCCTTCGGCCGGGGAAATATTTTCGGGTTCAGGGTAATCTTTAGCCTCGATGATTTCGGCGGGAGAATATTCTTCGGGTCCAGGGAGGAGTTCGTAGCGTGGACGGCGAGGTTCTCGGGGAGCCTCTGGTGAGGTGGCTATTCGCCGCTTTTGTTTGATAGGAGCACCTGGAGTGCTAGGTCTCGGAGGTGTCCATTGGCCGACACGATGGTGTTCGGTCTCGGATAATGGTGAACTGGGCGCAGAGTCTGTGGCCCAATCACTGCTGCTAGTCTGGGTACCCACGTTTAGGTACCCCGGCGCTCCGGAAGGCGCCGGTGTTGGAATGAAGGCCGCTGGACGGGCCGGAGTTGATCCCTGATCGGAATCGGAGCTCGAGTCGTCTAGGAGGTTTTCCCATGGTGTAGACATGGTCGTAACTCTGGAGACTGTGGCGTGGTGCTCGTTCGAGCGGTTGATCGAGACTGGCGCTTCAGGTTGGCGCGCGGTCAATCTTGTGGTACCAGGGGAGGGGAGTGCAGGACTCTCTACCTCTGGACGAGGAGTGTTTGAGGTAACGGAAGCTTGCTGAGCAACGGGATTGGGGGAAGAGAAACTTTGCGGGACAAGTCGTGGAGCGGCTTTGAGTTGAGAGCCGTGGTACTTGTAGATCTTTCCCCGTCGATTCACGTTGTAGACTTCGCCGCCTACTACCTCGGTGATGCTGAATGGTCCTTCCCAGATAGGGTTGAAACCGGCGTGAATTCCCTCTGCCGCGTTGGAGAGAGAATGATTCCTGGCGTAGACGAGGTCTCCAGGAAGATGATGAGAAGTAGTGGGTACTTCCGGGTTATGATAGCGTTCTTGATAACGCTGTTGATGCTGACGTATTTGCGGGAGTTGGATCGCCCGGTTATCGTCAGTGCGTGGGAAGTTCCATTCGCCTGGTTTCCTTAAGTTATTTCCTAGGAGGATTTCACTAGGGGTGAAACCTGTAGCGGCGTTCCTTCGCGTTCGAAGGCTGAAGAGTACTGTCTCTAGATGAAGATCCCAATCGCGGTGTTGCTCGTTTTGCAGATGCAAGCGGAGACCTTTTTTTATCTCTTGATTTCGACGCTCGGTAGGATTTGCCCGAGGATGGTAAATCGCCGTTGTCCAATGTTGTGCTTGCCAACGATCGCAAGCAGATAGCCACTTGTTGCTGATGAATTGCGGCCCGTTATCGGACAGTACTGCTCGTGGATATCCCCATCTAGCGAAGATTTCTTTGTCGAGCAGTTTGATGAGGACGGTGGCGTCGGAGGATCCTAGGGGGAATGCTTCCACCCATCGCGAGAACAAGTCAGTTACGACTAGAATAAATTTTTTCCCCCTTCCTGTCTTTGGATAGGGCCCCATGAGATCCACGGCTACGGTCTCCCAGGGGTGCTGCGGCTGGTGTGGACGCAGCTGATCTTTGTGTTTAGGTCTGGACGCTTTGGTACAAGCGCACAGGTGACAGAGCTGGACGTGATTACGTACGTCCTTGCGGAGATGATCCCAGCAAAAGTATTCTTGAATGGCTCGGAGAGTTTCATCTGCTCCAGGATGGCCCGCTAATGGGGAATCGTGGTACTCGTGAATTACACGATCTTTTACTGTTTCTGGTACCACTAACTTCCAGGAATCCCCGATGGATTTCCAAACTCCTTCCTCGAATAGTCGGTAGTGAAGTAGTGGCTCCCCGTTTGTCAATTGCGCAGCGATGCGACTGACTTCGGGATCACCCTGTTGCTCTTGGATCACCCGGTCCATGAGAGTAGTGAGGGTGACGCAGAAGAGCTCGGGTGCTGTAATTTGTGGAGTTACCTCCGGCGGTATAAGATGATCGACGTCCTCTAGGTCCGGTGATGCGTACTCTTCAGGACCGTTTGACAGCGTATTCGGGAGTTGGTTCTCCCGAGCTGGAATATGCTCGATCACGAAGTTAAGCTCTCCGAGTAGGAGAGCCCACTTGGTTAATTTTTCTTTTTCCTCTTTGAGACTGTTGAGCCATTGTAAGGCATTGTGGTCCGTCCGGAGAGTGAATTGCTTCTCTTCGAGGTAGGGTCGATACCGTTTAACGGCCCAGACGACTGCGAGACACTCTTTTTCGTGTTGAATGTAGCGTGATTGAGTTTTATTAAATTTGGCGCTCGCATAGCTGATGACTTCTCGTCCTCCTTCCGCGTTAAGCTGGTATAGTACCGCGCCCATGCCGATGTCGCTTGCGTCGGTTTGCAGGAAGTAGCGGAACTGAGGATCGGGACGGCTCAGCTTTAGTGGGCACTGTAGCTGGATTTTTACCGCCTCGAAAGCCTTCTGTGCGGCGTCGGTCCAAATGAATTTTTTGTTCCCCGTGAGGAGATCCGTGAGAGGTGTGAGCAGAGTGGCAAAGTGAGGGACGTATTCCCTCAGCCAATTGCACGACCCTAGTAACTTTTGGAGTTCCCTTTTTGATCGAGGTGGGGATATGTTGAGAATTCCCTGGATATGCTCGTCCTTTGCCTCGTTTCCGATGTCGGTAACGTTGTGCCCCAGGAACTCGAGATTTAGCTTCCCGAAGTTGCATTTTTCGATGGCACAGGTGAGTTTATGGAGGCTGAGTCGCTCGAAAAGGAACGCAAGATGTTGTAAATGCTCTTCCCAACTGTTCGAGTAGATTATTATATCGTCGAGGTAGACAATACAGAATTGGTTTAATAGCCCGGGTAGCACCTCTTGGCTCATGAATTTCTGAAAGGTGTTCGGCGCGTTTTTCAGTCCGAACGGCATCACCCGGAATTGGAAGGTTCCTCCGTCCGGCGTGGAAAAAGCCGTGAGTCGTTTACTCTCTGGATCCATAGGAATCTGCCAGTATCCACTCTTCAGATCGATGGTGCTAAAGATGCGGGCGGTGCCGATCTCCTTGAGGATCTCGTGAATACGAGGAATAGGTTGAGATACATCCTCAGTGATTGCGTTTAACTTTCGATAATCGATGCAGAAGCGCGGGCGACCGTCTTTTTTCCGGACTATGACAATTGGCGAGCTGTACGGGGACGAGCATTGCTCGATGACGCCGTCGGCCAACATGCTTTGTACCTGCTCGCGAATAATCCCTCGTTTTTCTTCTGAATATTGCCTGAGTGGAATCCGGAACGGGACGTTCGATGTCAGTTTGATAATATGTTTGGTGGACTGTGTCTGAGATAACTTTCCTTCGGTTTGGAAGATCTGGCGAAAACGTTGAACGAGGTCTCCGAACGTAGGTTGAATTTCCTCCGGAAACTCTGCGCGGAGATCGTCGAGATTTACCTCTGGTAGGGTTGTCGCCGGGACAGGTGCGTCCGTGGTGTGCACGGAGAATCTTTCGGTCGTTCCTAGATACAAAATTCCACCGTGATAGTCGTGGATGCCGTGCTGTTGTACCAGCCAAGGATACCCCAAGATTAGAGGTTCCCGAACTGTAGGTGCTATCCACGCGTTTACGTTAAGAATCCGTCCTTGAATTTTGATTTCAAAGATCGCGCTGCCTTCGATAGGCATTTGCGCGTGTTCGCCTGCTAGATTAGCGGCGGATTGAAACGGATTGATGGGGTGGCCCCTAGGTAGGAACTCCGGCCGAATAAAGCAGTCGCTAGCAAAACAATCGATAGCCGCTCGTGTTTCTATGCCGTTGATCGACACAAGGATGTGAGGTAACCATCGTGGCTGCGTGCTAATGTCGGTGAGTCCTACTGTTGGCGGCCCGCCGGTGCGGGGGTTCCCGGGGGCCGTGGAGCGTTTCCCTGATTGGTTTGTAGGCGCGGTTGATTGGGATTCTGCTGTTTAACCGGACAGTCTTTATTCCAGTGAGTCTCTGGGCAGTACCAACATTGCGGAATGGTTACTTCACCCGTCGGGGATTTAGGAGATTTGCCCGCTGTCGGCGCGGTAGGAGTTTTCGCGTCGTTTGCTTCCCGTTTTGGTTTGGGATGCTGTTGTTGAGGCTGGTCCATCATATCGTGTTCCATCTCTAAGGCCCGAGTCATAAGAGTTGAGAGAGACTGTGGATTCGACGGCCGAATCGCAATGCGGAGATTCGGTCTCAAAAGTTCCAAGAGCGTGGCAACTTTTGTTTCTTCCGGGTCTTCTCCACGGATTCGTTGGTAGAGGAGATATTTTTGCTGCAGAAAGATACCAGCGTTTTCTTTTTCGCTTTGTTTGCGAGAAAAGAGTTGTGCGTTTAGACGCGAAATAACGGCGGGACTGTCGTATCTGTTGAGAAGAAGCTCTTTGAATTTGTCCCAATCGAAATCGAGTGGCTGGTAGCAGCTCCACCAAGTTTTAGCGTCGCCTTGGAGTCCTGATGCCGCTGTTCGAGTTCGATGCGTGGCTGGCGTTCGAGTCCCCGTGAAATATTCTTCACAACGAGTGATGAATTTTTTCGGGTCCTCGTGATCGATGCCAGTGTAGTTCGGCAGCGGTATTTGCGGGGCACTTTGCAGTGCCTGGAGTAACGCCTCTAAATTTTGGAGGCCGCCTATAGGGGCAATATGCCCCGGAGGCACGGCTGCCGCAGGATTCTCGCCGACCGGCGCGTTTTGCCCCGGAGGCACGCCGGCCGCAGGATCGTTGTTTCCGTCCATTTCGTTTTCGGGCGGAAGAGGATTTTCGATGTCGGGCGCCACTAGGTGTTTATTCACTCCTAGAAGTGCGATTGGTGGATCGGGAGGTGCTGAATGTCCCCGCAGACGTGCGGACTGTCGTATCGGGCCTCTCGGAGAATGTTTTACGGGCATCTACTCTTTTCCCTCCGTATCGTGGGAGGGAATTCGCAGAGACCCGTATGCTGGCTCGGTCGGTAAGGCAGGTTCTTGATTTGAACTACCGTTCGTTTCGCGGCCCCACGTTGGGCGCCAATTTGTTACCCGCGGCGTAGGCGCGAGCAACAAGGCGGGGGGGAGGGGGCTGAGAGATTCCTTGGAGTTGCTGGCCACTGGTCAGTGGAGTACCTGGAAGAGTATTGTTGGCCACTGGTCAGTGGAGTTCCTGAAAGAGTATTGCTGGCCACTGGTCAGTGGAGATACCTGGAAGAATGATTTTGTTTTTGAAAGATTTTGGCCCCGTGAGGGGCACTAAAAAATGGATGGACGTGAAGTCCGTGTGACGTAAAGGCCTCGGTAGGTGCGCGGGAAGAAATTCCAGCCACGTATGTCCCTCGGCTTAATGCCTTGGGGCACGTGCAGGTGGCGGAATTACCACCACGCTACGAACGCGAGGCCTGTTTATCCTCCCCGTGATCTCACTGACGGAGCGTGGAGGATGGGATGCGGAAGGAGCGGGTGTCTCGTGTCTGCCTTCCGGAAGGCTTATCCGGCATTTTTTTGATGGAGGCGGTACATACGGTACCTGCGGCCTCGTTGGAATACGCGACGGTGCGTATGTCTCGACGGCTTTGGCTGGGAGCCTCGATGGTGCAGCTACCGCGCGCGGTTGTAGCGGAGTTCGCGTGGGCGTATACGCCTCGGGTGTCGTAGAAACCGGAACGGGTCGTTCGATCTCGTCGGCGAGCTCGGCGTATAAAACCTCAAACTCGTCGTCGCGGTAACTCAGGGTGGCGTCGAGATATGAAGACGAGTCCGATCGTGGAGATGCGGTTTCGGGTTCCGGAGAGGCCGGCGCGCAAGGTGGAACTATGTTCTCTTTTTCGTACCCGTTATTATTCGCGTCGTTAATCGCGTCGGCGTATCGTGGCAGTACGTGGAAATCCGTTCGCACTGGTAGCGGCGCCCTACGCAGGCGAGGGTCGCGGCGGTGCCATGTTACGCTTATGAAAGCAGCCCGTGCTGCACGTCGTTCCTTCCGGCGAAGGTACGCGGGGCTAGTCTTCGACCACGGCATTAACGCTAATGCGAGACACAAGGGGAGAATTTATGATTTCCCGACGCGGTTGGCCACTTTAAGCAGTGGAGACGGTTCACTTTATACAGTGAGGAGTTCGGGTCACTTTATGCAGTGTAGAAGGAGTCACTTTAAACAGTGAGGATTTGGAGGTACTTTAGACAGTGGAGATGGAGCACTTTAGACAGTGGAGATGGAGCACTTTATCAGTGGAGATCGCGGGGAGCGATGTTGCACGTAGGACTGTGCGAAGCCGAATGACTCTAGTCGAGCCAGCGGCCCTCCTTATATCCCGGCTGGAGGCCCATCAGCGGGCCAATCCTACAGCGGGAGGGGATCCCTGTCCAGGGATTGGCTGTTCGAGCCATCGGGGGGTTCCTTGGCGCGAAACCCGTTGCCGACTTCTAAATTTCGGCTAGAGTTGCCGGCAAATATCTCGGCCGAGATATTTGCTCGGTGTCGAGATGCGCTGGAAAGGAAGACCTCCGTGAAAGAATCCCTCAGCCGCGATGAAGATGCGCGGCCGGGGACCACCTATGCGGTGGAGTCTCGACGCTTGTCGTGAAAACGACGAGTTTGCGAAAGCGCCGTGAAAACGGCGAAGAGTTGCGGGTTCCCGCGGCGAAGTCCCGTAGAGGACTGTCCCCGGGAAGAGATCCTCGGTGTGTCGAGAATTCTCGACGACTGGCCACCTATTTGGTGGGGTCCTGGAGATGGTCGTGAAGACGATGAGTTCGGTGAAGATCGCTGACCACCTATTCGGTGGGATCTCGGGACTCGTCGTGAAAACGACGAGTATGCGAGTAGCACCGTGCGAACGGTGAAGCGTTGCGGGTTCCCGCGGCGAAGTCCCGGAGAGGACTGTCTCCGGCGAGGAATCCTCGAGGTGTCGAGGAGTTCGACTGCTGGCCACCTATTCGGTGGAGTCTTGGTACTCGTCGTGGAAAACGACGAGTTCTGTGGAGTCCGCTGGCCACCTGTTCGGTGGGAGCTCGATGCTCGTCGTAAGAACGACGAGTTGCGAATGGCGTCGTGAGAACGACGAATTTGCGAGTTGCGCCGTGAAAACGGCGAAGAGTTCGAAGCTCGTCGTAAGAACGACGCTTGGGGAACCTAGGGAAGAAATTTTATACTGCGTTATATAAAAATTATATCACGAGTTTTTTATTTCAGCCTGAGAAGTTCGCGTCACTTTGCAGTGAGCCTCAAAAATTGGTGCGTTTGTACGGGCAGCACTATCCCGAATGATCGCGTACATCGAAATCGTGCGGCTTAAGTAGCTAGCGGGTGATGTTTCGTTCACGCGAAACTTTGGCGAAATCGCCACCTAGCGATCGAGTCGGAACTAAGTTCCGAGTGAATCGCGCGGCGGGCGGCGGAGCTCGGGGGCATCGCGAGAGTTGCGGGTTTAACCTCTCGCGATGTATTTGACGTTTACCGGAATCGACATTTTTCGTGGATTTCTCGCATGAGAATTCTGAACGCGGGTAATAGTTTCTACGAAAGTGTCGGTAATTCGTCGCGGAGTGTTCGAGTGCTATTGCGTGACGTGAAAAAAATAAAGCAGGAGGATAATTAATTGAAGTCTCGGGACTTCGCGGTGAAGCGATCGGGGACTCGGATTTCCGAGGGTTCCCGATCGAAAAATAATAGTGCGCGAATATTATGGGATATTTTACAGTGTGTGTGCAACGACGAATTTTTCCGCTTTTTCCTCGAGACGCAGCGGGGGACTTTGGCGGCGAACGATTCGTCGTTGAAGCAAGTCGCCGATGGATAGCCGGGGGAATGTTGGTCGTCGCAGCGCTTCCCTGAGATGGTAAGTGTATTTTCAACGATTCGAGTAAAATATTCTTTTTTCTAATATTGTGCTTTTTTTTTGTTTCAGGTCGCCGAGGGACAACGCTGGGGATTGTTGCCGATGGGGCAACGATGGGTATCGCCACCGAGGAACGTCGTCGGAGAACATCGCCGAAGGACGATGATGAGTCTCGACGAGGAACGACGCCGGAGGACTACGCCGAGGGACTTCGCCGGAGGACTACGCCGAGGGACGACGCCGAGGGACTACGCCGAGGGACTTCGCCGGAGGACGACGCCGAGGGACTACGCCGAGGGACTTCGCCGGAGGACGACGCCGAGGGACGATGACACCGGAGGACGATGAAGTATCGCGGTAAGTAATATTAAGCGTAAAATAATATATTAATTGTTTTTTCTTTTCTTTCTGTTTTTAGGTCGCCAGACCGACGAGCGGAAAAAGGTACGCCGCAGAAGGCGGCGTACAACAATCGTGCATGGCAATTAGTGTCCTGTAGCAAATCCGCGAACCGAAGAGCTACCGCCGGGGTGGATTGTAATTTTAGTTTATTGTCTTTATTGAGAATCGAAAGAATCGTCGGAAGGGATTTAATTAGCTTTTATTTATTCTGTTCTTCATAAAATTGCGTTACGCGCGAGAGTCCGTAGTTTAAGTTAGTTAGTAATTTGGGAAAAAATTGCCAACACTCTCGAGAACCGTAGTACCAATTTTATCCGCCATTTTGGCTTAATCGCGAAGCACGCGCCTCTTATATTTTTCTTTCAACTCTTTCCTGACTTTTCCTCGTATTCTTGTCTGACTTCATTTATCCGACTTTCTTTAATTTTGTGACTTGTATATTTTTTTTCCTTTGACTTCGTACTATTTTTTTTGGATGACCATCTTTCTTTGTAATTCTGTGAACACGAGGCGCGCGTCTTTTCTTCGATTTTAACGATCTTCGATATTTTCGCTCTCGAGAGCTCGCGTATTGGAAAGGTCGAATCGACCTCTACTTGCTTGCTGCGCGATCCGTAAAACGAAAATCTCTACCGAGAACAAAGATTTATTTTTCACACGTCGAAGAAGTATCTTTTTTTTTGCTACCGAAATTTGTGTTAAACAATAAAAATTGTTAAATTCGATTTCCCGAATTTTGAGTGTTGGTCATCTCTTCGCATTAACGCCTGAACCATCCCCTCTACCAATCCCCCATGGCTGCGGTCTAGCCGATCAATATCTCGCTCCCGAGTTTCCTCGATAAAAATTTGTATCGAGAGTTTTGCTCTCGATACTGGCACCCTGAGGAGCTCCTATGGTCTGGCGGGATACGGTGAGTTCACGGGAATTCGCGTGATATATATATTGTGTTGTACGCCGCCTATTGCGACGCACTTTTTTCCGCTCGTTCGGTCCGCTGCATACTTTACAAAACCCTAATTATAACTAATTTAATTAACTTTATATTTGCACTACGCAAAGCCGTTGCGTAGCGCAATACCTCGCATACATACCTATCATGGCGACAGTGACAGTTATTCACCGAAAACCCCCACTCGCTAACCGCCGATTCAAACTTCGCGCCACGCGCCACGGGGATAGCTGCACTATCCGCCGCTAGATTGCCACGTCCACGAGGAAGTTTCTCGCGAACGAAAGGATGCCGAGAACTCCTTATAAGCGGCCACTCAGCGCTCTTCCAACAAGTACGCCGCCGATCCTGGTGGCACGGGGACCTCTCCGCCCCTTAGGACATTCACGTTCTCGGCAACGTCGACCGTTGGCCATTGATTTTTGATTAGCTCCGCGAGCAATTTTATGAAAACTCCCCCGCCGATCCTGGTGGCATAAAACTCCGCCGATCCTGGTGGAAAATAAAAAAACTCACGCGCCGCGTAAATCCGCGATTTCCGCACCTAACATTTGTCTTTCCGTTAAATTATGCTACGTTCCTATTGTAATAAACTGATTTTACCTTACCCGTACTTTACTTGTTTCGTCTTTTCTTTCACCGGTCTATCTCGACTCGCGAATCGCGAAGAAATCGGAACCTGTCGGCAACAGCGGGACTCGCATTACCCGCAATCGACGGTCTTCAATTACGCGACAGTTCAATATACTTTTCAACTCTTTCCCCTCGGGAAAGATAAATTCAAATTCGCAAAAATTGGAACCAACGCACGGGCGTTGGTAACAATTGTAAGGTGGCAAAACTTCGGCCCGTTAATTCCAGCTCGCTCCGGATTCGCGAGCGAGAGAGAGAGCTATCGAGAGAATTCTCCGAGGGAAAACATCGATTGTCATCGGAAATCTTCGGTATCGCTACCGTCGGCTAGTCAACGTCGGCAGGGGTTCTCGTGCCATACCGAAATAATCTTCGAGGAGCCTCTACCGCCGAAGCCTTATCGTTGTTTAGACAATTATTGCATCGAAGGAAAAGAACAACGTTTTTTTACCAGCATCGCCGCCTTCAAATTGCAGCTCTCGAGTTATCTCGAGTTGGCGAGGAAAAGATCATCGCATGGGTTCTGAGGACGCGAGGACTGAGTTTCGCCGAGACCATGTCATCTGTCTCGCTGTCGCGCGTCAATCAGCGCTACGACGTTGCGAGAGTTCGAGAAATATTCAAATTTCCGAAAAGGGCCGAGCATCGTGAATATCCGAAATCGTCACGATTAGGTAGGGGGTAGTGGTGTCGCTAACGAAAGCGTGAGAGACGCGTGACTCGGGGCACTTCCCGTTGAGATTTGGAGCGAGTCGGATCCTCGATCTTCGATCAATTATTCGCTACCGTGGAATAGAAGATACGCGAGCCGAACAATTGCTTCGCCGTCAATCGCAATTTGGGGAATTTCGGTGAGCTTTCTCGTCCGAGGGACTTTATAAATTCGGTAGAGTAATTTGTTAAATTATTAGTGTTTCGAGTGTTTTTATCTTCCGGGTATGTGCTACCGACGTGGAGTAAAAAATTATATTTTTATTGGCGTGCTCCGTATTCGATTGTTCCCGAGAAATCGTGGCCGTTGGCATCGTCGGTATTAGTTTTTTTTTGTTTGCGTGGACAGAACCGCGGCACGTGTCCTTTCTATGGTCGAGCGATCGTAATTCGCTGCCGCGACGCTTGGAAAATTTCGCGTAGATTTTAGAACTTTGTTTTCGAGCCTTGGGAATAAATTCCACGGGAAGTCGCCATTTAGTGTATCGTCGCTCGCGGGGAGCTCTAGCGCGCGGGTGAATTATCGAGGAATGAATGTGGGAGATGAGAGAGATTTGAGGAAATTAATTAAGGGTTCGGCATTTTTTGCTACCGGTTATGTTTCATGACGAATAGTCCACGCGTTACCTTTTTGGGAAATGCGAGTTGTTTTTAAAAGTAATTTATTTTGTATGCAATGAGCGAATGAATGTGTAAGGACTACCGCGCGTTGCAACGAGAGTCTTCCCGCGACGCGAGCATTTATTTGTAGTGTGTGAGTGTGTGAGAGTTTGAGTGTGAGGTCAAGTGCGAGTTCTCGAGCGATGTGCAAAGAAAAATAATGGAATTATATTTTTGTGAATTTTGGATATCGCGGGACAGCGGGTTTCCTCCGAGAACTTCGGTTTCTCCCCCTTTAGCATTATTTTTGGTTTAATAAAAACATTCTCTTTTGGTTCCCGTATTCGTGTGTCGAGTCTGCGTCTTGCGAATTGTTTTGTGCTGTTACCGACGTTTACCGAAACCCAGCCCTTCTCCGGATTTTGGAAGCTGTAGCTACCGGGAAGTAATCAACCTTGTCAATTTTTCTCCGGCGCGTATGCGCGCCTGGCGCCCATCCCGAAAGGGAAAAATTAAAGGAGAATTTATTTGTGACGTTAGCCTGCCGAGGTTGTGGTTCTCGCGGGTAGGTGAATTCTCAACCTGAGAATTTACGCTACAATATATATTGTGACGCGTTTTTTTTCGCGGCGTCACAAAAGGAGTGTACGAGAGGGTTGTCGGAGCGACGTGCTTCGCCAATTCGAGAGTCCCAGGCAATTTCGAGGGAAATTTCGAGAGAAGCGAATTATTATTAATTTCTAGGATTTTTCTTTATTTTTTTGGTCACGAGGAACGAGGGGAAGCTGAGCCGAATGCGAGAGGAGAGTCATTAGCGGACATTAACGGTACCGACCGCCCTGGGTGCAGGATAGTAAGTCGCAGCTTGGCGGCATGTACAAAATTTCTCCTTCGGCATTGTTCTGGGCGCAGGATAGTAAGTCGCAGCTGTACAATTGCATTGTCCGGTACCAGTATCCATGGGTCTCTTCACGACAACTCGGCAGTGTGCGAGCGCGCAACGATTTGGTGGGTATCTTTATTCGAATCCTCGTGCTCGCGAATAGTTGCGTGTAGTGCAGCGAGAGATAACGAGGCGCCAGGTACCGGACACCTTAGTCAAAATTGTAAGGGGTGGGGAGAGAGAGAGAGAAGCCTCGCGCTCGACTAACGAAATTTGGTGAGCCTGGAAGATGGCGGACAGTAGTAACGTATATTTGAGCTGTTCAGAGAATTTTCAATAATATAAACGTTTTTTAATAAAAAAAGTTTCGAAAGAAGTCATTTGGGGAAGAGGAGAATTATATTTATCGATTGGCATAATTATCGAGGGCATTGTATGGACCGGAAAGAGAGGAGCCCACGAAAAAGCATTGAGAGGGTCAATCGGTGTTCTACCGCCATTTGGAGACCATCATTCCACAACAGAAGGCTAATGGGGAGAAGAAGGACGGTTGGCAGCTGAGTATTAGCGGGTTATTGTAGCACAGCTAACCTTAAGATATCTCTTTATATCCATTCACAATTTAGTATTTTGCAAGTTATTTAAGAAATAAAGAAATAATTAAAGATAAAAAAAAAATGGCTGTCCGGGGGAAAAATGTAACCTCCGGTAAGCTTGGTGATGATGAGAATAAGAATCCTTTCAGCCCTCTACAGAGAATGAGCGAAGAGGACATCCATGAGATAATTGGGTCTCAAGGCAATGTGAAAAGTAGAGTCGTAGGCAGGAAGAGAAAAATAGAATTAAATAAGGTTGACTCTCGGGGAGAGGTGTCGGAGAGAAATCATTCCCCGAGTAAGATTCGCTCTTTCTCGGAGATGGCGGCGGAGGATGGGACCAAGAGAAGCAAGAGATACTTAGAGGAGTTCCGAGACAGGAATATTAGATATAAGGAAGGTAGTAACCCTCCTTTCGTTGTTTTAATAACGCAGAAAGTACTCGTCGAGGGGGATGCAACCCCTGGTGATCAGGATGGGGAGGGGTTCGCTAAAATACATCCTATGTTGATAGGGAAGAAGTTGCACTCAAAGAAATTTGGCATTGAAGATATTAAGACGAAGGGGCGCAATTTGATCGAAGTAACATGTAATTCATTTCAGGCTGCAAACAACTTGGCAGAGCGGCAAAGGCAGACACTCCACGAAACATGGAAAGCGTTTATCCCAGAAGCAAGTATCGCGAGAGTTGGGGCAGCAAGGGGAGTGGAACCGTCTCTTTCGGATCAAGAGATTTTGGGGGGACTGGAATGGGTAGGTGACCCGTACACGATCTTACGAGTTGAGAGGTTTACGAAAGTTAGCAGAGAAAAGGGTAAAGAAGGTACGAAGATTCCAACAAGCACTGTAAAGTTCTTTTTTGAGGAAGTAAGTTGCCAAAGAAACTTGTGATATATAAAACTAGAGTTGATATTGAGCCTTTCGAACCTAGAGTCAAGAGATGTTCAAAGTGTCAGAGGGTTGGACATTTTGTGGGTCAATGCAAGGGGAATATAAAATGTGATAAGTGTTCAGGAAGTCACAGTGTCGCGGATTGTAAGAGCGAGAGATTAGTTTGCGCGAACTGTGGTGGTAACCACAGGGCTTCTGATCCTGTCTGTGAGCACTTGGTCAAGCAAAAGATTCTGAACAAAATAATTGCCCTTGCCAATGTCAATAGACGAGAGGCTGAGGATATTGTTAAGAGTAATAAATTGTCTAATCTTTATAGGACGGAGGCTTGGCTCGGGGCTAGGGAAGACAGGGCCTCCTTGGCCACAGAGAATCTGTGGCCCCCTTGAATGAGTGGTTGCTGGCTGCGAGGCGGGGGAGTGAGTCTGATAGGGAGCAACCACCTCTTGCGTCTCAAGAAATAAGAGGGTCAGGTACTAAGTTCAATAGGATGAACAATAAAATGGGTAAAGTGTACTCTTCAAGAAGAAAGATACCAAAAAAGGTTGGAGTAGAGGTAGAAAGTGGTAGTTGGAGAAAAGTTCAAATAGATAAACGTTCTAATACTTCCAGAGACCTCACTGAGACAACCGGGGGAATTGAGACCGCAGGAAGTCTGGAGGACTCTTCCATGTTCCCGACGGGTGGGGCACGCTATTTGGAGAGGGTGAAAGAAAAACCGTGGGATTCGAACGTTAAGGCGCTTAGTGTGTTGCAAGTCAAAAACTTACAAGATCAGTTAGAGACTAGAGATAGGTCGCGTAAGATGGCTGAAGATCAGATTGTGGATATTGATTCGTCGTTCCGGGAAGAACTAGCAATGACGGTGGAGTCAACAGGTTGTGAAACCGATGGTTGCTGATAGTTCTAAGGTTATGGCGAGCTTTGCGCGTTTTATACTACTCTCGATTTCCTTGAATTGTTATTTGTTATTGTTGGTTCTTTCGCGGAATGGCGTTAAACGAGGGGTTTAGATTAGCACAGTGGAATTGCAGGGGTTTAGTTGGTAAAACGCACGAGTTGCCTTCATTGGTAGATGGTAGAGATGTCCTTATTCTTTCGGAGACTTGGTTGAGTCCATCTAAATTGTTTAAAATCCCGTTCTTTGATTTGGTGAGGCGTGATAGGGATGAGGGGCATACAGGAGGGGGAGTGGCAATAGGGATAAGGAAAGGTATTCCGCATAGAGTGTTGGTTCTTCCGGACTGCTTATGGAATATTGAGGAAATAGAAATTGTGGTTGTCGAGATTCCATGTAAAAATGATAAAGATTTAGTTATTGCGAGTGTGTATAGAGCTCCGAGTTATAGCACAGATAAGAAAGTTTGGAGAAGTGCTTTTAAAGAGGGGGAAAGTTGATTGGACGAGGTTTAATGAAAAGTTGAAGGGGTTCAAATCAGATGTGACGATCACAACAGAGAACTGTGTGGACGTGTATAAAGAGCTGTCCCATTTTATTAGAGTATCTTTGTTAGAGTCTGGAGCTAAAGACTCAAGAGGGGTAGTAGATGTTAGGGGTAAAAAACGTTCTGGTAATCTATGGTGGAATAAAGAGTGTGTGGCTGCTCTAGATAAAAGAAGACAGGCTTTTAAAGTTTATATGAGTAATAAAACTGATGAGAATCATGAATTATGGGTTGAAGAAGACAAAAAGCTAATAATATTTTTAAACGAGAAAAGAGACTTGCATTTGAGAATTTTGCAGAAAAAATTTATCCAGATATGCCTTTGAAAAAAGTTTGGAACACGATTAAAAAATTCAATGGTGATCAACCATCAGATTTTTCAACAAAGAATAAAGATAAAATGGTAAAGATAGAGGAAGCTATGAATACATTGGCCCCACCGCTGGCTCAAGATCGTGTCGAGACTGTTTTTCCAGTTAGAGATAATCGGGAGAGTGTGATGGGTGTATGGCTTCCTATTTCCTTTCATGCGATGAATAATATCATTGGGAAGTTAAAAAGTGTGTCAGCGGCCGGTAGAGACCAAATTAGTAATTTGGCTATTAGTAATTTTCCTCGAAATGTGATAATGAAGCCAGTCAGTATATTTAATAAATTCATGCATTACGGTATCATTCCTGATGAGTGGTGTGAGTATGAGGTTTGCTTAATACCGAAAGCGTCAGGTGGTTTCCGTCCAATTTCACTTGCGTCGTGTTTGTTCAAAGTATTTGAAAGATGTATTAAGAACCGTTTAGATTTTTTTTGGAGACGTAATTGATCATTCCAAGTTCGCAATTTGAGTTCAGAAGAGCGAGATCGTGTTTGGATAACACCGCGATTTTTTCAACCGACGTGTATAATTCATTTGCGAAAAGGGAATCGGTGTCTGCAGCCTTTTTAGATATTGAGGGAGCGTACGACAATGTAATTCCGGAGGCTCTCATTCTGAATTTGAAAGAGCTTCGTTTGCCTTGTAATGTTATTCAGTTAATATGGAATTTAATCAAAAAAAGAAATGCAAATTTTTATTCTGATGGTGAACTGATCGAAAGTAGAGAAGTTGTTAAAGGCCTGCCTCAGTGTTTAGTGCTGAGTCCTTTACTGTTCAATGTTTATTTAAGAAAAATTAATTTTAACATTGGGTATGGGTGTAATTGTTTGCAATTTGCTGATGATATTGTTTTGTACGTGTTACGTCCGAGTAACATTAATGAATTTGCCCTGTTTTAGACCTTAGCAAAGGCTAATTAGTCTGGGATACGGGCTTGGTGATTTGGTTGTATTGTAATTTTGTTGAATAGTAGTTTTGGATATTTTAGTGATTATTTAGGATAATTAGGAATTGTTGAGTTTGAAGGGAAGAGAATTTCGCGGTGATCCGGCAACTTCTACTATTGATATGGAATAAATTATCCACTGAGCTTGCGGTGGACCGCGCAGCTCGATGGATTTTTAGAAAGGATTCCATAGCTCGCGGTGAGCCGCGCAACTAGGAGTTGTCCTGAAGGATTGATGATGAGCTCGCGGTGGTCCGCGCAACTCATCGGGATTCGAAGGCTATGATGATGAGCTCGCGGTGGTCCGCGCAGCTCGGAAGGAATTCGAAGTTTCCATTTAAACTATTTTACTTGAAATATGGACGAGCTGTACAAGTTCCAGCTTGATCCTAGGTGGTTGAAATATTTACAAGAACTGACTTTCTGTACAAGATTTCGGTCTTATATACTAATGTGTATACTATCTTTGTCTACGCGTAGGAGTCGGAGAGGGCAAATTTTCTCGTAGCTCATTGGCCCGAATTTCCCGTCTTCCACTTCCTACTTTTCTGGAAGGATGGGGAGGATCTCTCTTATCGCTTACGCATACTGAGGCCCAAGCAACTCCCTGCCCTTAGCTACTGCCCCAAGGCCCACGTTCGAACCCTGCGTAGATGCTTAGAGGGTTGCTTGTGTCTTGGCGCTATGTGGCGGCGTTACGGGGATGTAACATACGTGAGGGGCAAAGAGATTGATGAGTCGATTAAAATTTTGGAGTATGGAGTCTCGGAGTTAGCTGGTTGGCTAATGGGTTTGGGGTTGAGAAACTCGGCTAAAAAGACAAAATTTATGCTTTTTTCGCGTAGACAAAATGTTCCTGATGATCTCAGTTTTAATATAAATGGTAATCGGATCTCGAGATCGCATGTGGCTAGATTTTTGGGGGTTTTATTAGATTCAAAGCTCAACTGGAAAGCTCAAGTTAAGGAATCGAGAAGTAAAGTTACCAAATGTATGTACGTATTGAAATGTTTAGCGCACAAGCCGTGGGGAGCGCACCCTTCTACTTTATTGATTGTGTATAAAGGGTTGATTAGAGCTAATTTAGAGTGGGGTTACTCTAGTGTTCATTGTGTTGCTAAAAGTAATTTATTGATTTTAGAAAGGACTCAGTCTGAGGCCCTCCCGCTAATTTTGGGCTTATTTCGGTCTACACCTTTGAATATTGTGCGAGATTTAGCGCAAGAACCTTCACTGAGATTCCGTGTGAGAAAACTTGCAATAAGGTTTCTTGCAAGAACGTACGCGTCAAGGCATCCCTTGATTCCTAAACTGAAGTATACAGCATATTTGAGTAATAATTTAAGAAACTTTCCGAATTATTGGAGGACCTTCCTGTTCAATACTTGGAGGAGCGTACCAGAAGGGTTAATGGATATGCATAGGTCGGATAGAGCTCCGTGCTTTGATTTTCCCTTGGCCCCGCAGCTGATGGCGATCTTACCGAACATTAAGGTGGGTGGTTTAATTTTGAAAAGAGGTGCGGAATCGGCGAATAATGTTTTTACAAGAGAATGTTTAAAACGTTGGGAAGATCGGTTATTTGTGTTTACAGATGGTTCTAAGAGTTCAAATCAGGGGTTTGTTGGTGCAGCTTTTTATATTCCGGAATTAAAATATAGTGATAAATTTAAGTTGGACCCAGTAGCGAGTATTTTTGAGGCAGAGGCATGGGCGATTAAAGAATCACTTACTTTTCTCAAAAATCAGAATCCTAGAAACATTTTAGTTTGTTCAGATTCCCTAAGTGTGTTAGAGGCAGTTAGATCTATTGAGTTGAGTGCGAAAATTCATCCACTAGTGTTGGAGATTAAATCTCTAATTAATAGGTTAAGTTCGGGGGGGAGGAAAGTGGAATTAATGTGGTGCCCGTCACATTGTGGTATTGTGGGGAACGAGGTAACAGATAAGTTAGCTGTTGAGGCGCGAATTAATGGAAGAATGGGTAATTTTAAACTAACGCACAATTCTCTTGCTAAAGAGGCACTTCTTCCCTTTAAAGAGATAGAGAATACATTGATTCGAGAGTCATTTTTAAATAAAGGACGGGTGTATGGGGCGTTAAAGAATTATAAAGATCGCGTTCCCTGGTTCTTACAATCGAAATTATCGAGAAAAGAAATTACTGCTATTAATAGAATTCGTGCGGGGCATACTGGGACGAATGATCACTTATTCAGAGTGGGGTTGTCTGACTCTTCGGCGTGTACTTGTGGCCTTGACCCGCAAGATCTGAATCACGTTTTCTGGGCTTGTCCTGATACGAAAATTCAAATGGAAACATTGGAGGGGTTCCATCCTCCACTGGAAATACGAAGTTTGGCTTTCTCGAAATCTGAGAAAGTTTTAAAATGAATAGTGAATTTCGCAAAAGAAATTCAGGAGACGTGCGATTTGACTTACTGATTGTGGATGGATGCAGGTGGTATTTTAAGATTGTATTGGGTTAAAAAAAAAGACATAAATGATTTGCAAATAAAATTAAACGATCTGTTATTTAAAAAAAAAAAAATTTATAATAATATTAATAAAAAAAGTAAGTCTGTGATGAAGTTAGGAGATTGATATATTTAAATTAAGCATACCAACCGTCCAAAAGTAACCAGACTAGTGAAATCTGTGTGAGTTGGCCGGCGCGGGGATTTTCCCAGTGGCCAGACTGGTCTTCACATAGACGTGGGACCAGTCAAATTGATAGAAGAAGAAGAAGGAGACTAACGAAATTTTCTCGAGGACTCTCGAAATAATTGTGGTGCCGAAAGCACGTGTGCTCCGCTCTCTCTCTCGTGTATACCCGAGAAAGGATTTGTTCGCGGTACTGTTACCGAGGAGGATTGCTCGATTTTCGTGGAAGGAAGGAAGGAAGGAGGTCGAGATTAATTTATCCAAGGAGTTAAACATCTCGAAAAACGGTAAGGCTTTTGCCTCCTTCTCGTGGACACGTCCGATCATTTTATTTTGTAATTTTTGCCGAGCTACACGCGGTTCGGAAGATTGTCGGGTACCGTCCCAGGCAAACTAGAAAAACTTCTCTCTTGTGCGCTTTTGGGGGGTTTCGTCAAGGGAAAAGTTGGCCTATGATAGTTGGACGGCCTCGCGTTCGTAAATTCAGTAGCTTCCGTTTCATTCGATATTTCTTGTCTCGCGATTGCCTGTTAAAATTTTCATTATCAAAGAAGAATTATAAATTTCGAGAGATTCACTACAAATAAGTGTGGCGAGCGGTTTACGGGTTCGGACGTGTGTGAGTAATCGTAGGCGTGCGCGACGGCTTTGGCTTTTCGCTCTCGCATCGCGAGCTCTCAAAAATTAAACGGATCAAGTGCCCGCTTCGCGCCGAATAATCACGCGGCATATTATTAATTAGCTTTGTTTTCCGTCACGTTAATCGGTACCGATGTGCGCGAGCTGTACGTCGAACGACGAATATTAGTAGGGTAATTTTCTTATTGAGTCTCTGTATTTTAACGATTTATTTCTCATGTGAAGTGTAAAGTTTTTTTTTGGTGTAGAAATTCGAACCGGTGAACTGAGCAGCTGGAGTGAATTTTAGCAGGGACTGTTTTTTTATTGTGTCGAGTCGAGGGGTACCGACTCCCCCTCTGAAATATTAAACTGTGAAAAAGAACTATTGTTGCTACGACGAATAAATAATTTTTCTTTGTGATTTAAATTAAAAGTGTGTCTCGTAAATAATTTATTTATCGCCAAGAAATTCGGACCGCCCCTCTGCCCCTGTGAGCTGCAGCTGGTCGGCTGACATCGAATTTCGTTGATTCAAATACTTTGGAAAATCCGATCGCGTCGAGAGCGATGCTCGGCTGGCGCCCTTGAAAATAAATAAGCGATCGAGACGATTTTTGTGGCCAACGGGGTACCGGTAATTTTGTTTATTTATTTTTGTTGATAATTTATTTTCGGAGTGAGAGGGTGCCACTCCGAGGAAATTTCGGTCACAACATATTGTGACGGGTTTTCTGTAATCTTGAGCGCAACGCTAAACTTTACTCAAAAAGATCCAAAACTCAAAAAAACGAAATCGACACTAAAAAAAAAACGCGAACTCGAAAACTCACGTCACCTTCGGCCGTCCACTCCCGCGGATGCATCGGCGTCTCTGTGGGCGCCATTTATTTTTGTATCGCCGGTATTAACAACCGGACTAAACTGGAGACCGATGGAACGGCGACCTCCGCAAGGACGAAACGAACGGCACAACAAAACAGAAACTAAAACGGAAACGAGAACTAACGTCGATGCATTCGCGAGAGCGAACGGTTGCGGAATTGCACGGTTGCTCAGGATGCGGGTTGTGGTAGAAGGGTCGCGATCCGAGGTCAATAGAATAGGACACGCGAAACTGAGATCGAAACCTTAACGTTACTTTAATCGAGACCGAGAATTAATATTTTGGCTAAGAAGCCACGAGACCGCACACACGTGAGTCGCAAGTATTTAGCTGATCGAAAGATCGAAGCGAGTTAAGCGACCACGAGCGCGACACGAGAACGATAACCTCGATAAATCAAAAAACTCACCGAAAGCACGTAATTTATCCAAAAAGGACCGGGAACGGCATCAGACGATGCCCCGAGAACTCACACATATGCACTACAACTCGGGAGCGTTAAACGTAACGCAACGACCGATTTATCAACTCGAAAAGAATTTCGATAAAAAATCACGTCACAATATATATTCTATACTTTGTGTGCAAACCTGAAGTACTCTTTCCAGATTTGGATGCCATTAGAAATACGTTTTCCGGGGTGAATAAAGTTTTTCTCACTACTGGTCCGAATTCACCCTGTGCCTCCTTCCGGATAAGAATAAAAAAATTTTACAAAAATTTAAAAACTCCCGACTACAAGAAGAATGACATAACAATTAATTATTCACATGTTATAGTCGGGGGATTTCCATACTTAATGACAAAGAAATCGCTTGACTATAATATGTGAACAATTAATTGTTATGTCATTCTTTTTGTAGTCGGGAGTTTTTTAATTTTTGTAAAATTTTTTTATTTCATCCTTTTTAAAGACAATGTTTTCACTGACACCTATGCTTCCGCGAATTTGAGGTAATATCGCACGGAGATCGATCGCCTTACGAGCCACCGGGAGACGAAAAAAATATATCGCAGGAAATGGCGCTCAATCTTCGATATATTCGATAGACTATTTAGTAAATCGCTTTTATTTCTACCGATATTCAACGGATCGAAATTTTATTCTGCAGACGACATTGACTGTGCGTCATACCATCAACGTATCAAATTTTGCCAAATAATTTTCAGCCGTTTCCGAGAACATTCCGGATAATGAAATCGCTCGTCGCTGTGAAACTCATAACTCCCGTCTTTTTGCCCTGGCGGGCAGTCGGGAGTTAAAAAGGGGGGTAAGTAATTTTCCATCCACGTTTACTGTAGGCTGAACCGTGTAACTATGAGTTGTTGATGAAATTGATTGTACCACACATTTCACTTTTTTTGTTCTTTCAATTGACAAAGTACTGCCAGAATGAATTTCCAATTGAAAACCGCTTTGATCTGAATTATATATGTTACTTATTCCATATTTTTCAATATACGTTCTCACTGAATTCACAAAATTGTTTGCATTCGTCCGTCGAAGCTTGCTCTTTTTCTATGGTTTTTCTGGAGATAAATTTGTTAATTTTTCTGGTTACAATTCGATGCGATTTTTTAAACTTCCAAAGCCAATTATCAGAAGCTCTGAAATGAATATCTTCGTGGCCTATCTCTTTCTGAGCTTGTAAAGCCCATCTTCGTAGGTCAATATCATGAACAATGACCCCAGCATCCACAGCAATTTGCATATTTTTCAACGTATATTCCGACATTCTCGCTAATTTTTCTTTATAAGTCCCACCTTGGTTCAGTTGACGTGCCCAACGTCGCAATTGTCGTAAAGATTTTACTTTTTTGAATCTATGTTTTACCGTATCGACGCTGTAATTTTTTGTCTTTCCGGATCTCCAGTATTCGATTGCTTTCCTTTTGTAATCAAAAGTTAAATCTTCTTCGTCTTCGGAACAAGTGTCTGGATCCACGACATTCTCATCTTTTTCCGAAATAGTATCTTCAATTGCATTTACTTCATCCGGTTTAAAAGGTTCTTGAAAATCGAGCGATTTTTCCTCTGCGATTTCCATTCCATTACAATCTTCCATGCAATCAAGTAAAACTTTTTCAAAATTGTCCTTCAGTTCTATTTACGCATTGTTGATTGAAGTTTGTGCAATATTCATGGCTTCGAATGTAGCCAAAAGAAGTTTGATGCCATTGATCGGATTTACTTTCATGGTGAAATCAAATATTATTCTCAATTAATATAGACGGTGAGATATGCAACGCGTTTTTACTACGAATAACTTGATACCGCGATTTGCAGGTTTTTATATTACGGTCGGTTCGTTGTGTTAACGTTACTGATATCACAACTCATAAATTGCGGTTGCCAAAACATCATTATCGTCTTTGTTGAGTTTAATTTATGTATATGTGAAATATATCAATGTATAGAATCGACCAAAACAAGTAGACTCCGCAAAAGATACAAACGTATGAGAGGTGATGGCGCGGATTTTCATAAAGATAAGGCATGAAGCTTTATTGACTTGCGAGGAAAATGTTACCTCTGATTATCGGGGTTGATAAGAATATTTACAATGATTTTTTTAGGCTATCTGCATATAGCATGTTTCAGAACATACAGATTATATGAGGTATTTATTCCATCCGGTTTCGAACAGTCGAAAAGTCGATAGTCTTGAAAAATATCGAAACTTCGTCACAATTCATTATTCTTCAGACGAGACTTATGTAGATTTTTTCAAAATTTTTGGTTGCGATTTGTCTGAGATATGCTACATCAGAACTTTTTTTTTAAACCCCTGTATCTGAAAAATTATCAAGAGACGCGGTAGCGTCTCGACGCCAAGTACCAGTATAAAGTAATAAGTCCCCGCCGCAAACGTATGCCGGTCGAGCGCTACCAAGTAGTTATACGCCAATATTGGGTACCCTCATGTTCCAACGTTTTGTTTTCGTCAATTATCAAATAAATAGAAAAAAAAAGTGGATGTTTCATCATATGAATCGAGTTACAGCTTTCCAACGAGCTTTTCAGGACCCCTATTCGTTCATGCGTTCCCGTGATATGATAATGTCGCCCCAAAAAACTACCACTTTCACTACGTTTTCAGGTTCAAGATGTCCGATGTCCCATGACGTCACACTACGCCTGTATTGTGTCGGTGTGCTCGTGAGTGAGCGGCCACACACAGCGAGCTGCAGCCCTAGCTGGCAAGTACGCGTGCGTACCGTCAGCTGTTTCGTCATACCGTGACGTCACGGCTGCCTGTGCGTTATGTCAGTGTGTTATTTAAATGAATCGACAATCCAGTACATGGATGGGTGACCGTCCGAATTGCGAATCGAGTACATGGATGGGTGACCGCTCGAATCGATAATCCAGTACATGGATGGGTGACCGCTCGAATCGATAATCCAGTACATGGATGGGTGACCGCTCGAATCGATAATCCAGTACATGGATGGGGGAACGCCCGAATTGCGAATCCAGTACATGGATGGGTAACCGCCCGAATTGATGAAATGTGTATAACACTACACATGTGTGAAAGTGCTATACGACGCTAGCGTGAACGTATAAACATGTTCATTTCAGAAATTCACTACTAATTTGTTTAAACAATAGAAATTCTTTACTGATTAGTTTAAATAATAGAAATTCACGACTAATTTATTTAAAAAATCAAAATTCATTACTAATTTATTTAAACAATAGATATTCACTACTGATTTGTTTAACCAATAGAAATTCCCTACTGATTAGTTTAAATAATAGAAAATCACGACTAATTTATTTAAACAATGGAAATTCACTACTAATTTGATTAAAAAATCGAAATATATTTCTAATTTGTTTAAACAATAAATATTCACTACTGATAAGTTGAAAAAAATTAAATTCATTATTAATTTGTTTAAATAATGGAAATTTACTACTAATTTGTTCAAACAATAGAAATTCCCTACTTATTAGTTTAAATAATAGAAATTCATGACTAATTTATTTAAACAATGGAAATTCACTACTAATTTGATAAATAAATCAAAATACATTTCTAATTTGATTAAACAATGGAAACTCACTAATAATTCGATTAAAAATTCGAAATACATTCCTAATTTGTTTAAACAATAGATATTCACTACTGATTAGTTGAAAAAAACCAAATTCATTATTCATTTGTTTAAATAATTGAAAGTTACTACCAATTAGCTTAAATAATAGAAATTCACAACTAATTTATTTAAACAATGGAAATTCACTACTAATTTATTTAAACAATGGAAATTCACTACTAATTTGATTAAAAAATCGAAATACATTTGTAATTTGTTTAAACAATGGAAAATCACGACTAATTTATTTAAACAATAGAAATTCCCTACTGATTAGTTTAAATAATAGAAATTCACGATTAATTTATTTAAACAATGGAAATTCACTACTAATTTGATTAAAAAATCGAAATACATTTCTAATTTGTTTAAACAATAGATATTCACTACTGATTAGTTGAAAAAAACCAAATTCATTATTAACATGTTTAAATAATTGAAATTTACTTCTAATTTGTTGAAAAAATAGAAATGCAATACTGATTAGTTTAAAAAATCAAAATTCACGCAGCTTTCAAAAAAGAATGAATTAAAAAATTAAAACATTTTTCTTGCGAAAAATAGTAAAAAAAACGCCGCCAAGTACCATGAACGTGGTTTGTTCACAAAAATGTTTAAATAAAAAAAGCCAAGTAGGATTATTTTAGAAACTCAAGAAAAAGTATGCGTAAATTCCACTACAAAACCTTGGCGTTCCAGTGTTAGCTTTCATACACGGCTCATTAGGAGAATTGAAGAAAAAGAAACCGTCACTAATCTGAATCGTCTGCGAACAATAGGTTTTGGGAGGTGAGAGAAAGGAGGGTGGAGGAGTGTACTTTGTGATTAGAAGTGAAGGTAGTGGTGGTGATGAGTACGGGAGGTAGTGGATACGGTACTCTCGGACGAAGGGGGTACCGATACTCAGGGGATAACTAAGTTGGTACAGTTTTTAAATCAGGGGATTACAGGTTACAAAGTGACCCTATGCGTCAATTGTGACAAAAAATGATCCCCATGTATTAATGTTATATTTTACCTTACAAATGTTCATTAACTTATCACGGAAATTAGAACACGTATCAAAATTATGAAGCGATCAACTGAGGTTCAGGTTCACATCAATGCACATTCAGCGTATGCCTCCGCGATTCCCTAACAAACCGTGTCCCACAACTAACACTGGGACGTCAAGGTTTTGTACTGGAATTTACGCATACTTTTTCTTGAGTTTCTAAAATAATCCTACTTGGCTTTTTTTATTTAAACATTTTTGTGAACAAACCACGTTCATGGTTGAAAATACAGAAAAATGTTTCAGATAAAAAAGATGTAGTTTCGAACAAACTATAAAAAAAAATTTGTCGATTTTTTTTTTGCTAAAAAAAAGGTCGATTGTTATCAAAATTAATCAAAAATATTTTTTTTCGGTAAATACGTCATCTTCGAAAAAACCAAAAAAATTACAGGACACAGCCTGATATGTGTAGAGACACCCCATATTTTTTTTAAGATGGTTGGAAGACTCGTTTAGGTGCCATGAATTATTTTTTTTTAATTTTTTGAAAATAATGGTTATTTTATTATGGTATTTTAAAGTTTTATAAAAAAACATACGGCAATAGTGCGGGATAATAATTTGTAAGGAAGTTTAGTGTTATGTAGTTCACGCATTATTTATCGATAGGAAAGTCATACAGCCGTACAGAGATCAACACAAGTAACTTGACGCGACGGAAAACAAAAGCATTTGTATGACTTCAGCATCGTTCGGTTTGTAAACATACTGTTTCCCTCTCTTCACCACAATCCTAGCTCTCATCGTAATGTTTTTTCGCATGTCAGTATACGCGGCCGATGCGTGGAAACAAGAAGTGCATTTTTTCGGGATTTTCGGTGTACGCCATGAGAAAATAAAATTACAATAATGCAGTCCAGTAATAATTCCGTACAATTCAGTCGGTGTTGCGACCCATTAAAAATACATCCGGGAGCACCGAAAAAACTGTCTTTACGACACCCATCGTCCGTTGCATTGCAGAAAATGCCGTTGCTAAAAGCTACAGATTATTTGTGTACAATGTGCAGACAAGAAATTCAGAAAGTCGAAATTCATGACACCTTTGGAACAAGTACAGGTAAATTTTTTAATGCGATAATTAGAATTGATGTAGAGTGAAGATTAATTAAATTATTTTCATATTTCACGGGACATCAAATAAAATCAGCACTTTTATCGTTATGCCCGCCTATTTTGCCTCGGCCTCCCTTATATTATTCCGTCTTCATATTATGAATAATTGCTTTATTTGCGCCGTGTATACACGTCCGATATTCCGCGACAAGCATCAATTCAGCGATCACTTTCACCATTCATTATCACGCTTTATTCGCTCTTTTTTTATAATCACAATTTACCTTTCTCCGATCTCAAAGTGTGCGCCCGATATGTTTTAAAAATAATTCAGTAACGCAGCGAATTCTTTAGCTGATTCGGCTGCATTACCGACTGGCGAAGAATCTCCACTCCAGAGCCAAAAGTCGTCACTAACTTCAACTAGTCAGGAATCCGCTCCGGATATACAGTTGAAGTTGGAAAAAGTGAACGCCGCGTTTAAAATGTTGGATCAATCGCCGATCCCTTGCTGAAGAGTGGGACAAAGTAACTGGGTTTCGAAAAAAATCGATCGCGTGTGCGATCGATCAATCTGAAAGAGACGTTCAGTTGTCATAACGAACATCCGCTCGAAATTCCGTTTGACGAAATAATCAATGGATTGAAAAGAAAATACGACGACAAAGATATAACGCGGAGTGAAAAAATACAGATTTTAACGGTGTTGCCTGACTCGTGGTCAATCGCTAAAATATCTACGGAATTCGGTGCTTCGTCGTACACGGTTCGTAAAGCTCGACAATTAAAGACCGAAAAAGGCGTTCTTGCTTTGCCCAACCCTCCAATCGCTGGTTCGTAATGTTTGTTTTTATGGAATTATGAAAATATAGTCGGATAATGCTCTGTAATCGATCGGTAATATCATTTAATTGAGCATTTTTTCTAATATTATTTATTGCACGATTTATATTCAAGGTTCGGCATTGCCTAAAAATATCGTCGACGAAATAGAATCTTTTTACAACGACGATTCCGTTAGTGCCAATATGCCTGGAATGAAAGACTTCGTGACAGTACGAGATGCTGATGGAAATAGGCTTCACAAGCAAAAGCGTCTGCTACTAGCTAATTTGAAGGAGCTCTACGTGCACTTCAAATCATGCTATCCAGATTGCTGTGTTGGCTTCTCGAAATTTGCTTCACTCAGAACAAAACATTGCGTTTCGGCGGGTGCTAGCGGCACGCACACGAGTTGCGTATGCATTACGCATCAAAACGTGAAGCTCATGATATTAGGTATTATAAAAAAAATCCATCACGTTTAAAATCGGAACTCGCTTGAGTACGTGTTCAAATGGTTTCGCATTAGGATTCGCGAGTAATTATTGAATGGTTAATATTTTTCAATAATTATCTCATAATTGAACTAATATTTCAGGCTGTGACATAATCCGTCTATCGAAGGATTTGGAGTATTCGATAAGAGGCTACGAGGATTGTTTAAATATGATCATATGCGCCGAGTCACGTGCAGAATGTTACTTCCGCGATTGTGACGCTTGCCCCGGAGTAGAAAAACTTCGACAAGTTTTTGAAACAGCTATTGTTGATCGCGATATTGAAAATATTACTTATAAACAGTGGGTTCCAAAGCCGAGGGTAACTCTTGAAACGATAATAAAAAGCGCTGACGAGTTCATCGACGAATTTTGCGTTTCTATCACAAATTTGCTGGCCCATGCGTTTATTGCGAAAAAACAAGCATAATACTTTAAGTATTTGAGAGAGAATTTGACTGACGGCGAATTTCTCGTAGTATGCGACTTGGCGGAGAACTATTCTTTCCTCGTACAAGAAGCTGTATCCGGATTTCACTGGAACAATAACCAGGCTACGATATATCCGGTTGTTGTTTATTTCCGCGAAAATCAATCAGTTGTTCACAAAAGCCTCGCGATAATATCTGATTGTCATCATCACGATGCGATAGCGGTTCACGTCTTCAACAAAGTTGTTTTAGAATTCGTTCGGTCAATCTGCGACAATCCGATACGAATTTATTACATTTCGGATGGCGCCCGCAACAATTTAAAAATTTTAAGAATTTTGGAAATTTGTCACTTCACGAACAAGACTTCGGCGTTCCAGCGGAATGGCACTTCTTTGCGAGTGCTCATGGCAAGGGCCCGTGTGACGGAGTGGGGGGTACATTGAAACGACTCGCGGCTCGAGCCGGAATGCAATTACCTCTGGATCGGCAAATTTTGACCCCGCAAGATCTGTACGAATGGGCATCCCAACCGGAAAATGTTCCGACTATCACTGTTCGCTATTCATCGACAGACGATTACTTTTCTCAAAAGGAGATTCTAGAGACAAGGTTCAGGCAGTTGAAAACAGTACCGAAAACGCAGAAACATCATTGCGTTATACCAGGACGCGATGGCGCTTTGAAATGTAAAAGGTATTCGCTTACCGCTGAGTTCGAAATTCATCGAGTATGGAAAAATAAATAACTGAATCTGCTTTTACTTCACTTCGCTTTGGTTCTGATATTGTAGATAACGATTATAATGTTTATGGAAAATAAAAAAAATTACTGTTTAATAATTTTTTTCCTAAACCTTCAGATTAACCGATCCGTTTAACATCTAAACGAGCTTTCCAACCATCTTAAAAAAAATATGGGGTGTCTCTAGACACATAAGGCTGTGTCCTGTAATTTTTTTGTTTTTTTCGAAGATGACGTATTTACCGAAAAAAATATTTTTGGCTAATTTTGATAATAATCGACCTTTTTTTTAGCAAAAAAAAATCGAAAATTTTTTTTTTTATAGTTTGTTCGAAACTACATCTTTTTTATCTGAAACATTTTTCTGTATTTTGAATCATTTTTCAGATACAGGGGTTTAAAAAAAAAGTTCCGATTTAGCATATCTCAGACAAATCGCAACCAAAAATTTTGAAAAAATCTACATAAGTCTCGTCTGAAGAATAATGAATTGTGACGAAGTTTTGATTTTTTTCAAGACTATCGACTTTTCGACTGTTCGAAACCGGATGGAATACCTCATATACAAAAACACAAGATACAATGTACATCCAAATAAGCGGTTATAACATATTATCAATACTTTACATTCGAATTATCCGGAAATCCAAGAAACGAATGATTCATTTATAGAAAACCTGAAGTTTTTTTATAAATTATACATATGGATTTTGCGCATTTTCCAGTGGGAAAATCAAACGTATTAATATCCAGAAATTACGCACGGGAACTCGCGGTGATATTTGGGCACGCAGCTTACCGCCTTAAATACATTTAATAAATGCTCCAAGTGATAATTCGTGAATTTGCATTAAACAAGCCTATAGCGAATTCAAACAGACGATCGAATTCCGAGAAGGAAAATTCTGTGTGAAAAAAAAAGTATTCGTCCGTCGAGGGTATCGTACACCGTTAAGCGTGCTTGTTGCTTATAAAGTAGAGTAAACTACATCAATTCTAGCTGGGACTGCTGAAATAGTGTCAGTTTTATTAGCATTATTGGTCAAATTTCGAATGGACCTAAATTATGAGAAAGTCGCGCTGACGGCTTCACCCCTTAAACGAGTATAATGCATTATTTGAGTGGGCAAATCATTAATACTCATTAACAGGAACATCTCGGATTAATTTGGACCTTCAAATAACGAGAAAAATGATTCAAAACGAAAATTGATGTACCAATGTGCAAGGGGCAGTTTACCCCCTTTTACGATGATTCCCGAAAAAGGCAAAAACACGTAAACTGTATTTCGATTAGCTCTTTCAAATAGTGAAGATTTTATTCAATTCGGTTCTTACTGTGATTTTTTATCGTTAAAAAGAAAAATTGAGGGCTGGTTCACCCCCATAACAAATGTTTTTTTCTAAAACTCGACACGGTCTTTTCATAGTTTTTCGTGAGAAATAGTTTAGTTTTGGATTCATCGGAATCGGTGCACTCCTTCTGGGTGAAACTGCATTATCACCCCTTGGCGCTGCCAACTTTGAAGGCTTGTTTCACCCCCTAAAACTGTTTTTGGGCCGATAATAAAAAAACACGTGTCGTTTAGTTTTTCAAGCTCTACAACATAGTTGAGTTTCATCGAACTCGGAAGGGGGACACTAAAGTGAGTTTCCTTGTCAGAAGCGGTAGCGCTTCGGCCGGCCTCGTATGAAAAAAAAAATGTATGTACTTGGCGTCGAGACGCTACCGCATCTCTTGATAACTTCCTTTTTTTGCTCTCGCGGGTAAGTCGGAAGTTAAAAATAGATTGGAATGGAATGGAATGAAATGAAGTAGAATTATATGGAACAGAATATATTGGAATGGTTTATTTATTATTTTTATTGGTCGATGTTGTTTATGTACCTTGGAATTCACGAATGACTAAGTGTACGGACTTCCCTGCGAATTTAAGAATTTTTTATTTCTACATTGCTTCTGAAGCTTCGGTTTATCCCACAATTAGACTGAAATAAAATATTGAGGCATGTTGTTGTCTCAATATCAGCAAAATGTGAAATATCAGAAAAAAAACTATTTTCCGTTGATGATTTTGAAAATAATTGTTATCAACGCTATAACTTCATGCCCAGGTATTTAAATGTCAGAAACTTTTTATTAACAGTTAATTATATATCGACTGCCGTAAAACGCACTCCCGCGGATCGAGCAAACAATTTACACTGCGATGGCCATAGGACTGCGTATAACTATACGAAAGGCCACATCTCCCCTGTCGAGAGGAAAACTCGATGTGGCGATATACCAGCAGAAACTATATCAGGAGAAACATAAACTCGATGTCTACACGCATGCATAATTGTTAAATCAATTTCTAATCGATTACAGCAAGAAGTTTATTCCTGGATTAATCGTCGGTCTTGCGCGATAGACCTTACTACGATTTTATGCTCGCAGTCTTACGCCGACCTTCCAAGCACAAGCTTCTAGCTTTCCACGATGTCCGTGAGTCAACATTTTTCATTAACATCAAGTAAGGGTACAACGCAAGGTACATTGTAACATCGTTAGGCTTTCAGAACGATTTCGATGAAGCCAAAGAATTATGCGACTGGTATAAACGTATCTTTAACGTTGTCGGAGTATGGCCACTGCAATCAGCCTACTTACGATCCACTTTGTGGACTATCTACGCTTCAATACAAGTCGTCCTGGATTTTTCCAACGTGTTGCACTCTAATCGCGATTTGGACATGATTATGTGTCTCGGAGAATTAATTTGGGTGTTTATAGTAGTTCCAAAGCTGATAGTTTTCAGATATTCTCGAAAACTGCCGCGTCTCTTGATTCAAATATTCGATGAGATGAATGACAAGGACTTCGAGAGTACCGAAGAAAAGGAATATTATCTGGCTTACAATCGATTGGCCAAATCATTCTTCAATGTACTGGCACCAGTAGTAACTGTCAGTGTATTCATGCATTATTTGATGCCATTCGTATCTCTCATAGCTGGTAACTACACAGAGTAAATGGAACAAGATAAATACATCTTCGAAAATTCAATTGACTTAGCATACAACACATTTCATTACGTCATAAACAAGAAAAAAAATGGTGTCTTTTAGCACGTGCATTTTCGATTTGTATCGCGTTTTTATACATCTTTAATGTATCAAATAAATCATTTTATAGCTCTACCATCTAATCAAAGTATACCCGTTATCCTGCCATTTCGGACCTATCTTTTCTTCAATGTAAACGACTATTCTACTTTGGCCCTCATCTGGATATATCAAATTCCCATGATGTTTGTAAATGCTATTCATCCGGCTTCGATGGGTTTTGTGCTGTTCCTGATTTTTCACGCCTGCGGACAATTATCGGCTTTGGCGTTTCGAATAAGGCATATCGGTGTTTACCTAGAAACGAATCAGGTGGCTTCCGGCCAAATATTTCGTCAATTAGTGGAGAAGCACCACACTATTATGGGGTGCGTGGGTACCTCACTCTTGTAGAGGAATCGTCATGTTTTATTTTTTACTGGTTCAACTTTATACAGTGTAACGAACGATATTAACGACGTGTTTCACATACTTTTCTTCGAAGAGCTGTTTATGATCACTTCCATGATTATACTGATGTGTCACACCGTTATTGTGGTAGTATTTCCATTCGTCATGTACATAAAGATCATTTGTTAAGCAAGACAATTTCGCAGACTTCGGACTTGACAGACAAGGGTTCTTTGTTTGCGTATATAATGTATACTTTCATAATGCTTACATTGATTTACGGTTCTTGCGTTGCTGGTGAATACCTCATTACCGAAGTACAACAAATACATTTTTCTTTACTGATCCGCCAGGTGGACATTACTAAAATAATTAATCATTGAAATTATACTTTGTACAGAGTACGAATGTTTATGAAGCATATTACCAGTGTCAATGGTATGATTTATCAGACGCATCGAAAAAACAGCTGATAATATGCATGATTGGTGCAAGTAAACCCATTCATTTAATTGGAGGTGGTTTCTATATTTTTTCATTGGCTAATTTCATGAGTGTACGTATTTAAATAAAATGTTCAGTCTATCGCGTACAGAACAAAAACTCGACCAAACCTCAACCGTCGACTCTGCTTTTCATTAGTGTTTGGCCTTTACCGTATCCAAAGGGTTAATATGTACAAAGTGCGATGCACTTGGATTAATCATTCCGTTAACATAGATTTTGTTTTTGCAGATACTGAAAACTGCTGTAAGCTATGTCTCTCTGCTACGAACGATGATGTGATGATAAGTCACCAAATCTGTACCTGCAAATGATCCATCAATAAATTACCCTTGACATTGTTATCATTGAATGTTTTTGGTGTTGAGGCAAATGTTTCGTACTGCTGGTAATTTACCTTTGTTGCTAGTTTAGTCTCTCTATTCATAAGGAGAATAAATGTGGTCTCGAAATTGGTAAAACCGAAAGGGATGTTGAAATAAAAAACTTTTATACACAAAAGGTGCGTTTTCAATGCATTGTAATAAAATTCATTCTCTGTCTTTAAATATATTGAAAACTGCACTAAACTATGTTTCTCTATTACGAAGGCTCATATTAAGCTACACAATTTTTGTTTATAACTCTATTCCTAGCTAGTTGAACAAAATTCTTGTTGCCCAAATTAAACATTTTTCTCGATGCAAACATGTGGTTATGAATGATCGTAACAATAAATGATCGTTTATAACGGTAATTAATTGAATGTGACTATTTCTTGTACTTTGTAACTATTTCTTCTAATGTTGAATTCACTTTTTATCGTATTCTATGAATTGACGAGTGTGTCAAAAGCATATTGTCCAATCATCAGCAGGTCGATAAATGGGGCGACACAAAAATATTGTTCGTTTTACTTGGTGAAAATTACGATAATTCGTAATGTCTCTGGCTTTAAAGTTCCCGGCAGTTTTATTTTGTAGTTAATTGTACACGAACTATCGTAAATCGCGCTCCCTTGGTTCGGGTAAATAATTACACTGCAATGACCGTAAGACTGCGTTCGACTATAAGAAAAACCGCCTGTGTCTTGTCCAAGGGTAAATTGTAAGCGGTTCCACCCCAGCAAAAAGAATATCAGGAGAAATATAAACTCGGTCCCCGAACGCATGCATAATTGCTAAATCAATGATGAATAGACTACAGCACGACGTTTATCCCTGGATTTACAGCTGGTCTTGCGCGGTACACCGTACTATGATCACGCTCAGTCTTACGCCGACCTTCCAACTAGAAGCTTCTGATTTCTCATAATGTCTGTGAGTCGTCAGGTTTTTTTTAACCGAATTATCATTACATTGGTTGGGATTATATTTCAACATTGTGAGAATTTCAGAACGATTTCGATAAGGCCAAAGAATTGTGCGACTGGTATAAGCGTGTATTTACCATTGCTGGGGTCTGGCCACTGCAATCAGCTTATCTGAGATCGATTATCTGGACAGTCTACACTACATTACAAGTCATCCTGTATTTTATAAATTTATTGCACGCGGGCCGGAATTTGGACATGATTGAAAATCTTACCGAGTTCGCATGGGTTTTCATGGTAGCTCCAAAGTTGATAGTTATGAGATTTTCTAGAAAATTAATGCGTCTCTTGATTCAAATAATCGAGGAGATGAATGACAAATACTTCGAAGACAACCAAGAAAAGGAACTTTATTTAACTTACAATCGCATGACCAAGACATTTTTCAATGTTTTGGCACCATTGGTGACCGTCAGTGTATTCATCCATTATTTGAGGCCGTTCGTAACTCTTCTACGAGCTGGTAACTATACAGACTAAATGTACCACGATAATATTATTGCAAATCACGTTGACATAATATACGGCATACGGTTGTGCGAAAAAAATGTCGTTTTTGTGCACTAGCAGTTCACATTTTTTTATATTATATTTTTATACATGTTTAACATGACAAATGGATTCTTTTGTAGTGATACAAGCGAATAATACTGTACCTGTTATCCTGCCATTTCGAACCTATCTTTTCTTCAATGTCAACGACTATTATACTTTGGTGCTCATTTGGATATATCAAATCCCTATGATATTTGTAAATGCCATTCATCCGGCGACTTTGGGTTTTGAAGTCTTTCTGGTCTTTCACACCTGCGGACAACTGTCCGCTTTAGCGTTTCGAATAAGGAATATCCGTGTTGATCTTAGAGCTCATGCAGTGGGCCTCGATGCAATCTTTCGACAAATAGTGGAGAAACACCAGACAATTAAAGGGTGCGTGGGCACCTAAGTCTCGCATATCGCATATCTAACGTAAAGTCATATCTGATTCTATTATTGTCGAAATTTATCTAGTATAGCGAACGATATTAACGACGTGTTTCATATGCTTTTCTTTGAAGAGCTCTTCATGACCACTGTCATGATTATACTGACTTGTCACACCGTTATTGTGGTAATGTTTCCCTTAATTATTAACCTACCCATAGATCATTTCTTAATCAAGGAAAAATTTTAGAATTCGGACTTCACAGACTTGAGCGCTTTGTTTACATATATAATGTATACCGTGATAATGCTTACATTGATTTACGGTTCGTGCGTTGCTGGTGAATACCTTATTACCGAGGTACGACTAACACATTTTCCGTTAATGATCCGCGAATTCGATATTACTATGATAATTAATCATTGAAATTAAATTTTTTACAGAGTATGAATGTTTACGAAGCATATTACCAGTGTCATTGGTACGATCTACCGGACACATACAAAAAACAGCTGATAATATGTATGATAGGCGCAAGCAAGCCGCTTAATTTGATTGGAGGTGGTTTCTATATTTTCTCGTTGCAGAGTTTCACAGGTGTGAGTATTAAAAAAAAAAAAGTTGCGTTACCCATTATACGACCGGACTTCTACCGCGGACTCTGGAATTGCATTCGTGTTCGATCATTCTCGCATGCAAAAAAGATCTGTTCGCATAAGATGTAGTGCTCTTTCATCGCTTTTCGGCTAAAAATGATTTTATTTTTGCAGGTCCTCAAAACTGCTATGAGCTATGTTTCTATATTACGAACATTGGTATAATTATCGATATGAAATAAAAAAAATTACAGAAAAAAATGCATACTACGGGTTTTTGGGCCTACGAATAATTCAACAATAAATCATCCTTTATGTCGTTGTCGATTAAATGTGCCTACTTTTTCGAAGTGATACTTCGTACGGTGTCTTTCTTTATTGGTATTTCACATTACAAATTGACGAGTGAACAACGAATATTGTCTCGACATCGCCAAGACCATACCGGATGTGAAAAAGAATCTTTCTTGTCGTCGGCTCTACAAGAGTTGCGTTTAGAAGCTATAATAGCTCTATAAGTATTACTATTACCTATAGAGAGCATCTAACATTTTTTAGTTTTACTTGATACTAGTTATTTGGATAATGACCATATGTGACTCGCGATTTAAAAATTAAATGCAACGCCGTGTTCCCGTGCATTGCAGTAGCGAATAATAATAAAAATCAAATCCACTACCCCCGCATGTGAAGTATTAATGGTAAGTTAATAGCTGAGGGGAGACCGGGAAAAGTTTTCAGCCGTTGCACGAGAGCGTGTATAATTGCGTAATGATTTTACAGTATGATTCCGCTTACTGTTTCTTCTTCGATTAAAAACTCGTCTTGCGCGGTACACAGAAAAATGGTATTTTATTCCCAGTCGCTGATGAACTACCACAGAGGTAACACACATCTCCCGCGATGGCAGTGAGTACCTCATACTTTCCCAGCGTTTAGAAACAGTTATTGCTTCATATTGCCGTTTTCATTCTACCCTGTGGTCATTTTAGGATGATTTCGAACGGGCCAAAGAATTGTACGATTGGAACAAATCAATTTTCATTGTTATGGGCGTTTGGCCATTGAAATCGACCTACATAACGTTTACTCTGTGTATAACTTATCTAGTGATTCATATGAGCATGGAATTCGCCGATTTATTTGATGTATTTGGAAATTTGGAACTTATGATTATAAATTTATCGGAATCCACGTTGGAGACTATGATAATCGCGAAAATGATTGTCATGAGATTTTCGAGAACATTGCCGAAAGTTATGCATAAAATAGTGAACGATATTGATGCAAAGCTTTTCAACAGCGTCGACGAAAGAGAGATTTATTTGAATTACAATCGCATAGCTAAGTCGTTTTTTCGAGTGTGGTTGACGATGGGTAGCACCGCATCAGTACTGTATCATATGAAGCCGTTGGAACTTCGTCTAAGAGCTGGTAACTTCACAAAGTGAATGGTGCAAGATAGTCCGTCTACAAACGTCACTGGTGATATGACACAGTAAATGTTAATTTGAATCAATTTTCCATTTTTTAATATTTTTTTTTCGGCCTATCTGGGCACCCGCGTTTTTAGATTTTTTCGACACCTTCAATTGCCTATAAACCTCCGTTTATTTGACGCGATGATACAGCTTCCCGATTCTTCCACCAAATCAGCGAAAAAATTATATAAACTTTGATAAGTTGTGTAGTTTTAGGTAATGAGACAATGCCATTCGTTCTGCCATATCGTACCCGACTCTTCTTCGAAGTCAATGACTCGGCAACTTTTTGGCTCGTCTGGATATATCAATCTCCAATGATATATATCAATTTGTTTCACACGGTGACGATCGGTTTTCTATTCTCTTTGGTTCTTCACGTGTGTGGACTTTTGGCCGTTTTGGCGTTTAGAATAAGAAATCTCAGTGTCGAAACCCGAGACAATTCTCGAGGTCCTGACATCACCTATCGTGGCATTGTAGAAAGGCATCGTTATATTATCAGGTGCGCTTTAATGAATAAAATCAAATTAAATGTTTATAAATTCGAATATCGATTTGTATGCGTAGATTGTACATACATCTAAAATTAATAACGTTCCGAATGAATTAGTATAGCAAAAGACATCGATCATGTTTTTCATCTTCTTCTCTTGGAAGAACTTTTTATATCGACCGTCATTCTTGGTCTTACAGCTTACAGCGTTCTTGTGGTATCGTTATCTCACCCTTACCTTTTATTAACTTCGAAATAACTTCCATGATAACATTTTTTTCCAGAATTCAGACGTGGGCGACATGACATCGTTGCTTTCATTCTTAATGTACGGGGCGACAGTCATTCTCTTGATTTATGGTTATTGCGTTGCTGGAGAATATCTCATCGCCGAAGTACTCACAATTAATATTTGCCGTAATGATTTTCATGTTGAATTTTCATGGATAAAAAAAATTGTACAATCTCTACATTGGCCAGAGTATGAACGTGTACGATGCATTTTATCAGTGTCAGTGGTATGATTTGTCGGACACGGACAAAAAACAACTTATTATATGTATGATCGGTGCGAGCAAGCCTCTTCAACTGACTGGGGGTGGATTCTATATTTTCTGCATGTCAAGCTTTACCGGAGTACGAACTCTCCAAGTGACTTTATGAAGCTATTACAAAACATTAAATTATAAATTCACTCGTATAAAATTGATATGATTCTGGCAGGTACTCAAAACCGCTATGGGTTACATATCTATGCTGCGAACAATAATTTGAACATCTTTTTTCGAATATGTGGAACTTGCTTTTCTATATAATAACACAAAAATACCTGTATCTTTTAATACGAATCAATGAATAAATTCATTTTTGAAAATTAACACTTGCGACTTCCATGTGGCTTTTCGTTGTTTCTCACGGCTGACGTTCTCTGATTCGCTGATTCTCGTATGCGACATAAATATATGTACCGTATCGCGTCTCTATGATAAACACACTACAATTTGTACTCTATTGTTACGTCCAGACAAGCTCTCGCGAGTTCGTACAGAACATGCATAACGTCGATCTCTCTTTCGAGTCAAGGCGTTGGACCTTTACATCAGGGACGGAGACCTCCCCTTTACACTGCCGTGAATAGGAGATACGTTGGGAGGATGTTCAAGCCTGGTAGTCTCGTTGCACAATTGTAGAGCATGCAGGAATACAGTCGAAGAGTAAATAAACGGCATTCACTCTAGCTTACGAGGAACAACCATGCTTCGCGGGCGTCAAACACCCGTGACGACCAATTTTTTAATATTTCCATACACTATCTCCATCCTCGAAACTCGATTGTCCGTAAAAAATCGATAAAACACAAGTTGCGTTCTTACCTACTTTACGTAAATGTAGAATACCTACAACTACTTTTACCTTTCATCTTAAATGAATTTCATCGTTTGCGCATGCTGTTGATAATTTATCAAATACGTCCGATTAACAATAAATTAATCATTATTTTTTTGACATCTCAAATAATTGAAATATGGGACATTAATTATGTGTATCACTCGTGTCATTGTAGACAATGAGTATGTAGTGGTGTACATAATATGCCGATAGCTCACAAACAATTATTCATCGTACATATTTTTGTCCATACTGATAATAAGTCGTCGCTCAATTTGTATAATACTCGACGCCAGAGCTATTTACAAAGATGTCTCGTACTTTCGATGTGACTTTTCCTCGCTGTTTCAACTCCATTCAGTTTTCACATTGTAAAGGTAAAAGCGAGCATTGTCCAGGCGTCAACGCGACTGCAACGAACAAAATAAATAGTATCGACCATTTCTCGCGTCTACAATAATAAGCTCGCTCACTGTAACTGTATGTTCTCCAATATTAAAAGATCGATGTAATTTGTGGTGAAGCGTTGGTACGCCATTGAACTACAAACGTATCATTAATGTACGCGCGGAAGACGAAAATAAATACAGTGTCGTGGACTATGTGTGCGGCGTACAGTTCGAGAAAAGATATGAAATCCACACTGCCGGCTAAGATTACACACAGTCACGTAATAACATAGGGAATACCAGGAGAAACGTATGACTCGGGGATATCTATAATTGCGTAATAAATTTCCAAGAAAATACAATGACTTCGTTCAACATTGGTTCGCGATCGATACATTGAAGAAAAGATTAAATTTTTGTTTAACCTCAGTCTCCTACAAACCACGGAAGTGACAACAGCACACGCAAAATGGCAGTGAGTAGCCGTCATCAGTTATGATCGTTACGAATTCGTAAAAAAAATGTATCAATTCTTTGATCTTCCATCAGGACGATTTTGACCGAGCCAGAGATTTATATGTTTGGGACAAGTACGTTCTCTCGCTTCTCGGTGTATGGCCGCTCGAAGCTACGTACTTTAAATTTACTTTTTGGATCGTTTATCTTGCCATTCACATGAGCATGGAATTCGTCGACCTGTACAACGTGTTCGGCGATTTGGAATTGATGATATTCAATCTTTCCGAAAGCACACTGGAGACAATGATAATGATGAAGTTGATCGTACTGAGATTTTCCGAAACGCTGAAAAAGCTCTTGAACATAATTGTCAATAGTGTTAAATCCGAGCTCTTCGAAGGACCCGAAGAGAAAAAAATTTATCTGGGATACAATAGGGTGGCGAAGATATTCTTCAGAGCGTGTTTAACCGCTGGAATCTCAACATCGGTCGTTTATCACATGAAGCCACTGGAGTTTCGTCTAAGAGCCGGTAACTCTGCGAAGTCAAAGAAGCAATAGTTCGCCTACGAGTGTTACGGGGTGATAAGATAATATCTCTTCTTCAGGTTTTTTCCTTGCTATTTTCGATACTATCGGTTCAATATATAAATTTTGATGAATGTTCATTTTTTTTTTTTTTTTCATTATTTTATTTTGTCGTATGTTTTTTGTACATAAAATACTTTTTTCTTCAGTACTCAGTAACGAGAGCATACCCTTCGTGCTGCCTTATCGTACACAACTTTTTTTCACCGTCGACGATTGGCTCACGTTCTGGTTCGTCTGGATTTATCAATCACCGATGATCTATATACATCTTTTTCACACCGTAACGATCGGTGTTCTATTTTCGTTTGTACTCCACGTATGCGGACAATTGTCAGTTTTGGCGTTCAGGATCCGAAAGCTCGAAGTAAATCCGAGCGGTAACCCTCGTAACACGAAACATATCTTTCGCGATATCGTAGAAAAACATCTCGAGATCATATGGTTCGTTTCGAACGACGCGCATAGCATAGAAATTAATTTCTGTAAATTTAATAGGGTAGCGAATAGAATTATGTTTTACCGAAATAAAATTTATTCGAGTCACATGCTTAAATGATTAATTGAAAAATTTCTTCCACGAACAGGATGGCAAAAGCGATCGACGATACGTTTTGCGTCTTGCTGTTGGAGGAACTCGTTACGACGACTGTGATCCTCGGCCTGACGGCCTACAACGTTCTCGTGGTACAATTAATCGACAATATTTTTAACCTTTGTTGTCCCGTGATCGATTAAATGTCTTTGCAGAATTCCGATCTTGCCGATATGACGGTATTTCTTTCGTTTCTACTTTACGGCTCGACGATGCTCATGATAGTTTACGGTTACTGCGTCGCCGGTGAATATCTCATAACCGAAGTAAATCGCAATCCAATTATCTCTGTTACGTACATCGCGCTAACAATGAATTCACAATTTAATGCACTCATTATTTTCCGCGTAGAGCATAAACGTGTACAATGCGTATTATGAATGTAAGTGGTACGATTTGTCAAATAGCTTGAAGAAATCATTGACAATTTGCATGGCCGGTGCGAGCAAACCGTTGTACTTGACCGGCGGTCATTTCTACATCTTCTCCATGGCTGGTTTCACAAGCGTAAGGGATTTGTCGTGAAATCATTATTCTTCTTCGTTATTCAAACTGATCTAAGATGATTGTTTTTCTTCCAGGTACTCAAATCCTCGATGGCTTATGTTTCCATGCTGCGAACGCTTGTATAAAATCTTCGCTATCGAAGTATAGCGAAGAGAAATCTCTCGATGACTCGAAGAGTCGCTGATTTCTTTTCTGTGTTATTCATGTTAATAAATATAGTAAATCATTACTCGAAACGTGAATAAATTACAGCTCCCTTTCGGATAACGTGTCCAGGTGGAAATTTGTCCGCGAGAGACTAATACTAATAGTACGATACGATTGTAATGATTTATTACAAATTCACTACAAAAGTACTTTAAATCCAATTACTTACTTTAATTTCACGGTAAAAGTACATACATTTTTCATGACTGTTGTACATTACATCTAATATTCCATTTTGCGCATAAAATCCTTTAGTACCAGGCCATTAAATTTACTATTTTTTTTTGTCGTTTTTACAGTGTATGTAGGTACATACATACCGAGTTCCGGTAGTCATCTATTGGCAACGATGGTATACAAAAGTGGACAATGTTCGGTGCATGGAGCAATTTGATCGCATAATGTTAAAAAATGTAGATACCGAGTTCCGGTATTCATTCATTGGCAACGATGGTATACAAAAGTGGACAATGTTCGGTGCACGGAGCAATTTGGATCGCATACCGCTGAAAAACGTAGATTTTGTTGTAGTCGTATTTATTGTTTATAATCCGATTACAATCCGTTTATTTCTCCATCTCCGTACAATCTCTCCTCTCGTGTGTCCTGTTATTATTCGCGTTGCTAAAGCGCGATCCCCCTGTGTCTACTCTGCCTCAGTGTACGTGTATATGTTCGTGTGCGTATGTGTTTGTGTTTAGTCTATTAAGACCGCATATAACATTTCCCCTTCCAAGTATTTTACACAGATCGAGTCTCTTTGGTGGTTTGACCATTCTTCCGGAGCGGGTCACATACAGAGGTGAAGCGAGGGATGAGTTCGTATCGTATCGGTTGAATCAGTCTCGTTTTCTTCGGCCGGTCTCGCATCCTCCCCTTCGACCGTACGGCCATCCCGTTCTTTCGTAGGTGTGATCGGTACAACCGAAAATCTGTTCCTTCGAATTTGGTTGGTGTCTGTCTGAACCAAGTATGACCGAGGTTCGTCAGCTCGATAAACGACGTCGCCGAATTTCTTTGCGTCCTTGACAAATACTCTGTCTCCCGAAGACTGTTCCGGGAGAATCTTGACCCCTTTAGATGTATTATAGTTTCGATCGATACGATTTCGTCGATTTTCTTCGCGGGCGTGTAAAATTGTTTGTTCGGGAATTCGAGGTTCTAATTTTTTCGGTGTCGTCGGAAGCGTATCTTTCAGCTTCTGGTTCATGCACAGTTCAGCCGGTGAGAACCCGTTCTCGAGCGGAGAGTTGCGATAGCTCAATAGTCCCTTGAAACAATCCGATTCCTTCAGAATAATTTTCTTGACTATTTTAACTGCTGCCTTTGCTAAGCCATTCGATTGTGGGTAGTAAGGGCTCCTAGTTATTAATTTAAATCCGTAAGATCGTCGGAACTCTTCGAAAATTCGTGATCCGCAAAATGGTTGGAATTGTGTCCCGTTGTCTGTCATGATCCCTTCGGATATTCCGTGACGAGCAATTATCGCGGAGATTTTCTCGATTATAGTCTCCATGCGGAGGTTGTTGACTTTTTCTACCTTTGGGTAGCGCGAATAGCGGTCAATTAGCACCAGATACCAATCCGACGCGGGTTTGAATAAATCCATACCCACTCCTCTGCCAAGGGCCTTCGAGCGTGATCGAGCGAGTTCATGCTCATCCCTAGCCAAGGCCTACTCGGAGCTTCTACCTGTAAAAGTGGTTCATGGCGGTTACTCCTATATTGAGCGCATATCTCACACCTCTGTACGAGCGTCTCGATTTCTTTTGACATCCCTGGCCACCAAACTATCTCCTTAGCTATTGCTCTGCACTTCGTGATTCCCAAGTGACCCACGTCTATTTTTGTCAGGATATCCTCTCGCAAGTCTTTCGGATTAATGATTCGTGATTCGTATAGGAGAGTGTTTCTCAGAAGAGTTATATCCGCTTTCTTTTCCCAGTACGGAACGAAGTTGATTGGTAGATTTTTCTTCTCGGGCCATCCATCGATGATGTACGTACGAACCGATGCGAGTTCAATATCGTCTTTTTGTTTTTCGTCAATCAATGCCAAATATTCGATTGAAACAAGAAGATGTTCGATAGCACCACAAACAGGGCTCTCTATCTCGTCTTCCAGCGAATAATCGCTGATGTCTTCAATCCGTTTTCTTGATAAGTTATCGGCGGTGACTAACTCTTTTCCGGAAACGTGTTTAATCGTGTAGTCGTATCGCATTAGCCGAATTCGGAATCGTTGTAGGCGAGGCGATAAGTTGTCTAGAGATTTCATCGTGAACATTGGGATGAGCGGCTTATGATCCGTTTCTAGTTCGATCTTGATTCCAATGATATACTCCTCGAGCTTTTCGCATACATAGACGATGGCAAGAGCCTCTTTCTGTATTTCAGCGTAACGCTTTTCTGTTTCTGACAGTGTACGAGAGATGTATGCGACTGGCCTAATGTTGCCATCCCTTTGAACCTGAAGTAAAGCTCCTCCAATTCCGAACGACGATGCGTTGAACGCCGTATTTTGTGGCTCTCCCCAGACAAGCGCGTTTTCCTTTCTTAATTCCCGACTCCATTGCAAAAAGACGGGAGTTATGCGTTTCACAGCGACGAGAGATTTCGTTGTGCGGAACGTTCTCGGAAACGGCTGAAAATTACTTGGCAAAATTTGATACACTGATTCTATGACGCACAGGCAATGTCGTTTGCAAAATAAAATTTCGAACCGTTGAATATCGGTAGAAATAAAAGCGATTTACTAAATAGTCTATCGAATATGTTGAAGATTGAGCGCCATTTTCTGCGATATATTTTTATCGTCTCCTCGTGTTTCGCAAGGCGCTCGATCTCCGTGCGATATATCCTTAAATTCGCGGAAGCATAGGTGTCAGTGAAAACATCGTCTTTAAAAAGGATGAAATAAATTTTTTTTGAAAGAATGATATGACAATTAATTATTTACATGTTATAGTCGGGGGATTTCCATACTTAATCACGAAGAAATCGCTCAACTATAACATGTGAATAATTAATTGTTATTTCATTCTTTTTGTATTTCTTTTCATTTTGTCGGGAGTTTTCAAATTTTTGGAAATTTTTTTTCGAAGAGAATAGAGAGGTTCTAATTTGCCAGCGCGGTTTGGAATGGCTTTCGCTAGAAAGTTAACCATTCCGAGGAGTCTTTGTAGTTCCACTCTATTTGTTGGAGGGTCCATCTGGACTATAGCTTTTACTTTATCAGGATGAATACGTAAACCTTTTTTATCCATTAGATGTCCAAGAAACTCTATCGACTGTAAGTTTATGACAGTCTTCTTTTCGTTGAGAGTCATACCGGCTGATTGTAGTTTTTTAAGCAGCTCGATTAAACACGCGTTGTGTTCTTCTTCGGTACTGCCGAATATCAGAATATCGAATATCGTCAGAATACCGAATATCGTCCATCATGCAGACAGTGCCTTCACTGTATCCGAAAATTTCGTGTATCCGTTTTTGGAAATGTTCCGGTGCGCTTATTATGCCGAAAGGCAATCTATGGTAGCAAAACCTCCCGAATGGGGTCAGAAAAGTCGTGAGTAGTCGTGAATCTTTGTGAAGTTCGATTTGGTAGAAACCTGAGTTCGCATCGAGATTAGAAAAATATTTTGCGTCTTTTATCAGTTTTAGTATATAGTGTACATCGGGTATAGGGTGATATTCCCGCATTACGGCTTTGTTTAACTCGCGAAGATCGACGCAAATCCGAATGCTTTTATCTTTCTTGTAGGCGACGACCATAGGTGCCCACCACTCAGTCGGTGCATCCACCAGCGAAATTATACCCTCGACAACGAGTTTTTCTAGTCCTTCCTTTACCTTCGTCGCTAAAGGTATAGGGATATTTCTCAGTGAGGTGATGGCAAATGGTATGGCGTCCGCTATCGTTTTCAATCGGTAAGGTTCAGAGATTTTACCGAGGCCGTGAAACAGTTTGCTAAGCTTTCCCTTTACCAATTCGAAGTTCATTTTCGATGGAACCGACACCACATCGACGCGTTTTAAGAGGCCGAGTTTTTCGACCGCCAACTTGCCAAGTAGTGGCTGTCGAAGATTCTGCATATAGTAAATGATTTCGTTAAACGATTTTCCGTTGTGTTCCAATGTAGTGTTCTCCATGCCACATATTTTTAGAAGGGAGGCATCGGGCCCCGTTAGAATTTTAGGCGACTTTATCAGTTTCCTGTTTCTCGCGAACGCTGTTGGAAGTGCCGTGACATCACTACCTGTGTCTATCTTGAATCGTACATCGTTTCCTTCTACTTTGATGTCGACACTCCAATTTATATTATTGATGTAATTCACGCCACTCTCGTCATTAACGACACCAATGTTTAATGTTTAATACGGAATCTTCTAGATGATCATGATCGTTATCGTTAACTTCGCACATTGATTTTTTCCGTTTGCAAACCCTTGAAAAGTGACCTTTGATACTGTAGTTGAAGCGTACTGTATTTTTTGCAGGGCACGCTGATCTATCATGTTTTTTTCCTCCGTACCATAAGCAATTTTCTTGAGGCTTAGGCGTAAAATCAGTTTTCCGCGTGGCACCTTTGTAGTTCGTTGAGGACACTCGATTTACCGCGATCCCCGCGTGTCTCCCCTGGCTCAGCATACGTGAATATGTTCGTGTGTGTATGTGTTTGTGTTTGGTCTATTAAGACCACATACAACAGATTTCACGCAGTGTTTATCGCGCTCTAAATAATTATGTAAGCACACCAATTCCATAATGGGTCATAGTGGGTGGAACGTTGGATTTTGTTTTCATTACGCGTGTTTCAACTAACCCCGGTTTCCCCTACATCGCCACTTGTCGATAAATAATCTAACGCCCTTTTACTTATTTATTTAAAAAAAATCAACTGTGATACTAGCACAAAGCGTATCCTACGTTTTTGTTATTTTTGTTGACTCGAGTAATAGACGTTTATCCGGGGCGAAATTAAGAACGGATCAATACCGTTAAGAACACACCGTTAAGGGCAATGCAATGAACTGACACTTCGCCACCCTCGCCGAGCGTACGGGTGAGCCGTCTTGATCGTTCGCTTCCCCTCCTTCTCTGCGAAAAAATGCATTTAACGGTTCGTTGCCGTCTCTTTCGCACGGTAGTATCCAGAATTCGGTCGTACGCACAGAGGGTAGTATGCAAAGAAATTCCGCCAACCGTTCTTTCCTACCTCACCGCATGGCGGCCCCCTTGGGAAATCATCAATGTCGATGAGCGTAAAATATGTTAAACTGATTTTTCATTTCACGCAAACAATTTTCGTTATCTCTTTATGAATTATCGAAACATTGATGCTGTATGCGTGACAGAAGAAAATAAATACCGTGACTCAACTGAGTGATTCGAAGAAGGAGAATGTCATCGCTGTCGAAACATATGGATGCTTGTGTGTCACAAACAGATCGTTCTTTCAAATTTTATTATTGTCCTCTTACTATTCGAATCGAATATTAGTTGTTTCGTTGTATACACCTTTGTTACTATTACGCTTTGGCTGAATGAATGAAGAATGAGTGCTGTCTCAATATCAGCGAGCCCACGAGAAATGATAAAAAAAATATAAATATATTTTCCGTCTGTCGCCCCTACGATAATTCCATTCGGAAGCTATAATTTGCGTTATTATAGAGCATCTGAAAGTTTTTATTTATATTTAATAGTACTTGAACAATTCTAATGCATCTGTAACTTGTGCATAAAAGAATAAATACAACGCAGTGTCTTCGTATACATCGGAAATCAATGTACGGAAAACAAACCCGCTGTGCGCGTATGTTGAGTGTAAACGGTAACGTAATAGCAGAGGGAGGAGAGGACCGTTGAACCGTTCTCCGAGCGCATGCATAATTGCATAATAACTTTTCGATATGATGCACCTTGAAGTTTCTTCTTGCATTGAAAGCTCGTCTTGCGCGGTTCACAGGGGAAATGGTATTCTATCTTCAGTCTCCTATGAACCACGGCAAAGCAAACGCGCAGCTTCAGCAATGGAAGTGAGTTTCTCGGATGATATATACAAAGCCGTGATGCATATTACGATTTATATTCAATCGTACGATCGTTATAGGATGCTTTCGAACGGGCCAAAGATTTGTACAGATATCAAGAACGAATTTTTTCTATTTGGGGATTGTGGCCGCTTAACTTGAACTATATAAGGTTCTCTCTGTGGGTTATATATATACTGGTCCATATGAGCATGGAGTGCCGCTATCTGTATGATGAATGGGGACGATTAGACCTGATGGTTATGTGTCTATCGGAATTAACATTGGAGTTCATGATAATCACGAAATTGATGGTGATAAGATTTTCAAAAAAATTGGTTCGCGTCATCATCGAAATACTAAAGGAAATCGATGTTAAGAAATTCGATAATGACGAGGAGAGAGAAATTTATTTGGTTTACAATCGCATGGCCAAATCGACCTGTCGTATATGGCTGATAACCGCGATGGTCGCATCGGTGTGGTATAACTTGAGTCCATTGGAATTCCGCTTGAGAGCTCGTAGGTCAATAAAGTGAACGTTGCACAATATTCCGAGTAATCTTTTTCTAAATTTTGTGATTTTTCTCGTTTTTTTTTTTCAGTTTTCACGAATGAGACCGTGCCATACGTTATAGCGTATCGTACTCGGTTGTTCTTTGAAATAAATGACTCGATGACTTTTTGGTTGGTCTGGATATATCAATGTCCAGTGATATTTGTCAATATGATTCATGCGACGTCTATATGTCACCAGTTTTCTCTGGTTCTTCATCTATGCGGCCAATTGTCAGTTCTGGCATTTAGAATTAAAAAGCTCAACGTCAGAGGACGAGACAATCCTCAGGATCGTGCAATCATCTTTCGGAAGATTGTTGAAAAACATCAGCATATTGTCGGGTGCGCTTTGTCGAATTGAATAAAGCGCGATATATATTCATTTTAACATATATATTTATGAAAGAATTATGACCGAACGAATTAACCAGTTTAGCGCACGATATCGACAATGTCTTTAAATTGCCACTGTTGGAAGAACTTTGCATATCAACGGTCATTCTCGGCCTGACAGCTTACTGTGTTCTCCTGGTATTGTAATTACGCGGACGGAGAAAAAAACCGAGTTGGCTTGAGCGAAGGCATCGTTGGATACGCTACGACGAATAAATTATAGCATATCTAATGATGCGGTTGCTCAAAAAGACGACCCATTATTCTCGGTGCATTCTATGCGAAACTATCGTTTTTCCATAATAAAATCATTTTTTTCAGAATACAGACGTTGGCGAATTGTCGGATACTTGTTCGTTTTTACTGTTCGCCTTGATAATAATTCTCTTGCTGTACGGTTATTGTATAGCCGGCGAAAATCTCTTCACCGAGGTAGGAACAACCGGCGTTTCCCGTAATAATCTTCACGCTCGTTGGGAAACAACAACAAAAAACGATGGTTTTACAAATCATACTATCCGCAGAGTACAAACGTTTATAATTCGTATTACGAGTGTGATTGGTGCGATTTGTCAGACTCGTTTAAAAAACAACTCGTGATATGCATGATCGGAGCGAGCAATCCTCTTCGCGTTACCGGTGGTGGATTCTATATTTTCAACAGAGCGGGCTTTATGGGTGTAAGAACAATGCCGCCTTGTCAAATTGTTGCAAAACATAAAACTATAAGTTAATACCGTTCTTGCAGATACTCAAAACCGCGATGGGTTACATATCTATGTTGCGCACAATGGCTTAATTATTATTGTTTGATAATACGATGTATGCGTTTGTACATTGCACGAAAAATGGTGTATCTTTCACAATGAATATTCCGTAGAATTTTCAACCTTTGTAATATGTCGATTAAGCTTGTCAATCTTTACAATGCATTCGGTTAGGTACATAGAATTAATGATACTCCAGCGTTTTTCGAAAGCACATTGAAAATAATGATCGGTGCGCATAATTTTTCATCAATAAGATTTCCTAAAATACCGACAAAGCTTTTCGTTTGAATTCCGAACGGTATTCTGAGCAAAGGGGAAAATGTATCTCGGACAATATCGGATTGCAAAAATATCCTCCGAAATGTGTCTTATCGATTGTGCATGTCGACTGTATGCGTGGAAGAGACCAGGGCTACTCGGGACGCAACTCGAGCTAGTTGGTAGCATAATAAAAAATCGGAGCTTCAAAGCGGTAACTATGGTACTTCAAACATGCGTCTCTGAATGTACATTGGTTTCTTTTAGGTGAACTTTTTAGGTGTACTCGAAAGAATCATTGCAACATTCGTCCATCGACATTCTCACGAAGGAGTCTCATTTTCGTTCATATCTTTGTTTTTTGTGTTTTTTTTCTAAATTATAATCGAAAAGTTCGGTATGTTTCGAAGCGTCGAAAAATCATACGTGGAACGCACGCACGCTTATATATCGGACTTGGCAGATATTGCTTCGCTGGTGAATATATTAAATGCCAGTACCAGTGTCAGTGGTGGTGGCGATGGCAAAGGAAAACTCAAACGCAGGAGAACGATCGAGATCGATGGGGAGATCGAAACGTTAAAAAGTAAACGAAAGGGTTTTAAAAAAAATGTCCAATACATTCGGAAAATCGAGTACCTATGATAGCAGATTTCTGGAATGAAAATAAAAAACACGGTTGGGTAGACCGGGGCAAAATGGGGACGCTAAGCGAAAAATGCCTCTACGACGATACTCATACTGTATATTTATATTTCCCAAAAATTTTTTTCAAAAAAAAAAAAAGGTACGCCAAGAACTGAAAAATACAGTTTACAAAAATTATTCAAAAAAATAAATTAAATAATACGGGCCAAGTTTAACAAAAACCATACTTCTATATGGCAATAACAATTGTCTTTTTGATGCAAAAAAAATTGTTGTAAATAATTGGCTTTCCAATGTTTGCAACCATCACAATAAACCGCTAGCAGTGGAACGCCAATTATTTACAACAATTTTTTTTGCATCAAAAAGACAATTGTTATTGCCATATAGAAGTATGGTTTTTGTTAAACTTGGCCCGTATTATTGAATTTATTTTTTTGAATAATTTTTGTAAACTGTATTTTTCAGTTCTTGGTGTACCTTTTTTTTTTCTTTGAAAAAAATTTTTGGGAAATTTTATTTTTTTTTGAAAATTTGATACTTTTTTGTTGAGCGTTGTTTTTACCAGCAGAGTTTTATAACTTTTTTTTTTTAATTGTTACGTAAAAGGTTTCGAACATTTTTTATTAGAATATGTAATAACTGATTACTTTTACACTAACTCCGCATTTTAATTTTTCACCGATTAAAATTCCGACGATCATGCATATACTACAAACTCGGAAAAACTGTCGAACAAAAAATCTAACCAAAAATATGTAACAGCTGACAGCTAGCCCGCTGTGGCGACGAGCGCGCCACCACGCGAATTTTTCAATGAACTGATGTAGACGCAGACATATATATAGGGGACAGGACACTTTATAATCGTTTGGACCCTGTGAAATTCCCGACCTCGAGATCTCAAAATAGGCTAAACCAATTGAATGGTAACTAGGCTCTTTCGAAAGATTGACCCAAAATTACATTATAAAAGTGTCCATGAAAATTCGATTCGTTGTATTATTGCGAAGATATATCGATCGAAAGTTGAACGCACTATACACTTCCTGTATATTGGCGTAAGTTACTCACAGTAGCGTTTTTCAGTTCTTGGCGTCGAGGCGCTACCGCACCTCTTGATATTGTAACGCGACGTACCTCGGCCCAGGTAGATTTCGGCAAATTATCGCTAGGCGGCCGCGGACGGCGAGTTTTCGCGTTAGCGAAACGGTACCGAGGCGACCACTTATACCCTACCTATCCTATCCTCGACGTCCCTTCCTTCCCACAAAGAATAGACCACACTCTTCTTATATGAGGTATTCCGAAATGGGGCCCATATAATTTTAACCCGTAATGCGTAAGCACGAGTGGGTGATGTATTTCCACACCACTTTATCGCACTAGGTTTAGCCAAGTGTTGATCCGTGTCTCTGAGCATACTAGGCTCACAGTTAGTGGAAAGTCTTCGGTTTGTGAACGTTGGGTAGATTGCTACGTCCCCAAATTGCAAGACTGAAAGAATTCCCTAACTTATCCTAGTTCCCTTCACGTCCTGTGTAGAAGCGGCTTAACTAACGCATCGGCGTTATAGAGGGGTGAGCAATCCAGCTACCTCCTTCAACCGACTCGCATGTCGTGAAATCCCCTCCTCCATACGAGATTCTGCCGGTCCAGAGCTCGAACTCTGCACCTCCCGCAAGGGAGAAGACGATCTAACCAATCGTGAGTTCGATATTCCACTGGCAAGGAATATCGAAACGTTTCAATATGTTTGTCAAGGGGTCTTTATCGGGACTTTTTTAAGGGGTCGGTTTTTATTGCATACATTGATAAAGGAGATGTTTCTAAACAAAGTACTGCCGCCGTTTTGGTTTTAGGCCAGTCCTTCATGAGTATACAAGAAAAAAGTCTGTAGTGGTAGTTGTCGGGACGTTCTCATTAATGGCATTTATCAAGAGGCGCGGTAGCGCCTCGACGCCAAGTACTAAAAAAAATTTTTTAACGTGGCGCTAGCGCTCCACTTATACTCGAGATTACCAGAAGTAAATCTTTGGTCGGTGATTCCTCAGCAATTAGACATCGGAGGACATTTTTAATGAAATTTTTATAATATAATTCGGCCTCAAGCTTTCCAATGCGCCTAGTTGCGATCGCATCGGTTCGGCAGACGCAAAGATCTCAGCATCGTCACCGGCGAAGGGTCCGATTTATTATAAATGTGTCCTGTTACACCGCGTCACCCATCGTAGTACGCATGCCTACGTCGCGATCTCGGCTCGAATTATATATATATATTGTAATTTTATTCGAAATCTCTCTGCTCGAACGATCGTTTGTTCGTGCTCTGGGCAGTCAGGGAGTTTGTTGGCGACGGGAGTTTTGGAGTTTGTTTAGGTAATGGCTTCAGACGTTGCTCACCAACATTGTCCGAAGACGGAGACTTGTCTCATCATCGGCCTTGAGGAGAGTAGGAATTTTGGACTTTGCGGGAATATTTCTTGTTATGCCGGGTCTATTGTCTGCTATTGATAAGTGGTACTATAGGTTTGTTGCGAGGAGTCTTAACAATCGCCGTTCGTCGGGCTCTATCCTCTCGAACGCGCGATTCTCTAAGGATCCGGTTAACCCGAATCCGCGGATTTATCGCCTATCCGCCAAGACCAAACAGAATATACTTCTGAACAATTCTACGTGACTCTAGAAAAAAAATTCAATCGGCCAGCAAGGTGCTGGCACGGTTGGAGCTGTTCCTTGCTCAAGGATGCTACGGATTACTTGTAATTTGTCGTACGAAAAGAAAGCTTCGTTGCTCAGCGGTGGCAATACTCAAGCAGCAACGAGCTGATATCGAAGTTCGCGCTTTATTCCGCTTGCTCTTTATGTCGGATGGAATTATCGGTGAATAGAGTAATCTGCGCTATAGCCTCGCTATCTAAAGCCGTTCGACACCTTCGTTACCTTTCCTACGAACCTTGTATGTTAACCTAGACCTTCGTAAACTATTTCTAAGTAACGCGTTCAACTACTGGGCGTAGTCTACCAACGGAGCTGGGCTGTCTCAAGTACGAGAGATAGAATTTCAAAGGAAAAGACTAACTCACGGAGTTTGGCTATTTCAAGAAATTAATTTGCAGGGAGAAAGACCTCTTTCTGAAGGAGTGTCCACGAATGCCAGAGCTGAGGCTGGGGTTCGCTTCGAACAAGGAGTGTAGGTGGGTTTTTGGATTATCTATGACTGATAGGATTTACGGGCTCCACGCGCTTTTATACCCTCGCGGAGTCCCGTTATTCACGTCACGGATCATACGAGTGGTGACGTTAGTGCAACGGATAATTTTCCTTATCTTTGAATTGCCGTGCGCGTTGCAACGGCTACTTTCTCTAAATTTCGAATTCGAATTCCGCCGCAACGAGCTTTTGGCTAGGGATGTGCACGAGCCCGTTGGAGCCCGTTCGATGCATGACCTTAAAACTCGGCACTTGCTCGAGTTTTACATCGAGTCGTTGCGTTTGAACGAGCTACTCGAGCAACTCGAGTCATCCGAGACATTCGTGGCATTCGAGTAGTTCGAATCGTTCGAGGCGTTCGAGGTGTTCGAGCAGCTCGAGTCGTTCGAGGCGTTCGAGCAGAGCGGGTCGCTCGAATACTCGATCTATTCGAACCGTTCGATGCTTCGAAGCCGCTCGATACTTCCGAACCGTTCGATGCTTCGAAGCCGCTCGATACTTCCGAACCGTTCGATGCTTCGAAGCCGCTCGATACTTCCGAATCGTTCGATGCTTCGAAGCCGCTCGATACTTTCGAACCGTTCGATGCTTTGGAGTCGCTCGATACTTTCGAACCGTTCGATGCTTTGGAGTCGCTCGATACTTTCAACCGGCTTGATCCGTGCAAGCCATTCGATCTATCCGAACCATTAAACAAATAAAAAATAAGCAACAAGTTTATGTCGTATTATAATTATTATTAGTATTATATTATTATTATTATAATTATTATTATAATTATTATAATATCAACAAAAATTAATTTTGTCGAAAAGCACAGAGGTAGTGCAGCGAAAGCGTGTTTGCGATTTGCGATTTAAATTAAAAAAAACAAAATAAATAAACGAAACGAGACGAACTTCGTCGCGTCGTCGACAAAGTGTCCAGCCGTGATGCCTGCGCGACCGATAACTCTTACCGGCGTCAATCGTCGGGACCATACTGCATTACTGTAAATAATAAATTATATAAGCATTAATGGATCGATGAAAGCGCCCGAAAATTCTGAAAATGTCATACGAATTATGACGGAGATATACCTCGTCGAGAATTACGTCGGCCACATTACTCGTAATTCTCGTGTAAAAAAGCTAGTTGCTCGACGTGGGCACAGTGCAATTGAGCTCTGTTCGGCGTAACAATATCCCCGGCCGTCGAGAAAAGCCTCTCGCTCGTCTTTTGAGTCGCGGGAATATTTAAATATTGTTTGGCTGTGTGGGCGAGTGCTGGGAAGCGACAACAATTTTTCGACCACCAATCGAACACAGAAACTTTTCGCGGCTGAACTTTCTCGTCCAAATAAATTTTTAGTTCTGTGTCGACGTCACTCTCGTCGTCGTCGTCTTCGGAATCAAGGAACATGTCAAATAATTTACGTAGTTTCGACTTAGGCTCGCCTAGACAAAGGGTGGAGAAATGCGCGTTTACATAGGCCAATAAATGATAAGTATTATTTTTCGGGTAAAATCAATCATTGATTAATTGATCATCCCGTTGTAGAAAACAAAATACCTTCGGTGTCACGACGGCTAGTGTGTTCTTGCTCGGACGCAGCCGGAACTCTTTTGCCATAAAGCAACGTAGCCTTCCACTTCAATCGTTTGATGACCTCGTGCTTATCAGTTGCAGTCGGGATAAAACGATCTTTGTAGCGAGGATCGAGAACCATAGCGAAAACCATCGGATCGTTGTTCGTCGTCACGAACCCAAAACGTCGTTGTAGAGCAGTAAAAAGAGGACGCACTATGTCACTCTCACTCCAATTCTCGTCGTCGATTTCCATCCCTGTGTCATCAGTGACAGCAGCTTTCTTAAGCGTTTCGACAACTGGAATGTACTGAGAAAGCCCTGGGTACGTGTCGCCGCTCATCAGATCGGTGGCTTCTTTAAGAGGTTCGAGAATTTCCACGTACTCGCTGACAGATTCCCATTCCTTTTCCGTTAAATTCGATGGCATACCTTTTCCATAGACAATATATCACATTATATTGCGGTTATTTGACTTCTAAATCTCAACCTGTTCAAAAGTTCCTTCATTGGTTTTTTAATAATATGCGCGGAAACAAACCTCGATCACACAACACGACACTTAGAGCTTTTCTCAGTGTGAGCAGTCTATCTAACATTCCATACTGCGAGTTCCAACGTGTGTCGACGTTTTGGATTAATTTTAGGACATTTTTGTCCGGCGCAAGATGCTTTTGAGCATTCACGAGTTTGGCGTGTCCTGTCGATGATCGGGCAAAGAAACTAACAATCGCCTGTGTTTTACGACATATTGTCGTGAAATCGGGAGACTCCTAAATAAAAGAAGTACCACAATTATACATTCAGTGTGTATACTATCACGAATAAATGTTGCACTGAAGAAATGATTGCGTGCGAGTGCGAAAATGTGAGAAAGGGTGTATAATGTTCGAATACATTGACCGCACTAATATAGGTTTGTAGAAATAAAATCGACGTGAATCACCTTCACAGCATCTTTCACCACGAGTTGCAGAGTGTGTGCAAAACATGGGACTCGGATCCACCCAGCACCCATGCGTATGGCCCCGACAATATTGGCCGCATTATCGGTTATGAAAAATACCGACGTTATGCTAGCCTTGTCGAGACCCCACTCGACGATTGTCGTCTGCAAAAAATCGTGCAATTTCTTGCTCGTGTGACTTTCCGCTAAATACGCCATTCTCAACGTGAACTTTCGAAGTTCCCAATCCTTCGTGACGTAATGCACCGTTAACGAAATATAGCTTTCAATCGCTCGCGACGTCCAACCGTCTGTAGTCAGTGCTACCGTTGTAACACCTTTAATTATATGTACAACAAATAAATAACAAATACATCTATCTGCTACTGACAGTATTCATTAAAAATCTATATGAGTTCGGTGGGAATTTCGAATCAATATTAGACTGTTAAAAATTGTCGTTTCTATTACCTTCATCTATATCCCGACTAATTATTTTTCTTACGCGATCCTTTTCTTGTTCGTAGAGGCGGGGAATAATTTCTCGTGAAAAGGTCGTACGCGACGGTATTGCGTACTTCGGTTCTAACGTGTGAATTAAAGCCCGGAAACCCCGGCGGTTCACCATGTTATCGGGCTCGAGATCCCAAAACATCATCTTCGCGATACCCAGAGTTATCTCTTTCGCCCGAGCTGAGCTCGAATCGAGCGCGACAACGATCGGCGGTGCACTGTTGTTGGCTAAAGAACAACAATTTCAAATGTAGCCCGAACTGCACAGTCGATAAATTAACAAAAAAAACCATCGCGGAAGTCGACAAAAGTATTGGGATGCTGGTTTTATTCCGAAGCAAAACTCATTAAACCAAGAATATTTGTGTTGGAGATATCTGAATTAGAGCCGCACTAAAAAACTTCAGAGTTCTGACTTCATCTGAGCGACAGTATTGATCGGATGACAAACTTGAGGCAATCACTCTATCGGAAGGAAAAACTTGAGCCATACTGACGGTATGTGAAGCGTTGCCTCCATCGAGAAGCAAAAGAAACGTTATGGAGCAATTATTCGATTCGACGAATGAAAAGAAGCCATTCTGTAAAATTTTCAAGCAGTGGCTCCATCGAAGAAAAAAACAAGGATTTCTGAAAATTTTTGAAAAAAATTTTTGCTTTGGCTTTTTGTTTTTTTTTTAATTTTTGAATTTTGATTTTTTTTTTGTTTTGATTTTGAAGCTCCATTGGTGAAAAAAAAAGACATGATGGAAAATTTGGAGCGGTGGCTCCATGAAAGAAAAAAAAAAAAAACTGCGATAGAAATTTTGGAGCAGTGGCTCCATCGAAGAAAAAAAAACAAGCTGCAATGGAAAATTTGCAGCGGTGGCTCCATCAAAGAAAAAAAAAAAAATTGTGATAAAAATTTTGGAGCGGTGGCTCCATCAAAGAAAAAAAAAAAACTGTGATAAAAATTTTGGAGCGGTGGCTCCATCGAAGAAAAAAAAACAAGCTGCAATGGAAAATTTGCAGCGGTCGCTCCATCAAAGAAAAACAAAACTGCGATAAAAATTTTGGAGCGGTGGCTGCATCGAAGAAAAAAAAACAAGCTGCGATGGAAAATTTGCAGCGGTGGCTCCATCAAAGAAAAAAAAAAAAACTGATGGAAAATTTTTAAGCAGTGGGCTCTACCGGAGAAAAAACCAGCCACGATGGATAATTTTGGAGCACACTGACGCCATCGGAGAGAATCACCTGAATCGTACATAAAATATATTCGACTATACCTCGAGAGTCCTCATGAGTTCGGAAATGCCGCCAAAGTGATGTCGTGGAACTCGCCGGCACTTTCAAAATTTTCTGACAACTGTTACACCTTGCCCGGCTTGGGTCAAGTCTCGTAAACGATTGCCAAATTACGCTACGGCCGCTTTCCGGGACAGCACTAACGTTGGAATTATTGCTGCTTCCCTCTCCGACGCTGGATTCATCGTTTAAAACGAATCCGTCCCTCGAACTTTCTTCCATTTTTTTATTGTCTTACCAAACGCACTAATTATCGTTAGTATCGTTTGGCAGACTTTTTCGTAAAAGTATTCGACTACTGGCGCCAACTATAGTCCTCGGTTTAAACACTGCGCGAACTGCGCGACAGCCGTGCGACAGAGAGGTCCGTGACGCGAGGACTCAATACAAAAACTAACTATTACTACTAAAGTAACGAAATTTCATGCAAAAACATCAAAACAATTACCATTATGCTTTTATATTTTAAATAGATCGAATTATTAACGATGAATTCACGCTGCTGTCTTTTTATAAATTAATTTATCGAGCGCAAACATCCGGTGTGCATAGAACCTTGAATGCGTTTTTTTACGTAATGGCTTACAATATGTAAATAATAATCAATTTTATAATCAATGTTAAGATCGATTCTCACGAGAGCAGTTCGAGGAACAAATCGCATAAAAAACAGTGCGACAGAAACAACTCGAACAGTTCGCGTAAACCACTCGAGCAGTTCCAGCGCTTCGAAGCAGCTCGAGTGATTCACGTGGTTCAAATAACTCGATGGGTTCGGACAAATCGAACGACTCGCGTGCATCGAACAGGTTGAATGATTCGAGCGCTTCGGAGCAGCTCGAGCGATTCACGTAGTTCAAATGACTCGATGGGTTCGGACAAATCGAACGGCTCGCTCGCATCGACCGTCAAGCTTAGCTCGACGATCGCTATGACATCGAGTCTTGCACGAGTAGACTCGAACAGGCTCGAACGGCGACGAGCCGAGCCGAACGTCGAGTGGCTCGGAACGACTCGAGCTTTCGCATATCCCTACTTTTGGCCTTATGCCGTCCAGTGAGTGCTCACGGTGCGGTCAATGGGCGGGGCTTGCCTTCTCGCCGATCACAGTATCTCGCGGTGTGTCGATTGCTGTGATCGCGGGTCAATCTCCCTTGGTCGGCCCGCGCTCGTGTCGCTTACCTTTCGGCGGCTGCCGATAGGGTAGGGTTCTGTCCCGTTACAATATATTGTGACGAGGCGTTACAATGCTCTCGCAGGCACGCTATAGCAAAGGTACGCGCGAGAGTCGTAGATAGGCGCGTATACAGAGTCGTCCCCCGACGATACCCGCGGAGAGAAAAATATATAGCATTCGGGAGACTGCCGGCGTGTTATATTATATATTACAGGTGTCCAGCTACGCGAAGACGTCCAGTGGGAGACACGAGAGGAGAACCATGAGAGGAGAGACGTCGCGAACATTCGACGATCAGGAGATTTTGGCGACAAAGGGCTCGTCCCCCTCCCATCGATTACCGAGACGCGTAACCGAACACGAGCGAGAGGCACTCTCGCGCGCCACGTTGTACGATTAAGATCGATAGGCAGGATAAGCGATAGAGATTCGGTTAATAAAATACTTATTGAGAATTGATTAGTCTGTGACAGTTAGTTAACGCCGTGCGAGACACGGAAGTGAGAAAATTGTTATACGCTGTGTCGACGGCGGAAAGGATTATTCATAACGAGGAATATACGCCGTGACGACGGTCGATAGATTTTCCCGAGAGGTTGTACCGAACGTAGAGGCTCGTAGCCAGAGGGAAGTCACGAGGACGATCCATGGAGAACGACGAAAAGGGATAGTAAAGGTAGGTGCACGCAGTGCAGACCATCTTCGGTTCCATTTTTGTGCCGTACACGTGTTGCCGTAGCTTTCTCGCTCGTGCCCGGTATTACGGAAAACTATCGCGCAATATTCTCGCTCGCAGGGGCGTGTTACACGATTATTCTACAAAGAAACTGTTAACCTCGAGTCTCGCGAGTCATTGAAAGAGTCAGACAGAAGTAATTTGTATTGAAGGGATTTATTCATCAATAAAACGTGTGTTATTGTTATCTTTATGAAATCGGATGTTGGATCATTTTATTGTTTTCCCCGAACTGCACCCCTCCTGCTAGCCGTAAGAAGAACTAGTAACAATAAGCATAAAAGTAACGAGACAATCCTCGCACACTGGGATTGGTACGGTATGCTGGCGCCCAATAATAAGGAAACGGGAAGGGACATTAACAACGCGGGCGTCGTTATACTTTGTACGGGGAGCCGATCGGGGCATTCCGAAACCCTGAAAAGCCCGTCACAATATATATTGTAACGAATATAGCTGACTAACTAACGAATGTAGCTGCATGTTTATAAAGACACACGATATTAGTTAGTTTGATAATAGACAAACGTACGGACGATTCATACGATATCGATCGTCATGACAAGAGAGTCTGGACGGGACTTTAAAAGCGAGCGGACGTGTGACGTTTAGTGATCGGGATAATTAACATTTATCATTAGTAATAATATCCGCCCCAAAACCAAATACGCGTGTTATTCATTCGCTCGGTCGTTACAATATATATACGATGGCCCAGCTGTCGTGCCTTCCGAATGCATTTCGACATATTGTATAGTTTTTCATTTTTGTTTTTCATAACATGATTTATTAATTGGAACGTGAGTGAATTTTCTTTCGAAAATGCGCGTATACAATAGAAAAAAATCGAAGGTAACGCGAGTGACAGTTTGAGGTTAGACAACTATAATTTAAATCGGAAATCTTTTTTTTTGACAACGTAAAAAATTATGCCGATTACTTAAAAATAACAAAAAATTATCTAGAAAAAATGATAGAAAAAAAAAAGTTAAATCATTTTCTTTTCAAAAATAAGTGAAATAAAAATACAAAAACGTTTTTTCACAAAAAAGTAAAAAATTACGCCAAGTACTAAAAAATACATAATAAGAATTTCTGAAAAAATTATATAAAAAAAAAGTTGAATTAATATGAGCCAAGTGATTGTATTAAACATGATTTTTTAATGAAAAATTGTATAAAAACAACCATAAACAAAAAAATTGAACTACATTTTGGCGTTCCAGGAATAGTCTCATGTCATACAAGAGCACTGGGACGCCGATAATGTTGTTCAATTTTTTTGTTTATGGTTGTTTTTATACAATTTTTCATTCAAAAATCATGTTTAATACAATCACTTGGTTCATATTAATTCAACTTTTTTTTTATATAATTTTTTCAGAAATTCTTATTATGTATTTTTTAGTACTTGGCGTAATTTTTTACTTTTTTGTGAAAAAAAGTTTTTGTATTTTTTCAGGACTTTCCCTGAATTGGTAGTTACCGGGGCTTGTACTGAGCCGGGGATCGGTAGGTATTGTGTGGGATGCGTTCTACAAGCGGAAATGTTTTAAATTATATGCGTGGAGATAGATTGGTGATTGATTTGGGAATGTATATTGAAAGACATGATGAGCTATCTTAAATAGTATTGTTAAAGATATTAGAACAGTTCTGATAACTTTCGTTGCTTATAATATACAGTCCTGGTAACCGCCAAAAGTTGGGTTACCACCAAAAGTTGAATTTGTTTTACGAGAGGGATGGCACTTCTCAGGACATTGGCGTATCACGCAAATAAATTCTGTAAATGTTGATAAAATTTAAAACATGTGTCGGTAATGCATACGGAAACCATAATGCCGCGACGCATTGTCTCGGCACGCATAAATAGATTAATTAATGGTTATTGTGTAACGTGATGACAAAAACGCGTATCGTGATTTTCACGAGTTTTCTCATTTTCAAAGTTCCATATGTGTTTTCAATAATAACATAGTTTCATGAAACTCGCTCAGGTATTACATATACTACAATAAGAAAAAGAATAAGAAATTGAGACAGCAAGGATTTTGTTGAGGAAACGAAAAAATGTTCAAGTACAGCAAAATTCTTATTAAAGAAACTAATAATGTTCACTCCGTGCAATCTCATAGATCGCATGTCGAGGATTGAAATTAATAAAACCTTTCAATGAAATTGACGTTCACCAGTTCAGTGGTAGAGTAATCCACGTTTTTTAGATGTACTGAGAAAGTCTAGTGCAATGCTGCAGAGAATTAGTTATGGACATGAATTAATGTTGACAAATGTGACTGAAGATGCGTGTAAACCTTGGCAGGACAGTCCCGATAAGCACCATATGTCCCGATAACATCCTGTATATAAATGAAATAGTCCTGACAACTGCCTATCAATAACTCATCTTTGGTTAAAAAATCGCAAGGCAAGTTAATCGTTCAGAAATTTGTCAGCTTTGGGACCTGGACACTCTTTTGCGTACTAATTAGCATATCAGCCTAAAGAGCCATACGCGCAAAAAAAATTAATGTTGATTCTCTAACATAATGACAAAAACGCGTATTCCGATTTTCACGAGTCTTCTCATTTTCAAAATTCCATATGTGCTTTTAATAACAACATAATTTCTTTAAAATTGGTCACGTATTGTATTACAATAAAAAAAAAAAAATAAATGAAAACAGCAAGGATTTTGTTGTGGATATGAAAAAAATGTCAAGTATAGCAAAATTCTTGGTAACAAAACTCATAATTTTTTTCTCCGTGCAATGCCATGGATTGTATTTCGAGAATTGAAGTGCACAAAAACTTTCGATGAGAATAATGTTCTGCAATTCAGTAGTAGATCAACTCATGTTTTTTTAGGAGTATTAATAAAATGTAGTGCAATGCTGTAGAGAATTTGTTATGGACATGAACTAATGTTGATAAATGTGTTTGAAGATACGTACAAATCTTGTCAGGACAGTTCTGATAAGCACCATATATCCCGACAACATCCTATACATAAATAAAATAGTCCTGACAACTGCCTACCACAAATAAATATAATGCGTTTAAGTAAGAAATCGCAAGGAAAGATAATCGTTCAGAAATTTATGAGGTTTGGATCCTGGATAGTCTTTTACAAACTAATCTACGTGTCAGCCTAAAGAGCCGTACAAGCAAACAAATTAATCGTAATTCTCTAACGCGATGACAAAAACGCGTATCGTGATTTTTACGAGTCTTCTCATTTTCAAAATCCCTTATGAATTGTCAATAATAACATAGTTCCTTTAAAATCTCTTACGTAGTATATTATAATAAGAAAGAAAATAAGAAATGGAAATAACAAAGATTTTGTTGAAGACGCGAAAAAATGTTCAACCATCGCAAAATTCTTGGTTGCGAAACTCGTAATTTTTTACCCCATGCAATCTCATACATCGTATTTCGAGAATTCAATCGAATTTTCTTGAAAAACTTTCAATGAGAATGCTGTTCAGCAGTTTAGTGGTAGATTAATCCAAGTTTTTTTTAGAAGTACTAATAAGATGTAGTGCAATGCTGCAGTTAATTCGTTATGAACATGAAGTGTCACGTCAAAAACGTGGGTGTTTCTCTTTCACCCGAATTTTTAACGCGAGGTTGCGTCGAGTACGATTGAATACGCGCTGGTCAAGAGAGATCTCTCCCTCCTTTACCACTCCTGGCATCAATTATCGGCGCAACTGCCCATTTTTTAGTCTAACCGTGAGGAAATTTACTAAGGATAGGGCTTGGAATGCTATTCGTTGACTTGTCTTAGAGGTATTATAAAATTTCTTTATCTGTTGGGTAATTAAATTGACGATTCGTCGATGATTTGAATATCTCTCTATATATATAAAGTTACCGCCGCTGTCGCCGCCGCCGCCGCCGCCGCCGCCGTGTCAGGAATCGATACCTACTTATGAGACACCCGGTATATGAGGCCCCTTCGAAAATATTCTAAGTCCCTCTAAGGGGGACTTAGAATATTTTTCGGGGGGAGGGGGGGGAGGGGAAAGAAAAATATTCTAAGTCCCTCTAAGGGGGACTTAGAATATTTTCGGTCGAAGGGGGGGAGTCCCCCTTAGAGGGACTTAGAATATTTTTCGGGGGGAGGGGGGGGGAGGGGAAAGAAAAATATTCTAAGTCCCTCTAAGGGGGACTTAGAATATTTTTGGTCGATGGGGTGCCTAAGGGGGAATCCCCTTAGAGGGACTTAGAATGTTTTTTTTTCGGGGGGAGGGGGGGAGGGGAGAGAAAAATATTCTAAGTCCCTCTAAGGGGGACTTAGAATATTTTCGATCGAAGGGTTCTCATATACCGGGAAAAATATTCTAAGTCCCTCTAAGGAGGACTTAGAATATTTTTGGTCGATGGCGTGCCCAAGGGGGAATCCCCTTAGAGGGACTTAGAATATTTTTCGGGGGAGAGGGGGGGGGGGAGAAAAATATTCCGTCCCTCTAAGGGGGACTTAGAATCCCTCTTAGAGGGACTTAGGATATTTTTCGGGGGGGAGGGGCGTGGGAGGGGAAGGCCAAAATATTCTAAGTACCTTTAGAGGGGACTATCTAAGTAAAAATACAAAAAAAAGCGGCGGCGGCGTCGGTTGGTGAAAAGCTGCGGCGGTGATGAGACATTTTTATAATGTTGATAAAAGGAATGCGAGCGCGCGAAGCGCGCGAGCCCGGGGAACCTCTAGTATATATATGTTGTTGATTTTTAAACTGAATAATGTTTCGATGAGTGATGTAAAATGTTGTCTGGCGACGGCAAGGCGAATTATTGAGGAGTTCGAGTAACAGGATATTGCACACATTTCCAATTGTTACTATATCAAAGAATTGAATTAAATTGTACTTACGTTGTTTGTTGCGATGGTGACAGTTTCAATGATGGTCGATGCGATGAAATGAGTGGTTTAACACGGATTTCAAGCCAATTATGCCGTAATATTCAGAATTTATTCAAAATAAAATAATTCAGGCAAATTCAAAAGTACAAGAATGCGAGCTTCGGAGAGTACAATGAGTTGTCGGAAAAAATGATTCGAACAGAGATTTCTTCTAAAAATCTAGTAAAAGAAGATTCCGGATGTTTGAACGAAAGATGATTTTGTTCCAACGGATAAATTGAGAGTAACAATTTAGTGTACGAAGCTAATCCAAGAAAACTCTGGTTACCTCAAAAATGAATACAGTTTTTGGAGATGAAAGATATTATAAACAAAATTCTCCAATAGGAGAGTTGCTCTATTCCAGTCGTCGTCTCAACGGACCCGCGATCCTCCTCTAGTATGGTGGTTAACAAAGATCGCGGCCTCTGGCTGTATCTCTCTCGTCGCCTAGCCGGAACACCAGACTACCGGTCGGATGCACCGATCGCGCGCTCGCTCTTAGGCGCCTCCGCCTCTCTCTCTACTCTCTTACTTCTTCTGCTGCTCCTGGTCTCTACTCTCTACTGTGTGGACACTCACTCTCGAACCCTTTTTCCGCGGCCTCTTCTATGCTAGAAAAATGAGAGCCAGAGGGGGAAGAAAATCCCTCCCTCAAATATGCCCGGGCCTTATACTCCCCTGATGAGTAACGTTGCCCCTCGTTATTCTCCTCTCGGCTTGTTCGAGATTCGTTGATTTGTCTTTCATTCTTATTGTTAATTAATGGTAGATTTATCCATTTTCCGTTGAATTTCATTTCCTTCCTTATACCTAATTATTTGCCTGATTCGTTTGTAATTTTAATACTAATAACTAAATAAATATTATAATTAATATTTGATATTATTAATGTATAAGAGACGGAATAAAATAATAGTTGTTGTTCGTAAAATTCTCCTATATGTGTATGTATTCAGAAACCGGTGGTAAGAGTCGAGAAATATATATATTTTTACCAGCAATAATTCTAATAACATTATCACCTTTTAAATGTTGGATGTCATAATCTTTATACCTGAAAGATACAATACTTCTCGGCTCTTGTACAAATTATTTTATTATACGCTAATAACATTTTCCTGATATTCCGAGGTATGTGTGGCATAACTGGGCCGATGTCTTTGGGCGTTGCCCCCCTTAGAACCGCGCAACAGTTATTGCATGTGCCTGGTAACAGCGTCGTCCGATCATCTTATTTCCTTATATGGACATTCCGGAACTACTGTTCCGTTTGCCCGGGCGAGCTGTGTAATTCCCCTCTTTTGGTGTACCTGCTAGATCTTCCCCTATCGCCGTGAACTAGCCTTGGCATTATGCGGCTCGGCTTACGCAACTTATGGCTTTGCCCGGGCCCCTTTTATCTTTTCCGCTTGCCTATACTAGCTTAATTTCTGTCTTTCGCGGCGTGTCCTGATCATACATTAAGTGATATCGGAAAAATAACTATTCTATGTTGAAGGTGGATTGTTTGTGAATATTTTGGTATAAACCGCGATTTGATATTTTGTACTATAAATCGAGGGGAGCAAATATTGCAAATATTTCGTTGCCACTAGTGTTATGGATTTCTCGCAAACGGCAAATAATTCCGGAAAAATAACAACGCCGTTAGAATAATGGAATGTTTCTGATTAATTTGGTATAATTAATAACTTAATCTTTTTCCACCATAAGTCGAGAAAACGCAATCCCGGAAGTAAATCTTTGTTCTTAATCCCAGCTTAATCGGTAACCATAATGGGAAAAATAATAGTTATAACTTATAGCGAAAATCTTCCTTAAAATGTTGATGTAATTAAAATGTTATTATTTTATTCTTCCGATCGTAGGGAGCCATTTCTCTGCGCACGGTGCGTAAATATTTTTGAGTGGATTGCATCTTCTCGCTCGGCGGCCGAGACGTTCGCCCTTGTGAGTCACCGTCGGGGCACACTTGTGTTGCATACTACGAACTATCGCGTTTGGCCAGGGGGGGGGGGGGTCGTAAAAGTTTTACGACTGTCCTTTCCCTAAATGTTTAGTTTTGGTAATGCGGTTTTCTGTTTCACTAGTGTGTTATCTCTCGAATTTCGACCGTTTTTCCTTTCTTTCAATCGTCGCATATTATATTATGGAAATTAACTGCGGCAATAACGTATCTTATAAGTTAGTGGCACTCATTCGTGTCGGTTTCTCATGGCTCTGCGTGATTTTCTTATCTGGCCCCTTTATTCGGTTATAATCTGTTTCGGGGTGTTGACTGTATTTATCCATAAATTATACCAAATTTTATTTCTATGATTTTGAATGTTTTGTCGTTTCGAATTTATAACTATTGATTGTGTTTGTCGACAGATTGTGTCGATTAATTTCCGTATCATCCTGGACAATTTTATTATTTTTGATTCAATTCATATTATATTTTATTAAATGGCTGACAGATTTTAATTGATCATTTCTATCATTTATCGTTAAAAGTTAGAAAGCGTGTGGGAGTATGAAACGTATTTTAGAATTGTTGGTGAAGAAATTATTTCATTATGATGATGAATGGTTAAATGATACAGGGGATGTTTGTCTCTCAGTCGCGCGACCCATATATTCAGAAATACATTGCGACTTTGTACGGTATTAAAATACCGAAACTATGTCGATGGTCAGGGTTAATTTCCATACATAAGGTAATGTAGGTTCCCTTTTTTACGATGGAAGCCCATTAGAGTATTCAGTTAGAAAAATTCTAATGGTCTGCCCGCAGGGTAAAAGCTCGGATCTATACTCCGTGGGTCGATGCCGTGGTCGACCGTATCGACGTCGGCAGCGGAGTTCGCTGTTTCACCGAGGGTAGTGCGTGAGTCGAGGGGGATTCAAGCCTCTGTCCGCATCTATCTCGTGTGGTGGATAATTCTATGTTCCATCATTTATCCATTTAATTTTAATTTGCACAATAAATATTTGAATGTCATTGGAAATATTTTCCAGAGGAGATTCATTCCTGAAATATCGCTCGGCGACTGGTGAGAGAAATCGTTCCTTTTATGAGTTTTAATGAGAACGAATAATGTTGGAATTTTCGTGGAATGTAGGAATTATTTTTGAGGGAAACAGGTTTTCAAATAGTAAGAAAATAAGCAGAAATGTGAGTTGCGAAAAGTATTATTAATAAAAAAAATAGAGAGAGTTACGTCAGGACGTAACAGACGTAATGTTCACGTATGTGTTTCAAGATACGTTAAAATCTTGTCAGGACAGTCCTGCCAAACACCATTCGTTCGTGAAAACAAGAGTGTTAGGTATACGAAAATGCCCTTGTTGATAATATAAGATTGTCAGGACAGTCCTGACAAACATCGTATGCTCGCAAGACGTACCCTGTATAAAGAACGGTATTTGTCGAGACATGTCCCGACAATATACAAATGTAATAGAAAATTGTCAGGACTGTCCTCATAAGTCCCATGTGTCCCGATAACATACAATCTGGGAGTAAAAAAGCCCTGAGAAATACCCCCTGACAAACATATTGTTTTTTACAAAAAACTCAATTCGTGAGATCGATTTTTGACGTACCTATATATCTCTCTATATATATAAAGTTACCCGTTGTCGTCGCCGCCGCCGTGTCAGGAATCGAGGGGAGGGCAAAAATATTCTAAGTCCCTCTAAGGGGATTCCCCCTTGGGCAGCCCATCGAGCAAAAATATTCTAAGTCCCCCTTAGAGTGACTTAGAATATTTTCTGTCGAAAGGGGGGAGGGGGGGGGATGGAGAGGAGCGTGCGAGTGGAAGGCTAAAATATTCTAAGTTCCTCTAAGGGGATTTCGAAGGAGGCAGCAGCGGTGGACGGCGGCGGAGAAAGAAACAAAAATATTCCTCAAATGGGTCTTAACTCAAAACAGTTTACAATTGACGGGGAAACGCTAGTATAGTGTAACGGTACGTTTTTAGAGGCTTACAGCTCTTTGCTCCAAAACGTTCGTTATTGTGAGTTTTTGGCTCACGTAGATGTGAGGGCAGGTGCTGTGAATGAAAATCTGTTAGTTGATTCGAAATGTCAACGTAAATTGAGTTTTATTGAACCGATGACGCTGATACAAAATATGAATGATTTGAGTTTAATTATTGATTTGCTGATTCAATTGATTTTTAACTCTGCCGTTAATTAAAGTGCGAAACAGATCGAAGGGTTATTTTATTGCGGGTAGTAGGAGTGTGATTCTACTCTACACGATTCTTATTAGACAATGACTAGACGAAAGCAGTCGCCGAGGTCTCTCAAGGCAGTCGCCGGCGCTGTCACAGAGTAATAAGTCGTAAAAAAAAAATGATTCTACGTTAGATGATCGCTATCAGCCACCAACGAGACGAAAGCGGTTGCCGAGGTCTCCCAAGGCGGTTGCCGGCGCTGTCGTGTACTGATAGGTCACCGCAATGCAATTGATTCTACCGTACTTTATGAATTTGATGGATAAACCGAGACGAAAGCGGTCACCGAGATCTCCCAAGGTAGTTACCGGCGCTGGTTTTTGATAGGAAGGGTAACACTAGACGAAAGCGGTTACCGAGGTCTCCCAAGGCGGTTGCCGGCGCTGTGTTTGGAAAGGAAGTTATAAATTTAAAAAGGGGATCTGTTCGCTGAAAATAAAAGTAATTAATTTGTCGATTAATTGGTGGTGAATGGCCGACGTTGAATCTTCCTTCTTGGATCGTTGGTGTGAAATCTGTCCCTTGCTTCTTCTTAGCGTCGGGACTCTGTCGAGTAAAGCAGCGCTTTACTCGAAAAATGAAAAGATGTCGGATATTTCGCTATCGAGAATTATCGATAGGAAAAATGGAGAGACTCACGATCAAACGTGCCGAACCCGCGCATGAGTTCCTCTCCGTTCGAAGTTTCGGAAAGAAGTGACTTCGGTGCTCGCAAACGGCTCTTATATACCCGAGTTCGAGGACCCTTTTTTATGTCGATTGACGGACGAAGTACGTCAAACTTCGCTGTCCTTTATTATCGCTGCCCGGGGTGTGCCGAAACGGCTTACGAAATTCGTGCGCATCGATGATGCAACACCTCCGAGCAGTTCGCACTATCGACCGGTGTTATTGATTTACTGCGCGGTCGATAATTCGCATGCTAACTTCCTCGGAAAGTCGGGTAAATGACCGATAACTGATTCGGCATTTACCATACGAATTTTTAACATGGATTTTTCGTTTTAATTCTTTATTTTATCTTATAGGTAACGGAGTCGAGGATTTTATACCGTCTCAACGCCCCCCCCCCCCGAACTAAAGCGAGTTTAGCTGAATGCTTTTGTTCTAAATTATTTGGTGGAAAACCGTTTTAAATAAATTGCTTTCTAACCTAATTTTGCTTGTTTTCCTTTTATCCGCATGTGTGTTGTTTTTTTTTTTTTATTATTCTTTCTATTGCTACAGGGTTCAGGTGTCTTGGAAAAAAATGAAAAATTTCAGAAGGGTTATTTATTCACAAATAATCAAAAAATAATATATGTTATCTTTTACTGGCTATTCAGTCTTCGGATATTTCTTATCGCCGTCGCGATTATCACAAAACGAGGTATGGTTATTATCACCTTCTTATCTCGCCTCTCTTTTTTTTTCCTTTTTTTTTTATTCGTAAAAAAAAAAATCGTCACAAAAAAAACCCAATTTTTCACGTAATTTTATCGTAAATCTGTCGTACATTTATCGCACCCGCGGTTTCGTGACTTTGTATAGACGGTTATAAAAAAAAAAAAATTCCGGAAGTACATGTAAATCTATCGTACACGCGACATTAAGAATTTGATGGAATCTTATCGATGATCCTTTGTAAACAAAATACATTTTTATTATAAATCTATCGCCGATGCGATTTCGAGACTCTGAATTAATCGTCAAGACGATTATTCGAAAAGAAAGAAACAAATTTTATTATAAATTTATCGTACATCTATCGCACACGCGATTTTGAGATTTGAAATAACTCGTAGAGATGTTTAAAAACAAAATTTTCGTAAATACATGTAGATCTATCGCACACGCGACATCGAGCATTTGATTTAATCGTAACGACGATTATTCGCAAGTAAAAAAAATTATTTTTTCGGAAATTTGTCGTAAATGTATCGTAAATCTATCGCTCGCGCGACATCGGGAATTTGAATAAATCGTCGCAAAAAAAAAAACATAATAATTTTTTTTTTTTTTTTATCGAACTTCGTCGTAATTTTATCGCTCGTGCGACATCGAGAGTTTGAATGAATCGTCGGAACGATTATTCGAAGGTAACGCAGATTTTTATCGTAAATTCGTTGTAAATGTATCGCTCGCGTGACATCGGGAATTTGAATAAATCGTCGCAAAGAAAAAACATAATACATTTTTTTTTTTTATCGAACTTCGTCGTATTTTTATCGCTCGTCCGACATCGAGAGTTTGAATGAATCGTCGGAACGATTATTCGAAGGTAACGCAGGTTTTTATCGTAAATTCGTCGTAAATGTATCGCTCGCGCGACATCGAGAGTTTGAATAAATCGTCGTGACGATTAAAAAAAAATTTATCGTCGATTCGTCGTAAAACTGTCGCACACGCGACCTCGAAGGGTTTGACGAATCGTCGTAACAAGAATATACCTATATTTATCACAGAAAAACTTGACAAATCGTCGTAACAGAATATCGATTTATCACTGAATATCACATTGTTTTTTTTTCGAGAGAGAGAGAAAAAAAAAATCCGTTAAAAAAATCCTCTTTTTCCTCTTTTTTTTTTTTTTATTCCACCCGTTCGTTTCTTTTCTTGTTTTTTTCCGGTCGTATTACGACGATTTGCTGATTTTTTCTTATTTTTATTCTTTCTTCTTTTTGTTTCTCCGGCAACGTGGACGCTTCCCTTCGTTTGGGATGTCGACGCCTCGTGTTCGGAATTTTCAGAGATTTCCGAACCTCTGGATTTTTCACTGTTTTCTTTCTCGTTGCTGTTATTGTCGGTATCTACTGCAGTCTGCGTTACGGTAGGTGTTGTCCATGTTGCGTATCCACCGTCGACGAGCCATTGGGTGATGCGTCTCTGCAGAACTCCTTCGTGAGATATTTCGATATGCGCTCCATGGGCATCTCTTGAGAAAATGAGTCGCTTCGACTTAATGTATTTGATGAGATCCTTCTATGCGTTGTCGTTCCATGCCCCCGTCACAGGGGTTATGTCGTTGATCCTTGCGTTGAAAGCATTCCATTTTGGAATTGCGTACGATGCCGGCAAGTTGAAAACTTGGTTCCTCGGCACTTTGACTTCCGACGCAAAATCGACGACGTAGAACCGTAGCATGCCATCGGGGCAGCTGCCGATGTACACAGCTCGATGTGCTGCTCTGCCGAGACGAAGCGCATAATACTCGTTCCGTACTGGAGGACGAGTAATTGCGTGGTCTCCGCGAGTTCGCATCTCCAGACTTCGCTGGAGGACTATCGTTATGTCCAAACACTTTGGTGATGTGACGCACCATAGCGTTGGATCGAAGACTCTTGGAATTAGCGCCTCAAATCTTTCGCGTTGGAGTTCCTCATGGAGGTCTTCCATCCTGTGATGGAGATTCCATGTTGTTGTTAAACTATTTTTTTTTTTTTTTTTTTTTTTTTAGACAAAAAACGTACATCTCGACTAACCTCAAATCCTCCTTTTTTTTTCTTGAAGATAATTGGACGTTCCTTCGATGGAACGGCGAGACGTGAAGAAAAAAAAACTCAATAAACGAGAACAAAAAAAAAACACAAATCGATGCTCGGTGATTCCTTTCGTTTTCTTTTTTTACTTTTGATGAAACACGAAATGGAGCGTTGTTCCCTCGTGGCTCGATTTGGCTTATCGCCTGTGGATGCCGGAGATGCAAACAACGCAGACACCAAAACAAGTTTTTTTTTTCTTTATTATTATTGTTCACGTGATTTTCACGCGTCGCGCACTTTGTTACATTTTAGAATTACTTCGAGAGAAAAAGAAAATCGACCGGCCGGCGCGATGAATCGGAGAATATGGCGTCTCGGCGTCGCGTCGGTGGGTAGCGCGTGGTCGCGAACGCTCAGACCGCGTGGCGGCGAGCACAAGTTTCCGTGGTAAAATAACCGGTCATTTTTCATCGCCGAATAGCTCGACGAATTTTTCGGCTAATCTTTGTGATTTCCTTGTTGCTGTTATACTTGTTAGCTTTATTTGTTGTTTATCGTTCAGTCTTTTTCGTTTTCGCATCTTTTCGCGGATTTGTGTTTCCGATATCTCTGTTTGAGGTGAATCGTCGGGCCAATGAAATTCGCCCGGCATCCATGTGCTCATATCGGGAATAAAGCTCGCAATTTTTCCTTTGCTTTTCCTTTCCTTTGTTCGCTTGTTCTCGGTGGGCTTACCGGAAACGGTGTTATCATTGCCGGAAGTTCCGTCATTTCGTGTATAATTCTCTCTATTTCGGCGTCTTCGCGATGTAATTTTTGTACGAGAGGGCGGTAATGGTGGTAGTTTGACGGTCCTTCCAGAGTATTTATAGTTTTTGCGGAAAAACTTTTAAAATTTTCTGGTTTCGTCTGCACGGTACGATCTTTTTTAGATATTTTACATGTTTGTGTGGCCGTCCCTGATGTTTCTACCTTATTAATTTTGTTGGTATACCACTTTTTTTTGTTTTTAATTAGAGTTTTAATTTCTATTTTTCCCTTTTTTTCCCAAAATCCCCTTTCACCGGTTTTCATGCAAAAATTTCGCGTTATTGCGAAAGACTCGGTTTGCGTGGTCGCGTCCATTTAGCATGTGTTTTTCGTTTCCAGTTCACGAGATAACTGGAGAACTGTATTTTCTTTGTTCGGAAAAATCTTTCGATCTCTCGATTAACCCTTTCTACGATGTTCCCTTGAGGATGTCGGATGGATGAGAATATGGCTTGTATGTTTTCTTCTTTAAGTTTATCCAGCCATTTCCGGGATGTGAATTGTGTCCCATGGTCAAATTGTAACGCTCGAGGTTTGCCATAAGTAGGAACGTAATCATTAAAGATTTTGTTTGCCGTGGTTAGTGCAGTTGCTGTTTTCAATGGGTACAAAACAACGTATTTTGAGAAAGCGTCGATTGTAACCAACAGATATTTCATTCCTCCTGCCCCGGTCGGTAAAGGACGTAAAAATCGATTGATACTAAATCTCCCGGTCGTTCTGGGGTCAAATTTTGTTGTGCCGCGTAAGAATGTTGATTTGGTACTTTGTTTCTTTGGCAACTATCACATGTGGATAGAATCTTCCGAATTGTATGGTACAGTTTCGGATATGTGAATGATTCATCGATAATTTTCCATACGTTCTTGGCTCCTGCATGACCGTAGAGTCGGTGTGTGTCCCAAACGAGTGTCCACATTGTGTCTCGTGGTAGGACCACCCGTTCATAGTTTTTCGCCGATATTTTTAACAAAACCCGGTCTTGTAGACGGTATCGATTGTACTTCATTGTTCCTTTTCGTAAACCCAAGATATACTCAGCGAGTCTCTCGTCTTGTGCTTGCCATTCGGCCATGTTTTTGAGTCTTTCCTCGAGTTCACTAGAGGGTTGTTCGGCCAAAAGTGTCGCAATGGTGATGAGCTTGCCTTTGACACCCCCGGGATCGGGTACAGAATGTCGGCTGAGCACATCCGCGACAACGTTCCTTGTCCCTGGACAATGTTCGAACGTAAGGTTGTAATCTTGGATTGCCAAAACCCATCTTGTGAGTCTTTCGTTTAATAGTTGACAATTTTTTAGGAAGATTACTGCCTTGTGGTCTGTTATTACACGGATTTTTGCCCCGTCTAAGTACGTACGGAACTTTTTTAGTTCTCATACGATGGCTAAAAGTTCTTTTTCGGTTGTTGTATACATGAGCTCTGGTCCCTTTAGGGTGCGGCTTGCGAAAACCACTACTGAAAGCTCTCCGTTCTCATCCTCTTGTGCCAAAGTTCCTCCGAGCGCGTAATTACTTGCATCGGTTTGTAGGATGTATTCTTTGTTGGGATCGGGATGTTTGAGTAAAACATTCTCGATAAAGAGTCTTTTTACGTTTTGGAACGCCTCTTTTTCTACCTCTCCCCATCTCCATTTAACTCCCTTTTTTAGCAGCTCGAGAAGAGGTAGGAGCGCGCTAGCGTGATGTTTATCGAATTTTGTATAGTAGACTGTTAGACCCGTGAAACCTCGTAGTTGTTTTATGTTTCGTGGGTCTGGGAAGTCTTGAATTGCCCTAATTTGGTCAGGCTGTGGTTTTATTCCCTCGGTCGTGATAATGTGGCCGAGGAAATCCATCTCTTGTCGAAGGAATTGGGCCTTTCTTAGTTTGATGGTCATACCGTGACTATCGAATCTTCCCAGGAGTTTATCGAGATGACCCATGTGCTCTTCAAAGTCTTGTGAGATGCATAACAGGTCATCCACGAAATTAATGATATTATCCCCGAGATCACGCAATGTCCAACGCTCGTAAGAGGTTGGCTGTGCTGGTTTTTAGTCCAAACGGGGTTACGATAAACTCGTAAACTTTACCCCTGTGTCGGAAAGCAGTGTATTTATATGAGTCGGGGTGCAGTGGCACCTGCCAAAAGCTATTCGTTAGATGCAGACTCGTCATGACGCCGATTAAATGACATCTTTGAAAAATCTGTTCAATGTTCGGTGTGCATTCTTGGTCGTCTGCTAAAACTTGATTAAGTTTTGTAGCATCGAGACACAACCGAACTGAACCATCTTTTTTCTCGACCACGGTAGGGGGATTCACCCACTCACTTGTCGATCTTTGTATGATTCCGTGTTGCATCAGTTTCTCGATTTCTGGATTCACTTTTTCTTTGAACAACATTGGAATCGGGTAAGAGTGTGCCACTATCGGTGTATCCGTTGTGACCTCTAAACGATGTTGGTACATTTGGATTAACCCGGGCTTCGTCCGGAAGACATTCTTATGTTTCCAGAGTACCTCTTGAAGGGATCGTTGTTCCCGTTCTCCCAGGAGAGGACTTGCGATTATGACTTCGTTGATTTCGTTTATCGAGACTCCATCATCACAACTTTCCTGTGGGTTTTGTTGTCCGATAGTTGCAATTATGGGAATTTCAGAGAAGTTTACCTTTACAGCTACTTCTCCGGAAGTCTCCGTTTGTTCTTTTGGAGATTGACTACTTTCCCCCTTGTTCGTTTGACGCACGGATGTGACTTTTTGGGTCTCGAGTGTGCTATACAGACCTCTTTTAGCTGGGTTGTCCTCTCTGGGTCCCTGCTGTGTTGGTACTGTTTCAGTCACCTCGTTATATTTGACCCTTAATGTGTCGTTTTCCACGTCTATCAAACTTTTCAGAGGTTGTAGCGTGTCTACTCCGAACAAAACGTCGCGAATTAGCCCCGGAACGACAAGATATCGAACGTATGTTCGAACTTGTCCAATTTCCGTTGTTGCCATAATCTGTTTGGTGATTCGGCATGGCCTTTCCTTGATTGCTCCCTTTACTGTCACTCCCGTTACGGGAAGTATTGGACACTTTACGAGAATATCTCGATTTTCCATGAAAAATTCTTCCGATATCGCGGTCACCTTGGATCCGCTATCGATTAGAACAGTGACCGGGATGCCTTCGATCTATGCGTAAATCTCAGGACATTCCACTATCGGAACTGCTTCTTCTTCATTTACGTCGTCTCCTATCAGAAATTCTCTTGTGTCTGAGAAAATCGTGTTGATAGGGAACCACCTTTCTTCATCTTCGTTTTTGTTTATTGTATTTACCGTTGTACTCCGCGTTTCCTCCTTATTCCTTGTATCCGATGCGGGTACAACGGGTACTAGTTTCCCGTCTTGGAGGTAGAAGGTTTCACAGCGTCTACCTCCGTAACAACGGCTTGGATCATTTGCTCTTGTTGTGGCGGGTTTTGTTGATCGTTATTCGGGGGATAATTACGTTTTTGTTTGTTCCAGGGCGGCTTCTGCCCCCCCGGACCTTGATTCCTCTTTGGTTGGTTGTTTGAGGAATTGTTACTTTTGGATTTTTCACCCTCTGGAATTTTGTAGGGGTGATTCTCCTTGGGTCCCTCTGTCTTTTTATCAGAGGATTCCTTATTGCGTTTAGCATTAACTGGTCCTCCTTGTTCGATTTTCTCAAGGAAACCCATGAGTTCCTCGAATGTCTCAAACCCGCGACCGACGATTGTTGCTTGGATCTCATCAGTAAAGTGTTGCGCTAATGCGGTGATGATCTCCTTGTTGGTAGGTGGTGGGATGAGATCCCGAGCGCTCCCAAAGATCCGTGTTGCGTACTCGACTTTGTTGGTCTTTCCGTCTTTGTTGAGGAATCCGAATTCGAGATTTCTCCGGACTTTCCTTTGCACATCTTTGCTCCAATATCTCTGGACAAATTTTTCTTCTAACTGGTCGACCGTGTTCACGTACTCCTCGACCAGAAGCCACCATTCCTTTGCGCTGATTTGAAACATTGGCCGATGAGGTATTTCAATTCTGCGGGTTGTGGTTGCATGACCACGCAGTATTGTTTGAATTCCCGGAGGAATTTCATCGGTCTTTGACTACCCGATGCATCGAAAGTTGGTGGAGTCAGACGGATATGATTCTCCGTGGCTCGTCTACTGCGTAAAGTTGTGTTTTCCGCTTCCGGTTGAAAATCTTCGTCTTCTTCCGGAAAGTATGCGGCTTTTTTACGGTTGCCTTGGTGCGTTGGGACAATCCGAGTGCTCTCGATATCGTGTCGGTCCTGGTGACTAATTTTCTCCGCCAGATCTTGTACTCTGGTCTTTAGGTCCTGTTGTACCAGTCTGTGCTGTGCCATATTCACTTCGAGGAGACTCATTCGCTCGGCGTTGTTTTGGACTTTTGAGTCTAAGTCACGCATCTTGTCTTTCATGGAAGCAGTTACTTTACTGACTTCCGTGGCTATGTGCGTTTGGAAGATTTTCATCTTTTCCGCGATGCGCAGTTACACGTATTTCAAACGGTTATCAACCGCTTTGACAGGCGCTTTTTTCATTGCTTCGATGGCATGACTCGTTTCTTTCCGGCGAGCCACGAAGTTAGTATCGATCGTCTCGCATCGTTTGGTGACGTCGATAACGACCCTTGCCAGTCCTTCAACTTTCATGGTCATATCCCGCATAGCCTCGCGTATCTCCAGTAAGATCTCCTCCGTCAGAGTCGATTCTCGGAGTCTGGGTGTAATGCGCTTTGGCGGGATTTGTTCGGCGAGAGGTTGGCGTTTCTCTCCGAATTTCCCGTGTTCCTCAGCGAGAAACACTTTTGCTACGTTTGATGGGAGCGTGATGTCCGCCTTGGACGTTCCTACGCCCGAGTCGAACAGCGCTTGGATCTCCAGATCCTCCGGTGATTCGCGATCCTCAGGGTGGGTCGTCTGTTCGATGATCTGGATGCTGTTGTCGGGTACGTTGACGGTGTTGTCACCCGTTTTCTCGTAGATTTTATCAACGCCGACGGCCATTTTAATTGTTTTAATTTATGAATTTAACAGATTTTAATAGGCGCACCTGCCCCACGTTGGGCGCCATTTGTAACGGTACGTTTTTAGAGGCTTACAGCTCTTTGCTCCAAAACGTTCGTTATTGTGAGTTTTTGGCTCACGTAGATGTGAGGGCAGTTGCTGTGAATGAAAATCTGTTAGTTGATTCGAAATGTCAACGTAAATTGAGTTTTATTGAACCGATGACGCTGATACAAAATAAGAATGATTTGAGTTTAATTATTGATTTGCTGATTCAATTGATTTTTAACTCTGTCGTTAATTAAAGTGCGAAACAGATCGAAGGGTTATTTTATTACGGGTAGTAGGAGTGCGATTCTACTCTACACGATTCTTATTAGTCAATGACTAGACGAAAGCAGTCGCCGAGGTCTCCCAAGGCAGTCGCCGGCGCTGTCACAGAGTAATGTTACATCCGAGTAACATTAATGGATTTGCCCTGTTTTAGACCTTAGCAAAGGCTAATTAGTCTGGGATACGGGCTTGGTGAGTTGGTTGTATTGTAATTTTGTTGAATAGTAGTTTTGGATATTTTAGTGATTATTTAGGATAATTAGGAATTGTTGAGTTTGAAGGGAAGAGAAGTTCGCGATGATCCGCGCAACTTCTACTATTGATATGGAATAAATTATCCAGTGAGCTCGTGGTGGACCGCGCAGCTCGATGGATTTTTAGAAAGGATTCCATAGCTGGCGGTGAGCCGCGCAACTAGGAATTGTCCTGAAGGATTAATGATGAGCTCGCGGTGGTCCGCGCAACTCATCGGGATTCGAAGGCTATGATGATGAGCTCGCGGTGGTCCGCGCAGCTCGGAAGGAATTCGAAGTTTCCATTTAAACTATTTTACTTGAAATATGGACGAGCTGTACAAGTTCCAGCTTGATCCTAGGTAGTTGAAATATTTACAAGAACTGATTTTCTGTACAAGATTTCGGTCTTATATACTAATGTGTATACTATCTTTGTCTACGCGTAGGAGTCGGAGAGGGCAAATTTTCTCGTAGCTCATTGGCCCGAATTTCCCGTCTTCCACTTCCTACTTTTCTGGAAGGATGGGGAGGATCTCTCTTATCGCTTACGCATACTGAGGCCCAAGCAACTCCCTTCCCTTAGCTACTGCCCCAAGGCCCACGCTCGAACCCTGCGTACATGCTTAGAGGGTTGCTTGTGTCTTGGCGCTATGTGGCGGCGTTACGGGGATGTAACAGTAATAAGTCGTAAAAAAAATGATTCTACGTTAGATGATCGCTATCAGCCACCAACGAGACGAAAGCGGTTGCCGAGGTCTCCCAAGGCGGTTGCCGGCGCTGTGTTTGGAAAGGAAGTTTTAAATTTAAAAAGGGGATCTGTTCGCTGAAAATAAAGGTAATTAATTTGTCGATTAATTGGTGGTGAATGGCCGACGTTGAATCTTCCTTCTTGGATCGTTGGTGTGAAATCTGTTCCTCGCTTCTTCTTAGCATCGGGACTCTGTCGAGTAAAGCAGCGCTTTACTCGAAAAATGAAAAGATGTCGGATATTTCGCTATCGAGAATTATCGATACGAAAAATGGAGAGACTCACGATCAAACGTGCCGAACCCGCGCATGAGTTCCTCTCCGTTCGAAGTTTCGGAAAGAAGTGACTTCGGTGCTCGCAAACGGCTCTTATATACCCGAGTTCGAGGACCCTTTTTTATGTCGATTGACGCACGAAGTACGTCAAACTTCGCTGTCCTTTATTATCGCTGCCCGGGGTGTGCCGAAAAGGCTTACGAAATTCGTGCGCATCGATGATGCAACACCTCCGAGCAGTTCGCACTATCGACCGGTGTTATTGATTTACTGCGCGGTCGATAATTCGCATGCTAACTTCCTCGGAAAGTCGGGTAAATGACCGATAACTGATTCGGCATTTACCATACGAATTTTTAACATGGATTTTCCGTTTTAATTCTTTAGTTTATCTTATAGGTAACGGAGTCGAGGATTTTATACCGTCTCAATAGATATATATATATAGATATGCGCGTTCAGGTTATCCACGTCTCAGCATGTTTGTTTTGATGCGGTTAGTGGCTGTCTATGACAATTTCGAGCGGATCAGTTTGCCGAAGCGAGTGTTAGCAACCTAAGTAGAGAATAATAATCGCTCACTTTTATTTCGTTCATCGATTGCAGTTGAGCAAGCGTGAGGTTTTTTTTTCGCAAATTTTTCCCAATGTCCTAGTAAAAATAGTAAGTGATGAGAAAGTTTCAGTAACGTAGAAAAATGACTTCTTCGTCTTCCAACGGCGTGAAAGTACTCGTAATGAAATTAATCCGCAGCCAGCAAGAAGGAGTTGTACCGTAAGTTACAACGACGAGAATTTTCACCAGGTGTATCATCTTCACTTTTTCGGCGATACGAGGAACTACGAAACCCGGAAGTTGTGGTAAGTTCATAAATTGGGCTTGAAATCTTCGTATACAAGAAGAGTATACAAGTTCATTTTGTTTGCTCAAATAAACAGGAAAAAGAAAAACAGTAAATCAATGTCTCGTAATTTCGATTGTTCTCAATAACTGATCGGTTTTTTTTTTATTTCAAATGCTCGCGTTGACTCTTGAGTGTCCACCACCAAACATCTAAGAGCATTTTTTTCCAGCTGATACTTTTTGTTCTTCTCAATATTTGTTAATCTTTTTTTTCATGCGACTAACAATATCTGAATAGGAAAATGTTTATTGTTATAGTTTATATCAAAAGAATATGTAAATCCGACTAATAGTTCATGCCGTCGAATATAGATACAGCTCTTTAAGGGACTCGAGCCACCTAAAAACTCGAAAAATCAAAAAAATTTCTTTGCCGTATATATAATTGTAAATGAAAAATCTTTCTTACAATCATGAATTATATATGCTAATCTATCACCTCGAATTTTTTTGGGGCCATATATTGCATCTTGTCGCTGTGGGATGCACTCAAACTTTTTTCACATGTCGTAGCTTTTGGACCGAAGAATTACATGAATCTTTATTTGTGAATTCTCATGTTCTTCGTAAGATACTGCGTTATGGTATGAATGTAGCAATTTTCAGTGCAATGAAAAATGGATTTATCGCAAGCTATTGTTAACCTGTTAATGACAAAAAACCATAAAAAGAGACTTTTTCTTTTGCACTTTATTCAATAACTTCACCATAAAAGCCTTAAAATAAACCTATATTCAGACCATAACGCAGTGCCTTACGCAGGAGATGAGACCTGACAAGTGAAGATTCATGCAAGCTTTCGGTCGAAAAGCTATGACAAATGAAAAAAGTTTGACTACGTCTCACAGCGACAAGATACAATATATGGCTCTAAAAAAATTCAAGGTGATAGTTTAGCATATATAATTCATGATGATAAGATAGATTTTTTAATTTCCTTTATATATGCTGCAAAAAAAAATTCTTTTTTGAATTTTTAGGTGGCTCAGTCCCCTTAAGAGGAAACTATATACGTGTGAGTGTAAGAGAGATAGAACTTCTTTTTTCAACCAATTTTTCTCGCAAACGACTTGATGCAGACAATTTTTATTAGCGGGGCCGTCTGCGCGATTGACGGGCGCCAACACCTCTGCTCATTAAAATTGTCTGTATTCAATCATACGTTCAAGAAAAAATAGCTGAACATTTTTAGAGTGCAACAAAATGTTTAACTCCCTCTTAATGTGTTTCGGTAGAAGTCTTTGTGAATATTTCCTCAATAACTATTATTCTCCAAGTCTATTAAAAATAATAAATAGCTATCATGTATTGTATCTTTACACTCTCGTTCTATATATCGGACGGTAGGCGCGGGAAAAACGACAACGAATATAACATTTTTTTTCAGCGGGATTCTTGCGAGGTACTGCCAATTTATGACTTTCTGCGCGGAAAGGAGTCTCACTGATTAAGACTACCAGCGGATGATGTCTCATTTACCTGAAAGCAATACGCCTACAACCTCGACTATACGTTCGAGGGAAGATGATAGTCAGAAACTCCGGAATGATGTTTACAAAAAAAAGAGGAAACGACAATTCATAAAGCATCGAAAAACGCATCCGAGTGATCGGGACATGCGGCAATTTGCACAGTCACTGATTCAAGTGTGTGCATCTTTTTTTAATGGAAAAAATATGTTTGAAAATTAACAGTATATTCTATTTGAGATTTGCTAATACATTGTTTTCACAGGCTGAAGGCACCGCGACAGGGGAATCAAATTTACCCGAAAATGGGGCAACGAGTAGCAGTATTGTCGATGACAATAAAATGGTCACCGACGAAAGTCATATCAATAGCGACGATGAAGTACCAAGAGGCATTGGAAGAGTCACCGAAGATGATACGAATGTGAGCGATACGAATCTACTAGCAACATGTATGAACGGTAACGAAGATAGAGATATGCGACTCAGAATTTGTGCGACAACAACGATTACGATTACCAATCTGTTCACGATGATTCGATCGCTGCCGAGTATGACCAAGACGAGGAGGAGAATAATGATGATGTTTCTCATGGTGAATCTTAATGTAGTAACATCGGAAGTTACGAAGATACAAGCGACGATGATGATGCAAATATATTCTCGAACAATCATGGTAACGAAATAATGTCGGGTATCGTGCAATTTAAACATTTTGTGACAAATCTTCACGTAATTTTGTGCATGCTCGCTTTCATGATACGCTCAAAGTTAACTTACACCGCGATAATCACATTGTTTAAAAGTCTGCGAGCGATGACTATAAATTCGGTGTTTCCGACGTACATTTCCAGTTTATGGAAATTATTGTCGAGGCAAGATGATTATGCAAATACCCGCCATTACTATTGTCGAGAATGCAAAGTCTACTTGGGCAGCGGTAAAAAACCGCAATATGACTGTCCTTGCGGTAAATGCGGACCCGAAAAAAGTAACAGTATAAGGTCGTATTTTATAGCATTGAAAATTAAACCTCAACTCCAACAATGATTTTCCAATCCGGCGTTGGTAAAAAATCTCGAATACCGATTCACTCGAAAAAAAAATCCCCGATGCACTTGAAGATATTTACGACGGTGCCGAGTATAGAAAATTATGTGAGTCCAATGGATTTTTACACTCCTGAAACAATATTTCGTCCGGACTCTTTACGGATGATGCTCGAGTCTCCACTTCGTCACATGTATCCGCGTGGCCTTGGTGTGATTCACGAATTCTCACCACAGATACGCAAGAAACATATGATTCTCCCAGGAAAATGGGTAGATACGGTTCACGCGGATTTGAATTGTTTCTTGTACCCGATAATGATGAAATTGAAAACTTTATACACGCAGGGAATATCGTGAAGAAATCCAATCGATGGTGAAGTTATCATCAGTAAATTCATAACGCTCGTGGCTACTGTCGACTCGGGTGCAAGATGGTCGTTATTAAACATGACGCAATACAACGGAGAGTTCGGTTGCACCTTTTGTTATGTTGCAGGAAAGGGCATCATCGGCAAACGCACATACCCGATCCCTCTCGTATCTGATGAACGTCGTACGAATGAACAAATAAGGCGAGACATGAAGGAAGCTTCCGAACCAGGAGAAAAAGTCAAAGGTGTAAAACGATATTCCCCGATGTGCATCCTTCACTATTTCGATTTAGGTCGTGGCATTGTAGTAGACAGCATGCATAATGTTTATCTTAGAATAGCAAAAAGACACGCCAAGTTCAAAAGAGCAGCAAACTCTTGGTACATCGGTGAGCCAAATAACATACTGGAGATAAATAAACGTCTAATGAATATTAGGACACCGACAGTGATTTCGAGAAGACCGCGTCCAGTAGAAACCATGGCACTGTGGAAAGCATCGGAATGGCGAAATTGGTTGCTTTTTTATGCTATACCCTGTTTGGAAGACATTGCTGACGACAATAATCTCAAGACCCTTGCTCTGCTGTCTCGTGCTGCGTTTACCTTCAACAAAGATAGCATCAGTGCCAATGAAATAACGACGGCTAGAAGATTGCTCAACAGCTTCGTCAAAAAATATCAAAGAACTTTCGGCGAGGATAATATGAGTTACAATATTCCAGAGCTGGGCAAAGTACTTAAAGTACTAAGTATTTGAAGTACCAAGTACTTAAATCACATTGTACTTAAAGTCCTGAGCACTTAAGATAGTATCAAGTACTCGGTACTTTAAGTACTGTGCACTTTAAGTTCTTATAAAATACTTAAAGTTTTTGTCAAGTACCAACAAAATCTTATTAAGTTATAAATACAGATAATGTGCTGATAGGGTTTATTTAAAAAAATAGTAGAATCCCGTAATGTAGGTTTTTCAATTGTTTTTATCTATTCGAATACAGTCTGAGGTCCATGCTGAGACTAAGTTAATTAATAATAAGTACAAGTAGGTAGCAAAGAGAAATTTAATTATTATTCGTTATATTTATCATAGTGATGACAGAGATATTTTATTCTTTTTTAATAATTCGTTGCGTATTTCTTTCGAGTACATATTTTCGATGGCAAAAAAAACACATTTAAAAGAATGAAAAATGAAGCTTACTCGGCGTCGACTTGCAGGAGAATAAAGGAAAAAAAAAAAAATTACGCTATAATATCCGCGCGAGTTTCACACACTCGCTTTATCATTGTTGCTTGTTCAATCCGTGGATTTTTTTTTATCGTGGTTGTAGGTTTTTCCGCCTTCTTCTCCCCTCTTCGTTATTTCAGTGAGTTACGATAGAACGCTCCATATTCGATGCACGTTGCTCATCACCCAACTAATATGCATTTATTGTGACTTCTATAATGACTCTCATCGTATTAGATTCAAAAATAATTTTGAAAATAAATAAATCAGTAACAGAATCACGACAATAAAAAAATAATAATATAATTGCAACGGCTTTCAAAGAGATATGAAAAAAAGCGGGACTTACTTTTTGTTGAAGCGAGATAATCTTTTAACTCCGAACGCTTAATCAACCACACGTCCTGTTTTGTAGAAACTTTTCAGAAGAACTATACGATCAAAATTTCTGTCGGTTAATGCATGTCGCCTCGGAGTATTGGCAATACTTGCAAAAGAAAACAACCTCTCAACTGCAGCCGATGATGGAAGTGGCGTGGTGAATTGTAAGAATATTTGTTTTACGATTGGAAAGTCTGTTAACATCGCCAAATGGGTCCTTCTATCGCTCAAATAAGTTAGTAGCTGCGCAACTGTGCCGTTGCTGCCGTTGGAACGCTGAGTGTTAATATTGTCTTCACTTCCAATCTCGCTGGTTTGTGATCCATCAATCGTGAAGAAGGACAACGTTGAACCAACAGATTCTTGGGAACAAGTCCGCATTGATGTGTCCCGATGAAATTCGGCTTGTTTCAGGAATATCTCCCGGGCTTCATTCATATCCAAACTGAGTTTAACCGTTTTATTCGCCTTCTCGAGCCACTTCAACTTGAATCCTGGGTGCGAGATCATCGCTATCAAACATCTCTTGTCATCATGAAAAGAAAAAATATTGGCGAAGCGCTCAGCTAGACCATTCAAGCAAGATTGTGCCAATATTGTTCCGTACTTCATATGACGCTCAATTAATATCTTGAGGCGATGCCTTAATGTTATCAACGTTGGAAGTAGTAAGCCGTAATATATTTTGTCGTCTCCTTGAAGAATGTCTAGGGCTTGTGCCACTGGCGACATGACCGTACAATATTCGTCTATGTACATCGTGTCACTGAATGTGAACGATTCCTTCAGGTCCAGCCGTTCGAATAACAGCGGCAGTGCGTCTTTACTGTCCAGAATCTGTTTCAGTGAATCGTACACAAAGTTCCAGCGTGTCACAACTGGGTAACTGAATGTATGACCTACTGTTTCACTGATAATTTCTGCCGATTTCGGTAGAGCTGCTTTCCACAACTTTGTGCACTTCTTAATCGTTTTCGTGTGATGATTGTGTAAGAGTTCGTGGATCCGAATAGTATTCATCAAGTTCGTCGTTGCAATTAAATTAAGCGTATGTGTTGTCACGCGAATTCCCGTGAACAAACCGGTATCCCGCAAGACCGAAAGGGTTCCTCTGGGCGCCAGTCTCGAGAGCTAAACCCACGATACAAATTTTTATCGAGGAAACCCGAGAGCGAGATATTCGCTCGGCTAGCAAGCAGCCATGGGGAAATGGTAGAGGGGGTGGTTCGCCGAAAGGATAGGCGACAAGAAAATTTTCCAATACTCATGCTTTCGGGAACGAACAAAATTATTATTTTATTAAAAGTGTCGACATCGGTAGCAAAATTAAAAGTTCCCTTAATAATTCTCACAGTATCTAATAAACAATAAAATGACAAAATCATCGATTTCGCGAACATTCTTTCCGCCCTTAAGTGACCTCGAGAGCCACATAACAGATGTTGGTTAAGAGCGCGACGAACACGAGAGCCACGCGCCTCCGTTAAATAATAAATCAGCACAATCAATCATAATAAAAATTCGTCGAAAAAATAAAGTCATAAAATGAGTCCAAAAGTCAAAATAAACTATTACCAAAAGTCAAAAATAATGAAAAATTAATAAAAGTCCGAATTACATCGAGTTAGTCAACGGCGCGTGCTCTAACGGTTTTTTGACGCGAGACAAGATGGACGGTCACGACTTCACGGAAGCTCTCGAGAGCGACAAATTATTTTCTTGAACGAAACTATTCTAATTAACCTAGTGGATCATGCGCGTCTCGTAAGCAAGTAAAATATAATAAAAATGACTCTACGTGAACCCCTTTCGGCGGCTCTTTTACTCAACAAAAAAACAACGAGCTCGCGATAGCACCGGCGGTAGCTGTTCGACCGCGTGAATTTTCCAAGATTAACTAACCGTGCGCGGGAGCGCACCGTCCAGACAATATCGCTCTGACAATACATGACGCAGTCTAAGATGGTACGGAACTCAAAAACGCGAAACGATTATCGGAGACGAACGTCGACCTTACCGGGTAGTTTTGCAGTGATCGGAGTCCCCCGGGAAATTCCTCGCCGAGACCCCGAAATCGCGGGTGGCAGGTGCCGGTTCTCGTCGAAAAGCACGGTCCGGCACGGTAGCAACGTCCTGGTTCGTCGGTGGACAACGCGTGAATCCTCGAGGCGACTCGCGACTTCGCGGAAGACGGATACCAATACCCACCCCTGCCTACTCTAATCGTTGGCCCCCTAGCCGAATTTCGGAGAAAATGCTCTCGCGTGAGCGCGGAAATTTTAATATTCGCCGGTGACGAGAGCGATATTAATTTTCGCCTAGTTCGTTGGCTGACGAACGATCGGCGAGAGCGGCGATGCAGTGATGGCTGGGGTCCAGATGAGGTTGAGAGTAGGCTGAGTATTTCGAAGCTTCAGCTGACGAGATGTAGCAAGGGGTGAGGCTTCGAATCGGCAGTTTCTTCGTTACGCCGAGAGCGTGGTCTCTCCGAAACCGTTGAATCTCGAGTCGTGCCTCGAGCGGGTGACGTCACGTTACTTCGCGTAACGACGAGAGCGAGTCCAGCGAGGGAACGGTGAGCCGTAGTGGCAAGCTACCGTACCGACACGCTGGCGAAAGCTTATTTTTCTTGTTTTCCTCGGTAGCTGCTCTCGATGACGGTTTAAAAGGACGCCGTTCGCTCCGAAAATAAAAATAAATCCAAAATAAATTAATAAAAATTGCTCGCTAGTACTATCGTTAGCCCTGTTGGATCGCAGAGGGGATTCTCCCGGGAACCAAAACGCTGCTAGGCGCTCCGTGCCGGTCCGAAAATTATTTATTTTAAATATTTTTGTGACGTGCAAAAATACCACGTCACAGTGTACTACATCGCAAATGTTGCGGCAATGTCGGCGCGATGGGTGCACATTCCATATCTGACGAAAAAATATCATCATATTCGAGACTCGATTCTTCGGTGTTGTTGGGCATATCTGCTAATATATTTTCGGCCGAATTTTCGGAGATTTCCCACTGCAATTGAACTCCAAACGCCTTAAAAGCCTTGATGAAATACCGAGCATTGTCGGTTATTGTTGCTACAATTTTCGAACCGGTCAAGTCGTACGCTGCGTGCACATCGTGTAACATTGCAGCAATTTTATCGTGGGAGTGTGTTCCCTTGAATCGCTTACACGACAAAGGCAAAGATTGTCGTTTGAGTTCGTCATCGATAAAATGACACGTAACGTCAATGAAGCTCCTCCTTTTAGCAGACCATACGTCCGCAGTAGTGCACACGTAGGTAACTGTAGAGAGTATTTCTTTTGTTAATGAAAATCTGTTCGCGTCCATATCCGTGAGACCTTTTTTTTAAGTCCTTCTGCTCACGAATTTTACAATCATCCCATCAAACAGATTTTTAAAGGTTGGATGTTCGATAGTCGAAAGAGGCGACATCGTTTCGATTATGAAACGAAGTACGCGAGATTGAAAATCCTTGGGGTCAACACCACATTGTCGAGATCTTCTACAGCGCTTGACTGATATATCTTTTTCGGAGCTCGTAGAAAGGTTACGTTTTCTATTCTTCTGCTTTTTAGATACTTTGTGTTTTGAATAGTCTTCGAGATTATCTGGATGCATGCGCCAAAGATGCTTGATGAGGTTGCTTAATGATGAAAATGATCCGATCATCTCTTTTTTGTCTTTGCATAATTGACAACGCACGACTATACGTTCGGTATCTGAGATCGTAGCGCTCACTTTAAAAAACCAACCATCGATAATTGAAGGGTTCTCGATTTTTCGGAGCATTTCCGGATTATTATATACTTCCTCATCCAATGAATCGGACAGTACTAAACTATCAGTTTGGGGTATATTATTTTTTGATGAAGTCGATGAAGTAGTGAGTGTAGTTGAGTGATCCCTTGTCATTACCTTTGTGAAGCTGGTACACGCTCGAGAAGTTGATCGATGAGCTTGCACTATAATTAACAAATCATATACATATCAAATTATATTGCCAATTTTTCCGTTAAAGTTGTTGCACTCTAATTAATATATTACTTCGATAATATTTTAATATATATGCAAGAGTTAAGACGACGAATTACTTTTTTTTTACGCATTAACTTCGAGCATCTTATTGATGCACGATCAAGTTCGTTTCAATACGACGAAGATCCCGAATACTTGAATAATGCCGATTGAGTTACCGATGAGCCCACGTACTCATTTGCGACAGCAAAAAACACATTCAAAAATCCCATATAAGAAGATGAAAAATTAAGCTTAATCTGTATCGAAGTGCAGGCGAATAAAGAAAAAAAAAAAGCTTTCGCTATAATACCCGTGCGAGTTTCACATACTCGCTTTATAACTCTTGCTTGTTTAATCCGCGAGTTTGTTTTTTTTATCCCTATTCATTTCTTATTACTATATTACTCTGATAACATATTAATATGTTAATCCGATTTTTCTCCAATTTTTTAAACATATAAACAAAATACTCAGATTCTCACCATTTCACTGCTTTTTTTCCTTATCAATCGTATGTGTATCTGATGAGGTACCACTATTCTCTGGATCGCTTGTTGAGATCGACCTATTGGCGCTTCGATCTTTTCTTCTCCCTTGAGCTGCACAACGAATTTTGAGATTTTTTGCCATTTCTTCTGCCTTTGAATCATCGTCACTGGTCAACGTGAAATTAATCGTTTTGTCCCCCTGTGGACTTGTGCAACGAGATTGCACTATAAATAACCAAACAAAAATATTAAAAAATAAAAAAAACATTAGAAAGCGATTCATAAATGGTATATGCATTTTTTCATAAATTACTCAAATAATTCAGTTCTTTACTTACCATGTGATGAAACATTTGGTAAAGGCTATACAAGTTCTTCTGTTGCGAAATTTTCACATTCGTTTTGTTCACCATCCTCGATACTATCTTTGCTTATTTTGTTTCTAATGATTCGACTTCGATCGCACGAATTATTGATTGTATGCTTTTTGCCGGTTGAACGTAGACGCAAAGATATTTTTTTCTTCAATGTGCCATCCATTTTCTATGATTCCGGTTTCACGTACAAAAAGTAAACTGCTCCGTTAAACAGCCAAGTGTTGTCTGATCTGCGTGCTACACGCTACTAAAGCGAGACTAATCTCCGCTCGTCGAACCCAACCTTTGTTTTTCTCGTGCCAGTTACCCGAGCAGAAATTGGCGTCAGGCTGCCTGATACCTTATCAGGCCTTGCTAAGGTATGGGCAGGGGGTGCCTGATTTGGCAAGCCTGATGAAGCCCTGACGAGGGCCTGATAATGCACAGGTAGGGAAGCCTGACTTAATTGCCCTGATTCCCAATGAGGCAAGCCTGATGTAGCCCTGACGAGGGCCTGATGTATCACAGGTAGGGAAGCCTGATTTATTTATCCTGATTTTCAAACAGGCGAGCCTGATTTAGCCCTGATGATGCCCTGATATGGCACAAGTAGGGAAGCCTGATTTATTGATTTTTAGTTCCTATTGAGACCGATATAACAACACCCTGATTGCATCATTAATGCATTCGAACATCTGGTTTTAGTTTTAAATTTCGCTACATCATGGTCCATCCTCACAAACACAGACCTCAATGGACCCTGAGTGCTAAGATGTGTTCAAACCAAGTGACTTTTTAATTATTCGTCGGCCATATTAACATCTCTATTTTGAATCTCTGCGTTCGGATTCGTAATCAGCGACCCCAAAAATTCCCGAGTACCGAAACCCATTAAAATTAAGTGACCTTTTTAATTTTGGCCCGCCATATTGAATCCGCCATTTTGATTTTTAAAATTTTGGGTTGAGATTTGTAATCAGCGATCCCAAAAATATCTCAGCTCCGAGATCCATCTAAATCAAGTGACTTAAAGTTTTGGTCCTCCATATTGAATCCACCATTTTGAATAAAAAAAATGTTGGATTCAGATTTGTAATCAGCGATATCAAAACTCCCCCCTCCCTACCGAAACCCATCGAAATCAAGAGACATTTTAAATCTTGACCCGCCATATTGGATCCGCCATTTTGAATTAAAAAATGTTGGATTGTGATTTGTAATCACCGACCCAAAAACCCCCGAGTACCGAAATCCATCCAAATCAAGTGACCTTAAATTTTGGTCCACCATATTGGATCCACCATTTCGAATTTTTTCATTTTAGATTCAGATTTGTAATTAGCCATATCAAATACCCCGGAGTACAACAATTCAAGTCATTGCTAAGCAAAGAAAAAAAGTATGCGTCAAAGTTAACCGTCATTCTCGATGAATCTATTATATCATTTGAATTAAACAAAGTAATATGTCTTCAATAGCGTAGTGGATAGCGTGCACACGGCTTTAGGTATTAGTTAGGTAGATTAGGTAGATCATAGGTTCAAATCTCGTCCAAAGCAATAAAAAAAAAAAAACTGAAAAAACTCCTCGTTTCGTGGTCATATTATTTTTTTTTACTTAATATTTATTCATTAATATTTGTATTGTAGTTTTGTGCGTATTACAATGCTGTTCTCACTAATTAACCAATGTAATGTGGATTAATTTTGCGGTGTGTGCTGTTGAAATTATATCAGGTTCGCATCCGGCTGGTTAGAAGGGCCCTATCAGGTTGCCTGATCAATACCTTTTCAGGCAACTGCTTTACATAACCTATCAGGGCCTGATAAGGTACCTTATCCGGGCTTGACGAAGACTTAGGGCAGTGCTTATAAGGACCTGATGCCAACCTGCTAGCAATTTCTACCGGGGTAATTCCCGTATATCTATTGTAACGCGACAAGGGAGCACCCCTGCATCGCGACCCATTCCTCGGGGCAACCATCGCTGGCGAAACGCCCACGAGGCGGGTAAGCGGGACTAACCGAAGCTAGGAGGCGGCCCGAGGCTCACAAGCGCTCGGGGGAAACCTCCCCACCTCCTAGAACTCGTCGCGACGTTACCGGTCTGCGGATACCGACGCTCGACAAAACAGGGAACCGCCATGGGAATCCACGTAACCGACAATCAGGAGGATCGCACGAAAACAGATAACAAGATAATAACCATCGGGAAAACCATCTAACTGTAATTAAGACTAATTAACGCGCCAACCCGTTGATTGCGCGCGACGAATCAACGATAACCGTTGAAGCGAGCCCAGCCTATCCTTGCGAACGTAAGAAAATCTTGTAACAAGGAATTAACAACGACTAAACAAACAATAACGAATAAAACACACTAAATTGACGATCCCGAGACGCATAAACAAATATTAACAAACGGAAAGCGGGATAAAACACCAAGTCTACACGAGAAAACAATCAAGAAAAGCGGTCACGGATAAATAAACAAATAAAACTGCAAATCGTCTCCAGGCGTCAGTAAAACATGGAAATAAAGTAAATACATCCTAAAAGAACCCCTCGTGACAACCCGTACGACGAAAACAAGAGAGACGATAATTAAACATATTAATTAAGCAATTAAACAAAAGCAACGAACACGCGGCCCCACGAGAGAGACCACAGGAAGATTCACACGAGGTACGGGCCTGAGATTGCGAGCGCCCGCGACAAGAGTCAAGGGATACGGCATGCGACGTCACGACGCGAGATAAACCCCTTCCCTGCAGAAAGTCGCGACGCGCCTCTCAAGCGATCACGCTACCTTTCCCTCTCTCCACGCCGAAGCGTCGCGGGGGATCGCAAGCCCACTCGCCGTCGGGCCTGAAACCCGTGACGTGACGTCACCCATGCATCAGCATGGGAAAAGCCGACGTCACATCACGCGATATTTCTCCCACCCCCCCTATCGATTACATAATCGACCAGGGGGTATAAACGAGCCGCCCGAGAAGGCGTATAATCACTCTCATTCTTACTACATTGCTGAACTTTTCTCCTGAAAAGCATTATCATTTTTTTTGTGCCGTGCTTGGCCGCCTATACCCTTGTAAAATCAATCGAGTCGCTCTAATTAGCGTTTAGGGACCTCCGGCATTTCCTCGGTCTTGCAGCAATTGCGTTGCGGGGTAGGACTTGCATAAGGAGAAGTATTCGTGAGCACTGTCGTTGATTTTATTGCGAAATTAACAGTACAGTTCAGATAAAATTTTCCCATCTCGACCGATCTCGAGCGTAGTCAATCACGCTAACGGAGTGAAGCATAGATTCAGAGAGAGCTGTTCGTCAGTGGAGAATCCAGGAGCTCGGGCTGTCTCTGAATCTCGGCATCGCTCTCACGAAATCCGGTCGACGAGAATCCCCTTCTAGTAACTAATTGTCACTGTCTTACAAGGATCGCCGCCGTGTAAATCAAGACATCGTTACGTCAACCTAAATAGGCCGGTTGACTCCTCGCCCGTGCGAGGCACATGACTCCTCAAATCTCCCTTTACAAACTTCATTAATTGAGCAGAGTCTTCCCCTTTACTTAATTAGTCACATTAACTTGAGAGTCTCAACAAGTAGTCAATCTATTGGCTATCCCGTGAATTGCTGCGACTCTCGACTTCTTTTCCTGATAAGAAAGAACTTTACTTCAGAATTAAGATCCGTTTTAAGTGGCCGATGATGAAGGATCGAGGCAGTTCCGAAAGTAGCGTTCGCACGCGAAATCTCTAAGTGAAACCCCGAGATCCTGAGGCCCTCTCAAAGGAAAAAAAATAAAAGTGCGAAAGTCCCATCCCCAGTACCTCGCGCCCCGTGCACGAACCTAAATTTTGACCGTTACGCGACACGATCCGAACTGTGTCTGGCGGTAATTCCTCGTCCTCGCGAGTTTTTCGGTACGGGAAAACCTCGAAACGTTTCACTATATATGCCATTCTCACAGTGAACAACCTTATGAAAAATGTGAACATAATACGCCTAAGGTTAGCACATGAAACATATACTTTTACAAATCGCTGAAGTTTGAATACTTAAGAATGTATCACACGTATGTACATGCCAAACGAAAATTATTAAAAATTATACGACAAAAAATTCACTACTTCGACGTACGGTAAAAATCTGAAAAAAATTAATTGTATTAAAGACATCACGAACTTTGATTTTGCATAATAATAATACCTGAAAGTTATCAACAAAGAAATAGATAAATAAATGATTCTAAAAATAGCCAGCGAAAGTCTTTTTTTACCAATTAAGAGCAGGTGAAACACCCGAGCGCTCACATGAAAAGTTTCGAACAACTTTTTTCGTAGAGTTTTGAACCGAATGCAACGAAATTTTGCAGATAGACTGCAAAAGTGTGAATCTCGCTAATGAAACTTTCAGAATTGTCAAAATCGAAAAAAAAAATTGATTGCAGATTTCTGTAATAAAAAATTCGATTTTTTTGGCATTTCTGGTGATAAAATGCGGAAACTAAGAGTTTCATTAGATAGAGCGTATGAAATTACATAATATACATTCGGTCCGATGCTGATTCATGAGTAAAATCAGGAGAAAAGTTGTTTCGAAGGAATTGTCGATAATCTCGAGAAAATTTCGTGAAACATAGCTACAACCCGGTCGCGTAACGTCCACGCTAGAGGCCGCCAGTTGTATGTGGCTTCGGCGAAACACCGTCCATTCAGGTTCTTCCAAATTAGCGGATCGTGAGTATATCTCGCCAGCGATGGAACGAGAGCGATATACAAACACGAACAAGAAAAATGATGCACTCACAATTTTTATTTTTTAATTGTTTAAACAATATTACAATGTTCAATTGATAAAATAGAATTCTTTATCCTATTATTTTTTCTATTTCCTGGCAAGATTACGAATAAAAGAACGCCAATAAAATTTCGTTCGAAAACAACCTCCCTCTTATCATTATCCACCCCCATAGGAGATGGCCTTGAATTTTTGAACACCTGTATCTGGAAAAGACTTGCTCCGACAAAAAAATAGTACGGGACCTTTTTGATTCGAACCAATGTTCAGATAACGGGGAAAATAGTAGAAAGTCGAAATTATTATTTTTTATTTATTTAAACAATACTACGATGTTTAGTTTACAAACAATATTTATTTATTCGACAATTACTTTTCTATATTTTTAGCAACATTCCGAGTGATAGAGCTCCTATGAAATTTTCGTTCAAAGGCAACCCTCTAATCAGTACCCGTACCCCATGGGGTATTGGCGTTTAATTAAAAAATATCTCGAAAAGTTTTGCTTCCACGAAAAAGTGATAAAAGACGTTTTCAATTTGAAGTTATTTCCGGATCGTGGGGAAAATAGTGCAAAATCAAAATTTGTTATTTTTTAATATATACAAAAAAATTTATTTGCGCGACGCAGGTAGCGGCGAAAATGATAGCCGACAATTACGGCGAATGAGAAAAGAACGAGTTCTTGAACGAGGCTTTGGTAATAAAATTTTTTTCGACTTTTCACATTATTCGACTTCTCGGGGTAGTCTCCGAGGATACACCGCCGTACGTAATAATGGAACTTATGAAAAACGGCGACCTCAAGACTTATCTTCGAAGAATACGTGACACGCATCTGGTGCCCGATGTTTCGGAAAGATTAATTTTACATAATAATAATTCCAAAATGTTAATAATAAATTGATGGAAAAATAAATTGTTCAACTAATTTCCCGGTAACCCAATTTTTTTAATGAAAATGATTCGTTCATTTTTATGAATATGAATTTTTTCAGATTTTTCTGACGATTATGAATTTTTTTTTCATCGGAATAATGTGTGGAAAAACACAAGAATTCAAAGCCTTTAGAAAAATCTTAACAAATTCATACGTATTCAGAAAAATAAACGAATCATTTTCATTAAAAAAAAAGTTGGGTTCCCGGGAAATTAGTTGAACAACTAATTTTTTCATCAATTTGTTATTAACATTTTGGAATTATTATTATATAAAATTAATCATTCCAGTACCAATATGCATGCATTTTTTTCAGATTTTTGTACCATCGAGAAGTGTTTGCAATTCTCACTCGTTTTCGTCGAACTTATGCGAAACGAGCACCTTTTTTTATTATTTCTCTCTTCGTCTCTTTGTTCGATCGAAAAACATAAATAAATAAACAAATAAATAAACGAATTAGTTAACATATTTAGATAATTGAAACTTATAATTGATAATTGAAATAACAATAATAATAACGTTATTCTTAAATTTTTATCGACAAACAAAAAAAAAGAAAAAAATTTGCGTAGTATTTTTTTTTTTCTATTCTGAAGGATCGTTTGCCGAAGGTACTGCAACATTTGCGCCGTTTTACTTTCACCCGCGTATCGCGGGGGTTAAAATATCAAATTTTTTACTCCGAAAGATATAATAGTGGGATTAGAGAAATAATTTTTTTTCGAGAATTTCACGGCATTTCGTATGCGAGATTTTTCGTATTCAGAAAAATAAACGAATCATTTTCATTAAAAAAAAAGTTGGGTTCCCGGGAAATTAGTTGAACAACTAATTTTTTCATCAATTTGTTATTAACATTTTGGAATTATTATTATGTAAAAATAATCATTCCAGTACCTTGAATATGCATGCATTTTTTTCAGATTTTTATACCATCGAGAAGTGTTTGCAATTCTCACTCGTTTTCGTCGTACATATGCGAAACGAGCACCTCGCGCTCGGGCTACCTTAATTATCAATTGTTTATTGTTAATAATTATGCAAACAATAAAACAATATTGTAAGCTAATAACTTGTAGCAATCATTGTGGGATACATTTTTTACTTTTGGCCGCCGAGCGATTCCAAGCCGCCGGCCGCCGGTTGTATCTGTCAATGTATGCAATATATACAAACTATACATAGGCTATTACTGTATCTCGGGCCACGAGCGCTCTGCGAACTTCGAGTAGCGTAGCGAGAGAGATGCAATAATAACAAACGTTTTCCTTCTTTATCTGTTTTACTCGGCTGCTAACGACGCTAAGTCAGAAGAGCCGAAATTGACGTGCCGCTCGACTGAAGCGTACGTTTTTCGAGAAAAGTTGCAGTGTTTCGATATCAACATTTTTTTTTTATTAATACGATAATTACGATAAACGATAATAGTGCTACGATAATAGTGGCGTGGTGGTGGCGTGGTGAATGTTCAATTCGTAGTTCATTAGCATAAAGTGACAAGTGCCATGGGGAATAAGAATAACAGGCAAAGAGTCTGTCGAACTCGTCGAAAAAAATGGATCGAAAGGTACGTTTAATTAACATACGAGTGACTGCGATGACATAATCTGATCGTAGAGTAAATTAAAGACATTAGTACGGGTGATTATTTCTGTATAATAGAAAGTATTTTGTAATCACGAGAAAAATTGTAAGGCGCGGTGAAGGCTAGGCCTATTGAGTGCGAGCGAGATAGATAGCGAGATAGCGACTGAGAGGCACTCGAAATGTGTTTCATCTCGCCGAAAGGAGTATGTACACAAAATGCAAAAATCTTCTCAAAATATAAAAAAGTAGGTATATGGGACTGTGGATTGTGCCTTTTCCGCGGAGGGATGACGGGGGGGGGATTCCATCTAAATCACGATTGTTGTTTTTCTTCCCTATATAATTTTATTTATTTTACATTCTTGTTTTCTCGTAAAGAAAAACACAGATCCTACGGCATTTTCAATGAAATTTAGCCTCGTATCAAGACCAACCCCGATAGGGTAGCGATAGGTATCTGGAAAAGTCTCGCTACCACGAAAAAGTTGTACAGGACCTTATCGATTTCAATCGACATCCAGATATTGGGAAAAATAGTGCAAAATAAAAATGTTGATTTTTCGATTGTTTAAACAATTTTCTCAATTTTTATTTACGAAAATTAATTTTTTCACGACAATAATTTTTTTTTACATTCCTTGGTCGATTTCGAACGATAAAGTCCTCATCGACTTTTCGATCAAATGCAACCCTCTCGCAAAATCCACCCCGATAGGGTAACGACCGTGAATTTTCCTTCACCGATGTCACATTATTGAAAAAACCTTTAGTCGGTAATCTCTCGGAAAAAATCCTCAACTGAAATGCTATTTTCTGTCGTTTCAATGGTTTTTGTTGAAGTCACTATACAAATTACACTTACACGACGTAATGTCCGGTTTATATGCGTCCGTATGACGTCAGATCCGATTTTAACGCATTGCATCACGTGTTATATGGCTTTGAACATAACCATCAGTTTGAACTTATCTTTTTGACGTCATTTTCGGTAGTAATTTTAGTATTTCATATCATAAGTGTTATATTTTAATGCGACAGCGGGTAGAGTTTCATCTTGTTATAAAACATCTGTACTTGTTATAAAACTCAATCTTTTTCTTGTACAGACGTAATGACAAGGTCGTCCCAAAAATTGCAGAAGTTATTGATGGATGTGACGATTCGCCTGCAAAGTCTATGGACAAGTTACTCGCAACCGGGATCCAAATGGAAGCCGGTAATGAAATAGTATAAATAGTAGATATCATAGAATTATGTGACAGCCAAATAGCATCCGAGACTTCCGAGATAACATCGATCCGAGAATCTGATGATCTCGTTGAAATCGGGTTGTCAACTGACACCGTTCATGAAATAGACGGAATTGGAAGTGTCGTTTCAGTAGAAACTCCAGTTGTTTCTGATTCACCAGAAACGAGTTTCGACGGTTCCGGCGAAGAAATTCTTGTTTCGGAAGAATCCATTTATTCGGATTCGTGTGACGATTCGGCAAACTCAAACAATCTTGAGCAGCTTCGTGAGCAGTTTAGTAAACATAACAGATCACTCGAGTGTCCTTTCACTTCTTTGAAATTACGAAACTTTGTGGATCGTGGATTGCGGACACAATTGTTTTTCGAATGTGACGACTGGCAATACATCGGCAGTGTATGGACTGACCGCGACCAACTTAACGTTATGAGTATTAACGAAGGTGCTGTATGTGGTACGGTTAGTTCTGGTACCGGATATAATGCACTGGAAGAAATGCTGGCAACAATGGGAGTTCCTTGTATGTCTCATGTCACGTACCGCAAGTATCGTGATAAGCTTTACGAAAAGTTCGTTGCATGTTCTGAAGAAGAAATGCAGAAAGCAGCAGAAGAAGAGCGCGAAATAGCTGTCAAGAAAGGACACCTTATCAACGATATCCCGTATATCAATGTCGTCGCAGACGGCTATTGGGCTAAGCGGTCGTACCATGGAGGGAAACACGATTCGCTGTCTGGTAACGCTTTGATAATTGGCGTTGAGACTAAAAAGGTTTTACACGTGGGTATCAGAAACAAATATTGTTCTGTATGTGCTAAAGCTCTGCAGTTGAAGAGAGAAGCGCCCAAGCATAAATGCTATAAAAACTGGGGACGTGATAACAGTTCGACTGCCATGGAGGCTGACATTATTGTCGAAGACTTCAATGAAAGCATTGATAAGCGAGGGCTTATTTATAAAACACTCATAGCTGATGGGGATGCAAGTACGTTTCAATCGATTCGAGACGCAAATCCATATGCCGAGCACGGAGTAACGGTCAACAAAATCGAGTGCAATAATCACTTGTTCCGTAACTTCTGTAGAAAAATTAGAGAGGCCGCCAAGTCCAAAATGACGTGTCTTCCCGATAAGGATGTGATCCGCAAAGGAAAGTTTCAAAGTCATGTCGAAGCTAGCGCTTTGCATATGCGTACGTTAATTACGAATATACGCGATGTTCGCAAAGACGAAATGATTTCCAAACCCGAACAAGCAGTGAAACTGCAAAAAGATATTTTTGTTGTACTCAATCACGTTTTCGGTGATCATTCCGGATACGCAATATTGCCAATCCAGTGCAACCCCAATGAAAATGAAATTAATTTACTGCCGCAGCTTCATAGAACCGGAGCGTATAGCGCAGTGTTCGAGGCAGTCCGTTATTTGAGTTGTCATGCGGACAGTCTGCTGGAAAACGTTACAAACAATGTAGCCGAATCGGCTAATTCCGTTGTCAACAAGTTGAATTCCGGAAAACGAATCAACCATTGCCTTAAAAATTCATTTCAAATGCGATCTTATGGCGGTGCGATCCAACATAATACGCAAGAACTTGTCTCACGAGTTCATCTGTCTGCTGAAATGGAAGTGCCTGCCTCTGTTTCTAAAATGGAAAAAAGGCGACAAATGCACGTTTCCACCAACAAGCAGGTACGAGGTGCACGCAGGCGTCAACGATGGCGTGGGACGGACAAAGACTACGGCCCATCGGCGAAAAAACCAGACTTAACTGAGGATGCCTATGATGTTTGCGTTGAAAATCATTTTGATAAATTGAAGGAATATCAAAATAACCGACATCAAATCGAGCGCGACACTGTACTGCAAAGCAATTGTGAAATTTGGCATCAGTTGCGAACCAACATAATCACTGCGTTCAAATTTGGAGCGATATGTCGCATGCTGGAGTCAACATCATGCTCGAAACTTGTTACAAGTATTCGTTATCCAAAAGTCCTCGACACAGTAGCCATGCAGTTTGGTATAACTAACGAGCAGCATGCAATAAAAGCTCTTGAAGTTAGACTTGACAGACAGATCGCGGCGTGTGGGCTTTTTATAGATTCAAAAATCCCTTATTTAGGAGCGTCCCCAGACGGTCTCATCGATGACGATGGCATCGTTGAGGTTAAATGTCCGCTTTCCGCCAAAGATATTGCTCCTGAGGTAGCCATACAGCAGATTCCGCATCTAAAGTCAATCTTCGACAAACGCAACAACGATCTCATGAATAAAAATCATGTGTACTATTATCAAGTACAAGGCCAACTACATGTTACAGAACGAAAGTACTGTATTTTTGCGCTCTGGACGCCGGTGGACGTGAAATACGTTAAAGGTATCAAAGATGATGAGTTCTGGGTTTCCAAAATGGAACCGCTCCTGTCCCGATTTTACTTGGAATGTTTGCTTCCGGAAATCGTGGATAGTCGTCGTAACAGAAGTATGCCGATAAGGGAACCAGAGTATATTTCACGGGCCAGAGCTGAACAAAATCTAAAAAAATTGGAAGACTGCATGAAATAGTCGGACACTATAGTACTTCTGATCAGGCGACGATAGAAGTTGGTTCAGATGTTGTGGTTGACACAACAAAAAGACCTTGCTTCGACGCTGATTGGGTAACAATTACTTTGAATGATGACTTGGAACCTTCGGAAGAGAGTAGAGGTGTGCTCGAAGTAGTACGACGAAATATCAGTGTACAAGAAGTTGTAGAGGATATATTGCCATCTACTAACTTACTGAATGACACAAGCATCGACTTGTTTCAAACAATCGTACATGAAAACTCTCATTTTTGCTTTCACCCCACAAGTTACTTCGCGTATCATACTTTCATCAAGTCATGTACATCGGATAAAGATATGCACATAATTGGTGGGAATGTTACCAGGCACTGGTGCTGTGTCTATTACGATGGTTCTAATGTCTTCATTTATGATAGTCTGTGTAGAAAAGAGTACCATTTTTTACACGACGAGGAAAAAAGATACATTCACAAGCGGATAAGATAAAAAAAATAAATATCGACGAAATAACTATAAACTTTTATTTATTAGTAAGGAATGAAAAAAATGACAAAGAAAAAATGAAAAAGAAAAAAATGAAACAAAAAGAAAGAATTATTATTAAATAAAAAGAATATCATTTTTTTTTATGCTCGCCAGTATGTTATTGGCTGCATCGATGGCATTGATGGCATCGATGGCACGTAGGCAGCTCCCGGTGTCATTGGTGCCATTGGTGCCATCGGTGCCATCGATGCAACATACATCGGCGCTGCTGGTGGACGGCTGGTTAACGCAGCATTCACAGCTTTTTCGATTTCCTAAAACAAAGGAGTTCGCATTAAAACCATGTTTTATTTTTTATTGATTATTATATACATGAGATATGTCTATTTATTCTCACCTCTTCAAGCGACAGCTTTGGCAGTTTCGCTGCCGGTTCCTGTTGCCGCTGTTGCTGTTGCCGCTGCTGCTGTGGCAGCGGTTGCTGCTGCTGTTGCTGCTTCTGCCTATCTTTACGGACCTGCCACCAGGCCCGACCAGAAGCAGACTGCAGTGACGGCTCCGGTGCCTCCGACTGCATTCGGAGCTGTCGCTGCAGGTCTGCTATGACCGTCTGGTCATTTTCGATAATTATGCCCTGGCGATAAACGGTGCATTGCAAATCATAAATTTGCCGATGTAACGCCAGGACATAATCATCGGGGCCTGGTGGCGGCAGCTGTTGTTGTTGCTGCGGTGGCAGCTGTTGGTGTTGCTGCGGTGGCAGCTGTTGCTGCTGCTGCTGCGGCGGTGGTGGCTGTTGTTGCTGCTGCTGCTGCGGCGGTGGTGGCTGTTGTTGCTGTTGCTGCTGCGGCGGTGGTGGCTGTTGTTGCTGCTGCTGCTGCGGCGGTGGTGGCAGCTTTTGTCGCTGGTGCGGTGGCAACTGTTGTTGCCGCTGCTGCGGTGGCAGCTGTTGTTGTTGCTGCTGCGACGGCGGCGGCAGCTTTTGTCGCTGCTGCGGTGGCAGCTGTTGTTGCCGCTGCTGCGGTGGCAGCTGTTGTTGTTGCTGCTGCTGCGGCGGCGGCGGCAGCTGTTGTTGCTGTTGCTGCGGCGGCAGCTGTGGCACCGGCGACGGCTGTTGTTGCTGCTACGACGGCAGCACCGCGGGTCGTCGCTGTCGTGGCGGCGGCAGCGGCGGGAACTCGTCGGCCGGCGGCGACCGCAGCCGAATTGGCAACCGCCTCTGTCGCTGTTGCCGTGGCGGCGGAGGTGAGACGTATCTCTTAGTTCGTCCTAAAAGTCAATAATTTTGTAAGTTAGATAAATTCAAATCCGAAGGAAACCCACAAAAAAACACGAAGAACGACAAAAATAAAACATTACACTGCGTCCGAAGTAGAAACCGATCCCCATGCATTCGAATAAATGACGTGCGCGGTTCATCTTTTATCGTCATTTATTGGAACGCATGGGGATCGGTTTCAACTTCGGACGCGGTGTAATGTTTTATTTTTGACGTTCTTCGTGCTTTTTCGTGGTACGTCACAATCTCGAGAATATTTTCTCGTGTTACGGTGAAACGACTGCATCTTTTTCACCAAAATATGTCCATACATATTGTATACACCGTATACATTGCGGACATACATATCGTGGTGAAAAAGATGCAATCGTTGCACCGTGACACGAGAAAATATTCTCGAGATTGTGACGTACCACGAACGTCGTGACGTACTTCGATTTTAGCGAAAAAAAAATCAATATCTACGAGACCGTGACTTCCATAAGAAAACACGACACGACACGACACGAGAAAATATTCTCGAGATCGCGACGTACCACGAAAAAGCACGAAGAACGTCAAAAATAAAACATTACACCGCGTCCGAAGTTGAAACCGATCCCCATGCATTCCAATAAATGGCGATAAAAGATGAACGGCGAACGCGAAAAAACACGAAGAACGACAAAAATAAAACATTACACCGCGTCCGAAGTTGAAACCGATCCCCATGCATTCCAATAAATGGCGATAAAAGATGAACGGCGAACGCGAAAAAACACGAAGAACGACAAAAATAAAACATTACACCGCGTCCGAAGTTGAAACCGATCCCCATGGATTCCAATAAATGACGATAAAAGATTAACGGTTTCAGGAAAACGAATATTAATTGACGATCGTCGTTTTATTTAATCAGAAGAAGCGGCAAAGTACTTACGTGTGCGATTCGCTCCCATGTTTCTCACTGACTGAGGTCGCCTTCGCGAGAAACGGAAACAATGGTGCCGCGGATCTACGTACAGCCAATCAGGTGTTTTGTTTTCACGGTTACCGGCATTGCAGCGCCAAAGTCGCGCGTATGCCGGCCACGTGAGCGCGTCGTTCGTGCGAGTGTTTACGTTTCAAGTGACAAGTTGGCATGATCTTCGAAGCCAAAGGACTTTATCAACGAGTTATTTTTAGTGTGCCACGATTCATTTATTTGTTTAAAGTGTACAGGTGCTAGTAATAGCGAACAAAATTACGCGGCAGTCAACGGGCAATCGAGGATCATCGATTCGTTTGTGAAGGTTAGTAAACATTCTTCCGAAAAAATTAATTTTTTTCGGAAAGAAATGATTGTTTTTTTACTTTTTTTATACTTTCTTTCTTTTTTTCTCTTTTCTTTTCTTTTTTCCTTTTTTGTCGTCGATGAACGACGAACAAAAAGAAATTTCTTTTCTGTCATCGCCAAACGACGAACAAAATTACATTTTTGGTCAGCCGTCGACAAACGACAATCAAAAATAAATGTCTTGTTTGTCGTAGACGATAAACAGAAAATGAATTTCTGTTCGTAGTCTATCGACGACATGAATTTTCTGTTTATCGTCGAAGAGCGAAGAACAGAAATTCATTTTCTGTCTGTCGTCGAAGAGCGAAGAACAGAAACTAATTTTCTATCAGTCGTCGACAAACGAAGAACAGAAATTCATTTTCTTGTTTTTTTTTGTTTCGCAGAGTCCGTTTCTGTCGTTTCGACACGAAATGCCTGGAGGAGGAAGCCTACGATTGTCTTCTCTCTTCTCTCTTCTCTCGATCGTCATCGTCATCGTCATCGTCATCGTCATCGTCATCGTCATCGTCATCGTCATCGTCATCGTCATCGTCATCGTCATCGTCATCGTCATCGTCATCGTCATCGTCATCGTCATCGTCATCGTCATCGTCATCGTCATCGTCATCGTCATCGTCATCGTCATCGTCATCGTCATCGTCATCGTCATCGTCATCGTCATCGTCATCGTCATCGTCATCGTCATCGTCATCGTCATCGTCATCGTCATCGTCATCGTCATCGTCATCGTCATCGTCATCGTCATCGTCATCGTCATCGTCATCGTCATCGTCATCGTCATCGTCATCGTCATCGTCATCGTCATCGTCATCGTCATCGTCATCGTCATCGTCATCGTCATCGTCATCGTCATCGTCATCGTCATCGTCATCGTCATCGTCATCGTCATCGTCATCGTCATCGTCATCGTCATCGTCATCGTCATCGTCATCGTCATCGTCATCGTCATCGTCATCGTCATCGTCATCGTCATCGTCATCGTCATCGTCATCGTCATCGTCATCGTCATCGTCATCGTCATCGTCATCGTCATCGTCATCGTCATCGTCATCGTCATCGTCATCGTCATCGTCATCGTCATCGTCATCGTCATCGTCATCGTCATCGTCATCGTCATCGTCATCGTCATCGTCATCGTCATCGTCATCGTCATCGTCATCGTCATCGTCATCGTCATCGTCATCGTCATCGTCATCGTCATCGTCATCGTCATCGTCATCGTCATCGTCATCGTCATCGTCATCGTCATCGTCATCGTCATCGTCATCGTCATCGTCATCGTCACGGCAACAAAACTGGGTAAAACATCATTCGCCGAGCTGAAACGCTCTTGTGCGACGATAATCCCGCTGATTCGGCAGTAGTTTGCCGATGCGTGGATATATTTTATCGAGCGAATTTTTCAAATTCTTGATTCGATCAAATATCGTCGCCGAGCTTCGAGCTCTTGCGCGACGATCATTCCGTTATTCGACTGTAGTCTGTCGATACGCGGATATATTTTATCGAGCGAATTTTTCAAATTCTTGATTCGATAAAATATCGTCGCCGAGCTTCGAGCTCTTGCGCGACGATAATTCCGCTAATTCGACAGTAGTCTGTCGATGCGCGAATATATTTTATCGAACGAATTTGAAAAATTCTTGATTCGATAACATATCGTCGCCGAGCTTCGGGCTCTCGCGCGACGAAAGTTCCGCTAATTCGACAGTACTCTGTCGATGCGCGGATATATTTTATCGAGCGAATTTTAAAAATTCTCGACTCGATAAAATAATGTCCCCGAGTCCGTGGCACTCGTGCACGACTTCTATCAATACTTATGGAAACAAAACTTATAAATTCAATCATTTTCTAGATCTCGGAAGCTCCAGGGGACATCAGCGCAGGAACAGCGTTAGTAATCAGCGAGGGAGCAGCAGCAGGAACAAACGGCGTGGGAGCAACAGCAGCAACAAACGGTGCGGGAGCAGCAGTAACAACGAACGACGAAGGACACAGCATCACCTGCCACCGCCGTCATAACCACCGTTGGAGTGCGTGAGTAGAACAAGTCGGCGAGCTTCGAACTCTAGCGCGATAAAAGTCGCCGAGTTCGTGAGCTCTTGTTCGACTTCAATTGATGGATGCTGTGCCGAGAACTTAGAAATCTCAAAGCAGCATTCGTGAATTGAAATAAAATCGCTGAGTCCGCGTACTCTTGTGCGATGAAAGTTGTCGAAGCGATTCGATACAATATCGTCGCCGAGCTTCGGGCTCTTGCGCGACGATAATCCCGCTAATTCGGCAGTACTCTGTCGATGCGAGATTATATTTTATCGAGCGAATTTTTCAAAATTCTTGACTCGATACAATATTGTCGCCGAGCTTCGAAGTTCTTGCGCGACAATAATGTCGCTAATTCGATAGTATGTGTCGATGCGAAATTATATTTTATCGAGCGAATTTTTCAAAATTCTTGACTCGATAAAATATCGTCGCCGAGTTTCGAGCTCTTGTGCGACGATAATCCCGCTAATTCGACACTAAACTGTCGATGCGTGGATATATTTTATCGATCGAATTTTCGAAATTCTTGACTCCATAAAATATCGTCGCCGAGCTTCGAGCTCTCGTGCGACGCATATCCCGCTCACTCGGCAGTAATCTGTCGATGCGAGGATAAGTTTTTTATCGAGTCAGAGCCTGGGAAACTCTGACTCGATAAAAATAATTCGCCGAGTGCAACACTCTTGTGCGAATCATTCCTCGCTAGCTTGACCGAACACTGTCAACGCGAGAAATAATTTTTATCGTGTCAGAGCTTGGGAAACTCGGACTCGATAAAAATAATTCGCCGAGTGCAACACTATTGTGCGAATCATTCCTCGCTAGCTTGACCGAACACTGTCAACGCGAGAAATAATTTTTATCGTGTCAGAGCTTGGGAAACTCGGACTCGATAAAAATAATTCGCCGAGCTAAATGCTCTCGTGCAAATAAATTCTCGCTAGCTTGACAGAACACTGTCGACGCAAGGAATGATTTTTGTCGAGTCAGAGCCTGGGAAACTCTGACTCGATAAAAATAATTCGCCGAGTGCAACACTCTTGTGCGAATCATTCCTCGCTAGCTTGACCGAACACTGTCAACGCGAGAAATAATTTTTATCGTGTCAGAGCTTGGGAAACTCGGACTCGTTAAAAATAATTCGCCGAGCTAAATACTTTGCCGAACTTGAGCTCTTGTGCGACGAAAATCCCGCTTACTCGACAATAGTTTCGATGCGTGGATTCGTTTTATCGAACGATTTCAAAAGAAATCTTGATTCGATAAAAAAAATCGTCGCCGAGCTTCGAGCTCTTGCACGACAATAATCTCGCTTATTCGACTGTACTCTGTCGATGCGAGATTATATTTTATCGAGCGAATTTTTCAAAATTTTTGACTCGATACAATAGTGTCGCCGAGCTTCGAGCTCTTGCACGACAATAATCTCGCTTATTCGACTGTACTCTGTCGGTGCGAGATTATATTTTATCGAACGAATTTTGAAAATTGTCGATTCGATAAAATATCGTCGCCGAGCTTCGGGTTCTTGCGCGACAATTATGCCGCTAATTCGATAGTAATCTGTCGACGCGAAGATATATTTAATCGTGCGAATTTTACAAATTTTGGAATCGATAAAATATTGTCGCCGAGCTTCGGGCTTTTACACGACTATTATCCCGCTAATTTGGCAGTAATATGTCGATGCATGAATATTTTTGATCGAGCGAATTCCTAAAATTCTTGACTCGATAAAATATCTTATCCAAAAAATATTTTATCGAGCGAATTTTAACAATTCTTTACTCGAAAAAAAAATTGTCGCCGAGCTTCGGGCTTTTGCGCGACAATTATCCCGCTAATTTGGCAGCATTTGGTATTTTTGATCAAGCGAATTCCTAAAATTCTTGACTCGATAAAATATCTTATATAAAAAATATTTTATCGAGCAAATTTAAAAAATTCTCGACTCGTAAAAAATATCGTCGCCGAGCAAATTTGCTCTCGTGCGAAAATAATCCCGCTGAATCGATGATAATTCGTCGATGCGAGGATATTTTATTGGAACAATCGAAAAGTTTGTCGATATAACGCGCCGAGCGTCGACTTAGACCTAAGTATATCGCGTTCAGCAGATGCGTCGGGCGGCCTCTAGCGGTAAGCCGCAGAGTTACCGATTCGGTGCTCTGCCTTACCGCGGGAGCCGGTCCGCGTTGCGCCATTCTGGCGTGTTTCACCTCCTCTTAACTAGACGAGTTCTTTCGTTGTTTGACTTGCTGCTATGTACTCGGATTCCATTGTGGACAATGCTACTGATTTTTGTTTCAAAGAACCCCAAACGATGAGTGCGTCCGGGAGTTTAATAATGAATCCACTAGTCGATCTGCGCGTTTGCTTATCGCCTGCGTAGTTCGCGTCGTTATACGCGTTTAGTCTTAAATTCTCGTATTCTCGCGGGAACAATATTCCGTGGGCAACCGTGCCCTTGATATACATTAAAATCCTTTTAATAGCGTTCCAATTAATCTTTTTGGGTGCCGCTGCACACTGACCCACTGCATTAACCGAATAAGCTATGTCCGGTCTCGACACGGTCGCGAGGAATAGCAGACTGCCCACCGCTTCTTTATACGGTACGTTGGCGACATTTTCTCCGTGTCCGCATGCTTGCAGACTGAGATCCGTGTGCTGATCTGCCGGTATTGAAACCGCGTTTGCTTCTCCCATCCGGAACCTGTCGAGGCCCCGCTGAGCGTACGACGCTTGATTGACGAAAATCGAACCGTCCTTGAGTTGTTTGATTTCCATTCCCAAGAAAACGCCCAGTGGAGAAACCGTGATTTGCAGTGCAGACGACAAATTCTGTAAAAGACTTTGAATTTTGTTTTTACAGGTAGAAGTTAATCCAAAAACTTGTTTATTTAAACAAGTGAAAAATGGACGCCAAGTACTTAAAATTAGTTATATCGTATATTTAGGATATTGAAAACGGAATCTTTTCTCGATCCTTTACGAGACATGTTACGGGATTCCTTCACCCGACGCGGCCGGAGTCAGTGGCTGTCGGGGGCCACAATTAATTAACTTTTCGAACGAATAAACTTGTTGTTGGGCGCCAACCGACATGTTGTCGACGATTCTTTAAATTACGTTCAATTTCATTAATTTTTGCGACATCTCAAGGGGGATCGAAGGGATGACCCGCAAATATTAATTAAATAAATTTCGTACGCTGTGAATTTCCAGAAACATCTTTAATACAGGTTTTGAGCGAATCTGTTCAGTACTTACATGATTGACAATTTTACACAACACAAAACGAACGGATTCGACTTTCGGGCACAAAAGTCCGTTTTATACGATCGAGTTGGCTTCCTTTGCGAGCTGCTGTCCTTCGCGAGGCCCGAGGATCGAATGAGTTTCGATGGATTTTCGTGCGAGTTCGATCGAGAGAGATGACGCGCGCGGAGACGCTAAGTACAATGTCGTCCTGTCGATAATTGGTTGCCCTTTTCTATCGACTTTCGATCGAGCTTACCGTTCGCTATTCTATTTCTAGACGCGGTTCGTTCGTAATTTTTCTGCGCATGACGCTGCAGCAATTACTGAGTTTGTTACAATATATAACATTTTTTTAAAATAATTAAATCGTATCAGCCATGTAGTAGTTTTTAATGATAAGTCAGAAATAAAAAATAATACTTAGCGCGTCTTTGGGGTACGATTAAATTTAGTTGTTCGAAAAGGGAACGCGCCAAATATTATTTTTTATTTCTGACTTATCATTAAAAACTACTACTTGGCTGATACGATTTAATTATTTGTAAAAAATGTTATATATCCTAAATATGTGATATAACTAATTTTAAGTACTTGGCGTCCATTTTTCACTTGTTTAAATAAACAAGTTTTTGGATTAGATTTTACCTATTTTTGAAATTTCGAAAATATGAACAAAATAAAAATCTTTCGACAAAATGTTTAATTCTACCGGAGACATTTATCCCCTCCAGATGGTTCAGTCTAAAACAAATGTTACTACCAAAACCTTCGGAACGAAGTCTTCGGTACTCAAGAGGCAAATTTTCTTATCGTCCGGAGTAGCTTCAATCAGTTAAAATGAAATATGTCATGCGCGTTTACGAAAACTTGATTCGCAAGTTTTCGCAAAGTGATTCGCAAAATATTTTATTTTACCTGATTGAAGCTACTCCGGACGACAAGAAAATTTGCCTCTTGAGTACCGAAGCCTTCGTTCCGAAGCTTTTGGTAGTAAGATATGTTATAGACCGAACCATAAGCAGCGAACAAATGTCCTCGACAGAATTGAAATGCTATCGTCGACAGATATTTGACTTCACTTCCGTAGTCAATGAAAAAGTTATAATGAGTTTAATTGAGAGGTACGAATTAAGTTCTCGAAACCTCAAAGTAGTTAGTTATTCTTCGTGCCCATGAATCAAGGATAGAGTTATAATTTTTTTTTATAAATAAAAATTCATTCAGTTTATTCACAAAATTTTACGACTTATATTTATCGCAAAAAAAATGACGCCCATAAATCCCAACAAATATGTGGGTGAACACTTTCGATAAATCGCGACTATGCAATATAAAAATCGCGGAAAACAAAATAGAGGTTAGGAAGATCGCGGAAAACAAAAATAGGATAAAAAGATCGCAGGAATAGAAATGTTTCATGCCCGGCATATTTCACCGTATAAAATCACGATACCCATCGATTTGCAAATTAGTTGCGAATTTATTTAATAATTAATTGGTATTTTTCACATAATTTCAATATTTTTTAAACGAAGATACTTTCACGATATTTTATGTTTCTTAGCACTTTTTTTCACTTTCTTAAATAAAAAAGTACGTCCACATTCACCAATAGCGATATATTAATTTATATCATTATACGGCATTGTATTTTATATATACGCGAAACCGTTCAAAGTAGATAAACACAAGTCGTCCCAATCACAGCAGAAAACTTCCGAGCCGGTCAGCGTAACGAACGCGTGGGCAACAACGGTATCTCGAAATGAGAATACCCCGTCCCGTGTTGGCTCCTCGACCGTAGTGTGTGTAGCTGTTAGTATAACCCCCGCGCGAACAACTTCACAGAGGTTACAAGAAGCAACTTCACGGAGGTAACACATAACATAACACTGAAACTCTACGAAAAATCTTGAGAAACGAAAAACGCTTATCAAGAGACGCGGTAGCGTCTCGACGCTAAGTACCAGTATAAAGTAATAAGTCCCTGCCGCAAACGTACACCGGTCGAGCGCTACGAAGTAGTTATACGCCAATATTGGGTACCCTCATGTTCCAACGTTTTGTTGTCGTGAATTATCAAATAAATATAAAAAACAGTGGATGTTTTATCATATGAATCGAGTTACAGCTTTCCAACGAGCTTTACAGGACCCCTATTCGTTCATGCGTTCCCGTGATATGATAATGTCGCCCCAAAAAACTACCACTTTCACTACGTTTTCAGGTTCAAGATGTCCGATGTCCCATGACGTCACGCTACGCCTCTGTTGTGTCGGTGTGCTCGTGAGTGAGCGGCCACACACAGCGAGCTGCGGCTGGGATACCGCGCATGCGCGAAATTATCGATCGCCCTATCTGGCAAGTACGCGTGCGTACCGTCAGCTGTTTCGCCATACCGTGACGTCACGGCTGCCTATGCGTTATGTCAGTGTGTTATTTAAACGAATCGACAATCCAGTACATGGATGGGTGACCGTCCGAATTGCGAATCGAGTACATGGATGGGGGAACGCCCGAATTGCGAATCCAGTACATGGATGGGTGACCGCCCGAATCGATAATTCAGTACATGGATGGGTGACCGCCCGAATTGATGAAATGTGTATAACACTACGCATGTGTGAAAGTGCTATACGACGCTAGCGTGAACGTATAAACATGTTCATTTCAGAAATTCACTACTAATTTGTTTAAACAATAGAAATTTACTACCAATTAGTTTAAATAATAGAAATTCACGACTAATTTATTTAAACAATGGAAATACACTACTAATTTGATTAAAAAATCGAAATACATTTGTAATTTGTTTAAACAATGGAAAATCACTATTAATTCTGTTACAAATTCGAATTACATTTCTAATTTGTTTAAACAATAGATATTCACTACTGATTAGTTGAAAAAAACCAAATTCATTATTAACTTGTTTAAATAATTGAAATTTACTACGAATTTGTTTAAACAATAGAAATTCACGACTAATTTATTTAAACAATAGAAATTCACGACTAATTTATTTAAACAATAGAAATTCCCTACTGATTAGTTTAAATAATAGAAATTCACGATTAATTTATTTAAACAATAGATATTCACTACTGATTAGTTGAAAAAAACCAAATTCATTATTAACATGTTTAAATAATTGAAATTTACTTCTAATTTGTTGAAACAATAGAAATGCAATACTGATTAGTTTAAAAAATCGAAATTCACGCAGCTTTCAAAAAAGAATGAAATAAAAAATTAAAACATTTTTCTTGCGAAAAATAGTTTAAAAAAACGCAGCCAAGTACCATGAACGTGTTTTGTTCACAAAAATGTTTAAATAAAAAAAGCCAAGTAGGATTATTTTAAAAACTCAAGAAAAAGTATGCGTAAATTCCAGTTCTAAACCTTGGCGTCCCAGTGTTAGCTTTCATACACGGCTCATTAGGAGAATTGAGGAAAAATAAACCGTTACTAATCTGAATCGTCTGCGAACAATAGGTTTTGGGAGGTGAGAGAGAGGAGGGTGGAGGAGTGTACTTTGTGATTAGAAGTGAAGGTAGTGGTGGTGATGAGTGCGGGAGGTAGTGGATACGGTACTCTCGAACGAAGGGGGTACCGATACTCGAGGGATAACTAAGTTGGTACAGTTTTTAAATCAGGGGATTACAGGTTACAAAGTGACCCTATGCGTCAATTGTGACAAAAAATGATCCGCATGTATTAATGTTATATTTTACCTTACAAATGTTCATTAACTTATCACAGAAATTAGAACACGTATCAAAATTATGAACCGATCAACCGAGGTTCAGATTCACATCAATGCACATTCAGCGTATGCCTCCGCGATTCCCTAACAAACCGTGTCCGACAACTAACACTGGGACGTCAAGGTTTTGATCTGGAATTTACACATACTTTTTCTTGAGTTTTTAAAATAATCCTACTTGCCTTTTTTTATTTAAACATTTTTGTGAACAAACCACGTTCATGGTACTTGGCGGCGTTTTTTTTAAATTTTTTTCCCAAGAAAAATGTTTTTATGATATCTCAAGATTGGCTGAACGGATTTAATCGCGGTTGGGCTCGTTGGAAAGCTGATATCGAAAATATGTGATAGAAGTGTTATTCAAATTTTGTTTCGACGCTTAATTTTTAAGAACTATCAATTTTAATTTTTACTTCCGGCATTTTGGCGTGGTCTTACACGGTAGCGTCTCGATTCTGAATATTTTTTTTTTTTTAGTACTTGGCGTCGAGACGCTACCGCGTCTCTTGCTAAGTCCATCGTCGATATAAATAGCCAGTATTATTTTTTCGTTATCGTCGTGTGAGGTGAAGACGCAAGGGTCTTCGGAAGTTGCGATTAATTTAAATTTCTTCGAACGTCGACAAATTTTATGTTCCAGCATCTTACAGCTTGTTTTACGTCGTAAACGGCTTTCTTGGGCAGGCAAACGCGTCCACTGCCGTCATCGAAGCTCTTCGGTTGCGCCATAAAAATCTCTTCCTCGAGATCGCCGTTGAGGAAAGCTGTTTTCACGTCAAATTGCGCAAGCCGCATTTTCGTTGCCGCTGCGACCGCCAGTATTGCTCGAATTGATCCGAACTTCACGACTGGGCTGAAGGTTTCCTCGTAATCGATGCCCGGAAGTTGGGAGAAGCCCTTCACCACTAATCGAGCTTTGTATCGTCCCTCTCGGTCGCCTACGCTGGGCTTGAAACAATATACCCACCGATTGGGTAACACCCTTGGGTTTTCTGGCAGTTTTACCAGCCTCCATGTTTCGTTTTCGTCTAGAGAGTTCATCTCCTCCTCCATTGCGTATCTCCAAGTCTCGTTGTTCGTGCTTCCGAGTGCTTCTTCGTCCAACTCCGGTTCTCGACTCTCGGCGAGGAAGATTTCATCGAGATTCAGCTCGATACCTCCGTACCGACTAGGCTGTTGCAACATGTTGCGATCTCGCAGCTGGCGAGTGGCGGCTTGCGGTTGTTCTTCCTCCTGTTATTGCGCTGAAATTTCTTCTGCTTGATTTTCTCCCCTTTCATCGATGATTTCTTCTGGTTGGCGATTCTCTTCGTGATCCTCTTGCTCTTCATCGATGCTTGCTTCTTCTTCGCTTTCCGCGTCGTCGTCGTCGCCCGAAGGCTTTGGCGTCCGAATGATAGCATACTTGTCATCCACTTTTCGTTCCCTTTTATGAGCCTTTTCGGTCCTAAATTTCACGTCGCGAAGTGTGTCGACTTTATTCTCGGCTTCGAACCAAATCCGGTACCGTTTCGTGGAATCGCCGTAGCCTACGAAAACTCCTTTCTTGGCTTTCGCACTCCATTTCGTGCGCCGTTGTTTCGGGATATGTGCCCAGACTTCTGCTCCGAATACCTTGCAGTCGATCTTTTTCGCCGGCTCGCCGAACCATAATTCATACGGTGTTTTTCCTCGTATACTGCTGGCGCTGGTGCGATTGAGAACATATGTTGCCGTATACACTGCTTCCGCCCATAGTCGGAGATCCATTTCTTTGGTGTGAAGCATGCTTCGAGCAGCTTCGACCACTGTTCTGTTCTTCCGTTCTATCGCGCCGATTTGCCCCGGTGTGTAGGAGACGCTCGTTTCGTGTCGGATGCCGTATTTCGACAACAATTCACGCATTTCGCTATTGACGAACTCTGTTGCTTTGTCAGTCCCGAGAGTCTTGATTTTTCTGCCGAATTGAGTATCGAGTTGTCTTAGTAATTTTTCAAAATGTTGCCTCACCTCAGACTTGTGGCTCAAGAAGTACCTGGATTTTCCTACAGACGGATTCTCCATAGCCCCGCAAATATCAGCGTGGATCAGCTCACCCGGCGCGCTAGACTGCGATTTGCTTATCACGAATGGCTTCCTGCTCATCTTTCCTTGGATGCACCCGTCGCAGTGCCAATCCTTTTCGTTTTTCGTTTTGATGTTCCATCGCTTGAGGAATTCCTGCACGTGGGGAATGTATTGGTGGGCAAGACGCTCGTGCCACTCTTGGAGCGAGTTGCTCTCGGAGACATGCGCCTTTGCCTGCTGCGAGTCACGATTCTCGGAGTGTTGATCATTGACCTTGAACCGCATTCTATATATATCTTCGAATCGGTTTCCCACTGCAACGATTGTCTCTCCTTTCCTTAGGCAGCACTGCTGACTGTTCGATTCGCATGTCAATCCTTTGTCGAGAGCTGTGATGAAGGCGCTTCCCCTGCCTTCTCGTGTTGCGTTCGAATCGCTGCGGCTCGGCGTCTTTTTATTGCTGCGGCACTCCGCTTTCCAGTGACCGGTTTTTCCACACTTGTGATTTTTTCCGGCTTTTTGCTTTTGTTCCCACGCTGCTGATTCAATTTCGTTGAGAACGCGTTGTTTTCTTGATCTTCGTCCGCATGGATTTGTAGCTCCAACATCGGGAGTCTTGACACGAGGTTTGACAATGTGCGCTCGTTTGTATTCGTCGATTCCCACGCTACGGCGTAATTCTTTTGCACGACCGTTTTTTGTGCGCTGTCGAGCTTATTCCATTTCTCGAGCTTTTTCTCGGCTGCCTCGACGGTCATGTTAGCGCTGGGCTGCGGTTTTTGAAAGCTGCCGTCGATCATTTCCAGTGTTCCATTCGCAGAAATATTGACGCGCACCTCGAACTTCCATATGCCCCAGTTTTCGATTCCTGCGAGTTTCTCGACTTTACTCAGTTCCGTGTCCGACGTGGCCATCTTGCACTTTGCATGAGGCTGGCTGACCGTTCGAACACACGCAAGTTTTTTATCACTCGAAAATGATTTTAGTCCTTTCACTCGCGAAAAATATGGGTTGCTATCAAGTGGCCTAAAGATAAACGCCACCTATGACGAATACGCGCAAACACGATGCATTCCCATGTAAAAATGCGCACGCATTCAAACAACAAGTAGTATCCTACAAAAACGAACAGCTCTTTCCAGAAAAGGCGGTTATACTTTGGTCGTTGTATACAACGGCATGGAATGGAATATGTAAAAGTACTCCTGGATACAATAGAAAGACTCTTTCAATACCACTCACGTTCTTCATGTTTTATTTCACCAGCACGTAGAGGGGTAGAGTTTCCTCGGAACGTTTTACGCGTCTCGTTATCGGGCATCCGCGGACCCGCGAACGCACCTACGATGGACACTCCCGAACAAAGTAGATTTTATCGACGATTTACTTATTAAACGTTAGAAGCAAATGGGACTATAATGTAGGCACGCTGATACTCTCGAGGGATGGTCATTTTTGGAGGCATCAAACAATGGCCTTAAGTAAAATTAATATACATGTATTTGAAGTATAATTATTATTCTTTTATTTGCACCCGGCCCATGTGACCACCCTATTACCGACGTCATTTGGGACATAGGACGTTTAAAACTTTCGACGCTCTCGAGAGACAGACACTCCGAGTCGAAAGCAACCTTGAGCATCTCTGCCATTACCATTCGCAGCTGTCGGAGAAGATAAAATACCGACGTCGCAACGGAGGACTGTCGGTAATGCAAAAATCTGATTTTCCGAGGCTGCAACTAATAATCGGAAGATGTCACTGTGCCTAAATATCGCCAAAGTAAAGTCTGGCTGGATCGGTTTCCAAGGTTGTGCCTATCGGGACTAGACCTCTTTTCGCGAGTCAACAAAAACAAACATTTTTTGACACTTGGGCTATCGGCATAAAATCGAGACTGAAGAAGAAGAATAATTTTGGTGTTTGCTTTTTTTTTAACATTTACTCTAAAGACGGCATAAACGGCGACTTTGACGTTTGCGTGGGCAGACGTTAAGTATCATCGCGTCGTAAATAAGGAACGATAAAGGAAGGAGATCCGAAGAAAGAATTGAAGATGAGACATTTGGCTAATCAGCTGCAGTACTCGAGTTCGTTTATCCATTATTTTCACGTAAGTTTACTCACTTCAATTAATTTGTTCAATGATTATTATCGTGAATATTGTCGCCCCACTTTTTTTTTGGCGACCGATTACATTTAACCACATTAAAATAAACAGTCGGAAAATATGTATGCAAATTATCTAAATAATCTCATGTATATCCAGATGTATGAAAACACTGTCCACCCCTCGAGGAAAAGCTGTACTCCATAATTCCATGGATATCGCAATCGTTGCTGCCGCATCAAATCCCTATTGACGATCCTCTGAGAACCAATGACAAATTGACCGACAGTAAGATTTCTAGTAAAAACCTTTTCGCACACCACAATAAGATTCCGCAAAAAAAAATCAATCGAAAGGATTCGTTCGCGTAATAATAAAAAAGATCGCGACAAAGTTCGACGCGACGTGTAATAATTGGTTAACTCCAAAAATTAATAAAAAATCGTTGATTATATTCACATAAGAACTCTGATGTACGTGTGAGCCACGCGTGTTCGTAAAAAAAAAAAAACTGACGAAACGAACGAATAGACGCGCTCAGTCTGGTCATCGGATAGGCAGAGGCGGTTCTTAGCGTACGAACACGAAGAAACTTGACGTTCCGCCCTACTCCTGTTCAGCAATCGTGGCTGGAATCTGTGACGACGGTAGTCAACTACTAGTAGCAGTGGGCTGACACTGTTATACTCCCCTCCACTTCTTAATTGTCAGGCCCGAGGGTATGCGTTTGTGCCAACTGTAGAAAATAAATGTTGTGTTTTTAGTTTGGCTGCATTACATTTTAGTGGGTGCGGTTCATTGTCTTCGAGGTGTATCTGAGTTAGTGCGAGTTTTGTTTTATTATTTATTGACTTATTGGTGAGAAAGTGCAGTTAAATAAACAATATTATTATAAACTTTTGAATATTTTATGAGGTGACGATTTAATATAGAGTTATTTAGCGATACGATTGACAGGTGGGTTATACTTGGTTCTGTTGGGACGGCTAGTATCGGTATGACTAGTCGATCCACGTCTTCGATTAAATATTAAATAAAGTATCCTTAAACGGACTAAAGCTTTGCTTATTTTATCGTATCATTATCTATATTTAATCATATCTTCATTTCAGCAAAGCCTGCATGGCTACCTATAGCGATGACGAAATATTCAAAGTGCGTTGTTGAACACTGCGGACATTGTCAGCAGCGAAATAAAGATTGCATTTATGCAAAATTGCCAAAAGACATCGAACGGCAAGTATCATTATACAATATTTTTATAGTAGCTGTTCAGCTGGTGTTACTGTGTAGGTAAAATTTTGTTTAACAGATGCCGTAAGTGGCTCAAGGTTGTCGGAGAAGGTGATCTCGTCTATCTACCGCCAGATAAGCTTCACAACATTCGGTATGTCTGCGGATGCCACTTCACCGATGAGCAATTTTCCAACTCGACGCGCAAACGTTTGAAGAGGACTGCAGTTCCATCGTTGGTCGATAGCAGAACAACACCACTCGAAGATGATCTGGTGCGCCAGTATCCATTGTCGCTAGATTATATAATAGCGAAATATATTAATAGCGAAACACCATCCGTAAGAACAGCGAACAGAAATGAGGATACCGCAGGTAAATTTTGAGACGAGTCGGAAGTGTTTGGTATATTTTTTATTAATTAAATTTTTTTTTCGTTTCTCGCGATTGTGTTACAGACAATCCTGAGGATACTACGGATAACTATGAAATTCAATGTTCGGCGCTGGACAATAGAAATTCCACTTTCAGTACGAATCTTGTGTTTGCAGTTGAATGTAAGCATATTTAGTATAAGTTCGTGTCGTATATGTAAATACTGACGTACGCCAATTTTTTAATTTTTTTATTGACGTTATTGAGGTTCGACAGGTATGCCATTACTTGGCAACGAAACAACAGCGGTGCAAGAATTGGAGGAGGAAATACCAATGACTGACGAATTGATGGTCAACGGCGATCGGCCTTTATCCGAAGTGACTCAAGAAGTAGTAAACGGGGGTGATGCAAAACGATATCGACCATCAGGTATGTATCGCAAGATAAAAAAAAATTTCGCTTCAACTCGAATTGCAATTCATTATGCGTCATGCCTTGTGTGGATTTTAATTCTTTCAGTTTTTTTTAAGCTTTAATGGGTGTAACGTTTCGCCTTTTTAGCCGATCTGCTTCTTCGGCTTCTGTCTGACGTTAGGGTTTGGGGTGAGCAGATAATCTTAATGATATGGTCAGTTAGGTAAAATCACTTTATTTATTCAAAAATAATCTGAGAGCAATTACAAGTGAGCTTATCACGATTTCGCCCAGTATTCGTTGATTGGTTTCCGATTCTAAATCAATCCAGATCCCGTGCACTGTACCGATCCATTGATTCAGCATCTATGCTCCAGGCTTCGATCTTCCGTTCAATCACGTTCGCTGTCGTCTCTCTAACCCGCAGAAGCTAATCTCACAGGCACGTGTGGTCCTTATCCACACGGCCGGTACCTCGAAAGTACAAAGGCTTCCGCGAGATCGGGATTTAGACAACGTCACCGAAGTCCAATCGCTACTCGCTTCCGGCTAAGTCCTCGGGTTAAAGTGCCCTGAACGCGTTCTACTGACTCTACTCGCGAGCTACGGGAAGGTTCTTCGAGAGTTTGATTGCCTTCGTCGCCGTTGGCATCAAACCTCGGTAAGGAAGATGAGGAGAGTACATCAGAAATCGACGTCCCCGAAGATTTCGTCAGACCCACAGGAACACGAGTTTAAGTATGGTACATGAGGGACTAACGTCACCGAAAGTTTCGTCAGACCAGGGTGTTACACTTGTACGTACCACCGGTATCTTCTGCTTCTTGACTTATCTCGTCCTGCCTCGTCTGCTTCTTGATATTATTTTTCGATCCCTTCGTCGTCTCGGCTGGCCTGGATATAGGGCTCATGGAGGTATATCGCTTACGAGAAATGTATAATTCTTTATGCGACACCTAGCAGTCATATTGAGTATTGTGCGACGGTTGACTACCGCGAGACTCTCTCTCGCTAGACACCGAGCCCCTTCCCTGTGCCGCTGTCGGCTCTCTCTCTCTCTATACCTGCCCCGCGTCTATCTTGCACCGCGGACTCTCTCGTGCCCGTCGAGCCCTCGCCGTCACGTGAAGTAACGAGTACGTTGCAACGCCCCTCCGGACCAAAAAAAAACCAAAAACCCCTTTTTCTTTTATTTGGGACAAGTGATAAGGATAACTCAAACTCTCCCGCGAGGGCATGATCCGGCCAGGACACCAAAAAAATATAAAACATTCACACGTCCTTAGTGGCCTTTATTTTTCTTTTTATAATCTTTTTTTTTTATATAATGTCTTGAATAATTTTGATGTTCTTTTTTTTTTGTTCCCTAACTTTCTCTTCTTCCTCGAACTCCCTTTCCTTCCGTTCTACCCATTCCTGCAGTTCCTTCATCGCTTCCTTGATTTCCATGTCCCTTTCTCTTTTTATGCGTAACCTATTCCGGATTAGCCATTCCCGATTGCGCTCCCGGATCCGTTTAGATTTTTCGTACTCGATTTTTGTCGGCTTTCTTTCATTTTTTTCATTATCTCGATTTTTTTTTCTGCTCGTCCCCTCTCCTCTTCCCATTTTGCTTTTTCTTCTTTCGTCACTTCCTTTGTTTGTATTGTTTTATCTTTCATTTTTCCCTTCCTCGTGGTTTGGACTGCGGTCCCTTTCCTACTTTCTCCTTCTACCCCATTCCATATCCCCGCGGATATGACGCGGAGGCCTACGGGGGTGGGTTCGTAGACCCACTCACCAGAGTTGGGGGTTCCCCACAAAAATGGTGGGTTAAGAACCCTCGCTCGGTTTGAGTGCCTGAATCCATTTTCTGCAACCGAGCAATCGACAACACAAACGGGGAAAGATAATGCCGTGATTCCCAGAGATATCCTTTGTTCCCAATGACACACATCGTTAGTGCCGGTATCTCTTCAAATTCGAAGCATGATACATTCCCCTTTCTACATTGTTAGATTGATTGGTTAAAATATAGGTGGATTCCGCTATTTTTTTTTTATTATGTATGGTCCTTCATAAATTGAAAAAAATTTAGCAATTCTTTTGTTAGTAGGATCACTCACATTGCATGTTTTAGCTAGTACTATCTCGCCTTCTTGGAAATTGGACAATTTGTGTTCCCTATTGAATCTATCTGCCCTATTTTTCCCTTTTCTTTTTATTCGTTCTTTAGCCAAGGTTAGTTTTTGTTCCAAGGGTTCTTCACCTACATTTTCAATTTTTATCCATTCTTTCCACACACGTTTTGGTTTTTCTCCTAACTGTAATTCCATCGGCGTAAATTCGGTAGTGTCATGATGGGTCTCATTCATGCAATTTTCAATCGCTGTTACCCATTTTAGCCAACCCGAGTGTGCCTTCTCATCCGATAGTATAGTTCGGAAGAATCGCCCCAATTCTCGATTAACCCTTTCAACGATATTACCTTGCAGGTGCCTTATTGATGATAATATAGGTTGTATGCCCTCACTGGCCAATTTGTCGAGCCATTTTCGTGACGTAAACTGAGTTCCGTGATCGAATTGTATACGGCGAGGTTTTCTATACTTCGGAATATACTGATTAAAAATGCGGTCAATCGTTGTCGGCGCGGTCGCTGCTTTTAAAGGGTATAGTTTCACAAATTTGCTAAATGCGTCTATTGTCACCAGAATGTATTTCATCCCGGCCTGTACTGATGGCAAGGAGCCAAAGTAATCAATCGAAATTAGATCGCGAGGACCTTCAGGTATAATGTTTTGTTGGGTTGCATATGCCTGTTGATTCGGTACTTTATTTCGTTGACATGAGTCGCATTTTGATAAGAGTTTTCGAATGTGTCGTTGCATGTGTAGATGAGCAAAGTTTTCCCTAATGAGCTTCCAAACCTTTTTCGATCCGATGTGTCCATAAATCTCATGGGTTTCCATTGTTAATTGGTTAAGTACCCTTGTTGGTAGCATTATCCGTTTTTGATCGTTAATTAATACGTCTGCCTGAATGCGGTATTTTGCCTTTCCATTAGTTTTGTTGCATTTGCTCCGAAGTGAGATTAAATTAGGGTCTTGTTTTTGTTCTTCCGCAATATTCTGAAGCCGTTCTTCTAGATCCTCGGATGCCTTTCGTATTAATACTTTATTAATCACAATTTCTCGGTTACCGGTTTTTCTTATATCGTGGTCTGTCTCCATTCTGCTTAAAATATCTGCGACCACATTTCGGGCTCCTGGGCAATGCTCAAAGTTGATGTCGTAATCCTGTATAGCTAGTATCCATCGAGTCAACCGATCATTAAGGAATCGACTGATCTTCAAAAAGGTTATCGCCTTGTGGTCGGTGATAGCGCGTACTTTCGCTACTATTATATAGGTCCGGAATTTCTTCAATGCCCATACTATGGCTAACAGTTCCTGTTCCGTTGTGGTGTAGGTTAATTCTGATCCCTTTAATGTCCGGCTTGCAAATACTATTAACCCCAGTACCCCGTTCCCATCCCTTTGTGATAGTGTTGCCCCTAAGGCATAGTCACTCGCGTCCGTTTGTAGAGTATATTCTTGATTGATTTTGGAGTATCTTAACAGAACGTCATTGATAAAGAGATTCTTTACCCTGTTAAAGGTTCTTTCTTCTTCGTCTTTCCATTTCCATTTTACTCCCTTTCGTAATAGGTGAAGTAGAGGAACTGTCTCAAACGCGTGTTTATTTGTAAATTTTGTGTAGTAATTGATCAATCCCAAAAATCCACGTAGTTGTTTAAGGTTTCGGGGTGCCGGAAATTGTTGAATGGCTTGGATTTTTTCTGTTTGCGGTTTGATCCCTTTCGTAGTCAGAACATGCCCCAAAAATTCTATTTCCTTTCGGAAAAACTTCGCTTTCTCTAACTTGAGGGTTATTCCATGTTGGTCCAAACGATGGAGAAGTTCTTGTAAGTGGAGCATGTGTTCTTCACATGACTCCGAGATGCATAAGAGGTCGTCAACAAAGTTTATGGTGTTTCCTCCAAGATTCGCTAGGACAATGTCTAATGCCCTTAACAAACTTGCTGTGCTTGTTTTTAATCCAAAAGGTGTTACTTTGAACTCATACATTTTACCCCGATGTCGGAAAGCGGTGTATTTGTAAGAATTCGGATGTAACGGAATTTGCCAAAAGCTACTGGTTAGGTCTAGGCTGCTCATTATATTCACAGAGTTGCACCGTTGAAAAATTTCTTCCATGTGAGGTGTGCATTCATTGTCGTTCTCTAGTAATTCATTTAATCTCCTCGCGTCCAAACAAAGTCTAACAGTACCATCTTTCTTCGCTACTACCGTCATAGGGTTTATCCATGGGCTAGTTGATCGTTGGATGATATCGTATTTTAACAATTTTTCGATTTCGGTATCAACTTTTTCCAGATATCGAAAAGGAATTTCATAAGTGTATCCCGTAAATGGTTTTTCGCTGGTTACTTGTAGTTCGTGCTCGTAGACATTTATTTTTCCCGGGGATTTCCGAAAAACCCGCCGGTAATTCCATAAAATGTTTTTGAACTGTGCTCTTTGATCGAGTGTGAGCTAGGTGGCCTCTTCCACCTTCGCATTTATCTCCTCCACAGTTACTGCATTCTTCTTTTCCTTTTCTCTGTCTCTTGCTCTTAATATTTTTTTTAAGAGTTTATCGGACCTTGTTTCGTCCTTGGGGACTCCTACGCCGTGCCGTATATCGCTCATGGGACTGACCTCTACAATAGATGCCTCGGGTGGTTTAGCAGTGTTTCCCTTTACTAGCCGAAACCGTACGACCGTAGAGCATTCATTGTTTTGGATTTTAATAGTTCCCGTTTCCAGATTGATGATACTGTTCAACGGAGTCAGGCAGTCTATTCCAAGAATACTATCCCTTATAAGACCTGGTACTATCAAATATTTGATAAAAAATACAGTTCCTCCTATCTTAGTAGCAGCCATAATTTGTTTTTTTTATTCGTGTGGCTTTGCCACGAATAGCTCCTCTCACACTCACGCCTGTTACCGGCAAACTCGGACATTGTTTCAAGTTTTCTAACTTGCGTATATAGAGTTCCTCAGAGATCGCTGTTATCTTACTCCCGAGATCCACAAGTGCTGGGATCGGGATACCTTCGATTTCAGTATCGATCTCCGGGCATTCAATGAGCTGAACGCCTTCTCTATTCACTTCTTCGCCCATTAAGTATTCACGCATGTCCGTGAAGATGGTATTAATGTTAATTGTTCCTTTGTTTCTTTTTCTCTTTTGATTTCTTTTAGTTTTTTTTTATTTGTTGTGTCTGCTTCATCTTCTTTATTGCCTGCAGATACAACGTCCCCTAGTTTCCCTGCCGGGATGTGGAAGGTGGTGCTTCTTCCGTTTCGACCTGGATAGTTTGCACCATTTGTTTTTTTTGTATTTGTTTATTTTGTTGATTTTGCCCGTTGTTTTCATTCTGTGTTTTTGTTTTATATCTCTCCGGTCCGTTATTGGTGTTATTGTGTGATTGGTAATAGTTTCTTTTGGCATTGATAGGCCCTGCCTGATCAAATTTCTCGAGAAGCAGAATTAATTTCTCGAGTGATTCAATTCCTCTGGCAATTATCGTTGCCCGTATCTCTTCGGAAAAATGTCTCGATAGGGAATGTATGATTTCCTGATCACTGGGGGTTGGAACGAGGTCTCTAGCCGTTCCAAAAAGTCGTGTGGCATATTCGGCTCTTGTAGCTTGATTTTTATTGTCGAAATTTCCGAATTCCAAGGCCTTTCTTGCCTTAAACTAGATTTCCTTACTCCAGTACCTTGCTTGGAAGCTACTCTCGAGTTCCGCTATGTTGTGTATATTTTCTTCAACAAGCATCCACCACTCTTTAGCAGCTTTTTCAAAGCACTGGGCCATCAAGTAGTGGAACTCTGCGTATGTCGGTCTAGTCACTTCGCAGTATTGTCGTAGCTCGCGAATGAACTTCATTGGCCGTTGTCTGCCCGACGCATCAAATTTTGGAGGGAGAAGCTTTATTTTATTCATTCTGGCTGTCTCCGTTTGTGAATCGTACATTCCATTAGTTCTTGTCTCCTGTTCATTGGAAAATTCCCGTCGTGTTTGCGTCTCTCCCGGCCACCGTGTACTGTCCAACATAGCTCGTGGCCTATTCTCTTCGATTATTTTAATTCGTTGCTCCATCTCCGAAAATTGCAGCCTTTGTTGGGCTGCGGAAACTTCACCGGCCGCCAGTCGAGAAGTAAAATCTTGATTCCGGTGTTGTATTTCTCGTGACATTTTTTTTATTGCTTCTGTCAAGTTATGATTTTCTGCTGCCATTGCCGTTTGGAGCATTGTAAGGTGATCATTATATTTGGCGTCGATGTTTTGTATTTCCGTTCGGAAATATCGTGTCATCTCCTTCTTTGAATCCTCTAACCCTTTCCTGAATTCGACCTTCATGAGTTCCGTATCCCTCTCGAGTTGTAATTGTATTTTTTCGAGCCGATGGTTGGTTTCTTTAATAGCCTTCATGACGTCGTTCAGCGTAGAAGTTTCTTTATACGTTGGTCTTGTTGTAATTTTTTTTTTTCGAACGCCGGTGTTCGTTACCGATTTCATGTACCCGAAGTTCCCATGTTCTTGGGAAAAATATTCCTTCAATGCTGGTATATTCACTGTTGTCGTTAAATCGAGATCCTTTGGGAATGAAATGGAACCGTCTATTATACCCGAGTCGGTGATAGGCTGTGTCGTCCCTTCGGCTTGCCCCTCCAATTCCTGTGGTCCCTCCTCTTGGGTCTTATCTGTCACCTCCTTGGTGTTCGGATCTTGATCCTCCATTTTAATGTTTTTATCTTACGCGTTTTTTAATTTATTTGCCCGGAAATAAGCTATTTTTACTACGAAGTTAAATTAATTGATTTTTTTTTTTTTCGCGGTTGTCTCGATTTTTACTGACTTTATCCTAATTGACCCTTTCGCTCGCCCCACGTTGGGCGCCAGTTGTAACGTTTCACCTTTTTAGCCGATCTGCTTCTTCGGCTTCTGGCTGACGTTGGGGTTCGGGGCGAGCAAATAATCTTAACGATATGGTCAGTTAGGTAAAATCACTTTATTTATTCAAAAATAATCTGAGAGCAATTACAAGTGAACTTATCACGATTTCGCCCAGTATTCGTTGATTGGTTTCCGATTCTAAATTAATCCAGATCCCGTGCACTGTACCGATCCATTGATTCAGCATCCATGCTCCAGGCTTCGATCTTCCGTTCAATCACGTTCGCTGTCGTCTCTCTAACCCGCGGAAGCTAATCTCACAGGCACGTGTGGTCCTTATCCACACGGCCGGTACCTCGAAAGTACAAAGGCTTCCGCGAGATCGGGATTTAGACAACGTCACCGAAGTCCAATCGCTACTCGCTTCCGGCTAAGTCCTCGGGTTAAAGTGCCCTGAACGCGTTCTACTGACTCTACTCGCGAGCTACGGGAAGGTTCTTCGAGAGTTTGATTGCCTTCGTCGCCGTTGGCATCAAACCTCGGTAAGGAAGATGAGGAGAGTACATGAGAAATCGACGTCCCCGAAGATTTCGTCAGACCCACAGGAACACGAGTTTAAGTATGGTACATGAGGGACTAACGTCACCGTAAGTCCCGTCAGACCGACAGATTACAAATTTTAATAAATGGTACACGAGAAACCAACGTCACCGAAAGTTTCGTCAGACCAGGGTGTTACACTTGTACGTACCACCGGTATCTTCTTCTTCTTGACTTATCTCGTCCTGCCTCGTCTGCTTCTTGATATTATTTTTCGATCCCTTCGTCGTCTCGGCTGGCCTGGATATAGGGCTCATGGAGGTATATCGCTCACGAGAAATGTGTAATTCTCTATGCGACACCTAGCAGTCATATTGAGTATTGTGCGACGGTTGACTGCCGCGAGACTCTCTCTCGCTAGACACCGAGCCCCTTCCCTGTGCCGCTGTCGGCTCTCTCTCTCTATACCTGCCCCGCGTCTATCTTGCACCGCGGACTCTCTCGCGCCCGTCGAGCCCTCGCCGTCACGTGAAGTAACGAGTACGTTGCATGGGTTTATTAATATTTTTCATTATCTTCGTTTCCTACACGTTCGTTACGTTTTTACAGACTTAATTTATTAATTTTAACAGATACGCATTTAGTATACTGTGGAATTTTGTTCAATTACATTATTTTCAATTGTTCCGTAGTCATGCTAAGGTCTGACACTGGTCACCATTTTTAGTAGTAGATAAGCTAGGCCGCCCCCCCCCCCCATGTCGATAAGTAGATTCCTACCTTACCTACAGTCGGTAAAAAGGGTTCGAGTCCGGGCTAAAAATCTCAAATTTTTCAATTTCACCGGAGGAGGAGGAGGAGGAAGAGGAGGAAGAGGAGGAAGAGGAAGAGGGAGAAGGAAAAAGATGTTAGATTTACCGACCAATGACTATTTGACCCTTTTTGCGGAAAATAGCCAATTTTACGGGCCGACCAACGATCGGGATAGCAACGATCAGGATACCAACGATTATTTGACCCTTTTTGCGGAAAATAGCGAATTTTACCGGCCGACCAACGATCGGGATAGCAACGATCCGGATAGCAACGATCGGGATAGCAACGATCGGGATAGCATCGATCGGGATAGCATCGATCGGGATAGCATCGATCGGGATAGCAACGATCGGGATAGCAACGATCGGGATAGGATCGATCGGGATAGCAACGATCGGGATAGCATCGATCATGATATTTCGACCGCAGCATCCGGTTTGACGCGAAATTTGAATTATGCTATCGGATTTACCTCGCAGGATATTTGAATTTTTTGGCGGGAAATCAAATTTACATAACCTTACTTATCGACTTGTGATATTTATAGTTAGAGATTAGGATATTGGAACCAATCTACAGGGCTTATTTATTAGAATATACGAACTCAATCTAATACGGAAAATCATGTTTTATTTTAACAAATTCGCTTTACAGACTAATGATTATTATGATTATTATTATTATTATTGATACATTGAATGCACTCTCTCTTCATTGGTGCAGATAATTCATTTTCCATTGGAAAGTGTTCTCGGCATCGCAAACACTCGACGACTTCAGGATCTTGCTTGAGGGACTCGGGCAATTTATCCCACGCAAGCTCGACGCTTTTTGCAGCGAAGTTGACGACGAATTCTTTGGGCAGCTGCGCAATATCTCTAGGTTCCATGAACGATAGTAGTCCGATGCGATGGAATAGTTTGAGCAATCTTCCCAGAGATGGAATGTTGTTTCGAAGAAATTTCTTCAACAGCTGTACGTTTCGAAGTGCGCATCGAGTTTTAACTGCCAAATCGTGGTGGTGAGGGCATCATGTCTTCACTATCTCGGGGTGTAGCTTCTTCAGCGACGGACAATCCGGGACATCGCGTACATTGAATCCAAACTGTTCGAGCCATTTTTTCTTCTGCTCCCCCTTCACGTAGATGGTGCTTGCATTGTGCAAGACGGATCGAAGCACGTTTTCTACTTCGGTGTATGGCAACTCTCCCGAGTACCAGGAGAGATGGTGATAATTGCGTTCCAACCAAAGATTCACGCTCTTGTACTTAGCCGGAAGATCATTCCACTGTGTCGGAGGATGGAACAGGAAGACCATAGGTTGTAGGTCACAGTTGAGCGGGATCATTGCCAGCTCTTTAATGACAAAGTCGTTTATGGGCTGCTGGAACCCTTGTGTATCCACCACGTACTCCATGGCAATTGATCGTGAATCCGCTCCGTACGCGCCTTTTATAGGCGTCTTTTCACATCCCCACTTATTGGATTATATTCGACAATTCGATCATGCAAGATCAAACAGTAGGCCGTAGTTCCCACGGGGAAATTTGATTCAGCCTCCAATTCGAGACGAACATCGACTGGAGCCTGTTTCAGCGACTCGTTCTGTTTCGAGCAATCGATCACGATTAGCGGAGCATGCGTGAGGAAGTCTTTCTTCGTCAGCATGGGTTCCGAGTCCTTGCCGTAGTATACATTCTGAAAGGTGGCGTACATGTCGTACAATACAGCGTACTGATTGCGACTCATGTCGAGATTGAGGTTGCTGTACGGATAACACTGAGAGTTAAGAAAGAGTTTCACGTTGGTGATTTTGCAATGATCAAAGCGGCTAGCGTTCGCCGTTTTGGCTACTCTTCGATTCGTCTGGAAGCCCACAATGACGAAGCGTGGTTTCTCCAACTGATTGGACGTTTTCACAGTCCAAACGTGTTTCGTCGTGTTTGGAAGCATGGGATACTCGTACAATTCCCAGGTGCGAAAACTCATGGTGACGTCCTTTTCAATATGGCTGAGCAGACGTATCTTACGTTTGTCCGACAATGTCACGTACGGCATCAGCCACTCAATTCTCGTAAGCTCAATCTTGAATTCCTCAAAGGTTCGATTTTCGAGCGCTGCTTGCACAACTGCATTCGCGTCGCTCCTCGATCTCGTGAGAATGAGCTCATGCTTTGTGTTGACGATGATTTTTTGATAGTCCTCGGCGAACCCGAGAATCATAGAGAGGGGCATGCATACATCGAAATACCCACTATCATCCGTCAGTTGTTTAGTCTCTTCGACATCGAGCCAGCCGGCATTTTCAACGAGCACACTCTGACTGGGACTCAACGATGCATAACCCTTCATGAGACATGTCAAACCATCATTCTTATTTCGGTCGATCTCTATGGCATTGATCTCGTAACGAATTTCCTCGAATAGATGGGCGATGGCATTGTTCACCAACTTCGTCGAAGCGGCGACAGTCCCATCCGCTTTGGTCAATCTTCCACAAACGTGCAGCGAACTTCGTGCGGGCAAGAGGCACAGATCTTGATGTTGAATGCATATTCGAATCTCATCGCTATTGTTGAAGGTTGATGAAGTGTAGGGCTGATGCGCATGAATCTCGTAATGCGTTACGGATTCGTCGAATACCACGTTCGACTGAACGTGCAGAACCTCTTCCATTCCAGCAAAAACAAAATATCAGGCAGGTCACTTTCTTCTTCCACCAGCGACTCGGAGTCCTAGGCTTCTTAGAAATTGAATGTTGCGACGTGTTAGTGTCTTCAGAGTTCGTTGACGACTGATGGGTAGGCGCCATGTTGACTCTCTTTTATAGCCGTGGCCAACTTTGTTGTAGACGATACCCATGATGACTACTTGACTTCCTTGATGTGCAGTCTGATGGTAATAATTTCGCCCCGAAAATTCACCGGTTCTTCGTCCTGATCAACTATGCGTATTTGAACGTGATCAATGACCTTGACAGCGATCGGAAGGTAAATGACTTGCGATGGAACTTCGATGATCTTATATCCTGGCGGCACTGCTGGAAAAAATTCGTGTATCGTGTGCACCTTACGCTCGTTGATGTACGCTCCTGAAGTGATGTTACACTCTACTCGCAATGCGTTGACCTTGAGGATAGCTACAGGTAATTCTGAGCTGTGAGTCTTATTTTGTGGTAGCTCGCGTTGAGTGAAACCTAACAGACGAGCGATTGAGTCTTGCGGCCGAAAATCAACGTTTTGATTGCACTTTATGACGCTGCGCAGCGTATTGTTGTTGGGCCTGAGATTGATGGATACGCCTTTTGGCGCAAGAGCTTCCTGCAAATAATTTTCGATATCTTCGATCTCGTAACTTCCGGTCGGCAGCACGATCACCTCGTTCCCCACGTAAAACTTGTTTTTACCAGTATCGATATTGGGTATAGAGTTGAATGTTAGTAATTCCACTAGTCCAAGAACGTAGTGTTTATTGGCTGAGAGTTCAATTGGTGGAAAATATTGGGCTTCTAGTGTAGATGACGTTCCAGATAAGCTGAGAGTCAATGAATCTTCCATGACGATGAACACTGCTCGACTGATTCAATGCACGCACTACAAACTCTTATATAGGAATTTCAGACAAAGATGGCCACACTCGTACGTGTTGTAATCCTGATATCACGCGTGATTGTACCGAACCTCATCAACTCCAAGATACTCCATCAGCTCTCGAGGTGGTTGAAGATCTCCGAAACTGTCAAAGTACACGACATTACTGCCATTCTTTCGATATGCCACCCAGTGCGTTCCAGGCCCATCTTCGTCATCGAGGTTAATTATAGCTGACTCGCGATAATGAGGTCCGCCAGTTGGTAAGGCGTTTCGCATAAATACTCCGCGGAAATGGGGAATCCTTAGAGCACGTGCGTACTTGAGAAGATCAGCGTCCGTTAGAGCGCGTTTGGGCAGACGGACGTCAAACTTTTTTTTTTTCGCGCATCCAAATGCAGACCGAACCCGTTCTTGTGTGGTTTGAGGTAGAGACCTTTGCCGAGAGCGATAGCTTCCATCGTCTTATTGTATCGCTGACTCTCTCCCAACTGTTGCTTCGCGGCGCTAGCGTCGTTCACAGCCTTTGCCACTCCCGCAGCGCCACCTGCCAGCGCCCCCGTTGCACTCAAGCCGGCAAACAGGGGTATGAGAAAAGGCAAAAATCCACCAACTTTTTCGGGGACGGGTAGTATGCGCGGTACACGAACGTTTTTTCTTCCACCCGCTTTCTTCACGGCATCGCGAGCCTTCTTCAATGCTGATCGAATTACTTCTCGAGAGTTTTTCCCTGTTGATTTCGAGGCAGCTTTCACGATCTTGGAGAGCATGATCGTAGGCTTCTTCTTTCTCTTCAGCCCCATACCGAACTTGGATTTCAGCTTCATCGCGTTTGTTATAGCGTATGCGGCAACTTTCTCATCCACACCAGCGTCCTTTGACCAGACGCGCCGCCAAGCGTTATCCGCCAAAACTTTGTCAGCTGCGTTACGCGCTTCGACGTTCTCACGATTCTTCGAGTAGGCAATATCGTGCTCCTTGCAGGCTGCGTCCAGAGGATTAATACCTGGATCACCGCGAGCGACACGTTCCGCTACTTTCGTGCCTGGTCCGCAGTATTGGTAGCCCGGTAGATGAAGTTCGATAGGCAGATTGTTGATAAACTTGTTAAGGAGACCTTGACCCTTGTGTACGATCATCCCGCTAGCGCGGCCAGTCGATGAATGAATCCGACGGTATATAAGCGCGCTATTTATACCCTGACGGCTCAGTCGTCATGGAGTTCAGAGAGCAATCGCACAAGCTTCCAGTGACGAACTTTGATGCTCTTACCGAGCAAAAAAGTGTTCGCACACGCCATGGTGAATTGCTGCCTGACAGTATACGCGCAGTATTTTGCGGCCCATCGAATTGCGGTAAGACTAACGCACTGCTCGCTCTCATCACGCATCCCAATGGATTGAGATTCGAAAATGTCTACGTCTATTCCAAGTCCCTGAATCAATCAAAGTACAAGTTTCTCGAGAAACTCCTCACACCCCTACAGGGTATCGAATACTTTGCCTTCGGTGAACATGATCAAGTCGTTTCACCCGCCGACGCTCATCCCAATTCTATCATGATCTTCGATGATATCGCCTGTGAGAAACAAGACAATGTCAGAGCCTTCTACTGTATGGGCAGACACAAAAACATTGATTGTTTTTATCTCTGTCAATCCTATGCACAGATTCCTAAACATCTGGTGCGCGATAACGTTAATTTGCTGGTGATTTTTAGACAAGACGATGTAAATCTCAAACACGTCTATGACGATCATGTGAATACGGACATGTCATACTCGCAGTTCAAAGATTTGTGCTCGACATGCTGGAACGACGATGATCATGGATTCCTCGTAATCGACAAAGATCGTAGGGGGCTCGATTGCGGCCGATACAGAAAGGGCTTCGACTGCTTTGCTATAAATATATCGCGCGCAAAGTGAAACTGTCAGTGTATCATGGAAGGTCGAAGCGACGATATTGCGGCAGAGTTCCGCCGAAAGAAAAAAACACTTTGTCAGATCGACAAAGCGAGGGATGCAGTTAGAAGGAAATATAACCTTCTCAAAGAGGGCAAGCAGACACTGGAAAAAGCTCTGGATGACACGTTCAAACCGATTGTTAATCCGCTGGAACGACTCGTTACCGCGACCGACACAAACAGACGCGAAATTAAAGATGAAATCAAAAGCTTGATGCCGAAGAAGGAGGAGGAGAATCGAGACTGGGAAACTTCTTCTTTCAAGACTGCATACGACGACGACGACGAGGATGCTGACGAATCAATGGGAATAACCGAAGGAAATACAACTATCGATAAATATATTCACCTACTCAATATGAATCGAAAAAAGTATATCGACATGACTTACGGAGTTCGAAAGTTGGCAGACGGTACATTGATGATTGGAGATTCACCGATAATTTTTGGGAAGGAATACGTGATTGTGGGTGATAAAAAGTATCATCCGAGTGTTGGGTTGTTCGAATTGCTCTTTCGAAAACAACCAGATGCGAATCTTATAAGCGCTGAAGACAAGAATAATTACGCGAAAATCCTGCAAACGACTAGTGCATACAGGAAACACTACAGTCCGGATGAAGTCATTCACAGACAAAACAGCATCAAGTATAAAACGTATATAGCGCCGTTAGTCGGTGCCACACCGACTCGAAAGAGAGCATCACTCGGTTCAGGGTTACCCGAATACAAAATCGCGAGGAGAGGTACACGAATGGATTACGTGTACTGGGACGACCCTAACGAACTCGTGGATAGACTACGTCTGCTGATTGCCGAGCGATCAGCTGGCAATCCAAGTCACATCAATGAGATTGTATCGATCATCGAGGAATTGCGTGAAGCTGGAATAGTTTATTAATAGCAGTGAACGAGTGACAAACACCTCAATTGAACAATGAGCGTCGACGTGTTCGGACGTCAACTAGGACGAAACGAGGGTACAAGAGGGCTCCCGGGCTTTGGATTCAAACTCACCACTGACAACCAATACGACATCGAGAATAAGAGACTATGCAACGTTGCCGAGTCAAGGGAGCCAAACGACGCTGTCAATCTGAGTCTCGCGAAACGCCTAATACGACAAGAGTTAAACGGAATTTTCCACATCACTACTAAGCAACGAGAGGATTTAGATGATCTACAACTGAAGATACAAATTCTGCAAGATCAGGTGGAGAAGAGATTGAAGACAATCGAGATAAACGTCGAAACGAATCTAGACTTGGCGCTTCGCAATTCCAAATCCATTGCCGCATTGGACGCAGCAGCAGCATGGAACATCAGAGACTAGTGGAAGAGCTGCATAAACCCGCTCGGCGCAATTATCCTCGTCGGAAATTCGTTGTGCGAGGTCTCGATGAAACGTGGCAAGCTGATCTCGTCGAGATGCAACCTTATGCTCGCGAAAACAAAGATACCAAATACCTGCTCACAATCATCGATGTTCTGTCAAAGTTTGCCTGGGCTGTTCCCGTGAAGCGGAAAACAGCGCAAGATGTCACTGCAGCTATGGAATCCGTGCTCCGGCAAGGACGCGTACCGTCGAATCTTCAAACGGACAAAGGCAAAGAATTCTACAATACGAATTTCCAGAGCCTCATGACACGATACAGTATCAATCACTACTCGACGTATAGCAACCTCAAGGCATCGATTGTGGAACGTTTCAATCGAACCCTGAAAAACAGAATGTGGCTTAAATTTAGTCTGCAAGGCACGTACAAGTGGCTCGACATTTTGCCTGATCTCGTAAAAGCCTACAACGATGCCAAGCATCGCACGATCGGAATGAAACCAAAGGAAGTCACTGCAGCCAACGTTGAAACATTGATGCAACGTTTTTCTCACGATCCTCGTCGTCCTCGTCGTCGTAAGATTCCTAGATTTCGTGTTGGTGACAAGGTACGAGTGAGCAAGAACAAACACGTTTTCGAGAAAGGCTACACCCCAAACTGGACAACGGAAATTTTTACCGTCAGTCGAGTGATGTCAACGACGCCAGTGACGTACAAGCTAAAGGACTATCAAGACGAATCTATCGCTGGTGGTTTCTACGAAGAGGAGCTTCTAAAGGCCAAGTACCCCGATGTCTACCTTGTGGAGAAAGTGCTCAAGAAACGTGGAGATCGAGTTTACGTCAAGTGGCTGGGATTCGACACTTCGCACAATAGTTGGATAAATAAGTCTGATTTGTAAAACACAATTTTTATTATAAAACAATAATTTATTATCAATAAAAAAATATACAAAGTTATTTATTGCCGATGTTAAATTCAAACTGATGCTTGTAGGCTCCGCCACCCAGGTACTTTAGGAACAATTCTCCTTCCGCTACCGTGTGTACCATTTGATCAAACATGATCTGGTCTTTCTCGAATGCCTCCGAGATGCGTTTTGGCAGGAAAACTTGACAGTTGTCATCGAGGCTGGCAACTGCTTTCAGTCCATACTTTGTTGTGACTTGTCGCAAATCAGTGACCTTGTAGGTCTCGTTGATCTTCAACGCGCCGAGTTGCTTCGTCGGGAGGAAATCCTCCAAAAGAGCGATTTTGTTGAGCGTTGCAATGTCCATTGTGAGAACGACTGCGAGTGTCTGATGTGAAAGGCTGCGAGTTTGCCGTTGATATACCCGTATCCCCGCCACTAGCGAGAAAAAGGTGGGGGGTCGAGCGCTCTGATTGGTGCGTACGATCCAATCGTGCGAGATTTTTGAATCTCTCAGTGATGAGACGTAGATCTGATCTTGTTTCAATGAGATTTTTTACTTGTTGAATATTTTTCATAAACAGTTCGATACGAACTTTGAGCTCGTTGCGTTTATTTTGCGTTGCTCTTTTATTTACATGTGCCATCGAGAACGATTCAGCCTTGCAATGATACAATTGGCTACGAGTTCGCTACTGATATATTCGTATCCCCTCCACTAGCGAGTTGAGCTCTGATGGCGCCGGGGAACTTTGCGCCCTGATTGGCCGTCTTTTATTCGATCATGACTTCCGGCGTGCTTCGAACAAATTCCGGTAGATTGGGTATCATGTAATGTCCCCAAGGTAGCGTATCCGTACTTTCGGATAGCAAATATCGTTTGTCATCGTGGGGACTGAACGCTATCTTGACTTGTTTCTCCGTGTAAACTTTGCGCATACGAGATCTGATGACACGCTGCTCTCGACGCTGGATGATTTTCTCACGGAGACACTGCATGAAGTCATCGAAGGTGATGGTCGTTTCCACGACTCGCGTCTTCACACCCTTCACCTTCTTTATGCGATCTTGGCCGTCGACTCGAACACTGTACATTTTGCTGCGCAATCCCACGAATTCCGTCATAATACGGCCGTTGCACTCATCTTTTATGAGGCCCACGACCTTCTTGTTCACTCTCCGGATAGCAAACTGGTTTTCAGCTGGATAATCGGACGTATCAAACTTGTCGATATCACGCTTCATGACGTCGTAAATGTCGGGGCAGCGCACTTCGTAGAGCAAGCTGTCGGTATCGGTGTACAGGAGCTTGCAGCGGTCTTTGAACTGCGACTTCATGTAGTCATAGTGGAAGTCGTAGACGAGAATCTTGGACAAGTCCAGAAAGCAGAGTCCGACGTAGATCGGTTTGTTGAGATAAACCTCGGTCTTCGTGAGCTGTACAGCAACGAGGTTCTCATCAATGATCGAGCGACTGAGGAAGTTGGGCTTCGCAATGAGCGCCTCGGCGCCGTAACGGCCTTCCCAGTGAGTGACGAGTTTAACGTCGACGTGCTTGCGGACGTTCTCCATCGTCTTGCCGAACACCGCGTTATTCATGAGTTTGAAGAGGTTTTTCTCAAAGTCGTTCTTAGCCCGCTTCCTCATATCGCTGTTGAGGTCGATGTAGGATTTGATCTACGGACTTTGGTTGAATTGCAGCACTCGATGAATACGCTTCAGCTCCAATCCATACCTTAGAGCCTGTTTCAGGTTCCTGTAGTGTAGTATGTAGCGGCTCTTTGAATCTTGCGTCGTCATCAGCTTGGGTTGTTTGGAGCCAGGTGCACACTTGTGTTCGGAGCACAGAGGCAGATCTCTGTGTGCATCATGGAGTCTCTCAGGGTACTCGAGGTCGACTTCGAGGATATAGCCGTCCGAGGAGATGTCCGAAACGTTGCGGAAGTCGATGCTTTCGGGACTCTCTACCCATTTGAATCCGCCGTACGGGAGATACTCCATCATTGCCCAGCCGTAGAGGTTATTGACGTCAAAGTACATCAGGTACTTGGTCTCCTCGTTTGGATCGTAATCGCGCATGTACCTGTTATTGGCGCGAGCGTAACGGTTGCAGCACTGACTCACTCCGCCTCTCACACCGCGCTCGATGAACATGTGCATGTCCAGGTCGGTGAGGAGTTCCAACTCGATCTTCGTGTATTTGAGCATGGCGTCCCACGTGAATCCTGGCGTTGTATAGTAGTGAGCTGGATCAAGGTCGTAGGCCTCAATACCGTTGTCTCGGAAATTTTCAAAGACATCCGCCAAGAGGAGTACATCCGTTTTTAGGTAGAGATCCGAGTATTCGCCCAGGTCTACGATGGTGAATTCTTGCCACACTCTCTTGGCATGATCGTAGTCGTCGTCCGAGATGTGGCTGTCATACAGCGAGCTGTAAAAATCGTCCCTCGATGGAAGTTTCGTCTCGTCGAGTTTTGCCAATGAATCGACGTACTCGTAGGGAAATACGCCTTTCCTCGTGAGCAGTTCGAACTTGGCGTCGGAGAGGTTAGGGAACTCGCGTCTCAGGGTCTTTAGTTCCGTCAGGTATGAGGCTAGTTTCTCCAGAGACGAAGCCATGAAGCGAAACGAGTCGATGAATCGAAAATTCATGTCGCTTCCGGCAATGTGCTTCGTGAAGGAGATGTATTTTTCCTTCGTCAGTGGCAGAATATCGATGCGACCCTCGAAGGCTGCAGCAATTTCCCGTATCGTGAAGTGGGAGTCGTATCCTGTGAGGTTGTGGAATACAACTGGTACTGTGCGTGAGTCATTGTAATTGAGATTGCACTCGTTGTGTGCTGGGCCCCTGTACCTGTGTACAGAAAAAAATATATCATTATTTGTTATTGGTAAAATGTAAGAAAGTATGAACTAGAGATACTTACCGCCCCGTCAAATGGCAATGATCCTTGACTCGATCGTTGTTGGGCATGCGTTTCCCGCAGATGTGACATGTGGTTGCTGTACGAAAGTCCGTCATCTGTTGCGAAGATAGTCTGTCCATAGGCTTCGGATTCATGTGGATTTCTTCAATGTCCTTGGCCAGCTGTTGCAATTCGCGAACGAACCATTCTGCTAGTTTCTTGCCTCTCTAGTTGCGGTACCTAGACATCGAGTCATCGTAACTGCATTTAAGGTAGTATGCTACGCTAAATGCTTCGTGCTTTTGGTAAGCATTCTCGTCTCGAGTCGGTTTGAGAAGGCATTCAAAGTCTGCGTAGACGATGAAGGGTACTCTCTCCTTGTTCGAGTGATTCTTGAATCGTACAATCCTATTCTTCGAGGCTGGCATGTTGACCTTGCACTCGTTTACATCTTTGCAGTCCATTTCATGCGAAGCCAACTGCTCTTTGTCACGGAAGTAGTGAAGGCAGCGGTCGCAGATATGATGCTTATGATTACGCTTCGATAGCTGAGATGAGACCAATCGGGACAATTCTTTTATCCACACGTAATGGAATTTTGGTAGCTCATAAACGTCAGCATTGTTTTCCTCCTCCTCCTCCTCCTCCTCGTTCTCATCGACGTAGTGGTCTTGCACAAGTAGGAGGTTGACGTGCTGAGGCTTCTTTGCGGTAGTAACGTGCAAGGGTGCCGTCTCAAACTTGCCCTTTCGCATCTTTAGAATGTACACGTTTATCGACAGATCATTCTGTTTCTCGAATCTCGAGATTTGTCGTGGCATCACCGGAAATTCGATGCCTTCAAAGTTGAGATCGTCTTTGTACTTTCTGTACTCGGAAACGCGATCGCAATGATGAGCAGGATGTAGTGCGGACAGTATAGCCCACTTGAAGCACATGCTGTCAGTGTTCTTAACGTTGACACACGCTTTTTTATTTAGGATCTCCTTCGGTAGTTTCACGTAAGAGCTGCCACGCATCGGATTGAACTTGCTAATATTAACCGTTAGATTTATGATCGAGTGCAATGACCATCCCGAATCCTGCTGCTCGAACTCCTCCATTTCCCGCAGAATGGGATTGCAGATGTTGGTCGTGAACCATCGGTTCACGTTAGTTGTCGGGTAAATTGGTTCGGCCTTCGTATTGAAGTACTTCGTATCGATCACTTCTTCATCGTTTTTCGATACAGCGAATTTTGCAGCTAGTACCATGTAAACTTTAACCGTATTTCTCTCTCTCGCGAGTACATTTCTAATTTGCGAGCGGAACATGGTCTTGGAATCCTTCATGAACTCATTAACGTCAACGGGTTTTAGGTTTGTAATTACACCCGTCTTGATTCGCTTCTTGAATGCCGACTTCAGATCCGACCATCTTACTCTATCGACGAGTCTTTCGCGAACCTGTACACCCTCACCGCGTTTTAGCAAACACCCCAATTTAATTTCGATTCCTTTGAGGAAACCGATTGCGGCTGAATACTTTTGTCTATCATTAACGGTGGATGTGGGCATCAACAACAAGTCCTCCCACGAGCTTATGAGTTCCGTGAGGCGATTTTTCCATACACTGATCTCGCTAGAGTTTCTATCCTTCATCAGCTCCAACACTTCCTCCCATGTCTTCATAACATCCTTGCAATCCTGGGCATCCATCTTGTCTCTGACTGAACAGTCGAGTAGTTGATCGAATAATGAGTTGCTCTGCTGCCAAGACCGTATTTATATTGTTTGAAAAAGTGGTGGGGGGTTATCGATGCTGATTGGTCCTATGCATTAATCTTGACTTTTCGTCTCTGACTGAAGTTGTCTTGTTGAATGAGTTGTTCCGCTGTCAGATCTGTATTTATATTATTTGAAAAGTGGTGGGGAGTATCGGTGTCGACTCTGATTGGTCACCTTTTTGTTAATGAAAACGTTTAGTGGCGGGAACAATCCTGATTGGGTGTCGTCGAATGTGCACAGAAAAGTGGGGGGGTAGGTCGCGGGTAGTGGGGGTACGAGACTTTGTATATAAGCGACGACGAAGCAGCCACTGACATTACATATCGCCGAGATGGAGTACGTTGTGGACTTCCAGGGCTTCAAGAGACCCATCAACGACTTTGTTTTCAAAGAGGTGGCCATTATCGCTCTCGACGATGACGCTCTCCCGTCCGTCTACCTGTTCGAGCCGCCTCATAAATGGAGTTTTCTTCCCGCTAAATACAAGAGCGAGAACACCTGGTTGGAGAATAACTATCACGGAATCTCCTGGGACAGTGGTGACATACCCTACGAGGAAGTCAACGAGACTCTGCATAATCTTCTGCGAGACGCCAGCAAAGTCCATGTCAAGGGTCTAGAGAAGAAACGCTGGTTGGAGAAAATTCTGCCCAACGTGTACAATCTTGAAGATCTGGGTTGTCCATCCTTGCGAAAATTGGAACACAACGCGGATATCTCGTGCACCAATCACACACGCACTTGGAATTCACACTGCGCAGCCGACAACGCGCGAAATTTGAAAACGTGGCTTCTCCAGGCAGCCGAGAAAGACGTCACGAACGCTAGTACGGAATGTATACCCGATTACTCTACGACACTTAATGATTACTACGCTCAATGTCAATTCTCACCTTAAATACTTTCGTTCAATAAAATGTTAAGATAATATACTTAAATGCTTATTGTTGATTCCTATTGATTTTCCGTATTAGATTGAGTTCATATATTCTAATAAATAAGCCCCGAAGATTTGTTCCAATATCCTAATCTCTAACTATAAATATCACAAGTCGATAAGTAAGGTTATATAAATTTGATTTCCCGCCAAAAAATTCAAATATCCTGGTATGATAACTTCATGAGTCGGTAAATCCGATAGCATAATTCAAATTTCGCGTCAAGCCGGATGCTGCGGTCGAAATATCATGATCGATGCTATCCCGATCGTTGCTATCCCGATCGTTGCTATCCCGATCGTTGCTATCCCGATTGTTGCTATCCCGATCGTTGCTATCCCGATCGTTGCTATCCCGATCGATGCTATCCCGATCGTTGCTATCCCGATGGATGGTCGGCCGGTAAAATTCGCTATTTTCCGCAAAAAGGGTCAAATAATCGTTGGTATCCTGATCGTTGCTATCCCGATCGTTGGTCGGCCGGTAAAATTGGCTATTTTCCGCAAAAAGGGTCAAATGGTCATTGGTCGGTAAATCTAACATCTTTTTCCTTCTCCCTCTTCCTCTTGTCGGTAAGTCGGTAAGTCAGCAATGTCGGCAATGTCGGCAATGTCGGTAATGTCGGTAAGTAGAAATCTTTTAGCCCGGACTCGAACCCTTTTTACCAACTGTAGGTAAGGTAGGAATCTACTTGTCGACATGGGGGGGAACCGGCCTAGCTTATCTACTTTTAGTATTTTTTATTCATACACGTACACTCTGTACACATTTTTCTTACGGGTTTGTTATCGTCCTTGTTTGTACGTTTTCGCATATTATACTTATAGTATTTATTTGCGGCTAATTAATTTGATTAACAAATCTATTATATTACGTTGTTATTTCATAACGGACAAGTAATTGTTGAAGGCTTATTTTGAATTCTGTTAAAATAATGTAAGAGATGCTCTCATGTATTACTCGGTGTAATTAATAGCATTTTTTATTAAGGCGTCCCGATTTTTTTAACAATACTAATTAATCTCAACAATGTTCGTGCTTTGGTAGTTATTAACATTCGTATTAAGCCATTAGTTGCAATAATTTGATGCTTTTATCGTTTGCTAACTCGCGCCGTTTAATACCTGTGGTTTGTTCACGCTTGTGATTTCAGTGTATATATTCACGTGTGTGCATATTCTTATCTTTAATACGTACGTATGTATATATGGTTTTATTGTTCCCCTGAGGATTACAAGGCTTCCGTTTCCGTATCCACCTTCTTTTTTCCCTCTTATGCCTACTACATCTTTGTTCATCATATAAAACTATAACATTTTTGTACATCATGTACCACTACTACATCTTTATACATTTTATACTTCTTCTCTTACGTCTATTCCCTTTCCTATATATGTTTACTAGCAGCGAGCGCCCGCTTCGCGTGCGTATCCTTATCTCTCTATTTAATTTTTTTTTCCACTCGACTTTATTTACTTGAACTGTCAAAGTTTGTCAATCAACTATCAACTATCAACTATCAAAATGCAACATAACTGAAGTTGCTTGTCCAACGGCATTAGCTTCAGCCCCTTCCGTCAGCCAATCAGGCAACGAATAAAGCGACAACAATACCTGTATCGAAATTTCGATATATTTTAGCCACGGATTTTTTGAAGAAGGATTTCATCTGTAACCGTACACTCGAACGATTGCTATCCGCCACCCTGATAGCACAGCTATCGGTGTTTAGCTTCTACGGGTGTGTGATCGCTCGATGCGAAATCCCGATGCTTCGGTTACTTTCGCAGGTTCTTCTCTCGTTGATTAATTTCCGTGTGCCCTTAAGGCTTTGAACGTATCCGGTCGCCAGGTGTTTTAATCCATAAACACCAAGAAATATTTCAAAATAAACAAACTTTTTTTAAATACAGTAATTTGTTGTTTAAAATGTTGACATACAACGATGAATAAAACTTGTTAAATGCAATTAAATTTAATACAACACCGTCTCTTCTTATTAGACAGAGACGTTAAACGATTTTTAAAAGATCCGTCAACTTATAATTTTAATACACTCTCGTACGTATCCACGGGTCAACTGACTGGTTAACTGACTCAAAGTTGTCGGTCGCGGATTTCAGAGATGCAACGCGTGGTGAGGTTGAGTGCCCCTGTTTATCGAGCAGCGAGATGCGCTCGAATGTTCGCGGGAAGCGAGTGACCCCGAGCCTCGTGGAGGCGCGCTTTAAATAGGCGTTGCGGGGAATCCCCACCATCGAATGCTTACTTGTTTATTTATGCATAAAATTCCTCTAAATTTTGCATGGCCTTTTTTTTCCTTACCATACAGGTCTCGCCCAACATTCGTGCCAATCGGATCGCATAACAAAAAGTAATTGTTTAAACAAATGATAGCAAAATAATTTTTTGTCTGAATTTTTCAAAATACCAAGTTGACTATTTCTCTTTAGTTTCGCTACCTTATCTCTTTTCCTTATGGTATCTCATTGTTTAAACAATTTTATCTAATTTTCAACTATGTCATCTTGTTTGTTTACTCGAATTGACAAATTGTACTGCATGTGAAAACCGTGGCTATCCTCGTTCAATTAGCTCATTGTTTAAATAATTTGACGACGATTTTATCTATAACTCGTAATTTGTTTAGGTGAATTAACAAATTGTACTGCATGTGAAAACCGTGGCTATCCTCGTTCAAGTAGCTCATTGTTTAAATAATTTGACGGCGATTTTAACTATAACTCGTTATTTGTTTAGGTGAATTAACAAATTATATGAATTTTAAGCTATGTAACTATGCTTGTTCGATTTGCGTATTGTTTAAACAATTTGATTAGCTTTTCAATGACGTTTTGTGATTTGTATGAATCTATTGATAATTTATGCCAGTTTTGAGGTCCGTTACCCTGGGCGTTCGATTTTGTCTACTTATTTTGATGAACCTGTTAATTGATTCATTTATTAAACAACTTAATGAACTCGTTTTTAATCTTATCGTGGTTTTCCACGCATTATTGGTAGATTCTACCATAATAATATCATTATTATAATTTAAACATATCGTATGAGTGATAATCCCCCAAGGTCATGGGATTGATACTTATATATATTTTTACCCTTTTTTGGTTTTCATCGCTTTTTATGTGTTTAGATTTGTTGTCTTTTTTCACGAGACCCCAAACGACGCGACTCCCAAGTTTGCCATCTCGAGACGAAAGGTAAGTTCGTATATATCTATATATATATCTAAAAATTATTTTTCTTTTTCTTTTCAGGTTCCTCATCCCTGCACGTGTTGATAATAAAAATCATTTTAACTCGGCTGTGTGTTTTTTTTTCTGTCACCCCATCCCTTTTTCCAATATTTCTATCGTAACGTTCGGTACCGTTACACATCCTCTTTCACACTTTCCCCTCTTTTTCACATTCTCTCGCTTTCTTCTTACATCCGCCTTTATTTTTTCCTTTCCTCTTATTACACTTTTTTCTTCCTTCTTCGTTTCGCAATCATTCACTCTATCGCTGCACGCGCTCCCGGTCCGCCGTTCGCTCGCCGCCCGTACGCTCTCTATATGCCTTTTATTCTATTTCTATACCAGTTTTTTTTATTTTTATTTACATTGCATTGTCTACTTCTATCTCCGCCAAATTGTCTCTGTCATCCGACTCTTTAACTCCATTTCTTCCTTCCGCACTTCTTTTTTTTTCTGCATTTATTCTTTATTATTATTATTTTTTTTCCCTTTACTCTTCTGTGGCATTCTTCTCCCATTCGTTTCCTCTTATACGCGCCCTCTTTGCGTTCCTTTGCCTTATTAGTTCTTCCATATACATATGTGTACGTGCGTATTTTTGTGTTTCTTCTGTGAATGGTTACGGTTTGCTTTTCTTTTTCACTTTTTTTGTACAAGGGATTTCAGTGAAAAAAAATGATTCCGCGGAACTTTTTAGTGCTGCCGGATTCTGCAATTTCAACGCGTTTCAGTGATTGTTAAAAATCGACCAGACTGCACTCTTTTACCTCTGCGTAATTTCGACGGCCACAAATTAATTTTTATTTTTTTATTTTTTTGAATGCTTCATGCATCCGTTATGCCTGTGTGTGCAAAATCTGGCTGTTTTCACCTACACTGTAATGCTTTGTAAGAACCGTTGAATTCAACAAATAAGTTTACAACGATCTCTCAATATTTCAGAAGATTTTGGTACCATTAAAAAATACTGGTATGATGAAAAAGACGATACTTTTTCTTCAAGATCCGGATCAGTGTCATCACGTATTGTTTCGTTGGATAATACCGAGTCAACTTGCCCGAGAGCATTAATCGAAACTAAAAGATTACGAATGTCACATACATTGAAGGGCCAAGACGAAAAAAATCTTGCGAATCACGAAACATTTCGCTCATGACATGAAAGATCGAAATATTTTTGTGGAGTTTCAAGGAAAAAATCCAACGGTACAATTTCATCATCACCATCAAGAGGCACCAAAACTTCACGACGATGTTGCGAAGAAGAACGAAGAAGAACGTAAAAATAATTTTGCTCTACAAAGTGCGATGATCGAATTACCCACGATTGCAACCGTCTCAAAAACCAATGTCCCGCCGATTTGGATATTATATCGCCGAAACATTGAAGATGATGTAATCGATATTAGCAAATAATGTTAGGTTAATAGTAAGGCAATTGTTTATACGTCATATTTGTGTAAACCATTTTTAAATATTTCGTACAACTGCGCGTCAAGACCCAATTTAAAAAAATTAATTGTAAAATAATAGCGACCATGTCGACGATAGAAAATTACCAAAGGCGACAATGTTAGATTGATTCCACTTTATGCAAACCTGTTATGTCATTATTACATGACTCTTCGTATAATATAATTTATCACATGAATAATATTTAATATCATTACCATTCTTGATCGAAAAAAGTCGCAAATAACGACGGGTATTGAGAAAAAATAACGAAACGATAGTTTTTGTCGACACTATAAGTTTTTGAATAACAATTTTTTTTTTGTTCTTAATTTTATTTAGTTATATATGTCAAACAATCGATAGGTCAGTCGTCTTTCTTTGTCCCAGTCAATTTTTTCCAGTCTATTCGTTAATATTTGTTGAGATCCTGTTCATTCTTTCATTCAATTGTACGTCAATATTATATTATATACATCACAATTGCAATAATAAGAATCCTTTAGTACGAAGATAGATTTTTTAAATATTGAAATTCTATAAATTCATTCCCCGATTAATAAGGATGAGATATGCGGGTGTCTCAACAGCTAGAATGTTTCATGTATATGACGTATATATATGTATGTTTGTTTATACTCTATTTTAACAGTTGCTACCACGAGTATCAGCTGCAAAAAAAGAATGGAGCTCTTTGGAATGTCGAGCGAGCCAATCAGTCCGCGAAGAAAGAAGCTTCTTAAAATCATCGGAGAACAAGCCACGGAACTGAAGAAAAAAATCACAACATTACAAAGCAGCAAGGACGCATTGCAGAAATTATCATCCACCAATACATTTGCGTCGATATTTGACAAAATATCGTCGCCAGTACTACGCGAGATGGTTATAGCGGACTTGAGGAATAATAAACGAGCGCCAACAGGCAGACGATGGACAATGCAGGAAAAAATGCTAGCGGTAGCAATTTACAAACGCAGTCCAAAAGCGTACTCCTATTTGCAGCACTTAATCGCACTTCCGACGATTCGAACGATCGCACGGCTTCTGCACAACGTCCCTATGGAAGTCGGCATCAATTTGAAGGTCCTCAAGCACTTGGAAAGAGCTGTAGCGACAATGTCTCCGCAAGACAAAGAGTGCATTGTAATATTTGATGAAATGGCGCTCAAACAAAGATTGTTTTACAATGAGTGCACTGGCGTCGTCGAAGGATATGAAGATTTTGGCACGCACGGACGCACTCCAAACCTTGCTGACCATGCTTTGGTATACATGGTGCAAGGTCTTGGAAAGCGATTTAAGCTACCCGTTGCTTATTACTTTTGTCGAGGGACAACGTCAGCCGACTTGATAGGCTAAACTTTGGTTGACGTTATAAACGCTTTGACCGGGATTGGACTTAGTATTGCAGCAACAGTGTGTGACCAAGGGCCTACGAACCGTTCAGCTTTAAAGCAGTTACAGGAAAAATCACGGTCAGCCAGACCAGGACCATTTTTTGAAGTTGACGGACGGAAAGTCTACACGCTATTCGATCCTCCGTACCTTTTCAAGTCGATACGAAATAATTTTATGGGAAACTTCGATGACTGGTCGAAAAAGAACAAGACTCTGTCAGTATCCGATTATCCCGGGCAGAGCGTTCGCTGGAAAAATAAAGTAGCGAAATGGAAACATATTATGGATATGTATGTCTTGGATACGTCAACATACAAGTTCAATAAACTCACATATAGTCACGTCTTTCCCAAGTCGCGAGAGAAGATGAGGGTAAAAATTGCAGCCCAAACTCTAAGCAACACCACAGCAGCGATTCTAAGGTGCGTTTGCACTCTGAACGCCGATGTTCGATTTTATGAATGGTCCGGCAAACTTGAAGGATTGCAAGAAGACACAGCGGGAAATCGTAACAACGACTTCCGAACACATCGACCAGTGGAGTAACTTTCGGAAACATCTCACCGATATGCAATTCTTACGATACAACGGCACCGAATTTCGACCTCCGTGTCAAGATGGTCTCATTGCGACGTTATCGGCCATGCAAGATTTATGGCAGGATCTGATGAAGAAAGGTTTGTCATCATTGAATCAACGACATCTGAATCAAGATCCATTGGAAAACCTTTTCGGCATTATTCGTCAACATGGCGTGACAAATGATAATCCGACGAGCACGCATTTCGTCGCAGCTTTGAAATCGGCAATCATTTCAAAAGTGTCCGCTTCTCACAGTAGAGGTAGCAATTACGAGAATGATGATGGGAAAACAATGAACGACCTTATGGATTTCTTTCTTCAACGTGAAATTGCCTCACCGAGAACAAACACAGTGGAAGAAATCGTTCATGAAGAACGTAATACATCGTTGAACAACAATGTGGATGAAATTTCAAGTTTTTATTCCGGAGCTCAGAGTCCACCAATGTTCCATATTTCCGACTCTGAGGGTGAAGATTTAATTCTCGAAGAAGACTTGGTGGCGTTTCCTGACAGATCGGAGATTTATATAGGAAACTACGTTGTCCGACTCATCACGAAGAAAATCTCGTGCTCGGAATGCCGGCATTGCATTTGCGGTATTCTCGAAACAAATGGACAAGATGCGGCGCTCCAACAGCACAGAGCCGAAGGGTTGATTGGATCGTTACAGCCATCGTTTTCAGTGCTGAAAACGATCGAAGTAGCCCGCAAGATCTTTGTCCGGGAGATAGCTTCACAAATGTATCGTAAAGATATTAAAGAATTCACGATACAGAAACTGATGGCTGGCTGCGACGTCACTTGGTTAACGTGCGAAGATCATGGCGCAACAGTAACGATCGGCCTCTACAATATTCTCATTCGACTATTTGTCCAAACGGAATGCAAAACTCTAAATTGCAAGGTGAAGGAGGCTGAGTAAGTTTCCGCAAATGCGAAAAAAATCGCTCAGCAAGCCGGAAAGGCAAAGTGGTCAGGGATAAGAATTTTTTCTTATACGTCGTTTTCACTGGCTGTCATTTTTATATAAACGCATGGATCATGATATTGCAAACATTAACGAATGCAAGTCTCTGCTGCTATGGGCAATAATTGGTGCTATGGGTTTTTTATGTTCTTTGTGATTACATTTTTTGTATTGTTGTATCGTGGAGATTATCTCATTTCTGTAATTTATACTTTCTTTCAATTTCTTTCCAATACATTTTGGCCAATAGATTTATATATAAAATAACAGAATATATACGTTTCAGAAAAGGTAAACCTGTACATCGGGACGATCCAATGGATACAATTAATCTGCTCGCTTTGTCGACTAAAAATCTTTTTGCCACGACGAATAACAAAGGCACTCTGAGGATCATGACACCGAAACGTGTCAATCAAGAGTTCCGTAACCGGCATACATTTACTGCGCGTAAGTACTGTTATATCATCCTCGAGTGTAAGAATAAATAAAGAATCGAGATATTTCGCTTACATTTCCGTGTCTCCGTTTGCAGGTGCCACGTTCACCGCTTACCGTTGAAACAGACCGAAGATCACGGTGCTCTAATAAAGAACTTCTTATCAAGTGGAAAGGCACGTTCTCCGATGGCGTTGAGTTTGATGCGGGGTACAGGCTTAGCCATCGTCGCTGAAAATATCAACAGGATGCGTCACCTGTCGCGCTACACGTATGAACCTTGTTTTATGAAATTAGTATATTTTCAATTAATTTTCTATGCAGTACTGATAAATTTGGTAAATTTATTTCAGGCTGTGTTTGGCCGGTCCACGCATTGCACGGAGCCATGTGCGGATTTCCCAATCATCTGACGATGTACTGCATTCTGAGGCATTATCTGATCGAAACATTGACTGCTGCAATACCCACGATATTATGGGTTTTTCCGGCTTGGGCGTCGGTTCCACCCGCAACAATCTTCTGCATATTTGTACGATGTTGCCTATTAATTTATATTGACTACGTTCAAAGTCCGTCAATAACTTCTTTACTCAATAAAACTTTGTAAAATTCCCACAGGAACGCTCGGCGGAAGGTTGCCAACTTTGGATGCTACGCGAAGCTACATCAACGTTGGAACCCGACGTTAACGGAGGAGAGAACGGCGATGACAAATTTAAGAATCAACGGTTGGTGTGATAATCCTAGAGCAGTACAGCTTCTGAATGAACAAATCGAAGCAATAATTAATTTTTGGCTTCAATATTAGTGGGTATTTTTCATGAAATTTTTTTACACCTTTCATAGATTCGACTAATCGAGATTTTTACAGTTTTCAAGGGTGGACAGTCGCAACAAGGGGCCGCACGTTCGTTGGAAGAACGGGACTCTTAATTACTGTCACTTCAATTGGCGAATTACGAATGTAAAAGCATTCACTCGGTCACTGCGACAGCGTATCGAGGTATGCAGCAGGCAGGCACGACACGAATATACACATATGTGCGGGTCACGGAACGAAAAAAAAAAAAAAAAAAAAAAAAAAAAACCTTTATACAACTCGTAATGTTATATATCGAAGTTTGCGTAACAATGCTTTTAAAATATGTTGTAGATCCAGCAGGAATTCCTATTTGTGAAATCGTGTTTGGCGTCCGCGTTGATTCCACTCTCGACAATCCTCCGAACATTCATACGATGGTAGCTATCAATTTACATCGGCTGCGTTCAAAGTCCATCGATAACTCCTTTTACTCACCAACACGTTGCAACATTTCCACAGGGACGATCGGTGGAAGATTACCAACTTCGGATGCGACCGAGGAAGAGAAGGAGGAGGAATTTGTCTCAGAGACGATAGAGCTCGCTGAGAGCTGTTGAGCTATTGAGAGCTCGTCGGATGAAAATCCGCCGAAAACACTCGAATGTAAAAATTATAATAGATATACCAATTTAAAATTAGATTTCTTATCAAACATAAAACAATTTCATTGCAAATTATTTATTCTGTTTGTCTCTTTTTTTTTCAGTTCCCAATTCGGCTATAAAACAGAAAATCCGCCGATCTATACTAGCCGCTGTAAAGGCCGAGTCTTTTGACGATGAAATCAGTGACAACGATGAACATTCCACGCATCACATCGCCGAGTCGGAGAGTTCGAAGGACGAACGGTTGATTTAACCAACGATGGGCGATGTTTAAAAAAAACATCGGCACGAAAATAATCGATCCATAATATAATCGATGCTTCAGAATCAATTTTTTCTGGGGCTCAATAAAATGGAAATAATTTAAATAGCTGAAGTTGTAAGAGAAACAAACGGGTGGCATATAGGTGGCCGAAAGCGAATTATGCCCTATAAGCAACACGGTCCTATGCGACGTCTCCGACGCACTTTATGCGCGGATCGTTTGCCAAAAACTCGCAAAGTATCGCGTCCCCAGAATTGCCAAAAAGCAAAACGTCTACAAGAAACTCATCCAGAGCATAACGAAATATCTACAGTAACAGTTTCCGTACAATAATTAAATTTTTCTTTCTTGTAATTTTTCAGAATTTTATGTAATATTTGAAAATTGCATTTTTCACGAAAAAATGCATTGGCGTTTACATAAAAAAACACATTTTTCAAACATTACATAAAATTCTGAAAGAATTCATACGTGTTCAGAAAAAGTAACGAATAATTTTCATAAGAAAAAAAAAATGTGTTGCCGGGTAATTTGTTGCACAATTTTTTATTTCAGTAATTTGTTAATAACATTTGGGAATTATTATTATGCACAAAAAATGTTTTCAGCACCTTCCAAATGCTCGATTTTTTTCAGATTTTTATCCGATCGAGAAGGGTTTGTAATTCTCTTTTATATCACCCTCAAACATAGGCGACGTCACTCATAGTGAAAGGACTACCTTAACTTCTCTGTTCCCTGCTTTACATACATTATCGTAGCTCATGGCACAGACTCCGTTAAATATAATACAAACCTCTGTTTTTTATCGCTATCGGTTTCCAATAACTTGTGATAAATGTCAATTATTTTTTCGCAATTTGTATTCCGAATTATTATACGATATTTGTTTTTCCTCGATCCTATTGTATTCTTTGGTCTCATGATCATACAGTTTATTTTTACTTGCAATCGTGCTGTCTCTATAACCATCCCCATCACTTTTATTAAGTCACCGCCTCTAACTGTTTTTAAAGATGCTTTTTTTGAATCTTATTGCATTTGCATTCCGATGCTTTCATTAATTTATTTTAATAATGAAACTAAGCTTAGGTCGTGTAGTATCCTCTGCCTTTATTATATTATTTTCACAATCATTCACTCGTACCTTGTCTTCCGCATACATTTTTTGAGTATCGGCATTACATAGTATGAAATTACACACGATACACACGATACGTATGAAAGTACACACGATAAATTGTAATAAGACAGTTTGAAGCATTGGTGGCACATCTATATATATCGGGTTTTAACGTTAATAAATCGTCAGTATCGTAAGTAGTAGGATATAATGTAAATCTTAGTCTGTAAATATTTGTCAAGCTGTTTCTAGAAAATGAAATAAAAATTAAATTAATAAAATTCGTTACGTTAATGACTGTTCCCATATTCAAATAGAACGCATTTTATTTTTCGAAACTTACCGCCGAAAATATCGATATCTCTAAATCTATCGAAATAATTCAAACGATAAAATTTTTGGACAGTTCAATCAGACAACTTAAGGACTGAGAAATTTTCAGTCGCAAATCTAGAAAACAAAAATTTCACCACCCGTCAGAAAGTACCTAGCTCGTTGCACGAGGTTGGCGGAATTGCATACCCTTTACCGTTCAACTTAACAAGACTTCTGAAAGCATTGAGTTTCAGCTCACTGACTAGTAGTGACGCGCCGCTCGTGTTAGATGGATCGTGTCAGAGTTTCGATCAATCGAAGGATCATCGAAGCCCACCGAGAAATCGCAGCCCACCGAAGAATCGTTGTAAGTATTATTACGAATTTATAAATGTACGGACGTATTACTTTGGACATTTTTCTTGTGCTAAACCGATGAGCGTTCAAATACCGATGCACAATATAAATTGATCCGTGTCCGACAAACAACAGATTGCAAAGTTTCAATGATATTTCGAAATTGAGAAACCTCGCTGTCTCCTTTAGTCGGTGTTTGTGCCCGTTGCCTGGACGTATTTATATTGGCGATTATTATTTTTTCTTTTCTTCTCCTTTCGTTGAGGTCAACTGTATTGATCGGGGGACGATCCAAATAAGCAGTAGTTTATGCGATAGCAGAAGAGACTCAGCGCCAGCGTTTTCTATATTGTCTGTTTATTTGTATCGTCATAAGACGGTCAATGGTTTGAATAACATAGGCTTATTTTCATATTTTCACATATTGTACGTATCATTCTCGCGGGCCAATTTTGATTCAAAAACGGTTTTATAGCGATGTACAATATCCTGGTTTTTCATAGGAGAAAATAGACTCCTCGGTTTTTTTTTCGTAATTAATTACGAAAATTACGAAAAAAACCTTTTCTTTTCTCTCCCGACTTTTCGTACGTTTTTCCTGACGCGATACCTTACGATGAGTCAAAGGTTAAGGTTTCTTCACCTTCAAATCCGGGCTAAAAAAAAAGAAAATCCACATGTAAATAATTGAAATAGATTTAAAACGTTCCTTGGATGTTTATCTCAAAGTTGAAATTGAATTGTTATTGCCGTCTAAAGATTGATAAATGCAGATGCAGAAATCTTAAGGGTAATAAACATACACATGGAATCAACAGTTTTTGACTGTAACTATCGCCCATTCGATCCGTTCAAGAGCGGGGATCTTGAACTCCACCCTCCACTCTACTGAATACATGGGCATCGACTCTACCTCCTCTACAAACAAAGGCATTTTCCACTGATGCACTGAATGAGCACCGACTTCAGCTTTTAATCCAAAAGCTAGTGGGATAGAAATTAACTGATTATACAAATGGACAAACGGAATTCGGAAAATGAAAAATTCAATATCTATGCCATTTCTTCACTTTTACAGAATTCTTTGTTTTACTTTGCGATAGGTACCCGTTCGTTGTGTCAATCGACGGTTAGTTATCATTTTTATATTCGGCTCTGTTTCATCGTTTTGACAATGTTCACTCACGGACTGAGATATGTTTCGGAAGATCGGAAGCATGACGGTTACTTTTATTCACTCAATCGCACAGTCGGCAATGTAAGGTACGAATTCAGGAGGCTATTTTTTCTATTCGAGTTTATTAAAGAATCTCAATAATTTGTTTATTTGTTTATGAAATATATCGGAATTTTATGGTGATTTTCTTTTTAAAATGATTCTCTCCTGTTGCTAATACTTGTGCTGCAAACAGAAACAATTGTTAACATGTGGAGCTACCGCAAAACTAATTGATGGACAATTCATCCTAAAGACACCGCATAATCATCCTGTCGATCATCGCCTGATACGTATACATCGATTCAACGAAGCTCTCTTGGACGCTGTCACGTCTTCTCTTCGTAATTTACGAGTAGTTTATGATGAAATTTGCGCTATGTAAGTCAACAACATTTTCTTATATTGGGTGCTGAAGTTGTTTTCCTAATTCAAAGAACGATTTTGTAAAGAATATTTACTTTTTTTAAAATAAAATATGGGATGATTTCATGAATATTGTATTAATGGGGACTTTCCAGAAATCCTGAGGGTGCTGCTTTCGTTCCATTTGCTACAGCAGAACAGTCGATGTTGCGATGGCGGTCCATCGTTCGCCCACCAATCCGTTTAAAAGGCCCACTAGCCGTTTAAACGTCACGGCTGTTCGAGGTGGTGATGGGTCGACTTCGATTGTTTACGGGGATATCGATTTTTTGAGATCGACACGGGGCGTTCGCTTTTATTTGGATTCGACTTTTAAAGTTTGTCCGCTTCAGCCTCGAGCTTTGCAACTTCTGACGATTATGATTCATATAGACGACTGTGTGAGTCATATTCACTAATAATCGTTATTTACTGAAGTTTATAAATGGAAACTCATCTTACTCGGTATACTGTGTATTCGGAGGTATTGCCGATCGTATGGGCGCTCATGGAGCGAAAGACAGCAGAGGCTTACCTCGCTGTGTTGCGACATTTTTCGGCTGTATTGGCACCTCACCTTCGACCGTCATCATTCATGACAGATTACGAAAGAGCGCTTACTTCAGCACTGGAGGCCATTTATCCGGAAGCAGTACCGGAACGTTGCTACTTCCATTACTGTCAGGTAAAAATGTTCTTCTGTTGCTTCTCGTTCTTCCTCTGTTTCTATGCGTACACCCTCCGACTCGAAGTTATGCTGGCAAAATCTTTATAATATTGATTGCTATACGGGTCGAAAAAATGTACTTTACATAATAAGGATAAATTGAATTCAAGTGTTATAGGCTTTGATTAATCTGTTACAGGCTTTGATGAAGAGAGTGAAGAAGCTTCGTATATCTCGACAGATTGAGGGTTGCGAAAACAAACAGATTCTGTTTCGGCAGCTGATGGCCCTACCGTTATTACCCGCCCTCGATATCAGAACCGCTTTTGATTGGATTGTCAGAAACACAATTCCAGAAATCGCAAGAGACTTCCAGAGGCTGTTTCAGTATTTTGAACGGTTTTGGATAAGGAACATTACTCCGGAAGTATTTAGCGTATTTGGATTCCACTGCAAAACAAACAATGTTGCCGAATCCTATCACAGAGTATTGAAAGTACGTCTAGGCGTACATCCATCTATCTGGCAATTCACGGGTAATGATGAAAATTATTCTTTTTTTTTTAATTTGAATTTATGTACTTTTGATATATCCGAAGTATCTCTGATCACATCGACGCATTTATATTGAACAGCCAACTTACTCGATCTGCAAGCTGTCGTCTGGAGTAGCCGCACGTCGTTGGCTCTTGGCCATAGTACGCCCTTCTCAAGAACAAGTTATCGTCCAGCAACAGATTTTGCAACGTGCTTGGCTGTTGTACGAGGAACAATCGTTTAATATTCCGAGATTTCTTACATGCGCCACACACTTCCTACGAGCATTTAACAACGGGTTTTTGTTAACCGATACAAATGAAGTCGATATGTTTGTCAACGCTGACCGAAATGGTAAGGGTCGGCTACTTCATACAACTAGTTTTTATTTCGCAATATTTTGTTTCTTCCCAAAAAGGTTAATTGATTAAAAAATTATTCGAAGCTGGTACTGCGGTTTTTCTTTTTTGTATTCACAGTTCTCGAAGTGAATGACGTGCGTGTTCCTCAAGACGACGTGCCGCCACAGCAGCCAGGAATAGTCGATGAAATTATGATCGGTAAGTTTTATTTAGAGTAAGTTGTCCAGGTAATCCGAGCGGTAGAGTTCGGCCGAAAGGGGGATAACGAAAGATTCAATGAGAATCTCAAACCCTTCTCAATGGAATAAAATTCTGCAAAAAATCAGGCATATGGAAAGCGCAGTAAAGTTTAATTTTGCATAATAATAATATCAAAATGTTATTAACAGATTAGTAAAAAATAAATTGTCCGGCAAATTATCCGGCAACTTAACTGTTTTTTAATGAAAATGATTCATAAATTTTTGTGAATACGTATGAATTTTTCCGAGCTTTATTAACATTTTGAAAATTGCGTTTTACACCCTTAATTTTATCTAAAAAAAAACGCAATTTTCAAAATCTTAACAAAATTCGGAAAAAATCCGTACGTATTGACAAAAGTTTACGAATCATTTTCATAAAAAAAAAAGTTACGCTGCCAAGTAATTTGTTCAACAATTTATTTTTTCACTAATTTGTTAATAACATTTTTATTATTATTATTATTATTAATCCATATGAGTAGTATACGGTGCGCTACGGCGCCCCCCACTCCTATCCCCACTCCTACCCCCTCCACTTTTTTCAAAAAGTGGTGGGTGGGGAAGAGTGGGGGGTAGGCTGCAGTGGAGATGGCCGTAGCGCACCTTTTGTTTTTTTTACAAATCACATAATTTTTTATTAATCATAAAAAACGAGACTCACCATTTGTTTGTTGTTGTATTTATTTCTCTCTCTCTCCGCGCCCATTTTGTCTCTCTCTCTCTCACTCCTGTTCACTGTTTCACTGTGTCACTCCTGTTCACTCCTGTTCACACTCACTGTTCACTCCTGTTCACTCCTGATCACACGCACACACACGCATTTCACTCCTCGTCGTCGGCCTCGTCGTCGTCGTCGTCGTCGTCGTCGTCCTCGGAGTCCTCCTCCTCGTCGTCGTTGTCCTCGGACTCTTCGTCGTCGACGTCGAATCCCTCGTCGTCCGATCCCCGATCGTATGGGACATCCGGGTCGACGGTGTCGAGGACCGCTGCCGCGATGTCTTTGAATGACCTGTTATACAAGCGTATAACGAAGTCGTTGTCCTCCACATCGTCATCCTCGCACATTATATAAACGACGAAATGGTCCTCGTACGGTCGATCCTCCGGATAGCGACCTTCGGCGCGGCGGCGAACCAGCTCCTGGTGGTAGCCTTTGGCGTGGCGGCGAACCAGCTCCTGCTCTATGTATTCTTGTAAAGAGCTGGACCATTCATCGGCTATAGCGTCGACAGCACGTGCAGTGCACGCGTCGTCGAGGCACGTCAAGCCATACACTGTACACTGTACAGCCAGAGCCGGTACAGCGTACGCGAGCGGATGTACAGTGTGTAATTCTGTTATCGCGCACAGCACTCGTTCACCGCTGTCCACCATATACACTTCAACAATATTGTCGTCGTCAATATTAATAATTTCGCACCGCACTGCGTGGTGAGCCCGATATAAAATGCATGCTGTACCGCTTTCAGCATGCTCGCGATGTAACACCCACTTACTTCTATTTTCTTTGTAAAATTCGTCCATCATCGGGCTTAACACTTCTAATGTTATAGCCATCTGCACCGTCCTCAAGAGAACGGTGCAGCGATCGATGATTTTTATTAATTTACACGTAAACCCTTGACCGAAAAAGTCCGCACGGTAACGTGGATACATGTTTTTTTTTTTTTCGCGAAAGTAAAAACCGCACGTAAACCGCAAAACACAAAAACCGTACGTAAACACGTAAACCGTAAACCGCAAAACACGTAAACCGCAAACACGAAAACACGAAAACACGAAAAAAACAGAGCGAACGTTAATAATTGAAGCGCGGACTTCACTGCTCGAGCTCTGCCAAACGAATGACATATTAACGAGATGCTGTACGCTATGACACACGATGGCGGATGCATTTCCGAAAAATTAGTGTCAGCAGATTTGCAGGTGGTCATCCGGCAGTAGCGCGCACATTAACGAGATGAAGTACACTATGACACACGATGGTGGATTCATTTCCGAAAAATTAGTGTCAGCAGATTTGCAGGTGGTCAGCCGAGGGGAGTAGTGCGCACAATGTAACGCAATAACTCTACGTGTTTTATTGGAGGGTGGCCAATGACTGTACCTCGCGAAAATCAATCGGTACAGTGATTGGCACTCCTGCGAGATAAACGGGCTAATCAAATCGATGGTACCCCCGTGATCGGCGTTCGTCTATCACCCTCCGTTCTCGAGTTATAACACCCCGGCGTTCGATTGTGTCACAGCGTATCTCTTATATACGGTAGTGTTACGATCGCGCAGCAAGAGGATCAGTTTCCGCGGATCCAAATATGCGCAGCGCGATTCGTAACCCCTATCACGCGCGCCTGGAATGACTTCGTGCTGACGAGGGCCGCAGCGGTAAGCTCCGCTGCTGCCGCCGTTAGCACAAATGTAATCAGACAAGACGCTAGGAAATAGATATTATTTAAGTTACCAAAAAGGCTGACCGACGCGTGACTCGGTAACGAATATCGCGAGAGCGTTCTCCGTCGCCGAGTCCGCAGATAACAAAACCGCGAGAATCGCAAAAACTCCCCCCCGGCTAGCCACCCGCCGATCGCGAGAAAGGCGGATGGGTGCGCCGGGGAAGGCAGTCCCGTTTTGACACGAGAAGCAAAAGCTTGTCATCGGAAAAACTCCTCGTAGAAGCTCTTGCATAGCATTATCAATCTGTCATTAGAGATCCGCGGTCCACATAAATTGTTCGTAAAGTCAATAGGGCCGAAGGGAGCTTTGACTAGTATCTGCGCCGTGACGGTCAGTCTTCACGTGTTAGAATAAGTGTTAAACTCTTGTGCCACGAACTATAAAGAAACAGTCGTGTAGAAACTAAGAGATCGCAGCCACACGAAGTATAGAAGGAGAAAGAGGGAAGGCGAGCGTCTGCGATCTAACATTATTGTAAGTAGAATATAAGGAACGAATCGAATTGAGTGAATGCGAACGCGAAGAGTGAATTCCGCGATAACAACGAAAAAACCATTATAAATTATAAAGGAAATTCTTTCGGAATAATTATTAATAATAAAAATATTCTTTGTTTCAACTAAATTGAACTTAAGAAAATCTCGCCATCCTACAAAACCTAATCATCCTCAAGAAACGTCCTGTAGAGTACGTCCGGAAAAACCCAAACAAAAAAATCAATATAAACTCTTCGTATTCCGTACGAAGGGGTTTAACTTGAGAGCCCAACAACGCCCTGGGACGTAACAAGTAAACTGGTGTCAGAAGTGGGATACCGGAAATTTCTTGAGATTGGTTACGCTTGACTTTGTCAGCACTTTCAAAATTAAACAAATTTTTCAATTTTCAATTCCGTCAAAGGCTTTATCTCAAGCCTGTTATAAAACCGAAATATTGACAATCAAACAAACTAAGACAATCAAAACCCTTACGTGTTTACTCTAATGGTGCAGCAAGAGTACGCACCCGTAGCTCCGGGTAATCCCGAGCACGAGATATTCTCCGAGCAATTGGCGGAAGGTTCGGCAATTTTCGAACCCAACTTTAATTACGGAGTAAACGTCGTCCGCCTTAGCGAACTAGCGCCAGGTGCTGAAATTCACTCTGCAAACCCTGCCCTGCTTCTAAAGGGCGACGATATAATCGAGTTCCTCGGAACGATCCTTATCACTACGACAGAGGGACCTGGGGGTATTGTGAACTCCACCTACCTTTTTTACATCGCGGAGAATTTTCCCGGTCCGTATGCGGGAGTGATTGGCACAGTTGCCACTTGGGACCCGACGGATTATCAATATCAACCAATTTTAATCGCGCCGGGCGAATAATCCAAAAGCGATAATAAGCGATAAAACGATACTCTCGAGCTCCTCTAACCTCTTATTCTCCATTATTCGCCGGTGTCGAGGAGAAAAGAAACAAATAAAAATGGCGACGGGCGGAGGCAACCAAGTGCCGGAGCTCGACGTCTCGACGCGGGCTTTGCAAGACGTAAGCACCGTGATGCAAAATATGACACTTTACAATCGATACGCGAATTTACCGACTTACGATGGCAAAAATATGTCCTTAAGGGATTTCCTCCAGGATCTCCAAAATGTGGCGACGTTCGTGCTACCGGAACACGAACCGGAATTCGTCGCGGCAGTAATATCAAAATTGCGCGGGAGCGTGCGCAATTGCGTGTACGGAGAAACCGTTAATACGGTCAAGGAATTAATACGACTTTTAAAGAAACGGCTTGCGCGCGGGAAAACGTACGCGTATTATAGTCAACAAATCTCATCCATTAGGATGAAGAAGGGTGAAACCGTCGACGACTTCTATGATAGAATACGAATTTTAATCAGCGGAAGCCGATCGGCCTATCGGGCACAGCACGGTGCGGAGCCGCCGGAGCGGGCGACTGATCCCGTTTACGACCTCGCGTTGGCTGGGTTCATGGACGGGTTGCCGACGAATGTTGCTCAAGCCGTGTGGCCTCGAGCGCCAAAAACACTAGAAGACGCGTATGAAATCGCGGCCCAATATATCGACATTGAAGAACGCCGTACGCGCCGCGATGGGTTCACCGCGCAAGTTCTCTATGGGAATTACGGCGACTCGCGTGGTCGTTCCCCTGACGCACGTTACCGAAATCACGGAGATTCGCGTGGTCGATCGCCGGACGCGCGATATACTAACTACGGCGACTCGCGTGGCCGATCGCCGGACCCGCGATCTAATTGGCAGAATCTGCAGGCCGCGCATCGTTCACCTAGCCCAAATTGGCAAGTTAGAGATGGGCGAGGTAATGCGGGGCAAGCAGAGGCCACAAAACGAGATGTGGGTGCCGCGGGACGTTTTCCCGAGGGTTGCGGCCACGAGTACTGTTGGTCACAGGGTAGAGGCTGTCCTTGTTGCCCATGGAACCGACGATGCCCGGCCGAAGCTCGGAGCCCACAAACAGAGGCCCCTTTAAACTCGCAATCGGCTCGTCCCGAGGAATCGGCGACGAGCCGAGCGCGATCAACTTCCCCGGCGAACCGGGCGCGATCGCCCGACGGGCTACCCTCAGTGAGGTTCCTGGGAAACAATGCCTCGTCCTCTGGAACCCGACCCCCGTCGAGAACCCAGTAGTCGAATTGACTGCCCCGGAGCTGCGCCGTAAGAAAGGACGATTCTTTCTCGACACAGGCTCCGCGACTAGCCTAATCAAACTAGATGCGCTAGATGAAGACTTGCGCGTAAACGTGCATGATATTATTTGGATAACGGGCCTGGAGGAAACGAAAATTCCTACGCTAGGTTCCGTTAATCTTCACTTCAACGAAAAACCGAGTAAATTTTACGTAGTTCACCGATTGCCATTATCCAGTGACGCGTTAATTGGAAGACCGTTCTTCTACGACGAAGGAGCCGAAATCTCTTTCCACCATAAGGCCCTAGTAACGCGAAGCGACCCGATCCGCCCGAAACCATTTATCGAGAATTCTCCCGTGGAAGCCGAACCGACGGCAGAGGTACTATTCACGAAGGCGAAGTCCGCGAAAAGAAAGTACACGTTACGCGCGCGAATGCGTCAGCAGATTGCGTTACCAATCGCGGAAACGAACTTGAACGAAGGGTACTTGCCACGGGTAGAGACATTAAAGGGCGTGTACGTTGGGAACGCGATCGTAACGCGAAGAGCGGGCATCTGTCAGATATTAGCGATTAATGCGCGGTTCGAAGACGTGGAGATAGAGATAGGCCCACAGGAGATCGAGCCCTTTGAAATAAAAAGCCCGGATGATTTGGACTCCGAATTCGAAGATGATAGCACTACGGACGAAGAGGCGTCTCCGCCAGCCGATCGAGTATCGGCAATAATCAAGGCGTTACGATTAAACGACCTCAACGAGGAAGAGCGTCGACACGTTAGACGACTCGTAGAGGAGTTCCCTTATCGATATAAATTACCGGGGGATAGGTTGCAACGGACGGATCTGGTATACCATCGGATCCCGACGATTGACGATTTACCCGTGAATACAAAGCAGTATTGTTTCCCCGTAGTTTATAAAGAGGAGATGGACCGCCAGGTATTAAAGAAATTCGACGACGGAGTCATAATTCATTCCTGCTCTCCGTATAACTCTCCCGTGTGGATTGTGCCAAAAAAGGCCGATTCGCAGGGACGTCCTCGCATGCGAATGGTTATAGACTTCCGTAAACTTAATGAAAAAACTATCTCCGATGGATACCCATTGCCAAATATGATTGAAATCCTAGAGCAACTCGGCGAAGCCAGATATTTTTCAACGTTCGATCTGGCGAGCGGATTTCAGCAAATACCAATGGATCCGAGGGATGGTCCGAAGACCGCGTTTTCTACGCTAAATGGTCATTATGAGTATGCCAGTATGCCGGAAGGGTTGAAAAACGCGCCCGCGACATTCCAGCGTCTCATGGACCGCGTGTTATTAGGATTACAGGGCACCGAAATGTTCGTCTATTTAGACGACATAGTGGTGTTCGCTGCATCCCTCGAAGAACACGAGAAAAAGGTTCGCAGACTCATGATGCGACTAGAGGACGCGAACTTGAGCCTGGAGCCTGATAAGTGTTCCTTCTTGCGAAGGGAGGTCGCTTACCTCGGACATATCGTCAGCTGCGACGGGCTCCGTATGGATCCGAAGAAGCTTGAGTCCGTCCGTTATTTTCCAGTACCAAAGACCCAGAAAAACGTACGGCAATTTCTCGGCCTTTGCGGTTATTACCGTCGTTTCATTCTCGATTTCGCGGAGAACTCCAAACCATTGTCGGATCTCTTAAAAAAGGGACAACCTTTCGTCTGGGGTCCGAAGCAGAAAAAGAGTTTTCGCAAACTACGAAAAGCACTTTGCAGCGAACCGATTTTGCGATATCCCGACCTTGCGAAGCCGTTTACTTTGACGACCGACGCGTCGGATGTAGCTCTCGGCGCAGTGTTGTCACAGGAACACGAGGGATGTGACTTGCCGGTCGCGTATTTCTCGCGCGTCTTGTCACCTCCACAAGTCAACTACTCGACTACCGAAAAGGAGTGTCTCGCGATAATCGAATCTATTGAGCATTTCGCGACGTATCTTTACGGGAAGAAATTCACGCTCGTAAGCGATCACGAGCCGCTGAAATGGATGCAAACCACACTGGATCCAGGGAAAAGGCTTAACCGGTGGAAAATGCGTCTGCGAAAGTATGACTTCGATTTCGTGTACAAGCCGGGCAAGCTAAACATAAATGCCGATGCCCTTTCGCGCAACCCGGTCGCCCGAGCGCTGACGAGTTCCAGCGATTCGGAGGTAGAAGCCCCAGAGGAGACAAATGAGAAGGGTCTACAGGTATTGCCAATTTCATCTGGCGCTGGTCCCACCGATAAGGGGAACGTATCGAGACTCAAGCCGATTCTCAAAGCTCCGTCAGGGGCACGGAAGAAAAACCTTCCGCGGGTCGTTTTACCGCCGAGCACAGAGGCGGTGGCCGGACGAACGCGTACGAGGTTACGCACAACGCCGGCCACCGCACCGGTTTACAAGGAGGTTAGCACAAGCTCGGAGGCATCCGATGCGCCGATACAACGGCTGCATCGAAGCATGCTGCCCGCGGTGCTGCTTCCCCCGAAACGGCCGATAAGTACGCCGCTTGTCGCGCCTGTCCCGGAGGAAGCGAAAACCGATTCGGATACGGCGGCAGCTGAGAACCCGCCGATGAATCCCCCCGGCATTGCCGTGGTCGTTAGGCCACCAATGTATGAATCCGATGATGACGATGTATTCCAGGCTGACAAGATTCAACCATGTGAGCAAACCGAAGGAGTTTGCGCATCAAAAACAATGCAGGATTCCCTCCAATGGTTCGATGAATCGCTTCGGCTATTGGAGGAACGGTTTGAAAACAAAACCAGCGCACAGAATCCCAAGCAGGACTCCTATAGCGAGGAAAATTTCGACTGGCCGGATTTCCTTTCCGAGGGAAATGAGGTCCCACCAGAGACACAGGAAATTCTCAACGCTCTCGATCCGATTGACGAAGCCGGACTCGATCTCGAGCTATCGCGACGGCTAGAGAAAATCGCGGAGCGAGAGAGAGGGGTAAGCGAAGCCGAATTACTTCGGCGCATAAGCCTCAAGGGAGTCACGCTGCCAGGTAAGGAGGATGACACCGATGCCGATGACGAGAGCGAGGAGTCGAAAGAAATTGACCCGACGCCGTCGGAGGTCACGGTACACGAGGCAACCGAACTCGCATCCGCCGCGTCGGAAGTCCCGCGCCGATCGGTGAGATGGTCGCTGCCTCCCGCGGGTCACGACCCCATGGCACGTTCAACGCCACACCCGAAGCGAGCGGCACGCGTGACACCTGAGGACGATACTATTGTCGATCCAATTCCCGGGAACGAAACAAGCATTGATCCGATCCCCGAGGGTGAAACGATTGATAATACAATCGTCCTTCCAAAAAAATTACCAAAAATCAAAATTAATTACCTCGATGATTTGTTCGAGGTAGAGCCACTAGACAGCGAGCTCATTAACGCTGGGCGCGGACCCGAGTGCTTGAGCGATAACGTCGCAGAAAGGCACAATAAGCCGGTGGTCGGTACTCGCGAGTGCCTGACCTACCGAATAGACAATTATGTGCACTTTATTTCAGCGGACGGCGAACTATCCACCCCGATCGGGCGATTGTTAGCGGACCTGGGAAAAATCAACGCACAAGCCATGAAAAAACAAGGGTTACGGGTCGGCCAAATAGCCATAACGCCGCACGGCGAGCGGAATGTCTACAGCGTGGTCGTAAAGAACCGTTACTTTGACCAAACGCTAGACAATAACGCACTGCAGGGTTTGGAAAATTTAAAAAAAATTCTCATAAATTCGGACGTCGAGTCGTTTCGAATTTCACGTGCAGGGGATTACTCTGACACCCTGTCGAGTGGACGACTCGTTGAAAAACTACACGAGCTCTTCGATAAGTCTGGCGTAGCAGTGACGGTCTGCTATGGCAAGCTGCTATTGCCGCCAGCAGAGTCGAGAGCTAAGATAATAAATGAGTTTCATTGTAGCCTTTTTGGAGTACACAAAGGAATAACGAAAACTTATCGGAAAATCCGAGAACGTTTTTATTGGCCCTCGCTTCGCAACGATGTCCAAAATTTTATTAGACGTTGTAAAGGCTGTCAAGAGCGGAAGCTCGTACGGGCTAAGACCCGTGAGCCGATGCTGCTGACGGACACACCCGCCGATACGTTCGACAAAGTGTCTCTTGACACCGTGGGCCCTTTACCCACGACGCCTCATGGTAATAAACACATCCTTACCATGCAGGATCATTTGTCGAAGTATTGCCTTGTCGAGCCTATACCGGATTTAAAGGCCACTACTATCGGAGAAGCCGTAGCGCGCCGATTGTTTACACAGTTCGGCGCCCCCCGGGCTATTCTAACCGATCGAGGGGCTGCTTTCACCAGCAGTTTGCTACAAGAAATATCCGAAATATTTCAAATAAAACAATTAACGACCTCCGGGTACCGACCGCAAACTAACGGGGCACTCGAGAGGAGCCATATAGTACTGGTGGAATATATAAAACAGTACGCCACTCAGTACGACGATTGGGATAGGTTATTACCATATGCCGAACTCTCGTATAACACGTGCGTTCATGAGGCAACAAATTTCACTCCCTATGAAATTGTTTACGGGAAACTGGCTCGGCTGCCGAGCGAATTCCCCGTCGACAATAAACTAGAAACGTATAATTCTTACACCATCGAATTAATCAAACGATTATCGGAAATTAGAGCGATGGCGGGAGATAATCTCAATGCAGCGAAAGAAAAGTCCAAAAGTTATTATGATCGGAAGGTCCGCCCTTTCGAAGGGAAAATAGGCGATAATGTCTACGTCCTCAAAGAACCAAAGAAAGGGAAGTTTGATTGTCAATATCACGGGCCGTATAAAATCGTAGAAATCTCTGATCGAAGTAATGTAATCTTGGAAACTGTAAATGGTCAAAGAATTCGTAAACACGTTGACAAAGTCAAGTTGGCGTACGAATAAAATAGTTTAATTACCCTGTGTAAGCCGAGAGGTCTCGAGCGACACACGGCAAGCGGGATACGTATGCCGCGTGGAGGAAAGACGGAATATAGTGCGCGCTCCCTCCGAACGCGCGTCGTCTCTGTCACTCTGCCTATGCCACGTGCGGTCGAGCCCTCACAAGCAGTAAACGAATGTAACCGAATGCCGTATGTGAGAGAACGAGTGTAACGAGATGTGAGTGAGACGAGATTAGCCATGTGTTGTGTTTTGCAGACGTGGCTGCCAGTGCGCGATAATCTCCGCCGAACTCTCCCGGGCAACAAAATCTACCTAGAAGATGAAGCTGTTGATGTTATTCATGTGCCTAAGTTACGTCCTCGGCGAGTTGAATCGACACAACGTATATCACGTGACCTCGGTGACGGATCGCCCCGGACTGTACTACGAGCGAGTGGTTACCCTTCGATTGCAACATGTCGATTGGAGGGTGGCTGTTTTTATCGACCTACAAAAATTCGTATCGAGCTTCCCGGAGGAGCAATCGCGATTGTCAGAAGTGTTAGAAAAGTGCCGCGAAGTAACAGTGACGCTATTCCACGGCACCAACTTTCCGCGAGGCAAATGCAGCGAATTACTAAATTCGAACCGCCTGATCAGCCGCGTCGCGCATGCTAGAGCGTTAGCGAATGAGTTGACCAGAATAGCTCAAGATTCGACGCCTATTAAATCTCCCAGTGACCTGCATCTGCGCACGATGAAAAAACGATCCGTGCCTCTAGGATTCATCGGGTCATTGAGCAAATCGCTCTTCGGGACAATGAACGAAGAAGACGCGGAATATATAAACGGTCAAATCGACAGATTGTTTTCCGATCAGGCTAACATCACGCAGCTTATTGGAAAACAAATGCATCTCACTCGTTCCATCCTCCAAGAATTGCACGAGGAGCATCTCGCAGAAACCAAGCGAGTGAACGACATGGATCAACGAATAAAGGAATTATGGAAAACAATAGGAGGAATCACGAAGGATACCGCCGAATTGATTTTTCGCGTCGAGCTCGTGAATTACGCACGGCGCGTCGAGATAAAAATCGACCGCTATATCGACGCGTGCGAGCAGTACCTGCAAGTCATCACAACGGCGCGTGACGGACGTTACCATCCGGCCGTTCTTACTACGGCACAGCTGACGGCCATCTCACGCGAAATAAGAGAGCGCGCGTCCGAGTTCGAATTCCCGCTTGCCAGCGAATACCTGCGAGGGGAGTTATTGGCACGAGTAGCGCGCGCCGATTTGATGTACCATTCGGGAAGGCTACTGAGTATCGCACATATTCCGCTGCTGGACCGAACGAGTTACAATTTATATCGAATGCATCCGTGGCCGGTGCCGCAGACAACGATCAATACAACAGGATCGGCCCACATCACGCCGGCTACCACTTATATCGCGGTATCCTATGATCGCCGGAATTATTTTCTAGCAGACGACATCTACATCGCCGGATGCAGCCGACTAGAACAAAAATACATTTGCACGATGGAAATGCCTTTGCATGAGGTATCGACTTCGGAGCAGTGCGAAATCACGATGCTCACGAGACCGTCGGTAGAAGCTTATCGCAACTGTAACGTGAGAATCCGGACTCAACACGGGGCCTCATGGATACATTTGCCATCTCAAGGAGGGTGGCTGTTTTCTCTCAACGAGCAAGAGAAAATACACATCCTCTGCGCCGGACTCGGGGAAATAACGACGACGCTGCAGGGGGCCGGAGTATTCCATCTTAGCCCCAACTGCGTGGGACGGACGCGAACAACGGCGCTCACCGGCATCCGTGCCTACGACAGCCAAGAGCAATATTTCTACACGCCAGATGTATCTCTAAACGTGACCATCGTGGTACCAGGACTCCTCGAGCTTCCGAACGCCGCGAGTTTCGCGTTGGCCACCGAATTACCTGATGAAATAATTCCGGGAAAAATTCCGGAGTCATGGAAGCTGCAAGAGGACGGCGAGTCGCTGTTCGAAATGGAACAACGAATCATTGAAATAGGAACTCATCGACGCGAGAAGCAACGACGGCAATATTTGTTTCTCGCCGGGTTCTCGAGCCAAGGGCTGATTATCGCCATATTAAGCTTATACTTTTGTGGCCCGAGGATATTGAGAGCTCTAACGTGCCTGTGCAACGGGAGACGCCGTCGCCGCAGCGGACTCGAAGAAGGGAATCCTAAACCAGAAAGCGATAACGACTCTGGACGAAATATGCGTGCGAGGCTGCGTACAAAGAAGGGCTATCGGTCCCCGAGTATGATGCGAGGGAAATCAGCGTCAGCTACGTTCAATGTGGAAGGCGAAGACGTCGTAATCTCAAGTGGTGCCGAGCGACGAAACAAAACACCGTCGTGTTCTCTACCCCGGCAAGACGCCGTGGTGGATTAGTCAGGGCCTAGTCGCCTCGGACCTTTGTGCCCCCCACCACGACCAATAAGGGGCACAGGAAAAAGAAATCGGCAGCCCCAAGACGCGGAGCGGACGCTCATTACTTTACCGTCAACCGAACCGAACAGTTCGCGCGAACCTTCATAGTACCACTCGGACTTTTAATCATCGTAAATTCATTCGTGCAGTGAGTGCATACCCGCGTCGCACGTAAACCACTAATAGGTTCGCGAATATCCTTGGAAAAATCCAAAATAATTCCGGAAAATTCATTGTATTCGACGTCTCGCGCCCCGTCTCGGCCCGCCAAGCGACTCTCTACGAATTGCCTTCAGCTTTTCGGAGCTCAACCACACCGCACCTACTGTGGGGGTCACCTGGTGACGATATAGCGAACATCTCGCTAATTTAGCGACCATTCGCTGAATTAGCGGTTACCGCTACCCCCCCTGAGTGATACGAGGTTGAGCCGCCGAAACTTCACTTTTCCCTGAGCGATTCCCCGCTCAAACTCTTCCTGCCACGCGCGAATACTCGCTCAGATTATTCCGGGCGGACTTCCTTGAGCGAAATCTCGCTCAAGATCGCCTGCCGGGTACTCTCGAGCGTACAACCGCGCGGGCGCCCAAATATCTCCTTTTACTCATTTTTTGAACTTATCGTCGATTGATCGGGCCGGGGGGAGGCGCGGGGTTTTAAATGGGACGACGCGCGGGACTAAAACATCGGTTACAGCGCGAGAAGGCAATAGCTGCGGGAAAGTTACGAACACCGGGCCAAAGACGAGAGGACTTGATAAAGTGCGTGAGTGCCCGTGGAAAGGAGCCAATTCCCATAGGAATTACCACCAATCACCAATCAACATCTACAAGCGGTACTGAAACCCAGCAACCAGACGCCAGCACCTCCGGAGTCTCTCCGGAAATCCAGCATCCGATCGCCAGCACCTCCGGAGTCTCTCCGGAAATCCAGCATCCGATCGCCAGCACCTCCGGAGTTTCGACGGTAACAAGACCGGTGGCTGTGGTGGTACCGTGGAAAACAAAAATATTATTTGTGGTACCGGAGCCACCACCACCGCCGAGACAACCGGCAGGAGCGCCCGCTGCTAACGAGCAAGCGATCGCGCCGGCCGCGAACGTAGCAGCCGCGGAAAGGGAACCGGCGGTCGAACCAAGGAGAAGGAGGCGACGGTCGGCCGAACGGAACCCGACGGCGGAAGAGCCAAGGAGAAGGAGGCGACGGTCGGCCGAACGGAACCCGACGGCGGAAGAGCCAAGGAGAAGGAGGCGACGGTCGGCCGAACGGAACCCGACGGCGGAAGAGCCAAGGAGAAGGAGGCGACGGTCGGCCGAACGGAACCCGACGGCGGAAGAGCCAGCGGCGGTAGAGCCACCGGCTGATCCACCACTGCCGAGGAGACGGCCCGGGCCGCTATCATCGCGACGTCGCGCCGTCACCCGAGTGCCAACGACCGCCGCAGAACCAGTGCGCGAACCCGCGACCGTGCCGGCAGTCGAACCACCGAACGAGCAGCCGCGATTGGGACCGACGGGCATCGAACCACCCCCCGGGACAGTGCCCCTCGGTCAACAAGCGAGTGCGCGAGTGACGGGTGACGTGGCTATCGTCACCATCGATTAGCCGATCGAGCGAGCAACGAAGTGCGTGAAATTACCGTGAAAGGTGCGTGGAAGTCAGAGACACTCACGATGGAGCAACGTGCGATCTCCACGACTCTGAAAGGACAGTGCGCGTGTTGCGGAAAATTAATCACGCGATGCACTAGTTGGGAAAGGTGCTACGAGCAATTCATGCTGCGGCTGGAAAGGGGTAGCGAAGGTCGAAAATGCGTCCTTTGCTGCACCTTCGTGGCCAACAAGGATTCGGCACGCCACGCCGGAGCGTGCGTCTCGCGTTACGCGCGATGTGTCGAGGGCCTCACGAATCAGTCGTGCACCATGCCAGCGGGCATGCGACCCACCGAGGCGAAACAATCGACGCCCACGGGAAACCCGGAGGCTTCAGGGCAATCGGCAACCGCCGCCAACACCAGCACGGGAGCGCGTGCCCGGACGATTGGGCCAACCAGGCGACCGGGCGCGCCGATAAAACGGCCCGCGACAATTACCGTCAAGGACAAGGGGGTACAGGCAGAGGTAGCCGTTAAGGATAAGGGAGTACAAACAGTACCCCTGAACCTGGAGCCCGGCGAATGCTACCCCTATATACAGTGGGTAGGGCCAATACGTCGCGGACGTCCGCTCTACCCCGCTGATAAGCGGCGCCTGGAGCGGGCTTTCGACTCTCTATGGGGAGAAATTTACTCCCTCATCGACGGGGCGGATGAAGCGGACACGACGTCGGCCAAGCCAACGGCACCTCCCGCTGAGTCGGAAGAAGCGGCCGGGCCAGTACCACCCGACCAATTCACAGAAGACGACGAGGAGGACGACGTGGAAGATCCGGGAGAAGGGGTGTCGGCCGATGTCACCAAATCACCAGCCGCACCCTCTCCCCCGCATTCCGAGCCCACGAACATCGACCGCGTCAGATCGTGGGTATGGGAGAGCGCAAGCTTGGACACTCTCCATCGCCACGCGTATGGAGTTATGGATAGGCGAGGCCGGAGGGAGCTGGAAAGACAGCTCGGTTACTCCCTGGCGGAACCGCCCGGGGAAAATACCGACACGCCGAGTGAAGTGACCAACGAGGAGGACAACAGGGAGCCTCCGGACCACCACGAGGGCCCTGGAGACGAGGGAATAAACTCCTTCTGCGCGGGAGAAGGCAACGGAGCCCGACCCCCGTCGCGGGAAGAGAGCACCGACGAGACGGCCAAACCGATCAGCGAAGAGAGTGACCCGGTCGGATCCTCCTCCGAGGAAATCGACGGACCGGCTGTGTCCAGTCCGCTCCCGGTGGACATGGCCGGGCTAGAGCAACTCGCCGATGAGGAAAATGACCGTCAACTGTGGCTGCACCTGCATTTGCAGTCGCAGCTATACCTCGAGGCTCCGGCAGAGGTATTCGCGGGGCTCGTAGAGGACGCCGAAGATGAGCCCTGCGTCTAGAACGAGTCGACGGCGAGGGATACACGGCCGTCCGGAACGAGTCGACGGCGAGGGATTCACGGCCGTCACCCATGGAACAACCAGCGGATAGTCCCGCAACAAAACGATCCAAAAACCGGTATCGTTACCAAACACGTCAATATTATAATTTTTATAACTTCGTTTTATACACATATATATATTTGTATATATATGTGTTACACATATATTATATTTTTTTTTTTTTTTGTGATTACACGTATATATATACATAGCAAATAGTTAATTATCGACGGGGACGTCGATATTTAAGGGGGGAAGGCTGTTACGATCGCGCAGCAAGAGGATCAGTTTCCGCGGATCCAAATATGCGCAGCGCGATTCGTAACCCCTATCACGCGCGCCTGGAATGACTTCGTGCTGACGAGGGCCGCAGCGGTAAGCTCCGCTGCTGCCGCCGTTAGCACAAATGTAATCAGACAAGACGCTAGGAAATAGATATTATTTAAGTTACCAAAAAGGCTGACCGACGCGTGACTCGGTAACGAATATCGCGAGAGCGTTCTCCGTCGCCGAGTCCGCAGATAACAAAACCGCGAGAATCGCAAAAACTCCCCCCCGGCTAGCCACCCGCCGATCGCGAGAACGGCGGATGGGTGCGCCGGGGAAGGCAGTCCCGTTTTGACACGAGAAGCAAAAGCTTGTCATCGGAAAAACTCCTCGTAGAAGCTCTTGCATAGCATTATCAATCTGTCATTAGAGATCCGCGGTCCACATAAATTGTTCGTAAAGTCAATAGGGCCGAAGGGAGCTTTGACTAGTATCTGCGCCGTGACGGTCAGTCTTCACGTGTTAGAATAAGTGTTAAACTCTTGTGCCACGAACTATAAAGAAACAGTCGTGTAGAAACTAAGAGATCGCAGCCACACGAAGTATAGAAGGAGAAAGAGGGAAGGCGAGCGTCTGCGATCTAACATTATTGTAAGTAGAATATAAGGAACGAATCGAATTGAGTGAATGCGAACGCGAAGAGTGAATTCCGCGATAACAACGAAAAAACCATTATAAATTATAAAGGAAATTCTTTCGGAATAATTATTAATAATAAAAATATTCTTTGTTTCAACTAAATTGAACTTAAGAAAATCTCGCCATCCTACAAAACCTAATCATCCTCAAGAAACGTCCTGTAGAGTACGTCCGGAAAAACCCAAACAAAAAAATAAATATAAACTCTTCGTATTCCGTACGAAGGGGTTTAACTTGAGAGCCCAACAACGCCCTGGGACGTAACAGTAGTAAGCTATGCCAATGACTGCACCTCGCGAAAATCAATCGGTACAGTGATTGGCACTCCTGCGAAATAAACGGGCTAATCGAATCGATGGTACCCCCGTGATCGGTGTTCGCGTAGCACCCTCCGTTCTCGAGATAGGGGAAATTCAATTGCATCGTTTATGTATATGTGTATGTATTGCCGAATGAAGGATATATTAATGCGCATATTAACGGGACGCTGCACGCTATGACACACGATTGCGAATGCATTTCCGAAAAATTAGTGTCAGCAGATTTGCAGGTAGCCTCCTGAGAGTAGCTCGCATGAGAGACGAGCACGTACCAGACTGACCATGAGAATAATTATTGAATTACCGATGCTGAGCACTGTAACACAATAATGCAAATTGAACGTGATATTTTCTCAAATAAACATCCTCGTGGCTGCATGGATAACAAAGCACGTACCAATCTGGCCATGAGAATAACGCAAATTCAACGCGATATTTTCTCGAATAGACATTTTTTTTTGTAGTACTTAAAATATATACTTGCTAAATGATCGAAGCGTTCAGTTGCGCTCGAACTATTTGACGATTCGAACGTCGTGAGGAATTTTTTTACGAAAAAAATGTCTGACTATAGGCTACGTGAATGTATTTTAAATTTGTTAAAATTGACAAAATTACATAGCGTAGAGCTTCGACGTCGGTGTGACGAACAATGGTGTCAAAGTTTGCGCAATTTAAGAGGAAACACTCTTGTCAAACGTTTGAAATTCGTTCTATACTGGGCGCCGCTACGTGTCATCGCAAAAGCGTACAACAAGGGAATATTGAACGGATATCGTGTTTTAACGTGTGTTTGTGACGAATTACGTCATCGTGGTGTCGACGAATCACAGAGTGTTCGCGGTATCGCTGATGAAATTAGAGGTAAGTTGTCAATTATTAATTGTTAATATTGTGGTGGCCAATGACTGTACCTCGCGAAAATCAATCGGTACAGTGATTGGCCCTCTCGCGAGATGAACGGGCGAATCGAATCGATGGTACCCCCGTGATCGGCGTTCGTCTACCACCCTCCGTTCTCGAGTTATAACACCCCGGCGTTCGATTGTGTCTCTGCGTATATCTGATACATGGTAATAAGCTATGCCAATGACTGTACCTCGCGAAACTCAATCGGTACAGTGATTGGCACTCCTGCGAGATAAACGGGCTAATCGAATCGATGGTACCCCCGTGATCGGCGTTCGTCTATCACCCTCCGTTCTCGAGTTATAACACCCCGGCGTTCGATTGTGTCACTGCGTATATCTGATACATGGTAATAAGCTATGCCAATGACTGTACCTCGCGAAAATTAATCGGTACAGTGATTGGCACTCCTGCGAGATAAACGGGCTAATCGAATCGATGGTACCCCCGTGATCGGCGCTCGCCTAGCACCACTCGTTCTCGAGTTATTAAGGTTTTATTGTGAGGGGGGTGGTAACTCCCCACAGACTCAGCCACAGAAGGAGACTCTTCCTTCTTATCCTCTTCCTCCTCTTCCTTCTTAGCCTCTTCCTCCTCTTCCTTCTTATCCTCTTCCTCCTCTTCCTTCTTATCCTCTTCCTCCTCTTCCTTCTTATCCTCTTCCTCCTCTTCCTCTTCATCCTTTTCCTCCTCTTCCTCCTCCTCCTTTTCCTCCTTTTTCTCCTCCTCTTCAGAGTAAAGGATAAAACTTTATTCAAATAGGCCTATTTCAAATTTTTCAGTATACAAACAGCTTCTCTCTGCTACAAGCGACGATGAAGCAGCTCTTATAGACGAGACGCGCGCGGTAGAAGACCGAGATGCGTGGCTACAGGGTCAGCCTGAAAGCCGTAAGTGTTTAAAAAGTCAAACCTATTCAAACTAATAAGTAAGTCAAACTAATGAATAATAATAATAATAATAATGAAAAAATTAGCAGAGACAGAGACAGCATCCGAAAAAGAAGATGACGACCCTGTGATTACTGCTGTTATAGAGGCAGCACGTGCTGTAAATGAGGCGGAACGACTACAGCATGCAGAAAATTGTAAGTATTCAAATCTTGAAAAAAAACATTGTTCTAAATTTACATAATAATAATTCTGAAAAAAATAGGGGGCGAGGAAATAGCAGGACCCTCAAGGTATGCTCCTGATGTATCAGAGAGTGTGTGGGAATATGCGGAAAATCAGTTAATGATATATCCGTGGGGAGCAATAATACCACCACCACCACCACCACCAACACAAGAGGAACCAGAGCCGGGAATACAGGCTCATGCAGAGCAAGCTCTAGGGGGAGCAATAGGCTCACCACCTCCACCACCATCACCACCACCGCAGGCAGATCAACCTCAGGAAGAGGGCTTGCCTCTAGATCAGTTTGCTCGGGAAGAGGAGGAAGAGGAGGATCAGAACCGGCCGAGGCAGTTACCCCCTCAAAGAGATGGTGATGCGTGGTTCGAGCATCTGCTGAGGGAAGATTCAGGTAAATTACTCTTTTAACCTATGTGTATGCGCCTTGTTACAAAAAAAAAATAAGAGCGTTTGTTTTCTATCAGGATATTCGACAGCTGTCTCACGGTGAACATAGAATGAAGATGAACATCAGTGAAAATATTTTTACTTAAACTGATTCGTGATATGCAAAATTTGTTAATAAAAATGAATAAAATACAAAGGTGATTAATTCATCGTACCACATACTATTCTTTAGACATACAGTCGGGAGCAGGAAGACCGCGAGATACACGACCGTTTAACGACATACAACCACCAGGAAATCGCATCGAAATACTTCAGGACACCACACGCTACTTTAAGCGCTTCAAATTGCGCGGCCGAGAAACAACTATGCGCATCCGTAGTCCTCCATCCGGAACTAGCGCAATGAGTTGAATTGAAGGAGCGTTCAACGATCTTCTCACGCACATCACAAACTCGTGCGAGGGTGGGGATTATGTAGGCATATCATTCACTGCCAGTAATTTGACGCATGGTCCTGTCTGGCTTTCTTTCCGTCCTGCTCGCGATTACGTATTCGAAGATATATGGGAACTCATAAGTAGCGTGGGTCAGAGCTCGGAATCTTTCAATATCGATGATGAATGCCATATAAAAACGTGTGTTGTCAAGGGTATTGAGGGTAGAGGACGGCGAAAAGGTTTATCGTACGAGGGCGTATCAAAGAGATCCATTTTAACGATCTGTAATCATGATAACTTATGTTTACCTCGTTCGTTGGTAGCAGCGCGTGTGCATGCGGAACGAGGTGAAATACGCACGGGGGATCTACATAAAAAATGGCTACAAGTGAAAGAAAGTAATCGTTCAGCCCAAAAAAATGCTGCACTCGAGCTAACCCAGTGCGCAAAGGTTAAAATACCAAAGAAAGGATGCCGTGTGAATGAAATTCGTCAGTATCAAGATTACTGGGCCCGAGAAGGGATAGCCATTGTAGTTTTCGAATTTTTGAGTCTGGGGCAGCGTAAACGAAAATCCATCTTCAATGGTACGCAAACCGTCTTGAACATGGTAGGGCAAGTACGGCATACGTTATACATTCTGTATTACGAACGCTCGCAGCATTTCCAACCGATTCTTAATCTTAGAGGAGCAACAGGTAGTACAGGTTTTTGCACACTATGCAATACGCTTTATCGTAAAGTAGATCATAGTTGTGCAGGTGAGCGTTGTCCACGATGTTTCACAACGCGCTCATGTAATTTGCGGACAAAAAGAACAATCATGTGTAGGGAGTGTAATCGAATTTTTTGGGGCGAAGAGTGTTTTGAGAGGTACCGTATCCGCAATTCGATAACGAAAATGCCGAGTGTTTGCGAATCTATCAAGTGCTGTCCCAACTGTTTTTGTACACTAAGACCGCTAATTTACAAAAAAAAAGCACGTGTGTGGTGTAGGTTACTGCAAAACATGTAATGACGACAAACCATTTAATCATTTATGCTTCACGAGCCCACTCGTTCGGGAGAATGAAAAGAAAAAACTACTGTTCATATTTTATGATTTTGAAACACAACAGTGTACACCCTTGAAAGGTACCACGGATATATACGTACACGAGCCAAATCTCTGCGTGGCTCAGAGGGTTTGTACGGAGTGCAGCGATAAGGCATCCATAGAGGATCCTTGCGAATTCTGTGGCATACATGAGTTTGTATTCAAGCATAATCCTATAGCTCAACTTGTACAGCTAGCGATGGAAAAAAATGAAATGTTTCGGCAAAGAATTTTAATTGCTCATAATGCAGGCGGTTTCGATGCGCAGTTCATTCTACGCTATCTTATCGACGAAAAAAAGACGCAGCTGCCGTCGTTGATAATGAACGGTACAAAAATTATTACCATGCGGTCAGACAAACTTGTGTTTCTCGATAGTCTTCACTACTTTCATATGCCTCTGAGTAAATTACCAAAATCTTTCGGTCTACCTACCATCGCAAAAGGTACTTTTCCGCACCTATTCAATAGACCAGAAAATCAGAATTATATCGGGGAACTACCGTCGATTGAATATTATTCCGCTGATCGTATGTCAACAGCTGAGCGCAATAGTGTATTCGAACCCTGGTACAACGATATGAAAAACACGAATTATGTATTCGATTTCCAGAAAGAAATCGTTTCCTACTGTAAGAATGATGTTACGATTTTGAGACAAGCCTGTATGGCTTTTCGGAAAATGTTCATTGACAAAGGGAATGTTTGTCCATTCAAAGAGGGTACGACAATAGCCTCAGCCTGCTTTAGAATTTTCCGGAAAAATTTTCTCAAACGCAATGATATTGGCATCATACCTAGAGGGGGCTACAGATGGGCCAACAATCAGTCAAAGAAAGCAGTTTCGTGGCTCGTATGGATGGAGCATTCTCTTGGTCAGCGAATCATTCACGCCGGTCGAACGCGCGAGTTCAAGCTACCTCAGAATTTGTTGGTAGATGGTTATTACGAAGATTCTGGTCAGACGCATGTGTTGCAGTTTCATGGTTGTTACTGGCACGGTTGTCCGCGCTGCTTTCCGATGAAGCGAGATCGCGAATACGGAGACGGTCTATCTATGAACGAACGTTACGAGAGAACGATAACGATAACTAATAAGATACGTAGTAGCGGCTACACTTTGACAGAAATTTGGGAGTGCGATTATGAGCGTATGCTGGAGACGAATGAGCAAATGAACGAACTTGTGCAGAACCATGCTTTGATGACTCTGGATCCTCTTAATCCGCGTGATGCATTTTTCGGCGGTCGTACGGAAAACATGGTAAAGCTGTACGATGTTAAGGATACCGAACAAATACGCTACGTCGATGTATGTTCTTTATATCCGTATATTTGTAAATACGGCAAGTACCCTGTAGGTCACCCGCGGGTATACGTAGGTGATGAGTGTATGGAGCTCACAGGGCCCGATAATAATGATCTTACGAATGTTGAAGGTCTTGTCAAGTGCACGATACTGCCACCGCGAGATCTCTATCATCCTGTACTACCGGTGCGTATGCATCAACGATTGTTATTCGCTCTGTGTCGTACTTGCTGTGAAAGCATGAATCAAAACGACTGTACCCACGAAAATTCAGAGCAGCGAACGTTCAATGGGACGTGGGTGGTCGACGAGTTGCGAAAAGCTGTATCGTGTGGTTACGTAGTGATACGCGTAGAAGAGATTTGGCAATACGAGATAACGCAGTATAATCGCGATACGCGCTCAGGTGGCCATTTTACTGATTATATAAACACGTTTTTAAAAATTAAACAAGAATCCAGCGGGTGGCCTACGGAGTGTTTGCACAATGAAGATGCGCAGCAACAATATATCGCGGATTTCGAGCATTCTGAAGGTGTCAAATTGGATAAGGGTGCCATAACGAAAAACAGCGGTTTGCGTCAAGTAGCTAAATTGTGTCTCAACTCTTTTTGGGGAAAGTTTGGACAGCGCGAAAATTTACCGCAAACCACCATTGTGTCGACGCGCGCTGAGCTCATGGAAATATTGACTAGCGCCGAGTACGAAATCACTGGTGTTCTACCTGTCAATCATAAAATATTGTATGTCAGTTATATAAAACATGACGACGCTGTTATACCATCGGGTATAGCGAGTTCTGTAATCGCTGCTTATACAACAGCGCAAGCTCGCTTGAAACTGTACAGTTACTTGGAATGCCTAGGACAACGCGCACTGTACTGCGACACCGATTCGGTTATTTACGTGACAAACAATAATCCTGCCGAGTATGAACCGCCGATAGGACAGCTTTTGGGAGATTTGACAGACGAATTAGAACCGGGATGTTATATCAAATCGTTCATTTCCGGAGGTCCGAAATTTTACGCATTCAGAACGCATGCTGCTGACGGTACCGAAAGCGAAGTGTGCAAAGTTAAGGGAATAACGCTCAATTTTGCAAACAGTCAATTGATTAATTACGATACGATACGTTCCTATATAGTTGACGACGACAAAGTAGAGCCAATTGAGATAAAAGCTGACGCAATTCGGCGTACACCGTTTCACCATGTCGTCACACGGACAGAAAAAAAGAAATGTAAGCCGTCAAGCATCAAACGGCGACCTCATGGTCAATATAGCTCTCTCCCGTACGGTTACAAGTGTTCTTAAGTAGGCTTCTCCATAAAAAAAAAAAAAAATGTATATAGTGTAAAAAAATAAAAAGGACTTAGTCATAGAGAGTTTACTCATTCGACCAAATGGACACGCGGTGGAAACATCCCTGGACTTCGATGATCTGTGGCCCCACGGGCTGTGGTAAAACGTATTTTGTGAAAAAGTTTTTAAAGTATATAGCGTGTATGAACAGTGAGCCATTTGAGAGAATTATTTTTTATTATTCCGAGTGGCAGTCAGCATACTCCGAGTACGGTACGACGATTGAATTCCACGAAGGCCTGCCGCAAAGTGCTGATTACGCGAATGATCCGCGCTCTAAACTCATAATAATCGATGATTTAATGCGCGAAGCATCCAACAATAGCGTTATAGATCTTTTCACCAAAGGCAGTCACCACAAAAACCTCAGCGTTATTTTTATCACTCAAAACTTATTCCATCAAGGCCACGGACAACGAGATATTTCACTGAATGCTAACTATATAGTGGTGTTTAAAAATCCTCGTGATCGTGCTCAAATTCAGCACCTTGCGTGCCAGGTATATCCGGAAAACCCCAGATTTTTACAAGAGGCCTATCACGATGCAACGTCTAGACCGCATGGTTATCTGCTACTCGATTTGAAACAATCTACACCCGATAACTGCAGATTTCGCACTTGTATTTTTCCCGATGATCCGCATCATTTTGTGTATATTCCGCGCAAACAAATAAAAAACAGTCGCACACGGGACGAGCTTCCAGTGTTACGTTTGTAATGGGGAATAACGGTTCGTCTGTCAGTCAGGAACAGCGTAACGCCATTTTGTATAAAGAAAAGAAATCGTCGACAGTTCGAAGCGCGTGCGCATGTGCCCTCAAGGTTCTTCGGAATAGTGTGCCACCTCGCGTACATACTTCAAAAAAAAAGTAAAGACCTTCAACGCACTGTCAAAAGTTTGAAAGTTTGACTACGCCTGTGATGGCACGCAGCGGTTCACCTCTCTGTAAGAAGCACATTGCCATATTGCAAGTTCTACAACATCTCAACAAAGATCAGCGCGAGGCTGTTTTGCGCAAAGCCGACTCAGCTACGATACGGTGTATTTGTGAGTGCGCACTAAACATACTTCGCGGTAATGTACCGTTGAAGCCAGATCAGAAGAAGAAATTGCAGCGACATGCGCATGTTCTCCGGCGCCTGGCTGCAAAGAAAGGTTGTTGGAAAAGTAAGAAGCGCTACGTTGTGCAGAGCGGCGGATTCTTGCCGCTCTTACTAGCACCCATATTGGGTACAGTTCTGTCAAATCTGATAGCCAAATAATAATGGAGCATGCAAGAAAAATGGTACTTGTGCCCGAAGAAAATCTGCCTCAGCTGAGTGCTCAAAATCATCGGCAAGCAATTTTCAACGATGCTACGGTATCACCCGAGACACGAGCTATCGGTGCTACCTTGAGTCGATTGGATTCGGAGATGAATGAAATTTTGAAGTCTAACGCCTACAAAGATGATAGGGAAAAGTGGTCTGCATATTTCGCTGTACTGCAACGCTATCTTCATTTTATCGACAGCGAGCGAGCTCAACAATACTTGACACCTGCGGCAAAAACTGAGCCGACCCCCATGCATATCTATGAAAAGAAGAACTCAACGCATATGCATGATTCTGTCATAATCGAGAGCATACCAGTAAAATTTCGCACAAAGGCGAAACTTCTATTGCGCCGCCTGCACGAGGTACCCGATCCGCATTTTTCTTGGGACTCTGCGGGCGTTGTCTCTATTAGTGGCAAACCCATCAAAGAGTCGAATATTGTTGATCTTGTGAACGATGCCATGCGAGTGAGAAAAGCCGCAAAGCCTGCGGGACGAAAAGCGTTTGCCCGATTTTTGCGAGAGATACAGGCACCGCGGGAATTTGTTGGAAATGAGGAATTGTGGGCTGAAACACGTGCCAATTCAACACTGCAGCCTATCGACAGCGGTGACGGCAGCAGTAGTGCCACTTACGGTGAGGGCAATAACGAGGAAGATGAAGAAGAAGAAGAAGACATCAGTGATATAGAAACGGAATTCTACAGCGATGCATATCAATCTGGTCGCAGCGGTCCAGGCAGTGACAGCAGCAGCAGACCTAGTCCCGCTCGTAAATCAAAGGGTCGTATACAAAGTGGAGGATCTGGATATAATAAGAAGAAGATTACACGTGTAACCTGGGCAAATCTTAAATTATGAAAACATTGGAAAAAGTGTACATTGATCCGGCCCATCCTGTATCGTTTTCGGGAGCTACTAATTTACTACGATTGGCGCGCAATAAAAAAATTAGTGATGATAAAACACTACGATGGTTGGAAACTCAGGAAACTTTTACCAAACACAAACCTGTGAGACAGCGGTTTCCACGACGTTTCTACAACGTGCGAAATATTGATGATGTTTGGGAGGCTGATCTCGTAGATCTACGCTCACTCAAGGACTACAATGACGGTTTTGTCTATCTTCTCGTAGTCATCGATGTTCTCAGTAAATACGCTTGGGTTGAACCCCTGCGAGATAAGACGGCTTCATCCGTGGCTAAAGCGTTTGCACGCATATTAACACAAAGCAAAGGAAGATCACCGATTTGTCTTCAATCGGATAGAGGTAAAGAATTCATTGGTGCGGCATTTCAAGCTCTACTGAAGAAGAAGAATATTCTATTTCGAGTTGCGAGAAATCCCGATATAAAAGCCTCTATCGCAGAAAGATTCAATAGAACATTGAAGGAAAGGATGTGGCGCTATTTCACATATTCTAGACAAAAGCGATACATTGACGTTTTACAGAATATTGTTTCGGCATACAATCATACGACGCATAGTAGCATAAAAATGGCTCCTAGAGATGTAACACTTGTTACAGCCGCTAGGGCGCGATCTAATCTACTAAAACGCTATGATAAAACGCCTGAGCATGAAAAGCCTCCTAAATATCGAATAGGAGATATCGTACGTATCAGTAGCGCAAAAGCAGCCTTTGCAAAAGGTTACGAAAGTGGTTGGAGTAGTGAAGTCTTCAAAATACATCGTATATCGGATAGCTGTTGGCCTGCAGTATACGTCTTACGCGATCTTCAAAACGAGGATATCGACGGCATCTTTTACGAGGCTGAATTGTCGCGAGTGCAGGAAGTTATTCAAACGAAAAAGCGTAAGACAAAAAATCATTAGAATGAAAGACGAGTTTTATATTGTATTACCTAGTAATAGTAGCATGGCATATTATCCCGATAACACAACAACACGCTACACTACTCACTTGCCGCAGTACGTGACTTTGCATGGCAATTGGGCCGTTTCATTAGCTGAAATACATATACCTATGACCATTTTACACGTCCCTCCTGAGGGAGAACGGAACTTTATCAGTGTAGTCACGAATGCTGTGACACCTGCTTCTGGCGCAGACACAGATTTTAAAGAAGACCGTGATTGTGTACCGTCGGGAATCTACCAAAATATAGATTCTCTACTCGAAGCTGTTAACGAAGTTTCGTGTGTCAAAGGGCACTTAAGATTTCATTGTGGAAGTAACGGTTACGTTACGACAGAGACTATTTGCCATAAGTGTACGGGTCTAGAACACGCATTCTTATTTTCGTCTGAATTAAATAAAATTTTAGGTTACACACATAGTCAGGCCGTTGTAGTCCAAAATGGCACTACGTACACTGCTCGAAGGCCAGCAAGTCTCACCAACGGTGTACCAAATATGTTTTTCGTTTATACTGATATCTATGAACCTTATATAACAGGTGATGTCCATACACCTCTGCTCCGAGTCGTACCATCAGCAGCCGCTGACAATTCTAATTTTGGGGCCATGAAAATTAGAAGCTTTTCACCACAGCGCTATGTACCTCTATTGCGCACTAACTTTCAAACTATAACTATTGATATAAGGGACGAATTCGGTGAGCCAATCCCATTTGAGTACGGGACTTTGACGGTGACGCTACACTTCAAACGTACAGATTAATAGAATGGACATCTACAGTGATTACTTTGATACACAGACAGGGGGTGGTGCACGGACAGGCCACGGTGGTATTAGCAATGTATACGTAGGATCACCAAATCAGCGGGGACACGGTATTGGCAGTTTTCTTGGTGGTCTGTTCAGACGTATTATACCTCTCTTAAAACAAGGGGCACGAACCGTCGGTAAAGAGGCACTACGTGCGGGTGTTAATGTAGCTAGTGATGTATTGGATTCCGGTATGCATCCACGAGAAGCCTTTAAAATGCGCCTGCGCGAAACAGGTCAAAATCTAAAACGAAAGGCAGAGGAAAAAATTGATACTCTTATGAAAGGTTCTGGGTATAAAGGGGCTAAACTTAGTAGTTGGACGTATTCTACTGGTGGACGCGGGTCTCGTCGCATCGGGTCGAAAAAAAAACGACAGAAATCGACCGTGAGGAGAAAACATTCGAGAAAAGTGAATAAGAAGAAGAAGAAGAAGAAGTCTGTGCCACGAAAATTTGGAGTCGGTATAGAGAAAAAAAAGAGGAAGAAGGTAAGGTCCGTGGCTGATATTTTTGCCTAGAAAAAAAAAATGGCTTTCCTGCATGCTCACTCGTGCGAATGTATGAAGTCGGAAGTTGAGCTATTTACGTTGCCACCGACTCAAACGACGATTGAGGGAACGCAATGGGTATACTATAAACCAATTTCATCACTGACCGATGATTCGCCTATCGAGTTTGTGGTGCCTGGCCACGGAGATGAGTACATTGACTTAGCCCATACTATGTTGAGTTTGCGTGTTGAAATACCAAAGACATCCACAAAAGATGAGCAGGTTAAAGTGGGTCCTATCAATAACCTATTACATTCGATGTTCAATCAGGTTGATGTATACTTGAACCAGAAACTTGTATCGCCTCCTAACAACGCTTATGCGTATAGGGCTTATATTGAAACACTTTTGAATTATGGACAAAGCGCAAAGGCCTCTCATCTTACGAGTGTTCTATGGTACTCAGACACGGCTGGTAAAATGGATGACTTGAATGATGGCAACACAGGGCTTAAAGCTCGCAGTACTTTTCTAAACGATGGCAAAACAGTCGATCTTCTTGGGCATCTTCATTGCGATATTTTTAATCAGGACAGATTTTTGCTGAATGGTGTTGAAATGCGATTGCGCCTCGTGCGCACCAGTGACGCATTTTGCCTCATGACCACTTCGAAAAATAGCAAGATCCGTATTATTGAAGCATCGCTTCTTGTGCGCCGTACCAGGATAGCTCCCGGAATACTGTTGGCTCACGCAAGAGCGCTGTCTAAAGTTACAGCCAAATATCCCTTAACGCGAGTAGAGGTTAAAGCCATATCAATGCATGCTGGTGTACATGGGGACACTTTGGATAATGTTATACTTGGTCAATTGCCCAAGCGCATAATTATCGGTTTCGTGAATAATAAAGCTTTCAATGGCGACCGCACACTAAACCCATTTAATTTTCAAAATTATGAGATCAACTATCTCTCTTTATACGCTGACGGCGTTCAGATACCCTCGAAAGCTCTCCAACCGGACTTTAGCGATATCTCTCTGTATGTAGATGCTTATCATACGTTGTTCTCAGGCACGGGCATTCATTTCCTCAATGAAGGAAACTGTATATCACGCTCAGCTTATCCGTGGGGGTACTGTCTTTTCGCATTTGACCTTACACCTGACCTTTCGGCAAACAATAACAATCATTGGAATTTGGTGAAACACGGTAGCGTTAGAATAGAAGTACGATTTAAGGAATTTCTAACTTCAACAGTTAACTGCATCGTATATGCTGAGTATGATAATGTATTGGAAATTGACTCATCCCGTCAAGTTATTGTAGATTTCAGCGGCTAAGCTATGCTGCGCGCTGATTCCTCAGTTAACATTGAGAGCTCGAAGCATCAAGATGTCGCGCGACTCCATGAGTGTTGTAATTGATATACAAGGCGTTAAAGATAAATTTAATAACTTTTTGCCTAAAGAAGTTGCAATTGTTTCGGTGACGAGTGATTACATCGGATACTGGCTTGTAAAACCACCCTACGCGTATATAAATTTACCCCCTGATATAAAACGGCAAAACGCCTGGCTCAAAAGTCATTGCCACGGCATAGCATGGCCCGAGGGTGACACGACTCTAGAAGCTATCGAAAATATTCTGAAGAAAACGGCTGAACAAGCTGATAGAATATTTACCAGAGGCGCTATCAAAACATCGTACTTGACAAATCTCACAAGCTGTTTTATTGTAAACCTGGAAGAAGAAGATAACGAGCATCCCACCTCGTTCCATAAACTTGATGGTGGTCACGGTACTCGTTGCATATATATCATAGCGTACTGCATGCAAGACCCGCGTACAACTGTGCTCTGGACTACGCTACAAGAATCAAAGAGTGGCTCTGTCATGAAGATCGCTTTGTCTATTTATGGGAATATAGGACTACAGGTTCCATAGCCCTGTCGGAGCCCGAGAACGTGAAGAAGAAGAAGAATGAAGAAGACTGCGACGAAACGGGCTGATAACAATTATGAATAGCCTTCAAATTCTTCATTGTCTTCGCGGTATAGAAAATCATACAACTGGAGTGTACCCTGCAGATCGCATCCCAAAGGTGTTGACGAAACCGGTAGCGATTGTCGTTAATACAGATGGACACAAACTCCCCGGGACCCATTAGGTCGCCATGTACGTCGATCGAAGTGGACATGGATGGTTCTTCGATAGCTACGGACTCCCACCAATCATACCGAACCATCTCATACGCCTCCGAAGAAACTGTCGACTCTTCCAATACAACACTACCCAGCTTCAAGGAGCTAGTTCACAATGCTGTGGACATTATTGTGTCATGTTTCTTCATTATATGTGTACTGGACTTGGTATTCATAAGTTTAAAAGTGTATTTTCAAATAATTTGGAGCGGAACGATAAAATAGTTTACGACTATTACAAGGCGTATATTAATAAAAAAAAACATAAATTAATAGCTCTTGGCAATAACGCTGGTGCTACCGTAGGTGGCAGTTACAATAAGAAAAATAGTGGTTTTAGTAATAGATATTTACACTGCATACAGAGCTGCTGTTCTCGGAAACGTTGTCTCTAAATATTATAAATTTATTCAATAAAAAATAACATATAAAAAGAACACAACGAATTCCTTGTCTTAATCAGTCTTCCTCGCGAATAATGCTGAGGTTAGCATGAGTCACTGGGGGGTAGCAGCAAGTATAAGCGTGCTGTAATTCTATACGTATCACCTTGAAAGACACGTGCATCTGTATTAATCATCACCGCCATTTTCTTCAAAAAGTCGGGTTCAGCAAATATTATATTTCACGTGAAGCTGAGATTTGCATGAGTCACGAGTACTGCTGCAATAGCAAAGAGGCCTCATACGGTGATATCATTTCTTCTCAAAATGGTTGTGGAGGGGGCATCAAATAATAATCTCGTCAGTTGTCATTGTTCTCATCAGTCGTTCTCCGGTCGCGCTACCAACATCAAGTCCATAGAATAGAAAGACACTTGCAAAATATCAGTGCTATTAAAGAGTTAATACATTCAAGAACTGAACTTTGTCTTCTAACACGCTCGTTAAAACACCTCAAAATCTGAAATGGATTTCTCGCGAATCAACAGAGTAGGAAGATTGACGGAGTTTCTGCCTGTGAAGAAGCTACGTGAGTTGAATGTTGATAAAGACTACAAAATCACGAATATCAGATATGCCAATACTAAATGGGGCCCAAGAATCACCATCGATGTGGAGAATGAGTTTACGTGCTTTCTACCATATCGCTTCGTCAAAGCTTTCGACGAAGACGCAGAGATGTTTCGACAAATGGAGGCATCGGCTCAAAATAGCGCATTGTTCATGCGCTATCTTGGGACGGAATATAATAACGTCGAGTTCAAAGCAGCGCCTCAGTGATTAGTGCGGTAAAACCCATTCGGAGTGACACACCTATTTTTTTTTTCGAGAGTTGCATTATGGATGTTACTGGCTACACCGGAGTGGAGGGGATAAGAACGGAAGCATCTCGGGCCAAAATATAATAACATCGAGTTCAAAGCAACGCTTCAGTGCTGTTGTAAAACCCATTCGGAGCGGCACACCTTTTTTTTTTTTGTGAGTAGCATTATGGCCGGTACTGGCTACGATATCGTGTTTGATATTCAAAGTTTTAAAGACAAGCACAATAAATTTCTACCGAAAGAAGTAGCAGTCGGAGCAGTGCATAAATTACGTCATAGAGCATTATGGGTTGTCGCACCACCTTACGATATTAGTGAGTTACCACCACAAGTACGTGCGGAAAATGATTGGTTAACTGCCAATTATCATGGGATACATTGGTCCCAGGATGGTATTACTATTGAAGAACTGTGCGATGAGCTCTACGAAACAGCGGAAGGTGCTGGTGATGACGCAATTCTTTACGCCAGAGGACGTGATGCCGTACATTTTTTGGAAGAAGTTACTGGTCGAAAAATTGAAAATTTGGGCAACAATGAAGATCTACCATTGAGGATTGATCCTTCACCGTCAACAACAGTGTGTTCGTGGCATGGTCAACATGATGGTGAAGAGAATATTATCTATAATTGTGCTCTCGTCAATGTAAAAAAACTCCAGTATTTTCTTAACCCCTTTCCCCTTAATAGAATGTGGAAAGATATCGTTGGTTTTCCGGAGCGTTAACGTTACCTTTAACGACGACGAAAAGAATATTATCTATATTATTATTATCTTTGTCCCTTTCCCCTTGATAGAATGCGGAAAGATGTAGTCGATAAGAAATGATTATATTATTTGGGTATTGTTACGATAAGAAATGATTATATTATTTGGGCATTGTGAAGAATAATAATAATAATAATATGTAATGTACATAAATAAATAAAATATGTGATATGTGGAAAAAAAAAAAAAAAAAAAACGGTGCGCTATGGCCATCTCCGCTGAAGCCTACCCCCCACTCTTACCCCCACCACTTCAAACCGAGCTCAAAACGGGACCGAAGTGGTGGAGGTAAGAGGGGGAAGGCCATCTACCCCCACTCTTCCCCACCCACCACTTTTTGAAAAAAGTGGAGGGGGTAGGAGTGGGGATAGGAGTGGGGGGCGCCATAGCGCACCGTATACTACTCATATGCCATATTCCATATGCCTGTTTTTTTCAGATTTTTATCCCATTGAGAAGTGTTTGGAAATTCTCGTTGAATCCTTCGTTATTCCTCATTTGGCCGGACTGTACCGCTTGGACTGCCTTAACTATATATTGTGACGTGGTATTTTTGCATGTCACAAAAATATTTAAAATAAATAATTTTCGGACCGGCACGGAGCGCCTAGCAGCGTTTTGGTTCCCGGAAGAATCCCCTCTGCGATCCAACAGGGCTAACGATAGCACTAGCGAGCCATTTTTATTAATTTATTTTGGATTTATTTTTATTTTCGGAGCGAACAGCGTCCTTTTAAACCGTCATCGAGAGCAGCTACCGAGGAAAACAAGAAAAAGAAGCATTCGCCAGCGTGCCGGTACGGTAGCTCATCACTACGGCTCACCGTTCCTTTGCTAGACTCGCTCTCGTCGTTACGCGAAGTAACGTGACGTCACCCGCTCGAGGCACGACTCGAGATTCAACGGCTTCGGAGAGACCACGCTCTCGAATCGACGTACAACGGCCGATTCTGAGCCTCACCCCTCGCTGTATCTCGCCAGCCGCAGCTGCTAAGCCTCCTCTCAGCCTCTTCTGGACCTCAGCCGTCATAATACCGCTCTCGTCGATCGTTCGTCAGCCAGCGAACGGGGCAAGGAATATCGCTACCGCAGAGAGCGATCATTTAATTTGCGCGCTCGCGAGAGCGTTCCGAAAATTCGGCTAGAGGGCCAAATATTAGAGTAGGCAGCTGTGGGGATCGGTATCCGTCTTCCGCGAAGTCGCGAGTCGCCTCGAGGATTCATGCATTATCCACCGACGAACCAGGACGTTGCTACCGTGCCGGACCGTGCTTTCCGACGAGAACCGGCACCTGCCATCCGCGATTTCGGGGTCTCGGCGAGGAATTTCCCGGGGGACTCCGATTACTGCAAAATTACTCGGTAAGGTCCTCGTTCGTTTCCGATAATCGTTTCGTGTTTTTGAGTTTCGTACCATCTTAGTTTGCGTCATGTATTGTCAGAGCGATATTGTCTGGATGGTGCGCTCCCGTGCACGGTTAGTTAATCTTGGAAAATTCACGCGGTCGAACAGCTACCGCCGGTGCCATCGCGAGCTTGTTGTTTTTTTTATGAGTAAAAGAGCCGCCGAAAGGGGTTCACGTAGAGTCATTTTTTATTATATTTTACTTGCTTGCGAGACGCGCGTGATCCACTAGGTTAATTAGAATAGTTTCGTTCAAGAAAATACTTTTTCGCTCTCGAGAGCTTTGTGAATTCGTGACCGTCCATCTTGTCTCGCGTCAAAAACCGTTGGAGCACGCGCCGTTAACTAAATTAATGTAATACAGACTTTTATTAATTTCTCATTATTGGTGACGTTTGTAATAATTTATTTTGACTTTTGGACCAATTTTATGACTTTATGTGTCGACGATTTTTTTATGATTGATTCTGCTGATTTCTAATTTAACGGAGGCTCGTGGCTCTCGTGTTCGTCGCGCTCTTAATCAACATCTGTTATTTGGCTCTCGAGATCACTTAAGGTCGGAAAGAATGTTCGCGAAATCGATTATTTTGTCATTTTATTGTTTATTAGTTATTATGAGAATTATTAAGGGATCTTTTGCTACCGTTGTCGACAATTTTAATAAAATAATTATTTATGTTCGTTCCCGAAAGCACGAGTGTTGGAAAATTTTCTTGTCGCCCAGCCTTTCGGCGAACCACCCCCTCTACCATTTCCCATGGCGAAATAAATTTGTCACGAGAGCTCTCGCTCTCGTGGCTGGCGCCCAGCAGAGGCAAAAGGTCGAATATTTTGTGCGACATCCGAAGATGTGCCGGGAAAAGTCGTCACAATATATATACTGTGACGTAGTTTTTCTGCCGCGTCACAAAAATGTTAAGATTATCGACTGGTGCACGGACTGTCGCGATGAGCGGCGTTCTTGCTCTCGGGGAGAGTCCCTTCAAGGAATTCGGACAGAGTTAGATTAGGAATATTAGAGCGCATAATTAATTTTCCCCGATTAATTTTATTTCATGAATATTGCTCCCGACCGCACGACGATCGTTACGAGCACCACCATCGCATCGCACGAGCAACACGCAGCGATAACAGCGTCAACACGTCACCCGGGATCTCGAGTGCCGACGCCAGCGGAGGCTGCATCAGCGCGGCAGACTCCCTTCCGCCATCGTCGAGATCTCGTCGGCGGCAAAGATTATCGCTGGGGAAGAAAAACACCTCCCGAGGCCTCACCCTGTGCCGAAGCTCAGAATAAACCCTCTGCGCTCTCGTCCGTCGCTGGATCGTCGATACATCGCCCCCGCGAGAGCTTGAGGAGCTCTCGACTCGCCGTTCGCGCATTTTGAATTGTCGCGCGGCGTTTCCGAGGATCGTGACGTTATTCGGGGAAATCGCGACCAATAATCGTAAGAGGCGAGAGATTTGTGTAGGCCGGGGTGGGGAGAAAAGGGTTCGCGAGCTCTCGAGAGTCAATCGACTCGAGGACTCGATCGTAGGACCCCGATAAGGAAGGACGTGGCCCTCGGATAGATCCGTGCACATCGTCACCTCGAGAATATCGACTTCTCCCTGATTCGCGATTTGGGGATCCCGGTTCGGAGAAATTCGCGGGATTTCCACTACGGCAACATTCCAAGGGGTAAGAGCGTCGTGCGTGTTCGGTTTGAGACCAGAGATTCAAAGGGGCAAGTTGAACTCGCTATCGTGGGGACGGCGCGTTTTGCGTGCGGGGCTCGCGTTCCGATTTGTTCGGGGAAAATTCGTTTGCACGACTGTTAGTTCACAATAGGAGCCTTGAAGGGTTTTCCCGCGTTTGATCTTTTGACTATTTAGTACTCTTTTATATTCCGACTATCGTAATCCGATTGTTCCGACTTTCGTCGACTTGGTATATTTTATTCCGTTGAGTTCTTTTCTCTTTTATTTCTTAACTTTGCTTCAACATCCGCGAGAGAGTCCGTTAAGTTAAGTTCTCGCGTAACGGTCGATCGCAAGGGCGGTTTGACCTCCGATTTCGCGTCGCGACGTTCTCACGTCGCGTTCGCGCGCTCTCGATGGCTCTCGACGCGGGTCGAGCGATATTGCGCGGGATCGCTGTAATTTCTTTTGGCGTGCAGTTGGACGCACGGAAACTGTCAGATATTATTTTCGTATTTAATCGCCTTTATTAAACGGGATGAGAATTAACGCTCTCGAGACAGTACAGAGGGCACGAGAGTTATTGTAACGGTCATTGGCGGGAGGCGGTACATTTGTCGCGTCACGACTCCGCTCCCGATATCATTTGTTTAAATAAAGAGATTGTTACTGGTGTTCCGAGATTGAATCTGTTCTTCCGCTCGCGAGTGCGACTCGAACCACTCCCTTCTACCATCTTCCCGGGCTGTAGCTAGCCGAGCGTCAGATCAAGGGAATTGTCGTATCGTGAAATAAATTTGTCGCGAGAATTTCGGGTTCTCGCGGCTGGCGCCCTTATGATACGACACTCGTTACAGCTTTTGTAATCCTAGCGGGTTCTCGGGGTAAACGGTTACAATACACATACGTTAAGGATATTGTTAAGTACATTGAGCTCGGTACACCCATTTGTAACGGAAGAAATAATCATTTTTAAATGACCATTACTTTTTCAGTCGTATTTCAACTGTCTGTAAAATTGCATTGTCCACGCTGCATGATATATCAAGTAATCAATATTTTTTTTTACTCCAGTTCCTGTGCTGCCATTCGAAGTGTGTGGAATCTGCAGTGAGAATTCTAAGGACACGATCTGTCTTCCCTGTTAGCATTCGTTTGCTTGTGCTACTTGTACAAGAACGATTATCGACTTCGCTGCAAGAGAATCTGCGGATATACGATGTTCTGTGTGTGCCGATGTTGCAACAGCATTTCATACAATCGTTATAGTTGATCCGTAATTTCTGTACAGCTTGTCTGCTTCGAATTAACGGTAGTCACGACAACAACGAGCTCATGGCGCTTCCACAAACGAGAGATAGTGAGAGAGTGAGCTTCGCACACTTCCAGACGTGGAGGTCAAATTCCATCCTCCTCCTTCACTCTTCCTCTCCCTTACAATAACAAAAGTGCGGCACAAACGAATATACTTGTATTACGATAGCGATATTGAAATCTTTTAATATTTTACATGGAATTGTTTCATATTTTGTTACGATAGCCATGGCGTATGGACACATTTGGTTGGCAATTCGAGTCGATTTCGTGATTGCTCTTGGAGATATGGCATGGAGCAGCAGATCCCTTGTCATCTTGCAATCATTTCAGCGTGGAAAGAATCATATTGGAAGGATCAAAACGGTAAAAGAATGTTACTTGACTATTTATATTATTTACGATAATCCAAAAAGCTTGAAAAAAAAACAAATTAACCATTACACTTTTAGCACTTAACTAGATTAAAGCGCCTCTGCTCGTGCTTTTGTTCAAGCGATGTCCTTTTCTATTTCTTAAACGAAAAAAATTTTCGAACAAGTTTTTTAAATATTAATTTCGGAGACGAAAGAAAACAAATTTATTCAATGTTACGTCCTGACCCTTAATCTACACGTATTTTCGATTTTTCTATCCTTAAATTATTTATTTCTTTTTATTATTTTCTCTCGCAAAGGAAAGAGCCCAGACGCTAAATCAGCCGACCGGATAACTAATATCATATTTCGCTAATCCGTATCCGCTCGCGACTTTACCTATAAACGCATAATTCTGTCCTCTCCTTCTCGGAATTCTTCTGTCTCAAAAGTCTCACTCTTCTGTCTCACGGTCTAATCAGCATTTCGAGGTTTCCCTCATGCTGGATTCACCGTCCGCCTAGCGACAGCGCGTGGCGTGCACTATCAGCATTTTCGGCCGCCTCGCGACAGCCAGTTTTATCCATTGGAATAACCAGTCTTACTTCAATCTTCGTACTATTCGGTCGGACTCATCTAGAGCGGGGACTTTCCTCCGCGATTAAGTTAACATTGTAATCTAGAGTCGTTCATTCACACACATTCAATCGCACGTAATATTTGTACCAATCATAATTTCCGTTTGATTTAATAAATGCGATTTGTTACTCTCGAAACGGTATCTTTCGATCTTATTCGAGGAACCGAACCCCTTAAATCGTTAATATTCCGGAATTACGTTTTCAAGTTAAAAGCGCGCGTGACCGCTGAGACGATCGTCCAAGTCTACGCGTTCGCCAGTAAACCTCTGAGACGTAACATTAAACAATTTTCTTTTCTGTAAAAATCGAAAAAAAGTAAATAATATTAATATTTGCGGAAAATGCACGCGGTTTTTTAATCAACATCTTTTCGCACATATTGGAATGGACTCGAGCGTTTTTGTTTTCGTTCATTCGCGAAGATTTTTCGGAATTAATATGTAATTTATTTACTTATTTTTTCAAATTTTTATTCACTGTTATTCAAATATTTTGGAACTATTTTTCACAATACCGACAGATTGTGGGTCTTATTCAAGCGGTTGACGTGGCAATGAGTCGCTCCCAAATTGAACTAATCACCGCACTCGATGGCCCCCCTTTCGATCCCACTTTTCGCTTGAACGACCGGCTGGCAGCCATCCCTAAAGATTGGCAGTTCTACATCGAACCTTTGAACAGACATAAACTATTATCCTTCATAGAATCCGTTTTAGTCTTCAAAAATCTTGCAATGAATCGAATTGCCCGACCCCATGATGTTCGAAGAGTTAACGCGACACTCGACGCGAACAGAGTCTTCAATGGATATTCATACATATTGCATCGTGAAAACGCTGGGGTATTGTGAGTTTTTAACATTTTTATTTTCATTAGAAGTAAAAAAGAAAAATAAATCGTAATACATTTTTACGATTCTTATGATTTTAATACTATACAATTTTTTATAATTATACGAAATGAATAAATCAATTATATCTTTGCGTTCCTCGAGTCGTAAGGAATAATGGAATAAATATTCCGTTGTGAAGGATCAATGAAAATTATTGAATTGTAATTTTTTTTCGTTCGTGCTCCTCGACTTGCGAGGAGTCATAAAATTAAACTGTATTGATGAAAAAACGACATTTCAATTTATGTTCCCGTACGTTTTTTATTTTGTTAATTAGAAAAAATTAATACAACAAAAGTAAATAAATAATTGATTAATAATAATATTCTTTAATAAGTAATAGATTGTAATACATTTTTTTTGTGTTCTTCGACTCGTGAAGAATCACAATATGAATATTTCGTTATCGAAAATCAGCAATACAATCTATGTTGTTTAGCATCTATAATAAATCACACCGCAGCGTGCATTGAATACATTGAGTGATGTGCAGCGTGAATTGTATTTTTACAATGCATCGTAATTGTTTTTTCCTTCGTCCTTCTCGGTTCGTGACAATTTTTTAGCAATCTTCTTTCTTTCTTCTTTTGCTTTTCTTAAGCAATTCTTTTTTCCGTTTAACACGAATTTATTCAAAACGTTGCGAAGCATTTTTTTGTGAAACGCTTTATTTTTTTTTTTTTTCAAGAAATCGGTAATTAAATTATGATAAATAATCTATTATTTATCATCATTTAATTACAATAAGAATTCGATGTTTTTCGTAATAACGGTTTCACGAGGAAATCTTTTTTTTTTACGCTTATTTTCGATTATCGATTATTTTCTCCTCCCTTTTCTTGAGCAACAGGCTCTTTCGTTAAACAATCGTAATTTTTCACAGAACAACGCAAAGTCGTGCCTCGAGAACCATCGTTAAAATTGTCCTCTCTTTTCCTGCCACCCCCGAGTAATCTCGTTTTTTACCGGCCATAATAATCGTGTTTTTTGAGCGGTTATCGTATTTTTGTCGATCTCTGCTTTATCGACAATTTTGTGTTTTCGTTAATTTTTATTCTTTTTTTTTTTCGCTTATGCACAAACACAATCGATTTCGCTTATGCGTGTTTATTAATTCAATAATTCATTGTTTATCATCATTTTCATTGTAATTTTTTTACATGAAAATTTATGAAATAAAGAAGTTTCTATATGTACTATTAATCCTATTAATAATGCTGTACACTTCATGACTTTAAATTTTTCAACGCATCCCGAAGTTTCTTTGACGAATTTATATCGTCACGCGCGTTATTGCTATAACTCAAACACTCGGAACTCATACCGTTCGAAAAAAACGATTTTTTACTTCTCAATTAAATGATGATCAATTAAATGAGTAATTAAATGATGATGAATCATTTATTATAATTATAATTTATTAGATAATTAGATTTATTTCCAACTGTACAGCAGTTTTGCTTTTTACATAAACCCTTACTTATGCACTAATAATACTTTGCAGTTTAACAATAACTTAACAGCCGTGTGTCAATATTTCCAACTCGCTTCCACATTTCTCCATTTATTTCCCTTGCCGATGCTTATAACTGTACACGTACCTCATGGCTCACTCGAAGCCAATACTGACCCGCGTATAACTTTGTCCTCTAGCATCCAACACACTTAATTACTACGATCACAGACAACTTTGTGCTTATCACTAGCGCTATCTCCCCGACTCGACTAGATGTTTAACCTTTCCCCGTCCCCTTCTTCAATAATTTCCGTTCCTGACTTCTCCGTCTTCCCGAAGGCTCTCAAATACTCACACAATTCCGGAATTATGTTACCCTTCAATGTTAGCACAGTCCACCAGGCCAAATCAGCACCTTTTTCCCCGGCTCTCCATTCGTCAACCCCCTTAACCCATTTCTCGTTTATCCCTTTCCTCGCTATACTACACTGCCAAATATGCTCAAGATCTTCGTCCATTGTTCCACAAACCCCACATTTTCAATTCTTGTACCCCTTTTTTCCTACCTTACCGATATTTCCACATCTCATCTCTTTTCTCAACTCATCTTCTCTTTCAGCTCCCCTCTAACCTTTTTATCATCCCAGTATTTTTCCGAATCCACCCCTTCTTTAATATCACTGTACAACGGGTTGAAAGTTGACCGATCTACTTTAACCCAGTCTAGCTGAATAGCTTGTTCTTTCTTCCTTTCCAACCCTGTCCTAAATAAGTTCTCAATAACCTTTACCCCTCCAGCTTCAGACCACATTAAGTTAATGGTTCTTCCATCCACCACCTCCTCCATCGCTTTCTTAAATTCTTGCCCCCATGTCGTTGGATTCCCATTTAAAATACCCCTGATCTCCTGCCTTAAACAAATCTTTGGCCATCTTTCATCTCCCATTTTCAAAACGTTTAGAATGTAGTTTTCCGCTCGACGTCTCGCCTGAACTTCCACACTTCGCTTCCCCAATTTCAGTTTCCAAATGTAATCCGGCGTGCTTCTTGCTACTCCTAGTGCTATTTTAACTATTCTCCCATGCATTTTCTCCATTTCCCCCCGTCTTTTCCATCCCCACACCTCGACTCCGTATAGCGCACCCGCTTTTACCAACGAGTTCATCAATTGCAACCGATCTTTTAGTTTATCTATTCTTGCGCGCTTCATAACGCCCCACACCGAATTCGCCGCCTTCGCTGCGTTCCAATAATAATTTATTATTTATTATCATTTAATTACCGATCTCTTCTATGCGAAATGTTCGTATTGGTTTTTTTTATCGGATTAACAGGTATGTCGTATGTCGAGACAGATTTACCAAAGTTTGTATCGGTAGAGGACGCGTTATAAACGGCCAATTCCTCGTCGACCTCGTCGTCGACCTCGGAAGTAGAAGTCAAAGATGATCTTTTTTTCATAAAAAGCTGCGTGGAGCAACACTTTCGGAAATGCGCGCGATTCAAGACATCTATGATACAGTAAGAAATAGGTTCGTTATATTTGTATGGGTGAAACAATTACGTCTAATTTAAATTTTGCAGTAAATGTCGGTACCTTAACAATTATATTAAACTGCGGTATTTCGTTTTTTTAATGTACGTACAGGTATCCCGAAGCTGCAACGACTGTGGACCGAGCTTTTGCGCTACGCACCATGGCTAAGTGTAGAGCAAATATCCGTCCTCCGACTGTTGAAATGTATTGGGAGTTCCACGAGATTTTGTACTCTCCGCAATGGCAAGTCTTCAGGATGCATGGTCGCGGCCAATGCGAGATTTCATTGGTGAGAGGAGGCGATCGCACCGCTTATGGTCTCGTGTTGTACGATGCGGGATTACTTCTACAATTATCGGAATCAACGGAAATATTAATTTCTTCGACGCGACGTATTCTGCCGAATGGATTCTCTGAATAACGACTGAACTTGCAGTGATCGTCGCCAATTATCGGGGTTACGTAAGTATAAAAATATTTACGCCATTTTCCGCAATCGTCAATGTGCGATGTGCAATCTATACATTTTCATTCGTTTCATTTTGTCTCTAGGCGGTTCCGTACGCGTGGACTTGGATAAAGCTTCGACATAACGTTACTTACGCTGAGATTCGACAACCGGTGCTCGCCGTACTTCATCCGGATCGCAGTTACACCGATTTCGAAAGCAGTCTCCACTGGGCGATAGAGGACAACGATCAACTTGCGATTGTAAGAGGCAACTTCCGTAGCTACTGCACGGTCAGTCAATAATATATAATAATAATAATCAATAACACAATCAATAGATTGTATCTTTGAATTTTTTAAGGTATACACGTTTAAATCGGGTTTTTAAATTCTGTTACAGACGCTTGTCGCAAAGGCTTCGGAACTGTATGCCAATATCGGCGAACATGAACACATACGCGAGACTGTAAAGAAACTTATGGTACTCGCTCTGCTTCCGGCGAATCTGATTGGCGAACAATTCGTGGCAATCCGAGACGGTCAACCACCGGAATACGCCGAAAGAATGACTGCTTTGTTCGTCTACTTTGAAAACGTATGGCTCAATATTGTCGGTCCGCAACAGTTATCCAAATACCGCGATCTTCAGTCAACAACCGATTGTCCTGCAACTGTGATCCAACGGCTGCAAAATAAGCTCAAATAGAATCTCGAAATATGGAACTACAGTCGCAAGTATTTTCATTAATCTCGATGATAAGCTGTTAAAATCTCGCAGTCATTCTAAGTATTTTTTTTTTCAGATACACTGTTCAACATGTTCGAGCGTTCGCACCAAGACATCGATCGGATCAATCGAGGGGCACGTGTCACCGCCACTGCCCGTCTTCGTTCACTGATATGTCCGGTCCGTCTTAGGCGTCAGTGGGATTTATTCGACGTTAACGGCATCACGGCTGAACGGTTTTTGATAACTTGCTCCGGGTTTGTGACGTACTTGATTGCGAACTTATTGTTTCACAACGAGCCATCGTTCCACGAGTTTCTGCTCGTCCGAGGCGCGGTACTGAGTACTGAGACGGTATTAAATTTTCGACTCTCCCCTATACTAGAAAAAAGTGCAAATAATTAGAACCTAAAACCATATATTGAAACTCTCGCGATAAGTGATAAATCGATAATCGGTCATTTACCGTTTTGGATAGACCTTTCGGTAAATTAGCGCGTATAATTACCGACCGCGCACTCAATCGATCACTACGGTCGATAGTTCAAACTGCCCGGTGGGATTGCATCATCGATGCGTGCGAATTTCGTAAGCCGTTTCGACACACCCCGGGCAGCGATAGTAAAGGACAGTGACGTTTGACGTACTTCGTTCGTAATAAATAAAAAAGGGTCGCGCACTCGGGTACATAAGACCCGATCGCGAGCACAGAAGACACTTCGGTCACGAATTCCAAACGGAATGGAACTCATGCGCGGCTACGGCTCGTTAGATCTTGAGTCTCCACAAACTTCGAACTAATCGATAATTCTCGATAGTCGAAGATACAAAATATTTGATTTTCGAATAGAGCAACGCTCTATCTTAGCGACGAGTCCCGTCGCTAAGAAGAAGCAAGGGACAAAAATCTCATCAACGATCCAACCAATCGAAGGAAGAACCAACGTCGGCCATTCATCATCAATTAATCAACGAATTAATTACATTTATTTTCAGCGAACAGATCCTCTTTAAATTTAAAATTCCTTTCTCGGCAACCGCTTTCGTCTAGTGTTACCCTTCGTATCAAAAACCAGCGCCGGCAACTACCTTGGGAGACCTCGGTGACCGCTTTCGTCTCGGTTTACCCATCAAATTCAGAAAATACAGTAGAATCAATTGCTTTGCGGTGATCTATTAGTACACAACAGCGCCGGCAACCGCCTTGGGAGACCTCGGTAACCGCTTTCGTCTCGTTGATGGCTAATAGTAATCATCTAACGTAGAGTCATTTTTTGGTACGACTGATTACTCCGTGACAGCGCCGGCGACTGCCTTGGGAGACCTCGGCGACTGCTTTCGTCTAGTCATTGTCTAATCAGAATCGTGTAGAGTAGAATCATACTCCTCCTACCCGCAATAAAATAACCCTTCGATCTGTTTCGCACTCTAATTAACGAAAGAGCTAAAAATCAATTGAATCAGAGAATCAATAATTAAACTCAAATCATTCTTATTTTTTATCAACGTCATCTGTTCAATAAAAATTCAATTTACGTTGACACTTCGAATCAACTAACAGATTTTTCGTTCACAGCACCTGGCCTCACATCTTCATGTGCCAAAAACTCACAATAACGCCGCTTATAGAGCAAAGATCTGTAAGCCTCTAAAAGCGTACCGTTACAGTACTGTTCGACGATGATGGTAGTTAATACCTTTTCTACAGTTTGAAAAATATGTGTATCTATATATATGCGCTCAAATTAAGAATATTTCATTGCAGATATCGATGCCATGTTACCGCCCGTTGATTTCGGGAATGACGAAGAACAAAATCCAGAGGCAGGTCAAGCCAACCTGCGCAACGAGCAACTGAACGAAATCGCTATCGCGCCAGAAGCACCGGCAAACCGAGCTTACGACGAGCAACGCGAGGTCGGACCGCCGGATAGAGTCGCTGAGGGTAACGAGCAACGCGAGGCCACGCCGCTGGAGCACGTTGGCGTGCGAGATTGCAGTAAATAATTATTACTTCTGTCGCAAGTTTTCAATTAAAGATTAAAGTCGCAGTGAAAAAAGAAGAATTTTTACTATAAAATTATGAGAGACCCATTTTCTTTAGACGCAGATTTTAATGTTTTTAAATGGTTTTTTTATAGATCATGCAGAAGGATATATATTGAGACGGGAAGCATATACAGCTCCCGCTCAATGAATATTATTAAAATATTTCTATAAATTATGCGATTTTTCTTAGAATTTAGAAAATTTGTCAATTCCATCGTTTGAATTCCCCGCTCTTTTCTCCCGCGGGGAATTTCAAATTCTATTGGTTCTCGCGAGTATAAAAAATCCGGCATTCTTATTGGCTTTTCGGTAAAAGTCAATAAGAAACATTCGAGCTCTCTGATTGGCTGGAAACGGGTATAAATAAGCGAGCGCGAGAAGACTCGCCACCAGTTCTGTCGGCGACGCTGAACAGGTAACTTCTCCTTCGAATTCTCCGGGTCCGAAAAGCTTTCGGTGACGTTGGCTCTACGTGTACTGAATCTTCCCGAACCAGGGTGCGGGAAGCTACCGGCGACGTGGCTTCTCACATTCCTGTACCCCACGCTAGTAGGTAACGCGATAGAGAGGTATCCCCGACGAGAGCGAGTCGGAAGCGAGTCGCGGATCGACCACGTGGTGACATTTGTCGGTTCACGATCTCGTAGAAGCCGGACTCTCTGAGGAGCGCCCTGTTATACGAGTGCCGGGAGAATGTGAGGATAGTTTCTCACATGATCCCCGTGGGGTATCTCGTAGGCACGGCAGAGTAGCTTTCGTTAATAAAATTCATGATTTAAAGTACATTCACCCGCGCGGAATAATTCGAAATTTAAACTCAACGCACTTCAAGATAATTTGTACCGAGAAGGGAAGGTTGATGTCCGCTCAACACTTCCGTCTTCCCCACGGGAGCTTCCTCCCGCTCAATCGAGAGGAGTCTTTCAAAAAAATTAGTTCCTTTTTTCAAACCATTAATTTTCAATGAAATAGTATTAGTATTAAAAGCCCGCGTGGCCACGCGTAGCATATTATTAATCTACAACATTACTCTAGCGTATAAGTTTCGGTGGATCGCCGCAAGCCCGCGATTCACTCGATTAACGACACGAATTGTCGAAATTATTTCTTTCCCCGGACGCTCACTCGAGCCCCGGTCAACATTTTTCACAGCCGCGCGCAGCAATAGTTTTTCGCTTCGAGTCGAGCGCGACCGATGACGTCAGCGCGTAAGCGAAGCAGCAACGCGACAGCCACGAGGCCTAGTGCTGTCTCGCTTGCGCGCGACAGTCACGTATAATATTTGCGTTGTTCTTACTCGCCCGCGCAGTCAGAATAGGCAGACTAAGTAACATACTTATGCTATTTTTTTTTCTCTTTCTAACGATGTACCGTCCTTAGGGATTCCACGTACAAATGCGCGCCTCCAGGCGAAACAAACGTTCCCGAGACGACGGCTAGGGAGAGAGGGCTATCTCCCAAGTATCGAGTAACTATCTCGTATTTCGGCAATTCCTAATCGTCGCGCGAATCTCGTCCTTATGACGAGTTTTTCTTTTACTCATTCTACGATCGGACATTCTCTCCCTCCGAGAGAGTGCCGCATCGGAATAATTTACTTTTTCTCTCTTTCCATTGATACTAGTTCCGATCGCGATCGGTGTTCCGAAATGCGCGGTATCCCGCCTTCAAAGGCACGAGATAGCCCTCTGTCGCACGCTCGCGCTCGGGATATCCTGCGTTTTTCCTTAATATTGCTATCTTTTCTTTATTGTAAAGCATCTCATTAAGATCTACGCATTCTCCGCTATTTTTGTAACAATAAGATTGTATAGCGTCATGATGGGAGGGTGAGATAGTCGAGAGTAAAGATCTCTCGCACACACAACATCACGCGCTCGCGCGCACGCGAAATTTCGGCGGTCTCTCTCCGAGGTCCGCGCTCGGCGATAAGGCTCGGCTATTTCGCCTATCACATCGCGCTACAGCGCCCACCGTTCACCTGTAACCACGCAGAAGCGAATAAACCTCGAGTCTAAATAACTAGTCCCGAATTATTTCACCCGGCGTATTTAATTCCTGCGTAGCAGGAAGCACGCACGGCCGAGACGGGAGGGGCTACCCTCGACTCCTGGGCAATCCTTCCGACTCATCTCGTCGCCAGCATCGAGGCACGAGAACTAACGAGTCTCTCCCCGAACTAGCTAGGGAATCCATGCCAAAACGAGCAGGTCGGAAGCGCTTCCTCGCGCACTCGCGTCTCATCGACGAAAAGAGGGGGCCTCGTCGTGGGCTTTCGTGGCTGTTGGCCGCCGACCACGAGGACGAGATCAAGGAGGCGACGCGTCAAGCGCTCCCGCAGCTCCTGCAGGAGCCACCTCGCACCCCAATACCCCCCCTTTTTCAAACCAACCCTCCTTCCGAGGTTTCGGCCCCGGCAAAACCCCGTCTCCTCTCCGTCGTCCGACTCGGATATCGGGTGCAACTCCTCGACGTTCGGGGCTCAGAACCCTACATCCCCAAGCCTATACACGATCACCTTTCCCCCTCCAACCTCCCTTACACCCCCTCACCTCTCCCGGAACGTCCGCGTACCCCGGAAATCCGATCATCCTCCGACTCCGAAGTCGAATTAGAAGCAGCCGACTAGCTGCTATTCCCCGTATATTTTTCCGTCTCTTCCCTTTCTTCCCCCTCCACAGTTTTTTCATCTCCTTCTCTCAACGTCCCGCTGTCGCGGTTAAATGCCCCTTTGAGTTAATCTTATCCCGGCGTCTCGCTCACGCGACGTGACGTCTCTTTCCGGCGACTAGCGCCGGCCTACGCCGCGTTTTGTTGAAACAATTCAGTCCGCGCGCACAAGCGCTTTAAGCAAACCCCACGACTCGCGTAAGTCGTGAAGGGTAACCCTCGCGGTTATCCGTCCACGAGCATTTTTGTCACCCCGTCTCACGCGGCGGTAACAAGGTTGTCCGATAAAAAAGGGACAATTTGTTGTTCTGCATCGAATTTCGATGAATCTCGTTTGAAATAATTCCTGCGTACAAATCGAGGAATTAAGGGGAGAAATTCATAAAATCATTCTACTGTTTTACCGATATTTCGCCGGTAAATTCGAGCATTACGATTGTCTTTCGAGGAAGTCGAGACTTGCAAAATAAAATTCTGTTCTTTCGGAGTATTAAAGGGAATAATTCTTCGAATCGTGCTTTTTTGCAATTTACCGACATTCCGTCGGTAAATTCGAGTATTTCAATTTACTTTTCAAGAAAAAGTTAAAGATTTGGTTCATACAAGGAATTAAAAGGAAAATTCCTATCTTTTCGATATTTACTTATTTTTCAGCGCCATCCGCGAGACACTAATTAACTAATATTATATTCGATTTGGGAAAAGAATTACAGCTTTACGAAAGCTCGAGTATGTTTCACTAGACGTATAAGCGACAAAGAAGGTAAGCAACGACATCGAGGAGATCTGAACATTGCATTGGAGATTTTATGTGTGTTTTGCAATAAAAATGTTTCCTATTTCACTAAATCGACAAGGTCTAACGATTTTTTGCTCGCCCCGAACCCCTAACGCGATCCTTCGAACCGAGGGCGAGGCATCGGCAAGAGGGTTAAAGTTACAATGTATATGCGCAGGAATAATACAGTCGACTTCTTAGTCATACCGTGTATGCACGTCACTTATTACGGCGATTGCTCTCGAATTATTTAGGAGGTAGGGTAGCGTATTCGCAAACACACTTATCCGCCAAAGTCCGTATCCGCAAAAAGATGTTCCGCCAAAGTCCGTATCCGCAAAAAAATGTTTAGCCGAAGTCCGTATCCGCAAAAAATCGGAAAAAATGATGGAGGGCGCTGTGTGCTCATTCTGAGTCATCCTTCACGCGTAAAATGAGCCAAGCTGAGCGGGCAAAATTATAAACTCCGCCGAATGTCGAACAGAATGATGGATTAATTAAAAAATTCCAATATTCAAGCGGATCAAAATCAAGGAGTACAAGTACGTATACTTTGCCGGAAAATTTATCCATATATTTATTGTTTACTTAAATAATTATGAAATCGTTTATTCAATTTCAGTAGATAAGCACAACTCGGATGGAGGGTCACGCAGCCACCACATTTCGCCGCACACATTTGTTTTAAAAGAAGTGTATTAATTAATATAATAAAGAAACAAAAAATGTAAAATTAGTATACATATTTTTTTTTATTATTTTTTATTTGCTTATGAGAAAAATAAAGAAAAAATGTTAACTTACAAGAATGGTGTCTCGCGTTATTGTCGAAACAAACGAAAAAACTCATTTTTCGTATAGGGGATGAAAATTATCGATAACCTTTTGATTTTTATATGTTTTGTTACGAAAAATCGTTTTAATTCTTCGAACCGATTTTGCCGGCATATAACAGTAAGATAACGCGTTCGATTGTAAAAAGGGTTGTTAACTTTAACAATTTGAACTTTTGAAGAAGAACTTTGCTACATGGTGAACTTTGGTACATAATGTACCTATCATCGATAAATTTTATTTTTTTTTTAAGAGGATTTTAGGGGCTTTGATTTTTTTAACGACCTTCGCGCGGCGCCGCATTGATCTCCCGCGATGATAGTCCGTCGGCGCATCGGGAGTCGAGAGAAAAATCTTCCAAAGGCTGAGAGAGGGTCCCTTCGCGGTTATAAAAACTGTTTCGGAGCGCAAGTGAGACGAGAGAATTACAACGTACCCGGGACTCGAGGGCGGTGAGTCGCCCGAATCGACAGGGGAGCAGCAGCCCCTTCGTCTCTTCCACCTCTAAGAGAGAAGCTACTGCTTCTTGTTCTTGCTACGTACGCTCGCCCTGGTTTTGCCTTTGCGACAGGTGTTTGACCGACGAACACCACACGATTTCTCGGATGATAGATGCATAATACTTAATCTCCAAACAGCACCGCTGTAACCCGTATGCGTTTGACTTAAAACGCTCGGCTCGTACGGGTCATATCGAGAGAAACAATCGAAATCGCGATGATTTAATTTATCAAATTTAGACTCGTAGTAGAAGCGCAGATCGAATGAGAATATAAAAAGAAGTAAAAAATCATCTCAAGCAATTCAATCAGATTATCAAGAAATCGTTTTATTGTTTATTATTTTTTTTTTTTATTTTTTGTCGATTTTATACGCGTTGGAAAGACGATGATCGCGACAATCGTAGCTATCGTAAAAAAGTTAAAATGTGCGAAATGCGATCTTCGAATGGAAAAAAAAGGCAAATAACGTACAAAATACAAACTATACATCAACGACGAATGTAAAATTAATAAAAAAAGTAGTAGTTGGAGAAACAATGGAGAAAAAACGAAAAAAAAAACAGAAACGTAGGCAGGAACGTTAGGTGAACCGCTCGGGTTCTCTTCCGCAGCTTCCTTCTTCTCTTCGGGTTCTTTTTTCTCGGGTTCTTCGATACTTTCGCTTTCTGTTTCTTTCTCAGTTTCGTTCTCCTCGGTTTTCGTTTCCTCGGTTTCTCCGTTTTCCGCGATTTCTGTGGATTCATCGGCAGCCGCTGTTTTTTTCTCCTCTTCTTCGATCGCTATTGCCGACTTTTCCAATGATCCCTGCAAACGAATTGTTTTTTTTTTTTTTTTTTAAAGAATTATTTTTATTCAGAGTTAAATACTCGTGAGACTCGACGTGATGCATTGCAGAGAGTAATAAACAATTTTCTACGGTGACGGCAAATAAGCACGAAAACGATAAATCTACGAAAACTCAAACGAATACTACGTGAATGAATATAAAAACGTTCTTGAAACGTTTGCGTTTGATTCACAAAACCGTCGAGCCATACCTGCGATACGTTGTTCTTGTCGAAAAGCGTCGCCTCGGGCACTGCTTGCAGAGTGTCTAAGGATTCGGAAAGTATCTCCCGACAAAAATCCACATCCTCACCGGATCGCCATGCGCGACGGAGATAAGCGAAGGAAAAGATTAGAGCCGCTCGCGTGCCGACGCGCGCTAAGCCCACAGCCGCTGTTTCGTTCGGTTTTACTCTGAAATACGCAGACATATAATAGTTTCGTATAAAATAGGGCTCAGCAATTTCACAGAAGTTATGAAAGAACATTACATTTTTTGAGACTTTGTCGCGACTTTCAATGCTGTTGTGCTGACTTCTTTACTCTCCTGAGGCTTGTGCCGCGAAAGAGCTGTGAAGTATCGACGGGCGACTATCAATTGCTGCCGTAATCGCGTTGCTGATAGAGTACTGTTGGCGACCTCGTGACACAGTACTCTCCGCTCTTTTATCAGTGATTCGATACACGCTGTCCATTCGTTTGTAGCTGTGGATACAGAGAATAATTAATTTTCGTCGGGTTTTCTATTATTATTGTCGCATTTTTATATATTCAAAATTTATCATAAAGTGATTTTATTTGGCGCAATACAAGAAAAAGAAATGATAGTGCCACTTGCAATTCCATGTATTTTTTCACGAATTTTTTCAAGAAAAATCAACTCGAACATTGATAATTATTAATAAGTGATTTCTTTTTTTGGTTTTCCGCGACGCCAAAGTTTCTTCCGAATCGTTTTGGTCCAAATATTTTTATTAATTTTAATAAATTGTGGCCAATGGCTTTTTTCAGGCAAATTTATCATTTTGGATCAAATAAAATCGACAATATTTTCAGTTGTTCGACAAAATTTTGTCGAATTAATTTTTCTACACAAAATAGTAATTCCGAATAAAAAAAAGTCGACAATATTTTACGATATTTTCCGAAAATTTTTCATAAAACAAATCAGATTCAAATAAATGAATATTTACATGGCTGAGGTCCCCAGAGCTAGGAGTCTATCATGCTTTGCGCAGGCAGAGGTTTGTCCACCAGTGCCGCGGCTCTCGCTGTTTCTTCCTCGTCGAGCTTTTGACATGGTCCACAATTGCAGCCGCTCTGCGCCCCGCAAATTCCGTCGCAACACAAACAGGACAATACTCTCGAGTTGCAGTAATAATGACCGCTGGAACCTAAAACAACAAAACCTGTAATACCTCTTTCCTCTGAATATAAATTCGAAAAAAAAAAAAAAAATTGCCATTAGTACCTTTTCTATACGGGAAGAATGCTAAAGATTTTTCATTATATGGTTTTGTTTAATCGAATGCAATTTCAGGAATATATTACCTTGTGATCGTCGAGACACAGATGATGATCATTTTTGCCCTCGTAGCTGACCGTTAGCCCGAGATGCCATTCCTCCTTTTCCTCGTTGTAAAATTGTTCGAACGTGTCGCGACAAACTTGACATCGAGAATCCTCGTCCGAACCGGTCGGTACGCTCGGCTGAGCCGTTTCTTGCAGCGAATCTTCCGTCGTCATTCCTTCCGTCTCGGCGGATTGTTTCTCCGTTTCGAACCAACTTTGGGCTGCAAATTACAACAAAAAATCGTTAAAAATACGTCGTTAAAAAAAAAATCTCGAGACAAACGCACTGTTGTGTCGTTTCGTATTTTGTGGATGTCGAGAGAATAAGAAAAGCAAAAAATTAAAATCGAAGCAAAATAAGAAGAAAAAAAATCGTCAGAATATCGAAATAGTTGCGAAATAGAAAAACAAAAAAAAAAAATTAGAAATCGTCGCGAAATAGAAAAGACATAGTTAAAAAACAGAAAAGAAAACGTGAAAAATATAAATCATCGAAAAATAAAAAAGAAATCGGGAAAAAGTCCATGAATTTTTTACCGCGATTTTCCAATTTCCTCGACCCCAAGTGTACAATTCGCCGGAACTTGTAAGAGCCGCTGAATAAGTGCTCCCGCAAGCGACGAACGTTACGCTCTTGTCGACGAGGGCTTCGATTACTTTAGGCACTTCGCAGGACGCGCTATCGCCGTGTCCGAGTCATCCACCGGCTCCGTTACCCCAAGAATACGGTATTCCTTTCTGCGTCAGCGCCAGGTAATGTTTCCCGTCGGGATGCGAAGCGATCATTTTCACGGGTTTGTTGGAGAAGCCGAAAACGCGCTGTGGGTATTGCGTCTCGGAGTCGTGATGCATCATGTATAGCTTTCCGTTTTGTTTCTCCGTTTCGAACCGGTCGGTACGCTCGGCTGAGCCATTTCTTGCAGCGAATCTTCCGTCGTCGTTCCTTCCGTCTCGGCGGATTGTTTCTCCGTTTCGAACCAACTTTGGGCTGCAAATTACAACAAAAATTCGTTAAAAATACGTCGTTAAAAAAAAGAATCTCGAGACAAACGCACTGTTGTGTCGTTTCGTATTTTGTGGATGTCGAGAGAATAGGAAAAGCAAAAAATGAAAATCGAAGCAAAATAAGAAGAAAAAAAATCGTCAGAATATCGAAATAGTTGCGACATAGAAAAGCAAAAAAAAAAAATTAGAAATCGTCGCGAAATAGAAAAGAAATAGTTAAAGAACAGAAAAGAAAACGTGAAAAATATAAATCACCGAAAAAAAAAGAAATCGTAAAAAATATAAATCATCGAAAAAAAAAAGAAATCGTAAAAAATTAAAATCGTCGCAAAATAGCAAAGAAATCGTCAAAACATAGAAATTATTGCAAGTTACGCTACTTCGGCGTCGTTATGCACCGTTAGTTGCGCTAATTTGCCAAATCCCAATGTAGAGTCACCCTCTTCGCAAGGGCGAATATACCACTCTTACCTTGTTCTGCTCTTGTTCGGCATTTGTGTCGTAAAGCTCGTCGATCTCCGCTTCTTCCTCCTCCATGCCGATATCGGTGTGAGCGAGAAATTCGAAATTCGCCATAACCGAAGCTTCAGTGTCCAACATCATTTTTTCCGCGCTCTACAGTCATCCTTTTCCTCGCGCGGCTCGTCGTTCAAATCGCTGTTTCCGTGAATTACATCACAGTACTTTAAGAGTTTGCTATTTCTTTTTCGTTTTTTTTTTTTTAATTTTTAATGAAGAATATTATTTTTTATTTAAATATAATTTATTGGTACATAATGTACGAAGAAATTCAAGAAACAATTGAAAAAAAAGGTATGCCTCTAGGGGATGAGGAAAGGATCTTGAAATTTGCTGGATTCTTCGAGGGAACGTGCAGGAATTCTAAAAAGGAATGAACAAATATAAAAGAGGAAAAAAATATACAAAAATGCGTAAAGAAGTATTTTACGCACGGAGTGAAAAAAATTAAACTTTCTTTATAAAAATTACAAATGTCGAATACTTACCATTTCTCGAAGTCATTTCTTTTGTGGGCCACTTGATGACTCGGATTCACCGAGCGGCTTGAACGGCTGTTGCTTCGAAAAGAAATGTACAGTGTCAATATTATATTATTACTTTTCGAATAATTTTATCCACCTTAATTTCTTTATACCTGTATTCCGTACGTCGAAGTTCCGATAGGCATCGCGAGTGGTTTTGGGGCTATCGGGATCGGAACGTAGGCCGACCGTTGTATTATTTTTTTTTGTCCTAATTTTATATTCGCGGTTTTTTTAAATTTCGGTACGGCCGCAACAGAACTCGAAAAAAAAAATGGCGACTCTGTCGCAGTACGGACAGTATCGGCAATGAAATTTATGGGGTACAGAAATCCTATCGGCGAGCTACTGGCGGTCACCGTACTTGTAGTAGCAGACAGTATTTTCATGACCTGCTCCCCTTTCAGATGAACATTACTTATTACACGCGGCTTCGTAATTTTTCTTTTCGACTTAGTCAAGCTTTGTAAACGATTTCATGACCTGACGAGTTTTCGGAATATTTTTCTTTTTTTTTTTCGCTCTTTATGTTCGCTTTGTGTACATAAGCGTAGTTATGATCGTTGTTGACGCCTTCAGCTTCAACTTCACAATCGAAGTTCTCCGACGGTCTATAAAATTCGACATCCTCGACATTTTTGGGCAGATAAACAAGCGCGTCGTTCTCGGAGTTCCCAGATGGACGCGCGACGCCCTCGCGATTTTCGGGCAGATTATCGATTTTGACGATCTCGACGTTCCCGAGCGAACTATTAAGCGCGACGCCCTCGCGATTTTCGGGCAGATTATCGATTTTGACGATCTCGACGTTCCCGAACGAACTATTAAGCGCGACGCCCTCGCGATTTTTGGGCAGATTATCGATTTTGACGATCTCGACGTTCCCGAGCGAACTATTAAGCGCGACGCCCTCGCGATTTTCGGGCAGAGTATCGATGTTGACGATCTCGACGTTCCCGAACAAACTATTAAGCGCGACGCCCTCGCGATTTTCGGGCAGACTATCAATTTTGATGATCTCGACGTTCCCGAACGAACTATTAAGTGCGACGCCCTCGTGATTTTCGGGCAGATTATCGATTTTGACGATCTCGACGTTCCCGAACGAACTATTAAGCGCGACGCCCTCGCGATTTTCGGGCAGACTATCACTTTTGACGATCTCGACGTTCCCGGGCGGACCATCAAGCGCGACGTCGTCAAGATTTTCGGGCAGACAAGCAAACGCCGCGTCGTTCTCGGTATTCCTAGACAGACTATAAAGCGCGGCATCGTCGAGATTTTCGGGCAGAAAAGCAAGCGCGACGTTCTCGGTGTTCCCAGACGGACTATGAAGCGCGATATCGTCGACGTTTTCGGGCAGACAAGCAAGCGCCGCGATGTTCTCTGCGTTCCCAGACAGACTATAAAGCGCAGCGTCTTCGAGATTTTCGGCCAGACAAGCCAGCGGGATGTTCTCGGCGTTCCCAGACGGACAATGAAGCGCGACGTTGTCGACATTTTCGGGCAGACCATCAATTGCGACGATCGCGGCGTTTTCGGGCATACCATCGAAGGCAACTTCGTTGGCGTTTACGGTCAGGCCATCGATTTCATCCGGGGATACTCGCTCTTCAAGTAAAAAAGTAAACGCAAAAATCGTGAAAGAAAGATTGATAAGCGAGCCATCGCCAAGGCTTCGACTACTGGCGAGCGGATCTTTCATTTTCTGATATAAAATTCAACTTATATTTCTTACCGATTGCAAGAGATGTATGAGGCGAAACCGTCGCGAGGAAGGTCACAATTCTCTCTTTCCTACAGGCCTTGGAGAATGCTGATAAATCTCCTAACTCCCTCCACGCATCCTGCAGCGCGTGTTCTTTCTTCGTCTACTTGCCGTCGCTTTTTCGAAACGGCTTCTTGCCATGATCGACCAACAAAGTGTTCCCGTGTGCGTCTTCCTGGAACTCCTTAAGAGCGGCTGTAAGTACACGAAATTGATTAACGATAATTTCTTAATATTCCAAATTTCTCAGTATTCCATATTTCTCAGTTGCAGTACGAGTAGTCAGTTGTAGTACTGCAACGGAGAAATTTGAAATCTGAAGGATATTTCATTATTAAGGATATAAAACGCGTTTCCGATCAATCGCTATAACACCGCTAGTTTACAGACAAAAACGAGGTTAATCGTTTCAAATTTCCTCACATTTTGTAACCCTGTAACGAAGCCCCTCTCGCGTTCCCCTCCCACGACTTCGGCTATCAAATATTACCTAAGAACTTGACGATTTCCGGTCGCGTCGACGTTAAGATTTTCAATTTGCGATGGTACCGCTCAATGACGTTGTTCGTTCGTCTCGTTTCATTATATACCGAATACAGGGCTGGACCTTTCTTTAGAATCCATTGTGCTCGATAATAATCGAACAAGTCCCCCATGATCTCTTGGAGCGCTGGGTTTTTCGTAAGACGGTCGGCCAAATAATCGAATGCCTCTCCGATATATTCGGAAGGTAAAAGCGCAAGATTCATCAAATCCCTCTCGTACGACAACGCTTCCGCGAGCATTTCGGGATAATGTTTTTTCACTCTCACTAATCATGAAGAGCAGCGGTTTAATTTTCATAATTATCACAGCAAAAACCGTTAAGACGGTTCAGTAAACGGCAAATCACTTAATAAGGGAAATTATATTTTTAAACAATCGTTTGGGAAGTTTAAATTCCTGTTGATTACTCGATTAAAACTTGTTTCGTTTACAGGTATTTTCAAACTGGTGGTAATCATGAGCAAGTGATAGAATTAAAAGGTAAACAGAGGGCGGATTATCTGATAAAACTCGGGGTGATTTCTTTAATGCATGTTAGTGATTCGCTCATCGAAAGGAACTTCGGCCGTATCTATTTCTAGGGGGAGACGACGATAATGCAATGAAGAAACTCACGTGACAGTGATGGAAGTAGCACCCCTTTATCTCGGCCTCTAGAAAGATTCGTTGAATTGCGTTTTGAAGTCCATCTTCGAAGTCGGTCATCACCCTCGTTGGATAGAATCCCGGAAGTAAACGTTCAACAAATACTTTTAACACCTCGTAATACGAATCTTCCGTTTTACGGCTCATGAGGGCCCAAGCCACTGGAAAGACCTGTTGCAAATTTTTTGATATTATTGTACGTGGTTAGCAATCGTTAGAATCAATGTTATCTCCACCTTATTGTTATGCATTGTGTTTTTTTTTGTTATGTAATTGATGTTATTCCTGTTTTCTTATGTTATTTTTAATGTTTTTATCGTGTTTATCAATTTAAGTTTTAAGTTTACCAAAAAATAAAAATAAACTAAAAAAGCAAAAAAAAAGATAATCAAAACAAACACAAATTATAAAAACAAACAAACAAATACAAATTTTAGAATTGTAATTTTTTAAACTCAACTCTCCATTGTACTCAATCATTAACGTAAGTAGTTGGTAGGCACCTTCTGTATTCGCTACAGAATCGTAAGTACAGTCTATGTACGCCGTACTTTTGTCCGTGAATTTTGATGCAAATGTTGGCGTGCCAAATATCACGTGCCACTCGGTATATACATCCCCCTCGGCCTCGTTTTTTCGACTTCGTCTTTCTATTGCCACTGGCCAAGCTTGCAGGCGATGCGACGATTTGTGAACACTTCCGGAGTCCGCATCGGCAAAAATGATATCGTACGATAGCTCACGTCGCCACTTTTCGGACGACAACGCTTCGGCAATATCCGAGATGTGGTTTGGAAGAGGCGGCAAGCTTTCATTCCGCCAGTTGAGCATACTGGTCTTTACTTCGGGATAGGAAACCAGCTGCGCTGCAACTTTATGCCTGCGAACATTAATTATTAGCGTTGTAAAAAAATCTTTCTTTTTCCTCACGGCGGATCGATTGTTGAATACAGGGAAACCGCTACCTTCGTAATTGACGTAAAGAAGAGGAATTGAAGCGACGTAAACGGAGAGTAAAGAGAGATAGAGGAATTTGCCGAACGAGAGGAAAAAAAAACGAAAAAACACGCCGAGAGTGCAGAGAGGAGGCAAATTTGTCCTCCGATCTTTTTTTTTTTTAAGAAAAAAAAAAAAAAAAAAAAAAAAAAACAGGCCAAAGGAGCGTAAATCCTCCGAACCGCAAAACCTTTACGTGTATAGATATTAAAGATATAGACATTAATTGATACACGCAAAAAAATTAAATCCATTAATTCATCCCATTCTTATCGCATTAAGTACGGCATAACGTTATTCAACAGCGAGAGGCTGACCAGGTACTGACCAAACGCGAGTGCCGCATGCTTCAGTCCATCGTGAGCCGTGCAATAAAACTGTAGCGGCACGCGTTACCGCTAATTCGATTGAAGTTCGATTGTACCGGTGTTCCCGCTATAATCAGTTAGGTGCGGTATGTTTTCAAAGATAAACTATCGACGAAGAAGATAGATCCGTCGCGCGTGGTGGTGGTGGTGGTGGTGAACGGAGTAAATCATTGTATCGTTCTCTCGCGAGTTTCGATGCGACTGATCGATTATCACGATGAAACGCGTGTTGTTTGCTACCAAATAAAATTCATATTCTGCGCTTCACCGAGACAACGAGAGATGCAAATATTGTCACGAATCGTCGCTAACTTTATATCTAAGCCAATGAAATAAATAACTTAAGTGTAAATACGCACACGTGCCGACGATGTCACGCAATCGATCGACGCAAAACAGCGACAAATTTAATAGCAAACGTTACGAGAATTTCGGAGAACATTATCAATATAAAAAAAACATTTGAATCTCAAGATCGTTCCAAGATTTTCAATACTTTTCGATTAATCGGCTTAAATCGGCATTAATCGATATTAATAAAGTTTTACTTGGGTAATTTTTCGTTTTCTTTTTTTTTTTTTTTTTTTCATGCGATTAAACAGGGTAATAAAGACAATGGTGCTGATTATTACGCGCAGCCGAGCTTCGGAGCATTTAATTCGGTCGTTCCTTGAGTATCCGATAGCACGCGTATAAAAGACAAGACGGAGCACTGATTTTATCTTTGCATTCAATTTTTTTTTTTTTCCGTCTCTTTGAGTGCTATGTGCTCCGACTCGTCGTCTCGATCTGTGATATAGGTCCCGATAATAATTTAGTGATACCGACAACGCCCACTGGTCTTCTTCAGTGATCGAACGGCGATCTCGACGTTCAACTCCGGTAAATAAGGGTAACAGGTTGAAAATATTCGATATTAATATTGCAGTGAATCGACAATTGTTCGTATCGAGTTGAACATTTAACTCGGATATACAAACAATTATTACGTACGTAATACACAAACTTTCAGCGAAAGTCAATGTTCTGCAGACGCAAAAATGCAATTACGGTCATAAAATTTTTTTTTTTTTAAATTAACGTTCCGGTAATCGATTATTGATTTGTGAGGAAAACAATACAAAAAGACGCGAATAATGAACGATTTTTTTTAAACAAAATTTAAATCTCGTGGTTTTTTTTTACTGTGGAAAAAAAATTAGTAAATTTGATGCATTGTCAGTTTTTATGCGTAAAATTGTGAATTAAATTTAATAAAAAAAATAAAATAACGGACTTTTACAGGAAATTTAAAGTAAATTAGCTTAAAGTAAAAGTTTACGCATAAAAACTTTCAGTATCAATATTTTAAATTTCCTGAAATTTTTTTTACACCTGTTAATCAATAATTTTTATAGACTTTTTTTTCTCGCAACAATTGGACGCTTTAGGTAGATAATTTTTATGAAGTTTTTGTAATTCGAGAAATACACGTTACACCATTATAACGTTGGAATTTAATTGGTAAAATTTTATGAATTGGAGAAAAAATATCCATTTGATTATTTTTTATTATCGCTGCGAATCAATGGTTGCGATCACTTCCATAGATCGATAGTCGCGTGACGCGATCTTTTAGGAATTAGACTTTCAGGAAAAAAACATCCGTACTGTTGTAACAAAGGTAAATAATAGTCTTATAGTAAGAAATAACGTAAGTAATGCGTAAATATAAATTTACGACACTTCCTGAAGTTAAAATATATAGGGAAACGCGATTGGCATAGACGATTGGCGTCTTCGACGTGATCTATGTCTTGTGTACGAATCTGAAAACCCTTTTTTCCCTATAAAAATGGTAGAAAAAAAAAAAGAAATTACAAACCCCCTTTCCCCACTCCCCGACCCACTGTATTATATCGAGAGCAAGAAACCCGTTAATCTTAAGGTTATCATGTATATACTATAACTATTGATTAATTAATGAATTAATTAATTATTGTAAATGTAAACTCAACTCCATCGGCAACTCTTACGGAAGAGAGTTATATATTCTTTTCTCGTCAAATCAACGGCAACGGGATGCAAAAACAAAATTACAAAGAATATGCAAACGGAAGATCTAAAAATCGAAAAAATTCAAGGGATCCACTACTATGCAATTGAATTTAGGAAATTTTGTGATTTTTTAGTGATTATAATTACAAAAAAAAATTGTGAAACTTACTCTCGAGCCACGGAAGAGAAAATATCGATCGCATTACTCGGCTTCTTCTTCGTTTTATTGTATAGTGCCTCTCGCATCGCTGATCGCTCCGTGAGAAAGGGCTCTTTACACCCTCGTATATGTGCGTTTGTTAGCTCGAAATTACCTTCGGAGTCCAACTCTCCGGAACCTGGGCACGCTAACTCCGTTTCCCGTTTACTGCAGCGAAGGTAGCTTCCGAACACACAGAGAAAAACATTTTTCATTGGATTTATCGTACAATTTATGACGCGTTCATTTTTTTTTATAATTTTTTTTACTGACTACGCGTGGTTCTCAGGTGATTAACCGGATTGCAAATTTCACACAAATATAGAAGAATAAGAAACTTTTCGATTATGAATCCCGTAATTCCGTAAATTTTCCGCGCGGTACGTTTCGTTGCAAACTTTTGGAGCAAAGAAATAGAAAATGGCAACGTCGTGTTCTTCAGTACAATAGGTACGACGCAGACGCTAATTTACGCCCCCTACAACAACTTGGAATGGTGCTTGAAAAAGATAAATTGCAGTTTCGTTACCGACCGAGATGTAGCAATGCGGGAGAAATCCGATTTTAAATAATGATTTTTCGCCTTAGCGAAGACAAATGCCGCAGGTCGTTGTTAAAAGCTGTCATTGTTGTCGATGATGGACGCTTTTTTTGAAAAATGCAAATTCCAGCCCGATGTCGAAATTTTCTACGACTTTTGGCGCGAGTATCCTTTTTTCTTAAAAAAAATACGCACCTTTTCAATTCGCCCTCAGCCGTCCGATACGAGCCGCGCCGATGGTATCGATATTTTCCGTAGATTGTGTTTAACATTTTCCGGGGCACGATAGGTTTCTTCCTCGGTGATTTTACTATCCGCGTTCTCTTGACACCCGTAGAACGGCACACCACATTTTTTCCGTGAATATTGATTTTGCGTCCCATTCTTCGTTTTTCTTCCTTCGTAGCTTGACGACTGACTAAATTATCGTTTATTGTTTTCGCCGGTTTTTGTTTTTCCCCACCCATCGTATATGGACTGATTATTATTATTACAATAATAGTTTTCATTTGTTTTATTACTTGTACGTGAAACATAACATTTGAATGTCGGCGCATTGTGCAGCGTGACGTGCGGCGGATTCGCATTGAACTAAAAGCTGGGGGGGTGCGACAGAAGCCATCTTCATCTCAGGAGTCAGCCGCGCCGAAAACGCAGTATCATCATCATCATCATTGTCGTTACAGGTATGTATGCAAATTAATTTAGCAATTTTTTAGTTTTCTCTTTCTGCTGTCTTCTTTTTTATACATAGACCTGAAATGGTCGGATCGAAGAAGTCGTCGACCTCGAAACTAATGCGACGCAAGTTTAACCTTGAAAAACCAATTTTTGCTGATTTTATATACTCGAAGTGATTTGAGTTGCTTTTTTTTTTACCAAATCAATAAATTTTAATCGGCAACATTTTTTGTAATGTAATTGTGATATTTCGAAGGTAATGTACGATTTTTTTGTTTTAGGTGGAATTTGGGATCTCGATAGAGCACAAGATGGACGCGGAGGCCAACGACTCTTCAAGCGACATCATTGAAGTACCGATACGGGAGGGGGAACGTCGTAAGTTGCCTAAAAATTACCGATTTTGAATTTTTTTATATACAGTTTCGTAACAAATACTTTTTTATTAGTCAGCACTTTCTCTCCTATAACATCATCGTCGGCGCAGTATGCAGAGTTGAGGAATTCTCGACAATGCCTGTTTTGCAGAAAAGCTGACTATATGTACAGATTTGAGATCTGTGGCCATCGTTTTCTGTGCATACGATGTGTGTGCTTCATCATGGCATCGGGCAACTCACCGATGTGTAATCTGTGTGGAGTCATCAACTGGCCCACAAAACCAATGACCGCCAGTTTCGACAATTGGTAAGTATTCTATGTTTGTAATTTTTATAAAGAAAGTTTTATTTATTTTCATCTGTGTGTAAAATGCGTTTTTACGCATTTTTGTATATTCTTTATCACTTTTATATTTGTTTATCTCTTTTTAGAATTTTTGCACGTTCCCTCGAAGAATCCTGCAAATTTCAAGATCCTTTCCTCATCCCCTAGAGGCACACCTTTTTTTTCCAAATTGTTTCATGTATTTCTTCGTATATGTGCCAATAAAATATCTTGAAATGAAAAATAATATTCTTCATTAATAAAAATAAGAAAAAACGAAAAAAAAAGCAAACTTTTAAACTAATGTGACGTAATTCTTAACTTGCAATAATTTCTATGTTTTGACGATTTCTTTGCTATTTTGCGACGATTTTAATTTTTTACGATTTCTTTTTTTTTTTCGATGATTTATATTTTTCACGTTTTCTTTTCTGTTCTTTAACTATTTCTTTTCTATTTCGCGACGATTTCTAATTTTTTTTTTTTTTGCTTTTCTATTTCGCAACTATTTCGATATTCTGACGATTTTTTTTCTTCTTATTTTGCTTCGATTTTAATTTTTTGCTTTTCTTATTCTCTCGACATCCACAAAATACGAAACGACACAACAGTGCGTTTGTCTCGAGATTCTTTTTTTTAACGACGTATTTTTAACGATTTTTTGTTGTAATTTGCAGCCCAAAGTTGGTTCGAAACGGAGCAACAATCCGCCGAGACGGAAGGAACGAGGACGGAAGATTCGCTGCAAGAAACGGCTCAGCCGAGCGTACCGACCGGTTCGGACGAGGATTCTCGATGTCAAGTTTGTCACGACACGTTCGAACAATTTTACAACGAGGAAAAGGAGGAATGGCATCACAGGCTAACGGTCAGCTACGAGGGCAAAAATGATCATCCTCTGTGTCTCGACGATCACAAGGTAATATATTCCTGAAATTGCATTCGATTAAACAAAACCATATAATGAAAAATCTTTAGCATTCTTCCCGTATAGAAAAGGTACTAATGGCAATTTTTTTTTTTTCGGACATATATTCAGAGGAAAGAGGTATTACAGGTTTTGTTGTTTTAGGTTCCAGCGGTTATTATTACTGCAACTCGAGAGTATTGTCCTGTTTGTGTTGCGACGGAATTTGCGGGGCGCAGAGCGGCTGCAATTGTGGACCATGTCAAAAGCTCGACGAGGAAGAAGCAGCGAGAGTCGCGGCACTGGTGGACAAACCTCTGTCTGCGCAAAGCATGATAGACTCCTGGCTCTGGGGACCTCAGCCATGTAAATATTCATTTATTTGAATCTGATTTGTTTTTTGGAAAATTTTCGTAAAATATCGTAAAATATTGTCGACTTTTTTTTTATTCGGAATTACTATTTTGTGTGGAAAAATTAATTCGACAAAATTTTGTCGAACAACTGAAAATATTGTCGATTTTATTTGATCCAAAATGATAAATTTGCCTGAAAAAAGCCATTGGCCACAATTTATTAAAATTAATAAAAATATTTGGACCAAAACGATTCGGAAGAAACTTTAGCGTCGCGGAAAACCAAAAAAAGAAATAACTTATTAATAATTATGAATGTTCGAGTTGATTTTTCGTGAAAAAATTCGTGAAAAAATACATGGAATTGCAAGTGGCACTATCATTTCTTTTTCTTGTATTGCGCCAAATAAAATCACTTTATGATAAATTTTGAATATATAAAAATGCGACAATAATAATAGAAAACCCGACGAAAATTAATTATTCTCTGTATCCACAGCTACAAACGAATGGACAGCGTGTATCGAATCACTGATAAAAGAGCGGAGAGTACTGTCTCACGAGGTCGCCAACAATACTCTATCAGCAACGCGATTACGGCAGCAATTGATAGTCGCCCGTCGATACTTCACAGCTCTTTCGCGGCACAAGCCTCAGGAGAGTAAAGAAGTCAGCACAACAGCATTGAAAGTCGCGACAAAGTCTCAAAAAATGTAATGTTCTTTCATAACTTCTGTGAAATTGCTGAGCCCTATTTTATACGAAACTATTATATGTCTGCGTATTTCAGAGTAAAACCGAACGAAACAGCGGCTGTGGGCTTAGCGCGCGTCGGCACGCGAGCGGCTCTAAACTTTTCCTTCGCTTATCTCCGTCGCGCATGGCGATCCGGTGAGGATGTGGATTTTTGTCGGGAGATACTTTCCGAATCCTTAGAAACTCTGCAAGCATTGCCCGAGGCGACGCTTTTCGACAAGAACAACGTATCGCAGGTATGGCTCGACGGTTTTGCGAAGAATCAAACGCAAACGTTTCAAGAACGTTTTTATATTCATTCACGTAGTATTCGTTTGAGTTTTCGTAGATTTATCGTTTTCGTGCTTATTTGCCGTCACCGTAGAAAATTGTTTATTACTCTCTGCAATTCATCACGTCGAGTCTCACGAGTATTTAACTCTGAATAAAAATAATTCTTTAAAAAAAAAAAAAAAAAACAATTCGTTCGCAGGGATCATTGGAAAAGTCGGCAATAGCGATCGAAGAAGAGGAGAAAAAAGCAGCGGCTGCCGATGAATCCACAGAAATCGCGGAAAACGGAGAAACCGAGGAAACGAAAACCGAGGAGAACGAAACTGAGAAAGAAACAGAAAGCGAAAGTATCGAAGAACCCGAGAAAAAAGAACCCGAAGAGAAGAAGGAAGCTGCGGAAGAGAACCCGAGCGGTTCACCTAACGTTCCTGCCTACGTTTCTGTTTTTTTTTTTTTTCGTTTTTTCTCCATTGTTTCTCCAACTACTACTTTTTTTTTGTTAATTTTACATTCATCGTTGATGTATAGTTTGTATATTGTACGTTATTTGCCTTTTTTTTCCATTCGAAGATCGCATTTCGCACATTTTAACTTTTTTACGATAGTTACGATTGTCGCGATCATCGTCTTTCCAACGCGTATAAAATCGACAAAAACGAAATAATAAACAATAAAACGATTTCTTGATAATCTGATTGAATTGCTTGAGATGATTTTTTACTTCTTTTTATATTCTCATTCGATCTGCGCTTCTACTACGAGTCTAAATTTGATAAATTAAATCATCGCGATTTCGATTGTTTCTCTCGATATGACCCGTACGAGCCGAGCGTTTTAAGTCAAACGCATACGGGTCACAGCGATGCTGTTTGGGGATTAAGTATTATGCATCTATCATCCGAGAAATCGTGTGGTGTACATCGGTCAAACACCTGCCGCAAAGGCAAAACCAGGGCGAGCGTACGTAGCAAGAACAAGAAGCAGTAGCTTCTCTTTTAGAGGTGGAAGAGACGAAGGGGCTGCTGCTCCCCGGTCGATTCGGGCGACTCACCGCCCTCGAGTCCCGGGTACGTTGTAGTTCTCTCGTCTCACTTGCGCTCCGAAACCGTTTTTATAACCGCGAAGGGACCCTCTCTCAGCCTTTGGAAGATTTTTCTCTCGACTCCCGATGCGCCGACGGACTATCATCGCGGGAGATTAATGCGGCGCCGCGCGAAGGTCGTTAAAAAAATCAAAGCCCCTAAAATCCTCTTAAAAAAAAAATAAAATTTATCGATGATAGGTACATTATGTACCTATTATCCTATCATACCTATCACCGTGATCTCAGATTCTCTCGGTGAGCGCCGATGGTACTGTTAAACTTTGGAGCCCATAGAGCAAAGTTCTTCTTCAAAAGTTCAAATTGTTAAAGTTAACAACCGTTTTTACAATCGAACGCGTTAACTTACTGTTATATGCCGGCAAAATCCGTTCGAAGAATTAAAACGATTTTTCGTAACAAAACATATAAAAAACAAAAGGTTATCGATAATTTTCATTCCCTATACGAAAAATGAGTTTTTTCGTTTGTTTCGACAATAACGCGAGACACCATTCTTGTACGTTAACATTTTTTCTTTATTTTTCTCATAAGCAAATAAAAAATAATAAAAAAAATATATTAATTTTACATTTTTTGTTACTTTATTATATTAATTAATACACTTCTTTTAAAACAAATGTGTGCGGCGAAATGTGGTGGCTGCGTGACCCTCCATCCGATTGTGCTTATCTGCTGGAATTGAATAAACGATTTCATAATTATTTAAGTAAACAATAAATATATGGATAAATTTTCAGGCATAGTATACGTACTTGTACTCCTTGATTTTGATCCGCTTGAATATTGGAATTTTTTAATTAATCCATCATTCTGTTCGACATTCGGCGGAGTTTATAATTTTGCCCGCTCAGCTTGGCTCATTTTACGCGTGAAGGATGACTCAGAATAAGCACACAGCGCCCTCCATCGTTTTTTCCGATTTTTTGCGGATACGGACTTCGGCTAAAGATATTTTGCGGATACGGACTTTGGCGGAACATCTTTTTGCGGATACGGACTTTGGCGGATAAGTGTGTTTGCGAATACGCTACCCTACCATATGGTTGCTATGGCCATAGTTGCTATGGACACGGTTACTATGGCGACCGTTGCTATGGCGGCGGTTGCTATGGCGAAGCTTGCTATGGAGATCGTTGCTATGGTGACGCTTGCTATGGATATGGTTGCTATGGCCATAGTTGTTATGGACACGGTTACTATGGCGACCGTTGCTATGGAGACGGTTGCGATAGAGATGGTTGCTATGGCGACCGTTGCTATGGAGACCGTTGATATGGAGACGGTTGCTATGGAGACCACCCACCCCTCGATCCTTGTACACGGCGGCGGCGACGGCGACAGCAGCGAGATGTTTTTCTCTCTATATGTATAAAAACATTTATATACAGGGTGATTCAGGAAGTTTTCGACCCCTTTTGCCAAATAGTAGTTTGTCATGTCCTGAGCAAAGTTACTTAGCCATTTGTCGAAATGCGCAATATATATTTAATTATAAGCATTGTAAATTTGAATAAATCGACCAATCAGGAGTAGCCATTTTGGCGCGTTGGACAGTTCCATATTGCCATGCGGAGAGCTGGCAACTTTCAATTCACCACTACATCGTCACACAGACAGAGTCTCCGTTCACGGCGGATTGAGACGGTCGGTTTGCCACGTCCTATCATTGTGCAGTGCTGTTACGTGCGATCGTACGAAAGAGAAGATGCAAGGGTTATGTGCATGTTTTACGTTCGTGCGGGGTTCGCGGATCGTACAATGCGACGAAACGAATAATTTCAGGTTAGAGATGCGACGAAAAATAATCGGATTTTCTGTCAGGTCAATAAGATCGAAAATCGTAAACGATATGCACATAGGATATGACAAACGGTGTTAGCATAATAAGGGAAAAATTTTATGCCAAAAAAATATCCTCCGATAGGTACTAATTTAAGAATGAATTAGAACCCATTGGAGGGTTTTTTTTTTTGGTCAATGGACCATTATTGTAAACGAAGCGAAGTCAAATTGCACGCTCCACGGTAAGTGAACCATTTTCTTCAATCGTATGCTTCCCACAACATTGCTTCAATTAAGAAAAACACAAATTCTTAATATCGTCGAACAGCTGTTTGTCGGGTGCAACCGAACTCCACTTATTGACTGTTGAACCACAAACTGTTGAATCAATCACAAGTAGCCGTTGCAATACTGAGCCTGCAGTCAATCGAGCCTGTTGCAAATCGATAAAAGGTGCATCAACCAAAAAAAATACCCTCGGATAGGCTCTAATTCAAGAAAGGATTAGAGCCTATCCGAGGGTATTTTTTTTTGGTTGATGCATCTTTTTCTGAATTGAAGCGACTTTCAGACACGTCTTGTTGGCTCTTGTCGGTGCTTCCGAGTATACCGTGTCAATAGCTAAGTTGCTTCAATTAAAAATAATGATCCTATACCTAAAACGCTCACGATTTTTTCTCCACGTTTGGATTGGAAAGCTAAGAGTTACGAAATTTTTCATATCGATTATCGATTTAATTGAAGCGACATTATCATACATGCGATGCATTCGAAAGTACCTACGAAAGACAACGAGACTTATGGAAAAGTTGCTGCAATCAAAATAAATTCTCTTATAATAAAACGAATAGCTCGTATCCTTCCGATTCGATCGAGGGAGGCGAGCACAATATTTTTTGTCTTGGTTTATCTATCGAGATTAAAGCGATATTGTTATTCATACAATGCATTCGAAAGTACCTACGAAAGACAACAAGACATATGGAAAAGGCGCATCAATTCAAATAATATTTCTGATAAAAAAACCGATCGCTTGTAGTCTTCCGATTCGATCGAGGGAGACGAGCGTAACATTTGTTTGTCTCAGATTATTAATCGATATTAAAGCGACATTGTCATTCGTACAGTGCATTCAAAGGCGCCTACGAAAGACAACGAGACATATGAAAAAGTCGCTTCGATTAAAATAATATTTCTTATAAAAAGAACTGATAGCTTGTAGTCTTCCCAATTAATCGAGGGAGGCGAGCGTATATTTTTTTCTCAGATTATTAATCGAGATTAAAGCGATGTTATCGTTCATACGGTGCGTTCGAAAGCACCTACGAAAGATAACTAGACGTATGCTAAAAGCGCTTCAATTCAAATAATATTTCTTATAAAAAAATGATGGTTTGTAGCCTTCCGATTCGATCGAGGGAGACGAGCGTAACATTTTTTTGTCTCAGATTATTAATCGATATTAAAGCGACGTTGTCGTTCATACGGTGCATTCGGAAGCACCTACGAAAGATAACTAGACATATGGAAAAAGCGCTTCAATTCAAATAATATTTCCGATAAAAAAACCGATCTCTTGTAGTCTTCCGATTCGATCGAGGGAGACGAGCGTAACATTTGTTTCTCTGATTAGTAATCGAAATTAAAGCGATATTGTCATTCGTACAGTGCATTTGAAAGCACCTACCAAAGACACCGAGACATCTCGATTAATAATCTAAGACAAAAACTCGATTCATAATCTAAGACAAAAAATTTACGCTCGCCTCCCTCGATCGAATCGGAAGGCTACAAACTATCATTTTTTTATAAGAAATATTATTTGAATTGAAGCGCTTTTTGCATACGTCTAGTTATCTTTCGTAGGTGCTTCCGAACGCACCGTATGAACGATAACGTCGCTTTAATCTCGATTAATAATCTAAGACAAAAAAATATACGCTCGCCTCCCTCGATTGATTGGGAAGACTACAAGCGATCGGTTTTTTTATCAGAAATATTATTTGAATTGAAGCGCTTTTTTCATACATCTAGTTATCTTTCGTAGGTGCTTCCGAATGCATCGTATGAACGACAACGTCGCTTTAATATCGATTAATAATCTGAGACAAAAAAATGTTACGCTCGTCTCCCTCGATCGAATCGGAATACTACAAGCGATCGGTTTTTTTATCAGAAATATTATTTGAATTGAAGCGCTTTTTCCATATGTCTAGTTATCTTTCGTAGGTGCTTCCGAATGCATCGTATGAACGACAACGTCGCTTTAATATCGATTAATAATCTGAGACAAAAAAATGTTACGCTCGTCTCCCTCGATCGAATCGGAAGGCTACAAACTATCATTTTTTTATAAGAAATATTATTTGAATTGAAGCGCTTTTAGCATACGTCTAGTTATCTTTCGTAGGTGCTTTCGAACGCACCGTATGAACGATAACGTCGCTTTAATCTCGATTAATAATCTAAGACAAAAAAATATACGCTCGCCTCCCTCGATTGATTGGGAAGACTACAATCTATCGGTTTTTTTATCAGAAATATTATTTGAATTGAAGCGCTTTTTTCATACATCTAGTTACCTTTCGCAAGTGCTGCCGAATGCACCGTCTGAACGATAACGTCGCTTTAATCTCGATTAATAATCTAAGACAAAAAAATATACGCTCGCCTCCCTCGATTAATTGGGAAGACTACAAGCTATCAATTCTTTTTATATAATAAAAAATATAATAAAAAAAATATTATTATTAAAAAAATATTATTTAAAAAAAAAATATTATTTTAATCGAAGCGACGTTTTCATATGTCTCGTTGTCTTTCGTAGGCGCCTTTAAATGCACTGTACGAATGACAATGTCGCTTTAATATCGATTAATAATCTGAGACAAACAAATGTTACGCTCGCCTCCCTCGATTGATTGGGAAGACTACAAGCTATCGGTTTTTTTATCAGAAATATTATTTGAATTGAAGCGCTTTTTCCATATGTCTAGTTATCTTTCGTAGGTGCTTCCGAATGCACCGTATGAACGACAACGTCGCTTTAATATCGATTAATAATCTGAGACAAAAAAATGTTACGCTCGTCTCCCCCGATCGAATCGGAAGTCTACAAACTATCATTTTTTTATAAGAAAAATTATTGAATTGAAGCGCTTTTAGCGTACGTCTAGTTATCTTTCGTGGGTGCTTTCGAACCCACCGTATGAACGATAACGTCGCTTTAATCTCGATTAATAATCTGACAAAAAAATATTACGCTCTCCTGCCTTGATTAATTGGGAAGACTACAAGCTATCAGTTCTTTTTATAAGAAATATTATTTTAATCGAAGCGACTTTTTCATATGTCTCGTTGTCTTTCGTAGCCGCCTTTGAATGCACTGTACGAATGACAATGTCGCTTTAATATCGATTAATAATCTGAGACAAACAAATGTTACGCTCGTCTCCCTCGATCGAATCGGAAGACTACAAGCGATCGGTTTTTTTATCAGAAATATTATTTGAATTGAAGCGCTTTTTTCATACATCTAGTTACCTTTCGCAAGTGCTGCCGAATGCACCGTCTGAACGATAACGTCGCTTTAATCTCGATTAATAATCTAAGACAAAAAAATATACGCTCGCCTCCCTCGATTAATTGGGAAGACTACAAGCTATCAATTCTTTTTATATAATAAAAAATATAATAAAAAAAATATTATTATTAAAAAAATATTATTTAAAAAAAAAATATTATTTTAATCGAAGCGACGTTTTCATATGTCTCGTTGTCTTTCGTAGGCGCCTTTAAATGCACTGTACGAATGACAATGTCGCTTTAATATCGATTAATAATCTGAGACAAACAAATGTTACGCTCGCCTCCCTCGATTGATTGGGAAGACTACAAGCTATCGGTTTTTTTATCAGAAATATTATTTGAATTGAAGCGCTTTTTCCATATGTCTAGTTATCTTTCGTAGGTGCTTCCGAATGCACCGTATGAACGACAACGTCGCTTTAATATCGATTAATAATCTGAGACAAAAAAATGTTACGCTCGTCTCCCCCGATCGAATCGGAAGTCTACAAACTATCATTTTTTTATAAGAAAAATTATTGAATTGAAGCGCTTTTAGCGTACGTCTAGTTATCTTTCGTGGGTGCTTTCGAACCCACCGTATGAACGATAACGTCGCTTTAATCTCGATTAATAATCTGACAAAAAAATATTACGCTCTCCTGCCTTGATTAATTGGGAAGACTACAAGCTATCAGTTCTTTTTATAAGAAATATTATTTTAATCGAAGCGACTTTTTCATATGTCTCGTTGTCTTTCGTAGCCGCCTTTGAATGCACTGTACGAATGACAATGTCGCTTTAATATCGATTAATAATCTGAGACAAACAAATGTTACGCTCGTCTCCCTCGATCGAATCGGAAGACTACAAGCGATCGGTTTTTTTATCAGAAATATTATTTGAATTGAAGCGCCTTTTCCATATGTCTTGTTGTCTTTCGTAGGTACTTTCGAATGCATTGTATGAATAACAATATCGCTTTAATCTCGATAGATAAACCAAGACAAAAAAATATTGTGCTCGCCTCCCTCGATCGAATCGGAAGGATACGAGCTATTCGTTTTATTATAAGAGAATTTATTTTGATTGCAGCAACTTTTCCATAAGTCTCGTTGTCTTTCGTAGGTACTTTCGAATGCATCGCATGTATCATAATGTCGCTTCAATTAAATCAGTAATCGATATGAAAAATTTCGTAACTCTTAGCTTTCCAATCCAAACGTGGAGAAAAAATCGTGAGCGTTTTAGGTATAGGATCATTATTTTTAATTGAAGCATCTTAGCTATTGACACGGTATACTCGGAAGCACCGACAAGAGCCAACAAGACGTGTCTGAAAGTCGCTTCAATTCAGAAAAAGATGCATCAACCAAAAAAAAAATACCCTTGGATAGGCTCTAATCCTTTCTTGAATTAGAGCCTATCCGAGGGTATTTCTTTTTGGATGATGCACCTTTTATCGATTTGCAACAGGCTCGATTGACTGCAGGCTCAGTATTGCAACGGCTACTTGTGATTGATTCAACAGTTTGTGTTTCAACAGTCAATAAGTGGAGTTCGGTTGCACCCGACAAACAGCTGTTCGACGATATTAAGAATTTGTGTTTTTCTTAATTGAAGCAATGTTGTGTGAAGCATACTATTGAAGAAAATGGTTCACTTACCGTGGCGCGTGCAATTTGACTTCGCTTCGTTTACAATAATGGTCCATTGACCAAAAAAAAATACCCTCCAATGGGTTCTAATTCATTCTTGAATTAGTACCTATCGGAGGATATTTTTTTGGCATAAAATTTTTCCCTTATTATGCTAACACCGTTTGTCATATCCTATGTGCATATCCTTTACGATTTTCGATCTTATTGACCTAACAGAAAATCCGATTATTTTTCGTCGCATCTCTAACCTGAAATTATTCGTTTCGTCGCATTGTACGATCCGCGAACCCCGCACGAACGTAAAACATGCACATAACCCTTGCATCTTCTCTTTCGTACGATCGCACGTAACAGCACTGCACAATGACAGGACGTGGCAAACCGACCGTCTCAATCCGCCGTGAACGGAGACTCTGTCTGTGTGACGATGTAGTGGTGAATTGACCGTTGTCAGCTCTCCGCATGGCAATATGAAACTGTCCAACGCGCCAAAATGGCTACTCCTGATTGGTCGATTTATTCAAATTTACAATGTTTATAATTAAATAAATATTGCGAATTTCGACAAACGGCTAAGTAACTTTGCTCAGGACGCGACAAACTACTATTTGGCAAAAGGTGTCGAAAACTTCCTGAATCACCCTATATATTGTTACGTCCGGAGCGGCGTAACAGGTTGATATATTGTCATTTTTATTTCTCCGTTTTTGAACGCGGTAGATACGTTCAGGGATCGGAGACCATCGGATGCGGGTATATTAATAATTTTTCTCAAACACTTTGTTTAAAACATAACAAAATGATTATTTATTAAATTAACTTTAGAAACACTTGGTTCGGTTTTATACAATTTGAATTTTGTATTTATTCGAAATAATTTAGTTATTGGGCTCGACCTCACGGGTCGAGCCCCAGAATCAGAATTTTTATTTTCTCGCGTTTAACGACGATTTGTTGTCGGCGAATAAATTTTGTATTTTCGAGGCTCGACCTGACTGGTCGAGCTCCGGGATGAGACTACTTGAAAAGCGGTGACGCAGTCCGCTTAATAACTTTGATTATTTTTTTGTGCAGGGCGTAGCGCATCTCGGAGGTGCGCTGCGCCCTGTCTCCTACCGTGGGATTGCTGACTTAGCTCAGCATCCCATCGTGAGAACGTTCTGATAAGAACGTTGAAACCCAATGCCCCGTCCATCAGCGTAAGACTGCTGATGGAGATTAAAAATAAAAAAAAATGTATTCAACGCTTTTTCAATAGCGTTAATTTATAATTTATAAAAATAAATAAATTTTAAGTAGATTAAATTAGCCCGGACGTAACACCTCCCCCATTAAGAACGAAGGCGGTGCTTCGCTCTGCCTTCGTGCGGCGTTAGCACCGATCGTCCGGCTTTATCAAACTTTGATTTTATCGATTTTTTTTATTATTTTAGAAATTTGGTTTTATTCGAGGTTTTCGGATTTTTAATGATATTTTATAGATTTTTATATTATTCGAATTTTATCGAATTTATACTTTATCTGCACCTAAGTTGCACTTTTCGGACTTTATTTTCTTTGTCCGAACTTGAATTTTACTTGCGCCTAAGTTGAATTTTTCGGACTTTATTTTCCTTGTCCGAACTTGAATTTTACTTGCGCCTAAGTTGAATTTTTCGGACTTTATTTTCCTTGTCCGAACTTGAATTTTAATTGCGTCTAAGTTGAATTTTTCGGACTTTATTTTCCTTGTCCGAACTTGAATTTTACTTGCGCATAAGTTGAATTTTTCGGACTTTATTTTCTTTGTCCGAACTCGAATTTTTATTTTATTCGTTTTTTCGAATTTTTGTTTTATTATCTGACGAATTTATTGTAGTCGATTTTATCGAATTTTTATTTTATTCGTTGTTTACGAATTTTATTTTATCCGTCTTAATTTAGTTTTCGAGAATTTTATTATTCCGATTTTTATTCACCCGCGATTTTCGACGAGTAAAATTTTGAAAATGTTTGTTTTCATTATTTATATTCTGGTTTATTGACCCGCGATTTTTCGACGAGTAAATTCTGAACCCAGCTGTAGGCGATGTCTCAGAGGCCCACGAATTACGTGACCGCCCGTCGGCTCAGAGGTCGAGTACTCGACGTGTCCGACGATGGTTCAGAGGTAATGCGAGCATGTACAATCATTCTGCGCATTATGTTTTTATTTGATCGTATCGAACTTTATTGAACTTATACGAATTTTATTTTATTCGATTTTACCCGAATTTTATCGAACTTATACAAATTTTTATTTTAATCGGTTTAATTCGACCTAAATCGAATGTATCCGAATTTTTATTTTATTTGTATTTATTGGATTTTCGGAGAAATTTATTTTATTTCCGTTTGTTTTGATCTTAATCGATTTTTAGTTTTCCGGAAGTATTACCTAAGTGGAGTTTCGGATTTTATTTTATTCGATTTAAGACAGAGGTTATTAATGAGAAATATCAAGATTTTTGTACTGCATGCAGGGCGATCTAGCACAGCAATACTTGAAAAGGTAGGGTCGCGTACTATGTCTAGCTAGCACCTCGACGTTTAGGATGCTCCCTTCGTATGCAATGCGATCTAGCACTACGAAGTTCACACAAAGATATGTGTGCTGCATGCAGGGCAATCTAGCACAGCAACACATTGACATTTTAGGATGCTTGCCTCGTGTGCAGCGCAATCTAGCACCACGAGGTTTGCACAAAGATTTGCGTATTGCGTGCAGGGCAATCTAGCACCACAATACGCGAGTGTTAGATAGAAAGAAGGATTATTTTCGCCCTCTTGTTGAATTTATTCGGAATTTTATTCGCGTTTGACCGAACTTCTGATTTACTCGAATTTAATTGATTATTTAGATTTTACGAGTTTGATTTGTTCAGAATGACTCGTAGTTTTCTGAAGTTTTTATTTTAATCGCACTTATTCGACTCTATGTCTGTGCGTTCGATCGAATTCGACTGTATACGAGTATTCTCCGAATTTTATTTGAGTTTATTTTAATTCTGAAATTGGTTTATTCGGAATTCTCGTTTGCTCAAATTCGGTCGCATTTTTCTCGCGTTTATCGCGGTTAAAGTTTAAAAATGTTACATGCTACTTAGCACTAGTGTGTCAACGATACACTGTGTCCATTAGATCGTTCATGGCGCTGGTGAAAATCTTGTTTTCCCTCGCTGAGACGATGGCCGGATCGGTCGACGTTTGTTGCACCGTTGAGGTTTTTTCCCACGCCGTCAAGATGATTTTGATGGCGTGATGATAACGGCAGACACGTCTGCGTGTGTCTGGCTTTTGTGATCCGATTTTCGATTATCGGTTGTCAGGTTGATTTGCCTGATTTGTCGATCGAGTGATATCGCCTCAGTTGTTCGATCGCGTGTGCGTATTTCACTCGATGAATTTGGTGTTTTCCACTCATTCGGAAACCAACATTTTTGCTGCGATGACCCATTATTCACTATGGGCGACATTCGGTTCAGTTTCACACCGTGGTTATCGAGTGTAATTTGAGACTGTTGTCCACTTATTCCACTCGCGATTTATCGCTGAGTTTAGGTTGTGCGCTATTCACTCACGTTCGCGGCGCGGAGAATCGTGCAATGTCTTTTATCACCTTATTCGATCGCGTTCGATGACGGCCGAATGTTGGATAAGATTTTGGCTTTTCATGCGTTCACTCGCGTTTTGTTCACCGCGGTGAAGTTTCTGATTTTGTTTGTTTTACGCACTAACGTCTCAGAGGCCCTTCATCACGTGTCCTCTTGCTGATTCAGAGGTTGAGCGTTCAACGTGTTCAACAAGGGCTCAGAGGTAATTCGAGCGTGTACACTTGTTACGCGTCGTTTATTACTTGGTTTATTTACTTTATTCTCACACGCGTACTCGCGTCGGTGAAAATCTTGGGTTTGTTTATTTATTCGGTCTCGTTCGGTGACGAGCGAAATTTTTACTTTACACTTTCACTCGCAATTATCGACGGGTTGAATTTTGAAAAACGTATTTTCTTATTTATTCGCTCGCGTTTATCAACGAGTCGAATTTTAAGAATTAATTTGATTAATCATCCGCTCTCGTTGTTTCATGAGTTGAATTTTGGAGAAAGTCACTTTTTCAATGAAAGGCGTTTTCCGATGAGTCGAATTTTTAGAAATTTCTGTTTTTAGTTTTTCACTCGGATTCTTTGACCCGGCGAAATTTTTGGAGATTAGCTTATTTATTCGGTCACGTTTGGTGGCGTGCCGAATTTCGGAAATTTTGTTTTTAATTTTTCACTCCGATTCTTCGATCTGGTGAATTTAGAAAACTCAGAGGCAACTCAGGCGTGTATATCGCTCTGCCGTTTATTTACCGAAATATTTTATTTCGATTTGTCCACTCGTATTTCGCGATTTGTTACGGTGAATTTTCCGAAAATATTCATTTATTTGTTTGGTCACGTTCAGTGGCGTGCCGAATTTTTATAATTTTGTTTTATTCATCCACTCGCGTTCTTCGACCCGGTGAATTTTCGAGAATTCAATTTATTTTTGACGCGCCCTGTAGCACCGTCTATTTACTAGCACGTGGTGCGTACGGTCTTTATTCGGTTTTGACGCGCCGAATGTTCGATACTTTTATTCCACTTATTCACCCGCGTTCATTGGGCCGGTGAATTGAAAATATTAGTTCGTTTATTCGGCCTCGTTCGGTGGCGGCCGAAGTTTTAATTGTTCATTTTTATTCTTATTCGCCCGCGTTCATCGACGCGGCGAACTTCGGAGAAATTTATTTTTGGTGCCGACTGTACCACCGTGCGTTCGCTCGCACGTGGTGCATACGGTCTTTCTTTCACTGGTAAATTATTTATTTTATTCACTCTCCATTTATCGTCGAGTCGAACCTTGAAGATTGTTTGTTTTGTTCACTCTCGATTCGTCACTGAGGTGAATTTTAAAGTTTAATTACTCAATTCATTCGTAATTTATCGCAATTTATTATAATATCACTCGCGTTTTTCGACGAGCTAAAGTTTTTGGCACGAACTGTAGGCCTATACGTCCCGTAGCACGTGGTGTGTATCGTTTCACACCTCTCGATGGGGTAACCGTATACCCTCGCGCGATAACAGTCGCGGAGTTCGAAGACCGTTGTCGCGTGGCTAAACCTACGCTGAACCGTCAGGAGCGTAGATGGGGGGAAGGAGGTGGCCGAAAACCGTACCCTCCTTTTGCTGACGGCACTTTTCTTCGAAATATTAATTCGATTAATTGGGCCCTTGGTTCAGTCCCTCGCTGCGTTCTTTATTCGCAGTTGAATCGTCACTTTGAGCGGTTCGAAAAATTGTTCGTGTGTTTCACGTACGTCGACGTGTATTTTGGTGCGGAGTTCTCGTGCGTTCCCCGTCATTTGGATTTTTGGATATCGTGAGAAACGATCTGTGAAGATGTGCGACGATAATTTGAGTGTCCCGTATAACTGGCGTATGGCCCGTTGCGGGATTAATTGGCACATGAGGAGACGCACCGATGGACTCGCGTTAAATGTAAGTGTTTATTATTCTGTTTGTTCACTCGCGGTTCACTGACGCGATGAATTTCTAAAATTTAAATTTATTTGCTTTATTGTATTTTTTGTTTATTCACGCGCGGTATTAACGAGTAAATTTTATAGATTTTTAATTTTAATTGATTTATTCGCTCACGCTCTCGCAACGACGCGGCGAATTTTTTTTCCAAATTTATTTTGCTATTCGCTCGTGTTTATTGACGCGGCGATTTTGGAATTTATATATGTATATATATTATTATTATTATTATTATTATTAATTCTTTCAATTTTACCGAATTTTATTTTTATTCGATTTTATCGAATTTATTTTTATTCGATTTTATTGAATTGTATTTTTATTTCGTTTATTTGGGTTTTATCGGGTATGCTGCTTGTTATCCCTTGTGGATTGTGCAGTTTTATCTGCGCGCACTGGCGACTGGAGGGGGCTTGACGTTTGAAATCGTCGAGATGATCCTGTTCCTCGTTAGGCGGCTTGAGGAGGACAAGCGGCGTCTAGAGCAGCTGAGGGCCCGCGTAGGACGGCAAGTCGAGGAGGGGCCGTATATCGCTCGACTTTTTGTTGAGGACGAAGAACCCTGGTGGTAACTCGTGGGTATCCTTGATCCTTATTTATTAGCTTTTCTTCGCTCATTCACACGTAAACGTGGATGAGTCGATAAAGATATCGATTGTTATTATTTTTTTTTGTTTTTCAGCGTTGCAGAGAGTCCTGTTGTTGCGCCAAGGACTTCCTTCGCTCTCGCTATTATTTTATCATTATCATTCGGACATTCTTGTATTAGAATAAAGCTCCTCATTATTTCGCCACCGTAATACTCATTTGTTGGGGATTATTTATACGCTGTCCCTGCCCTTTTTAGAATTCACAGTTATCGGCGTTCAATTTTATTTATTTATTTATTTATTTATTTATTTATTTACCATTGTCCGAATTTTGGAAATTTGCAAATTAATGTTTTGATTAATAATTCACTCGTGTTTTGTCGACGAGTTGAATTTTAGACATTTTTATTTTCGATATTTATTCGCTCGAGTTTAGCGGCGAGTCGAATTTTGAAAATCATATTTTGTTTGTTAATTCACTCGCGTTTGTCGACGAGTTGAATTTTGAAAAGTTTGACCGCTTTGGCAACGTCTCAGAGGCCCTAGAATCGCGTATCCACCTGTCAACTCAGAGATCGACTGTTCGACGTGTCCGACAGGGGCTCAGAGGTGATTCGAGCGTGTACGACCGTGTTGCGTATTTTATTATTATTATTTTTTTTTGTTTTGGTTATTTATTAGTTTGCAGACTCTTTGTTCACTCGCGTTCTCCGACGCGGTGAATTTTGACGATCGCATTTTAACTGATTATTTTCAGCGTTGATTTATTGGTCGAGTAGAGTTTTTGATTTTTTTTTTTTTTTTTTTTTTTTTTCATATTGTTGGCTTTTTTTGCCTCATATAAAAAAAACAAAACACGGGTGGGCGGTACTGGATGACATGTATTCATGTCGACTCCCGATTATCGTTATTTTTTTATTTTTTTATTTTTTTGTTTATTTACATTCACTCGCGATTAGTTTAGCGCGACGAATTTCGGATTTTAAATTTATTTATTTATTTATTTATTTATTTTTTTTTTTTTTTTTTTTTTTTTTTTCATTCACTCGCGTTCCTTGACCCGGTGAATTTTGGAAAAATATGTTTTATTGATTCCCGTGAACATCCGACGGCAATCCCACCGCTGCCACCAAAAATTTTCTGTTACGTCCGGAGCGGCGTAACAGGTTGATATATTGTCATTTTTATTTCTCCGTTTTTGAACGCGGTAGATACGTTCAGGGATCGGAGACCATCGGATGCGGGTATATTAATAATTTTTCTCAAACACTTTGTTTAAAACATAACAAAATGATTATTTATTAAATTAACTTTAGAAACACTTGGTTCGGTTTTATACAATTTGAATTTTGTATTTATTCGAAATAATTTAGTTATTGGGCTCGACCTCACGGGTCGAGCCCCAGAATCAGAATTTTTATTTTCTCGCGTTTAACGACGATTTGTTGTCGGCGAATAAATTTTGTATTTTCGAGGCTCGACCTGACTGGTCGAGCTCCGGGATGAGACTACTTGAAAAGCGGTGACGCAGTCCGCTTAATAACTTTGATTATTTTTTTGTGCAGGGCGTAGCGCATCTCGGAGGTGCGCTGCGCCCTGTCTCCTACCGTGGGATTGCTGACTTAGCTCAGCATCCCATCGTGAGAACGTTCTGATAAGAACGTTGAAACCCAATGCCCCGTCCATCAGCGTAAGACTGCTGATGGAGATTAAAAATAAAAAAAAATGTATTCAACGCTTTTTCAATAGCGTTAATTTATAATTTATAAAAATAAATAAATTTTAAGTAGATTAAATTAGCCCGGACGTAACAATATATATAGGAAAATGCAATACATCTGACTGGGAAAAAGAAACATCAATGATTGAGGTTCACATTTTCCTTTCTATTTTTCATGCGAGAATCGATTCTTTCTCGACATCTTATTCCTCTTTTTTTTCCACATACAGCACGGTACATATAGTAGTGATTACGTAACCATAAACAATATGATACAACTTTGAACTTTGTACAGTCATACATCTAGATCAGCATGTGAAAATAACTTTTCTTAATATATGTCTATCACCGTCGTAATTTTTTTTTTTTGTAAAGATTAACTTCTAATTATGCGAATTTCTTATTTGCTCGATAAATTTTTGGCGATTGTCCTCCGAATATTGTTACGATCGATTATTATTTTTATGCGTTTCATTATTTTTTAATTATTATTATTGTTTTTATTACAAAAAAAAACGATTGCCCTCGCGAAGTGTATTTACAGATAATCACCACGCCTTTTTTTTTTCGTAAATACAATAGTAGGCTTTAAATATTTTAAATCAATTGAAGCGCAGAGAAAAATGCCTGTTTGAATTTGACGACAATACCACGACAAATAGCGCATCGAGGATCCTCTCCGTTGCTTTCCGCCATTTCCTGAATGGTACGCTGTCGTATCCCTCAACAAAAAAATGCCCCAATCCCCCATATTTTTCCCAAATATTTCGTTTCCCAAAATCATATAACCCAAATATCGTAAGCCCCAAAATGCTATACCCCAAGTATTCTATCACCCGAAATCGTAAGACCCAAATGTCATATCCTCCAACGTCATATGACCAAAATTTCGTATCCCCCAAAATCGTATTTCCCAAAATATTTTTTTCAAAAAAAAAAAAGGTACGCCAAGTACTTTAGAATCCAATTGGCAAATATTATTTAAAAAAATATGAACGAAATTTTATAGGCCAACTGTAACAGAAAAAAAAGAATTCTATATGACAAAATATTGTTTTCTTTTTTACAGCAATTTTTTTGCAAAAAAGAAAACAATATTTTTTCTCATATAGAATCCTTTTTTTTACACTTGGCATTAAGTTATTTGTATTTTGTCGTTAGCGAGCGTAGCTCGTCAACTCGATGCCGGGGACATCGAAGTACCCGATGCTCTGCAAGTCGAGAGAAAAATCAAGAGACAAGTTTATCGATGGTCCATCGGTAGGGTTTTCTATCGGTTTGAACATTTTTCTCGTCTCCTTGACTTTGACTTTCCTATTCTGTGTCTCATGACGACTGGCCGCTGCGACAAAAGATGAATCTTCAATTTCTCCATCTTCCGTAATGAATCTCACAGATTTGTTGTGTATCATTGGCAACGTATCGTCGATATCTCGAGTAAAACTTCAAAGGAAACGGTCGTGATTGTCGAAATACGGCAAATGACAACCGTACTGTGAAGCGAAAAATACAAGAATTTCATTTTACATAAAACATTTTTATTGTTTGTAATGAATTTTTGTTTTTATAATTTTATCTTTAAAATTAATTTCAAAGGATCGGATAATTTAGATCGACGAAAATTAATTCTATATACAAAACCGGGCGAACGGCACATCATATATTCCCCTTGATGATTGCCGGATATGCTGTTCGAGATCGCAAAGAAAAGTTATAATCGATATAAAATCACACGTATCATACGTAACACGTAATTTTTTTTTTTTTTTTCGCGTCGAGACACTAAACCACAATACGCAATACATAATTATTATTTTCGGAAAAACTCAAAAAAATTTCACGCCGTAAACATACGTGCCGACGATAACAACTGACAGCTGAGCCGGCTGTGGCGACGAGTGCGCCACCACGCAAATTCTTCGATTCGATGAACTGACTGATGTAGACGTATGACATTTAGATTTGGGATATTTATAATCGTTTGGACCCTGTGAAATTTTCGGTTCCGATATCTCATAATCGGCTGAACCAATTTAGTAGTAACTAGGCGCGTTTAAAATATTGACCCCACATTACATTATAAAAGTGTCCATTAAAATTCGATTCGTTGTAGGGTTCCTGAGATATATCGATCGAAAGTTGCACGCACTATACACTTCCGGTATACACTTCCGGTATATTGCTGTAGGATACACACTGTAGCGCGTCACGCCACGCCTTGATAACCCAAATTTCGTATCCCCCAAAATCGTATAACCGAGGTTACACGAGGAAGTGAATTATGATATATTCTTAGAAGAATGTATTTTACTTAATATCCGGGGTCACCGATTCATTTGGTTAATCATTGATCGGCGAGGTCTACGAGAATACTTTTTTCCTTCAATCGCACGGACAGATGAAATAAGAGAGGCGAGAAACATGGTTGACAATATGCGGCAGAAGCAGCAATCGGAGCAGATACTGTATTCGAAAGTATAAAGATTACCGCAAAGCGACTGCTCTTTGCTTTTAGACGATGTAACTAAATAAGCTTTTCAGGCACTCACTATAAAAATAGGCAGAGAGTGCCTATTACAATTACCTTCGAGGCCCGTTTTCACTGCTTATGATGGGGTGATGGAGCGGGGGGGGGGGGCAGCGGCTGTTCCAAATTTTTTTATTTTTTAGGATTAAGTTCAGTGTACCTCCAACATCATGCATAGTCAATTTAAAGTGACTGCGATGACTGGAAATATTTTTTTTAGCTTACGGTACACTAGAAATAGGTTTTTCATACGATTTATTTCCTCGGACGTCCGTATCATACTGTAACTTTGGATCCTGCGAACGAATTTTGCTCATCTTCGCCGGATTATTTCATTACATTATCACAGGTATGCACATGACTTTTGGAACCGATTTGAGACATTTAAGTATTTTTTCAATCAAATTATTGCTCAAAATTCTGCTTTATGTTCCGTCAAATGTCCGTACGGTGCTGTAATAATAAACTGTACGAACCAATTATTCTCTCCTTCGCACCATTATTTCATTGTTTAAAAACCACTGTGCACAGCAAATTTTAAGACATTCCGACATCTCTAACTATTTTTTCTTCAGAATTTTCCATTAAAAAATCATTTTCAGATGTCGGCTGTCCGTACGGCGTTGTAATAATGAACTCTGCGATCCAATTTCTTTCTCCGTCACAACATCATTTTGTTTCATAAAAAGCACTGTGCACAGTAAATTTCAATCCATTTCGACATGAACTTTTTTTTTTACAGAATAAAAACAATTTCTTTCTGATTAACCATTACGTTAAAGGTTAGTTTCTTTTGGATTATTCCAAGAAATAATTATTCGTCATATAAAAAAACTGTCGATTGCAAAAAGTAAAATACAAAATATCATATACGAATACACAAACATATCCTCATTTTATTCCATAAATAATATGTTATCACCGAAATTATCCACAATATCTGATGATATATTATTCATATTTGTAAGTAAAATTTACATTCCTCGTTTGCACTTAAAAACTTGCTTATCATTTCACAACAAAAATTGATTCAATGTCCACTTTTATTATAATTTATCGAATAACCTTGTGTGAGGGGATTTTTATCCTCACACTTCGGTCGTTCTCCGTCGGCCGAACTAACTCTAAATAAACTCGAAAAATACGAAGGTTGGGCGCCAGCCATCTTTTTTCACCGGGGATGACGAACCGGTCAATAACGCAAAAAAAAACTCAATACTCAATAAAACACAAAATTTCCTAATTGCGAAAAATCCGGAAACACGACACGACTAAATACTAACGACGGAGACGCGAGCGGTATACCAGGGTCGCTCATTATGCTAGGTTTGGTAGAGAGGGTCAGAGTCGTAGGAAAGAAAGAAAAAGGAATACTCAATAAAAAATGCAAAATTGTCCTTACGTGTTCCACTATTGAAAAACCACTTTAGATACAGAAGGTGCAAGACCGACAGCGATGGATGCGCGGTCGGTGTGTGGCTCCGGCGATCACTCAAGTCAAGCAATACTGTCTGCGGGCAGTACTTGGATGGGTGACCGCTTAGCCACGCACTGGCTGGCGCATCAATCGTTGAGCGGGAGGTCAGTTTTTCTGAGACCTCGTTGTCCACACTTAAGTAAATACTTTCGTGTGTACACCGCGGAATCAGGATAACATGACCGACTGTACCGGCACGGGTTTTCCGCAGTTTCCCCGTGTCCATGGCAAATGCGGTACAGTGTAGCTCAATCGGCTGCGGACGGACTGGAAGTTAGGTAGCTTAGCGAAGTGCGGGTAGGGAGTGATAGGGGGTATCGGGGAGGGCCGTAAAACCCGAAAGGGATACGCTGGAAGACTCAAAAATCTAAAAAAAAATCTAAAAAAAAATCTACAGAAGGTGCAAGAAAAAAGATGAATCGAAAATTGAATACAAAGAATTACCAGATAATGTTACAAAAAAAGGAGAGAGACCGTGTACACGGATTTTTAATAACTAATCATTTTTGTAACGTGGTGAATGCGCAGACAGTCTCGCGGTTAGCGACGAAGCGAAGGATGGACAATTCTCGACAAAAGACGGCTATGCTGTACTTACCGAGACACGAACGACGAAAAAGAAATCACTCACTCACCGTTCGTAGCTTTCGCTACCGAGATCGGAGCGAGGCCCTCACCGCGCTCACGTAGTGAGGGGTTCGACTCGAGCTCGAAACTTGTATTTTTTGGTATGTCGCAGTGCTCGCGGAGTTTCGTCTCGTGACGAGGAAACTCAACGCGCCCATTTTCCCAACGGAATAAATACGATGAAAAATCGAACTCGACCGAAAGAACGAGAATTCAAGATTTTTATCGAACGGGATCGGAATAAAGCGTCAAAACAATCCAAAGAAAATATGGCACCGCTTAATTGCTCACATATTTAGCACATCGGAGGCACGTCTCCACGAGGCACTCACGGTAAAGACTACCGGAGACTTCCTCGGAGATCCTCTCTCGACGACGGCTCGTACCAGAAGAGTCGTAAACTCAAGAATTCTCGAAAGCTCACGCAAATCGAATTTCCGAAACTCGCGTAGAGAGAGCCGGGTGCAAAATCTCACACACACATACACGCACACACACATTCGTCACTTCAATCCCCACTCACCGGGTTACGCATCGGGCTGGTCTTAGGCCCGATATTTCCCGCCCACCGTCCTCTCGTCTACGCGGTTGGGAGGGATATCCCCGCGGTCACACACACAGAGGCAAGCTCGGGACCCCTACTCTAAATGGACCGGGCAATCCTTGCCGACGAGGTGGTCCAATCGCCGCCGACAAGGCCTTCAAACTCAAAAATCTCAAAAAATCTCGGAATTCTCATCGAGACACAACACACTAAAACAGACAACTCCGACCTCCGCTTGCCTCTCTATCACCTGTGCGCCGGTTATCAAGCCGAACTCGATAATCCGCGGGAAATCTCATAGGATTGGAGGTGATCGGGTGGTGGGTAGCACGAACTGTCGGCTCCTTTCGACGCCACCTTTTCAACCCCTCCTCCTCCAACTAACGAATATTTTTACCCACAATATTCCCATTCCCATTCTCACATACACTCAAAACTCAACTCACACAACTCGCGCTCATACTCGAAATTCCAATTCAACTCAAAACTCAACTCAACTCAACTCAGAACTCAAACCCCAAAACTCAAATCATACTCTCAGTCAATCTCGCTAGATTCCCACAGACTTCGTAATCGGCCTATCTACTACGCGACATACTCGTACAGTATCGATTTTCTCTATACTTCGGGATTTAAGCGATCGACTTCGTCTCTCGATAATGCTTACCTCGAGTCGATATCTCTCAACTAAAATCACCACGGGATCGATATTTTATGTGCCAAAATCGTTAAACTGTACTTTTTATTATTTTATAATTTTATTAATTCGAGATCAATTATTTTTTCGGGAACAAGTTCCTCGTCTCATAACTGCTCAACGCGGATTTTGTTGCGTTTACCCTTTTATTTTTTTCCTGCCTTTCCTTGCCTCGTCACTAACCTGGCCGCGTGGCGCGCGTGTGACCCTCGTGGCCAAAAACGGCGTCACAATTGAAAGAAAAAAACTCGCGATTGTATATTTTTTTACGATTTTATTCTATCTGTCAAACGTTGGAAATTGACGACAATTTCAGAGCAGACGCCATACAGATAGGCATGCCACGACGCTGGTACTTTGTGGCGGGTTATTTTTTTGAATTTGAAAAAAAAATAAAAAATTCAAATCTTTTTCCAAATTTTGTTCGTGTTTTATCTGCAGTAAAAAAACTCGCAACTATAATTTCTTTCAATTTTACTGAATGTAAAATTCGCCTCGCCTCGACGCCGGTACTGTGCGGCGGGATTGTTTGAATTAAAAAAAATCTCATGTTTTTTTTTTTTCTCTTTTTCAATGCAAATTCCCTTGAATAGTAGAAATCCGCGATATCTTTTTTTATCGTGTCCTAATTTTATTTCAATATTTTTTTTTTTTTTCATTTCTTGAATTTTTTCAAACACCCGTGTTTCGTCGCGAATCGTGATTTTACGTCAGGAGCCGGCCTCATCTCGGTCAAGGAACTTAATCTATTTACGCGTTATCGAAGCGGCTACGATTCGCGGGTGCCTCGCTTTGAGCCTAACCTCGCGGAAAATTGCTCGGAAAGAGGCTAGAGAACATTCGCGAAAACACTAAAGATTTTTAGACAGAACTCGAGGGTTACTTCGGAAAAGTCGATGAGGAATGAATAACGGATTGGATTATACATCGGTATGTACCACAGGGGTTTTACGTTCGACACACGTGAGACCAAAGGTTACGGAGGTCTACACTTAGGAGGTTACAATAGCCACTATTATTGCCAGAAGGGCTACAATGATGACTGATGAGTAAATTTCTAATTCGAAACTCTATATAGAGGAAGGATCACTGGGGTGAAGGAAACATAAAATGAAGTAAAATTACCGTACCAAAAAACGGAAATATACGGAGAATAGAAACGAAGAAGGTGGTCGGTGCGACTGGTCGATGGATCGTTGGTCGATGCTACCCTCAGCGTGTCGAGTAAATCGCCGAGCGGTCGAAGGATTTCTCGTAAAGAACTCGACATAAACACCACAAAAACGAACAACCTTTTGGCTTTATTATTATCGCCAAACTGAAGCGACATAATAAAATTTGTTTTAAAGATACAACTTTTGCACAAAAAGAAAAGATTGAAAGGAACTCAAAGTCTCGGTCAAAGAATAAAACTGGTCGGGGAGCAAACTGGCAGAGATTCGGTGTTGGTACAGATCGGAGAATATTAATGAAGTCCGGAACTAGAATCGATGAACTAACGAACGAGCGAACGGAAAAATGACTGAACTCCTGCCTCTGAAAAGGGCCCCAGTTATATAGCTTTGACTCGAGATGACACATACCGTGGTGGAAGGGGGCAACGTCTTGGCCGAGGAGTGAAGTTCCCCGCTTCCCTTGTTCTCTCTATCGGCTGTCGATTTTTAATACCGACTTTTAATTAACATATTTCCAATCAGATTTTGAAATTGTTAATTAACAACTTATTCCTTTTATCGATTTCTGCACTATCTCGAACTTGAATCACCTTTCTAGGTGGATATTTACGGATTTTAATACTTGATTAATGGAAATTTTCTCGATAAAGAATTATTGAATTAATAAACCCAAAAATATTATAAAATGGACTCTATTGATGCCTCGCTCTCATTCTTCATACTCGTACGTGCATTCTCATTCGATTTTTCCTATAATATGTGAAATCTCGATCGATATCGATTTGACAGATCTAATTAAATTGATTTTAAATTCATTATAAATTTCATGGCTACCAGGGTGTTCTGGTATTCATTCTTAATGGTTTTTCGTCGGCTTTTCAAATAAAATGGTAATTTAATTAACTTAATTAATTAATTTGTTTAACCTTTCCATTTGTTAAATTAACAAACTTCGAGTTAAACTTTTATGATAATTGTGACATTGGACTATTGCAAAACATGAAAAAATGGTTATTATTAACGATTGTTAATAATTATTATTTGATTATTCTCTCTTTCTTCATCCCTACTCTTGGCTAAGAATTGCGTTTGTCTCTTGATTTTAATTGCTCTCTTCCTATTGGTTGAGAAAGTTCGGCTATCGATGAGTGGTGGGCGTTCTCGTACGTTCTATGCATTGCGCGGGGGTCTCACCCTTCCCCTACTCTCTCGATACGATCACGTGTACCGTAACTGGCCCGCGAGCTAGCCAACAGCGCTACCTCCCCTTCGGGGTGGCTCTTGACTTCCCTTGTTCGTACCAGCCACGCTCACGTGGTAGCTTCTCCTTCTATCCTACCTAAAGAGTATGCTGGTACAAAGGCTTTCTCCATCGTGGCGACATAGCAACAACGTGCAATCCTCTGTTCTCTCCCAGCACGGAGTCTTCTCCTTTTTTTTCATTCTAGGAACCGTGACAAATCGGCGAGGTGAATAGAATTGCTTCTTTGAACGAGCACCACTTATCTTTATTTATTCCATCCAAATGGTTAGAAGAAACTTCTCGGAGGTAGTTGTTGAAAAAAAAACATTTCGTACGTAACCCGATATTCTTATTTCGTCGCTGGTAAAGATCGTAAATTGAACTATTTATCTTTGAAGCAATATCGGTTTGCAACATATTTTTCGCTTAAATGTTTAGTCTCTGAGTAATGAGAGATATTGCTAAAGGCAGAATATTTTAACTCGTTGTTTTTACGGATTTACTTTTTATGATGGGAAAAGACTAGAAGGGTTTATGATGGTTACCTGAGTAACGTGCAAATACCTGACCTACCCCTAGCTATAAAGCATAACCGGGGAAATACGTGAAAAATACATAAAAAAATATGATTCCAAAGTTGTAATATTGTTGACGACCTGACCCAACATTCATATGCATGCGTGATTCTATTGGAAATCGTCTAATTATCAAATTCGCGACTATCGGGAGTCTCTTATTGTTCGCGGGGGTGAACGATGCCCGAGAGGTGCTGCACTCATTGGAGGAAATCGGAAGTTTTTCTAACCCACTGGGCTTTATGCATAGTGGTTAGAAGGAAGCTGTCGGTATCGTCGCTCGAGGTGTTGGTCGTCTTCAGAGTCATAGAGCGCTCGTATCTGTGAGTCTCGATGCGTCATGGTGTTGGTGAATTTCGGCGACATCGAGCGCTCGTGTCCATGAACCTCGATGCTTAGTGGTGTTGGTAGGTTTCGGAGGACAGAGACCTGCCGCCTTAGCAACACTCGAATCCCTTCGATGGCGGCTGGCCCAGGTACATGAGCCGGCGTTTCTTACTGGTGTTGGTGACTTTTCTTCACAGCGTGGTGTCGGGGCCACGTGCTCATCTTGGGTGATCGAGCCGTGATGTCATGCCTTCGGACAAAACCTCGGAATACTTGAGTAACTCAAGTCCCATTGAAGATGTTGATTTTTTTCTCGTGTCTCCAATGACAGAAGTATTTTACGACTTCGTCTCAACAAAGTCGCTTTCGAAAGTTTGTTATATTGTTTCTGATCAACGGTTCTCTGTCTACGAATCTCACGCACAGCGATTCTCCCCTTTTTCCTTTATTTCCCGCCGTCTTTCCATTTCCTCGCGAGTGTACGCGTGCAGCTACTCTCGATGCGATCGACGAGCAGCGCAAGTTCGCGAAAAAGAGTTTCCAGAAAGTGCGTGACGTAATACCCGCCTATTATATTTTTGTTGTGTCCGTTTGCATATAAACATTTACAAAGAAAAAAATCAATGAGTATTAATGAAAATCCAAATGACTTGCAATTTGCCAATTAAAATTAGAAACAATCGCAACGATATATTTGTCGTCCATTTCATCCCATTTATCAAACTTTCAAAGCCGACAAAAATTTCATAGCCGACTTCGTCCTGTGCGCACCTGCCTCGACGCTGTTTCTCTATGGCGGGTTTCTTTTGAATTTTGAAAAAAAATCTCATGTTTTTTCTATTTTTCAATGCAAATTCCCTTAAGTAGTAGAAATCTGTAACATCTCTTTTTTATCGTTTTCAAATTTCTTTTAAATATATATTTTTTTTTTTCATTTTATCTCGAATTTTTTCAAACACCCGTGTGACGGTGTGTGACGGACGGGTTCAACTTTGCATATAAGTAGACAACACGATTGATAGAAACATATGGGTGACTATAGCGCAGTGGTTAGCGCTCTTAATTAGTACCGGATCATCCTGGGTTCGAATTCCGGGGTCACCATATTTTCTATCATTTATTGCTGGCCCTACCGTCAAATCATCGAATACCATCACTCCACCGAAGATATCGGCCATTCGTTACACCCGCCTATTATATTTTTGTTGTATCCGTTTGCATCATCATCATCATCATCATCATGATGCTCGATTTAAACACGTATTGCGATATGAGTTGAGACGGTATAAAACCCTCGACTCCTGTACCTACAATATAAAATAAATAATTAGAACGAAAGATCCATGTGAAAATTCATATGGTAAATGACGAATCGATTATCGGTCATTTACCAGACTTTGCGAAGAAGTTAGCATGCGAAGTACCGACCGCGCAGTCAATCAATAACACCGGTCGATAGTGTGAGCTGCCCAGCAGTATTACATCACCCGTACACACAAATTTCATAAACCGTTTCGGCACACCCCGGGCAGCGATAATAAAGGACAGCGAAGTTTGACGTACTTCGTGCGTCAATGGACACAAAAAAGGGCCGCGCGCTCGGGTATATAAGACCCGATCGCGAGCACAGAAGCACTTCACTTCGATCCGAAACCTCGAACAGAGAGAAACTCATGCGCGGCTACTGCTCGTTTGATCTTGAGTTCCTAGATCTCACTTATCGATAACTCTCGATAAGCGGAAATCACATATCTTTTCATTTGTTCGAGTAAAGCGTTGCTTTACTCGACAGAGTCCCGACGCTGAGAAGAAGCAAGGGACCAATTCCTCATCGACGATCCAATCATTCGAAGGAAGAACCAACGTCGGCCATTCATCTTTAATAATTAATTAAATAAATTTTCTTTCAGCGAACAGATATTTTTTTTATTTGAAATTTCCTATCCGCACACAGATGCCGGCAACCGCCTTGGGGGACCTCGGCAACCGCTTTCTTCTGTGTTACCCTATCCTCAAAAACCTAGCGCCGGCAACTGCCTTGGGGGACCTCGGCGACCGCTTTCATGAAGTTTTCCATCTTTCCAATTAAATTTATCGAGTTATTTGTTTTGCAACGACTCACCATTCTGTAAGAAGCGCCGGCAACTGCCTTGGGGGACCTCGGCGACCGCTTTCGTAGACAACAATTGGTCTAGAATCGTTTAACGTAAAAGCCTAATTTGGCGCAACTTATTACTTCGTGCCTATGCCGGCGACTGTCTTGGGGGACCTCGACGACTGCTTTCGTGGAACATGATCTAATAAGTGGCGGTTAACATAGAATCAAATTCCTGTATCCGCAATAAAATAACCCTTCAATCTTTTTCTCAACTTAAAATACTCAAGAGCTAAAAATCCAATCAAATTATTGGACGAAATCCATCATTTATTTTGTATTCACGTCATTGTCTTAATAAAATCAAAATTATTGTTGACAATTCGAATCAACGAACAGATTTCTAATTTACAGCACCTGCCCTCACATCTACGTGCGCCAAAAACTCACAATAACGAACGTTTAGGAGGAAAGAGCTGTAAGCCTCCAAAAACGTACCGTTACAGAGTATATAATGGAGCACGTACGACATGCGTACAAGTACGAATCGGAGCGCGTAGCGCGACGTGCGTATAAGTTAGAAACGGAGCGCGTAGCGCGACGTGTACCCCTGTGAGTGCCGTAAAAAATGTCCCGGCGGGACATTTTTTGGGGGGTTTGGGGGGCGGAGCCCACCAACCAGAGCCTCTGCGCCCGCAGGGCGCTGAGGCGCTTGTTTATATTTTTAAACGACTTGTAAATATTGGGCGAAATTTTTTTTTTACAAAAATTGTAATCGTAAAATTGACACAGTCAAACAACATTAAAGCGGTTGAACGTTCGAGCATGTCTGCTCTTCGTCACACTTTGGATGTAATTACCTTGAACCGGGGTTTTCCATATCCGATGTCTGAATATCTTGAAATCGGCGGAACTGATCATCTTAAATTATTATGCGGCCATTTTTTCTATGGCATTACTTAGGATATTGTTTTACTTAAATAATTTTTTTTATTAATCAAATGGGTAAAGAAGTCCGTACAAATGCGAACTTCAGTTTCCAAATGTCACGATGGGTTTAATTTTTTTAGGGGGATAACATTTTTATTTTCACCATCATGCAAGGTCAAACAACAACATGTGTAGAAAAAGCATATCGAACAAAAATAGCGTTTAGTCGAACGAAACATCACACTTGGTGAAAGACACAACCATAAATAATACGTTACAGAAAACTAGAAAATCGAACGGTGTAAAATAGTAAACTCGCCGGGAAAGAGTGGTCAAACAACAATAATTAACAATAAATAATAAATAAACAATAAATAACGCCTTACGATGAACCTTGAGAGGCGGTCGATTTTTCATATAGATTCTTGATTCGTTGCTTCGCCTCTGCATTTAGTGTTGAATCCATCAGAGATTTCGCGTAAACTACATAAATTTCAAATGTACAGTGTCGATCAATTACTGTCAGAACTATACTATAAGAATACTATATACTTTTTGTTATTAGGTCTGGATGACGCATCAAAAATAAAATCTTGTCGTCACCGGTTTGCGTCAAACTTTTCTGAGCGGGAGGATTTTTCTCGATAGGAATTGAAAGATTTGTCGAGCTTTGTGGCTCCTTGCTGCCACTCGGAATTCCTAGGCGGTTTGCGTTCGAAATGCGATCGCTGGATGCACGTGCTGGCATAATTTAAAAACAAAGATAGTGAGATAATACGTTAAGGACGGTACAGTGTTACGTTGCCAGCTAAAGATTAAATTCGGAGCGAATTTCAAATACTTCCCAATGGGATAAAAACCTGGAAAATGTTATCTATATAAAGTGTCATCCATGTCATCCATGTGGACGTGTTAAGAACATTAATTTTCTATAACACTAATTCCAAAAAGTTATTAACTAATTATAAAAAAAAAATATTTTACAAATCATCTGGCACCGAAATTGTTTTGACAGCCGTTTGAATCCTTAATTTTTCGAATACATTGTCATATTTTTTGGATTCTTCTTAATTTTCGAAAATTTCGTTTTTTTTTTAATGTTTAACTTTTTACGTGAAGAAGAATTCATCTCGCTACTTACAACGTTAATTTCTTCTTCTCATACGATCAATGCGAAATTGCGTGAATAAATGCTCTTTGACGAATTTTTTCACCATATTTTATAGATGAACGAACCACTCGAAGAAAATGATACGTTAAAAATATCGGCCATATATTTACTGCACCCGTGCGCGAGGGGTGCCGTAACAAATATTTCGTTTAATGACCCGGAAACTTCGTGAGTGAGATGCGTAGTCTTTTTGCAGAAATGTATACAAATTTTGTGACATTTGGTCCATAAAAAAAATCGAAAGTTTAATAAATCCGAATGCAATTTATATGTATTCAGAGAAATTAACGAATCAATTATTGGTAAAAGAAAAAGTTAGACTGCTGGTTTATTCCGTGTGCGATTATTTTCTCGAATTTGTTATCATTTCTTGACATTATTATTATGCAAAATTAATTTTTCTAGCACCTTCGACATGCTTGACTTTGATAATGGAGTTCCGTCAAAAAGAAAGGATAAGAAACCGTGGGAATAATAACTCCGTAATAATTGTTTTTATATTGTTTTATTGTTTATTGAGTTCAGTAACAGAAATATACATTTACAATTTCAATGACTTAATCATTATCCATTTCCATTCTAAATATATAATAAAAAGAATTACATTTTCTATGACCTTGATTATCAGGCGAACAGAGGGTCCCGTAGTTCTCTCAGGATTCGAGGTCACAATTTATAAATAATGATTATTTACAGTGTAGTCTTTTACCCCGTCCGTCGATCTCTGCGGTACCGAAGTGATTTTCCAAAAAATCTGGGTACATGGTTTCGCTTTCGACGATGTCACCCGCGCTCACTTCGTAATCGAACAGTTCATGCTCCGATTCGGGAATATCTTCCGATGCACTTATCCGGCTGTGCTCGACTGCGCTTTTCGAAAACGATTTCTGAGCGTGTGTTACGTCCCGGAGCGGTCTCGGGAGCCAAGTTAAACCTCTTCGCGTGAAGCGCGAAGAGTTTATATTTATTTTTTTTTATAGGGATCGGTCTGATTCGCCCTGTACAGGACGTTCTTGAGGTTGGTTGTGTGATTCCAATGAAATGTCGAAAGCTCGGGTGAACTCTTTGATTTTATTTAAGATAAAAAACAAATGAATTAATAGTGGTGTAAAAGAGAATAGAATTTTTAGAGTAACAGAAACACACTCTCCACTCACACACGCATACCGACTAACTCTACTTACGATTATTAGTTTTGATTTATTAAAACTACACGACAGTTTCGATTGTTCGTGGCGTAACGTAGTAACACTATACTAACACGAGCAGACTGACCACTGCGACGCAAAACACTAACTTGGCTCCCTTCGGCCTTATCGACTTGCGAACGATTTCTCTAGACCGCGGATTTCCAAGATAGATTTTAAGGATGCTATGCAGGAGCTACTTGAGGAGCTTCTCCGAGACTAGCTTTTCGCTTTCGTTGTCTAAACGGGACTGATTTCCCCGGCGCACCCATCCGCCGATCTCGCGATCGGCGGGTGGCTAGCCGGGGGGTTTTTGCGATTCTCGCGGTTTTGTTATCAGCGGACTCGGCGACGGAGAACGCTCTCGCGATATCCGTTACCGAGTCACGCGTCGGTCAGCCTTTTTGGTAACTTAACTTATATCTATTTCTTAGCGTCTAACTTCTTAGCGTCTATTCAGTTATTCGATTACATTCGTGCTAACGGCGGCAGCAGTGGAACTTACCGCTGCGGCCCTCGTCAGCACGAAGTCATTCTAGGCGCGCGTGATAGGGGTTTCGAGTCGCGCTCCGCGTATTTGGATCCGCGGAAACTGATTCTTTTGCTGCGCGATCGTAACACGTGCTTGGTCGACGAGTCTTGATCAATATCGTTATTGACATTTTCATCGACCGACTCCCCCGCATCATCCAATATATCGCGTCGGTCTTGCCTTCTTGCGGAATTTGCTGCCCGCACGCGCTTACCCGTTGCGCCAGTGCTTTCCGATGTTGCAATCGAAACGCTTTTCTCGATCGCTGTATAGGAAGCAATGAACACATTATTTTTCGTCGTATTATCAGAGTTTCAACCTGTTTCTGTGCCGTTAACCCATTACATACGGACTTCTCGCTTAGCGAAAACCTCGATTCTGGACGATTCAGTCGGGAATCTTGTTTAACAAAGCCTTACATCGCACGCCACTAAAATCGCAATATTTGAAAAATAAGGATGTTAAATACCTGAAGCAAATTCTTACTCCGAAATTTCGCGCGGAATGTAAATAGGGGGGAAGGGACTTCAAAGTAGTTGAGTGTCTACGTACGAATAGGATAGATTCCGTGTAAAACCGATAAATGGCGGAAAAGACGGAAACGAGAGGATAGTCGAGAGAGCCGCTTACGAGACGCCGAAGGCGACGGACGCATCGAACAAACGTACGACGTAACGCGAGAAGAAAAAACGTTCTCCGTCCCGTTACGCGATCGATTATTGCCGCGAGCGCGAGGCAATCGATTGCCATCGAGCCTAGTATAACATCGGAAACGCATAGTTTACGCGAGAAACGTCTCGCAGTCAATCTCATTTACGAAGTTACTATTCATTTTGTATTGATCCTGAAATATAATAAACGTGTTCGCGTGGAGCAAATTCGGAACCGTGATTTTTCCCGACGCCATCCCCTACTTACTCCAAAACGGAGCGTTCGGTTCGAGTTGGCGTGCCAAATCGCCTATCAAACTAACAGTCTTAACAGTCAGAAGTGGGATATTCGTGTCCAGAAAGCCCGTGATAAGTGAACTAACGAACTGTACGATCAATCGAGAAACCACTCGACACGAAGAAGTGGTTTTGAAAATGGCGTGCGAAAAGCCTTTATTGCGAAAGACAAAGGAATAGAACAGACAGTAAACAATATAGTTATAAAAACTCGAAAACATTAAGGGTGACTTTGGTGTAAAAAAAAAAAAAAAAATAAGTGCGCGCTGAAAAAGTTAATTTTGGTGCGGCGATTTATTTAGGACGGACATTATAATTATGCACCACCCGGAGGTCGCCGCTCAACGCCGGCAGATCAGCGGGAAGGATCCACACAAAATCGACAAGCGCAGAACAACGCCCAAAATATCGGATCAGGATGGAACCGGCAAGGTATGGGGAACGATCGATCGCGACGGTCGAGATCTTTTTCAAATACGCAAGGTATCGTGCGCGCAGCCGACTTTGCGACGCTCCTTGAGAATCGAGCCTCGGCACAGCCGGTATTACAGGGCGCATTTCAGCCGATACAAGTACCACACGTACCTCCACCCCCGCACGCACCACGACCCACACGCACCACCGTCGGTTAAAGCGAATCTATTGCAAATGGTAATCGAAGATGGCCGCCGCCGTGACGCGCTGTTCGAGCGCCTCGTCGATCGTATCGTGACACCGGTCAACCACACGCAAGGGGATCCTAACCTCAACTATAATATCATGCCGGATCTGACAAAGCAAATTGAGGCATTTAACGGTGAAAGTAGTGGTTCTGCGGCGCGAGAGTGGCTCGAGTGCCTTAAAGGTATGCAGAGATTGCACCATTGGCTGGACACTTTCGTTCTCGAAATTGCACGTATGCAATTGACAGGGCGAGCGAAGGACTGGTACCGCGTCCACAAACAGGACCTGGATACTTGGAGTCAATTTCGAATTGCATTCCAACGCACATTCGTCACCATCGAGAGCCATGCAGTTCGCTGGAAGAAAATGGTCGAGAGAGCCAAAAAAAGAAAGAGAAGAGAGAAAATGGAGTCTAGCCTTTTCCTCTTGAATTTTAGCTATTTTTGCTTGAGCCGCATCGGCTGTTTCTTTCTTCAGTCTCCGTTTCTTTAAGCGTTCAGCAGCTTCTCGTTCATTTGCTTCCTTTTTAAGTCTCCTCATTTCTGATTTCTGTGCAGCGATTTTCAACTTCTCAGCTTCTTTTTGCCTTTGCAGCTCGAAATGTTCTTTCCATTTTTCGAACGTCAAGGCATACGGCATCAACTTTTTTGCTGGTCGTCGAGTACCCTGGTCCTGAGGCTCAGACCAGTGTAAGTGTTTCTCCCAGACGTCCAACGACGCTCCTTTGCTTTTAGTATTAACAATTCCTTGTGTTTCGCGTTGTTGCTCGTTCGCATCGTTTGAATTACGATTGTCGTTCTTTTTACTCCTTTCCGTTTCGCGTCTCACAGAATCCTTCTCGTCGCCGTGGATGACGACCTCATTTGCGTTTGGCGAATTCTTTCCGTTTTCGTCCAAATCGTCATATTTTCGACTATCGAGAATTATCGATTAGCCAAGCTTTGCAATCTTAAGATCAAACGTGCCGTAGCCGCGCATAAGTTTCTCTCTGTTTGGAGATCGAGGTAGACGTACCTCCTGTGCTCGCGAATGGCCCTATTGGAAATAGATTGATTAGAGTCAATATTAAAAATCGACAGCCAATAGAGAGAACAAGGGAGGCGGGGAACTCACGCCTCGGCCGAGACGTTACCGCCTTCCACTGAAGTATATATCATCTTGAATCAAAGTTATTTAACCAGTGTCCTTTCCAGAGGGTCATTCATTAGTATCCTCCGATCTGTATCGACACCAAATCTCTGCCCGTTTGCTCCGTGACCAATTTTATTTTTTCACCGAGACTTCGAATTTATTTCGATTTTTCTTTCTATTCTGTGCCAAGTTGGAAAGTGTGTGTGTGGTTCAACTTCCATTTTTGTATCTTTGATCAAATTTTATTTTGACGCTTCAGTTTTGGCGATAATGATAAAGCCAAAAAGTTATTCGTTTGTGTGGTATTTGCGTCGATTTCTTTACAAGAAATCGTTCAACTGCTCGGCGATTTATTCGATACGCCGAGGGTAGCATCGACCAACGATCCACCGACCAGTCACACCCTCTTCGTTTTCTGTTCTCCGTATATTTTCATTTTTCGGTAAGTTGATTTTACTTAATTTTATGTGTTTCCTTCACCCCGGTGACCCTCCCTTCATATCGAGTTGTGAATTGGAAATGTACTCATCTCTCATTATTGTTGCCCTTCTGGCAATTATAGTTGCTATTGTTATTGCCCTTCTTTTGCGTGGAATTTCTCTTGAGATGTCTGTAACGTTTTGTATCACGCGTGTTGAACGTGAAACCCCGGTGGTACATAGTAATGTTCAAACTAATCCGTTGTTCATTTCTCGTCAACTTTTCCGAAATAACTCTCGAGTTCTCTTTAAAAATCCTTCGTGTTTCTTTCGCTACTCTAGCCTCTTCCCGAGCAATTTTCCGCGCGGTTAGGCTCAAAACGAGGCACCCCCGATTCGTAGCCGCTTCGATAACGCATAAATTAATTAAGTTCATTGACCGGGATGAGGCTGGCTCCTAACGTAAAATCACGATTCGCGACGTAACATGGTTTCTAGACTTTATAATTGGAGCGGCGTACGGACATTTGGCGGAACAAAAATTGAATTTTTATTTTGGAACAACTAATAAAAGGCTTCGCAGTAGTTTCAAAATGTTTGTGTACAGTAGTCTTGATGTTGTTACGTCAAAAATGTGGGTGTTTCTCTTTCACCCGAATCTTTAACGCGTGGTTGCGTCGAGTACGATTCAATACGCGCTGGTCAAGAGAGATCTCTCCCTCCTTTACCACTCCTGGCATCAATTATCGGCGCAACTGCCCATTTTCTAGTCTAACCGCGAGGAAATTTACTAAGGATAGGGTTTGGAATGCTATTCGTTGACTTGTCTGAGAGGTATTACAAAAATTTTTTATCTGTTGAATTATGTTGTTTGAATTGAATTATGTTTGAATTATGTGGAATTATCTCACTGCAATATATAGTGTTGATTTTAAAACTGAATTGTGTTTCAGTGAGTAGTGTAAATGTTGTCTGGCAACGGCAAGGCGAATTATTGAGGAGTTCGAGTAACAGAGGATATTGCACACACTTCCAATTATAACAATATCAAAAGAATTGAAATAAATTGTACTTACGTTGTTTGCTGCGATGATGATGGTTTCGACGATAGTCGTTGCGATGAAGCAGGTGGTTGAACACAAATTTCACGTTAGATTATGGCGTAATATTCAAGATTTATTCAAAGTAAAATAATTCAGGCAAATTCAAAAGTACAAGAATGCAATCTTCGGAAAGTACAAATCAGTTGTCGGAAAAACAATTCGTACAGAAATTTCATCTAAAAATCGAGTAAAACAAGTTTTCGAATGCTTGAACGAAAGATGACTTTGTTCCAACGGATGAATTGAGAGTGACAATTTAGTGTACGGAGCTAAACCAAGAAAACTCTGGTTACATCGAAAATGAATACAATTTTTGGAGACGGAAAGTGTTATAAACAAAATTCTCCAATAGGAGCGTTGCTCTATTTCCTTCGATGTCACGAACGGACCCGCGATTCTTCTCTAGTATGGTGGTTAACAGAGAACGGGGCCTCTGACTCTATCTCTCTCGCCGCCAAGCCGGAGTACCAGACTACTGGTCGGATGCACCGATTGCGCGCTCGCTCTTACACGCTTCCGTCTCTCTTCTTCCACGTTACTTACTTACTGACTCTACTACTGCTACTCTCTACTCACTCCCGAACCCTTTTTCCGCGCCCTCTTATATGCTAGAAAAATGGGAACCAGAGGAGGAAGGAAATCCCTTCCTCATATATGCCCGGGCCTTCTACTCCCCTGATGAGTAACGTTGCCCCTCGTTATTCTCCTCTCGGCTTGTTCAAGATTCGTTGATTTTTTGATCATTCCTATTGTTAATTAATGGTAGATTTATCCATTTTCCAGTGAATTTCATTTTCTTTCTTATACTTAATTATTTGCCTGATTCATTTGTAATTTTAATATTAATAATTCATAAACTAAATATTTAATATAATTAATATTTGATATTTTTAACGTATAAGAGACAGAATAAAATACTAGTTGTTGTTCGTAAAATTCTCCTATACGTGTACGTATTCAGAGACCGGTGGTAAGAGTCGAGAGGTGTATATATTGTAACGGGACAGCGCAACCCGTCATTATCGACCGTGATCGCGAGCGGTAATTTAGCCGCCGTACCGAACTGAGAAACGGGGAGTCGCGCCACCGCGCCAACACTATAGATCAGTCGATCTATAGCGAAGCGAGCGAGAATATAAAATCCCGTGCGAGCGTACGAAAGCTCACTTTATCATTTCCCGACTACCTACCTACACTCCTTGTGAGAAGCGAGCTCTGGACATCTCCGGCCTTCGTGGAACACTCCTTGAGAAAGAGACCCATATCCCTGCGTGTTAGATTTGCGGACATAAATCGCGAGATAGCTCAACTCGAGAGGGATTCGTAACTAACTATCGCAGCTTGCGATAGCCCATCGCCATAGGCCATAGCTCAAAGCCTATGTTAGTCATAATTCGTTGCAAGAAAACTACGTGAAACAGGGAAATTAGGATACCGATTCAATAATTTAGTACGACTCGCGGGACTCGCACACCGCATTCAGGTTGTTCTCGATCCTTAGACACCTCTGCCGCCGATCGAGAATCAAGCTGAACGCCGTAGCAGTATCGTCGTTCCTCGGCACGTCAGACGCTGAACGGCGAGTCTGTAAAACCCGACGTTAATAACAATTGCGATACGAACTCTACCAGAGACGTCAGCCCATATTCCTCACAGCTCCTCGCCCGAAACTGCTGATAATAATACTCTAAGGTCTTCGGACGTTGTCCAGAGGAAGTCTGAAGTTTCTCCCTCCCAAACAATAAACGCGACACCCAACAAATAGACCGTCCCGTGCACGAACCGACGTGCAACAAAAAAAAACCTAACTAGAAAAAGAAGTATTAAATTAAATTACAATATTTTTATCAGTAATAATTTTAATAACATTATCACCCTTTAAATGGTGGGTGTCAAAACATTATATACCTGAAGGGTAAAATACTTCTCGGCTCTTGTACAAATTATTTTATTGTAGGGTAGTAACATTTTCCTAATATTCTGAGGTATCGGTGGCATAACCTGGCCGATATCTTTGGGCGTTGCCCCCCTAGACGCGTGCAACAGTTATTGCATGTGCCTAGTAACAGCGTCGTCCGATCATCTTATTTACTTATATGGAAATTCCGGAACTACTGTTCCGTTTGCTCGGGCGAGCTGTATAATTCCCCTCTTTCGGTGTACCTGCTAGATCTTTCCCTATCGTCGTGAACTAACCTTGGCGGTATGCGACTTAGCAACGCAACTCGTTCTTTGCGCGGGCCCCTTTCATCTTCATTGCTCGCCTATGCTAGTTAAATTTCTGACTTTTGAGGTGAATCCTGATCATGCGTTAAATAATATCGGAAAACTAACAATTCCATGTTAAAGGTGGAATGTTTCTGAACATTTTGATATAAGCTGCGATGAATTATCTTATATTGTAAATCGACGGGGACCCGGTTTCTTACGCGCGGCGTACGTTTTCCGCTGCATATATTTCGTTGTTATTTGCGTTACGAATTTCCCGCAAACGGCAAATAATTCCAGAAAAATAATAACGGCGTTAGAATAGTGGAATGTTTCTGATTAATTTGGTATAATTATTGATTGATAATTTTTCCACCATAATTCGAGAAAACGCAATCCCGGAAGTAAATCTTTGTTCTTAATCCCAGCTTAAACGGCAAGCATAATCGGAAAAATAATAGTTATACTTTACATAGAAAATCTTCATTAAAATGTTGATGTAATGAAAATATTATTATTTTATTCTCCCGATCGTAGGGAGCCATTTCTTTGCGCGCGGTGCGTAAGTCTTTTAGAATGGATTGTATCTTCTCGCTCGGTGGTCGAGCCGTTCGCTCTCGTGAGTCACCGTTGGGGCACACTTGTGTTGCATACTTCGTGCTACCGCAATTCGGTTCGGTGGCTCGTAAAAGTTTTACGACTGTCTTTCCTCAAATGTTTAGCTTTGGCAATGTGGTTTTTCTGTTTTACTAGTTTGTTATCTTCTGAATTTCGACCATCTTTTCTTTCCTTCAACCGTCGCATATTATATTATGGAAATTAGCTGCAACTATAACGCATTTTACGAAGTTAGTGGCGCTCATTCGTGTCGATTTCTCATGGCTCCGCGCAATTTTACTATTCGGTCTTTATTCGGTTATAATTTATTTCGGGGTGTTGACTGTATTTATCAATAAGTTATACCGAATATTTGTTAGAAAAGGGAGTTACGATTAGTCGGGCTGCCAGACCGACGGAGCGCGAAGGCGCACGAAATAATAAGCAGGTGTTCCCTCTCCTGAACGATTACTCGTATGCCGCGTCTATCACTTCCGTTATCTATCGCCGTTCGCTCGTGTGTGCACACGTCTCTTCGCTGTTGTACAATCGAACGATATTTCATTAAACGATCTCATTATCTTATCAAAGTTTATTCACTTGCGTAACCTGCCATCCTGCTTCCAAATACAGACATTACAACAATATTATTTCTATGATGTTGAATATTTTGTCGTTTCGAATTTATATATATATATATATTGATTGCGTTTGTCGACAGATTGTATCGATTAATTTTCCTATCATCCTGGACATTTTTGTTATCTTGGATTCAATTCATACTATGTTTTTATTGAGTAGTTGCCAGATTTCAATTAATCATCTTTATCATTTATCGTTAAATGTTAGAAGGCGTGTGGGAGTATGAAACGTATTTTCAGAAATTATTTCATTATAATGATGAATGGTTAAATGGTACAGGGGATGCTTTGACTCTCAATTGTGTGACCCATATATTCAGAAATACTATGCGACGTTGTTTGGTGTTAAAATACGGAAACTATGTCGATGGTCAGGGTTAACTTCCATACACAAGGTAATGTAGGTTCCTTTTTTTACGATGAGCGCCCATTAGAGTATTCAGTTGGAAAAACTCTAATGGTCTAGCCACAGGGTAAAAGCTTGGATCTATACTCCTTGGGTCGATGCCGCGGTCGACCGTATCGACGTCGGCAGCAGAGTTCGCTGTTTCACCGAGAGTAGTGCGTGTTTCGAGGGGGTTCAGACCTCTGTCCGCATCTATCTCGTGTGGTAGATAATTCTATTTTCCATCTTTTACCCATTTAATTTTAATTTACACGATGAATATTTGAATCTCATTGGAAATATTTTCCAGAGGAGATCCATTCCTGAAATACCGCTCAGCGATTGGTGAGAGGAATCATTCCTTTTATGAGTTTAATGAGAACGAATAATGTTGGAATTTTCGTGAAGTGTAGGAATTATTTTTGAAGGAACAGGTTTGCAAATGGTAAGAAAATAAGCAGAAATATAAGTTGCGAAAAGTATTATTAATAAAAAGTAGAGAGAGTTACGTCAGGACGTAACAATGTGATAAAACACTCCGGCAAAGATGAGCAAAATTGGTTCACACAGTCCAAAGTTACAGCGCCGTACGGACGTCCGAGAGGATAAATACAGCGAAAAAGATATTTTTAATGAATAGCAAGGTAAACAAAATATTTCCAGGCATCGGAGGGTTTTGCAAATCACTACACATGATGTTAGATGTCCACTGAACTCAACGTACACGCATTTGAAGAGGACGGATGGTCATTTTAATATGCACTATCTGCCTATTTTTTAGTCCTTCCGTAAAAAGTTGATGAATTCGAAATGTATCGAAATTATCGAATTTATCGCAAATTCGAGATTTTTATATTGAAATCCATTGTTGTCGTTTTATTCGTGCCGTGATTGGTCGAGATTTCACAGGAGGTTTCGGTAACCTTCTAGTGAGTGCCTAAAAAGCGGCAAAATAGGGGTGCACGGGCGAAGCCCCGTCGGGGGGTTGAGGAGGGGGGGGGGGGGCGAAAAGTACTTTTCGTCCCGGTGGTCAAGAATCGACAACTTTCCGCCCGCGTTTTAGGCATAGAATATGGGTCTTTGTAGCGCAGTCGGAAGAAAATATTATATAAATATAACCTCTTAATTATCAACCAAGCAAACTAGAATAAGTTGTAACTAAAACAAATAAAATAACACAGAACCCAATAAACAACCCAAATATAGAATGCAAAAAAATAGATACATATTTATTCATACAATTTTTTATTGAAAATTTAACATAAAAGTAAATGAAATAAATCAATTTATGACTTATAACTTCGACAATGATGATAATCATGACAACGTTTGTCGTGTTGTTTGTACGATGGTACGGTACCGTATCTTTTGTAGTGTCGTTTGTGGTGTCGTTAGTCGTATCGTTCTCGTCCGGTAAACTCAGGATCATACGCTGGGATCCTGATCCTGGGAGTCGTCTTAAAAAATCCAAATAAATTTGGGAGAATCCTTGCAAATTTAGACTGCGATTAATTGTCGTTTGTTGAAACATAACAATTATTTTTTAAACCATTACTCGAGTTTTTTTTTAATAACCCATAGAGTCAATTTAGCACTTCCATTTGTATGACAGCAAAGCATTAGAAATGAAAAATTCGAAAAATTAGGAATTTTTTTAGTTTGTCGGTAACATTTCGTTCAAATTCAAGTTTGCTTGAAAAAAAAAAAATTTTTGGGAATAAAAAATGATATCGGCTTGGCTGTGGGCTTTACTGCCCACAAATGCGGAATACACGGGAATAGTCATCCCTGTGCCATCAAACTCGAAACATTGGACATGTTTGACGTACAACTTCATTAGAGTTATGGACACATATATGGTTTCTATCGCAGACATATTCCACAAAAAAATCATATCCTTATTTCAAATCAGAATACCGGCAAAATAATTTGTTGAAATATTAGGCGGTGGCAGCTGTCCTGGCAACTCGAAATGGTGGGTCCGCCAATTCCGTCCCGCAGTTTGCAATAAGCACATTTCGCTGAGCTTGGTTATCACCATCAACCTCGACAACAGCTATTTGGTTGATAACTTTCTGTCGAACATAATTAATTTAATATGTAGGGCAAAATATTTTATTAACGATTTCAATAGTATTATTAATCTCTCTGAATCATTAAAAATATTACTGCAATAATGTAAAATTTATTTTATTCTGAGTGGGATGTTGAAAATACAATAACGAGTATCTTGAAAATATATTTTTACCCACCATTCCATTGAGTATTTTTCCGAAAACGACGTTTCTCCCGTCAAGCTCGTGATATGCTTTGAGAATTATATAATATCTACAAGCATCAACCGAGTTGCTGTCCGCGCTGACCGCAGCAACCCAGCCGGCACCATAGTGTTTTAGCTTGAAATTTTCTTTCGGGAAGGTTAGACCATAGTTGCTGTCACAAACTGTCAACCCATTAATCTCAATGTACAATATATATAGGTCCAGATCGTTAACGATAACTTACTGAAGATATAATATACTGAAGTATTCTGAAGAGGAAAACGAAATCATACCGTCATTTCCTCCAGCGATCTCCCAGCCCTTGGCAACATAATTGAAGCGTCCGTCCCTGTGCCCTACGTATACTCTGTCGGGTTTAGCCAAATCAACAAAGTTTCTGACAGTCTTACGCACCGTACGTCCAAAAAGACCGAACACAATTCTCCCCGCATCTACATCACCAATTTTTATATCGAACCATACCTGGAGCATGCAAAAAATGTGTACAAGTTTAAGCATGTGGTATAACAAATTGAACTTACGATTTCGGAGGTAACATCATTGTAGCGAAATTATTAATATTATGCCCATTTAATGTTAGAAGTAACGAATTGAACTGTACCAAGTGAGTTACCAATGGGCCTTTGGAGACGTCAAAGTAATCAATGCGCCGGTCACAGCATATAGATGCAACGATGCAAAAAAAAACAGCACATTTCATGTCAAATTATATATTTGCCATCAATAATAAGAAAGTGCCATGAATGACGCGTTCTCTTAAACACTCCTACAAGGAGTTTTCGAATCGTTAAATATATTTTCGTTTGTAACAATGTCTGTTCATCAACGCGACAAAACAGACGAGGAGAATAAACGTCCGGCTGTCCACTTTGGTCGGCGAAACGCGAGTGTCGCAATTGAAACAAATAAGCGTACGAGCTAATCTAGTCGAAATGATGTTATCACTTTGATGCTCAATACGGTAAAAGATGATCACATCATAATGCTGTGCGGATAGCAATAATAGTTTTTTTTTAACTGTTTCAAACTTTCAATCACATCTTGCAGAAATACTTCGGGCTGCTCTCGATTTCGCACACGTCGCAAAAACTGTTCGTAGAAAGGACATTGCAATAATAGATCGATAAATATCAAAATCGTTATCACACTTTTGAATGACAACCGGGATTTTCCAGTGCGTTAGGAAAACTTACCCGCTAGGAACGCTACCCGCGTAGAAAAAAAGAATCTCAGCGAGATTCTTGGCGAGAATCTTCGAGAGAATCTCACCGAAAATCCCGGACCGTCATTCTTATACAATCTCACCGTGCATCTTCGCAAAATTCTTTTTAACCCGACCGGGACAACCTGCACACGATCTCACCGTGCTTCTTGGCGAGACTGTTCAAATTGAGCGCACAATCTCGGCATGCTTCTCCATCAGATTTTTTTAATCACGCACACAATCTCGCAGTGCTTCTTTGCAAGATTCGTATTTATCGCGGCAAAGAATCTCTCACACATTCTTGCCGTGCTTCTTGGCGTGCTTCTTCGCGTTCGTGTGGAAAATTAAAGAGAAAAAAAAATTAGAATTAGTCAAATAGAAGGCGAAAATAAAAAACGTTGAAATTTGCCCAGAACCATATTCCGGTAACGAATTCGCATGCAGCGAGCAATATTAGACTCTATAGTGAATAAGCGCTGATTTTTTTTTAAGTGCTGCCGGATTCCCACAAGGAATGTTAGCAAGAGTCTCGCACAGAGTTCCGCATAATGTCCCGGATAGAGTTCGCAGTCTGTTGAAAAAAAAAAATCAGCGCTTTTCCACTATAGAGTCTAATATTGCTCGCTGAATGCAAATTTGTTGCCGGAATTTGGTTTCGGGCAAATTTCTACGTTTTTTATTTTCGCCTTCTATTTGCCTATTTTTTTTTTCTCTTTCATTTTCCACACGAACACGAAGAAGTACGGCGCGATTGTGTGAGAGATACTCTGCCGCGATAAATGAGAATTGCGCGAAGAAGCACGGCGAGATTGTGCGCGCGATTAAAACAATCTCGCCAAGAAGCATGGTGAGATCGTGTGCAGGTTGTCCTAATCGGGATAAAAAGAATCTCGTGAAGAAGCACGGTGAGATTGTATAAGAATCACGGTCCAGGACACATGCGGCATTCTCAGCGAGATCTCGCTTACATTCTCGGAAAGATTCTCAGCGGAATTTTGCCGAGATTCGCCAAGTATTTCGCTGAGATTCTTTTTTTCTACGCGGGAAGCCATCGAAAAGTTGTAATTTTTTGGGATTTATACTAGATACAGAGAGTATGTTAATCGAACTTCCCGACAAAAAGAGAAAGAAAATGCGCGAGGCAATCGAAAAATTTCGCGTGAGTCGTTTGTATTCGATACGCGAGTTTGCATCTTTCGTTGGTAGTTTCGGCCGACTGCTGTAAAGCGGCCAAATATGGTTGAGTCTATATAAAAGATTTGGAACGAGAAAAAATGTTTGCCCTTCAACAGAATGACAATAATTTCGAAGCGATTATAAGGCTATCAGACAATGTACGAGAAGATCTACTCTGGTGGAAATCTCACAATATGTCAATAACGAACCCGATTAGAAATTTGGAATTCGAGTTGGAGATTTTTTCGGACTCATCGCAGTCCGGCTGGGGTGTTTGTTGTAATGGCGAGAAATCTCATGGGTTTTGGAGTACAAGAGAGCGCGAAAACCACATTAATTATCTCGAGCTTCTCTCGGCCTTCTTTGGAATTAAATGTCTTGCGTCTCACTTGGAGGACTGTGATATCTTGCTTCGTATTAATAATACCACAGCAATTGCCTATATTAACCGCATGGGCGGTATTGAAAAGCTAAAGATAAGTGTTATCGCGAAAGACATATGGAAATGGTGTGAGCAGCGAAATATTTGGCTTTACGCATCATGTATTAGCTCCGAAGAAAACTCGGTAGCTGACGCGGAGTCGACAAGATTAGAGATCGAAACAGAGTTTGCGTTATCAAATTCGGCCTTTAATGAGATCGTACCAATGTTTCGCGTTACCCAGATTGATCTTTTCGCGAGTAGATCGAACACAAGGTGTAAGAAATATGTGTCGTGGATAAAAGATTCCGCATCAATCGCAGTGGACGCTTTTGCAATCGATTGGAAACAGTATTTTTTGTATGCGTTTCCACGCTTCTCAATAATACTGAAAGAATTGAAAAAATTTCAAATCGGAAAAGCGAGAGGCATTATAGTTGTTCCCAAGTGGTCTTCTCAACCCTGGTTACCGCTATGCATGTCTATGTTCGAGTCAGAACCGATTATTTTTGAGTCAAGCATCAACGTCATAGTTCTACAAACAGCGAATCTGACCCGCTGTAGCGAAGACTTATCCTGGTGGCCGGAATTATATCAAGCAAGCGTTTAAGAAGAGAAAAATGCCAAGAGAAGCATGGGAAGTTGCAGTTTCCTCGATAACCGCATCATCTTTGCAACAATACGAAACCGGCTTTAAGCGATGGTGGAATTTATGCGAAGCGAAAAAGATCGACAGCCTCACAGCGGGGCTTTCCGACGTATTAAGTTTTCTAGCCAGCGAATTCGAAAGAGGAGCATCGTATGGGACTATTTATTAGTTTTCACTCACCGATAGCCTTGCTATTAGGAACCGAAATTGGAAACGACGAACGAGTAAAGCGTTTTTGTAAGGGGACCGCGAAACAACGCCCTCTTACACCGAAATACAAGTCTACTTGGGATCCCAAGGTTGTCCTCGACCTTTTTTTGCACTGGCCGTGAAATAATGATTTATCGCTGGAGCGATTGTCGTTGAAGTTAGTAACGTTACTTGCACTGGTAACGGGTCACTGACTAAAAAAATGATCAATCATTGACATCCGCAATACAAATAAAAAAGAGAGCGTATTCGAGATAAAGATATCCGGACGAATAAAGACTTGAGTCATAAACAGAAAACAACCGACGTTAATTTTACCGTTTTACCCGGAAAACGAGAAAATATTCGCAGCCACCGCGTTGCAAGCATATATAGATAGTTCGAAAAAATGTAAAGGTACCGAGACGGCTCAATTTATTGCGTTCAGAAAGCTGATAAGGCGGTTGGAACTCAAACCTTGAGTCGTCAGGTGAAATCCGTGTTAAAAATGAGCGGGATTAACGCCGAGATGTTTTCCACCTTGAGTCCCGTATCGTACCGAAGCGAACCGTACCGAAGCGAGACGCAGCTCTTCTTAGCAACAGCGCATCGCTGAGCTCATCTGGGGTGTGGTTTCACACCGCAGCTGCGCTTATGCGATACGCTGCAGAATTGTATCCCTCGATATACTTTTACTTGAATTACCGAAGATCCACGAGGTATGAAGTTTCCGGCACGCTCAGCGATCACAAGATCCCTGCGTGTGGCGTGGACTTCGTACCTCAAAACTGCAGAATCACAGATGCTGATTCTGCGAGACTGTCTCCTCTTTCGCCCTTTCGACGATCGCGAAGATCCTCGGAAGATCGAGAAGCAGGCAGTCTTTAGACAGCAGCGATCAAAGATAGATCGGTCTAGAGGTCTCCGCGACCTCGTGTCATATAAGTCTGTAAATCTTCGTCAGTTAACATCCGGTACTGCTACAAAGTTAGTAGCAACATTATCGGGCTCCGTAGTGTCCTCTGCCGTGTTGTAAATCGAGTCGTGTTAGTCTTAAGGCCTCAAATTGTGTTTACGCCGGTCGTGTAATTCTCCGTTAGCTAATCCCAATACTGCTACCAAGATAGTTGCTATAGTACCGGGCGAGTGGCTTCGCGAGCTCGTTCCACACTGAACGTCAGTTCGGGTAGTTATAAGTGTAATCATCAAAGACTGTATAGAGACAGTACGAAACCGAGTAGTGTGTAGAAAAGTATTGTAACGGTACGTTTTTGGAGGCTTACAGCTCTTTGCTCCGAAACGTTCGCTATTGTGAGTTTTTGGCTCACGAAGATGTGAGGGCAGGTGCTGTGAATGAAAATCTGTTACTTGATTCGAAATGTCAACGTAAATTGAGTTTTATTGAACAGATGACGTTGATACAAAATAAGAATGATTCGAGTTTAATTATTGATTTGCTGATTTAATTGATTTTTAACTCTTCCGTTAATTAAAGTGCGAAACAGATCGAAGGGTTATTTTATTGTGGGTTGGAGGAGTGTGATTCTACTCTACACGATTCTTATTAGACAATGACTAGACGAAAACAGTCGCCGAGGTCTTCCAAGGCAGTCGCCGGCGCTGTCACAGAGTAATAAGTCGTAAAAAAAATGATTCTACGTTAGATGATCCCTATCAGCCACCAACTAGACGAAAGCGGTTGCCGAGGTCTCCCAAGGCGGTTACCGGCGCTATCGTGTACTGATAGGTCACCGCAATGCAATTGATTCTACTGTACTTTATGAATTTGATGGATAAACCGAGATGAAAGCGGTCACTGAGGTCTCTCAAGGTAGTTGCCGGCGCTGGTTTCTGATAGGAAGGGTAATACTAGACGAAAGCGGTTGCCGAGGTCTCCCAAGGCGGTTGCCGGCGCTGTGTTTGGAAAGGAAATTTAAATTCAAAAGTGGATCTGTTCGCTGAAAATAAAAGTAATTAATTTGTTGATTAATTGGTGGTGAATGGCCGACGTTGGTTCTTCCTTCAATGATTGGATCGTTGTCGAGAAATTGGTCCCTTGCTTCTTCTTAGCGTCGGGGCTCAGTCGAGTAAAGCAACGCTTTACTCGAAAATGAAAAGTGTTGAAACCTTGCTATCGAGAATTATCGATAAGCAAAATGGAGGACTCAAAATCAAACGAACCGTAGCCGCGCATGAGTTTCTCTCCGTTCGAGTTTCGGATCGAAGTGAAGTCCTGTGCTCGCGATCGGGTCTTATATTCCCGAGCGCGCGGCCCTTTTTTATGTCCATTGACGCACGAAGTACGTCAAACTTCGATGTCCTTTATTATTGCTGCCCGGGGTCTGCCGCAACAGCTTAAGAAAACCGTGTGCACAAATGATGCAATACTACCGGGCAGCTCACGCTATCGACCGTAGTTATTGATTGACTGCGTGGTCGATAATTCGCATGCTAAACTTCTTCGCAAAGTCTGGTAAATGACTGATAATCGATCCGGCATTTACCATATGAATTTTCACATGAATTTTTCGTTCTAATTATTTATTTTTCTAGTGTAAGGGATAGTCGAAAATTTAATACCGTCTCAGTATATTTCGTAGTGTGTAGTAGTAGCTAAGAACCCCCGCCGGGAGAACGTCGACTGTAAGTACGAGAATGCGTGTGTGTGTGAGCGTAGATGAATGAGTGCGACTCAGCATTACAATCTCTGTCTTATATTACGAATCATAACTTCTTGTAACTTCCGACTATTCGTCGACTAGATATTTTCATTCAATATATTCTTCATATTCTTATTTACCTAAATTTCCTTTTAATACTTTTATTTCGAGACCTCTCACCCTTTCAGGTATCGAGAAAGGCCCGTTTAGGGATGGAGCAAAGTGCCCACGTAAAAATAAACTATGCGCTTCCCGCAGAGATTTGTATACGGCAAGCGAGAGCGAGTAAAACTCTCTCTCTAGCACGTAACACATGCGCTACATCGGCAATTTACCATACCTTTCGGTAAATCAGCGCGTAAAAGTACCGACCGCGCAGTCAATCGATGACTACGGTCGATAAGGCGAACTGCCCGGAGGTGTTGCATCATCGATGCTCACGAATTTCGTAAGCCATATCGTCACACCCCGGGCAGTGATAAGAAAGAACAGCGAAGTTTGACGTACTCCGTGCATTAATGGACACAAAAAAGGACCTGGCGCTCGGGTATATAAGACCCGATCGCAAGCACAGAAGACACTTCAATCCGAGACTGATTGAATGGAGAGAAACTCACGCGCGGCTACGGCTTGTTTGATCTTGAGTTTCTCGATTTTGCTTATCGATGACTCTCGATAATCAGAAATCCAATATCTTTGCATTTCGAACTGAGCGCTGCTCTATTCAACAGAGTCCCGTCGCTAAGAAGAAGCACGGGAATTCGCTCATCGACGATCCGATCCGAGAAGGAAGAACCAACGTCGACCATTCATCATTAGCAACGAATTCTAATCCATTTCATTTTCTTTTCAGCAAACAGAACATTACCCTTTGATTTAAAATATCCTAACTGATCGCTGCGCCGACTATACCTCTCGAAAGCTTGGTACTGTTTTCGCCGCGAATCATCCATCCACACATTAGATCGAGTATAATCGTAATTAGTACCGACCCGTCTTAGGCTCGCTGCGCCGACTATACCTCTCGAAAGCTTGGTACTGTTTTCGCAAGCGTTCATTTGACGAGGATCGGGTAAAGTAGAATCATAGTTTGCACTGACTTGTCTCACCCTCGTGGCGCCGACTATACCCCTCGAAAGCTTGGTACTGTTTTCGCCTGCGTTTGTGGGACAACGATCAGATAGAGTAGAGTCAGAGATCCCTCTCTCCCTCGAATAAAATAACCTTTCGTTCTGTTTGCAAATTTACACAACGAAAAGAAAACGTTCAAATGTCTTTCGAATCAATTTAACGATATCAAATCTTGTATCGCTATCATTATAATTCAATAAATCGACTTGATTTTTTACATTTAGAATCAACTTTACAGATTTTTTATTTACAGCACCTGCCCTCACACTTACTTGAGCCAAAAACTCACAATAGCGAACTTTCTCGAGTAAAGAGCTGTAAGCCTCCGAAAAGCAACCATTACAGCCTATAGTACTCGTCACGCGGCTACGTCGGCCGCATGCACTAAACTGCGGGATGGACGGAAAATTCAAAGACGTTTGCAAAATTTATAATTTAGAAGTAACCGAGTCGCACGATGTTTTCGCAAGAGCAATTTTAGACTCGTAGAGATATATATTGTTGTTTCTATGAACCCTGTATTAATGACAATGTTGAAGTTAAAAAAAAAATGTTGTCAATATACGTTCTTCCGCCGTAACTAACTTTGAACATCTAGGGCGAATTGTTCATTTAATGAACACGTAAGCCAAACGTCAAGGTTATAACCATTAAAATAGTTGAAGAACAATATGAACGGGCATGAAATCCATCGTTTTTTATTGTAAAATACTTAGGCATGGTGTACGATTTTTGTAGCCGTTAATATTTAAACGTTTTCGCAAAAACTAACAAAATCGCTTTCTCCTGCTTTATTTTAATCTTTTCGACTCTCAACGCAAGGAGGAACCAGTGTCGACATATTTTCACGCTAAGGTAAAGCTTTGCAAAAATCTTGGATTGTCCGACGAGGAGACAAAGGCACAACTTTTGATTGGATTTTGGTCCAAAGACTTATATGTATATCTCAATGGCAGCTCGCGCACACGAAGATCTCGACAACCTCTATCGAGACATCCTCGCCTACGCTCGTGTCGAAGACCAGCGAGTGGATCGGATCAGGACGCAGCGTACTCCAACGACGGAGAAGTCGAGACCCACCGGTAGACAACAAGACGCACCCCAACAAGACACAAACTCCGAAGCCTAACAGCGAAACGACTCGCCCTTCGATGGAAACAAAGACGACGGTGAAACCCGAATTGTCTAAAACGAAGTGTTTCAATTGTAACAAACTCGGTCATTTTTCCAGGGATTGTAAGGAGCCGAGATGAGAACGTTCGTGTCTGAAATGACAACAAAAGGGCCATACACAAAAACATTGTCCTACGCAACCTCCAACGACCGAGTCACCCACCGTTAACCAAGTGTTGACAAATGCTGTCGGAGCACTCGAAGTTTACATCAAGGATGTCGACATCGGTGGAGAACCGCTCAAAGGACTTATTGACACAGGCTGTGCAGTCTGCACAACCAAGGTGACACAGGCTCTCCTCCGTAAACTAACCTTCCATCCCGAACCAGAGTCTTTGAAGAGTTTCGGTCCGCAGAATTTCCGAGTGATCTCTCCCGGTACGGTGACCGTCAACATCACGATAGACGGAGTTACGGTGGAAAACGTCGTCGCACGCGTCGTACCCGATGATGTCCAACCATTCGATATGCTGATTGGTCGAACATGGCCGCTCCGGGGGTCGGTCACCAGCAACTAAACGGAGTACTATTCTTCCGACGAGAAACATCCGAACCCTTCGGCGGAATGGAGATTCAACCCTCTACGTTAACGTCGATTCGAGCATCCGACACAATCGAAGCAGCGGCACGATCCGTGCAGTTTGTTCAGGTGATGAGCAACGAGAAGCGATTCGAACTTCCCGTCGCCAATTTCTCCGAGGAAGCGAGGAGAATCAACGAGAGTGAAGTGCTCGAAGAATTGGGGAATTAGAACCCTTTCCGGTCACAAGTGTGCGCATCAAACACCGAGAGATTACGCGAGCCGACGTAAACGTTGGTGACGATAACTCAGAACTTATTATTAGAGACTTATTAAATGTATTGAACGAATATCGAGATACGATCGCACTTTCGGTTAAGGAGTTAAGTTGTACCGATCTGGTGAAAATGGAAATTCACGAAAAGCCCAATAGTAAACCCGTTTACGGAAAACCGTACGAATCGAACGAATCGGAGCGCGTCGAAATGCGGAAAATAACACAAGAATATCGAGATGTCGGCGCGATTCGCGATACAAACTCGGCATACGCGAGCCCCGCGTTTCTAATTTAAAAAAACGGCGAATCGAGATTAGTTATCGATTTTCGCAAACTTAATTTACAAACCGAGATAACGCACTTTCCGCTACCGAGCATCGATGAATATCTCGCACTAATAAATGACGCGAAATTATTCATAACGTTACATTTAGCCCATGGCTATTTGCAAGTTTCATTGACCGAAGAGGCAATGGAGAAAACCGCGTGATGTTTGGGTTGATGAATGCCCCGTTTTATTTTATGAAAACAATGCACCGCGCTTTGGGGCCACTACGCGATCAAACGGTCCTGTTCTACCTCGACGATATTTTAGTACCCGGTCGGAAGTGGAACGATTTAAAATCACGGTTACAAGAAACGCTATCCGCTTTGAGAAAAGCCGGACTGACGTTCAAGTTAAAAAAATGTCAATTTCTGCGAACAAAGGTTACCTATCTCGGTCACGAGATATCCGGTTCCGGGATCGAACCCGGACGAGACAAATTGCGCGCGATACGAGAAATTCCGCGGCCGACAAACGTCCACGAGGTACGTCGTATGCTCGGGTTATTTGGATTTTTCCGAAAATTTGTAGTTAAATTCGCTGAGCGAGCCGGACCGCTCTACGCGCTATTTAAGAAAAATCAAGAATTTGTTTCGACGGAAAAACAACAACGAGCATTCGAAGATATTCGCGACGCATTAATTTGTAACCCGACGTTAAAACCGTATAGTCCAGCAAACGAAACTGAACTACACACCGATGCAAGTGCAGTAGGCTTAGCAGGAATGCTACTGCAACGCGGAAACGATAACGAGTTTCATCTCGTATACGCAATCAGCCGACGGGCCGACGAACACGAATGCAACTATCATTCAAGCAAACTCGTGTTATTAGCCATTATGGCTAATCGATCTGGGTCGTCGATCTGGACCGTCGATCGCCTTCGTCCGTTACTTATTAGCATTAAGTTCACTATTGTAACCGATTGCCAAGCGTTAACATATCTACAATCGTCAAATAACGCGCAATCTACACGTTGGCGCACACTACTAAAAGATTTCGACGCCAACATTGGTCATCGCCCGGGGCGATCTCTCGCGCACGTCGACGCACTTAGCCGCGCACCCGTAGAGTCAGCCAGTGAGCGAAAGGTCCCGTGTTAGACTGCGATCCTTAGACAGACGCTCTCTTGCGGCATAGTTTAGCATTAACCGCTAACCCAAACTTACCTCGCCCCATTTCTCACAGGTCGGTTCGGACGCCCGCCACGGCTTTCTTCGAATATCTCGAAACAATATTATCGTTTGGATCGTATATTGACGCTCGATTAAAATTATACCAGATACTTGATGTGATACGCATAAATAAATGCCAGTACCGTACGTTGATACTGTTGATTAATACTATAATCATTTGTATAGATGCAATTAAAGTTGTCAATAGTCGAAGTTAGATTCGCAAGTTTAATTTTAAAGAAATCGAAATTTTTTTTTTTTTTTACCGTTTTAATATTCTTATTACACGTTTAAGACATATTGGGGGCACACTTTAATATGCATATATAGACAGTCATAGATATTTCAAACGCATTACAAAGAAAAACACACATAAAAATCGTCGCAAAATGTATGCGCCTCAAGCGGGGATCGAACTCGATTCGCTGGTGTTGTCGGAGTGAGGAGCGGACGCGTTGACCATTGCGCTACGCAGACCTTGTGAATATTGTTGGAAAAGTTGTCTTAATGAATGAACACTTCATGAAGTTTTAAGATTCAATTACAAATTGATTCTGAGAACGCTCAAGTAAAAAATGACGATATAAATATTAAGATATTGAAAGCATATATTCAATTTCATATTTGCAATATTTTTGCTGTGTGGGAAGGACCTGGGATTTAGGAATATCGCATGTAACAAAAAAATACAACATCATTTTAGATGAAATGTAAATTAATTTATTTAAAATTCATTGACGATAGTAAGAGAAGATGAAAAGTTGAAAATACATGTTATAAGACGTATAATAGTAAATTACGATTTTTTAAATATTACATATATACATATATAATTTAATTTATTAAATACACGATACAAGGTATATGATACTAAATTATAATTTTTAAATATTACATATTTACATTTATTTACATATCAAACAATCTACGTACCAAGTTATTACACGTTTGTAAAATAGGGCTTTCACTGCCGACATGAGTCAAGGGCACCGCATCAATGCCATCGGCTCGTCCTCAGCCAGATATTTCGTCAAGTTTGAAACGAGCTTTCGTTGATACGAGATGCGTGGGAGAGTTGCTTTCAGAATTTCGGAGCAGCGCTTGAAACTGTTAGCATAGCTCGAGCAAAGAACGTTCTTTTTCTCCGATTCCGAGATATTACTATTACAATCCTGTTGTGGCTGGGAATGAAATATCGATGATTGACATTGCTGGCAGTGGTCAACGCTTTTTAAAATTCCTGTTGCTACTCGAAAAGCTGCGCGTTCTCTGACTGCTGTTAGGATTGCTACCTCCGGTTTTTTATTGCCTACGTATGATCCTTCTTCGGATGGAAGCGGGATATCGTCTTGAATATTTGTCTGATCAGCAGCATCATTCCTGAGCGCATCGCGGTTATCCAGCGCTCTCGTCAAATTCAAGAGCATACTGCCGTTATCATTTTCGCTAGTTGCTTTCAGCGAATGGCGTGAATGCAAATTTTGAATCAAAAGAGCTTTGTATGCTCCAGTAACTTGCCAAGACGATGGATTCTTATCTTGATGGCCCTGATCACACAAATATCCGAAGAAGTTTTCCAAACAATCTTGACTCACGTGCCTCGATGAAAAAGAATCAAAGTTCTCTGTCTCGAGAAGTTCCCAGGGTGTATTCAATCGAGCCGGCTTCATTGATTTCGCATCGATATACTTCATGCTGCGAATGGTTTCGATCGCGCCCGTCCAAAAATTCATGTGCGTGGAATACGAGCTCACTGCACTTCGTAGCACTGAACTATTTTTTCTGCCGTGCGCTCCGTTCACCGAATCGAACAAGCTATTGCCGAAGTTGAGAAGTCGGCTCGTATCCTTCGCTACTCGTGGCATGGAATTTGTGGTCTCCGTTGTTGTTTCTGGTCCTGAAAATTCAAACGACATAATTATTTTAATAATCTCGTAGATGAATACGAAGAAATGTATATATATTGGTTATAAATGTATATACGTATCGCTCTTAGACGTAACATGTATACGAAGAATATCGTCAGAAACGTTAAATTTTTATACTAACCACAACTCGCCAGTAGATGCATCGCACTGCTTACGCTTTTGCTGAACACCTGAGCCGCGTATTTCACCTTCATCTTGGCAGATCCTTTTGGTTCCATGTGGTCGGCGGTGAGTTTGCTGGCTCCGCGATACGCCTCCTCCTGCCTGGAATCTAAATGAAACAATAACATAATGCGGTTTCACTTACCCAAAAATGTTTGTCCTACACCGTTTAATCTGAACTCCAAATGGTTGGTGATGAGATTATTCCGCAAACATTTACGTAAGTGCGGAGGATCATACTGTGGGACTACTCTCATGTTGGCAATAAGCATGACATTGCGTTTGCATTCTTCATTTCTCTTTAGCGACTGCTCTCTGGCTCGTTGCATCAAACTTTTTATCGCGGCAACATTTGGTGCTCCTTGGTCACAGACAGTCGCGATTACTGTCAAGCCAACTTTTTCTCAAGCTTCTACGTGAGCTGTGATCAGAGGGATCAATTGATTCGACTTTGTTGCAGCACTACAGAAATTGAAGCTCAAAAGAAATAGCCACTTATTTTTAACGCCGGATACCATGAATACTAAAACGTGATTAGAAAAAATCGGCGTTCGTCGGGTTCCCCAGTCCTCGAAACCAACGATTTTGTCAGTTTTTATATCGTATTGAAGATGAGGTGACAAACTCATCTCGTCCCAACACAGATACACGATTTTATCGCGAGGATCTTTGATTTCATCAACCGTTTCTTTCAAAGACTGGAGAATTAAACGATTGAACCCTGCGTCTATATCTACGTTCGATAGCGTCTTTCTTAATGTTGTCGCACTCGGAAGTGGAAATATAGTGCGAAGATGGTGGTATGCACTCGGTGATATATTCCACAATCCGAGGGCAAGAGCCTTTTCCTCCGCAGTATATCTTCGACCCGAAGTACTTTTTCCGAAATCGCGAAAAATTGTTTTTGCTGAGACGTGAGCATGCTTCTCGTTATTTCTTGAGCCTCTGGATTCGAAGACTCGGTAAGTCTCTGTTCAACGTGGGATAGCTTCCTCTCGTATTGCTGGCACTTCTTACGAGCTTCTTGCATCCCACGATACAACTGCCGAGCTTTCGCCGATAACTGAGCCGCACTTCTCACTAACCTTGATCGTTTCAAAGTACGTGCTGGCGTTTGTAGTACTTCTGATGAAGCTTGAAGAGTATCTACAGTTTGGAACGGTGTTGATGACCCCAGAGATTCTGCTTCTTGTGAAACTATCTCCATTAAACATTCCGACGCATTTGCACCAACGATATCTGCTCCCAAAATCTCTGGACACGAAGCCGTTTGCAAAATAGTTGTCTCTTCGTTGTCAAATGAAGATTTGGTGTTCGACACTACAATGTTGTTATCACCAATACTTTCCGGAGGAAGCAGCAACGACGGTATAGTTTCTGGCCTCCTCATTGGCTTTTTCGTTTATTTTAAATGACAATCGTCCGTAAAATGCAGTTTGCATACTGAATACTTTTTATTGAGCTCTTTTAGTGTGAATTTTTCTAATTCAGGATTATTAACAACGCGTTTCCACTCTAATGCCCAAACTTCGTTCGCCGGAAATCGATGAGTTGTGATTTTTGTAACGTCCGAATTGCAGTTAGGAACCACACACCTACTCGTGCTTAAAGTTTTTCTCGGTACAGACATGGTTGTGAAGAACTCAAACGAATTGTCGAAACTTTCACCACAATACTATATCGGACAAGAATTCAAATAACGCAAAACAGATAAATTTCACTGTGAACTCGATCACGTTGCGATATTGAATGAAACGATCTGTCGTTACGCGCTGTAATTATAGCAATCACGTACAGATACCTAGCGCACTTGCGAGCAATCAGATGATATCGATCGTTGTCAATAATTCACCATCGATTTCTTAACAATAATACTAATACGTTACAAGTACCGTTGGTTGGCGCACGTTGGCGACCGGGTCACGGTTGCATGACCCATGACGACCTTGTAACGGGTTGCAATAAAGTTTATTGTCCATGATGACCCGTTATCTTTCATTATGTTCGTTTTGATAATACAGTAATAAAAGTCGTGTATAATCTATCTTGCTGAAATAATTTCAACACGATAGATAAAATCAAGAGACGCGGTAGCGTCTCGACGCCAAGTACCAGTAAAAAGTATAAAGACCGGCAAATCGTCAAGCGCTACCAAGTAGTTATACGCCAATATTGGGTACCCTCGTGTTCCGATGTTTTGTTCTCGTGAACGGTTGAATTAATAGAAAAAATAAAACATGTCTAATCATATAAATCGACTACTAGCTTTCCCACGAGCCCTTCAGCAACCCTATTCGTTCATGCGTTCTCGAGATATGATCGTATGACTCGAAAAATCCACACTTTCACGATGTTTTCTTCAGACTGTCCCACTTTCCGTGTCCTGTCCTCTGACGTCACGCGCCACGTCACGGCCGCTGCCGCTGTGTTGTGTCGGTGTGCTCGTGCGTGAGTCACACCTACAGACAAATTATCGATCGTGCCAGCCGGCAAGCATCGATTCAGAGTCAGCTGTGTACATGACGACACAGCTACCCCTTCGATAATACAATACTTGGATGGGTGACCGCCCGAATCGACAATCCAGTACTTAGATGGGTGACCGCCCGAATCGATAATCCAATACATGGATGGGTGACCACCCGTATGGACAATCCAGTACTTGGATGGGTGACCGACGAAATGTGTATAACACTACGCATGTGTGAAGGTGTTATACGACGCTAGCGTAAACGCGTAAACATGTTCATTTGAGAAATTCACTGCTAATTTGTGTAAACAACAGCAATTCACTACTAATTTGTTTAAACAATAGAAATTCCGAACTGATTAGTTTAAATAATAGAAATCCACGACTAATTTATTTAAACAGTAGAAATTACCTACTGATTAGTTTAAATAATAAAAACTCCCGACTAATTTATTTAAACAATGGAAATTCACTACTAATTGATTAAAAAATCGAAATAAATTTCTAATTTGTTTAAACAATGGAAAATCACTACTAATTCGATTAAAAATTCGAAATTGATTTCTAATTTGTTTAAACAATAGATATTCATTACTGATAAGTTTAAATAATAGAAATTCACGACTAATTTATTTAAACAATAGAAATTCCCTACTGATTAGTTTAAATAATAAAAATTCACGCCTAAGTAAAAGTAAAAGAAGCCGCGAATAAAATTAAATAAATAATTAATTCATTAATTTTTTTGGGAAATTTTTTTTTTGAAAAATTTTTTTTTGGAAATTTTTTTTTTAATCAATAAATACAAAATACGCATCAATCGACCGCTCCTGAGTCGCGGCCCTGGTTTCTCTTACCGGTAATTTGTGCCGCCAAGCCGTTGTAGGCATAAAAATATGGTAAATTTTTAGCAAAGTCGGAAAAAAGTATCGTATGCCATACGGGAGGAGCGGATTTTCACCGAGTGTGAGGTGTGCTGGCCCGAGCGCAGCGAGCCTCACACTCCGTGAAAATCGCGCACTTTCCTCCCTTGTGGCATAATGTACTATTAAGCAATAGAAATTCCCTACCGATTAGTTTAAAACTTCTAATTTATTGAAACAATAGAAATGCTATACTGATTAGTTTAAAAAATCAAAATTCACGCAGATTTCAAAAAAGAATGAAATAAAAAAATTAAACATTTTTCTTGCGAAAAATTGTAAAAAAACGCCGCCAAGTACTATGCATATGGTTTGTTAAAAAAAATGTTTAAATAAAAAAAGCCAAGTAAGATTAGTTTAAAAAATCACGAAAAACTATGCTTAAATTCCAGTTCAAAACCTTGGCGTCCCAGTGTTAGCGCTCATACACGGCTCGTTAGGAGAATTAACGAGAAAGAAACCGTCAGTAATCTGAATCGTATGCGAAAAATAGGTCTTCGGAGGTGAGAGAGAGAAAGGTGGCGGAGTGTACTTTGCGATTAGAAGTGAAGGTAGTCGTGGTGGTGAGTGCGGGAGGTAGTGGATATTGTACTCTCAGACGAAGGGGGTACCGATATTCTAGGGATAACGAAGTTGGTACAGTATTTAAATCAGGGGATTGCAGGTTACAGAATGCCCCTATGCGTCGATTGCGACAAAAAATTATCCACATGTATTAATGTTATATTTTACTTTACGAATGTTCATTCCCTTATCACGGAAATTAGAACACGTATAAAATCAAAAACCGATAGAAAAAAACGGTTCGGTTCGGTTCGGTTTTTCGGTTTCGAAAACCGAAATTATCAACCGATTAAGGTTCAGGTCCACATCAATGCTCATTCAGCTTATGCCTTCGTGATTCCCTAACAAACCGCGTCCGACAACTAACACTGGGACGCCACGGTTTTGAACTGGAATTTAAGCATAGTTTTTCGTGATTTTTTAAAATAATCTTACTTGGCTTTTTTTATTTAAACATTTTTTTAACGAACCATATCACAAGAAAAATGTTTATATATTGTAACGGTACGTTTTTGGAGGCTTACAGCTCTTTGCTCCGAAACGTTCGCTATTGTGAGTTTTTGGCTCACGTAGATGTGAGGGCAGGTGCTGTAAATTAGAAATCTGTTTGTTGATTCGAATTGTCAACAATAATTATTATTTTATTGAGACAATGCCGTGAATACAAAATAAATGAGGGATTTTGTCCAATGATTTGATTGGAATTTGATCTCTTGAGTGTTTAATTTGCGAAACAGATCGACGGGTTATTTTATTTGTGGAAGTTTCGGGTTTTTACCTTCTACGTTAAACAGTCACTTATCAGTTAATGACGAGACGAAAGCAGTCGCCGAGGTCCCCCAAGGCAGTCGCCGGCGCTGTCGTGTACTAATACGTCACCGCAATGCAATTGATTCTACGTTAATTTATGATTAGAAGGATAAACCGAGACGAAAGCGGTCACCGAGGTCCCCCAAGGTAGTTGCCGGCGCTGTGTTTGGATAGGAAATATTTAAATGCAGAAAGGATCTGTTCGCTGAAAGAAAATTGATTTAATTAATTGTTAACGATGAATGGCCGACGTTGGTTTCTTCCTTCATTGAGTGGATCGTCGTTGAGAAATTGGTCCCTTGCTTCTTCTTAGCGTCGGGACTCTGTCGAGTAAAGCAACGCTTTGACTCGAAAATGAAAAGTGTGGATATCTTGCTATCGAGATTTATCGATAGGAAAGATAGAGGACTCAAGATCAAACAAGCCGTAGCCGCGCATGAGTTCCTCTCCGTTCGAGTTTAGGATCGAAGTGAAGTCCTGTGCTCGCGATCGGGTCTTATATACCCGAGCGCGAGGCCCTTTTTTATGTCCATTGACGCATGAAGTACGTCAAACTTCGCTGTCCTTTATTATCGCTGCCCGGGGTCTGCCGCAACAGCTTAAGAAAACCGTGTGCACAAATGATGCAATACTACCGGGCAGCTCCCGCTATCGACCGTCGTTATTGATTGACTGCGCGATCGGTAATTCGTATGCTGACTTCTTCACAAAGTCTGGCAAATGACCGATAATCGATCCGGCATTTACCATATGAATTTTCACATGGATTTTTCGTTCTAATTATTTGCATTTCTAGTGTAGAGGATAGTCGAAAATTTAATACCGTCTCAATATATGTATATTCTTTCTTTTTCCTCTTTTTCCCTTTTTATTTATTTTTATTGTTAATGTTTCTACATATATGTGTATATTTTTATTACTATTATCTACATTTCTTTCTTTTTATCTTCCCTCTTTTTTTTTGTTAACAAAAAACACAGTGCTCTCAAGTTGACCCGGCACTGCTCTAGGGATGTAACGGCAGCCAGGATTAAAATTAACGTAGGGAGCAGGCAGGCCGAAGTAGTTATTTGTTCGGCTTACCTACCCTACGACTCGGTGGATCCACCACCGACAAATGAGCTCGCCACCCTCATCGATTTCGTGAAGGCAAGCGGGCTGAACATTGTAAACGGATGCGATGTGAACTCGCACCATATGGTGGGGAGCAGCTCCGATGTAAATCGGAGAGGCCGTAGGCCCTATTGGATTATCTCTCTGCAACCAGGTTGGAGATCCTCAATAGAGGATCGAAGCCAACATTTGTCACTTCCCGGAGACAGGAGGTATTGGATTTGACCCTGGGCACACCGGTGGTGGCTCGGGCGATTCCGGACTGGCGGGTGAGCGACGAGGATTCCCTCTCGGACCACCGACAGTTTAAGTTCAGCATTGAGGGGTCTGCAGTACCTCGGCCGGCGGACACCTACAGGAACCCCAAGGCCACCGACTGGCTCGCATACAAGGAAGGGCTAGCCGGGAGGCTGGAGGAGGGCGATGGGCGGCGGAAGATCAAGGGAGGGATCGAGCGGGAAGTAGTTTTTCTACAGAACGCGATGGTTCAATCCTACGAGGCTGCTTGCCCACTCAAAACCAGAGTAGGCACTAAAAAAGTAGCATGGTGGAACCGTGACCTGACCAAGGCACGTGCTCAAACTCGCAAGCTGCTAAATAAGGCCCTAAGGACTAATGTAGTCTCCGACTGGGATTCCTACAAGGAGGCCCAGAGAGAGTATAAAAAACTCATAAGGAGATCAAAAATGGACTACTGGCGCAAGTTCTATGGTGAGCTCGAGGCTCTACCTCTAGTGGCCAGACTACGCAGAGTTTTTGCGTTGGGACCCTCAACCAGACTCGACGTTCTAACCCTCCCCGATGGGAGGACAACGTCGAGTCATGAAGAGGTCCTGGCCCACGTGTTTGAGGTACACTTCCCTGGATCAGTTCTGACGGTCCAGGGCGAACCTACTGGAGCGGTTGCCCCACTTATGGAGGCGGCTACGAGGGACTGGGATATTGCAACAAAAGTTGTAACTTCCGAAAGGATTAGATGGGCAATTACCACGTTCGAAAGGTATAAAAGCCCGGGTGTGGATGGGATCTTCCCTGCTCTTATGCAGGAGGTCGGGGAGGACCTATTAAAACCCTTACTGCGTATCTTTCGCTCATGCTTAGCGCTAAGTTACGTACCGAAAGCTTGGAGGAAGGTCAGGGTTGTCTTCATCCCCAAACCGGGGAAGGACAGATATGACCTTGCCAAGTCATTTAGGCCTATCAGCTTGACGTCTTTCTTTCTGAAAACGATGGAGAGGCTCGTTGATAGATACATTAGGGAGGTGGTGCTACTCGAGAGACCTGTTCACCACTCCCAACACGCATACCAGGCTGGCAAATCCGTGGAGACGGCCCTTCATTACACCGTTAGGTTGCTGGAGGAGGCCCTCCATAGAGGCAAATCGGCCCTGGGTGTTTTTATTGACGTCGAAGGAGCTTTCGATAACACCTCCTTCGACTCGGTCTGCGAGGCGGCCAGGGAATTAAGATTAAAGGCATCAGTCATTGACTCTGGATTTACTGTATGCTGCGTACGAGAACGGTCATCACCTGGCCTCAGGGATTCGATCGCTGGGGCGCTCGTGAAAAAGGCCTGTCCGCAGGGGGGAGTTACATCTCCCATCCTGTGGGCGATGGTCATTGATGGGCTCCTGGCTGAGCTTGAGAGGCTGGGGGTAGTGGTGGTGGGCTATGCGGATGACGTGGCGATCATGTCAATCGGCACCCACCCTGAGGAAATGACGTGGAGAATGCAAAGAGCATTGGAATACGTGCAGACATGGTGCACATCGAAGTGCTTGAGGGTCAACCCAAGCAAAACGGAGATGGTACTCTTCACGAATAGAAGGAAACTCAAAGTGAGGCCTCCATCTATTTTTGGCACGGAGCTTAGCTACTCCACAGAGGTGCTCTATCTTGGCGTGACTCTGGACAGTAAGCTCTGATGGAAAAACCACATTGCCAAACAGGCTCGGAAAGCGATTGCGACTTTCTGGGCATGTCGGAGGATGTTCAGCGCAACTTAGGGGCTCAGACCGGCCGTGGTGAAGTGGATTCACACGGCCATCATCGAACCCCAGTTAACCTATGCGTCGCTTGTTTGGTGGCCCGCACTACAGCGGGACGCAAACAGGAAGACTTTAAATAAGGTCTACAGGCTCGCACTGCTAGGGATCACGGGAGCTCTCCGGACAACTCCCACCCTGGCTATGGGGGCGCTATTGAATATGGCGCCCCCAGACATCATCGCCAAAGGAAGGGCGATGAGTGCAGCAGTACGACTACAGTTTGGAGGTAAGTGGAGGCAAGCTAGCAGGGGCCATGCATCCCTGCTGGGCCCCCGCGTAGAAAAAATTAGTATGGGCTTGACTCTGGGAGGACGATGGGCGAGAGGCTGGGGTTTGTTTGGGATTGAATCTGGGAAGAACTATTGGTAGTCATCTGGGTTTTGGGACCCGGTTGGATGGTTTCCCAGACCTTTTCCCATAGCTTCAGTGGACCGGGGGAATCATCGTGCAATCAATCCCATGCGCTTTTCCAGATTCTCTCCCAGCCGTCGCGTACGACCGAGGAATCCTCGTGCAATCAATCCCATATACTTTTCCAGATTCTCTCCCAGTCGTCGCGTACGACCGGGGGAATCCTCGTGTAATCAATCCCATACGCTTTTCCAGAGTCTCTCCCAGCCGTCGCGTACGATCGGGGGAATCCTCGCGCAATCAATCACATACGCTTTTCCAGGCACTCTCCCAGCCGTCCCGTAGGATCGGGGGAATCCTCGCGTGATCAATCCCATACATAGAATCCCATATTATGTGTAAGTGAAAGATGAAGAAAAAATAGATTTTGTCAAATGGAAGGAAAAAATTAAAAACGAAAAAATATACCTAAAATCAATTTTTTTCGACGGATATGAGTTCCCCGAGCAGAGTTAAATGCTGCGATGTAGGTCGCAAAAATAATGTAAAGTATTGGATGAGTCTCACATAGATAATTTAATTTGTCTATCCAAGCTTTTTCCAGCACATCACAATATTTTTGGGGCCTTAAACGAAATTTGACCTTCGATTATGTACTACAGCGCCTAACTTTGCTCAGCGAACTCATATTCGTCGAAAAAAATTAGTTCTGGGCATATTTCTTCGTTTTTAATTTTTTCCTTCCATTTGACAAAATTTATTTTTTCTTCTTCTTTCATTTACAGATAATATGGGATTCTATGTATGGGATTGATCGCGAGAGGAACCCCCCGGTTCGTACGGGACGGCTGGGATAGACACTGGAAAAGCGTATGGGATTGATCGCGCGCGAGTTCTCCCGGTCGTACGCGACGACTGGAAGAGGATCTGGAAAAGCGTATGGGATTGATTGCACGAGGATTCCCCGGGCCACTGAAGCTATGGGAAAAGGTCTGGGAAATCATCTAGCCGGGTCCCGAAACCCAGATGACTGCCCATAATGCTTCCCAGATTTAATCCCAAACAAATCCCAGCCTCTCGCCCATCGTCCTCCCAGAGTCAATCCCATACTATTTTTTTCTACGCGGGCGTATATGGGGACTTCGAGGAGGCTCTTGCGCTCGGCGGGGAACAGGGCACCTGCAGCTACCACTTTCACCAGGATTACACTGTCATCTTCCCGGATCGACAGGACTGGGAAGATGGCGGCGTCAGTTTGCTGTCACCTGGTGGGCTCGTCTGGTATACGGACAGGTCAAAGAACATAACAGGGTCAAGCGCCGGGGTATGGAGTGGGGGCCCAGGAATCAGAATTTCCTTGGCGCTTGGGACCACGGCCACGATACTCCAGGCCGAAGTGTTTGCAATTAGAAATTGCGCAGAAACAATTCTAGGCAGGGGCTATGAGTGCAAGCATATCTACATTTGTAGCGACAGCCGTGCAGCACTCAAGCTCCTAAGCTCAATTGAGGTTAGGCCCGGGCTGACACGGGATTGCATGGAAGCCCTTACATGAGTTGCTCATGACAATAGGGTTAAGTTACTCTGGGTGCCCGCACACAGCGGCATCCAATGAACATCGAGGCAGACGGTTTGGCTAAGCAAGGTACCGCAAGGTCCGTGGGAGCCATTCCAATATCTGTCCCGGCGACCCCGGGGTCTGATGAAGGAGCTGATCAGGGAGTGAACTGATGCTCAGTTCACAAACCTGTGGCACTTATCACCGGGGGCGGCACATACGAGAGCGTTCTTTGGGGGCCCTTCGGAAAGGCTGGGCTCGGAACTGACAGCTCTCAGCAGACAACGGCTGAGATGGGCAGTGAGCCTGATTACAGGACACTGGTTCACGGGCAAACACCTCAGGCGAATCGGGTGGGAGGTCGACTTGCTGTGCCCTTTCTGCGGCGCGGCGGAGGAGACCCCTCACCACCTGATCGCAGAGTGCGGGAGGCTGGAGGACGTTCGTTTGAACGTCTTCGGGGCCCCTTGCCTTCGCATCACTACGTTTAGAGGCGAGGAGCATTGAGGGCCTTCTCCGGTTTGCGGAAGAGGCCGGACTCATGCCCCAACCTTAATTTAAAGTATTAAAGATGCCCGGAAGGGCCGAGCACAATGGTCTCGATAGACTGAGCGTTCGGTAAAGACAATACAATATAATACAAATCCCTCTTTTTTTTATTACTATGTGATATTTATTATTATTATTATTATTATATTTATTTTTCCCTCTCTTTTATTTCATACATAGATGTATTTATCTATTTTATATATGTATTTTTTTTTGTGACTGTATGTCTTTGTGTTGTGGAGGGGGGGTTCAATAAATGGCCTACAGGGGAAGTTAAACTGATTTTCATGTTTCTTGTTGTTATTATTATTATTATTTATATATTTATATATTTGTTATGTTATTTAGTTTCGCGTGTCGCCTCGTGTGCAGCATTTTTTTTCCTGTTTTTTTTCCTTATTACTATGGGTTCCCTCGTTTCTTCTTTTTTTTTTAATTTAACTCGAGGAACCAATCATACCGGCTCACAGTATCGTTTAATATTATAATCTTAGTTAATAGTTTTTATTTTAGTCAACGTGCTTGTGCAGATTTTTTTTTATTGTTAGTTTTTCGTTTCCCTTTTTTTTCGTGAGTTGTATCCTCTCGTTTTATATTTTTATTATTTTTCATATTTTTTTTCATAATTTTTAAATACATTGTGACGCGTTTTTTTGGCGCGTTACAAGAATTGCGTCATCGGCGGTTCTGGTCCCGTCGAGCACACGTTTTCCCCACCGACAGAGTCCCCAAGCGATCTCAAGGGTTCAGAATTAATTAAACGAGCAAAATTATTCATTTCTTTGTTTTCCTATTTCTTTTTTTTCACGATTATAACGAGGCGAACGTCATCGGCGAGAGATCTACGTTTCGCGTTATTGTTTTCGAGGCGAATCGAACAGGAGCATTGTTTCTGGCTAACGGTACCGCTACGTGGTCATCGCATCTTCTCTCATCTTCAACAACACCAAAAATCATCGCTCTGGGCGCACCGACAATGGAGAAGTAGCAGCTTAGCGATGTCAGCATCGTCTCAACGATGTCTGCACCCCGGGACCGACATCTACGAAGATTCTTCAAGCGAAACGTCGTGCGATAGTTCGAACGGGACGTCAGCGCCGTCTTCGTTCGAATATTAATTTCGCGCGAGCGATAGTTCGCGATAATCGTAGGGCGTCGCCAGGTACCGGGGTACCGAAAATATTAGTAAAGGGAGGGGAAAGCGAGACCGCGATACGAATTAGCGTAGATCACTTGGGGACTCTCGTCGTATCTTTTGTGGTGTGAGAACGTGTGCTCGAGTGATCAAGGTGGCCGGAGTACAACGCTGCGCGAAAGGGTGTATCACCTCGGTACCGGACCGATCGCGGCTCGGGAATTATCGACGGGTTGGAGGGTTGGCACAATTCCGATAATTCCTCATCGTAACATCTATCTCTCGCCGGTAAGGCTGCCGTCTTTTCCTCGGACGTGTTAATTTATTATTTTATATTCGATTTGTTATTTTTGAGTGTCCGCGCGCACTTTACGCGATGACGGTTCTCGTCCCAGGCAAATTGGAAAAGCTTCTCTCGGTGACGCATGGGACTCGTCAACGGAGAAGTTAGCCTGCGATAGTGGGATGGCCCGTCTCGTATTTTCTTGCTTTATTATTTTGTCGTAAATATTTGAAGTTTGAGATCGTTTGGTAAAATAACGTAACGAGCAGAAATTTAATTTGCGCGAGAGATCTATTCAGATAAGTGTGGCGAGCGTTTCGGGAGCTCGGACGTGCGGGAGTTAATCGCAGGCGTGCTTCGACGGCTTTGGCTGTTCGAACTCGCCGTGCGATCTCGAAAAATTAAACGAGTCCTCTGCCCGCCTCGCGCCGAGTGATCACGCGGCATAGTTGGGTTTTTAGTATTTTTCCGACACGTCTTTCGGTACCGTCGGATGCGAGATGTACGTCGAGCCGCGAAATTAGTAGGGACTATTATTTTTGTAATTATTATTAATTTTTCGTCGAGAAAATTCAAGCCGGCGAACTGAGTAACCGGTGAGAATTTTAGTAGGGAAATTTTTATTGTTGTGTCGAGTCACCCCGGGTACCGTCCCGGAGAAAAATTACGTGTGAATTTAATTTTCGTCGAATAAATTTATTTATTGGATTTTCCCTAATTTTGTTGATTGTTAATTGTCTTATTTATTGGTAATGTACCCCATTGCTAAATCGCCAAGCTAACGAACCGCCCCTCTACCCTTGTGAGCTGCAGCTAGTCGGCTGTCATCCATTTCGTTATTTTCGTGAACTTTGAGAATTCCGGTCGCGTCGAGCTCGATGCTCGGCTGGCGCCCTTAAAAATAAGTAAGCGATCGAGACGAATTTTTGTGGCCAACGGGGTACCGGTTTTGTTTTCTTAATATTTTTGAAATTTTATTTTCTGAGTGTGAAGGTGCCACTCGCTGGAAATTTCGGTCACAATATACATATTTACAACACTACAACTAGATAGGCACAGCCTCACCATATGGGCACTAATCGTACTGAAAAATACAACGTAAATCAGTTTAAATCCTGCATCCTTCTTTGCCTAATTAGATCCGCTTTTCTGATCGCTAACTCGCGTAAGTGAGCATAATCAATGTTTAGCCAATAGTATTTTTCGAAATTCAGCCGATGAAAATCGTTAAGGTCTGATGGAGGGATATCCATGGCTCCAGTGAAGTTTTCGCGCTCATTCAAAATATCATTCACCGATAGCGTAATTCGTTTGTTCGCTTTATTACGTTTCCAATGATACAACATTGGAACGTTATTAGAATTCTGTATTAATCCACGACTATCACAATATAGAAATACTTGCGGGGCAGTGTATCGTGTTATTAATTGATGTTCTGAGACTATTGTTATGTTGTACCCCCGAAACGTGGTTGATCACTCCGTGCTCGAAGGTTGGGATTTTAACCCGAAATAATAAAAGGGATAACACCAGTTAGGAGTTGGAACTCCAGTGAGAAACACTGAACGTAAACCGAGATGATATTTATTAAAGAAGGAAAACAGTAGAACAGTTTGACAATCAAATACAATCTGTAATTCAGTATCGCTTACTGAACAATTCACTATTTCACTTTACAATATAACTCTAATTCAGTATCGCTTACTGAACGATTCTCTATTTCACACAATATAACTCACTCTTCGATAGTACTCGGGTTCGACCCGCTATCACGTTCAATACTTGTAACTTGGCCGAATCCCTTGGACCAGACTCACAGTTTCAGGAGTCAATTCGGACCCCCTGTATCACGAGTCAATACCAGACTGCCTGATGCTCGCGCTCGTATCGATATATACGGAGCGAGCGTGTCAATATAATTTTAAAGACGAAGCATTATTGCGATGATCGGTAATATTGCGACCACCGGATATATTGCGACAATCTCCGCTTTTCGTTGCCTGCTGTTTATTATTTATCGCTCCAGATTCCGTCCGAGAATTTGGAGGCTCCGCGTTACGTTAACTGCTGACACGCTGCATTACTTGACCGCGATTGATCGATGCGTCGATTGCTCAATCGCTCGTGAGGCGTTCGGTTTCGGCGATCGCGCCTCCCGTATCGCCTGCATACTTCTATTATTGCACAATCCACCTCTCGGTAATACCTGAGATATTCGGGGTACAACAGTTGGCTGGCTGCTTATACTCTGAACTATTGCATTATTGACATAATGTAAACTGTTGTAGTAATCTCTTGTTAGCTTAATGGTAAAATTTTCTCGGGATGTTTGCCTTACTATAGATTATTTTATTGCTGACATAATGTAAAAATTCAGAGTGTGCTGATCGGTACGTCCGCATGCATACCCGAAGGCATCTCCTTTCGAAGGCTCTTAATTTTTCGAAAACGGAATTACCGGTGTTCCACCAAATTGGTGCTGCGTACGTTAGGATTGGGCGGATTAGGAGTATATACAAAATAATTTTCGATCTGCCGGAGAGATGCCCGCAGTAAAACTCCCGACTGCTAGCCTGGAACGCCTTTTTTGCCTTTTCTAGCATAGCATCAGGATGTGCGTTACCTCGAAGCAAATAATCTAAATAACAACTGTAATGGACAGCCAGGTAAGCGGGTAAAAGATTGAAACACAAGGTTGTTTATGATATTGAATGTAAGAATTTATAAGTGTTTTATTAGTCGTAGCTGGGGGAGTATACCGTCTGACAGAGTCGGTGGTTGGAGTAGAACTGGTTAATCAGGCGTCGAAGCAAAGGGCTTCGACGCCGGTAACTTGTATTGTTGCGCGCGTGAGGTATACCTCCGCGCGCTGATAAGGGCCGTCGCGCGGAAGCTGGTCGCGCGGCGGCTTGACCGTTGCCGTGAGACGGTGATCTCATTGCTGCTCTCACGCAAAAGAGCTGACGGCCAAAATATTCGTTATCGCGCTTCTCGGAAGGAGAAGCGAGAGTTGCGAGTTGCGAAATATGAATATAAGTGAACTATTAAAATAATAAAGATTTTTTATGTATATGTATATAGGGGACCCTTACACTCCCCCCCCAGAAAAATTTAGCGATGCTCCTGCATCGCGCGTTTTACATAATATTTCGCTTTTGTGTGTGACTCTATATAATCCGAAAAAAAAACTTATCAAAAGGAAAAATATTTTATTTTTGTGTTTTTTGTGTATTTATGTTGAAAATTTTCTTCTTTTTTTTTTTGATGATCCTTTGTATATTTCTTGAGTGGCTCCTTGGACTTTTGGGAAAATATGTTGAATTCTGAAACATTTCTAAAAAGAAAACTTTAATTGTTCGGGTTAGTAGGGGTGGTTGAGTTATTTTGAGTAGGTCAAAATTAGGAATTATAATGTGTGGGTAAATTTAGTAAGATTTAAGAATAAGGAAAAAAAAAAAAAAAATGTTGTTCCTTTTTATTCGTTTTTCGTCCGTGGTAAGTTTCGAGTTCGTTCCATTTTTCTGTCAGGTCCAAGCCTGCATGTATATTTGTCCTTTTTTTTTTTGAAATTTTGTTCTAACTGTTATAAATCCCTTTTGTTATTTATTTATTTGGTTATTGAATGGCTCCTGTAACAGTCTAAAAATCTGATTAATGGCTAGTTAGTAGGTGAGACATGTTATTCCGGGATTTGGTTCGCTCGGTATAGCGATTCTGGAAAGTGGGTAATTGGTTAAAGAAACGAATGTGTGTATATTTTTTTTTTTTTTTTTTTTTTTTTTAAACGAGTTACGGGTATTGTTTACTTAGTTTTATTTTTGAATGAAAGGGAAAAAAAAATTTGTATATATATATATGAGAATTAACAAAAATAACAATAGTAGAAAAAAAAATTGATAAATTTAATGTTTTGGTTTTTATATATAATTGATTATTTAAGTAGTTTTTATTTAGGGTAATATAGTAGTATTTCATATATGTGATTAATATTTTATTTTTAGAGTAGTGTATATATATATGTGGTTAATACGTGTATTTGTAGTGTGTACGTGTGTGTGTTTTCGGTATTAGTTATCCGTATCTGTCCTCTTACGTTTGTTGTCTGTTCGTCCCAGGGTTTCTGTTAAAAAGAGTTTTGTCCTTACATGGTTTGCGATTCGTCTAAGTACTTCTGTTGGTTGTCGGTAAATCCAGTCGGCTACTGTCTGTTCTGTTAGTTGTTCCGTCTCTTGTGTTTGTTGGTCGTCTGTCTGTTGTTCCGTCGTCGGTTGAGCCTCTACCGACTTGTCCGATTCTACTTCCAAGGTGTCTGTTGGGGAAAGGGGTGGAGGGGAACCAGGTGGGGTTGTAGGATTATAGATTATGACGGAAGGGGAAGCTGGTCCGTCTGAATCTACTTCTGTTTTTGTTTCGTCCGTTTCGTTGCTTCCGCTGTCAATTACAATTTTGTTCTGGTCCGTATCTGTTTGTGTTGGCGGTGTGTTCGTATCTGTTTGTGGGCCATGTCTTTGTTGTACTTCCCATATTGGGAAGCGGGGTAGGTTTTCTCCTTGTTTAACGCGGAAGACATACTCGGAGCACCAGAGTAGGTGGTCGAGCATGTCATCCGCGTTTTGGAGTTTGTTGCAGAGTGGGCACGCCTGCTGTTCCCCACTCAGGCTCTGCATTTGTGCGCTCAAATACGATAAGCAGTCCCCGATGTGAGCTCTACATTTTTTCGCCGTTTTTACGTTTACCTCGCAAATGGGGCACTGGTACACTCCGCTCATTTTGTTGTTACTGTTTAAATTAAGAGTATGTAATTTGTTAGATTTATACCAAAAGAAATTATGTGACCCTTGTTAGCACAAATGTTTTGCGTGTACATGCGTGTATGTGTGGAGTTTTGTTAGTAAGTCATGCGTTTTGCCCAATATCTATATAAATGTATAAAGTAATGATAGTATGAGAAAAAAAAGGATTATTATCGGTTAGCGTTTTTTGTTAAGCTATGAAGTGCGCTTCTATGGCAATTCGTCCCGGTTAAGATATGTTAACGCGTAGACTGGTTTATGTTCTAATTGTGCCGGCGCTTCGGTGATAATGGCTACCTCGCGGCTGGTGGTTGCCGTAGGTTCAGCGGTTTCGACTAATTCTATTGGTTGTCGATAATATGAAACAACCTTATTTTGTGGTTCATTAATAAGCTTTGGGTGTTTTTGTTTCTTTCGACTAAGTGTTGTTTGAGTTTGTGATGAAGGAATTAGTTCCTCTAAAATTGTTTCGGTGCTTTCGAGGGTGTCCATTCGCGATAACATGGATGATAATTGTCCTTTTATGTGGCATCGCGTTCCCAGCGCTGAGCAAAATTGAACTGTCGCCAAAAGGTTTTCTCGTATTTGCAGGCGTCTGGTCGAAAGTCCGTGTGTATTGATGTAGGTTACTAATGTCCATGTTGTGTGATATGAACGGAGTCTACCCAATGGTTCCGAGTATAGACCGGCATTTTCCGTAAATGGAGTGATCCTGAAAGCGTCGTTTGGGGTTGCCTTCACGAAAGTGGCGTGACATCTGCAACATACGCCATTTTGATTTTATCTACGTGTACTGTTCTGGGCTTTTTATCAATTTGTAATGTGACGTTACGATTGTTTCCGTGTATGTGTATAATTTTATATGGGCCTAACCAATCTTTGTCGAATTTACTTTCTTTTCTCTCGTTTTGTAAAAATACGAGTTGGCCTATCTCGTAGGTAGGTTCCGTTACCCTTTTATCGTAGTATTTTTTATTGCGTTCTTTCGCTCGTATCGCTTTTTCGAAAGCTAATTGACTTGACTCTCTCATGTTTCGATTCAAATCGATCATGTAGTCGTCGTATGTTATCGTTTTCTCGAGTGGTGGAAATTCTGAAGGTGTGCGAGCTTTCCTACCGAAAACTAATTCGTACGGAGTAAATCCTGTACTTTCGTGAACGCTAGTGTTATATGAGAATGTCGCGAGAGCTACTACCTCGTCCCATTCTCGGTTCGTTGTTACAAAATGTTTTATGTACTCTTTGTGGGTGATATGCTGTTGTTCTCTGTTGTTCGATTTGGAAAAGCTGTGCTACGTTTTTAATTGTATCCGACATGAAATTAGTACCTTGATCTGTTAGTATTGCGCGTGGCGCACCAAAAGTTGATATTAATGATGCTGTAAGTGCTTTGGCTACATCTACGGATGTTTGGTGTTTTAGTGGGACTGCGATACTAAATTTGCTGAATAGATCGATCATTGTTAATATGTATACGTGTTCACTTTTTGTAGGGTGTAATGGTCCCACTATATCGATTGCCACTTTGTCGAATGGTACCGCGGGTGTGTCTGTGATGATCATAGGTGCTTTGTTTTTTACTCTAACCAATTTGTCTTTTTGGCAAACTATGCAATATTTGATGGGCTCCTTGACGTCATTTCTCAGACCTCGCCAGAAGTATTGCGATACAATGCGCTTGTATGTTTTTGCTACGCCTTGGTGACCTCCTACTGCTGATCCGTGGAGTTCTTTTATGATGTTCTTACGTTGTCCAACTGGCGGAACTGTCACGATACCTTCGCAAAGAGTGATTGCTATATTCGAATTGAACGCTATCGAACGTATATAGGTTTTGATGCTACGCCATTGAAATGTATCGATAATCCCTGGATCTTTTGAGATCGTACAGGATGTAATTTTTCTTTGTTGTAGAATTTTTATTAGTGCTTTCAAACACTTTTCAATCATGATCGCGCTTGTCGTATCTGATTGTTTCTCCTTGCAAAACATGGAGATGTAGTGTTCTGCACCGACTTCGGTTATTATTATGTTTCCAACGTGTGGTTGTCGTTGTAGAAACATATTTTTATCAACTTTCCTTTTTTCGATGAGTATTTTCGCGACCATAGTGTCCATTGCGCAATCGGCGGACAAGAAATGTGCCAATGTATCCTTCCTGGCCACGATGTTTTCCTGTGTTACGGTGATGTTATTCTCTATTTGTACATCTTCCGTTATTGTCGGTCCTCTGTTTTTTGATGTTAGTTGTTTACGATGGTACCCTGTTGGTTGGTAATTCGAATCACTGTCTGATTCGTAATTGGAAGACGTTATCGAGTTGTTGTCTCGAGTATTTGGAGGTTGGTTATTTTGAACGAAAGACGGGCCTGCGAAGTCGTCAAACTCCTGAGTGTAGTCGGGCAAGGCTTGGACGATCGGGGATTGATTTTTGAGGGTCGTCGGTTTATTTGCCTGCTCCGTGGTGTTCACTATAGGTGGAGGATCTCTTGCCGTAGCCGTGATTTTTTACTCTGGCTTGAACGCTGTTGTTTTGGTCGTTTAGTTATTTTTGATTTATCTCCTTTATGAACTGGCGCTAAAGGTGGTTTTTTTGATTTTGACTTTAATGCTTTTTCCGTTGTTTTTTGTTTTATTGGGGGATGTACGATTATTTGAGGGGTTTCGGGATCTGGGATTATTGTCGATTCGGGTTGGGTTATTTTTTGTTTTGTTGGGGGATCTATAATTGTTTGTGAGGTTTCGGAATCCGAGATTATTGTAGGTTCGGGTTGGGTTATTTTTTGTGTTTTTTCAGCTATTCTTTTGCTGCGTCTAGTTGGTTCGCAGTGTAACGTTGGTTTTCTAGTACGTTTAACTACTTTTTTTAAGGGGTTTTTAGTTGGAGATCTAAATGTTGGAGTTACTACCTCCTTACTGGTTGCCCTATCTCGTATCTCCGATGTTTGAGGTTGGGCAACCTCGCGAAAATCCAATGTTGTTGGTTGTGGATTCCGTTATAGGTCCTGTTGGATGCTCGAAGGTGACCTAAATGTTGGTACCGGTTGCGGTTTGCTACCGATCTCGTCATCGGTTGAGTTCTGAATACTCATTGACAACGGTTCGCCTTCGCGTTCCGTCGGAATTTCGTCAGTCGATTCTATATCTATTACCAATTCGTTTTCCGTAGTCAGTTCCATATCGGTTATATAGTTATGCTGATCATTATTTTCGTGCCGCTGGGGGTTATTATCGTATTGCTGAGGGTTATTTTCGTGCCGCTTTGGGCTATTTTCGTGCCGCTTTGGGCTATTTTCGTTTTTATTCGCGTTTTTGATTTCCTCCTCTTCCTCTAGCTCCGTCGAGCTGTCTTCCTCTACAGTTAAGAAATATCGGCCAGTTATTCCTTCACTTTTCCAAGATCGTCTGCCAGTACGTTTTCTGGCTCGCTCATTTTTGGATGAGCCCTTGGTTTGTTCTCTGGGCATTCTATCCTGAGATCGCTCTTTTCGCGATGGTACCCATAGTTCCAAAAATTTTTTCCTTAGGGAACTCCTGAGTTCTCCCTCGTTGTCAGACGGTTCTGATCGTGGTGTCTCGTCGTCGATGGACGAGTCTATTATTGGTTCACTCTCCCCAGTTTTTGTATTTGTTGGTGTTTGCTCTGTTTGTTTAGTTTTTAACGTAGTTTCTTCCGGTGGTTGCAATGTTATGTTTGGTTCGGGCTCACTTGGAGCCACGTCAGGTTGTTCCGGAGTTTTGATTACTTCTTCGCTTTGAGGTTGTTGACATGCAGCTTGATTATTGTCTGAATTATCAATGTTCTCTTGAAGAGTTAGTTTTTTTCTCGGGGCTGGATTACCAGAACTTTCGTCCGTCGATGAACGATACCGAGGTTGAGAGGATTTGTTAAGTATCATTTTGGGTTTTTTAGTGTCCGGTTTTATGCAATCCTCTGACGAGTTTTCACGAGGCCTAATTGGCATTATATCAACGGGGTTTCTCGACAGCGTGTCGGCAACTACGTTTTGTTTGCCTGATTTGTGACGAACCTCGAAGTCGTACCCGTTGAGTATAATCAGCCATCGCTGCAATTGTTGCGGCGGATTAGGTTTGTTTATAACGTATGTGAGTGCTCTGTTGTCGGTTACCAACGTGAAATGTTGACCGTAAAGGTATGTGTTAAAGTACTGTACTGCGTCAACTATCGCAAGTAGTTCTTTTTTCATTGTGTCATACACAATTTCGGGTTTTTTTTACGCTCTCGAAAAGAATCCTACCGGATGATCGTAATCGTCCTTGACTTGACTTAGAACCGCACCCAACGCATAATCGGATGCGTCGGTCGTTAGTGTGTACGGTTTGTCAAAATCAGGGTAAATTAGGATTGGTCGCTCTGCGACTTTTTGTTTTAGGAGGACGAATGCTTTTTGGCATTCGTCCGTCCAGTTAAACTGTTCGTTTTTACGTAGTTGTCTCGTTAATGGGATCGCGATTTTCGCGAAGTCGCGAATAAATCGTCGATAATAACCTGCAAGTGCTACAAATTGCTTTATCCCCTTTTTATTCGTGGGTGGCGGCAAGCATAGAACTGCGGTTATGTTTCGCTCGTTGGGCCTTATTCCGTCTTCGGAAATTATGTGACCCAAGTACGTCACTTCTCTGTTGAGGAAGTGGCATTTGTCGGTTTGGAGGGTTAGCCCCGCTGCGGTCGGACGTTTCGCTAACCCTCTGAATTTGTTTCCGTGATCTTCGATATCTATTGCGTAGATCACTATATCGTCGAGGTATACGAATAGATCTGTGCCTTGGAGTCCGGATAGCACTATGTCCATAAGTCTTTGGAACGTCGCTGGTGCGTTACGGAGTCCAAATGGCATACGCTGATATTCATAATGCCCATGTGGTGTTGAAAAGGCTGTTTTGTGTTTATCTTCCGGGTGCATCGGTATTTGGTGAAAACCTGATGCTAAATCGAATGTTGAAAAATATTTCGCGTTGCCCAACGGGTCCAGAATATCTATAATATTCGGCAGTGGGTACGCGTCTGGCGTTGTTTTTTCGTTCAGTTTCCTGAAGTCGATTACCATTCGCCATTGTTTGTTTCCTTTTGAGTCTTCTCTCTTAGGTACTATCCAGACTGGGGAATTGTACGGAGAGAGAGACGGTTTGATTATTCCCTTATCGAGCAAGTTTTTGACTTGTCTCTGTAACTCGATTTTTTGAGTCTGGGGGAAACGATATTGTTTGACATTGACTGGTCTCTCGTCGGTTGTATGGATCTCATGACTGATGACTGTCGTGGATCCGAGAGTGTTTCCTGGAAGACAGAATAGGTGTTGATATTCACCAATTAACTCATGTACGTGATCCCTTTCGGTTTTGTTAAGGTGATCGAGTTGTAGTAGTTTTTTTAAGTCTTCTAGCCTATTTTTATCACCGGTTCCGGCTGAGCAGATTTCCGCGTTGCTGTATGCGTCCTCTGTCTCAGTATCAAACGGAAGGTCCGAAATTTGCTCGAACGGGTGCAAATGAATTGGCTGAAGAATAAGGTTAATTTCGCACGTGTTGGCGTTTATGACGCAGAGGTACGCTATGCCATTGTAGTTTTTGACAACTGCGTCGCCCATGTATATGTTTTTACCTGCGTCGATTCTCGATATATACCCCTCCTCAAGATCTGTCGGCCTCAGACGTACTGGTATAGCAACCTTTGATCGAGGGGGTAGCGTTATTCGTTCGAATGTTTCGAACGGTATTGTATGATTTGCAAATTTAATGCATGATTCGCTATAGAGGAGGTCCGCGGGAGTGTCCCTAAAGAACACATCACCGAGGATAGCGTCCTGTATAATCGGGAAATCGTCCTCGATCGCATGGAATTCTATAGTGAACTCCTCTATACGGATATATCGTCCGATAGCATCGTCCGATTGTGTGTGCTTTCCCTGAGGTGATTCCCGTGAGTACGTATATTAGGGTTTCATCTACCTCGGTACTTTTCGCAAGGCTGGACGTTTTTACTAGATTTATCTCGGCCCCGGTGTCTACGAGAAAGAGAGTTTCTTTCGTGCGTAGATCGGGTGAGAGTATTTTTACTGTAGGTGGCTTATGCCTTTTAGTTAATCCTAAGTTAATCCTAGCTTCCTTAATTGTAATTTTTACATTATTTACATTTTTTAAGAGGGGGGTTTCCCCTGTTTTTGACTTTCCGGTTACTGGCGCGCTTAGTTCTGGCCTCCCGTCGCGCTGTTCCGGGAGGTAGAATTCGGGTTTTTTTTCAGCACGTTTTGTAGTGCCAATTCGATTTGCGAGAGATCAATGTCGGTTTTTCGCGAGTTGCGACTTCCTCTATCTCTAGAGTTGTCGCGACTATCTTGATCTCGGGAATTATTGCGTTGTCTAGAGTTATCGCGGTCTCGCGAATCGTTACGGTTTCGTGAATCACTACGGTTTCGTGAATCACTACGATCTCTGGAGTCGTTTCGGTTGCGATAATAGTCGCGATCGGATCGACTGCGTTGTCGACTACGCGAGTCGTTCGAGTTGCGCGACCTATCCCAGCTGTTGTTACGTGAATTTCGATTACGCGAGTTGTCCCGCGAATCACGCGAGTCGCTCCTGTAATTGCGGTTTCTCGAATTATCATAACTGCACCTATTGCGCCAATCGTTTTGATTATTTCGCGAGTTGGAACGATCGAATCCTCCCGCGTTTCGGTTTTGTGAATTGTCTCTCGACCGTCCGTTTTTTCGGCGGTCCTGGATATATTCGCGTGTACGTTTAATTGCAATGCAGTCTGAGGTTCCGTGAGTACGGTTTTCTCCGTGAACCTCACAATATTTGACGTTAGGTTTTTTCTTTTTGATGATATCGTCGATCTCGTCGATCTCGTCGGATGTCGACGCGAATCTAACTTTAGCCTGTGTTTTTGTGTCGATTTTTTTTCCTTGATGGACTTCCTGCCTACGGAGCAGTTCCATCTCGATAGACTCTGCTGCTGTTATCGCTTCGTCTATCGTTTGCCAAGATTTATGCATTAGTAAATTGCCGATTTGGTCGGAAAGTCCGCGGATGTACGCTTTTATGACTGCTTTGTCAACTTCGCTGATTCTATTTGTTAAGTAATGTTGTTGTGCGGGGGTCTTATAGACCTCGCTGAGGCGATCGTGTATGCGTTTAGCTATTTTGCGAGTGCGCGCGGAATAAGCTTTAACCGGTTCATTATAATTTTGTATATTTGTTTTTAATTCTAGTTCTAAATCTGATAATTCGAACGGTTTTTCGAAGTAGTCTTTTAAATCTTTTAGTAGTGTCTCCATATCTACGTACGTTTTTGTTTCCGTTATATCCGCTGCTTCTCCTGATAACTTCAGGTGCAGCATGTCCAGGAAAGAGGCCATATTTTCCGCGGGAACCATTTTAGCTGCGTGCCTACATGGCCGCGCAAATTGTTCCAGCGGTATGTTCTTTCCGCTGAACGCTGGTATATTGTTAAATACATCTCGAAATGTTAAAAAAACCTGAGACGTTTTCGGCGTCGTTTCCGCCTCCGGCCGCCATTGTAATTTTGTTTGCCGATAGGCGTTCCGGTCGCGCTTCGCTTGTTAGCAGCAACCAGTAATAGTTATTTGTTTTCGTAAGGTTACGCTTGTGTGGCGCAATTTTGTTCGCTTAAGAGAGAAGATTTTTTCTTCTCTCTTTTTTTTTTTTTTTTTTTTTTTTTAAAGGAATTGAATTATTGAAGGGATTTTAAAAATTGTAAAAAAAAAAAATTTGAAAAATTGAGGAGAGAAAAAAAAAAAATTTGAAAAATTGAAAAAGTTTAAAACTGAAAAAATATTTGAAAAATTGAAAAAATTGAAAAATTAGAAAAAGTTACAAAGTTTGATGAAGGAGAGAGAAGGAGAAAAAAAAATTTGAAAAAATTTTGTAAAATTTTGACAAATTTAAAATTTGAAAGGATTTGGAAAAATTAGCAAAAATTTGAAAAGGTGGGGGAAATTCGAAAAAGTTGAAAAAAAAAATTGAAAAATTTGGGAAATTTGAAAAAATTGAGAAATTTGAAAAAATTGAGAAATTTGAAAAAATTCAGAAATTTGAAAAAATTGAGAAATTTGAAAAAATTGAGAAATTTGAAAAAATTGAGAAATTTGAAAAAATTGAGAAATTTGAAAAAATTGAGAAATTTGAAAAAATTGAGAAATTTGAAAAAATTGAGAAATTTGAAAAAATTGAGAAATTTGAAAAAATTGAGAAATTTGAAAAAATTGAGAAATTTGAAAAAATTGAGAAATTTGAAAAAATTGAGAAATTTGAAAAAATTGAGAAATTTGAAAAAATTGAGAAATTTGAAAAAATTGAGAAATTTGAAAAAATTGAGAAATTTGAAAAAATTGAGAAATTTGACAAAAATTGAGAAATTTGAAAAAATTGAGAAATTTGAAAAAATTGAGAAATTTGAAAAAATTGAGAAATTTGAAAAAATTGAGAAATTTGAAAAAATTGAGAAATTTGAAAAAATTGAGAAATTTGAAAAAATTGAGAAATTTGAAAAAATTGAGAAATTTGAAAAAATTGAGAAATTTGAAAAAATTGAGAAATTTGAAAAAATTGAGAAATTTGAAAAAATTGAGAAATTTGAAAAAATTGAGAAATTTGAAAAAATTGAGAAATTTGAAAAAATTGAGAAATTTGAAAAAATTGAGAAATTTGAAAAAAATGAGAAATTTGAAAAAATTGAGAAATTTGAAAAAATTGAGAAATTTGAAAAAAATTCGAAAAATTTGAAAAAATTCGAAAAATTTGAAAAATTTGAAAAATTTGAAAAATTCGAAAAATTTGAAAAATTTGAAAAATTTGAAAAATTTGAAAAATTGAAAAAATTGAAAAATTTGAAGAAATTGAAAAAATTGAAAAATTTGAAAAAAAAAAATTCGAAAAAATTGAAAAATTTTGAAAAATTTGAAGAAATTGAAAAAATTGAAAAAATTGAGAAATTTGAAAAATTTGAAAAAATTGAAAAGTTGAAGCGAGAGAGGAGAGAGGAGAAAAAAAAAATTTAAGATTTTAAATGTTTAGAAAAGTTAAAGGAAAAGGGAAGATTTTATGATTATTACTGACTTTTGAGTATAGCAAAAGTAATTTTTATTACGCGAGTTAATTTATTTGAGTAGAAGGAGGGAAATGAAATTACGGTAATTTATCATCGGCGTATATTAGCTGCGTTCTCCTATCGGGAGTCGCGCGTCGCAAAAGTCTATTATTATTATTATTACTATTGTTACGTCTGGCGAATCTTAAAATTTTATTCGCCAACGCATCTTAGAAATAACCAAATTTTACAACATTTATAATTTATTGAGAGAGAAAAGAGAATAAAGAATAAGGAGGAGAGCGAAGAATGATCCAAAACACACGCATTGCACGTGATTTCATCATGGTCTTCGAGTATAAAAAAATCGATAATTGAACAATAACTAAACGTATTTAAATCATCAAATAAGGAATATCCAATGATTGGCATAGTAACAGTCATATAACTCAAACTTGAGCTTAGTGAATATTCAAGTTACTAGAGGGGTGGTATCGGCATCGGAAGTATCTATCCGCATTGTTTAAACCGAGCTGTCTGAGCAATCCGAATCCTTCTTTTACGTACATCCGAAAGAGAAGTTCTTATCGCTCCAACACCATGGCGAGCACCTCACAGATATATACAACTGTGCAGCCAGAGAATCGGTGTGACTGTTTCTAAGGAGCCGATTCGAGAAATTACCGTCACCATTAATGAGTGCAGCACCTCTCGAATAATTTATTAATAATCATTTTTGGAACAACAACGTAATAATCAAACATTAACGTAACCATCAATATTTAATCGGAATATAACAAGTGAATAATCTCAGAATTTCGCTGATAGACAAAATGTCTTTAAACTTCGTTAATTACAATAAAATCGAGCATGTTTTTGAATATTTGGGTCACATCGTTATTAAACAAAAATATAAAAATATAATTAAATCATTTAAATAAGATCTTCGTATTTAATTTGTTATTTTCAATTGTAATCATCGTAGAGATTTAATTCGAATTCGACAATTAATCTTTTCGGCTGGATAAAGTAATTATCGCAACATTTAACTATAAAAATTATTGTTTAAATCATAAATCGTCAATTCATAAATTTACTATCCATAAAAGACAGACCGATCGATAATTACTTGAGGTGGGAGTAGACGCTTCAATGAGGAGAAGTATGGGCCAGGAGACCCCCCGAGATAATTAATAAATACGAGACCCAAAGCGACCGGAGGACAGTATGAAAAATACCGGACGATAGTAGTAGTATGAAAATATCGGAGGACAGAGTGTGAGAGTGGGTTTTTAAACAGTAGCAGTATGAACAGTTAGACTTCTGAAAAGTATTATCACATTACGACATTACGAGAATTTTACAACAATGAAAATTATCATAAACAGTTAAACAATAATCCGTTCATCGGAAATTATTCAAACAACATTCAGACGGTTAAATAATTCTACAACAATTTAAAAATAATATAAAAATGTGAATTGACTTCTACGAATTTCAACATTGTTCGAAACGGGGAGTTGTCAGAACTTTGAACGACCCTTACGACGTTTGTCGAGACTTTAAAAATATAACGGGAACTAAACTGTAAAACGCAATAAACCAAATTATCGAGAGTGAACTAAATGTGTATTTGGGCGAATCAAAATCTTAAATAAATCTCAACGTTAAATTGAAACCTCCGCGAAGTGTTAAACAATTTATTCCGAATCAAATAAATTCGGTTGTTATCGTCAATCTCATCATTAATACATCATCGTGAAATATCTACACAATCAATTGGAAATTCTTGAAGGAAGGAAGGAAGGACGAATCCAAATTCTCGATCATCTTTAACTACATTCATCAAAATTCAACGTAACGATTTAAATCAACATCTAAACTTTGCTTTAATTCATCATTCACCAACGTAAGTATTTCTCATCAGAACATTAATTTTTCGGTTAATATGGTTATTCAATATAACCAAATAAATTTCGAACGTGATTATAAATCCAATACAAGGAGAGGGCCTCGTTTAAATTAAAGAGTGATATCAATGCGTGAGTTCTTTGGCCTCTGGTAACGAGTACCAAGGTAGCGAAGAGTGTACCGGGCCGCCCGGATTGAATTACACTACGAGACGCATCGAGCGTACGGCGTCTTATCAGAGAATTCTATAGTAAACACTTCCGTCATATGGTTACTACGCGCTTACTATACGCGTACTACAAGTCGATGATTCTTTCCACGTGCAATATTCTTTCTTTTGGTTCGGGGATTTAAATCTTTAACACGGCGCACTCTGTACCCTATCCTGAGTAACTCTCCGAAAGGTCAGACTCAAAAAGGGAATAAGTCGGATAAAGCGCCTCAATGGTACAAAACGTGTAAAATGGAATTTTATTCCTTGACCGTAATTACCGAGGAAATGCTGATTCGGACGTAACACTATTATTATTATTATTTTTTTTTTTTTTAAGGTAAAATGGTAAAGAAACTTTTTTTTTTGTAATTAATTTGGAAAAACAAGAATTTATATGATTGGCAAAAAAAAATATATTTAAGCTAAATTCCCCTGTGTCGCATGCAGCGGTCGTACGCCTTTGACTCTGCTGCGTGCACGACAAGGACGGCGCTACACGCTTTTTGCGAGTCGGCGCTCGTTACTCGCTTTTTTTTTTTTTTTTCTTTTCGAAGCTCGTTTTTTTTTTCACACTTGAAATGAAATTTAAAGTACTCACATTGCTGCCACGAGGTAAAACGTGCGTATTTGCATGGATTTCCGTTCCTGACTTCGGGTTTTTTTTATTTTTTGTCGCTCTTCCTTCCTTCCTTCGGGTTTTTTTTTTGTGTTGATTTTTCGTCGCTCTTCTCACTTTCCTTCGGGTTTTTTTTTTCGTTAATTTTTTTCGTCGCTCTTCTCACTTTGGGTTGAGCACTTTTTTTTTTTTTTCGCTGATTGTCGCTTTCTTTTCGTCGCTGTATATATTTTTTTGATAGTTTTTCGAGTCACAAAAAAATGTCTTTTTTTTTTTTGAGAATCACTTTTTTTTTTTTTTTCGCTGTTATATTTTTTTTCGATGATCACTTTTTTTTTTTTTTTTCGAGTCACTATTATTTTTTGAGCACTGTATCTAAAACAAAAATAAACAAAATTTCACTTATCGCGGACGCGGATTTTAGTTCGAACGCTTCTGACACCATTGTAATGGACAGCCAGGTAAGCGGGTAAAAGATTGAAACACAAGGTTGTTTATGACATTGAATGTAAGAATTTATAAGTGTTTTATTAGTCGTAGCTGGGGGAGTATACCGTCTGACAGAGTCGGTGGTTGGAGTAGAACTGGTTAATCAGGCGTCGAAGCAAAGGGCTTCGACGCCGGTAACTTGTATTGTTGCGCGCGTCAGGTATACCTCCGCGCGCTAATAAGGGCCGTCGCGCGGAAGCTGGTCGCGCGGCGGCTTGACCGTTGCCGTGAGACGGCGATCTCATTGCTGCTTTCACGCAAAAGAGCTGACGGCCAAAATATTCGTTATCGCGCTTCTCGGAAGGAGAAGCGAGAGTTGCGAGTTGCGAAATATGAATGTAAGTGAACTATTAAAATAATAAAGATTTTTTATGTATATGTATATAGGGGACCGTTACACAACCAAGATATTTAACTTTGTTTCTGTGCGGAATATCGATCTTATTATTCATGCCCGGTATGGTAGCTTGAATTTGGAAGTCGCGGTAACCTATTCTCTTTGTCGAATTTATCGATCTAATCGGCTTTCGGAAAAGTATTGTCTCACATTTAGTGGGACTTAATCGTAAATTCCATGTAATGTAATATTGGTTTACGTTTTCGACTATATTTTCTAGCGTTTCCCTGACTGTGATAGCTCGATTAGACGAAGCGTATAAAATAATGTCGTCAGCAAAAGCAATAGCTTTCACACCATTCTCGTTGTTAATATCAAATAGTTTTAATATATCGCACGTAAATATATTAAAGAGGATAGGCGAGTTGACCGTCCCCTGTTGTAGCCCCTCCTCTACCCTGAAACTTTCAGAAGAAAAAGATAATCCGTCCCAAGTTACGAATGATTTATTGTGGATCATGTCCCAGATGGTCCAGAGCAGCCAATTCGGGAAATCTTTCTTTTTTAATTTAAATAGGAGTCCGTTCAGCCAAACGAAGTCAAACGCTTTCTCAAGATCTAATAACGCCGCACCTACAAATTGGCTTTTCCCCACTAGACTCGTTAGATCCGAAAGGAGCTTGTGGATAGCATGCGTGGTGGAGTGTTTATTCCTGAATCCAAATTGCATATCCGGAATAACCGATTTTGTTTCGCAATGAAAAGTTATTTTATTATTAATAACCGCCTCAATGCACTTACTCAGCGCCGGCATAAGGCTGATCGGCCTATAGCTTGAGGGGTCATGCGGATCTTTTTTTTTTTTAATATGGGAAGAACTTTAGCTTTTTTCCAGCTTATCGGAAAATAATAATTGTTTAGCGCATTGTTGAATAGAATCGTAAACGCTTTAATAGCTCTATCAGGCAAGTTTTTGAGGATCAAGGGGGGTATATTATCTAAGCCGCTTGATGTTTTATTAGGTAGATGTTTGAAGATTTTGCTAAGAGATTCAAAGTTACAGAATGGATTATTATTCGGATCATTGATACGGGGACCAGAAGCTTTATTATTAATCGAAAACGTTGTAAAAGTATGTTTGTTGCGTCTAGAATTGTTAAGATCTTCTTTTATTTGCATAGCAGTATTGTCCGCAAGCTCCTTAATCCTCGTTCCTTCATTAAGATATCTTGGCGAATTGATCGATTCGTAGAAGGAACCAATTATATTTAACTTATCTTTAGCTGTCGTAAAGACGTATTTTTTATCGTGCTTAATGGAATTTGTAATGTCACATGAGCTTCTGTTGATAATTGCCAAATTATTTTGATCTATGTGCATCGCATCTATTTTTAATAATTGTTTTGGTCGGAGGAGTCTATTAATAATTGGAAAAAAATTTTTGGGACTTTCGGTGATCTATTTTTTTGAATTGTTTCTCCCAAAACTTATCGGTAACTCGGCGCAACTCATCTCGTATAGCCGTTCGCGTGTTTTTCAGAGCAATTTTTGTATTTTTTGTTAGTTGAGATCTCGCAGCTGGGTCTGTTAAATGTAAGACGTGCAGTTGAGAGACTAGATAACATTTATTTTTTTGCAAATTGTTGATACGGGGATTAACGAATCGATATATGTCATGATTGATCTTACTAATTGGTACAGTTGAATCAATTGTATTCCTGATGACAGTGCTAATACTTGAGAGGAATGTATCAATTTCTGTAATGTCTAGATTACGTGTCTCCGGGATATTGAAGTTAAGCCCCTCATCAATTCTTTTTTTAAAAAGTTTCCAATTAGTTGCCTTAAAATTTGGTCGACCCGGAGCGTCAACAGGGTCAGTCAGGCCCACGCTATCCCCTTCAAACCTTACCACGAACGAAATCGCAGCGTGATCGCTATCGTATGGGAGGACATTAGCCTTACCATTAATACAGCCAGGGAAAGCCAGTCGTGAATCAGCCAGGCAATTATCGAGGTATGTACGCGCCGGCTTGTACGTTGGCTGAATTGGCGTGATGATATTCAGCTTATATTCAATACCGTGCGTCGCTTCCCACTGCGTCATATACCTACCACGTGGGTTATTGGCTCTGTCTGCCCACGATTTACGCCGCGCATTAAAATCACCAGCAATAATATAATACGAATCGTCTCTATGTAATTTAAGTTTTTCGAATAGCTGATTGAGTTCGTCGATGAACAATCGTCAATTATCGTTCGTGGCATAAACGCTTAAAATGAATAGTTTTTTATTACCGATAGTCTTTATGCTAATAATCGTGAACTCTAGTATTTCGTTTATAGATGAGGAAGGACTTTCAACAATTCCGTACGGTATTTCTTTTCTTATTGCGATTAAGTTGTAGTCCTTGATTTGAATTTTATATTTCGGATTAAGTTTGGTTTTTGAAATCAATACAATATCGTGTTCGTATTTTGTTGTAGAGTTACTAAGTTCTAATCGTTTATAATTAGCGATAATAGAGTTCACCTTTACTGCGGCTATTCTAAATTCGTTTCGGTGACCGCGCGTATTGCTCATTATTGAGTATAAATTGAACTTAAGAGAAAATCTATTCTCTCCGTATTTTTCGCGACTTGTTCAGTGATGTGTTTGAATTGACTGGTTATTATTTGAGAAATTTCTTTTTTAAGATCGATAAGCCATCGGGGGGTTTATTCGTGTGAAAAATCCTCGCGTGGATTATATTCGTAGTGATTCGGCTGTGAACATGATACCTGAGCGGCTTGCGAGCGTTGGCTATTGTTGAAAGTGGGGCGATTTGCGCAAACGATACGTTCTCTCTTGTTGTTGCTGCCATGCGGTTCACCCTATTGTACGACGACATCTTGCGGCTCTTCGCATGCTCTTTTTTGATGTTAGAAATAGTCTTGAGGAACGGGCAGCCATGATACGAGGCGGGATGTCCAGATTCTCCACAGTTGGCGCACTTCAAAGCTGTTTTATCGGCATCCTTCTGGATAGCACATTTTCCAGGCTCGTGCGACTGAGCGCATTTTACGCATCGATAATTAAGAGCACAATTTTTGCTCGCGTGGCCAATCCTTTGGCACTTTCTACATTGGAAAAGAATCGGCTTCCTGAGATGTTCCCAGCGGATTTTTTGGTACGCGAGTGAGCGCACCTTGAACAGCTCCCTAGTTACGCTGCTATTGGTCACCTGTACAAGATGATGAAATTTCGTCGCATCGTTGCGATCGAAGTAAAATTTAGTGACGTCGATAATTTCGACGTTGGCCAACTGTAGCTCAATCAATCCTTGTTTAATTTCGATAGGATCAAAATTACCCCTGATACCCTTAATTAAAAACGACTTCGGTTTATTTTCCTTAGGAGTGAACGTGTAAAAGCGTACATTGTTTTTTTTTAAGCTCGTCGACGATGCACTGAAAATGAGAATTTTTATTCGCGTATATTATATGCTCGTTACTGTTTTTTTCTCGGATCATAACTTCGGCTTTTGGAATGTTAAGAACTTGCGTAAGTTTAATTAAATTAATCATGATAGTATCCATCGTGAAGATGGGCGGCGGTCTTTCGCGTTTATTAGCGTTCGCTTTTTCGGCGGTAGCCACGTGTTCCTCTTCGTCCGATGAAGTATCACGATCCATATCGTCGTCGTTCGCGATCGGGTCAAATTTGTTCGCGTCGCTAGGTAGCGCGTCGCTGTTATTCGACTTACGCTGCTGTCTCTTTTTAACAGGGTTTTTCGGCAGTTCCCACTCTTCTGGCTGTCCCAGTGTCGCTGCATCGTGTTGAGACGTCTCGTCGCCCGATGGCGCCACGTCTGATTTCCTCTTTCGCTCGCTAGCGATATTCGGCGATCATTTTTTGTTATAACTCTTAGAATTATCTTCATTGCGTAATTTTTTATACATCTTGTCCAAATCCATAGAATTCAGCCTTGGGAAGCTTGAGTCCCGAGGTGAATAGTTCCTGCTAGAGGAAGACTCTTGACGAGAAAGACGCGCAGGAATAAAGGGTTTCTGCGGCTGGGATTCCGCCATGATACCTGCGCGGGATAGCCCCGGCGATACTTTTATTTTCAAGACTATTAATAATTAATTCAGATAGATTTTTATTCACTAATGATGGAGGGGCTCTAGTGGCCCCGAAGATCTTCGTGGACGGATGACACTTATTACTATTAGGACGATTCAGACTGCTGATGGAAAAACAAAAAGAACAGATAAGCACAGCGCGGAACGATGTGCACTCGATCGCTGCCAGCAGCAGACTCTCACGGTGTTCAACCCTCAGCGCTATACGACGCGGCTCTCGAGTCATCAACGGAGCGAGTGAGACAGCCGATGTGTTGCTTTCTCTCTTGCGAGTGCGAGTGCCTCTACTGCTGTGGTGGCTGCAACTTCTAAGGAAATTGTCGCCCATGCTACCTTTTACCCACTGAAGTCAGCTCCGGAAACGAACGGTCCCGAATCGAATGCGAGAGCCGTATTCTCAATTACGAACGTAGAGGACGAAATCCTCATGCATCAATGCGCCGACCCTGCGATAAAGCGAAAATGCGAAATTGTCCGAAAAACGGATCAACAACGCACGAACGCCGAGATGAACGAAGTACGTGATTTCGAGTTACACGGTAGCATTCTGTACAAAAAAGAAGATAATAAATTACTTTTCGTGGTCCCGAGTTCGATGCGAAAAAGTATAGCGGTTAGATTTCACGACGCACGCAGTCATCCCGGACTCGAACGAACACTTGCGGTAATTCGAAAAATTTATTACTTACCAACGATGAAGAAGTACTTGAAAAATCATATAGGCGCGTGCCTCCACTGCCTAGTAGCCAAACCGAAGGTTAGAAGACAAGCCGGTCTACTTCATCCGATCTCGCCGGGGAAACGCCCCTTCGCAATAGTTCACATGGACCACGTTGGACCCTTAATCACGAGTGCTCGAGGGAACGGGTATGTTCTCGTTTTCATCGACAATTAGACGAGATTTTCGATTCTAAAAGCTACAAAGGACACAAAAGCATCGGGAGTTATTCGTCTTTTCAACGAGTTTGTGTTGCAGTTTGGAGCACCAGTCCGAGTAATCACGGATAGAGGAACGTGCTTCACCTCGAAGCAATTCGGAGAAATCTGCGAGAAACACGGCGTGCACCATACACTCAGCTCTCCGCGACACGCTCAAGCAAACGGCATGGTGGCACGATTGAATGGAACGCTACTCCCTGCAATACAAGCATCAATCATCGAATCCGAAGGACGCGACTGGGACACTCGATTAAAGTACGTCCAACGCAACTTAAATTCCAGCACGAACCAAACGACGGGAAAAAGTCCTTTCGAGTTACTTTACGGATATACTCCGAAGCATGGCGAAGAACCATTACGCATACTCCTCGATGAAGAATCAAGTAGCTACACGTCACCGTCGCGGCTGCAAAACAAAGCACGAGAAAACGTACTACGACAGCAAGCCAAACAAAAAGAACGTTATGACCGTAACAGAACGAACAATGCGAAGTTCCACGTTGGGGACATTGTCGCGATGACGACAACTTACCCAGAAACAGGAGAAAGCAACAAACTCCAATCGCGATTCCGAGGAGCCCTTACCGTAACCGAAGTTCTCCCCGCCGATACTTAACCGAATAAAGTTAACCGAATTAATCGCATAACCGAATTAAGAGAGGATCGCGGAAGCAAACGCTACCAGACTACCGCACACGCCAGTCAGCTCAAGATTTGGCATCCGTCAACGGACGAGGAACTCGAAGATCCGCCCGAACTCGAGAGTGACGAGGATCCAGGGAAGACGCAAAATGACGACGATCAGGAGACAAAAACGACAGACTGCAGCGAAAACGAACCCCCTTCGAAATCGAACGGACAACCCCTTCGGGATCAGAACACCGAAGAAAAATCGCAACGAGACAGCGAAACGGAATCCCTCCCCGACACCACCGACCAAGCGAAAACTCAACCACGAAGAAGCCAACGAAGCCGAAACGCTCCGAAACGGTTCCGCGACTACGAAACTTGAGGAGCTCGCGAATCAACCGCACCCTCGGACCACACGGCACCCGAGGACGTGTGCAAGTCAGGACGGTCGAGTGTTAAATACCTGAACCAAATTCTTACTCCGAAATTTCGCGCGGAATGTAAATAGGGGGAAGGGACTTCAAAGTAGTTGAGTGTCTACGTACGAATACAATAGATTCCGTGTAAAACCGATAAATGGCGGAAAAGACGGAAACGAGAGAATAGTCAAGAGAGTCGCTTACGAGACGCCGAAGGCGACGGACGCATCGAACGAACGTACGACGTAGCGCGAGGAGAAAAACGTTCTCCGTCCCGTTACGCTATCGATTATCGCCGCGAGCGCGAGGCAATCGATTGCCATCGAGCCTAGTATAACATCGGAAACGCATAGTTTCCGCGAGAAACGCCTCGCAGTCAATCTCATTTACGAATTTACTATTAATTTTGTATTGATTCTGAAATATAATAAACGTGTTCGCGTATTCGCGTGGTTTGAGTTGGCGAGCCGAACCGCCTCTCAAACTAACAGTCTTAACAAGGATTATATCAGGAATCCGAAAAATACTCTTTGAAGAGTAACAGTCTTGCTATTATATTCTAGTTGAATAATATTTGGATCGTTAAGATATGGAGCGCTATTGATCTTCGAATTGTATAGTCATATATCAGATCGCACCAAATTTTTACGCCTTTCGGACGATATTTTTCGATAAAATCTGAAAAAATTCCGAGATGTATCGAGAAATCGTATCTGCCGAATAGCGCTAGCTGCATTCCAAAATATTTGACACTTTTGTTTCACTTTCATTACATAGGGAACGTTAAGATTTGCGTAATCAGAGAATGTATAAAGATAACATTGTAACAGGACGAAGGATTACATTAAAGGAAAAAAAAATATAACAAAGAAAAAGGGATGTTTTGTTCTTTATTTATTTTATTGTTTTTTTTCTTCAAATTTGACGGTTTCGCAAGATGAGAAGAACCTCAAAGAAAAAGAGAAAAAGCGGTTAATTAAAAAATAAAGCGGATATATATATATAACAAAGATACTTACCGATAGTAGAAGATTGATCCATGACCACAAATCAACTATCACTTACGTAAAATTAAGATTTATTTTATTTAATCATTAATTAGGAAAATTAAGCATAACGAACAAAGGGTGAACCCTGAAATTTTTACCAAGAATTTGACAAGGGATAAGAACAAATTATATGGGGAAAGTTTTGTTAATAGTGTAGCGTAAATTCTCAAAGCGAGAATTCACCCACGCGAACCCACAACCTCGACACTCCCAAATCGTCACCAAAATTTTCCCCTTTAATTTTTCCCTTGCGGGATGGGCGCCAGGCGCGCGAACGCGCCGAGGAAAATTCGACGAGGCTGATTAGCTGCCGGCTAGCTGCAGCTTTCGAGAACCGGAGAGGGGCTGAGTTAGGAAGAGAACGTTTCGGACAATTTACCACAAAATTAAATATTCAACAAAATTCACGGGAACCAAAATAAAATATTTTATTTAATAAAAGAAAAATCTAATGAAGGAAAAACCGAAGCACCCGGAGGAAACCTTCGTCCCGATCAAGAAATCAAATTAACACAATTGAAATAATTCTCCCGACAGTCGGGAACTCGCTCTGCGCTCACCCACACACACACTAAATACTAACGCGAACGCTCGCTTCGCGATGAGGCTAACGGTTTTCCCCGGGATCAGTTTCTCATTTCCAAAAACGCAATATTTCGAGTAATAATTTCCTTAAAACTCCAATAAAATAATTCTCGACAATAATGTTCCCACACGACATTCCTCACACAAAATGCTCACTTTCTCGGTAACACGGAAATCGACACGGCTACTACATTCGCCGGCGACTCGGTAACATACTCGCACGCCTTCTCACACACACACTGACCCGGTGGCAACCGCCCGCAAAAACGACACGTATTTGGCATATTCCCGCGGAATCGACTCCCGAGACATAAAATAATCAACGAAAAATCTCTAAATATCGACGGCAAAATCGAACGGCCGTTTCGCGACAGTCATTCGACGATCGGGAGCTCGGTTGGCTCTCGATCATTTCTCAAACTAACACAATTTCATGCCGACTCACGAGAGTGCGTTTTCTTTCGGAACTGCCGAGACAAAGCACGCCAACACAATTTAATTTACGAAATCCGAGAACTCAAACAAATAAACGCGACTCTAATTTCTAACTCGATACAAAATAATTCATTAATTAACCCGGTCCAAGTGCACGGGACGAAAGAGCTCACCGACGTATCGAAGATTTTCGAAGAGAGACAAATGGCTCGATAACGCGATGCCTTCCTTCCTTCTCTAGCTGTTATCCGCGGGATCCTCTCACGACACGTGTTCCTCACACCAACTCTCGACGGGAATAGCCTAGAGTATCGACGTTCGATCGCTCTCGTTAACGCGTCCCTACCCCCGCCTAATCGCGCGATCCATATTCGCAAATATTCGGCCCTTTTCGGAATTTCGGCGACGCTCTCGCGCTCGCGACGACGATAGAGTGATGGTCTCTCGCAAGAGACACGGACGACTCGGCTCGCAGTGGCGCTCGATCTCCATCGATCGGGACCGATAAGATATTCAATGTTGCACGATGGCGATGCAATTCTGCAACTCTGGCCTTTGGCAGCCCTTCCGAAAAATGACCTCGTGCAGAGTCTCTGCAGCGGCGGTAGCTCCCCAGATCGCTCCGATAGCGATTTAGATGGCGAGGGCAGGAGACTCGGTAGCGATGAACTCCTCGGCTTGAGAGTCCCTGTCTATGAACCCCGGTAGCGAAGACTCTCGCAGTAAAATCCCTCGTTGTATGACGCATAATCGTCGATAGCTCCTTCTCTCGCCGACTTACTCTCTCGCCCGCGACTCGGACGAACATGAAATATTTAAAAAAAACGAAGAAAAATTAAAATAAATCCCTATCTCTTAAAATTAGGCCCTGTGGAATCGCCTCGGGATCGTTGGTGCGAGGAAAGCGCATTTTAGTAACGGGCTGAAATTTTGCCACGTTACAATAGATTGTTTAAACAATAGGCCGACAGTTCAAAAAAGGGGAACGCAACGAAATTTTAAAGATCAGATCGCAAAAATATTTTAAAAATATAGAGAGAAAAATTTTGTTATTTTTATTTGTTTAAACAACTGGTCTGGGAAAGATGAACCGATTTTATCAAAAAACGAGAAACATGACGTTTGGAGGGTAAAAGACCCCGTGTTAAATTTTGAGGAAAATTGGCCGAGGGGTTGTTAAATTAATAATTGAGGGAGGGGGTTCCCCGAAGTCCCTATTTAATGCGCGCCGACCTCAGGCCCTCGGTCACTCGCTATCTGCGAAAGGTCGAGCGTGAGCCTCCGTTCGATCGCAAGCGTACTCAACCTCAAGAAGCTACGCGTCGAGACTCTGAAATCCGCGTACCGAGAGTTCGTTACTATTACGGCCAGTTGATCCCTGTTTACGTACGAAAGTGTGAAATTTAAATCAGGGAGTCCACGACCTCCGAAAAATCCTGTCATACCACTAAGTAATTAAGTGCGAAGACTAATCGACCTTACGGGGTTACGAATTCAGCGTAGTGTGACGACGTTTATGATAAACAATTAACGGATTAGAGAATATCCGGAACAGCGATTGATAGTAATTATTGTCAAATATTGGAACGAATTGACTATTAAATAAAGAAAATTATGTTCTTGATCATATCTTGGTGTTTGTTATGATTAAAACATCTGGCGACCGAAAGTCCAATGCTTAGAGGCACACGGGATTTTATCATCAAAGACCTTCAACTTAACCGACGCATCGCAGAGTTAACGGAAGACCGACAACGATGGCTACCCTTTCTCGATTTCCAAAACGAGTCCTATCCCATAGGGGCTGGTTTCGTGGCCGAGCGGGTGGGCGGTTACAACATTAGCCTTGAAATTCGAAAAAAAATCATATACTTTATAAAGGAACAAGATAGCACATTTCAAAATAAGCATTAAATCGTATTTTTGGAACATTGGATGCAATGAAATATATGTGATTTTCATAACGGAACTCTCAAGAGGAAACGAGACGCTCGCGGAGCCTCCGGTCTACACACTCACGCTCGATGCAAGGCTCGCGTATGTAAAGGGTTCAAGGGTTTTTTTTAGAAGGGATGGAAAATTTTATTGTAAGAATTTGTGTACATTACCGGTCGAAATACCATTCATAAAGGCCCCGGTATTGTCACGCATCTTATCTAGGAACTCTTGAATGATATATTTCCTCCGGGCCGTAGGCAACACATCTATGTTTTTCACAGTTTCCCACGCAATGGGAATGTTGTTGTTTTTCATCCGAGACTCAAGACTTTTTCCTCGCGTCAGCTTGAGATCATGTTGCACGACTAGTGTTACGTCCCGGAGCGGTCTCGGGAGTCAAGTTAAACCTTCTCGCGTGAGGCGTGAGAAGTTTATATTTATTTTTTTTATGGGGATCGGGCTGATTCGCCCTGTACAGGACGTTCTTGAAGTTGGTTGTGTGATTCAATTAAAATGCCGAAAGTTCAGGGGAACTCTTTAGTTTATTTAAGATAAGAACAATTGAATTAAAAGTGGTATAAAAGAAAAATAGAATTTTTAGAGTAACAGAAACATACTCTCCACTCACACACGCATACCGACTAACTCTACTTACGATTATTAGTTTTGATTTAGTAAAACTACACGACAGTTTCGATTGTTCGTGGCGTAACGTAGTAACATTATATTAACACTATCACGAGCAGACTGACCACTGCGACGCAAAACACTAACTTGGCTTCCTTCGGCCTTATCGACTCGCGAACGATTTCTCTAGACCGCGGATTTCCAAGATAGATTTTAAGGATGCTATGCAGGAGCTACTTGAGGAGCTTCTCCGAGACTAGCTTTTCGCTTTCGTTGTCTAAACGGGACTGCTTCTCCGGCGTGCACATCCGCCGATCTCGCGATCGGCGGGTGGCAAGCCGGGGAGGATTCTTGCTGCCTTTGCGTTTTTGGTGGTCAGCGGAAACGGTAACGAAGACGCCCTTGCGGTATTCGTTACTATTCGCGAAACGTGCGCAGTGGTCAGCTCGTCTCTCGTTACTTATTAATCTAACTTATCAGCTAAACTTATTCTATTACATATCCTCGTGCGATCGCGGCTGCGGCGGCGAAATTCGTCACCGCATCCACGGTCGACACGAGAGTATCCTAATCGGCGCGATGAGGGGTTCTCGTATTGCGCCGGGGAATTTTCCGTTAAGAACGGATCCTTTCCCGGCGCGATCGTAACATCCCTCCCCCCTTAGGAGTCGACGCCCTCGTCGACTCGACCATCGCGACGATCGGATGGACGAGCGCGCGAACTCCGCCGGTTCGCCGCGGGGACCATGGCGTGGTAATTTTTAGCGTAATGCTAACTAAAGTAATAGCGGAAATAAGCAATAAGGAAAAGCAAATAAGAAGAAAAACTAAATGAAATGAAGTACAAGGGAAAAGGTAAGAATTGAAAATATGAAAAACGTGAAAATTTAAAACATATGAAAATATGAAATAACAATACACGATGGCGTTGGTGTCTGGTGAGGTGGATCGACGGCCGTGTCTCCCTCGCTGTCTACTCGTTTGGGCGGTCCTCGTCGTCTTCGATGTTCGCGAAGAACTCGGCCGAAGTTCATACGAATACCTGTGGCTGCAGGTGTAGTTGCAGCCACAGTAGTCGGTCGAGTTCCTCTCCATTGCCGGCGTCTTCGGTTGCGGTCTCGATCTCGGCTGCACCGCCCGTAACACCGGTTGACCCAGCCGAATCGTTACCGTTTCCAGCCGGTTCGGCGACGTCCTCTGTTACGTCACGCACTTTTCGAGGACTCTTATTCGCGAACTTGCGCTGTTCTTCGATCGCACCGAGAGAAGCTGCACGCGTACACTCGCGAGGAAACGGAAAGACTGAGGGAAATAAAGGAAAAAGGGAAAAAGGGAGAGGATCGCTGTGCGTGAGAAGCGTAGACAGAGAACCATTGACCAGAAACTACTTAACAAACTTTCGAAAGCGATAATTCTATCATCGGAGACACGAGAAAAAAATCAACATCTTCAATGGGACTTGAGTTACTCGAGAATTCCAAAGGCATAACACCACGGCTCGATCACCCAAGATGAGCACGTGGCCCCGACACCACGCTGTGAAGAAAAGTCACCAATACCAGTAAGAAACGCCGGCTCATGTACCTGGGCCAGCCGCCATCGAAGGGATTTGACTGTTGCTAAGCCGGCAGGTCTCTGTTTGCCGAAACCTACCAACACCACTAAGCGTCGAGGCTCATAGACACGAGCGCTCGATGTAGCCGAAATACACCAACACCATGACGCATCGAGACTCACCGATACGAGCTCTCGGTGACTTCAAACCTCACCAACACTACGACGCAGCGAGGCTCACAGACGCGAGTGCTCTATGACTCCGAAGACGACCAACACCTCGAGCGACGATACCGACAGCTTCCTTCTAACCCCTATGCATAGGGCCCAGTGGGTTAGAAAAACTTCCGATTTCCTCCAACGAGTGCAGCACCTCTCGGGCATCGTTTACAGCCACCCCCGCGAACAATGGGAGATTTCCAATAGTCGCGAATTTGATAATTAGACGATTTCCAATAGAATCACGCATGCGTACGAACATTGGGTCAGGTCGTCAACAATATTACAACTTTGTAATCATATTTTTTTTATGTATTTTTCACGTATTTCCCCGGTTATATTTTATAGCTAGGGGTAGGTCAGGTATTTGCGCGTTACTCAGGTAACCATCATAAACCCTTCTGGTCTTTTCCCATCATAAAAAGTAAATCCGTAAAAACAACGAGCTAAAATATTTCTGCCTTTAGCAATATCTCTCATTACTCAGAGACTAAACATTTAAATGAAAAATATCTTGCAAATCGATATTGCTTCAAAGATAAATAGTTCAATTTACGATCTTAACCAGCGACGAAAGAAGAATATCGGGTTACATAGGAAATGTTATTTTTCAACAACTACCTCCGAGAAGTTTCTTCTAAACATTTGGATGGAATAAATAAAGATAAGTGGTGCTCGTTCGAAGAAGCGATTCTATTCAGCTCGCCGATTTGTCACAGTTCTTAGAAAGAAAAAAAAAGAGAAGACTCCGTGTTGGGAGAGAACAGAGGATTGCACGTCGTTGCTATGTCGCCACGACGGAGAAAGCCTCTGTACCAGCATACTCTTTAGGTAGGATAGAAGGAGAAGCGACCACGTGAGCGTGGCTGGTACGAACAAGGGAAGTCAAGAGCCACCCTGAAGGGGAGGTAGCGCTGTTGGCTAGCTCGCGGGCCAGCTACGGTACACGTGATCGTACCGAGAGAGTAGGGGAAGGGTGAGCCACCCGCGCAATGCATAGAACGTACGAGAAGGCCCACCACTCATCGATAGCCGAACTTTTCTCAACCAATAGGAACAGACCCATAAAAATCAAGAGACAAATGCAATTCTTAGCCAAGAGTAGGGATGAAGAAAAGAGAGAATAACCGAATAATAATTATTAACAATCATTAATAATAACCATTTTTTCATGATTTACAATAGCCAAATGTTACAATTATCGTAAAAGTTTAACCCGAAATTTGTTAATTTGACAAATGGAAAGGTTAAACAAATTAATTAATTAAGTTAATTAATTCATCATTTTATATTGAAAGCCGACGAAAAACCATTAAGAATGAATACCAGAACACCCTGGTAGTTATGAAATTTATATCAAATTTAAATTCAATTTAATTAGATCTGTCAAATCGATATCGATCGATATTTCACATATTATAGTAAAAACCGAATGAGAATACATGTAATAGAGTGAAGAATGAGAGCGAAATATCAATAGAGTTCATTTTTAATATTTTTGGATTTGATAATTAATTAATTCTTTATCAAGAAAATTTTCCTTTTATCAAGTATTAAAATTCGTAATTTTCCACCTAAAAAGGTGATTCAAATTCGAGACACTTCCAAAATAAATAAAAAGAATAAATCGCTAATTAACAAATCCAAAATCGATCTGAAAATAGTTAATTAGACTAATTATAAGAAATTGACAGCCGATAGAAAGAGGACAAGGGAGGCGTGGAAAATCACGCCTCGACCAAAAAGTTGCCCCTTCCACCGCGGTCTATGTCAAGCCTATTTAAACTGCGCCCTTTACGGAGGGCCATGCTCATTACTTCTCCGAAAATGAACGACGTTACTCTGTTCGACGACCAGTTTTCTTTTATTCTGTGAAAAGACTTTGAAATTTTTTTCAAGTCTTGTTCTTCGTTTGTGATTTGTACCAAGTTTTGTTTTCGCTATTAACTTCAATTGAAGTTAATAGAATAAAAACAACTTCAGTGCTTAAATTTTGTGTTCGTTGTTCGTGAAAAATCCTTCGATCGCTCGGCACTTACTCGAAGCCGAGGGTATCGACCAACGATTTACCGACCACCACCACCAGTAACCTCTTCTTCGTTTTTGTTCGCCGGATCCTATTTTTCTTCGGTAAGTTTTATTTTTTCTAAGTTTGTGATTTTTCCCCTCAACCCTTCCACTTTAGTGAAAAGTTTAAGAGATGTACGCATCTCAGATCATTATCGCCCTTCTGGCAATTATCGTGATTGTATTAATCTTTATTCTCTTGTGCGGAATCTCCATTAAAATCACCGTTAATATCCGCGATTCGAGAGTCACACGTGAAACCCCTGTAGTACACTCGGGTGTACGAATTTATCCAGTGTCTACCGTCCGTCGAGTCTCTCAAATCAATCCGCGAGTTTAGTTAAATTTTCAATATCACGATGAACTCCCCTTTGATTGTCGTGATACTCCTCAGTTGTTTTCTTGTAATTTCTGTAATAGTTGCAATAATTTTGTATCTCCGCGCTTACCGTTCCGTTACCCCGCAAGAAGTTGTTACAGCACCAAGTGCTCCCCTTGAATATTTTTGCCCGTATTGTTGCGATACCCATCCTATTAGTGAAACCGTTTAAACCTCCCCTTAGACAACATTTCGCGAATGAACTCTAGCCTCTTCCCGAGCAATTTTCCGCAAGGTTAGGCTCTAAACGAGGCATCCGCGAATCGTAGCCGCTTCGATAACGCGTAAATGGATTAAGTTCCTTGACCGAGATGAGGCCGGCTCCTCACGTAAACTCACGATTCGCGACATAACACCTCATCCGTGGTTGTCGTTGGTGTTGTCTCGGTCTCGATTCCGGCTGCACCTTCCGTAGCGGCAGTTGGCGCGGCCGGATCGTCGCTGGTGGAGTATGTTGGCGTCGTTGCTGGTGTGGAGGCGGCTGTCACGATCATCTCGTGATCACCTTCCCCCCGACTCACGGCTCCGTTGGCGCCTTCATAGGACAATTGCTCCTGTTCGAGCCATTGTCGGAGACGTTCTCTCACCACGGTTGGCGATGGCGGAGAAGGAGGAGCCGCGGTCTTCGGGCCCGTGTCGACTCCGGCTGTCGGAGTTGTTGGACGCTCGGGCTCGGCCTCCTTCGTCCTCGTCCCGAGCGGTGCTTCCGTTTCCTCGCGGGCGATTTGCCTCCGGTGCTCCGCTCGGCCTTCCGCGTCCATGTATTCGACGGCCTTTTCCTCGAACAGGGCCCATGCCTCCAGCCAAAAGTCGACCCGATCTTTGTTCCGCGGTCCATAGATCCTGGAGGTTGTCGGCGCCTCATCTGGTTCCTCGGGGCCTGTGCCGTCTTCGGACATCGATGATGCCGGCTCGAAATGCGGGGGAGAGGGTGCGGCTGGAGATTTCGTGATATCGGCCGACACCCCTTCTCCTGGATCTTCTCCATCGTCCTCTTCGTCTTCTGGTGGTTGATCGGGTGGTACTGGGCCGGCCGCTTCTTCCGACTCGGCGGGAGGTGCTGTTGGCTTGGCCGCCATCGTGTCGGCCTCATCCGCCCCGTCGATGAGGGAGTAAATTTCTCCCCATAGAGAGGTGAAAGCCCGCTCCAGGCGCCGCTTATCGGCGGGGTAGAGCGGACGTCCGCGACGTATAGGCCCGAACCACTGTATGTAGGGGTAGCATTCGCCGGGCTCCAGGTGCAGGGGTACTGTTTGTACTCCCTTGTCCTTGACGGCTACCTCCGTTTGTAATCCTTTGTCCTTTACAGTTATTGTGGCCGGCCGCCTGACCGGGGCGCCCGGTCTCGCGGTCGGCCAAATCGTTCTCGACGGCCGTTGTCCCGTGCTGGTGGCTGGCTGGCGGGGACCGGCGGCGAGGCCCGTTGTCACGATCTTTGCCTCGTTGGCGGAAGTGCTGGCTCCGCCGGCCTGCAGTTCCCGGAGGCATCGGGCGTATTGTGCGACACATACGCCGGCGTGACGTGCCAGGTCCTTGTGGGCCAGGATTGAGTAGCAAAGGGCGCAGGTGCGTCCTTCGCCGCCTCTTCCCGGCCGCATGGCGACTCGCTCATAGCAATTTGCCCAGCTCGGGCATTGCGTGATCGATTTCCCGCAGCACGCACAGAGTCCCTTCAGGGTCGTGTTGATCGCGCGTTGCTCCATCGTTCACCCCTGAATTTAAAATTTCGTCGCGAACTCGGTTTGGTTTTCCACGAACTCTAGTCTTTCGCGGAAGTCTCGATCGACACGAACCGCACTCGCGAAAATCCCGGTCACGCGGACTGCACTTGCGAAAGTCTATTGACGCGAAGGTCACGATTGACACGAACTTCACTCAATCGTGATGGTCACCGGGTTTGCCACTGCCGGCTCTACCGCTTCTCGAGCGGCACGTCGTCTCGACGATAGCGGGCCCGGTCGATGTCTTCTGGGTGGTTCGTCGGCCGGCTCCGCTGGTGCGTCGACCGTTGGTTCGCGACTGACGGCTCGTCGTCTCCTCGGCGGTTCGTCGGCCGTCGGTTCACGTGCGACGGCTCGTCGTCTCCTCGATGGTCCGGCGATCGGTTCCTCTGCCACATTAGCTGCTACTCCCTCGTTTGCTGTCGGTGGCCGCGCGACGGGTGCTCTGCGGGGTGGCCGATCCGGTGTGATATATGGAAAGGGCACTCTCCAGGGCAGTATCGTTGCCACCGGTTTCTCGCTGCTCGCGGTTGTCGATGGTTCGGTTGATGTGGAGGGTGGAGCTGGTTGTGCTGCTCCGCCGGACGGCTGCAGGGGTGCAGCCGAACCCGTAGGCGCAACGCCTACGCGGTCTCGCTCGCCTTCGTTCCTCGCGGTCGCCGCCGCGATCGCCTTCTTGCGTAGTTGACGGTGCTTCGCTCCGGCTGCCGACCCATGCAGGCGCCGCAAACTATCCCGGTCACCCTCCTCGCAGGAAATAAGGTTCGGGGTGTTCGTGCGGATGTACGCTCAGAGAAACTCCGGCAGACGGTGCTAAGCGGTATTATCGCTCAGTAGAGTCCGCCAGGAAAATCTCGAGCGGATTTCGCACAGAACAAGGAAATTGAGCGGAGGATCGCTCAAGGAGAGGAAGAACAGAACTCAATCTCGCACTCAGGGGGAGTCAGCGGTTACGCTAATTCAGCGGATTAACGCTAAATCAGCGGATTTCGCTAAATTGTCACGAGGTGACCTCCACAGTAGGTGCGGTTTGATTGAGCACTGCCAGAATAGACAGGTACTCGGAGGGTGAGCCGAATTTAGTCACGGGGTAACCTGAACAGGACAACGCGGCGAAACTTGGCTCCGACAATTGACACGATCTTCACTAAGTCCGCGTTTCACACGTTCACGCGTAATGTCTGTCCACTGTTAATGTTATTGACCACTTAGTCGAGCACTTATGCACAGAGTTCACTCGCCACGACTTAACACTTTGTTCGCGGCGGTATTCCTCGGTATAACGTTGAAGGTATATGTCGCTCGGGTGACGGCAGTTTAATAAGTGACGATGAGGCGTCCAGCGGTCGTCGAGCGTTCCTCCGGCGCCTTGCTGCCCCGTCCCTTACTGGGTCCGACGTCTTGGTGGGGGGCACAAAGGTTTGTGTCGACTATGCAGTTCTAATCTACCTCGGCGTCTTGCCTGGGCAGAGAGCATGGCGGTGTTTGGTTACGGCGCTCGACTCCACTTGAGATTACGACGTTCTCGTTCTCGACGTCGAATGTTGCCGATGCCGTAGCCTCCCGTGTGGTACTTGGAAAGCGATAGCCCTTCTTTGAACGAAGTTTTGTTCGTGAGATTCGTTTCTCAAAATCGCCCCCTCGCCCTGCCTCGAGCCCACTGATCCGACGACGTCTTGATTGGCATAGGCACGATAATGCGCTCAGTATTTTTGAACGGCAAAACCAAAGCATCAACGCCGTAATTAATAGCCCTTGGCACGAAAATCCGGCGAGGAATAAATATTGCCGCCGTTGCTTTTCGCGTCGATGGGTTCCTATTTCAATGATTCGTTGTTCTAACTCGAACAACGACTCGCCGTCCTCCTGCAGCTTCCATGATTCTGAGATTTTTCCCGGTATTATTTCGTCAGGTAATTCGGTGGCCAGTGCGAAACTCGCGGCATTCGGGAGCTCGAGGAGTCCTGGTACCACGATAGTCACATTTAAAGATACATCCGGCGCGTAAAAATATTGCTCTCGGCTGTCGTAAGTACGGATGCCGGTGAGCGCCGTTGTTCGTGTCCGTCCGACGCAATTGGGGCTAAGATGGAACACTCCGGCCCCCTGTAGCGTTGTCGTTATTTCCCCGAGTCCGGCGCAGAGAATATGTATTTTCTCTCGCGCGTTGAGAGAAAACAACCACCCTCCTTGTGATGGCAAATGTATCCATGAGGCCCCGTGTTGAGCCCGGATTCTCACGTTACAGCTGCGGTAGGCTTCTACCGACGGTCTCGTGAGCATCGTGATTTCGCATTGTTCCGATGTCGATACCTCGTGCAAAGGCATTTCCATCGTGCAAATGTATTTTTGCTCGAGTCGACTACATCCGGCGATGTAGATATCGTCGGCTAGAAAATAGTTCCGCCGATCGTTGGATACTGCGATATACGTGGTAGCCGGCGTGATATGGGCCGATCCGGTTGCGTTAATCGTCGTTTGCGGTACCGGCCATGGATGCATTCGATATAAGTTGTAACTCATTCGGTCCAGCAGCGGAATATGTGCGATAATCAGTAGCCTTCCCGAATGATACATCAAATCGGCGCGCGCTACTCGTGCCAATAACTCCCCTCGCAGGTATTCGCCGGCAAGCGGGAATTCGAACTCGGGCGCGCGCTCTCTTATTTCGCGTGAGATGGCCGACAGCTGTCCCGTAGTAAGAACCGCCGGATGGTAACGTCCGTCACGCGCCGCTGTGATGACTTGGAGGTACCGCTCGCACGCGTCGATATAGCGATCGATTTTTATCTCAACGCGCCGTGCGTAATTCACGAGCTCGACCCGAAAAATCATTTCAGCGGTATCCTTCGTGATTCCTCCTATTGTTTTCCATAATTCTTTTATCCGTTGATCCAAGTCGTTCACTCGCTTGGTTTCTGCGAGATGTTCCTCGTGCAATTCTTGGAGGATGGAACGAGTGAGATGCATTTGTTTTCCAATAAGCTGCGTGATATTAGCCTGATCGGAAAACAATCTATCGATTTGACCGTTTATATATTCCGCGTCTTCTTCGTTCATCGTCCCGAAGAGCGATTTGCTCAACGACCCGATGAATCCTAGAGGCACGGATCGTTTTTTCATCGTGCGCAGATGCAGGTCACTGGGAGGTCTAATAGGGGTCGAGTCTTGAGCTATTCTGGTCAGCTCATTCGCTAATGCTCTAGCGTGCGCGACGCGGCTGATCAGGTGATTTGAATTTAGTAATTCGCTGCATTTACCTCGTGGGAAGTTGGTGCCGTGGAATAGCGTGAATGTTACTTCGCGGCACTTTTCTAACACTTCTGACAATCGCGATTGCTCCTCCAGAAAACTTGATATAAATTTTTGTAAGTCGATAAAAACAGCCACCCTCCAATCGACATGTTGTAATCGAAGGGCCACCACTCGCTCGTAGTACAGTCCTGGGCGATCCGCCACGGGGGTTACGTGATATACGTCGCGCTGATTCAACTCGCCGAGGACGTGCCTCAGGCACATGCATAACATCAACAGCTTCATCTTCCCGGTAGATTTTGTTGCCCGGAAGAATTTGGCGGAGATTATCGCGCACTGGCAGCTACGTCTGCAAAACACAACGCATGACTAATCTCGTCTCACTCACACCTCGTTACACTCGTTCTCTTTCATACGGCATTCGATTACATTTCTTTGTTGCCTGGGAGGGCTCGACCGCACGTGGCATAGGCAGAAAGACAGAGACGATGCGCGTTCAGAAGGAGCGCGCACTATGTTCCGTCTTCCCACTCGCCCGGTTTTACTCCATGCGGCATACGTATCTCGTTTGCCGTGTGTCGCTCGAGGCCTCTCGGCTTACACAGGGTAGTTAGACTATTTATTCGTACGCCAACTTGACTTTGTCAACGTGTTTACGAATTCTTTGACCATTTACAGTTTCCAAGATTACATTACTTCGATTAGAAATTTTTACGATTTTATACGGCCCGTGATATTGACAATCAAACTTCCCTTTCTTTGGTTCTTTGAGGACGTAGACATTATCGCCTATCTTCCCTTCGAAAGGGCGGACCTTCCGATCATAATAACTTTTGGACTTTTCTTTCGCTGCATTGAGATTATCTCCCGCCATCGCTCTAATTTCCCGTAATCGTTTGATTAATTCGATGGTGTAAGAATTATACGTTTCTAATTTATTGTCGACGGGGAATTCCAGCCAGTTTCCCGTAAACAATTTCATAGGGAGTGAAATTTGTTGCCTCATAAACGCACGTGTTATACGAGAGTTCGGCATATGGTAATAACCTATCCCAATCGTCGTACTGAGTGGCGTACTGTTTTATATATTCCACCAGTACTATATGGCTCCTCTCGAGTGCCCCGTTAGTTTGCGGTCGGTACCGGGAGGTCGTTAATTGTTTTATTTGAAATATTTCGGATATTTCTTGTAGCAAACTGCTGGTGAAAGCAGCCCCTCGATCGGTCAGAATAGCCCGGGGGGCGCCGAACTGTGTAAACAATCGGCGCGCTATGGCTTCGCCGATAGTGGTGGCCTTTAAATCCGGAATAGGCTCTACCAGACAATACTTCGACAAATGATCCTGCATGGTAAGTATGTGTTTATTGCCATGAGGCGTCGTGGGTAAAGGGCCCACGGTGTCGAGTGAAACTTTGTCGAACGTATCTGCGGGGGTATCCGTCAACAGCATTGGCTCACGGGTCTTAGCCCGTACGAGCTTTCGCTCCTGGCAGCCTTTACAGCGCCTAATAAAATTCTGGACGTCGTTGCGAAGCGAGGGCTGTCTCGTATAGTCGCGAGACTCGCGTAGCGCGGGATCGAGAGCAAGATGGATGCGCGGGAGAGGGGTCAGGGCAATTAAATAAATCTATTATGAGAGTCGCATATCAGGTATTTGAGCGTTGACTTTATTCCACTGTACAATTCGAGGGTACCGCGTAGAGGGAAAAATACCTGTCGAGTTCTTGAGCGCTCCGTGCGATAGTAGATCGACGGGAAGCCGCGACGCCGTTGAGTCGTTCGTTGAGATGTCCGTTGGCGATGCCGAGAGTAGCTGAGTCGTTGAGATTATTCCTGATGAGCGCTCCTGATCGCAAATATGCACTGAGATGTCGCACACACCCCTTCTCACTATCACTGAGCTGATCGCGAGAATACTCCGGTGATGAGTAACCGAGAGAGCGTCCGAGGGTATCCGAAAACCGTAGAGGCGCGAGAACGCACGTGGAGTTCGCACAATGCCGTTGCAGATAATGGCCGCCGTCGTCCCGTGCCGGTAGTCTCATCTCTTTCTCATCGAGCAGCGGCAAGACGACGGAGCCGCGCGTGCGCGAGTATCGATCAGTGATCGATGCCGGACCGTGCTGCCGCGCTAGGAGAGCGCGGCAGCCCGGAAAATAAGCGACCGTTCGCAACAAGGGCCAATAAAAACGTTTTCGGATTTTCCGATAGGTTTTCGTTATCCCTTTGTGTCCTCCAAAGAGGCTACAATGAAATTCATTTATTATCTTAGCTCTCGACTCTGCTGGCGGCAATAACAGTTTGCCGTAGCAGACCGTCACCGCTACGCCAGACTTATCGAAGAGCTCGTGTAGTTTTTCAACGATTCGTCTACTCGACAGGGTGTCAGAGTAATCCCCTGCACGTGAAATTCGAAATGACTCGACGTCCGAATTTATGAGAATTTTTTTTAAATTTTCTAAACCCTGCAGTGCGTTATTGTCTAGCGTTTCGTCAAAGTAACGGTTCTTTACGACCACGCTGTAGACATTCCGCTCACCGTGCGGCGTTATAGCTATTTGGCCGACCCGTAACCCTTGTTTTTTTATTGCTTGTGCGTTGATTTTTCCCAGGTCGGCTAACAATCGCCTGATAGGGGTGGATAATTCGCCGTCCGCCGAAATAAAGTGCACATAATTGTCTATGCGGTAAGTCAGGCACTCGCGAGTTCCGACTACCGGCTTATCGTGCCTTTCCGCGACTTTATCGCTCAAGGACTTCGATTCGCACCCAGCGTTGACGAACTCGCTATCCGATGGCTCTACCTCGAACGAGACGTTAGGGCAATTAATTTCGATTTTTGGTGTTTCTTCCGCAAGGATGATCGTATTATCAATCGTTCCATCCCCGGGGACCGAGTCACTGTTTGATTCGTCCTCGGGAATTGGATTGGCAATAGTATCATCCTCAGGCACCGCGCGCACCGCTCGCTTCGGGTGCGGTGTGGAACGCGCCATGGGATCATGGCCCGCGGGAGGCAGTGACCATCTCACCGATCGTCGCGGGCCCTCCGATGCGGCGGATTCTAGTTCGGTTGCCTCGTGTACCATGACCTCCGACGGCGTTGGGTCAGCTTCTTTCGACTCCTCGCTCTCGTCATCGGCATCGGTGTCATCTTCCTTACCTGGCAGCGTGACTCCCTTGAGGCTTACGCGCCGAAGTAATTCGGCTTCGCTTACCCCTCTCTCTCGCTCCGCGATTTTCTCTAGCCGTCGCGATAGCTCGAGATCGAGTCCGGCTTCGCCAATCGGATCGAGAGCGTTGAGAATTTCCTGTGTCTCTGGTGGGACCTCATTTCCCTCGGAAAGGAAATCCGGCCAGTCGAAATTTTCCTCGCTATAGGAGTCCTGCTTGGGATTCTGTGCGCTGGTTTTGTTTTCAAACCGTTCCTCCAACAGTCGTAGCGATTCATCGAACCATTGTAGGGAATCTTGCATCGTTTTCGATGCGCGGTCTCCTCCGGCTTCCTCACGTGATTGTATCTCATCAGCCTGGAATACATCGTCATCGTCGGATTCATCCATTGGTGGCCTAATGATCACGGCAATACCGGGAGGATTCATCGGCGGTTCCTCCGCTGCCGCCGTATCCGAATCAGTTTTCGCTTCCTCCGGGACAGGCGCGACAAGCGGAGCGCTTATCGGCCGTTTCGGGGGAAGCAGCACTGCGGGCAGCATGCTTCGATGCAACCGTTGTATCGGCGGATCGGATGCCTCCGAGCTCGTGCTGACCTCCTTGTAAACCGGTGCGGCACCCGGCGTCGTGCGTAACCTCGCACGTGTCCGTCCGGCCACCGCCTCTGTACTCGGCGGTAAAACCGCCCGCGGAGGGTTTTTCTTCCGTGCCCCCGACGGAGCTTTCAGAATCGGTTTGGGCCTCGGTACGTTCCCCTTATCAGTGGAAGCTGCGCCAGATGAAATTGGCAATACCTGTATACCCTTTTCCTTTGTCTTTTCAGGTGCTTCTACCTCCGTATCGCTTGAACTCGATAACTCTCGCGCGACCGGATTGCGCGAAAGGGCATCGGCATTAGTGTTTAGCTTACCCGGCTTGTACACGAAGTCAAAGTCATACTTTCGCAGGCGCATTTTCCACCGGTTGAGCCTTTTTCCTGGAACCAGAATAGTTTGCATCCATTTCAACGGCTCGTGATCGCTCACGAGCGTGAATTTCTTCCCGTAAAGGTATGTCGAGAAATGTTCAATCGATTCGATTATCGCAAGACATTCCTTTTCGGTAGTTGAGTAGTTGACTTGAGGGGGCGACAAGACGCGCGAAAAATACGCGACCGGCAAGTCACATCCCTCGTGATTTTGTGACAATACTGCACCGAGAGCTATATCTGACTTTTCAAAGTGCTTTTCGTAGCTTGCGAAAACTCTTTTTCTGTGTAGGTCCCCAGACGAAGGGTTGCCCCTTTTTTAAGAGATCCGACAACGGTTTGGAGATCTCCGCGAAATCGAGAATGAAACGACGGTAATAACCGCAAAGGCCGAGAAATTGCCGTACATTTTTCTGTGTCTTTGGTACCGGAAAATATCGGACGGACTCGAGCTTCTTCGGATCCATGCGGACTCCGTCGCAGCTGCCGATATGTCCGAGGTACGCAACCTCCCTTCGCAGGAAGGAGCACTTATCAGGCTCCAGGCTCAAGTTCGCATCCTCTAGACGCATCATGAGCCTGCGAACCTTCTTCTCGTGTTCTTCGAGGGATGCGGCGAACACCACTATGTCGTCCAGATAGACGAACATTTCGGTTCCCTGCAATCCTAATAACACGCGGTCCATGAGACGCTGGAATGTCGCGGGCGCGTTTTTCAGCCCTTCCGGCATTCTGGCATACTCGTAATGACCGTTCAGCGTAGAAAACGCGGTCTTCGGGCCATCCCTCGGATCCATGGGTATTTGCTGGAATCCGCTCGCCAGATCGAACGTCGAAAAGTATCTGGCTTCGCCGAGTTGCTCTAAGATTTCGATCATATTTGGCAATGGATATCCGTCGGAGATAGTTTTCTCATTGAGTTTGCGGAAGTCTATAACCATTCGCATGCGAGGACGTCCCTGTGAATCGGCCTTTTTTTGCACAATCCACACAGGTGAATTATACGGAGAACAGGAATGAATTATGACTCCGTCGTCGAGTTTCTTTAATACCTGGCGGTCCATCTCCTCCTTATAGACCACGGGGAAACGATACTGCTTTGTATTTACGGGTAAATCGTCAATCGTCGAGATCCGATGGTGGACCAGATCCGTCCGTTGCAGTTTATCCCCTGGCAATTTATAACGATAAGGAAACTCCTCTACGAGTCGCCGGACGTGTCGACGCTCTTCATCGTTGAGGTCGTTTAATCGCAACGCGTCCATTATTGCCGATATTCGATCAGCTGGCGGAGACGCCTCTTCGTCCGTGGTACTATCATCCTCAAATCCTGAGTCTAAGTCGCCCGGGTTTTTTATTTCAAAGGACTCAATTTCCTGCCGACCTATTTCTATCTCCACGTCTTCGAAACGCGTATTAATCGCCAATACTTGACAGACCCCTGCGTTTCGCGTTACGATTGCGTTCCCGACGTACACGCCCTTTAGAGTTTCAACTCGCGGCAAATACCCCTCGTTCAAGCCCGTTTCCGCGATTGGTAACGCAATTTGCTCGCGCATCCGCGCGCGTAACCTGTACTTTCTGTTCGCGGATTTCGTTTTCGTGAATAGTACTTCCGCGGTCGGTTCGGGTTTCGTGGGAGGACTCTCGACAAACGGTTTCGGGCGAATCGGGTCGCTCCGCGTTACTAGAGCCTTATGGTGGAAGGAGATTTCAGCTCCTTCGTCGTAAAAGAACGGTCTTCCGATTAACGCATCACTGGATAATGGCAATTGGCGAACTACGTAAAATTTACTCGGTTTTTCGTTAAAATGAAGATTAACGGAACCTAGCGTAGGAATTTTCGTTTCCTCCAGGCCCGTTATCCAAATAATATCGTGTGTGTCTACGCGCAGGTCTTCATCTAGCGCATCTAATTTGATTAAGCTGGCCGCGGAGCCTGTGTCAAGAAAGAACCGTCCCTTCTTACGACGCAGCTCCGGCGCAGTTAATTCGACTACTGGGTCCTCGACGGGGGTGGGGTTCCAGAGGACGAGGCATTGTTTTCCAGGAACCTTACTGACTGTTGCCCGTCGGGCGACCGGCTCGATCGCATCGGAGAATTGGATCGCGTCCGGCTCGCCACCAGTTCCGCGGGACGAGCCGGTTGCGAGTTTAAAGAACCGTCGGCCCGCGACGTCCGAGCCTCTGCCGCGCGTAGCCGATTCCACGGGCAGCAGGGGCAACCTCTGCCTTGAAACCAACAGAACTCGTGCCCGCAGCCCTCTGCATCTGTACGTCTCGCCCCCTCAGGTTGCTGAGGTGCGATACCGCGCCCTTCTCTCGCTTGCCAATTGGGACTCGGCGAGCGATATCCGGGCCGTTGGTTAGGCCAATTTGAAGGGGAATTCGGTGATCGACCACGCGTGTCACCGAAGTTCCCGTAGAGTACCTGCGCGATGTTACCGTCGCGGCGTGACCGGCGTTCTTCGTTTTCGATGAACTCCGCCGCGATCTCGAATGCATCGTCCAATGTCTTTGGCGCTCGAGGCCACACGGCCTGGCCAATATTCGTCGGCAAACTATCCATGAATGCCGCAAGCGCGAGATCGTAAATAGGATCCGCATCCCTATCTGGGGGTTCTCTGCCGTGTTGCGACCGGTACGCAGTGCGGCTGCCACTAACCAGAATACGGATTCTGTCGTAAAAATCGTCTACGCTTTCGTCCTTTTTCATCCTAATGGACGACAATTGTTGGTTATAATATGTGTAGGTTTTTCCCCTCGCGAGACGTTTTTTTAATAACTTAGTCAACTGTTCGACGGTGCTGACCGTTTCCCCATATACGCAATTGCGGACGCTACCGCGCAATTTGGATATTACTGCCGCGACGAATTCGGATTCGTTTTCCGCCGGCACGAATGTTTTTATGTTTTGAATGTCCTGAAGGAAGTCCCTCAGAGACATATTCTTCCCATCAAAGGTCGGCAAGTTCGCGTATCGATTATAAAGGGTCATGTTTTGCATCGCGGTGCTTACGTCTTGCAACGCCCGCGTCGAGACGTCGAGCGCCGGCAATTGGTTGCCCCCGCCCGTCGCCATTGTTATTTATTACTTTCTTCGGGACGTGCGAATAATGAGGAATTAGAGGATAACTAGAGAGTATCGTTAATTTCACTTTTGGATTATTCGCCCGGCGCGATTAAAATCGGTTGATATTGATAAGTCGACGGGTCCCAAGCGGCCAACGAGCCAATCACTCCCGCGTAAGGACCGGGAAAATTCTCCGCGATGTAGAAAAGATGGGTGGAGTTCACAATACCCCCTGGTCCCTCTGTCGTAGTGATAAGGATCGTTCCGAGGAACTCGAATATTTCGTCGCCCTTTATGAGCAGAGCGGGGTTAGCGGAGTGAATTTCAGCACCTATTTCTAGCTCGCTAAGGCGGACTACATTTACGCCGTAATTGAAGTTGGGTTCGAAGATTGCCGAACCTTCCGCCAATTGTTCGGAAAATATCTCGTGCTCGGGATAACCCGGAACTACGGGTGCATACTCTTGCTGCACCATTAGGGTAACACGTAAGAGTTTGCTTGATTGTCAATATTCCGGTTTATAATAGGCTTGAGATAAAGCCTTTGACGAAATTGAGAATTAAAGTTTTTTTTTTTTTTTTTTTTGTTTTTTTTTTTGAAAAAGTCAAATGTTGACGTTGATCACGTCAACCAATCTCAAGAAGTAATCAGCGTATCCCACTTCTGACACCAGTTTACTTGTTACGTCCCGGAGCGGTCTCGGGAGTCAAGTTAAACCTTCTCGCGTGAGGCGCGAGAAGTTTATATTTATTTTTTTTATGGGGATCGGGCTGATTCGCCCTGTACAGGACGTTCTTGAAGTTGGTTGTGTGATTCAATTAAAATGCCGAAAGTTCAGGGGAACTCTTTAGTTTATTTAAGATAAGAACAATTGAATTAAAAGTGGTATAAAAGAAAAATAGAATTTTTAGAGTAACAGAAACATACTCTCCACTCACACACGCATACCGACTAACTCTACTTACGATTATTAGTTTTGATTTAGTAAAACTACACGACAGTTTCGATTGTTCGTGGCGTAACGTAGTAACACTATACTAACACTATCACGAGCAGACTGACCACTGCGACGCAAAACACTAACTTGGCTCCCTTCGGCCTTATCGACTCGCGAACGATTTCTCTAGACCGCGGATTTCCAAGATAGATTTTAAGGATGCTATGCAGGAGCTACTTGAGGAGCTTCTCCGAGACTAATTTTTCGCTTTCGTTGTCTAAACGGGACTGCTTCTCCGGCGTGCACATCCGCCGATCTCGCGATCGGCGGGTGGCAAGCCGGGGAGGATTCTTGCTGCCTTTGCGTTTTTGGTGGTCAGCGGAAACGGTAACGAAGACGCCCTCGCGGTATTCGTTACTATTCGCGAAACGTGCGCAGTGGTCAGCTCGTCTCTCGTTACTTATTAATCTAACTTATCAGCTAATTCTAACTTATCAGCTTATCATTCTATTACATATCCTCGTGCGATCGCGGCTGCGGCGGCGAAATTCGTCACCGCATCCACGGTCGACACGAGAGTATCCTAATCGGCGCGATGAGGGGTTCTCGTATTGCGCCGGGGAATTTTCCGTTAAGAACGGATCCTTTCCCGCGCGATCGTAACACTAGCAAATTAAGGTGAACTTTCGCTTGCAGTTCTTTCAATGCATCTGTATATAAGCCGAATTTAAAAAACAAAGTCAATTTTTGCTATGTAGATTTGCGTCATAATTTCCGAGAAGTATGATTTCATCTGTTTTACAGGTTCCACTCGAAGGGTCAATAACCTTTTCTACAATTAAGGGGGCTGAGTCACCTAAAAAGTAGAATGTTCATTTTTTTTTCGTTTGAACAAAATAAAAAATAAAAATTCGATTGTATTTTCATAATCTATATAATGTATATAAACAGCATCGCAGTCATGTGAAAATGATATTTTTTTCCACATTTTATTCGATAGCTCCATCGGGGAACCTTCCAAAAAAAAATCCTGCGCTCGTTCCATAATTAATACTCTAGCGAAGAAAATGAGCCATGAAAAGTCAAAATTGATTCCCTCCTCCGGTCTGAATCCTGCGACAAGTAAAAAAAGTTTGACCATCTTTGCTTTCGCTTCGACAAACTTGGGGAGCTCAAAAAAATTAAAAAAGGTAGTTAATCATATATAGATTATGAAAATACAATCGAATTTTTATTTTTTATTTTTTTCAAACAAAGAAAAAGTAATGAACATTCTACTTTTCAGGTGACTCAGCCCCCTTAACTAACTGTGAGCTCGTTAAACAAGTGATACGAGAAATGTTTGAAACGAGTGAGATCAGTGGATGAGTAAAGTAGTATTCCTGAGACTAATCGTGCGAAAAGAACAAACTTCATGAATTGACCTCTAGACTGACGATATTAAATTGAAACGAACCGAAGCATTTCGACCAAGTTGTTTAAGACATTATAGAAATATCGAATTATACATAAAGAATAGGTAGATGTACTTAAAAATTTGCAGATTTCGGGATTGGAAGACATCTTGTGCTTCAAAGTTCTATGATACCGTTCAAGAACATTGTTTGTTCGCCGTGTCTGTTCGTATACGCTGAAGCCTTCGGAACCTTCTCTTTTCAACCAAAACGAATCGTAATACTAGAAAAGAGGTTTCATAATTTGCGATAGTTCGGTGCTCGACTCGAGATTATCGTTGAGCGTCTCAAACCCATCGCGTATTAGTTCAGCTGGCAAGAAGGCAAGGTTTATGAGATCCTGTTCGAAAAGTTTGGCTTTCTTAAGGACTTCATGAGGATATTTTTAAATTAATTACAACTAAAAAGAGTTATGCCCCTCGGACGGCATTGTTTCAATAACAAAAAGGGGAGAGTGCGATATCCGTGGCACCCAGAATCGACCATGTATGAATGATCTTCGGGCCAAGACAAACAAATGTTGAAGAGAGACAAAAGTTGATTTAGGGGTTGGTTTCCGAAATATCATGAAGTTAAAAAAAATTGTGAAAATGGAAGGTTAGGCTTAAAATGCCACATTAATACAATATTCCGGCGTGGGGCAGGTATTTATTCCGAGAGTATTTTACCTGGGGTATATTTTCCTGGATTTGTAAACGAATTCCGCTATAGTTGAAAAATTAAATATTATTTCCGCTATAGATGACAAATTAAATATTATTTTCGTTATAGATGACAAATTATTAATTATTTCCGCTATAAGTGAAAAAATCCTATATATTTCCGCTACTATTTCCACACATATTTTGCCGTGCTTCACACACATCCAACTAATCCACACTTTTTCGAAACTCTTCGTCGGGCCCCGCACGCACCCCACTATTCTCCGCACTACACGATTCCGCACACCATACTATTTCCACACACCCCTCGCCTTACCCCACATGCACTACTTTATTCCCCAAACTATATGATTCCACACAACTGTTACGTCTGGCGAATCTTAAAATTTTATTCGCCAACGCATCTTAGAAATAACCAAATTTTACAACATTTATAATTTATTGAGAGAGAAAAGAGAATAAAGAATAAGGAGGAGAGCGAAGAATGATCCGAAACACACGCATTGCACGTGATTTCATCATGGTCTTCGAGTATAAAAAAATCGATAATTGAACAATAACTAAACGTCTTTAAATCATCAAATAAGGAATATCCAATGATTGGCATAGTAACAGTCATATAACTCAAACTTGAGCTTAGTGAATATTCAAGTTACTAGAGGGGTGGTATCGGCATCGGAAGTATCTATCCGCATTGTTTAAACCGAGCTGTCTGAGCAATCCGAATCCTTCTTTTACGTACATCCGAAAGAGAAGTTCTTATCGCTCCAACACCATGGCGAGCACCTCACAGATATATACAACTGTGCAGCCAGAGAATCGGTGTGACTGTTTCTAAGGAGCCGATTCGAGAAATTACCGTCACCATTAATGAGTGCAGCACCTCTCGAATAATTTATTAATAATAATTTTTGGAACAACAACGTCATAATCAAACATTAACGTAACCATCAATATTTAATCGGAATATAACAAGTGAATAATCTCATAATTTCGCTGATAGACAAAATGTCTTTAAACTTCGTTAATTACAATAAAATCGAGCATGTACTTGAATATTTGGGTCACATCGTTATTAAACAAAAATATAAAAATATAATTAAATCATTTAAATAAGATCTAGGTATTTAATTTGTTATTTTCAATTGTAATCATCGTAGAGATTTAATTCGAATTCGACAATTAATCTTTTCGGCTGGATAAAGTAATTATCGCAACATTTAACTATAAAAATTATTGTTTAAATCATAAATCGTCAATTCATAAATTTACTATCCATAAAAGACAGACCGATCGATAATTACTTGAGGTGGGAGTAGACGCTTCAATGAGGAGAAGTATGGGCCAGGAGACCCCCCGAGATAATTAATAAATACGAGACCCAAAGCGACCGGAGGACAGTATGAAAAATACCGGACGATAGTAGCAGTATGAAAATATCGGACGACAGAGTGTGAGAGTGGGTTTTTAAACAGTAGCAGTATGAACAGTTAGACTTTTGAAAAGTATTATCACATTACGACATTACTAGAATTTTACAACAATGAAAATTATCATAAACAGTTAAACAATAATTCGTTCATCGAAAATTATACAAAAGACATTTCATCAAAGAACATTCAGACGGTTAAATAATTCTACAACAATTTAAAAATAATATAAAAATGTGAATTGACTTCTACGCATTTCAACATTGTTCGAAACGGGGAGTTGTCGGAACTTTGAATGACACTTACGACGTTTGTCGAGACTTTAAAAATATAACGGGAACTAAACTGTAAAACGCAATAAACCAAATTATCGAGAGTGAACTAAATGTGTATTTGGGCGAATCACAATCTTAAATAAATCTCAACGTTAAATTGAAACCTCCGCGAAGTGTTAAACAATTTATTCCGAATTAAATACATTCGGTTGTTATCGTCAATCTCATCATTAATACATCATCGTCAAATATCTACACAATCAATTGGAAATTCTTGAAGGAAGGAAGGAAGGACGAATCCAAATTCTCGATCATCTTTAACTACATTCATCAAAATTCAACGTAATGATTTAAATCAACATCTAAACTTTACTTTATCTCATCATTCGCCAACGTAAGTATTTCTCATCAGAACATTCATTTTTCGGTTAATATGGTTATTCAATATAACCAAATAAATTTCGAACGTGATTATAAATCCAATACAAGGAGAAGGCCTCCTTTAAATTAAAGAGTGTTAGCCTTCGAATTATATCATCTGCCTTTGGTAACGAGTACCAAGGTAGCAAAGGGGGTGTATCGGGCCGCGATAGTCGCGAGCGCTGGTCAGCGACGTCGACCGGATTGAATTACACTACGAGACGCATCGAGCGTACGGCGTCTTATCAGAGAATTCCATAGTAAACACTTCTGTCATATGGTTACTACGCGCTTACTATACGCGTACTACGAGTCGACGACTCTTTCCACGTGCAATATTCTTTCTTTTGGTTCGGGGATTTAAATCTTTAACACGGCGCACTCTGTACCCTATCCTGAGTAACTCTCCGAAAGGTCAGACTCAAAAAAGGAATAAGTCGGATAAAGCGCCTCAATGGTACAAAACGTGTAAAATGGAATTTTATTCCTTGACCGTAATTACCGAGGAAATGCTGATTCGGACGTAACACAACCATACTATTTCCGCGGGGGACCGAGAGCGCTGGCAGGGGAAACTTTGTACACGATTAGAGTTACCACTGAGGTTGATTGGTAGTTAATTTGGCCCGAATCCGCTGAAGGTTTCAAAATTTACGAATATTTAATGCGTTTTATTCGTTCAAAAAAAAAATCGTCGCGACATCTCGGAAACCTTGCGCTAAATCGACTATTACCCGTCTTCAACATTGATTTATCTCGATCCAAAAATGTATATTCCATGGTCAAATCGTGGCGCCCCGGATATCGTACTTCGTACTTATATCGGTATCGTATCGTACATCAGTAGGTAATGTACTTATACGGATTTTTTCAAGATGGCGGCGGCTGGTGGTGGGGGCTGTTGCCAGCCGCTGCTGGGTGTGTGTGTGAGTCACCCCCATCAGACTTCGCCATCGGGGGCCCTGGATGCCCGAGGCAGGCTAGGGTGATCGGGGGAGATGTTGCTTCGGCGGCTGTCAGGTCCCGACCACCCGCACTTACTCGAACACTTGACTAGCTTGACCAAGTGTGGTATGGTGGGAGGCGTGAGTGTAGGGTGGGAGAGAGTGAAGGCAAACGTGTGGGGATGCGCTTCTGGAGCGCCAGGGCCGTATAGCGCCGGATCCGCGTACTATGCCGTGTTATCGCTGAAGGCCGCGGTGCTGCTGCTGACTAGCGGCGCGCGGGGGGGTATGATGATGATGCGTCGAAGACCAGCACTGTGACACAGTAGAGCATAGGTTCAAGCCCCATGTTTGGTATTTTTTTTTCCCTGATAATTGTGGTTGACAGGAGGTAAGTGAAAAAAGAAATTATGGCAAATATTTTTCGTTATTTTAAACCAAGTGTGTACATTTCTATCTTCTTAGTAAAAAATCAAACTTATTAACTTAGTCGGGCACAGCAGCGTTGAATGGGTCATATAGCGTAAATACCGCCACCTGATAATGAATTTCCAGGGCGTTTATCAATAGCTTCCGCTAGGCCTCGTAGTTTTTTTCATTAACTGTTTATAAAAAACGGGCGGCGATGCGATCGTTTCGTTTGAAGTCCGAGGTGAAAAGATCTCCAATGTTACGTCCCGCGATTATTGGGATTTCTTTTTCGCGAACTTGCGCTGCTCTTTCCGAACCGAAAAAAAAGAGTACAGCTGCACGTGTATACTCGCGAGGTGACGGAGAAACCACGAAGGAGAAGAGATCACCGTATATGGGAATCGTCGACAGAGAATCGACATCCGAAGACTGTTTAAGAAACATTCGAGCACGAATTCGTCGAGCCGGAGCCATCAAATAATTCTGTCATCAGAAATTTGAAGAAAATCAACAATCGTTAATAGGCTTGAGTTACTCGAGCATTCCAAAAGGCTCCATCCGACGGCGTAAGACCACGGCTCGATCATGCACGACGAGCGTGTGTCACCAATACCACACTACGAAGAAAAGTCACCACTACTACCAGAGAATGATGGCTCATGTATTTGGGCCTAGCCGACTTCCAAGGGATACGATAGACACCAAGGCTCGACGAGGCTCCATTCATCAAGACGCACCAATACTACGAAGCGTCAGGCTCATGTATAGGGACTTGGCGATTTCGAGGCGAGAAGTCTAACACCACGAGCGAGGGCATCGACGGCTTCACCAAAACCATGATACGTCGGGCCCACCGATACAAACATTCGAGATTTCCTCCGAAGAGTGCAGCACCTCACGGACAGCCCTCACGGCTTAACCCCGCGAACAAGAAAAGATTCCCGATGGTCCGCAAGTTAATTAAATTAGAGAATTATATTAAAATCACGCATGAATATGAATGTTGGGTCAGGTCGTCAAGAATTTATAAAGTTATGTAATAGTTATATATATATAACTGTTACATGTTATGTTATATATATTTTCACGCATTTCCCCGGTTATATTTTATAGCTAGGGGTAGGTCAGGTATTTGCGCGTTACTGAGGTAACCATCATAAACCCTTCTGGTCTTTTCCCATCATAAAAAGTAAATCCGTAAAAACAACGAGTTAGCATATTTCTGCCTTCAGCAATATTCTCATTACTCAGAGACTAAACATTTAAGCGAAGAATATCTTGCAAACCGATAATGCTTCAAAGATAAATAGTTCAATTTACGATCTTAACCAGCGACGAAAGAAGAATATCGGGTTACATAGGAAATGTTATTTTCAACAACTACCTCCGAGAAGTTTCTGCTAAACATTTGGATGGAATAAATAAAGCTAAGTGGTGCTCGTTCGAAGAAGCGATTCTATTCAGCTCGCCGATTTGTCACGGTTCTTAGAAAGAAAAAAAAGAGAAGACTTCGTGCTGAGAGAGAACAGAGGATTGCACGTCGTTGCTATGTCGCCACGACGGAGAAAGCCTCTGTACCAGCATACTCTTTAGGTAGGATAGAAGAAGAAGCGACCACGTGAGCGTGGCTGGTACGAACAAGGGAAGTCAAGAGCCACCCCGAAGGGGAGGTAGCGCTGTTGGCTAGCTCGCGAGCCAGCTACGGTACACGTGATCGTACCGAGAGAGTAGGGGAAGGGTGAGCCACCCGCGCAATGCATAGAACGTACGAGAAGGCCCACCACTCATCGATAGCCGAACTTTTCTCAACCAATAGGAAGAGAGCCATAAAAATCAAGAGACAAACGCAATTCTTAGCCAAGAGTAGGGATGAAGAAAGAGGGAATAACCGAATAATAATTATTAACAATCGTTAATAATAACCTTTTTTTCATGATTTACAATAGCCAAATGTTACAATTATCGTAAAAGTTTAACCCGAAATTTGTTAATTTGACAAATGGAAAGGTTAAACAAATTAATTAATTAAATTAATTAATTCATCATTTTATATTGAAAGCCGACGAAAAACCATTAAGAATGAATACCAGAACACCCTGGTAGTTATGAAATTTATATCAAATTTAAATTCAATTTAATTAGATCTGTCAAATCGATATCAATCGATATTTCACATATTATAGTAAAAACCGAATGAGAATGCATGTAATAGAGTGAAGAATGAGAGCGAAATATCAATAGAGTTCATTTTTAATATTTTTGGATTTGATAATTAATTAATTCTTTATCAAGAAAATTTTCATTTTTTTTTATCAAGTATTAAAATCCGTAATTTTCCACCTAAAAAGGTGATTCAAATTTGAGACACTTCCAAAATAAATAAAAGGAATAAATTGTTAATTATCAAATCCAAAATCGATCTGGAAATAGTTAATTAGAATAATTATCGATAATTGACAGCCGATAGAAAGAGAACAAGGGAGATGTGGAAAATCACGCCTCGACCAAAAAGTTGCCCCTTCCACCGCGGTCTATGTTAAGCCTATTTAAACTGCGCCCTTTACGGAGGACCATGTTCATTACTACTCCAAAAATCATCGACACCGTAACTCTGTTCGACCCGGCGTAGGGAAAGTGGCGCTCCCACCGCCCGGGGCCCCTACTGCGAACCAGTAGGGGACCCGCAACAGCCATCCCAAGCCAAGGTGTGGGCTACCGTGCTGAAGGATGTATGGCACCTGGGAGAGGTGTCGCGAACGGTGCCTCTGGGAAACCAGGCGGCATCCCAGAGTATTTACGCCTTACCCCCTCATGCGGGGCTCTGAGGGGGCGGACTTTTATTTCCCTAGCTGCTCGTGGGAACAAAATGGATTATGTTTCAGAAAATAAAGTAATAGGGATGGAGGAGGTAGAGGGAGGCTCGTCGACAGGGCCTCCGCTGGCACCGGCAAGCGTAAAGCCAGGCTCGTCAACAGGGCCTGGCGGCTCAGGAGCGGGTGCCAGGGAAGCAGGAGTAGGGGACGGGGTAGGCTCGGATGGCGGGCTTACCTCGCAGGTCCAACAGGGGTTGGGGGGCCTTAAGCTCCGGGTGAATCGGTGCGGGCATGACAAAAAGAAGGCGAAGCGTGAGAGGCTGGCGCGGGAGAGGTTGGCCAGTAAGGCGGCTCCGGATGGGGCCACCCCAACGCCTGCTGAACCCGCGTTGCTTCCAGGCCGAGCCGATAGTCGAGGGTGGTACGCGGCGGGGAAGACGGGTCCAGGGGGTCTGAAGAGACGTAAGGACTCGAAGGACACTCCGCCGCCGGGGGAGAGACAGCCGAAGAGACAGAGGGACCCGGTAAAACGGGACCTGACGTACTCACAGGCGGTAGATGGTCCTCTCATGAGGACGGTGGCTATGGTGGGGTATCCAGAAAACCAGATGGATAAGGATAAGCTCACGATGTACAGGCAGGCGATCACGAAGGCGATGGTGGAATCTCCAATTGGAGATCCGCTGCCGCACTTCGAGGAAACCTTCCTGAGGAATGGCCTCATAATAACGAGGTGTAGGGATGAGGAGACAAGACGGTGGCTCGATGATCGGGCCCCGAAGCTGTGTCCGTGGGAGGGAGCCGTGCTCGAGGTGGCCGGGATGGAGAGGCTCCTTAAGCTGCAGAGGGCGGTGGTGTGGATCCCAGGACATCTGGGCGATACCCAAACCGCGCTCACGCTGCTGGGGCGGCTCAACCCCGGCCTCAACACGAGCGTATGGAGGGTCCGGGAAGAGAGCCAGGTGGACGCCCATGAGGGCAGAACCCTGGTTCTCGGAATAGACGAGGGGTCGGCCAAGGTCCTCGAGACCATGGGAGGGAAGGCCTATCTGGGCACGGGTAAAGTCACCTTCAGGGTGACTCGGGCCCAGAAGGAGAAGGAGAGTGGTGAAGACGCCGAAGGCTAGCCCAATGGCGAAGCCAGGGGTGATCTTCACGCAGATTAACTTGCACCGAAGCAGAGGTGCCTCGGCAGTTCTAGCCAGGTGCCAGGCAGAGGTGCAAACAGGGGTCTCCCTAATCCAAGAACCTTGGGTATATAGGGGTAGGATAAGGGGCCTCGGAGGTAGTGGCTCGCTTTACGCGGACCCTGGCGAAGAGGCTCCGAGGGCGGCAGTACTAGTGAAAGGTGTACAGGCTATACTGAGACCAGATTTCTGTTCCAGAGACCTAGCGGTGGTGACACTCGAGGTGAGGGACGAAGACAACCGGAAGAAGGGGATTATGGTTGCATCCGCGTACTTCCCGTATGACTCGGCGGAATCACCCCCGCCCCAGGAGGTGATGAAGCTAGTGGAATACTGCAGGAGGTGCTCTACGCCACTGCTAATTGGATGCGACGCCAACTCACATCACGTGATATGGGGAAGCAGCGACACGAATGCCAGAGGACGGGCGCTGCTCGAATATCTGGCGACGACTGATTTGGAGATACTAAATCAGGGCAATACTCCGACCTTCGTAACAAGAGTTCGGCAGGAGGTACTGGACCTAACGCTGGGTACAAGGGATCTGTATAGTGACATTGTGGACTGGAGGGTGTCAAAAGAACCCTCCCTATCGGACCACAAGCAGATCACTTTCAGGCTGACCGCGAGCAAGCCTGAGCAGAAGTGGGTGAGAAACCCCAAGGCTACCTCCTGGGACCTCTACAAGGAGGAACTTGGGAGCAGACTCCTGGACTTCCCAACCCGGTATGGGACGGAGGAGCAGATAGAATTCGCGGTGGGACAATTGCAAGAAGCAATGATAAGATTCTACGAAAACAACTGCCCCAGGAAGAGGGTAGGGGGGAAGAAGGGAGCCCCGTGGTGGAACAGGCGGCTCCAGGAACTCAGGACCACGACCCGCAGGCTCTCTAACAGGGCCAGCAAGACGCGAGCACCTGCGGACTGGGAAGCATTCAGGAATGCCCAAAGGGAATACAAGAGGGCCATTGAACAGGCCAAGCGGAAAAGCTTCGTGGAATTCTGCGAAGAGACGGAGGGGGCCTCGGACACGGCGAGGCTCCACAAGATCCTAGCGAGGGACCCAGCAGCTAAACTGGGTCTAATCCAACTAGCGACAGGGGAGTACGCCTCAGATGAGGAAGAAAGCCTTAGATACCTGGCGGAAGTAAACTTTCCGGGCTTCAGGGAGGGAAGTACGCAATGGGAACACCCAGGGTATGGTGGTGGACGGCGAGGCGACTGGAGCATCGCAGCGAAGGTCGTGTCCCCGGCTAAGGTTAGGTGGGCAATCGACAGCTTCGAGCCCTACAAATCTCCGGGCGCAGATGGTATATTCCCGGCCCTAATGCAAAAGGGCATGGAAGTGATCATCGCACCCGTGACAAAGGTGCTGAGGGCGTGCATTGCAGTGGGATACACACCCACAGCATGGCGCACAGCAAGGGTGGTCTTCATCCCGAAACCGGGAAAAAGTGGATACACCCGAGCGAAGGATTTTCGACCAATCAGCCTGACGTCATTCCTGCTGAAGACGGTGGAAAGATTGGTGGACAGATACATACGGGACGAGGTGCTAGTGGCTTCTCCGCTGCACAGCAGTCAACACGCGTATCGCAGGGGAAGCTCGGTCGAGTCAGCCCTTCACGTCGCGGTCCGCGGTATAGAGCGCCAGATCGAGAGGGGCAACATAGCAGTCGGGACGTTCCTAGACATCGAGGGGGCGTTCAACAACACCTCGTTTGCGTCGGTGTGCGAGGAGGCTGCAGGGCACGGGGTTCCAAGGCCAATCGTAGATTGGATCCGAGGAATGCTCAGCCAGAGGGCTCTCATGGTAACACATGGGAGCACCATGATTCAGGGGAAAGTGGCCAGAGGATGCCCGCAAGGAGGCGTGCTCTCGCCACTACTGTGGTGCCTCGTTGTCGATGGGCTACTTCGGGAGCTCAACGATAACGGATATGAAGCACAGGGGTACGCGGATGACATTCTCATCCTCATAAAGGGAGCGTTTCTCGGTCCCCTGGTAGAGCTCACACAGAGGGCCCTAGGAATCGTGAAGCGCTGGTGTGACAGTACGGGCTTGTCGGTAAATCCGGACAAGACCGAGGTGGTGATCTTTACTAGAAGATACAAGATCGAGTCTGTTCCAGGTCCTCGCTTTTACGGAGAAGAAATCCGATTCTCTACATCGGCGAAATATCTGGGGGTTATCCTTGATAGTAAGCTGAGTTGGAAAGAGCATCTTGAGGAGAAGTGCAGAGCTTTCTGTGCAACATTCTGGATGTGCAGGAGAGCCTTCGGGGCGAATTGGGGGCTGAGACCAAAGATGGTACATTGGCTATACACGGCCATACTGAAGCCAAGGCTCACGTATGCAGCGGTGGTGTGGTGGCCCAGATCACAGTTGAAGACTTCGCAAGCAGCGCTCGTACAACTCCAAGGATTGGTTCTACGGGGAATCACGGGCGCGATGCGCACAACGCCGATAGTGGCATTGGGAGCGCTGCTAAATGTGGAGCCGTTGCATCTTTCGGTAACGGCGGCCGCAGCTACAGCGAGTTATAGGCTCAGATGTTCGGGCCACTGGAGGGGGGGTACTAGACATACCCTGCTACCGCGGGAATTGGGGGACCTGCCCACCCTTGGCCTGGAGCAAGACAATATGAGCACTAGGTATTCCTTCGATACACGGTACAAAGTACGGATACCGCAGAGAAAGGAATGGAGCGACCCCAAAGAGCTACTGCCAAAAAACGGGGACATCTGGTATACGGACGGCTCCAAAATGGGACGACTCTTGGGGGCAGGGATATATGGAAAAACGGATGGCGTAGAAATCGCGGTCTCGCTGGGAGAGTATGCCACGGTTTTTCAATCGGAGGTGTACGCGATCAGAGAGAGCGTGATGAGGATGCTCGCAGAAGGGAAAACAGGCCGCCAGATCAGAATATGTACTGATAGCAGTGCGGCTCTGTTAGCATTGCAATCACCGGCGATTGACTCGCGGGTAGTATGGGGGTGCAAAGAGGCTCTCAACAGCCTCTCAGAGAACAACTGGGTGGAATTGCTTTGGGTGCCGGGCCACACCGGCATCAAAGGCAATGAGAAAGCAGACGAGCTGGCCCGACGAGGCTCGGCAACGGAACTCGACGGGCCGACGCTTAAGATGGGCGTGCCGTTTTGCTTGGGCAAGCTGGCTATCAGGCAGTGGGCGGAATCACAGCATTTCGAGTACTGGAGGGACACCGCTGGATGCAGACAATCCAAGGCTCTTATGGGCCTTGAGATTCAAAGCAGGAGGGCGGGGGAATTGCTAGGGATGGATAGGGGCAGGCTCAGGGCAGCAGTGCAGATGCTGTCAGGGCACTGTCACTTAAACTACCATAGATGGAAGCTGGGATTGACCCCGGATCCAACCTGTGGCCTGTGTGGGGAGGAGGGGGAAACCCCTGAGCATATCCTGGGCCGGTGTCCCGCTCTCGCGGGACTTCGGTATCGGATAGTAGGCTCAGTCACTCTGACCCCTAGGGAGTTAGCCTCGCTGCCGGTCGGCCAGGTGCTGGGGCTCTGGAGGGGCTCCAGACGAGGTTTGGACACGTAGGCTAGCGGTGGCGGGATTCATAAGGGACTGAGGGGATGGCACAATGGGCAGTAAGCCTGAGCGCCAGCGGCTCTTTCGAGGGCTGCACCCCAATGATGGAAAAAAAAAAAAAAAAAAAAACTCTGTTCGACGACCAGTTTTCTTTTATTCTGTTAAAAGACTTTGAAATTTTTTCAAGTCTTGTTCTTCGTTTGTGAATTGTATCAAGTTTTGGTTTTGCTATTAGCTTCAAGTGAAGTTAGTAGAATAAAACTCTGTGTTTCAATTTTGTGTTGTTTCGTTTTGTGAAAAACCTTCGATCGCTCGGCACTTACTCAACGCCGAGGGCATCGACCAACGATCCATCGACCAGTCGCACCGACCACCTTGTCCGTTTCTTTTCTCCGTATATTTTCGTTTTTTTTCGTAAGGTAATTTCACTTCATTTTATGTTTCCTTTACCCCAGTGACCCTTCCTAGTAGTAGTGTACAGGTATAGGGAGACAGGATTTACCCCCTCCACGCGGCCACTGGCGCCAACCCCCACCACCGCCGTCTACCCCCACCCCTCTCCCCCACCCCCACTGTCTGCCCCCCACTCCTTCCCCCACCACCTGTGGTCCCCTCCCCACCCCCTAGGGCCCCTTAAGCCACGCCCCCTGAGTTATAGGGAGCCAATGAGAGAGAGCCTGGGAAAATCTCTGGACCGTGATTGGTCGTCTCATTTTCCCCGAGCCGTGATTGGTCGACTGGAAATTCCCCGAGCTCTTATTGGCCGAATGATTTTCCATGGCGCCCTCTATAAATTTCCATTGCCTTTTCTGTACTAGTATTATTCCAAGCATTCGCTTAATAACGATTGGACGTCCGATTTTTCCGATGTTTTGGTTGGTCGAAGAATTTTTCCAAAGCGCCCTCTAAGAGTTACCGACTTCTTTTTAATACGAATATATTCTGCAGTCGGTAAAACGGGTTTCAGTCGGATCCTTATGATGGTAATTCGAAGCGGGTAAAAATAAATCGGCGTTTTAAGTATATCAAATTATTATTCAGTAGCTTAGACGTTCTGTACAATCCATCCCCTCCCATGTCTCATCCTCCCAGACTAACGAAAGTTTACAATGTACGGTTAACGAAACATAAAATACTTATTCATACATGGTTATCATATAAGTAAGGGCAAGTGACGCAAAGTGAAGACCGACGAGAAATAATCTTAAATCTACTTATAATAATGAATACAATGAGAATCGGTATAATTAATAATACTGGATCGACGAAATTGACTACCAATCGGTAGAGTTACTGGTACATATGATTATACGCATGGTCTGATGTCTGTTAATAACATATCCAAAACAGTAAAAGGATATGTATACGATTACGCGACTATTGATTCGCACTTTTCTTATTCTTCATAAGGTATTTTTTCATCTCGTTCACGATGAAAGGGATACCCAGTACCGTCAGTTCAAGGAAGACAATGCCAAACGTGAGATCGATAAACGACGGGTCCAATCGGCGTTTAACAGCTTCTTTCAATAACTTGAAATTATTTTTTATCAAATCTTTGACACGTGAACTGTCTATCTTTTCCGGCATCTCCATCGGCGGGATATACATCAGTAATTCGGCACAAAGTACGTCGAGACACTTCTGAACATGTGTGACGTTTCGCTGCAGACGTCTGAAACGTTCGTCCGTGCATACCATTAAGCCGATAAGCCCGTCAAACGATGTTTTTTGCATTACAACGGCCGGCGAATACTTTCTACGTTTCTTTGTCGGTGTTCCTAATCCCTCGTCGTCGTCGTCCTTCTCCGCGGGGTTTTCTTGAACGCGACGGTCAAACGCGACAGATTTTGAACCGAAACTTGTTGTAAACACGATTTCACAGTCACCGACACGTATGGATGATGGGGTGCGCCAACCCGATCCCCAAGCGATCTTTTGACTACCGTCAAAGTACTTCGAAATGGTCGGTAGATGAGTTTGCAGCAAGTTCCAAGCCTCCGATTCAAAGACAATACCACCGGCCGTGCTATTGTTCTGAAGTTTTACGATAGGCTGTATACTTCCATCGGCGCGTAGTTGCAGTCCAATGCTCACTTTTTTTGCCTCGGACTGGGTGAGAGTATATGTTGTACCGAGAATCAGTGGCGATTCGAGCCGCTTTTTGTCGTCTTCCGTCAATCCGAGTTCCATGGCTGAAGGTTGTAAATCGTTCCTCCGAAGATCTTCAACACTACTAGTTTGACTCATCTTAAACAATGGTCCACGAATACATTGAGACTAGCAAAAAATTAACGAGAAGAAACTCGAAAGCTTAAACTCAAATCTCTTTAATGACCTCACGGGCCGGACTGCCGCTGTTTGGTGTATCGCGTCGGTTATATGTGATCCTGGGGCGCCACGGCGCTAGTATCTCTGTAGATTTCACATGCTCTGGGAGAGGGGAGAACCGGTTGTAAGATCATGACGCATATGCCACAAAGATAACACCTGCGTATGGGAACGAAAAGCCGATATACAAAAAGAAAAGATATCGATCTTTGAGTGCAAAGAAACGCCGGAGCTATAAATCTGGTATCCCGGAGATCGGAGATATCGATCGCTGGGCCTCGCAGTTGGAGATCCGCGACCCGTGAAAAGTCATAAAAATAGGAAGAGTTGACGGTCACAATACGGGATGCATGTTGACCTTACACTTGAAATTTATGTATTTCTGTAGTGTTCTGTCACGGTCGTAAAACCAATCTAGATCAGCCGTTAAAATTTCTAAATCGTAAAATTAAAAAAAAAAATGTGCAGCGTCTTTGAGATGCGCCGATATTTGTCTCGGGTTTCCGTATTGTTTAGTTTGATGAAAAGGAGTTTAGCTGCGAAGAGCGTGTCCAACTGTTACCTCGATATTTTTTTGACAGTGAGATACAATGGACGCGAGCTCTGTGTATTGCAACGGTCTATAGATCCAGATCTATTTCAAAAGGGTGTCGGTGGTAGACGACTATCTGTAGATCGGTATTTTTATGACTGTTAGGTTCTTGCACATCCCTTCGAGTGGAGTTTCGAGGAACAGATTTTTTTTTTCGTTTTATTACTCATAGTGTCGGCGGAAACAATCCGAACCGACCTCGAGGTGACTATTCAATGGGTTTTCGGCGGTGCGACAAGTTGCGGGTAGTATTGTTTTTATGTATACGATGTTAGCCGTATTTTCGGTGGTGCGGCAAGTTACAGGTAGTAACGTTTTTATGTATAAGATGAGCGGCGTATTTTAGCGCAAGGATGCGCGCAAAGGCAATAGAATAAGCTACGCCGCGGGTAGCCTATATTTTCACCATCGGTGCGCAATGTCTTGAGACAACGGAAAGAGGTGAAAAAAAATAAGCCGGCTTAAGGCAATGAGAACAATGTCTACCAAAATCGTAGTAATGTTTACCAGAGACAGTGTTACGTCTTCTGTTTTCCGCATTTTCATAGGCAGAAAATTGTGGTGGGGTGTAGGCGAAAAACTATAAAAGCTTCGGAAAGACAAATCTTTGACAATTCTGTGTCGAGAAGTCATTCGTGAAGCTTCAAACTTCTCGTATCACGTGACGTGCTTTTACATACGTTTCTTACGGTGTTAAGGTTTTATATACACATACATATACATTCTGTGTGGCAGTGTGTGAAAAACCTCTTCTGTGGAATCTCGTGATTCATTGTGTTCTTCATTTTTTCAACGAATTAAAAAACAAACAAAAAATAATGGAATCGTACCGTGCTCGCGTTCTTGTGAAGGCTGTGCAGAAAGCCGTTAGTTTTGCGCGATTCAGGAGTGCCGTGATTGCGAGGCGTTGTACGGCAGCTTGGGCTAAGCGGCTCAGCGCTATGACCCTTCAACAGGTTCAACGAGAGTTTCGTTGTATCCTGAGGCAATTGCCGGTGAGGGTCATTGGGAGGCTGCACAGCTACCAAGCGTTTAACGGTTCTCTCGACGCTATCGTTATTGCGGTGAGCGTCGTTGAAGAACGCAACAGCGGACATTTACATGTTGTCCGCGAACTTGTAAATAGCCTCGAGAACGCGCAATGTGGTCTCGACATGCTGGCGTCCGATACGGACAGCGACGACGACAGCGACGACGACGAGACCAACGATGAGAGCGCCGAGGACAACGACGAGGACGATAGCGACGGTGGCCGCAACGGGGACGACGAAGACGATGGTGAGAGCAACGAGGACGACGAAGACGATAGCGAGGACGTCGATGACGACCGGGAGGACAGCGCGGAGGAGAAGAAGAAAGACGACGACACCGACGCTGAAAACATGGTCGTTGAGGATGACGCCGACAACGACTCGAGTGGCGTAGCAGCTACCGACGGAGCGGAGAACGATCGTCAGCAGGATACGAACTCTACAGCGGAGACGTTCATCCTCTCATCGTCGGATGAGCGCGACGACACGGATGCCGAGGCCTACGGTGTCAGCGAGGACGATGACGATGATAGTGAGGGCTCTGACGGCGACAGTGACTACGACAGCGGCCGTCACGCTACGCTGTCAACCGCCGAAACTCTCATCATCACGGCGCCGGATGCAGCGGATCCTTGCGATGAAGCGATGGATACTCACGACGAAGAAGCTGCAGCGACGAGGAACCTCGACATGGAGGTTGGGATGATAATGGACCATCAATCAGCCGTTACAATGGGTAAGTCGAAGTTTATTAAAAAAAAAAAGCAAAGTACTGTTTACACGTATATACACATATGCGTATATACATACATATATGTATATATATATATGCAGATATACATGCATTCATTATATATATATATCTCTCTATATATATAAAGTTACCGCCGCTGTCGCCGCTGTCGCCGCCGCCGTGTCAGGAATCGATACCTACTTATGAGACACCCGGTATATGAGGCCCCTTCGAAAATATTCTAAGTCCCTCTAAGGGGGACTTAGAATATTTTTCGGGGGGAGGGGGGGGGGGGGGGGGAGGGGAAAGAAAAATATTCTAAGTCCCTCTAAGGGGGACTTAGAATATTTTTGGTCGATGGGGTGCCCAAGGGGGAATCCCCTTAGAGGGACTTAGAATATTTTTCGGGGGAGAGGGGGGGGGGGGGGGAGAGAAAAATATTCCGTCCCTCTAAGGGGGACTTAGAATCCCTCTTAGAGGGACTTAGGATATTTTTCGGGGGGGAGGGGCGTGGGAGGGGAAGGCCAAAATATTCTAAGTACCTTTAGAGGGGACTGTCTAAGTAAAAATACAAAAAAAAGCGGCGGCGGCGCCGGTTGGTGAAAAGCTGCGGCGGTGATGAGACATTTTTATAATGTCGACAAAAAGGAATGCGAGCGCGCGAAGCGCGCGAGCCCGGGGAACCTCTAGTATATATATATTTATACGCATATCCTCTAACGCGTAGAGCCCGTTTAAAATTGGTTTAACTTAATTTGTTAAACACAGGTGTGCACCGCTGGTTATTGCACGCTGCTCAACCGTGCGCCGAGCACGGCGACTGGTGCCTGGGCGGTCATGCTATACTTGAATATCCTCCTGTGACCCAAAGAACCGATCCTGCCTGTGTAAATAGTCCTATCTCCTCGCGTCATTATGACCCGGCTTCGAACGATGATTCGGATTCAGAATCATCATTGTGGATTAGTGATTCGGAATCTGAATCACCCTCGTCGTACGATGCGGATCACTCCGACGCCGACGCCGTTCGCGCGATACCGAACCACTTGCTACAAGCACCGTGGCACGATTCGCGCGGGGCACTGGGCTCAGGATCCGACTCGTACGACGAGGATGATGATCTAATCATCATTCGAATTATCGAATCGTCCCGACCTTTCCCAGAATCGTAATAATTTATCACGCCATATCCTATTTCCTTCCGCAGACCGTTCAGGAGCATCCTCGTCGAGCTCGGCACGGTCATCATCATCATCATCATCATCATCATCATCGTCATCATCGTCATCATCGTCATCATCGTCATCATCGTCATCATCGTCATCATCGTCATCATCGTCATCATCGTCATCATCGTCATCATCGTCATCATCATCATCATCATCATCAGCAGCACCATCATCGTCTGCATCGACTTCGTCGTTGTTAAGCGCATCGTGGGTCGCTGAGACAGCGGCGGCCGTAGCGCAATTGGTGAGTGACGGCAATAATGTACCGCAAATAGGCGGAGGTCCTGCGCGACCGAATGGCGAGCGTGATTTAGTCTTAAGCGTTCGGAATCGCGGAAATATCGAGAACAACGATGACCACGATGATAATGTCGATAACGTGGCCCACGAGGAAAGAGTTGTGGATGACGACGAACAGGTCTTGCCCGTGGGTCACCGTTTTAGAATAGTCGGTGTACCGCGGGACCATATGTTGAAAAAATTCAAAATAAATAGTCGTCAAACCGAAATTTCGTTGGTAACCCCACCACCCGGTATCAATCCAATTTCATGGATACGAAATGCGATACGGGATATCCATGCGCATTTTGTCGAAGCTCGATCGCCAAACGATAGAATCGGTGTAACGTTTGAGGCCGCCGGTATGACGAACGGTTCAGCCGGTATTTCTATGAGGCCCGTATGGCGTTTTGATTACGAACAATTGTGGGATCTCCTTTGCAGCGTGCATCAAAGCGCGAGAATTCTCTCGGTATATGACACTCTCGTGTTTACGGTCACTTACGTCGATATGGTAAACGGCTCGGGTGGTTTAGATTCTAAAATCATTAGTAATCGTTCGATCGTGCTAATTGGGAATTCCGATAATTTATGCTTCCCTCGCTCGCTCGTTGTGGCTCTAGCTAATGCGCGTAACAAACAAGACCGAAGCGAAGACTCGAAGCTCTTTTACGATAAGATTCGGCATAAAAATTCGAAACTTCAACGGGACGAGGCGACGAAACTTGTAAACGAGGCTGGCGTGGTCGTGCCGGCGTCGGGCTGTAGTAACGTGGAAATTGGGGTCTTCCAAAGACATCTCATCGCTAAAGGTATTGCTATAGTCGTATACGACTGGGCCTCTCTAGGTAGTGGCGCGCAACCCATCTTCAATGGGTGCGAGCGTTTTCAAGACGTTCCGGCGCACACTACATTAAATATTGCTCATTTCGCGGACAAAGATCATTATTCGCCTATCACGAATCTTTTAGCCGCTGCAGGTAGTAGAAATTACTGCGCGCCGTGTAACGTTTCTTACCGTTTTTTGCAACAACACCGCTGTACGAGTAAATGTCCGCGATGCTATTCATCACCTCCGTGTCCGGTGCGCCCTATCGATGAGAACAACGGCGAAGTTATAGGAAACGATAACGAGTGGTCATGTGTGGATTGCAACCGATTTTTTCACAACGCCGCGTGTTTTAACAATCATCTTAAACCTCGCGAATATCGTATAAGAATGGAAACCGGTGAACGAAAATCGGTTTGCCAAACAGTACGCTTTTGCAAAACGTGTTTCAAATTGTTTGACGCAACACAGAAGCCCCACAGTTGTGGTAAGACTTTCTGTCAGCTTTGTCGAAGTGTGCACGGGCACAACGAGTTTTGTTACATGCAACCGGTAGCCCCGCGAACTGTATCGGACGAGACAAAACAACCGCGAACACTTTTCATTTTTTACGATTTCGAGACTCGTCAAGACACGTTGTACAGTAAAACGCCGGGTGACAATATTCGCGAACACGTTATCACGCTTTGCATCGCGCAGCAGCTGTGCGAAAGATGTTTATCGGATGTCGATGATGTAAGTAGCGGTAACGCGTGTAGTTGGTGCGGTGTGAGGAAGCATATTTTCCGTCGGTCGCCTGTCGCGGAATTAATCGAGCTCTCAGTTCGCCGTACGTCGTCGTTCAGCAAAATCGTCTGTATCGCGCACAATGCAAAGGCATTCGACGCACAATTTATATTGCGTTACGCGGCCGAACACTGCAAGGATCTCGGGGTACCGAAGCTTATTTTAACGGGGAATTCCATCATCTCGATGCGCATAGGCCGAACGGTCTTCATTGATAGTCTTAATTATTTTCATATGCGACTCAGCGCTCTCCCGGAAGCTTTCGGGTTCAAAGATAAAATGGGCAAGGGATACTTTCCTCATTTATTTAATACGTTAGAAAATCAGCGTTACAGAAGCGAGCTGCTCGCCGCGGAGTTCTATTCGCCGGAAACTACGAGTCCCGCTGACCATAGTGTTTTCAACGCGTGGTACGCGGAGGCAACAACGGCGAATGAGATTTTTGATTTTCAAGTCGAGATCGAAAAGTATTGCGCGATGGACGTCGACATTTTGAGGCGGGCGTGTAAAGAGTTTCGTCGGATTTTTCTCGAAGTCGGTAATGTTTGCCCATTCACGGAGGCTGCAACAATCGCGTCGGCTTGCTCAAAAGTGTTTAGGCGCAATTACCTAGTACCGCAAACCATCGGTCTTATACCTAGCGGCGGATACAGGCTAGCAGACAACCACTCGAGGCAGGCCAATGAATGGCTTTTATGGGTTGAGCATTGTGTAGGGTATGAAATAACGCACGCCACGCGCGGGCGAGAGTTTAGACTACCTGAAGGGATGCTCGTTGACGGCTATGCCCAGAGAGACGACGAACGGTTTGTCTATCAATTTCACGGCTGTTATTGGCACGGGTGTCCTCGTTGCTTTCCGGAAAACCGTGCGGTGCGCTCGCGTGTCAACGACCAGACATACGAACAGCGTTATGAGCGCACTCTGGCGGCCGACGCTCTAATTCGCGAACGAGGATACACGCTACAAACCGTGTGGGAGTGTGAATTCGCAGACGAGCGAAATACTAACCCTGCAATCGGTGCATTTTTGCGCGATCACCCGCGTCTCAAATACGACTGTTTGAATCCTCGTGACGCGTTCTTCGGCGGTCGAACAGGCAACACGGTGACCGTGTACGATGTTGCGGATGGCGAAAAAATAAATTACATCGACATTTGCTCGCTTTACCCGTATATTTCCAAAACGGGCCGTTTTCCGGTGGGTCATCCGAAGATTTACGTGGGAACGGAATGCGATACACTGCTGAACGGATCGTACGATGCTCTAGGTACGACGGTTAACGGTTTAATTCGCTGCACAGTTTTACCACCTCGCGATCTTTTTCATCCGCTCCTACCTGTGCGCATGCACCAGAAGCTACTGTTTGCGTTGTGTCGCACATGCGCCGAAAATAAAGTGCAGACATCGTGTCCACACGAAAATACAAGCGAACGGATGTTTACCGGTACATGGGTCGCCGATGAAGTTCGCAAAGCGATTGACATTGGCTATCGGGTTGTAAAAGTCTTTGTCATTTGGGCCTATGAGATGACACAATACAATCCGGAAACACGCGAAGGTGGCCTCTTTGTCGGCTACATAAACACGTTTTTAAAAATTAAGCAACAGGCCAGCGGTTGGCCCGCGGAATGTATAGATGAAGCGTCGCAGTCGAAATACATCGATGACTATGAGCACGCCGAGGGCATTCGTTTAACGCCCGAAAAAATTTGTAAAAACTCCGGTTTGCGGTCCGTTGCGAAGCTGTGCTTAAATTCGTTTTGGGGTAAGTTCGGTCAACGCGATAATTTAACCCAAACGACGGTAATAAGTAATCGCGAACAATTGCTGTCACTTCTGGGCGATAATGACAAAGAGGTACAACGGCTGCTACCGGTAAACGACGATGTCTTGTACACTAACTGGGTATCGGTGGACGAGGCGATAACGTCTTCAGCGCAAACGAGTGTCGTCATCGCGGCGTACACAACAGCTCAAGCGCGTTTAAAACTGTATGGCTATCTGGAACGTTTACAACGACGAGTTTTGTACTATGACACCGACTCGGTAATTTATGTGAGCACAGGTCAGCCGGGTGAATGGGTACCGCCTCTCGGTAACTTCCTCGGCGACATGACCAGTGAGTTGAAGGAACCAACAGACTATATAAAGTCGTTTGTCTCGGGAGGCCCCAAATTTTACGGCTATCAAGTCGTCAATAGCTCAAACCCCGAAATAATTACGAAAACAGAATGTAAGGTCAAGGGGCTGAGTTTAAATTATAGCAATTCGAAAAAAGTTAACTTCGCATCGATACGGGACATGATTCAATCCGATTTGCCGCGACAGAATGCAGAATCGATTCAGCTGAATTATTCGTCAATTCAGCGAACCGCTCTACATGACGTTGTGACTCGCGAGATGTCGAAAACCTGCCGTGTCGTTTGTCATAAACGACGTCATGTGACTCACACGCTGTCATTGCCGTTCGGGTATAAAGACGAGCCCTCGGTAACCGATTAACTCACATTATCATCGTTGTCATCGTCATTCTAGCATAATTGAATATAATAATAGAAATAATTTTAAGCTGTAAATAAAGGTTCTGGTCGTATTTCGATTGGCTACTGTGCGAGAGCAGATAAAAAAAAAATTGAATCGTTCGTCAATTTTATTTACACGCGCTTGTATATATGTAAATTTGAAAATATTTCGTAGTTTGTATTTATCAATAACGGTACAAATGTATATAAAACGGCGTATATCGTTAAGAAAATAATTTTTGTAGAAATGCGTGATTTTAACATAAGTAAAAATATAGACAAAACATATATTTCTATACATATATATATATATATACAATAAAAATATATTAATGATACACACCATTTATTTTGACATCTCCGTTAATTGAAAATAAAAAACATTAACCATATTCCTTTCTTGTGTTGAGCATTTTCTTTATTTTAAGCTAGGAGGCGCCACATGCGCGATATAAGCTTATGGCGCACATGTGGCCGCGGTATAAGAGCTGATCGACACGCGCGCGCGTGCGCTCGCCCGCTCATAAGCTGATGTTGCGAGCGAACGGGTCTGTACTAGCTGGACCACCGCCGCGCACACGTCGAGTTAGCTTGTCCGCGACGTGTGTCCTCCGCGCCGCGGCCGCCGCCGCCGCCGCGTTAAGCTTATAGCCACGTAAAAACGAATATATTTATAAGTATTTTCAGTGCGAGTTTTGACTACGGCGGCAAAACGCGAGTAAAAGAAAAAAAAACGTGAAATGGACGTACGATGGAAACACCCGTGGACTTCGCTAATTTGTGGGCCAACAGGCTGTGTTAAGACAGTTTTCGTGCGAAGATTCTTACGCCATCTAGCGGTCATGAGCGATGCGACGTTTGGCCGTATTATATTTTACTACGGCGATAATCTCGATGCCGATACTGCCGCGCTATTCAAGAATTCGGCGCATGAGGATTCAACGAGCGTTACTATTAAAATCGAATTTCACGAAGGGCTGCCGCAGCCGGAGGATTATTCGCACGATAACGATTGTAAGAAATTGGTGATTATCGACGATTTGATGAGGGAATCGTCAAACAATACGATAGTAGATCTCTTCACGAAAGGCAGTCATCATAAAAATATTAGCGTTATTTTCATAACGCAAAATATTTTTCATCAAGGACACGGACAACGTGATATTTCGCTGAATGCGAATTATATTGTTATTTTTAAAAATCCACGAGATCGGGCGCAAATTCAGCATCTTGCGAGACAAGTTTATCCCGAGGATCCACGCTTTTTAACGGAAGCCTATCACGATGCGACTGCGCAGCCGCATGGATATCTACTGCTGGATCGAAAGCAATCCACGCCTGATATGTGTCGATTCCGCACCAATATATTTCCCGACGATCCACAAATGCATGTATATATACCGAAAAACAAACGAGGCTTTCGTCAATCGAATTGACCGGACGTATTTAGTCAAATGGCGGAACAGCAAAGGCATCAGTAACGCTCGCGTGTCGGTTACGCAAACATCTCGGCGGCGGGCGACAATGGGGAAGATGACGGTAAAGAAGAAGAAGCGAACAGCGTGTTCTGTGCGATCACCGATCGAAAAACGGCACGCCTCTTTTCTGAACGCCCTCTGCCATGCTAGTAAAGAGCAACAAAGAGCGCTGCTACGCGCGGCCGATGAATCGCTGGTCAAGTGTATATGCGAATGTGCACTGAACGTCTTACACGGTGTTGTAACGCTTAAAACAGGTGTGAAAAATCGTCTTAAAAGATATAAAAAAGTGTTACGACAACTAGCGCCGTGGTCCGCTGCAAGACAGAGCGGCGGTGGCGGCCAAAGTAGAGCCAGTGGCGCCGCTCGTAAATGACGAAAATTCAACTGGAGAGCGAAAAAACGTCTCATCATGCAGAAAGGCTGTGGAGCATTTTTGCCACTTTTATTGGCACCGATTATCACGAGTTTGGTCAGTAGACTGTTTACCGGCAACGGCGGCGGAAGTACTGACTCTTAATTCAAACGTGTGAGGTCTAATGGAACACGCGAAGAAAATGATTTTAGTACCGGCTGAAGAGGCCGGGATATGGAAAGAGCCTATGATCGGCGGCGGCGGCGGCGGCGGAACTCGTGCACCACCTGCCGGTCCACCAAGTGTACAGACGCCTGGCGATCCTATATCGCGACTCGACGAGGAGCTTTCGGGAATTTTACACTCAAAAAACTATCGTGATGACTCGGAAAAGTGGAAAGAATATCTACAAGTACTGCAGAGGTATTTATTTTTGCTCGAAGCACGAAAAGGTCCGATAGATCCGACATTACCTGGAGTGACCTCTGCCATGTCTCGCGAACAGCAGGCACCATCACAGGCAAATGGTTCGTTCAATGATACGATAATCATAGACAGCGTTCCGCAAAAGTTGCGGCATAAAGCTAAAGCTCTCGTGTCTTATCTCCGCAATTCACCGGGAGCAGTACAACGCATCAGATGGGACCAAGAGGGACGCGTGACTATAGACGGCAAGCTCGTACCAAATTCAAATATTGTCGATCTTATTAACAACGCGGTACGATCGAGAAAGGCGTTTAAAGCCGTGGGTCGACGTGACTTTATTCAGAGTCTACGAGATATCTCTATACCACGTGAATTTATCGGAAACACCGCATTATGGGCACTGGGAGAGGCGAGATTCAATGTTAAGCGTACACAAAATAATCCTAACGCGGATAACGACGAAACCCCCTATTACAGCAGCGAAGAAGAAGAAGAAGAAGAAGAAACCGTTGAAAATGCTTCAGCTGTGAAAGTAAAACTGTCTGGTGGTAAAAGTGCGACTGGTATTAGGACTAGAAGTAGTCGTGAAGTCGTGAAGTCGTGAAAAGGACGAGTCAAAGAAGAAGAACAAGAAGGATAGTATGACCGAGGATACGGGGGCTACAGACCGGTCGAGCATTGGCGACATCACGATGACTCCACGTTCAGACGGCTCCGTTCAAATACCTCGAGGGTTTGCGCACTGGCTAAAACTATGAATAGTTCAATGCCTGCTGTAACATAACCGACAGAGATATATAGAGAGCGAGAGTAGGATGCCGTACGGAAAAGTGTATTATGACCCTTCGCACCCCGCCGGCTACGCCGGTGCAAGACGACTCACAGATAAAAAAAATGAAGTAGCCGCTGTTTATGACTGGTTGACCCAACAGGACGCGTACACCATTCACAAGCCTGTCAAGCGGCTTTTCCCAAGACTTCGCTACAGTGTTGACAACATAGACGACGTTTGGGAGGCTGATCTCGTCGATTTACGCTCGTTAAAGAGTTACAACGATAATACCTGCTACCTGCTCACAGTCATTGATGTATTGAGCAAGTATGCATGGGTCGAACCGTTGCAAGACAAAACAGTGCACTCTGTGACGCAAGCCTTCAAAAGGATTTTTGAACGAAGCACCGGACGGTCACCCGTCTGTCTACAGACCGATAAAGGCAAGAAGTTTGTCAGAAAAGAGTTGCAAGTCTTTCTTAAGGAGAACAATATTGTGTTTAGAGTTACGCGTAACCCTGATATAAAAGCAGCAATCGTCGAACGCTTCAATCGTACGCTAAAAGAGCGAATGTGGCGTTACTTCACGCACCGAAATACTCATCGATACATTGACATTCTGCAACAACTCGTCGATGCGTACAACCATGCCAAACACTCGTCAATTAAGATGCAACCGGCCGCTGTGACTTTACACAATGCCGATATAGCGTACGAGAATATGACGAGAGCCTCGTTGAGACAGCGCAAAAAAAGGCGTTTCACCGACGTTAAATACAAGTGCGGCGATTACGTTAGGATTAGTCGAACAAAAGGCACCTTCGAGAAGGGTTACGAGCGGAATTGGAGTGAAGAAATTTTCCGAATCACAAAAGTTACGCTCCGTCAGGGTATCCGAGTTTACGAATTAAATGATCTTGAGGGAGAGTTAATCGACGGATTTTTTTATACGGAAGAAATCACGCCTGTACACGAGAAACGTGTTGCGGAAAATAAAGAATTCAAAATCGACCGTATAATACGAACAAAAGGGCGCGGCGCTACGAAACAGCTTTTTGTCAGCTGGGTCGGTTACCCATCGAAATTCAATTCGTAGATACCGGCGTCTAACGCTCACGACCTTGGCGGCTAGCGTAGTGAATACGTTCGGTTAACATGAACGACGAAAATTTTTTTCTCGTGCTGCCGAGCAACAGTAGCATGAAGTATTTTCCGAACAACACTACGACAAATTTCACCACACATCTTTCACGTGAAATAACCCTCAACGGTCACTGGGTCGTGGGTTTAACGGAAGTTCACATACCCTGTACGATGATACATATCCAGCGTGATGAGACTGAAATTCAGTGGACACAGTGTGGCAGAAAAGACCTAAAAATCAACCATATACCGTACGGTATATATGACAATCATGAGGCTTTAATGAAAAGTATTAATAGTCTGCAGGGTATAAGCGAGGCCGGTATACGATTAGTGAATGCAAAAAATGCAAGCGGTTACGTGGCAATTGAGGGTAAAAAGTGCGGCAAAGAAATTGAGGAATCGCTGAATTTCTTGCAAATGAGCGACAAACTTCGTCACGTGTTTGGCTTCGAGTTAACGACCGGTAAAGATTGGGAAAGTGCCGGGAATTCGTACGTCAGCTTTACCCGCGGTATACAACGCGAAAGTCAGATGCCCGCCTGCATTGCCCGCGTTCTACCCGAAGAAATCTTTGTCTATACGGATTTGTGCGTACCCTACACAGTTGGTGACACACAAGCCGCTCTATTGCGGATAGTAAATCTGAATACAGCAAAGTACAAGTATGGCTCGACACAGGTGAAATATTTTTCACCTGCAAATTACTTACCGCTGCTTAATAATTGCTTTCGTACGATCGAGATAGATATAAGAGACAAATTGGGCCGGCCAATCACATTTGAGTACGGAACGTTAACGCTGACGCTTCACTTTAAGCGAGTCTCTTAGACGAAATGGCAAGCCACTACGCGTCATATTACGAGAATCAAATCGGCGGCGGTGGACGTTTGAGCAATGTTTTCGTGGGTGCACCTTATCAAAGGGGTCATGGGATCGGTCGATTTCTCGGCGGACTGTTCAGAAGTGTACTACCGCTCCTCTCGAGAGGCGCTAAAGCTATAGGACGCGAGGCTTTGCGAACCGGATTGCATGTTATTGAAGATGTAAGTGGTAATAATATACCCTTCAAGGAGTCACTAAAGCGTCGGGCCAGAGAATCCGGCGAAAATTTGAAACGAAAAGCCGACGAGAAAATTGCACTACTTATGAAGGGCTCTGGCTATAATAGTGCGATCGCCGCGAGAACGATGCAGTCGTTGATTGGACGCGCAACTCGGCGCACTTCCACGAGAAAGAGATCTACCATCACGAGAAATAAGAAGACGAAGAAGGCAAAAAAGAGAAGCACCACTAGTGCAACATCACGAGGAAAGAAGAGAAGGACGAAGACTGGGAAAGTGACGAAGACTCGAAAAAATAAAAAGAGACGTCGCGTTGATATCTTCGGAAGTGCTTAAATATGTCCTTTCTACACTCACACTCGTGCGAATGTATGAAGTCGGAACTCGACTTATTCACAATACCGCCAACGCAGACATCTATAGAATCATCGCAATGGGTTCACTACAAGCCGGTTTCTTCGTTGTCGGACGATGGACCCGTTGAATTTGTGATACCTGGCCACGGGGAGGAATACTTGGATCTCGCGCATACAATGATTGCTGTGAGCCTTAAAGTGATATCCAACGGTGGCACAGAGTACAAGGTTGCACCCGTAAATAATTTTTTACACAGTCTCTTTAATCAGGTAGATGTGTTTTTTAATCAAAAACTTGTTGCACCGCCTAATAATGCCTACGCATACAGGGCGTACATTGAAACGTTGTTGAACTATGGCCCTGCGGCAAAAGCATCGCATCTCACTACGGCTTTGTGGTATGCCGATACTGCAGGCGGATTCGAGTTGCTGCCGGGCGCGAGTCCGAGCAACGGTGGCCAAGACGCGAGAGCGAGTTATGTCAAAGGAGCTCGGACCTTGGATATGATTGGCCATCTACACTGTGATGTATTCAATCAAGACAAATTTTTGCTGAACGGCGTGGAAGTACGACTACGACTCGTACGCTCAAAAGACGATTTTTGTCTTATGGAAACACCATCAAAAGATTGTACACACAAGATAATAATTCACGATACAACACTGCTGATAAGACGAGCAAAAATCAACCCAGGAGTACTTATAGCCCATGCGAAAACACTGGCTAAAACAACAGCGAAATATCCTATAACGCGTGTGGAGGTTAAGTCGTTTACCATGCATAGCGGCGTCGCGGGCGATACGCTGGACAATGTAATACTCGGTCAATTACCAAAACGTATAATACTCGGTTTTGTTAGCAACAAAGCTTTCAACGGCGATAGAACGTCAAATCCCTTTAACTTTCAAAATTATTCGATAAATTTTCTATCACTCTACGTTGATGGTCAACAGATACCTGGAAAACCACTGCAGCCAGAGTTCGACACCAACAGAACCTGGATCGAATGCTACCACACCCTTTTCTCGGGCACAGGCATTCACTTCCAAAACGACGGTATAGACATTTCACGCAGCGCTTACGCAAAAGGTTATTGTCTATTCGCTTTTGACTTGACGCCTGATCTATCCGCCAACTGTTTCACTCACTGGAATCTCGTGAAACACGGTACCGTGAGAATCGAAGTACGTTTTGCAAAACCCCTCTCATCTACAATAAATTGTATTGTCTACGCCGAGTACGACAATGTTATTGAAATTGATTCGGCGCGTCAAGTAATCACGGATTTTAGTGCTTGAGCGCTCCATCCCTCCTTCTATGCATAACGCATGATTACACATTCCCCGGTGAGGGCGCTATACGCATAGCCAAAACGTATTTAAGACCGACTACGAGCGAGCATTCGACATCATTTCGTCTCACGCCTTCAGCATGGACGCAATAGTTGATATTCAAGCGCTATACGGCAAGCATGGCGAGTTTCTTCCGAAGGAGATCGCCGTTACTACAATACAGGGCGATCATATCGGCCATTGGGTCATCGATTCACCATACGATTTTGGTGAACTACCTAAAGAAGTGCGCGCTAGCAATAACCGTCTAACGTGCTTTCATCACGGTATCGAGTGGGTCGACGGTGATACACCATTGCCAAAAGTTTACGCTGCGCTAAAGGCCATGTGCCGATACGCGCTTCGCATATACACGAGAGGTGTACAAAAAGCGGAAATTCTACGTGACGTGCTGGGCCGAGACATAGTCAACCTGGAAGATTACGAGGGCCCTAGCTTCAAGAACATGCCGACCTACGACACTTGGTGCATATATCACGGCGTGTCAAAGGAAGACGCAGCGAAGTGCGCATTAAACAACGTGGGAAAAATTAAACGTTGGCTTCGGACTCAGATTTTGGATAAGGAGAATCCCGTTTACTCAGAACCAGTGGGCGCTGTGCAACGGAAAGATCGGCCAAACGATACGCCGAGAAAAGCGATACATATCGACATTCCGAGCGATACAGATCGCGGTTCTACAATGGGAGACTATATCGTCCCAGCATCTTCGAGCAGTGACAGCAGTGCTACGACGAACACCTGCGACGCCACGGTACCTGCGGAGGGTGAAATAGTTGCCCTTTACCGTAATAAACAACTCTCACCGCCACCACCGCCGAAGCGCCAGCCTACCCCTACCATCCCCCGTAACGCTCATCAGTATCATCATCATCATCAGCATTCACGAAGACGTCGCCCCCACTCTGGCACAGGAAGCATCTCCAATGAACAGTCTAGAAGTGCTGGAGGCTCTACGCCATGTCTCGGCACAGACGAAAGGAGTCTTCCCCGCCGATCGCATCCCGAGTCGCTGGTCTAGACCCACAGCCATCGTCGCAAACACGGACGATCATACGAAGCCAGGAACTCATTGGGTAGCCATATACGTCGACAACAATGGTCAAGGGATCTTCTTCGACAGTTACGGACTGCCTCCACTTGTCAACCAACATCGCAATCGACTGCGAAGAAATACAACGAGTTACGAGTGGAGCACCAAGCCCCTACAGTGTATCAGGTCTCGAGTGTGTGGAGAATATTGTGTTATGTTTCTTGACTATATGTGTCGGGACTACAACCTTGCTGCTTTTTGCAAACTATTCTCGGCTAATAAGGTGTAAAACGATAATATTGTGCGACGTTACTATAAGAATCTACGATATGTGATACATACAAAGCGGCGAAACGTCTCAAACACTCGGCGAACAAGACTTTTAAAGGGCAGCGGTAATGTCTGTACATCGCGGTGTATACAAACATGTACAGCCCGTTTCGGTTGTCACCTGTAAATAAACGAATAGAACAAAAAGAAAAAGTTTTCATCTCATCTTCATCGTCAATACTCGGTCCCCCACCACCATCGCCGTCAGCAGATATAAAAGCCGGCCTCTCCACACGAGAAAGCACACTTGTCAACGATTCGTGACAACGTCAACAACCTCACTAAAATGGACATCATCAGTGGCATACTCGTCATTGACTGCGGCAAGGATCCCTGGGAACTCCTCCCGGAGGAGCTCGAATACATCCCCAAACCCTTGCTACTGAGGCACTGGAGTGAATACATCGACATCCTGTGGTCAAAACTACATCAACATATCCGACTGGACCCCGAGGTTGCATCATACAGAGTCTGTAAAAAACATTGGGCACCCACGGATCTAAAGATGCAACTCGAAGGGTATCCACCACTCAAGAGAGAATGCACGGACTGCCTACAGGAGACCGTGGAACAAGAGTCAGCCTCGCCGCCGGACCAACCTGAGAAGCCATTGCCACTTACAACGACGTCGGAGGCTGACCGCAAGCAAGACACACCACTGTCGTCAACTGACTCTGCCATGACCCCTGACCCTTCACCCAAGCCCACTGATTTTTAAAAATTTGTAACGACGAAATATTGTAAAATGTCAATGCAAGAAAATCAAATAAACAAAAATACTTTTGTAAATGTTTTTTTTTATTTTCCGGTACGGTATTACCATTAGTAAAGGACGAAAGCTAATTTACCGACTGCCGAATATTATTAGTATTAAAAACTGTCGGTAATTCCTAGAGGGCACCAGAAGAAATTGGACGACCAATCAAAACACAGCAAGTTTACTAGAATAATATTAGTACAGAAAACGTGATGGAAATTTATAGAGGGCGCCATGGAAAAATCATTTGGCCAATAAGAGCTCGGGGAATTTCCAGTCGACCAATCACGGCTCGGGGAAAATGAGACGACCAATCACGGTCCAGAGATTTTCCCAGCCTCTCTCTCATTGGCTCCCTATAACTCAGGGGGCGTGGCTTAAGGGGCCCTAGGGGGTGGGGAGGGGACCACAGGTGGTGGGGGAAGGAGTGGGGGCAGACAGTGGGGGTGGGGGGAGAGGGGTGGGGGTAGACGGCGGTGGTGGGGGTTGGCGCCAGTGGCTGCGTGGAGGGGGTAAATCCTGTCTCCCTATACCTGTACACTACTACTCTTCCTCTATATAGAGTTTCGAATTAGAGATGTATTCATCTGTCATCATTGTAGCCTTTCTGGCAATAATAGTGGCTATTGTTACTACTCTTCTTTTGCGTGGAATCTCTCTCAAAACCGCTGTAACCTTTGGTCTTACGTGTGTCGAACGTGAAACTCCTGTGGTACATACCGATGTACAATCCAATCCGTTGTTCACTCCTAATCGATTTTTCCAAAATAACGAGTTCTGTCTAAAAATCTTTAGTGTTTTCGCGAATGTTCTCTAGCCTCTTCCCGAGCAATTTTCCGCGAGGTTAGGCTCAAAACGAGGCACCCGCGAATCGTAGCCGCTTCGATAACGCGTAAATGGATTAAGTTCCTTGACCGAGATGAGGCCGGCTCCTCACGTAAACTCACGATTCGCGACGTAACACCAAATTGTAGGTGAAGGGTAGGAGAGCGCGAAGGCAAACGTGTGGGGCTGCTCTTCTGGAGCCCCAGGGCCGTACACCTTCGGACCCGTGTACTGTCATATTATCGCTGAAGGCCAGCGGGGCTGCTGTTGGCGAGCGGCTCCCGGGAGGGGGTATGATGATGAGGGCGCCGAAGGTCAGCGTTACAATCGGCTCGTTTTTATCTGTTTAGTATCGCGAAAAAATTTGAAAACCCATTTACTGAGCTATTTTACAGAAGTACAAATAAAGTCGTAAAGATATGTGCGGAAGTAGCTAAGGACACGTCAAGATAACGGCAAGGGGGGAACCGCGATTGGCCGTTTTGGCAAGCACGGTAGTATTAGGGGAGACTCAAGCATATTCTGATAATGGGCCGGCCTCCGTAATGATCGGGAACCGCTGTGCCATAAAATGTCGTCTACCAAAAGACGATGTTTTCTCTAAGTAGGTAACTACCAAAAAAAAATTTGGAGTGAATTTTACAAAAATAAATAGATGCTTCACGAAGGAAGGTAAGTGGGAGTCCTGGATATCCGAGATGAGGTAGGGTAGCTGGGACCTGGCGGCCGACACCGCTCATTGGGATGAGTAGTAGGTAATGTACCTATACGGATTTTTTCAAGATGGCGGTGGTTGGTGGTGGGGACTGTTGCCAGTCTCTGCTGGGTGTGTGTGTGAGTCACCCCCACCACACCGCACCGTCGTGGGCACTGGATGCCCGAGGCAGGCTAGGGTGATCGGGGGAGATGTTGCTTCGTCGGCTGTCAGGTCCCAACCACCCGCCCTTACTCGAGCACTTGACTAGCTTGACCAAGTGTGGTATGGTGGGAGGCGTGAGTGTAGGGTGGGAGAGAGTGAAGACAATAGGGTGGGGATGCGGGGGACCCTGGAGGCCCGAGGTAGGCTAGGGTGATCGGGGGAGATGTTGCTTCATCGGCTGTCAGGTCCCGACCACCCGCCCTTACTCGAGCACTTGACTAGCTTGACCAAGTGTGGTATGGTGGGAGGCGTGAGTGTAGGGTGGGAGAGAGTGAAGGTAAACGTGTGGGGATGCGCGTCTGGAGCGCCAGGGCCGTATAGTGCCGGATCAGCGTACTATGCCGTGTTATCGCTGAAGGCCAGCGGTACTGTTGCTGACTAGCGGCGCGTGGGGGGTATGATGATGATGATGCGCCGAAGGCCAGCACTGCGACACGGTAGAGCACAGGTTCGAGCCCCATGTTTGGTATTTTTTTATTTTTTTCCTGATAATTGTCGTCGACAGGAGGTAAGTGAAAAAAGAAATTATGACAAATATTTTTTTATTTATTTTAAACCAAGTGTGTATATTTCTATCTTTTTAGTAAAAAAATTAAGCTTATAAACATAGTCGGGCGCAGCAGCGTTGGATGGGTCTTATAGCGTAAACACCGCCGCCTGTTAATGAATTTCCAGGGTGTTTATCAATAGCTTCCGCTAGGCCTCGTAGTTTTTTGATTAACTGTTTATAAAAACGGGCGGCGATGCGATCGTTTCGTTTGAGATCCGAGGTGAAAAGATTTCCGAATTGTAGAAGAGATCCACCGCGAGACATATGATAAAGGAACATAATACAAAACTGACCACACACGTTTGAAGAGAAACTTTGAATTTGCCTAGTGTTCCACCGGTAGAGGGTGTAGTTCTTGCGCAAACGGTGAACATGATTTGGTATAAGCGGCGGCAAGCCATAACTATCAAAATACGATCCACGTCCTCGGGCGTCGATGTAGATTGCGACCCAATGGGACCCAGATCGTGTGTGTCCATCGGTGTTAACAACAAGGGCAGTCGGCCTCGTCAACAGAGTTGGGATCTGATCCGCGGCGCGAACACTTCTCGTCACCGCTGAGTGTAAACCCCGCAATACCTGGCCAATCTGGATCGTATTCATCGCCTGATACGGATGGCGAGTAGTTGCTATGCGGCTTTTTCTTCAGATTTATCGGCTCCGATGGAAAGCGTAGGGCTGGTGCGAGCACGGTTGGAAGAGAGACGTCTTGAAGAATCCACTCCTTCAGTTTTGCAGCGTTATTTAAAGCACACGATAGCTCGGGGCGTCTCAAGAGTCCGTGGTGAATACAGACTTCTACCGAGGACGGTAGATCGTGAAATGAGGGGCAGGTGGTCTCTTCAAGGTTTTTAATGTCCCGGGCTGTGATGTTTTGCAGGTATTTCGCTTTTTCACGACCCCGAGTATAAATTAGACCCGCCGTCCGAGTAATTTGCCTGAGGTTTGCGTGTAGTGTTCTGAGGGGTACATCTCCCTCGAACCATTCCAGGCCATGGTGATGGCAAGTAGCCCAATTATTCTTTGCTCTCACGAGTTTTGGGAGATCCGTGAAAACATGGGTTGGTGAAGTGATCCAGTGTCCAACGAACGCCTTATCGAGTGCGAGCACGGCTACTTCCTTAGCAATGAAACGGTCGTCCTTATCGTAGAAGCCCTGAATATCGACGACGTAGTCCATTCTACTCTTGCTTTTCTTCGTCGTAATATGGGTGAAAAACAAAACTACACCTGCTGAAGGCTGACAATGTACTGTCACCCCAACGGGCTGCGACTGGCCAGCGTTACAGGCGCAGCTAGCTTTACAGATAACAAATATCTGTAGTGGGGTTATCAGGACCACTCCCACTCTAAATTTAAACCGGGCCCAAAAGCCAACCAGCCCCCCCCCCCTCCACTACGTTTTAGTGCATCTTTTGGTTGGTGAGGACAGTTCAGTTGCAGCAGAGTTACAAGGCGATCCACTTACGACCATGGAGCATTTCCACAAGTCCAAAGGGGGCCGCGCAGAGAACTTTAGGAAACGAGATTGGAAATCCAGCAAAGAACTTAAAAAACAGGGCCGCAACATTTTCGTATGGCTGGAGAGTCGAAAACGACAACCGAAACCACACGTCAAAATGTGGCATATACGCAGACGTCAGTATAGAGCACGAATGAAGCGAAGGCAACGACGCTCAGGGGTATATATTATTATTATTATCATACCCAGCATTTTAATGTATATAATATCAATGCACCTCCTTACACATGTATATCTATTTGTTGCAGAATGCTTGTGAAAATAGAAGGACATCAACTGGAGAAGGAGGCATGGGGACTGAGAAGGCGGCCCAAGAAGAACAAAGAGAAGAGAAGGTCGCTGGGCAGGAAGAAGAAGAAGACCTCGTTGAGGATAATGGAATTATAGAATCAATTTCCGCTTTTGAACGGCTTGTGATTAAATAAAAGAACAATCATTTGTAATTTTGTCTTGGTGTATTTATTTATAAAAAACCCTTTTATTTTTACATTAAAAATTATTATTAAGAACGAAACACACACACACTCACGCGCACGTCCTTATCCTGAAAAGTCTACGACCACTTGTCGAGACGAGTCAATCTCGATTACATTATCAAACTCGGCATATACTACACAATTTACCGTTTCTTTTAAAGCTTCCCCAAAACGTACATCTATACGTACACTACCGTGGCGTACAAGATTCCAGTGGCCGGCTCTGCCAGCGGACATGTCAGGCGTCAAGTCGAAACAGTACAAGCAATTACCATGGGAGTACGCGTCTTTTGATATACCGCAATTATCGTCGTCCCAGAGTATACCTGTTCCAGAAACCAGGGTGTGATAGGCATGAGTGTTAAGCTCGCGAAAATGATCAGGCTGCAGAGGCTTGCTGGGGACTTGAACACCGTCCACGTACAGAGAAAGGAAATTCACTGAATAGTGATAAAAATTGAATGGGTTCTGTAACTTATGCCCATTGAACGCTTTATTTGAGACAAAACCAATCACCATTCGTTTTGGTAGCTGTCCGAGTATAACATTATCGAGTGTTTCACCATGTACACCAGCGTGGATGGTAAATGGTTTCACATCTACATGCGTAAAAGGATATTTTGCCGTTCCTCTACTTAAGGCTTTAGCGTGAGCAACAAGTATACCAGGGCTGATTTTAACACGTCGCACAATGAGGCTCGCATCCGAAATATGTGTTTTACAACTTTTTCCTGATGCATCCATAAGACAGAAAGCATCTCTCGAGCGTACAAGGCGAAGACGTAATTCAACACCGTTGAGTAAGAACTTCTCCTGGTTGAAAATATCAGAATGTAGATATCCGAGAAGATCTACCGCTTTACCGTTCGACATCAGAGCTTGGCGGGTCGCTAGACCTTTGTTCTTCTGTATGGGTACTGTACCAGACGCTGAGCGCGCCGTCGAGACGGGGTCAGAGTCAAAGTTTGGCGATGTGTCATCTATCCACATACTGGCTCTCAATTGGTGAGCTTTCGTTGAAGCCTTGTAGTTCAGTAGTGTTTCCATGTATGCACGGTATGCGTAAGCATTATTCGGGGATGATACAAGCTTCTGATTGAACGACACGTCGAGTTGATTAAACAATGAGTGTAGTAGGTTGTTCACGGGCGCCACTTTATCATGTTCATCAAGTTCGCCGGTCCCAGGTTGTAGCATAACACGTATGCTAAGCATCGTGTGAGCCAAGTCAATGTACTCGTCACCATGACCTGGTATAACAAATTCAATGAGTGCATCGTCTGCTAGCGATGAAACAGGCTTATAATGGACCCCCTGAGAGGCTTCTATACTTGTTTGCGTGGGGGGAAGAGTGAATAAATCCAGTTCCGATTTTAAACACTCGCATGAGTGTGGATGCAAGAAAGACATTTTTTCACAGCGTTTTACAGAAATTATCCGAATATATCGGCGACTGTGCGCTTTTTTTTACGCTTAACAATTTTTTTTTTCTTTGATTTCCCGGCTTTTCTACAGCGCTTAGTTGATGAGGTCTTCTTCTTCTTGTTCCTCGGTGATTTTTTCTTCTTCTTCTTCAGGCTACTGCTTTCGGTATATTTTAGAGCTGCAAGTGGCTGAGTACCGATGTGCGAACTCGGGTGATCAAACATCGACTGGTACTGTCGACCTCGGTTGGGCGTTTTATATCCCGAACCTCTCATGAGGTTCTCAAGCGTTTCCTCAGCCTTTCGCTTTAGATTTCTTCCGCTCTCGGCTATGCGTGTTCTAAATGCGTCTTTAAATGGTGTATTATGCGCAACATCGCCCAATATATTCATGCCTGTGTGTAGTGCTTCTTTACCAACAACGCACGCACCCCGAGTTAGCAAAGGCAGCGCACGTCGAAATAAACCACTCAGAAAGCTTCCTAGGCCATGACCACGTTGATAAGGTGCACCAACAAAAACGCCATCAATTCCACCTCCAACCTGACACTCGTAATGATCAATGTACCGATCCATGACAATATATTTTTTTTTATCGTATACGCTTAAAGTGTAATGTAACCGTCAACGTTCCGCTCTGGAATGGTACTGGCTTGCCAGTGTCGGTCCTTATATCTATCTCGATCGTACGGAATTCTGTGCGTAATAAGGGTACGTAGAGTGGTGGCGCGAATGTTTTTTTTTGGGTAGAGCCATAAGCATAATTTGTGTTATCCACCGGTACGATACGTAGCAGCGGTGTCTGGACATCACCTGTTATATAGTTTTCGCAAATATCTGTATATACAAATAATTTGTCGGGGAGACTCATGGATAGGTTTGCCGGATAGTTGGCAATGTACATGTATTCATGTATGTCCCGGAGCTCTTTGACGTATATAAAACCTAAAGCTTTGGAGAGCTTAGCGTCTAAATGTAACAAATGAGGCAATTCACACCCAGCAGCGCAATTATCGCGGATCACGCTTATACGTACTAGTCCACCAATATTCTCATCGTACTCAATACGAATATGATTTTTAAATACTTCCGTATTGTTAATAGTGTCAACTAGCGTCTTGACGGACGCGTAGACTCCTGAGGGGATTTCAACCTTATGAGCCTTTTGCGTCTTAACGGGTACTTGTTTGTTTTCACCGTCGCCAGTGGTCTCCCTCACTACTCGTTTGTTATTTTTATTGATGGTACTAGCCACTGCAGCTGTTGATGATTTAGGCTGATCTATTTTATGAATAGTATAGGCTGTAATTGGAGTAGCCGTACGGTGTTGTCCTTCAGCAGGATCTATATGAAGAAATGTGCGAGGAAATTGAATTTCTGTCAGAGCCACGACCCATTCTCCGGACATTTTCAGAGGACTTGGTAGCTGTGTAATGTAGTGGGTCACTGTATTCTCGGGGTAATACTTCATACTACTATTACTAGGCAAGACGAGATAGAACTGATCTCTCATTTTTTATTCACTATATTCGCGGCGGCGATCCAAGAGTTGAATTTTTCAGGATACCCTCTCCAGCTAACAAAGTGTTGTTTATTACGGCCTCTGCTTTTAGTTTTGAGAATTTTTTCGATTACAAACTCCTCAGCATCGGGCTTCTTTATGACGATACTCAATTCTTCTTCGTAGAAAAATCCGTCAATTTCTTCGCCTTGTAGATCAACCAACTCATAAATCGGCGGTTGCCTATTTGTGAGAACCTTGTGAATCTTGAATATTTCTTCCGTCCAGCGGGACTCGTAACCTTTCTCGAACGCGGCTTTTGCTTTACTGATACGTACAAACTCGCCGACCTTGTATTTAGGTACTTTGTGAGTCGTTTTATAGCGTCTCTCCATGTTTTCGTGTGCTATTGAGGCATTGTATCGAGTAACGGCCGCAGGAGGCATCTTGATCGTCGAGTGTTTTGTGTTATTGTAGGCCTGTACTATAGGTTGCAGTATATCGGTATAACGACGGATATTTTTGTGCGTAAAATATCGCCACATGTGCTCCTTCAATGTTCTGTTGAAACGTTCCACAATTGCAGCTTTAATATCCGGATTTCGAGCAACACGGTATCGTATCCCGCGGGTCTTCAAAAATCGTTGCAAAATACTGCCGACAAATTCTTTACCGCGGTCTGTCTGTAGCCATACGGGTGCTCGGCCGCTACTCCTAGACAGTATTCGTTTAAACCCCTCAGTGGTTTCAGCGCATGTTTTATCTCGCAGCGGTTCGACCCATGCATATTTGCTAAGAACGTCAATTACCACCAAAAGATAAACTGCGCCACCATTATCATCTTTGAGTGATCGTAAATCGACGAGATCAGCCTCCCAGACATCATCAATATTATCCACCGCGTAGTGACGCCTAGGGAATCTACGGCGTATTGGTCTGTGTAACGTATAAGTATCCTGAGCTCTCAGCCAGTTAGTTGCATCATCACGGGAGATCTTTTCGTTATCGGCCACACGAAGTAAATTCGGTGCACCGGCATATCCGGCCGGATGCGCTGCGTCGTAATAAAACTTTTCCAATAAAGCCATTAAATCTTCAGCTTTTTCCACGATTTATTTAAAAAATCACTAGTCGGCGTACGACGCTTCTCAGCACTACCAACGGAAGAATTTAAGCTAGCGTTAGGTGTGTGAATAATATTTGACGATGTTGATGCATCGAGGCCACTGAGGTTGGCGTTTATAGCGTTGTCCAACGAAAGATTCTCATACAATAAAATTGAATTACCGATAAATTCATGAGGGACCCCCAGCCGCCGGAGTTCAGCGCCAAACTGTTCGCGGCCTGTGGCGCGCACCGTTTTTCTTTCACGCATAGCTTCGTTCACGAGGTCTGCTATGTTGGTTCCCTTTACAGGCTCACGATTGATCGAGATCATCCCCGACTTATCCCATGTTAGTCTACGGCCGGGGGTGCTGTGAAGATGTTTCAACAACTGCTTTGCCTGGTTTTTATATGTTTTCGGCACAGTTGCTAATATAACAGCATCAGATACTCCTGCTATTTCGTCTTTCTCAACTGTTTGCTCCGGCTCTTCAGATATTTGCTCCGTAGGTTTTTCAGCGTTCACGGGAGCCGTGATAATTTTGGGTCGACGCTCCTCATCAGTGAAGAATTGATAACGTTGTAATACTTGTTGATACAGTTTCCACTTTTCACGTTCGTTCGAAGGTGTTACCGAACGAAGTATATCATCCATTTCGGCATCGAGCCTGCTGAGTGTGTTGCCCGGTGTTTGAACGGATCTAACCTGCTCTAATGCCTCACGTATTGGGATAGCTTGTTGAGGTACTAAAACCATTTTTTTTGCGTGCTGCATCTTGTCAATTACGAGCAAAAACGTTAGACAACACTGTGCCTAAGATCGGCAGGAGAAGGGGTAATAAAAAGCCGCTTCCTTTTTGTACAATTACGCGCTTCTTCGTTTTCCAGCCACCAGCTTTATTTACAAGCCTCCGCAAAACTTTTTTATGCTTCGATAGGCGCAGTCGTTCGGATTTTTTTAAGGGTACAGCGCCATTCAAAGTATTCAAGGCACACTCGCAAATAGATCTAACCCCGTTTTTATCTATTGAGCGTAATAGCAAGGCCCGCTGCTGTTTATGCAGATGACAGAGGGCATGTAGCAGAATTACGTTCTTTTTTCCGATAGAAGTTGTAGCCACTGTTGATGGTGCCATAGCCGCGAACCGAATGATGATTATGCACTCACTGATGATGATTTATACTTTGACTAACGAGCGCCACTGCCCCGCTTCGGCACATAAACGAAATTATGAGAGTCATCGGGGAATATGCTAGTACGAAACCGGCAATTATCTGGAGTCGATTGTTTAAGGTCTAGAAGCAGGTAGCCGTGGGGTTTCGCTGATGCATCGTAATAAGCTTCTTGTACAAATTTTGAATCTTCGGGGTATACCTGACGAGCCAGATGTGCGATCTGCGCACGATCGCGTGGATTTTTAGGCACTCACTATAACAATAGGCAAAGAGTGCCTATTAAAATGACCATCCGTTGCTCTTCGGAGTCTGTCGGTGGGGTTACTCCGCAGCGCATACTCCAAAATTTTTTATTATTCACCATTTGCTTCGCTGTGTCTCCAACATCATGCGTAGTTAATTTGAAGTGACTGCGATGACTAGAAATATTTTTTTTAGCCTGCGGTTCAATAAAAACAACTTTTTGGCTGAATTTTTCTTCTCGGACGTCCGTATCACACTGCAACTTTGGATGGTGCGAACCAATTTTGTTCTCCTTCGCAGAAATTTTTTATCATATCATGACAAGTATGCACATCACTTTTAGAGTCCATTTGAGAACTATAAGTATCTTAAAAAAAAAAATATTGCTAAAAATATCCCTTTTCCTTTCGTCAAATGTACGTACGGCGCTGTAATAATGAACTGTGCGAACCAATTTTTTTCTCCTTCGCAGCAATATTTCATTTCATTAAAAACGTTATGCACGTCAAATATGAAGACAATCCGACATCTCTAAGTATTTATTTTTCAAAATTTTTCATTAAAAACAAATTTTCTCTCAACGAATGTCCGTACGGTGTTCCAACTAAAAATCCTGCGAACCAATTTTTTTGTCCTTCGCAGCAATATTTCATTTCATCGATAACACTATGCACATCAAATATGAAGACAATCCGACATCTCTAAATATTTTTTTCTTAAAATTTTTCATTAAAAACAAATTTTCTCTCATCGAATATCCGTACGGCACTATAAGTAGAAATCCTACGAACCAATTGTTTTCTCTTTCACAACAATATTCCATTATATTAAAAACACTATACACAGCGAATTTGAAGTCTTTCCGATATGTATATTTGTTTCATTGACAAATTTTATTAACAATTAGCAATTACAGTACAGGTTATGTTCGTTTTCGTTTTATCTTTCAATAAAAAATATTTTATCATATTAAAAAAAAACAGCACTAACAAACACAATAAAATATTAATTAACATAAACAAATACACATTTATTTTTTCCTTTTTATGATATAAATGATAGTTTTTCACCAAAATTATGTCAAAAGTATCTTGCAATATATTATTCAAATTTGTAATGAAAAATCTAAATTTCACATTCGGATGTAAAAACTTGTATATTAATTCACAAAAACATTAATTCATTATTGCACATTCAATCACTCTATCACTCTATTCACTCTATTTGCAATTCAATAAATAAATTTCTTTTTAAATTTCGAGAGCAATTTTTTTTTTCGGTCTGCTAATTTTCAGAAGCAGACGATAATTCATTGCGGCCGTGAAATAAACTCCGATGAAAAAAAAATATATATATATACTGTAATAATTCCGTTTTTCACCGAAGCCTACCTCGCAAAATGTTTTTTTCTTCTCGAAAAGAACAAGTTCAAACAATTATTTATCGACAATGTAAAAAAAAATATATGAATTTATCGATTTTACGATTTTTTACCGACCGAGCAGCTTATCCTCGAAAGCCTTTTGTTAATCGCTCAGAAATATAATCGACAATAGCAACAATAAATCTCGTTCATATTTGTTTTAGCGTGCGAACGATGCTTGATTTACAAAAAAATTCATTCACACATATAACGAACTAGTTTTGTATTAGTTCATGAAAAGTAATTTTGAAAAATGCGATATTATCAGTAATTGTCAATTTGCACGAAAATTAAAGAAAAATATTAACGAAAATAATTAGTCATTAGAATTTTAGATTTTTTTTCATGGAAATTAACCCTTTAACTACGATCAACACACCGAACGCATTATGCATTTTTTGTCATTATTCTTTTTATATTGTCTGTTTTTTTTTTTTTATTATTTGGGAATTTTCATTTTTATTAGGGAATGGGAAGGGAAGAAAAAAAGAAAATATACATTACTAATGTTGCAAAATGTTTCTTTTTCCTTCTAATTACGTATAGCTAACGATTACCATCAACAATTCAATAAATATTTAGAACTCAATTTCATACTTTACATTTACGTATAAATTACTTTCCCCTTTATGCATAATTACGTAATTGCATTATTTTCTTTTTTTCTTCCCATATTTCCCATCCCATACGACATATCTATTTATCGTATACACATATTTCATACGTATGTGAAATTGTATCACGCGATTTTTTTTTTCACGAAACGTTTTATCAATCGTTTAAATTTGCATTAAATTATATGACTCTGTAACGCATCATTAGTCGTGATTATTCCGCCGCACCCGCCCTCTTCGTCTTTTGTACGGTAGCAATTAATAAAATTTTGTAAGCAAAATTTGCGAGAGTATTTTTTTTTTGTTTATTTTATTCGACACACAGGTGTACTATCTTTTGTTTCAATACAATCGAATGATGAGTTTCGCCAGCCATTTATCAAAGGTTATTATCAACGTGGCGATACAAAGTACTTACATTTTTAACCTGAGAAAACAATGAATATTAAATGAAAAAAATTAACAAATTGCAGCGATTGGGATGATTTTGGAAACGTTAAACGAATTTTGGAAGCTTCGCAGCAGAAAATACGGAAAAATGATTTAAATAATGAGACATTTTGACACAAAAGTAGTAACGAGATTCGAAGTGCGCACGGCGCTGTTTTTTTTATGTTTATAATTTTCATTGACATTTCACGCCTCACGATGAGCTTATCGTTTATCTTAATACTTAGTACATTTTTTGGTTATCCATTTTATACTCATTAAATCTATTAATAAGTGTTAAGCCAATAAAAAAAATTTTACTAGATATGATTTGATTTTTTTAATTAATTTGTTCAAATTCTATGCGACGCAATTCATTATAATTGTTTTATGTCTCAATATTTAACAATTTATCGTCAAACAAAACAAATATCTCAATGACGCAAAATAATAATCAGTTTGTATATGAAAGAAATATTGTTATTCTATTATGATTAAACACTATGAACCAATTTACGTAACTGATAAATGCTTTTTTCCCATACATACTTCCGAAATAAAACGCGCAACGCGATGTGTGAACACACTCGATACGGAGCGCGTAGCGCGACGTGCGTATGAATTTAAAACGGAGCGCGTAGCGCGACGTGCGTATAAATTGTAAACGGAGCGCGTAGCGCCGTGTACCCCTGTGAGTGCCTTAAAAAATGTCCCGAAGGGACATTTTTCAGGGGGTTTGGGGGCGGAGCCCACCAACAAGAGCCTCTGCGCCTGCAGGGCGCTGAGGTGCTTGTTAAAAGCTACAATGTAATTCGTATTTAATGAGATATCGCGTTGACCGCGACCCTGATGGAAGATATTTTGGGTAATAAAAATTACACTTATATTTTTATGGTGGCTCCCCTTTGTAAATAAATCTACAATTTCGCCATTTGAAGATTCGCGCATTAAATCGTCAATTATCAAGAGCTTTGGGCGATTGTCTCCAGCAATGTCCGAGTTTTGTGGCAGCCCCTCCAAAAATTCTATCTCCCGGCCGTAATCTTTGTAACCGTCCTGCCACTCTGAATAATAGAATAATATTCGAGCAAATTTAACGTCGGCCATGTATGAGATATGTTTCAAACATTTTTTTACAAAGACTGTTTTGCCGCAGCCTGTCGGACCGGCTATAATAGAAGTCCATGGATGTTTCCAGCGCGGATCCATATTGGTTAGTGAGGGAATCGGGGAGTTACGAGGATATTAAATACTGAAATTCATGATTTTCATCCATCTTTTTATTAATAATATTTTTTCACGGCCAAATGTTCTCATACCCGTTGTCTTCCAAGCTTACATATAAATATTCAGCAACACCGTCGCTAAACAATTGTGACACCGTTTGCTCTGAAACATATAAGAGAAAAACAATACATTTTATTGCTAGTCGCTTAGCTATTGCTTAGCCTTTTAAAGCAGAGTGGCTGGCACAGCCACAGCCGCTGCCGCCGCCGCGTTCGCCGTTGCTTAGCTCATACCCGCGGAAGTACATACGGAATAAGCTAATAGCGTATGTACCCGGGGGTTACACTGCGAATTAGCTAATATTCACAGTGTAACCGAATAAGCTCGTCATTGCGTTTATACATGCATCAGGGTGAAGCTTATTGGGATGCATGATAGGTAAGTAAAATAACAATGCTTGCAGGCAACTTTCTTCTTATTATTAATTCAAACTAATACATTAAATATTATATATTGTGACGGGTTTTCTAGACTTCGAACGCAACGCTAAACTTTACTCAAAAAAGACTTCAAAACTCAAAAGGAGCGAAATCGAAACTCAAAGAAAACGCGAATTCGAAAACTGATGTCACCTTCGGCCGTTCACCCTCGCGGATGCATCGGCGTCCCGGTGGGCGCCAGTTAATTTTGTTTCACCGGTGTTAACAACCGGACTAAACTGGAGGTCGGTGGAACGGCGACTCCGCAGGGTTAATTTTTGTTTCGCCGGAATTACCAAACCGGGCTGATCTGGAGGTCGGTGGAACTACGACCTCCGCAAGGACGAAACGAACGGCACAACAAAACGGAAACTAAAACGGAAACGAGAACTAACGTCGATGCATTCGCGAGAGCGAACGGTTGCGGAAATGCACGGTTGCTCAGGATGCGGGTTATGGTAGAAGGGTCGCGATCCGAGGTCAATAGAATAGCACACGAGAAACGTTAATCGAGAACAAAAAATAATACTTTGGCTAAGAAGCCACGAGATCGCACGCACGCGAGTCGCGAGCACTCAGCCGATCGATAGATCGAAGCGAGTCAAGCGACCGCGAGCGCGACACGAGAACGATAACGTCGATAAATCAAAAACTCACCGAAAGCGCGTAATTTATCCAAAAAGGACCGGGAACTGTATCTGACGATGCCACGAGAACTCACCCATATGCACTATAACTCGAGAACGTTAATAATAACGCATCAATCGAATTATCAACTCGGAAAGAATTCCTTTCGAAATTCTGCCGAGGATAGTACACACGAAACACACGAGTCGACGATACTCGAACGAAACGAGACGTACGAACACGAGAGCGAGAGCAATATCGGGGTCTACGGCAACTCAAGCGAGACGCTGCGATCACGCGACACGTCGATAGCTCGAGCGCGAGAACAATAGGCCGAAGCCTATGACAGCGGGAGCGCGAGAGAGGCCCGAGTTACCTCGAGGGCAGCTCTCGGTAGACTGTCGATTTGCCTACGAAAATTCGTAATGAATTATCATTATTATTTTCGGGATCTAGATCGATAACTTCTGCCCTCTCAACCATAACGTTACTTTGCTGAATCAAGTCGATACTAGAGCGGGGATTTGAAGAATCTTCGCGATCGCTACCCAAAGTCAATGCGTGAGATACAAGGCTCTTCTCAACTCTAATGCAGCGCGAGATGTTCCATCCTCGCCTGTAACTCATACCTCCGCCTGATCTCAACGCATTGCACTTTACTACAGGGTGCCGGGTTCGCACCGGACTTTCACGTATTCGCAAGACTCTTCGTCGAGTCTCTCCCTCACTTGTGCTTTTATTTGCTAACTCTGACCCACCAAGTGAGTTTGAGAACTTCGACTAACGGAACTAAAACGGTAACGGAATCTATATCAAATTGTTTAATTGTTATTGTACTGAAAGGTTTGAGAAATTATGAAACGACAAAACTTGAATAATAACTCGAAAAGCAAAGCAATAACTCGATCGATATCTCACGAGAGTTTAACGGTATCTTTAAGTCGCTGGGAGAGGCAGAAAACGGGAACGAAAGCGGTAGATGTCTCAATTTCCTCAGAAATTTGATGTTTCTTTAATGTGTGACGGTGATTCCGAAAAATCACGTCACAATATATATATATATATATATTTACATGTTATTTTCTATTTTTATAAAAGACACGCTGATCAGCGTAATTCGGGGTACAAGTACCACATGTATCCAGCGCCTAAAATTAAAACGTATTATTTTTTACAAAATTTACAAAAAAATCTGCAAAATTTACAAACAATCTACAAAATTTACAAAAAATCTACAAAATTTACAAAAAATCTACAAAATTTACAAAAAAATCTACAAAATTTACAAAAAATCTACAAAATTTACAAAAAAATCTACAAAATTTACTATTCGTACTGCTTATTCTATGTAGCCGTACGGTAACGAATCGTATTCGCCCCATCTTCGCCTTTTAACGAGGACGGGCTTACACGTTTTCGTTTCGGGCCTCGTGACAACTTGGTGGTAAGCGTCTCGTCTTATGGAGTCAAACTTTACGGATATACTTGTACCAGGTTCGCAAACAAGTTTGCAGATAGATTTAAAGTTAATTTTCTGCCCGTTTTTATAATTAAGACCAATGCCTTTAACCTTGCAAGAAGCTATTTCTCTACCATCGGGGGTCTGTACCAGATATCCATAAAATTTAGGGCCCCCTGAGACGAAACGCTTAATAAAACTACCGCTACCGTAGTCGCACAGTTCATCGGTCATATCGCCGAGAAGAATTCCAAGTGGAGGGTTATATTGATTAGCCATACCACTATCGATATATATACACGAATCGGTATCGTAGTAGAGGACGCGTTTATCAAGCTGTTCGAGGTACGAGTATAATTTTAAGCGGGCCTGTGCCGTTGTGTACGCAGCGATCACAACGTTTACGTGCGGGTTTATTTCGGAGCTTTCGCCAGTTTTCTTCCAGGAAACGTACATTATATCGTCGCTGACTGTTATAATGTTGTTAACCACGCAGCTCTGGTCGCACAGGAGTTCCAGAAGCCTTTGACGCGTCGCGACTACCTCGGTCTTTGGGTGGTTTTCTCGTTGTCCGAATTTACCCCAGAATGAGTTTAAGCAGAGTTTTGCAACCGACCGTAAACCAGGGTTTTTTTCGATTCACTTACGATCCAATTGCACACTCTCGGCTTCGAGAAAACTCGCCACATACGCTTCTTTGCTTTCTTCAGTTGTACATTCCCGTGGCCACCCACTAGCTTCCTGTTTTATCTTGAGCCATAAATTAATATATCCGCCGAAGAGATCTGATATTTGACTAGCCTTGTCGTATTGCTCAACGTTGTATTGCCAAATCTCTTGTACGCCCAGGATCTTGTATCCTTTTTCGATCGCTTTTTGGAGCTCGCACGACACCCATGTGCCCTCAAAAGCCCGATCATCCTCTTTATCGTGGGGGCAAGCCCCTTGATACATTTCCTCACAGCATGTTCGACATAGCGCGAACATTAATCGATTGTGCATGCGTACGGGGAGTACCGGATGATAGAGATCGCGAGGTGGTAGCACTGTGCATCGCACGAGACCTTCGACTCTACTCAAATTATATTCAGGCCCGATTATTTGGTGAACAGAGTCGGCCGTATACACCGTGGGGTGGCCAATAGGGAAACGACCGTACTTGCAAATGTACGGATATAGCGAACAAACATCAACGTACCGAATTTTCTCATCACCGGTGGTCTCGCAATAGCTTCGTGTATTTCCCGTACGTCCTCCAAAAAACGCGTCACGAGGATTAAGAGGCTGATCTACAAGAATCGGATGTCCGTTTACCGTGTCTTTAATAAGAGGATTTCTACTCTTCATCCGCGCATACTCGCACTCCCAGATCTCATGAAGATTATATCCTAAAGATTTTATACGGTTCGATGTATTTAACGTACGCACAAAACGATCGTTCATTGTGCTACCATAAAACTCTTCCTGGCGCTTACGCGGATCGGTGTAACATTTGTCACAGCCGTGGAAAAAGCAACCGTGAAATTGTAGTACGTGCTGTACACCATCGTCTGTGCGTACCTAACCATCGACACGCGTACCGTCGACTAGCTTATACTCGCGACCCCGCCCCGCATGCTCAATCTGTCTTCCGAAAGTGTACTCACACCACAAGAGCCACTCGATCGCTATTTCGGATTGCCTATCAGCGCGTCGATATCCATTTCGCGGTAGAACAGAAATTTTATTCTGCTCCAAAAATTTTCTCCTAAAAACTTTATTGCATGCGGAGGCTATGGTCACTGCTTCGGTAAACGGACACACCTCTCCGCACTCTACAAAGATTTGACGAAACGCGGTGCATGCTTTCCGAAGAATCGTCACATCAGTTTTGCAGTATGCGATGATCTCTTTCTGGAAATCGAACTCGTAACCCTCGCGACACGTTTTTTCATACCACTGCAGAAATTCTGCCCGATCCGACGCCGCCATTGTATCGGGAGTGTAGTCTGTGAGAGGTGGAAGTGGGCCCTTATAACGCTCGTTTTCTACTCTATTGAAAAGATGTGGGAACACACCTTTGAAAACACTTTCTCCTAAGCCGAAGGCTTTTGGGAGTTTACTGAGAGGCATATGGAAATAATTTAAACTGTCTATGAATCTTACGCTACCGATTCGCATCACCATAATGCTCGTTCCTGTCGTAATTAGCTTCGGCGTCTCGTGTTTTTCCTCGACAATATATTTTAAAATGAATTGGGCATCAAAACCCTTCGCGTTATGCGCTATGCAAATAACACCTCCGACGTTGGGTCTTTTCTTTAAAACGTACTCCACGAATTCAGCAAGCGCGTTGTCTTTGAATATTTTCTCGTCATCAGGACCGCACAGACTACACTCCCAATCATCCTCAATTTTATCTATACACTGTGTGCAGCGCTGGTGACTTACACACAGGTTTACGTCGTGACAATAGACGTTGTCTACTCCCTCGATCTCTCGTTCCTGCCGCGTCTCGAAATCGTAAAATACGAACAAGTCCGGTCGTTCCGATGCCTTTGACATTCGCAACGGGGGCATGAAACATTTATGATTTTCGGGCCTATCTTCGTTACATGTTCTGCAGAAAAAGTATCCACACTCATGTCTTGCACGATCTGGTTTGTAGATCTGCTTCAAACACGTTCTACATGTTTGCAGCATATCACACAAGCGAGATTGTGTACCATGCGAACCCACTTTTTTGTGATGTCGTAGACACTCCTCACCCCGAAAGAAACGCCAACAGTCGCTGCAACGAATTTTTCGGGCATCAGAGTCACATGGAGGACTAATCTTACAGCATGGACACTTTTGACTGCATCGATGTGCTATAACGCGACTGTACGCTAGTCCGCAGGGCGTGCAGAAAAATGATCCCCCGGCTGCTTGCGCGAGATTAAGGATTAAACCGTAATGGTTTCCGTCAAGCAAAATATAGATATTATGCAAGACTTTTGGCTGACAGCGCAAGACCATACTGGTGCCGTTGAAGACGGCAGGCTCGCTACTACCAAAAGTCTCGCGTTCAAACATAATTAACGCGATCCCTTCTCGAGCAAGCAGTCGTTGGAATGCCTGAAGCTCCGGTATACCGCAACCAGTCTCCGGCACCTCTACCCCCGCCTCACGAATTAACTCTTTAGCGAGATCCTCCTGTAGCACGGACCTATTTCTGTGCACGTTGTCCCACAATTTTTGCAGGTCTCCGTGCCGTACCGCTCCGAGTTTTGCGTAAACTTTACCCACTACGATCACTCGTGGTAGGCAAAGGTTGTCGCTGTTTTTAAATTCTATCGCCGATTTTTTCGCCCAAAATGCAGCCCCTTTGACATTTTTCGCCCGTCCCATCCCTACAGGCATCGAAACTATATTTGACTCGATCGTGAACGAATCGTCGATGCAAAACCCTGCCGCACTCTGCGAGACACTATTGATCACCGCAAATAAATTTTCAAAATCAAAATCGCGGATCGGCCTGTACGAAATTCCTGCTGGACTCCGTGTGAACGCGTTTGACCAAAATTGCACCCCCACCATATCCGTCGGCTCGCAACCGCTTACAATTAACGTATACAGCTCGCGTATCGCATCCTCTAACCACTCTACAATATTTGCCGTTACCGGTGGCTCGCAAATTTTGACGGTCATCACTACACCGCTCATTTTAAATTTATTAAAATATCGTTTACTTTCGACGCGGTGTATAATCTTCGACTCACCTATTGGCATTCCATCATCGATATCGATGGATGGCCCCGGTGAAGCGCGGTGCGATGGCCCCGCTCCGGTCACCTCGGGAGTCGCTGATTTTTCCCGAGTATCCTCCTCCTCCTCTTCCTCTATCGACGGGGTGAAGCCATGCGTCGACCCGGTTGACGCAGCGTTATCGGTGTCCGCTGACGCTTCGACGCCGCTTCCTTTCTCTTCTTCTTCGGCCAGGGTCTCGTCGGTTTCGTCGAGTAGGTCTTCGAATCGACCTGCTCCACATTGTGTAGATGTGGCTAGAGGGGTTGTAGGTTCCACGAATGACCCGTCAAGGTCCAGCGACGTGGTGTTGAGGCCTGCAGGTGCCACTACCGTTGCCTCCTGTTCGTGGACCCACTCGCTGATCCACATTGTGGAGTTTTCACCCACAACCTCCCCCTCAGCCTCCTCCGTTTCCTCGGCCAAACCCATCGAGACTGAAAAAATGAAAATTATTAGTATGAAATAAATAAGTTTCTGTACATACATAATGCTTTTTTATTTTTTTTTTGTTACTCCTTACCTTCATCGGCCCAATTAATCCCGCGGACTTCGGATAAAGCCTGCGCGTCGAGGAGTCGCTGAGCGGCGAGCTTTATGACCGCATCCTTCGCAGCCTCTTTCTCGTCGATCAGCGTCATCGATACTGGAAACAATGCATGAAATTAAAATTTACATATTCTATAAACAGCTATTTGGTAGCGCTCGACACTTCTTCAAAAATTTTAAACTACTTAGTGTCGCCTCCTGATATATTTTTCAAATTCCTACCTTCATTATTCCAGTCGATCGCCTCGGCTTCAGCCAGGGCCTTCGCATCCTCGATTTGCTGAGCTGCCTGTCTCTGGGCTGTAGAAAAAATTTACCGTTGAATGATTGGGAATTTTATATGCTAACATTTTAATTTGTTATAAATTTTACACATACCGAGCTCTTGAAGTTCGCTGGCTAACGCTATTGCCTCGGCTGTATCGGCGTACGGCGAGTTGCTCGCACGCGTATGCGCCGTTTGTATTGCGGCACAGCAGCCGGTAAATATCCCCGCACTGGCGAGCCGGAGAATCTTACGGACCGTCAAGTGGTCCATAAGCGCTTTGAGCCGCCTGACAAGCGCAGCACCGCGAAATCCACGCATTTCGCGATCGCTCGATTTTTTTAATAAAAACTTCACCGCTTCTGTCGGGTCAGCGGTCAACACCTGCACCAACTCACTGATAACAGCACGTACCGCACGATCAGCCATTTTCACGAGAGATTAATGTGAAATACAACACAAAAACACAAAAACACGACGAAACGTTATGTTTGATGAGCTAGACGCAACAATGGGATTTTTCGTGAAAAACCCTAAACTTATAGATTTATCCTTCCACCACCACAGCCAACCACCGCCCTGTTCCTAAACGAGAAAATCGCAGATACGTATTGGCTGCTAAGGTTTGTCCTTTCTAATTTTTTTTATTTTTTTTGGTATCTACTTAGAGAAAACATCGTCTTTTGGCAGGCGACGTTTCCGGCCCAGTCGCCCAGATCATTTCGGTAGTCGGCGCATTATCGGATGCATGAGTCTCCCCCCGTAATACTACCATGCGCTCGCAGTTCGCACTGCCAGCGCATCCTAATGACCCTGTCGTAAAACGGTCAGTCACGACGCTCCGCGGCCGTTATCTTGACGTGCACTCAGCTACTTCCGCACATATCTTTACGACATTATTTGTACTTCTGTAAAAAAGCTCACTAAATGGGTTTTCAAATTTTCACGGTACTAAATAGATAAAACACTCTCGGGATGCTACTGAAGTAATATTTTTAAAAAGCGCAAGTAAAACGCCGCTTACTACGTAGCATCCTGTTAACAATGCATAAAAATAAGACTCGCGACGACTTTTAAATTCTTTCCCTGTGTGTCAGAGGCCCTTATCGGCAGTCGCCTCCGTGGCTGGCGGTGTATCTTCACACCCTCCCTCCCAACACCCCCCCCCCTACCTCTTCTCCTTAAAAAATCACATCTCCGTGGCAATGCTACTCGTGGAGGCACTTATTGCGCCTCTGTAACTCAGAGAGTGAAGTCGATTTCCCTTGGATTTCCTCAAAATTACGAGAATAATGGACAAGTTTGCCGTTGTTATGAATAACCAGCGTGTACCAAAGCGTACTCGTGTAGAAGAAACCGCGAGGAGGCCTCTAAGCAGAGCCCTGCTATCGCCAACGACATACGACTTGAACGCCTCGTGCAGTAAATCGGTTACAGTTGGTATTGAGCTAATAAACGGTGACGATTTTACTGTGGCTGTAAAGTTCTCCAGCCGTAATACCGGCACAATTTCGATCAGTGTTGCCGAATGGAGGGACTTAACCGTACAGATGAGTGCAATTGCATGCTGGTTCGATACTGAACACGAGCTAAACAAGGAATACGACTCCGCGCATATACAAACAACTGGGCGTCTATCCGTGCGTCTCACAACGGCTTATCATGAGAAAGCCATTACCCTGAGTCTTAAGGAGAGTGGTGAACCAGCGAAAAAAGTCTCAAGAAAACTGTTCTCACCTGAAATCATCATGCAGCGGAAAATATTTGACGGTATAAAGCTGCTGAGTCCCTGCATTAATCACAGGATCCTACTGCTTTTGGCCGAACTACAACTTGTGAGAGAAGTTCGCGATACGCTGATCGTAAAAATCTGTGCGCAACTTACACAGGCTAATACTATAGACCCTACAGTGAGTGGTTACCATGGACTTGATAAAAAAAAAGTTTTAGCCACCGGGTCGGACACTATTCAAGCTGTGTACGGTGATGTGGATGGAAAACGATATTTAATCGCTGCGGAGTTACTAGGTCTTCACCATGAATACATTTTTTGTAAAGTAATGAATCGCATGGAAGAAGAAACAGTGGCGGTAGAACCGCAACATCAGTCTTAGAAAAATGTAATTGTAAAACTAGGCTCAATAATTTTCATCATAATTTATATGTATATGTACACAATGGTTATAAGAATTTAAAATAAAATATGAAAACTATTTCTACTCTCTCACTTACCTTCCACGTTTTTATTTTCACTTTTTTTTTTTTACTTTCGGCTGAAATAATTTAAAAAATAAAAAAAAATGCTAGATGAGGGATTCGAACCATACTCCCCCTCGGGGAAAGACGGCGCTTTATGCCATCGCCTTAACCGCAAGGCCAACCTAGCCTATACATATTCTTGTGCGTCATAATACTGACCTGGGCCAGAAAAAAAATTAAAAAAAATATATTGTCGAAAATGGGGCTCGAACCTGTGCTCTACCGTGTCGCAGTGCTGGCCTTCGGCGCATCATCATCATCATACCCCCCACGCGCCGCTAGTCAGCAACAGCACCGCTGGCCTTCAGCGATAACACGGCATAGTACGCTGATCCGCCACTATACGGCCCTGGCGCTCCAGACGCGCATCCCCACACGTTTACCTTCACTCTCTCCCACCCTACACTCACGCCTCCCACCATACCGCATTTGGTCAAGCTAGTCAAGTGCTCGAGTACGGGCGGGTGGTTGGGACCTGACAGCCGATGAAGCAACATCTCCCCCGATCACCCTAGCCTACCTCGGGCCTCCAGGGCCCCCCGCATCCCCACCCTATTGTCTTCACTCTCTCCCACCCTACACTCACGCCTCCCACCATACCACACTTGGTCAAGCTAGTCAAGTGCTCGAGTAAGGGCGGGTGGTTGGGACCTGACAGCCGACGAAGCAACATCTCCCCCGATCACCCTAGCCTGCCTCGGGCATCCAGTGCCCACGACGGCGCGGTGTGGTGGGGGTGACTCACACACACACCCAGCAGAGGCTAGCAACAGTCCCCACCACCAACCACCGCCATCTTGAAAAAATCCGTATAGGTACATTACCTACTGGGATGTATAATAGGAGAGTAAAAACAGGGTACTACGTTTAACAATTTTTTGATTTTTTCTATTTTTAGGCACTCACTATAACAATAGGCAAAGAGTGCCTATTAAAATGACCAGCGAGGCCTCTTCACACAGCTTTCGATGGAGATTCTCCGCAGTGTCGGCTCCAAAAAATTTAGATTTTCAGAATTTACTTCGGTGTACTTCCAACTTCATGCGTATTTAATTTGAAGTGACTCCGATGACTGGAAATATTTCTTTTAGCCTGCGGTTGAATAAAAATAGCTTTTTCACTGAATTTATCTTCTCGGACGTCCGTATCACAGTGTAACTTTGGATCGTGCGAACCAATTTTGTTCTCCTTCGCAGGAATGTTTTATCACATCATGACTATTGTGCACAAACATTTTGAAACTACTGCGAAGTCTTTAATGAGTTGTTCCAAAAGAAAAATTCAATTTTGTTCCGCTAAATGTCCGTACGGTGCTCCAATTGTGAAGTCTACGAACCAATGTTTTTCTTTTTCGCAGCATTATTTTATTTTATCGAAAGCACTATGCACAGCAAATTTGAAGACAGTCCGACGTCTCTGAACATTTTTTCCAGGCATTTTCCATTTAAAAATCCATTTTCTCCCGTAAAATATTCGTACGGCGCTGCAATGCTGAAACCTACGAACGAATTTTTTTCTAATTTTCAGCAATATTTTATTGCATGGAAATTACTATGCACAGCAAATTTGAAGACATTCTGACATTTCTTAATATTTTTATACTACAATTCTTTTTAGTGAGGATTTATTTTACAGGTTATGTTATTTTAATTTTCCAAGAAACAATTTTTCATCATGTCAAAGAAGAAAATTTGGTTGCGAATAATAAAACACGAAATATCACACATTGATTGACAAATATTAGCCCTTTTTATTTCGAAAATAATATATTTTGAACGAAAATCATTCACAATATTTTCCAATACGTTATTCACCTTCATAATAAAAATCGTAAATTTCACGGGTGCAGTGAAAAACTTGGTTATAATTTCACATAGAAAAATCATCGAATATCCAAAATTATTGCAATTGGCCAAATAAAATTGAAAACATTCGCGACTATTTATTTTTTTCCATTCATTCTATCTGTCAAACCTTGGAAGCCGACGAAAATTCCATAGCAGACGTGATAAAGTTCGTTCATTAACTTCGTTCATTAATGCCGTGTACGCGCCGCGACGTTGGCGGCGGGCGCTGTGGCGGGATGATTTGAAATGAAAAAAAAAATCTCAGCTTTTTTAAATTTTTTTAATGTATAGTACTTTAAATATTGGGAAACTGCAATTTAATTTTTTCAAATCTCTAATATTTTTTCGAAACAAAAACAAATTCAAATTTTACCCCGAATTTTTCCAACTACCCTTCGATTTTTTTATCAATTGTTTCAATATACCTATCTCAAAACAAAAAAAAAAAAAGAAAAATAAAATTTCTCGAATTTCTCGTCTCCAATGATTCACTCTCGTACAGAGACAATAACGAATTGATTCTGTCTATTATGGGGAAGGGAAAAAATGCTTAAAGTGTTATAACCGAATTCTCTTATATATCGACAGTCGAAGAGTCCTCGCAGTCGAATTCATCGAGAAATTGAAATTTTTTTTAAAAATATTTTGGACGCATCCAAGACACTACAACTTTTTATGTGAGTAACGTACTACTTCCTCTTCAATACACGATAAAAACCAAGACGATATCTATGTCCGTTCTCGAGATATAATTTTTTTGCTACAACGATTAATATCGACTAAATTTAATTGAAAATCGTAAGAATAAGCAAATTTTTCGAATATTCGGCTCCAATACTTCGGTTCCTGTCCAGAGACGATAACAAAGTGATTCCATGTATTTTACGGAAGAAAAAAACATTTAAAGGGATTCATTTAAAGGGGACATTACACCTAAATGGTAAATGGTAATGGTGTTGGTAAATATTTTGTGTGTTTGTTTTATACTTATTAAATCTGGTCATAAGTGTTAAGCCAATAAAACGACCTTTGCTACATATGATTTGATTCGTTACATTAATTTGATCAATTTCTATGCGATGCAATTCATTATATTTGTCTCGTGTCTGAATATTGGACAATTTATCGTCAAACAAAAAGGAAATATCAGTTGTGAATAATAATAATCAATCCCTCCTCAAAAAATCCGTGGCTAAAATATATCGAAATTTCTATACATGTATTGTTGTCGCTTTATTCGTTGCCTGATTGGCTGTTACATGAGCTTGAAGCTCGAGTCGTCAACCAATTTCAGTAGAAACAAACAGTAATACTTTGACAGTTAACTGCTGTCAGATCAGAACGCTGGTATTTATTTTTTTTATAATTAAAAAAATAGTGCGTACTGCGAATTATAAAACTAAGGATAAAAAAAAAACGATTAAGCGATTAAGGGAATAATGCGGTCTAAGAAGGGATATTGATGATGCGTCGAGGAAACTCGTGAAATATTTGTCGTCATCGAGGTGCAGAGTTATTCTCGAAAGTTGCTGAGAAACAGTGTACGAGACAGGTATGTGGCAGGAACACAAATTATTATTTTTTTACTTATTTATACTTGATATTATTTGTTATTATTTTTATTATATTCGAACAGAAGTCCTTCGTTACTTCAACGAGCCAGAAGTTCGTATTAACGAGAGTTATTTCGTAAATTTAACGAAAACGTCGAGGACAAAAGTTTAATAATCGAGGGCGACAAAGCGAAAGCGAAAGTGGTGGCTCGTCAGTTTGGACGAGTAAGTAATAAGATTTAATATATTGTAACGAAACAAATCGCGTAGACGCGATGCATCTCCGTCACAAGGGATCGCACAAAGAGGCGATCCATTCTCGAAAGTTCACAGGAGGCGAGAAAGCGCGAGGAGGCCGGATCCAGTAGGCCGATAAGGCGCGGTCAAGGGAAAATCGACGCCCCGCCCACAAGATCAAAGGCGCTCGGTCGATGAACCCCGCCCACGCAGAAAGAAAGCGACCTCGTGATAACGCCGATCGATTAAGACTCACGGTCGGTAAACTAGGAAGTCAAGGGAACAACCCATCGGGTAACCTACCGAACTGTAGAGCAAAAGTCCGATAGCAAAAATTCGAATCCGAAAGATTGGTTTTTGATCAATAACTAATGACCGGAGTGAATAAGAACAATGAACTTAGAATACAAATAAAGAGGAGGCCACGAGGAACACCATGAATACCCTCAACATAAAATTATCAATCGACTAAACAGGAATAACAAGCAACATGTGCCAAAAATAGTCGAAGAATCGAGAGGAATCGTAGATAACCGACATACATGAGATCGCTCTGTTAAAACAGTTACAAATTCCCAGCATAAAGATATCAAATCAAACGCATCTCATGATCAACAACGATGCAGCGAATAAAATACGCGTAAGATCAACAACATTGCATAAACAATCATGAGAACAACAATAATCTCGCACACGAGCGAATCTAAAACAAAGCGTAGTTCATCCATTAAAATCGAGATTGAAACGAATTAATTCTAACGTGAAAACGATATAAAAAACGCATTAATAAATAACCAAAACACAGCGGTAAAGACATTTATTAATAACAAAAGGGAATCGAGGGCCCCACGTCCCCTAGATACGATAGTGAGACCGCGTGATTCTTGCCCCACCACGAGCGATTTCATCCCCTCTCAACGGTCTGGGTTATGTAACGGCGTGACTCACCATCACGCCATATTGCCCCTTCCATCAGAGATTTCATCCCTACCAATAGCGAGGTGGCGCGATCGAACCACGTGACATCACGCGATCTTTCCCCTTCCATAGCGAAATTCATCCCTACGACGACGAATTACCACGTGACATGGTATGATTTTTCCACTTCCAATGCGAATTTCATCCCCAACGAGGCAAAGATGATGAAACATCACGCCACATGAGTAAACTCCACCCCATTGAGATTGATATAAAAGCGAGCACCCGAAAAGGCTCAATACTTCAAAATTTCATCAAGTCTACGACATAACGAGATCGTTAGTCACTACAGTTCAGCCCGTTACATCTTCGTGATAAAAGATACTAGTAATCCCGTTACATCTTCGTGATAAAAGATCGATAAAGTCCGTTAGATCTTCGTGACAAAAGATAGGGACGATCTCGAGCATTGGAACTCCGGGTAACTGAGCCCGCGGTTCCATACTCCTGACGGAAAACCGTGAGCACTGGTCTGGATAACTGAGTCCATTTTACCAGTTGTTATCTCCGAGGAATCGAACTTTAAATTAACGATTAATTCATTGATTGTGGGGACCGGCCGTCGCACACAAGCGAGAAACGAAAACGATCGTGGAGCTTCCTGATCTTCGATTCTCCGCGGAAAGCGATCGGCACTGTCTGCTTTAAAGTTCCTCCTCGTTCCCCTTTATATCAGGTAAACCGTATCCAAAGCATACTCCACTGTTCGCAAACGAATACGAACAACCGTATGATACAACTAACATTCTCATAAGGGCAGGCGATTAGAAATACGCATGGGAAGCGATACCGCAACATAATTCAAGGATAGAAGCGCATTCGGCGAAATTGAGTGTTAAGCTCCACACGGTGGTAATACAACCATCGTGTGAATCTCCAAAATCAAGCAAAAGAATTAAACTTTGAATCTCAGCCCCTCTGGCTGCATAAACGATAGGGCTAAGAGGCTCGTACAAAGTCAAGAAAGATAGGAACATTAGGAAATTGAGTGTAGAGCTCCACTCGGGTTACACCCTGTAAACGAGTGAATCATAACTTTGTAGAATCACGTAATATTAATTAATAACACCCTGTTGTCAGTGAGCCGATGATGAGAGGGTCTGACACTCGAGTAGCGCGAAATACTCATGAGTGATCAACGACTTCTGAGGCCACTATAAAAATTAAAATAACATAAAGCCAAATTAATCAAAAGACCCGCGCGTCAGGTAGATATCCAGCCGCCTGGAGATAATTTTGAGTCGAGTCCAAGACACGAACCTCGCGACACCGAGGTGTCGCATATAAAATTAACTCAACGTGGAGTTACTCGCGCAATTAATAAGGTTAATCCTTATCAATAAAGGAGCGCAAAACTCGTAACGTTTCAATATATATGCATATTTATAATGTATCAATTATAGTCTTTAGAAAACTGATACACTCGTGGACCAATCATTACTCTCATCCTGCTGAGAGATTCAGGTTGTTTATCCATTCGTGACAAACTCAACTCAAGAACTCCACGGCTTCGAGTCCGACTAAAAATCATATTTTTTCTCGACCGCGCTAAAAGACCATATTTCATGCCTGCAACGCGGGTCTAATACAGTTAGCTATTCTTAACCAGCGGGAGTAAACGTAGCTGAGCGGGAGAGCGGGAGTAAAACTAAAAGAAGCCGCGAATAAATAAATAAATAAATAAAAAATTAATTAATTAATTTTTTTTTTTTGTTGCAAGTTTTTTTTTTAAATATAATTTTTTTTTTTTTTTTTACGTACATCGTAGCAGATGGAAGTGGCCGATGAACGAGATAGATACTTTTCGGCGAGTGGATTTTTTTGTTAATTTTTTTTTTTCGCAAATTTTCTCGGAGTTTGGGGAATTCGAGAAGAGATGAACGTTCGGTAAACGATGTTTTAGGTACGGTTCGTCTGACGTTTTGCGCTCGAATGCAATCTTGACATTGCCTGTACCGCGAGGTATATATGTACTCATTATCGCCGCGCGGTGTTGTAATCCGATGTGAGTTAAGACTGCAGTGTTCGCGATATTAAAATATTTGCAACGCAGCGAATTTTTTTTCGCCTTGATGACCCGTACCGTACTCGAGCGATCGTACCGTTAATCATCTCGATGAAATAAACAAATTAAAAAAAAATTAAATTTTTCAAACCACCGAACAGACACGCGGGGGCTCGGGGTACGGGACTTTCAACGATATTGAACACATCGGCTTAACCCAACGTTTTACTCTGACGTGCAACAGAGCAGATTTATAAGTTATTAATTTCCATCATTCGGGGCGGAAATGGCCACTTTTCCGCCCGCTTCGCGTGCGTAAAACCGCCATTTTCGCACCTTGTGATGAAAAATTTCGTACGTCCCTCGTGCGAACGACTTTTTCTAACTCGTGTGATTACAGCACTCGCCTTCGGCTCGTGTTGCAACCTCACACTCGTTAGAAAAACGTTATTCGCCCTCGTGGAGTAATGTACTATTATTGTTTATGATCGTAAAACTTATTAACCCTATAAAGCATTTTTATTTCTTTTTTTTTTTCGTTGTTGAATCGCATGTATGGCACAAACTTATAATCAATGTTTTATTATTTAATCGCGTCGTATTTCCCTTTGCCTTCCAAAACGACTCTCTCGAAATTCGCTGTTATTGAATATCTGCACTTTATTATTTTTCCCGCTGACAATATTTCGACTGCATTTGCCCAACGTCGTCGGCATAACAGAGTATCCTAGATCTACAATTCAATCGGAATTCAGCCGATCTACGAGTGTGTCAATTTTTCAAAGTATTACTCTATATACTTATGTATACATTTCGTACATTTTTATTTTATATTTTGAAATGTATTTCAGGGCGGTGCCGTGTCCGAAGAAAAGGTGACGTCATTGACGTCAATAGTGATACTGAGATATAGAAATACTAAATAAGATACTGATAACCGGAGATACTGATACTAAATAAGATACTGATAATCGGAGATACTGATACTAAATAAGATACTGCTAACCGGAGATACTGATACTAAATAAGATACTGCTAACCGGAGATACTGATACTAAATAAGATACTGCTAACCGGAGATACTGAGAATAAATAAGATATATAAAGAATTACCAGATGTACCAAAGGAAAAATTATATGTCAGATATATGAAAAAAATATTATTATACAAATTATAAAACAGATTTATTGTTAACAAGTTTTTTGCCCGATAATTCGTTTAAGATTTGTTGAAATCCCGCTGTCTGATCTGTCGTTTTTCTTGTTGCTGTGTCTACTTATTTTATTTTGCGCGTACAGACATTTTTTCGCGATATCTTAACGTAAGGCTCAAGCCACTTTTTCTTTGTTTGTTGCACCTGCATCGATGGATTTATTTCATTAACGTGATGAGATATCGGTTGAACACTTTTGGCAATGAATAATGTCGATTTTTTTTTAATATAACATTCGTTGTTGATGCGCTACCGATTGATGGATTACCCGAAATATTCAAACCATATCTCGCATTTGTCGTTTCTTTTCCTTTGTGTGAAGTATTCGTTCAGTTCACTAACGATCACTGCACATTTTTTATTTGAATAAATCAAAATAAATCGATACGCGGTGAGCAGTAGTGTCACACAGTAAAGTTATATACTTTCGTTATTATTATTTTTATTTGAGAATCCACAGAAATTTATTAGATTTTCAATGGGACGAACGAAACGTAAACGTACACCAGAGGAAGAAGAAGAGTTTCATCGTATTCGCTTAGTAAGGAATCTCGAAAATCAGCGTCGTCTTCGCGCACGTAAAGCCGCAGAAAAGAATAATATTGTGCTTACATTACCAACACAGATATATAATGATCATGCTTCTCAATCCACGTCAAGAGCGAATCAGCTCAATAATGACACAAATAACCTACAGACAAGTTTACCCCTACTCAGGTAGAATTTCCGAACCCGCTCGACAATAATGTTCGAGTGCCGTTCAGAATACAGACAAACTGCCATGAAATTGGAACTATGCACAATGATTGTGAGGAACATTACATTGGTCTTATGGACAAATGTTGCATTCATTGTAATGCCAAACACTTCGCAGCAGAAAAAGTAATCAATAATGGTTGGTCTTTCAACGATTGTTGTAGTCACGGAGCCGTAGTTCTTGATGCCCACCCTGAATTCCCCGATGAATTGCGTGAGTTTTACGAATCGACGCATCGAAAATCAATCGATTTTTTCAATCGTATTCGATGCTATAACAACTCATTATCTTTTGCATCTTTTAATTCGAATTTGATCAATTTCAATGAAAGACGTCGAGGCCCATATTGTTTTAAGATTCAGGGTCAAATTTATTATCAAGTAAATACGTCTTTATATCCAGAACACGATAAATCTCCCAATTACGGTCAATTATTTATTGTGGACGCAAATGAGGCTACTGAACATCGTTTGAACCGCAATTCTGAATTAGATCGAGAAGTTTTAACAATACTCGATCGTGTAATTCGGGAACATAATGTGTTCGCACAGTCCTATCAAATAATGGGAGAAGAAGTCGAAATACAACGTCAGACAGCATTGCAACTCAATGAAACTGTGCCAGAAATACAAATGGTCTTTAATTTAAAGCCTGGCGTAGATCGACGCCGATACAATTTTCAAAGGACTAATGAAGTTGCTGCGATTTTTACGACATCGGCAGACGGTGAGATACCACCATCTTTCGTTACTATTCGTAATCGTAACACTAGAGCTCTTCAATATGTTAGTACGATGGACCCGAACGTTGAACCGTGGATTTATCCATTGCTATATCCATACGGTTCACCTGGCTGGCATCGTGATCTCATGCGTTTGAATACTACAAGGCGTGTAACTAGAAATGCTTGTGTAAAGTATCGAATGGCTATTCGGGATGATTTCAATCCTTTTTAGATGGGTCGTCGATTATTCCAACAATGGCTTGTCGATAGCTACGTTAAGATTGAAAAAGACAGAATTGAGTATTGTAGATCGCATCAGAAAGATTTGCGTGCAGAAAGTTATCAAGGCCTTATAGATTACTTGCAAGGAGTCGCAAATGATAGTAATGGTCGCGTGGGTAAAATGGTTATATTACCTTCAACATTCATTGGTTCGCCACGCAACATGTTACAAAATTATCAAGATGCCATGGCTATCGTTCGAAAATACGGAAAACCAGATCTTTTTATAACTATGACGTGTAACCCAAAGTGGCGAGAAATTGCAGAAAATCTATTACCAGGACAAAGGACGGCTGATAGACCGCACATTTGTACACGAGTATTCAACATTAAAAAAGATTACTTAGTCAACTTGATCGTGAAAAAGAAATTGTTCGGAGAAGTAGCAGCTTACGTGTACGTTATCGAGTTTCAAAAACGTGGTTTGCCCCACATACATATGCTCGTAACTTTGAAGTCAAACTACAAAATAACATCTTCTGAAATAGTGGATCGCTATATTGCAGCAGAAATACCGAATCCAGATGAAAACAAGACTTTACATGATATTGTAATGCGTAACATGATACATGGACCATGTGGTGATTGGTGTATTGTGGACGGTAAATGTTCAAAACACTTTCCAAAATCGTATAGAGCAGAAACAACAATGGATGCCGACGGATATCCGTATTATCGACGCAGAGATACTGATGAAACTTTTGAACGACCAGGCGGATATGTCGTAGATAACCGATTCGTTGTACCATATTCACCAAAGTTATTGTACTTATTAAATAGTCATATCAATGTTGAAGTCGTTTCAAGCATCAGATCAGGGAAATATTTGTATAAATATATCTACAAAGGTCATGACGCAGCTACCGTCACTATTGGCGAAACCCCATCTGAAGAAAACGTTATTAATCACGACGAAATAACAGATCATATTGAAGCACGTTATGTCGGGCCAGTAGAGGCTTGTTGGCGTATTTTGAACAAACACTTGCACGAAAAGAGTCATTCTATTGTACGTTTACCTGTGCATCTACCTAACCAGCACAGTTTAACTATTGACGGTAGAGCTGATGAACAGGAATTAACTAACGCCTTGGAACGTGTAACAATGCTGTTAGACTACTTTGCTTTGAATACACGCGATGAAAACGCTAGACAGTATTTGTATGGTAATATTCCAGCTCATTACACGTTTAAAAAAGTCAAAGTTGATGGCAGACAAGTTTCTCGTTGGGAAAAACGTAAAAATCATTTCAATTGTATCGGACGTATGTATTCCGTTAGTCCGTCTCAACTAGAATTATTTCACTTACGATTACTGTTGCTCACAGTTAAAGGTCCTACAAGCTTTATCAATTTACGGACGGTAAATGGAGAACAACAACAGACATTTACAGCAGCATGTTTGGAATTAGGTCTTATTGACGATGACGAGGAATGGAAAAGAGCAATGCATGAAGGTGAGATTTGGATGATGCCGATACGACTACGTAGATTATTTGTTCGTATTTTGATACATTGCCAACCGCTTCACCCAGAACAGCTTTGGGATGAATTCAAAGATGCAATGGCGGAGGATTATGCTCGCCATACAAGCGCATTACAAGCTCAACAAAAAGCATATGAACATATTAGTTATATACTTTCCATCGAAGGTAGAACTCTCGATGAATTTCCAACTATGCCGCCACTGCAAAATATTATCGAGATCGATTATGATGTCTTAGCTTCCGAAGAGGCTGCGGAAAAGGGAAACTCGCTATATCAGAAGTTGAATAACGAACAAAAAGAAATAGTCGATTCTATTTTGAGATGCTTAGACAATACCGATATTCATAGATGCTCGACGTTTTATATTAACAGTCCAGGAGGTTCGGGCAAGACCTTCATATACAATACTCTGTGGTATTTGCTAAAAGGCAAAAACAAAAATGTTAAAACTATGGCGTTCACCGGAATTGCAGCTACTTTGCTACCCAATGGAAAGACTGTTCATAAAACATTGGGACTTCCAGTTCCTCTATTTTCAGATTCGACTTCGAGCATTAAAGTTGGATCTAAGGAAGGTCAATATCTCAGGGAAACAGATGTTTTTATTTGGGACGAGGCTCCAATGGCACCGAGATATGCCCTAGAAGTTATGGACCGTACATTGCGTGACATCATGGACAATAATCTACCTTTTGGTGGAAAAATCGTTGTGTTAGGTGGAGATTTTAGACAATTTCTCCCTATAAAAATAAGAGGAACTAGGAGTGAAACTGTAAATCTGTCTATAAAGTTCAGCTCGGTATGGAGATTATTTAGAAAATTCTCTTTAACACGGAATATGTGAGCTTTACCCGAAGAAATAGAATTTGCCAAATTTGTATTAGATGTGGGCGATGGAATACTCAATGATTCTAACGATAATATAGAACTACCCGAACGTATCGTAACTACTAATGCAGATATCGTTATACACACGTATGGTGATTTAATTAGAGGAAATAATTACAAAGCCGCGTCCAAGTGCGCAATACTTTCTGCACGAAACGTCGATGTAGATGAGATCAATAGCAGAGTTGTTGATCTTTTAGATTCGACTACCGAACGCATATATACAAGCGTAGATAGTGCAGAATGCGATGATAATGATGAAATTGGTGAAGCTCTATTGCCTGAATACTTGAACACGTTAGCTCCAAATTCGCTTCCTCCGCACGAATTACGGTTAAGGAAATATAGCGTAGTGATGCTTCTAAGAAATCTTAGTATCAACGAAGGTCTTTGTAATGGCACTAGGCTACTAATTCTCGAATTTTCAAATAATCTACTACGATGCGAAATTCTGTCTGGTGACAAAGCTGGTGAAATCATTTTTTTGAATCGAATTACTCTGTATTGCGAAAATGAATTCCCGTTTACTTTTAAACGACGGCAATTTCCTGTGAAATTAGCCTTCGCTGTTACCATCAACAAATCTCAAGGACAAACATTTGAGCGAATCGGAATTGATCTACGACGAGATGTTTTTAATCACGGGCAATTATACGTCGCTTTTTCAAGAGTGCGTTGTTGGGAGTCGTTACGTGTATATCTTGGCGACCAACGAGAAAATACGATTGTTAAAAATCCCGTTTTCAAGGAATTGTATCAATAGTATTTTAAATTTTGAACAGGTATTGACATAAAAAAAAATTATTGTTTCTCATAGCTCGGTAAAGTATACTATATGTATTTCGCTGCATACTGAATCATGCGAATAAACAGTTTCGTGAAACACCGCAAGCCATCCGGCAGGATGGCCGGTCCGGTGGTACGGTAGGTTCGAATCGCATACTCGGCACGTAGAATTTTCAATTTTTTCTTAAAGCGTTTTCCCAATTTCCCACGCGTTTCAATTACCTCCGGTCCCCCTGTGACAAAATAGTGAAACTTTATCTACACAAGCGACGATTGTGTTCCAATTTTTATATATATTAATTCTAAATTAATTAAAATTACTCGAGGTAACCGCGTGAGAACCGATAGATCCGCGAACCGGTTTGTTTCTCTGCGGAAGACAACGGCGCGACGACTTGGAACGCAAAAGTGCAGAAATCTCGATCGATACGCGTCGATACGAAAAAAAATGTACCTAAGTAGGTAATGTACCTATACGGATTTTTTCAAGATGGCGGCGGTTGGTGGTGGGGACTGTTGCCAGCCTCTGCTGGGTGTGTGTGTGAGTCACCCCCACCACACCGCGCCGTCAGGGGCCCTGGATGCCCGAGGTAGGCTAGGGTGATCGGGGGAGATGTTGCTTCGGCGGCTGTCAGGTCCCAACCACCCGCCCTTACTCGAGGACTTGACCAGCTTGACCAAGTGTGGTATGGCGGGAGGCGTGGGTGTAGGGTGGGAGAGAGTGAAGACAATAGGGTGGGGATGCGGGGGCCCTGGAGGCCCGAGGTAGGCTAGGGTGATCGGGGGAGATGTTGCTTCGTCGGCTGTCAGGTCCCAACCACCCGCCCTTACTCGAAAACTTGACTAGCTTGACCAAGTGTGGTATGGTGGGAGGCGTGAGTGTAGGGTGGGAGAGAGTGAAGGCAAACGTGTGGGGATGCGCGTCTGGAGCGCCAGGGCCGTATAGCGCCGGATCAGCGTACTATGTCGTGTTATCGTTGAAGGCCAGCGGTGCTGCTGCTGACTAGCGGCGCGTGGGGGAGAGGGTATGATGACGAGGGCGCCGAAGGTCAGCGTTACGATCGGCTCGTTTTTATCTATTTAGTATCGCGAAAAAATTTGAAAACCCATTTAGTGAGCTATTTTACAGAAGTACAAATAAAATCGTAAAGATATGTGCGGAAGTAGCTGAGGACACGTCAAGATAATGGCAAGGGGGGAGCCGTGACTGGCCGTTTTATCACAAGGAGGTCATCAGGATACGATTGCATCGCGAACGGTGAGCGCACGGGAGTATTAGGGGAGACTCAAGCATATTCTGATAATGGGCCGGCTACCGTAATGATCGGGGACCGCTGTGCCATAAAATGTCGTCTACCAAAAGACGATGTTTTCTCTAAGTAGGTGACTACCAAAAAAAATTTGGAGTGAACTTTACAAAAATGAATAAAAAATGTACAAAAATTTACAAAATTTACAAAAAATTACAAAGTTTACGAAAAATTTACAAAAATTTACACAAAATTTACGAATAATTTACAAAAAATTACAAAATTTACAAAAATTTACAAAAAATTCCAAAAAATTTACAAATATTTACGATTTACAAAATTATTCTATATAGCCATACGGCACCGAATCATATGTCGAGCGACCGCTCAGTGACGATGGAATGCGCATTTGATTAGGTGATTACGCTATTGAGAGAACTGTCCAAATGGAAAATGTATTCATCATGCCAGTGCTCAGCCGTTGTCAACCGGGCCAGACATTTGCGTGCGGTTTAGCAGGTATACTGTCCATTAAAGGTGAGGACTGGACTGGACCGCGGCGACTGTTGGCGAGCGGCTCGTGGGAGGGGGTATGATGATGAGGGCGCCGAAGGTCAGCGTTACGATCGGTTCGTTTTTATCTATTTAGTATCGCGAAAAAATTTGAAAACCCATTTAGTGAGCTATTTTACAGAAGTACAAATAAAATCGTAAAGATATGTGCGGAAGTAGTTGAGGACACGTCAAGATAACGGCAAGGGAGGAGCCGTGACTGGCCGTTTTATCACCAGGATGCGCTCACCAGGAGGGCATCAGGATGCGATTGCATCGCGAACGGCAAGCGCACGGGAGTATTAGGGGAAACTCAAGCATATTCTGATAATGGGCCGGCTACCGTTAATGATCGGGGGCCGCTGTGCCATAAAATGTCGTCTACCAAAAGACGATGTTTTCTCTAAGTAGGTAACTACTAAAAAGTTTGTAGTGAATTTGACAAAAATAAATAGATGCTTCACGAAGGAAGGTAAGTGGGAGTCCTGGATGTCCGAGGTGGGGTAGGGTAGCTGGGACCTGGCGAGCGATACCGCTCATTGGGATGTATAATAGGAGAGTAAAAACAGGGTACTACGTTTAACAATTTTTGGATTTTTTCTATTTTTTATTTACACTGGATTATCGAGTCGTGAATACGACAATCGGCTACTCGAGGACACGTACTCGTACTTCGGCCGTAACTCGGGATACCGAACCCACATGCATTCAGCGTCTAAAATTAAATACTTTTTACGAAGTTTACAAAAAATTTACAAAAAATTTAATAGAAATTGTTTTATAAAGGTAACATTTGATAATGAAGAAAACGTAGGGTAGTCTGTTAGGCAGAGTAGGGGGAAGCGGCTTCCGGAAATCTTTGAGAGGACGAATTGGAGTGGGAGCATTAAGCCGGGACTCGTAATTGCCTGTAGGCAATACCGCAAAGGTTGAGTGGAAAATTGGAGTGGGGCGATTGGGCCTGAAACTCAGCATTAGCTCTCGTCAGCCGTCAGAAGGATATCATTGTAACGTCGAAGTTGTTCGTTCTTCGTTCACAGTTTTTCAGACATGGAGAGGTGAGTTTGATATTCCGCGCTTTCTCCGATCTTCCATCTTTTCGTGTATTATTTTTAGTTTTATGAAATTTTACGCGGTGCATTGTATGCATTTACCATGTTTTACAGCCAAAATGTAAACACGTTCGCCGCGGTCAATTTGACATCCTGGAGAGATCCCGCCAAGAAAGAAAAAAAAAATGTGGATTGTGTTTCGGACGACAAAAATATACGCGTTATTCCACCGTCGACGGATTTGTGGGGCTGTCACGATGAGCCGAGTTGGGATTCGGAGGAGGAACCGGATCTCTTCGCGGATATGCTGGAGCGTTTCGCGAACGAAGTTTTTGTCGATAAAAGAGAAACCTGTGGGCCAATCAGGTGTCGCCGAACCCGTCCCCGTGTCAATGTTATCGAGTCGTGAGTACAGCTTTATTATTAATTTAGATATTTTTAGCAGCGTTTTCGTTTAATCTCTTCGAGCTATATCGGCTGAAAAGTATTCACGATGTTTGTCTTTCTTTTTTGTTTGTAGAAAGTACCATAAAAAACGTGAAAGTCCAGCATACGGCCGACAAGGAAATAGCTCGACAAGACGTAGCGGCAAAGCGTGAATGAAAGACCAAAAGTGTAAAGTGACAAGTGATCGATATCGAAATCGTTAATTTGAAAGACATTTCCGCTACTCTCTGTATTTATTTATATTTACGGTTTTATGAAAAATGTATTTGTGATAATTTTATTTTGTGTGTTTTTATGAATATATGCTCCATTGGAACAATTTAAAACAAAATCGCTGTGTCGTGCCATATCGGCGCGTATTCTTTAACGATGTTTCACACGTACCTTTCCTAGCAAAAATGAGATTTCACGAGAATTCCAAATACTTACCAATAGTATAAAAATCTAAAAAAATCATCGGCAATGAAGACATCAAGGACTATGAATTTGCATAATAACAATGCGAGAATGTTATAAACACATAACTAATTTTAAAAAAATAAATAAAAAAGAAATGCCGGTGAACTTTTTTCTCTTGTCAAATGAATCTCTTAATTTTTACCAACCATATGAATTTTCTAAATGTTCCCACTTTTTGAAAATCTTTTTTAAACATTTTTCGTGTACTACTGAAATTGATATTTCTAAACAATTTACTGCAATTACTTTGGTTTTATTTATGTGAATATTGTAATTCTAGTAAACTTTTGTATCTAAATCTTTTCTTTTTGTCGATGACGGATATGCCTTTCTCTTTTCAAATGAACCTCTCCATATTTTAGCAAGCATAAGTATTTAAATTTTCTTTCTTTTTTTTACATTTTCGAAAATCTCGTTTTGACATTCTATTAACACTATTGCTACTTCAATTTTGGTACACCCATGCCGAAACTTCATGAGTGTGACGTGAAATGTTTTACGAAAACATATACAAAATTTTTTGCTTCCTCATGAAGCTTTGTTTTGGTGAGAAAATTTTTTTCGTTTTTTTTATGTAAACGTGTTCAGAATGTTCTAAAATATCGGAAAACGAGCGCGGTAGACTGTGATTAATGAACGAGAGGAAGCATTATGGCAATGTAATTGTCAGCTTTTTAAAATGTTAGAAAATGTATGTTTCCAAAATTCTAAAAAATTTACAACAAATTTACAAAATATACAAAATTTACAAAAAATTTACAAAATATACAAAATTTACAAAAAATTTACAAAATTTACAAAAATTACAAAAATTTACAAACTTATTCTATATAGTCACACGGCCCGAAACATATTGTGTTTAAAGTCGTCGGATACCCCACCGAAAGCTATTCTACATCCGTGGAAGTGGCCTGATGGTCCGAGACACAGACTTCACGCCGATTTTTTCGTTCCGATGGAAAAGCCGGAAAATCTAAGAAATGTGATTAATGAACGAGAGGGAGTATTATGGCAATGTAATTTTCAGCTTTTTAAAATGTTAGAAAATGTATGTTTCCATAATTTACAAAAAATTTATAAAAAATTTACAAAAAATTTACAAAAAATTTATAAAATTTACAAAAAATTTATAAAAAATTTACAAAATTTACAAAAAATTTACAAAATTTACAAAAAATTTACAAAATTTACAAAAAATTTACAAAATTTACAAAAAATTTACAAAATTTACAAAAAATTTACAAAATTTACAAATATTTTCGATTTCCAAACTTATTCTATATAGTCACACGGCCCGAAAGATATTGTGTTTAAGGTCGGCGGATAACCCACCGAAAGGTATTTTACATCCGTGGAAGTGACCGAATGGTCCGAGTCACAGACTTCACGCCGATTTTTTTGTTTTTATTTTATATATTTTTTATAGTTTTATATATTTTTTTTGGCTTTGTATTTTTTCATCTTTATTGTACACTTTTTTAGCATTGAACTTTTCATTTTAATGGATTCTTAGTATTCTACCTTTTTTCATGTTCTCTTATGTACGTGATACATTTTATTCATTAGTGCAGGCAGGAAAAAAACTACGAGGCCTAGCGGAAGCTATTGATAAACACCCTGGAAATTTATTAACAGGCGGCGGTGTTTACGCTATAAGACCCATCCAACGCTGCGGTGCCCGACTAAGTTTATAAGCTTAATTTTTTTACTAAAAAGATAGAAATGTACACACTTGGTTTAAAATAAAATAAAAATATTTGTCATAATTTCTTTTTTCACTTACCTCCTGTCGACGACAATTATCAGAAATTTTTTTTTTTTTTAAATACCAAACATAGGGCCCGAACCAGTGCTCTACAGTGTCGCAGTGCTGACTAGCGGCGCATGGGGGTATGATGATGATGATGATGCGCCGAAGGCCAGCACTGCGACACGGTAGAGCACAGGTTCGAGTCCCATGTTTGGTATTTAAAAAAAAAAAATTTTCTGATAATTGTCGTCGACAGGAGGTAAGTGAAAAAAGAAATTATGACAAATATTTTTATTTTATTTTAAACCAAGTGTGTACATTTCTATCTTTTTAGTAAAAAAATTAAGCTTATAAACTTAGTCGGGCACCGCAGCGTTGGATGGGTCTTATAGCGTAAACACCGCCGCCTGTTAATAAATTTCCAGGGTGTTTATCAATAGCTTCCGCTAGGCCTCGTAGTTTTTTTCCTGCCTGCACTAATGAATAAAATGTATCACGTACATAAGAGAACATGAAAAAAGGTAGAATACTAAGAATCCATTAAAATGAAAAGTTCAATGCTAAAAAAGTGTACAATAAAGATGAAAAAATACAAAGCCAAAAAAAACATATAAAACTATAAAAAATATATAAAATAAAAACAAAAAAATCGGCGTGAAGTCTGTGACTCGGACCATTCGGTCACTTCCACGGATGTAAAATACCTTTCGGTGGGTTATCAGCCGACCTTAAACACAATATCTTTCGGGCCGTGTGACTATATAGAATAAGTTTGGAAATCGAAAATATTTGTAAATTTTGTAAATTTTTTGTAAATTTTGTAAATTTTTTGTAAATTTTGTAAATTTTTTATAAATTTTTTGTAAATTTTATAAATTTTTTGTAAATTTTTTATAAATTTTTTGTAAATTATGGAAACATACATTTTCTAACATTTTAAAAAGCTGAAAATTACATTGCCATAATACTCCCTCTCGTTCATTAATCACATTTCTTAGATTTTCCGGCTTTTCCATCGGAACGAAAAAATCGGCGTGAAGTCTGTGTCTCGGACCATCAGGCCACTTCCACGGATGTAGAATAGCTTTCGGTGGGGTATCCGACGACTTTAAACACAATATGTTTCGGGCCGTGTGACTATATAGAATAAGTTTTTAAATTTTTGTAATTTTTGTAAATTTTGTAAATTTTTTGTAAATTTTGTATATTTTGTAAATTTGTTGTAAATTTTTTAGAATTTTGGAAACATACATTTTCTAACATTTTAAAAAGCTGACAATTACATTGCCATAATGCTTCCTCTCGTTCATTAATCACAGTCTACCGCGCTCGTTTTCCGATATTTTAGAACATTCTGAACACGTTTACATAAAAAAAACGAAAAAAATTTTCTCACCAAAACAAAGCTTCATGAGGAAGCAAAAAATTTTGTATATGTTTTCGTAAAACATTTCACGTCACACTCATGAAGTTTCGGCATCGGTGTACCAAAATTGAAGTAGCAATAGTGTTAATAGAATGTCAAAACGAGATTTTCGAAAATGTAAAAAAAAGAAAGAAAATTTAAATACTTATGCTTGCTAAAATATGGAGAGGTTCATTTGAAAAGAGAAAGGCATATCCGTCATCGACAAAAAGAAAAGATTTAGATACAAAAGTTTACTAGAATTACAATATTCACATAAATAAAACCAAAGTAATTGCAGTAAATTGTTTAGAAATATCAATTTCAGTAGTACACGAAAAATGTTTAAAAAAGATTTTCAAAAAGTGGGAACATTTAGAAAATTCATATGGTTGGTAAAAATTAAGAGATTCATTTGACAAGAGAAAAAAGTTCACCGGCATTTCTTTTTTATTTATTTTTTTTAAATTAGTTATGTGTTTATAACATTCTCGCATTGTTATTATGCAAATTCATAGTCCTTGATGTCTTCATTGTCGATGATTTTTTTAGATTTTTATACTATTGGTAAGTATTTGGAATTCTCGTGAAATCTCATTTTTGCTAGGAAAGGTACGTGTGAAACATCGTTAAAGAATACGCGCCGATATGGCACGACACAGCGATTTTGTTTTAAATTGTTCCAATGGAGCATATATTCATAAAAACACACAAAATAAAATTATCACAAATACATTTTTCATAAAACCGTAAATATAAATAAATACAGAGAGTAGCGGAAATGTCTTTCAAATTAACGATTTCGATATCGATCACTTGTCACTTTACACTTTTGGTCTTTCATTCACGCTTTGCCGCTACGTCTTGTCGAGCTATTTCCTTGTCGGCCGTATGCTGGACTTTCACGTTTTTTATGGTACTTTCTACAAACAAAAAAGAAAGACAAACATCGTGAATACTTTTCAGCAGATATAGCTCGAAGAGATTAAACGAAAACGCTGCTAAAAATATCTAAATTAATAATAAAGCTGTACTCACGACTCGATAACATTGACACGGGGACGGGTTCGGCGACACCTGATTGGCCCACAGGTTTCTCTTTTATCGACAAAAACTTCGTTCGCGAAACGCTCCAGCATATCCGCGAAGAGATCCGGTTCCTCCTCCGAATCCCAACTCGGCTCATCGTGACAGCCCCACAAATCCGTCGACGGTGGAATAACGCGTATATTTTTGTCGTCCGAATCACAATCCACATTTTTTTTTTCTTTCTTGGCGGGATCTCTCCAGGATGTCAAATTGACCGCGGCGAACGTGTTTACATTTTGGCTGTAAAACATGGTAAATGCATACAATGCACCGCGTAAAATTTCATAAAACTAAAAATAATACACGAAAAGATGGAAGATCGGAGAAAGCGCGGAATATCAAACTCACCTCTCCATGTCTGAAAAACTGTGAACGAAGAACGAACAACTTCGACGTTACAATGATATCCTTCTGACGGCTGACGAGAGCTAATGCTGAGTTTCAGGCCCAATCGCCCCACTCCAATTTTCCACTCAACCTTTGCGGTATTGCCTACAGGCAATTACGAGTCCCGGCTTAATGCTCCCACTCCAATTCGTCCTCTCAAAGATTTCCGGAAGCCGCTTCCCCCTACTCTGCCTAACAGACTACCCTACGTTTTCTTCATTATCAAATGTTACCTTTATAAAACAATTTCTATTAAATTTTTTGTAAATTTTTTGTAAACTTCGTAAAAAGTATTTAATTTTAGATGCTGAATGCATGTGGGTTCGGAATCCCGAGTTACGGCCGAAGTACGAGTACGTGTCCTCGAGTAGCCGATTGTCGTATTCACGACTCGATAATCCAGTGTAAATAAAAAATAGAAAAAATCCAAAAATTGTTAAACGTAATACCCTGTTTTTACTCTCCTATTATACATCCCAATGAGCGGTATCGGTCGCCAGGTCCCAGCTACCCTACCCCACCTCGGACATCCAGGACTCCCACTTACCTTCCTTCGTGAAGCATCTATTTATTTTTGTCAAATTCACTACAAACTTTTTAGTAGTTACCTACTTAGAGAAAACATCGTCTTTTGGTAGACGACATTTTATGGCACAGCGGCCCCCGATCATTAACGGTAGCCGGCCCATTATCAGAATATGCTTGAGTTTCCCTTAATACTCCCGTGCGCTTGCCGTTCGCGATGCAATCGCATCCTGATGCCCTCCTGGTGAGCGCATCCTGGTGATAAAACGGCCAGTCACGGCTCCTCCCTTGCCGTTATCTTGACGTGTCCTCAACTACTTCCGCACATATCTTTACGATTTTATTTGTACTTCTGTAAAATAGCTCACTAAATGGGTTTTCAAATTTTTTCGCGATACTAAATAGATAAAAACGAACCGATCGTAACGCTGACCTTCGGCGCCCTCATCATCATACCCCCTCCCGCGAGCCGCTCGCCAACAGCCGCCGCGGTCCAGTCCAGTCCTCACCTTCAATGGACAGTATACCTGCTAAACCGCACGCAAATGTCTGGCCCGGTTGACAACGGCTGAGCACTGGCATGATGAATACATTTTCCATTTGGACAGTTCTCTCAATAGCGTAATCACCTAATCAAATGCGCATTCCATCGTCACTGAGCGGTCGCTCGACATATGATTCGGTGCCGTATGGCTATATAGAATAATTTTGTAAATCGTAAATATTTGTAAATTTTTTGGAATTTTTTGTAAATTTTTGTAAATTTTGTAATTTTTTGTAAATTTTTCGTAAATTTTGTGTAAATTTTTGTAAATTTTTCGTAAACTTTGTAATTTTTTGTAAATTTTGTAAATTTTTGTACGTTTTTTATTCATTTTTGTAAAGTTCACTCCAAATTTTTTTTGGTAGTCACCTACTTAGAGAAAACATCGTCTTTTGGTAGACGACATTTTATGGCACAGCGGTCCCCGATCATTACGGTAGCCGGCCCATTATCAGAATATGCTTGAGTCTCCCCTAATACTCCCGTGCGCTCACCGTTCGCGATGCAATCGTATCCTGATGACCTCCTTGTGATAAAACGGCCAGTCACGGCTCCCCCCTTGCCATTATCTTGACGTGTCCTCAGCTACTTCCGCACATATCTTTACGATTTTATTTGTACTTCTGTAAAATAGCTCACTAAATGGGTTTTCAAATTTTTTCGCGATACTAAATAGATAAAAACGAGCCGATCGTAACGCTGACCTTCGGCGCCCTCGTCATCATACCCTCTCCCCCACGCGCCGCTAGTCAGCAGCAGCACCGCTGGCCTTCAACGATAACACGGCATAGTACGCTGATCCGGCGCTATACGGCCCTGGCGCTCCAGTCGCGCATCCCCACACGTTTGCCTTCACTCTCTCCCACCCTACACTCACGCCTCCCACCATACCACACTTGGTCAAGCTAGTCAAGTTTTCGAGTAAGGGCGGGTGGTTGGGACCTGACAGCCGACGAAGCAACATCTCCCCCGATCACCCTAGCCTACCTCGGGCCTCCAGGGCCCCCGCATCCCCACCCTATTGTCTTCACTCTCTCCCACCCTACACCCACGCCTCCCGCCATACCACACTTGGTCAAGCTGGTCAAGTCCTCGAGTAAGGGCGGGTGGTTGGGACCTGACAGCCGCCGAAGCAACATCTCCCCCGATCACCCTAGCCTACCTCGGGCATCCAGGGCCCCTGACGGCGCGGTGTGATGGGGGTGACTCACACACACACCCAGCAGAGGCTGGCAACAGTCCCCACCACCAACCGCCGCCATCTTGAAAAAATCCGTATAGGTACATTACCTACTACTACTACTTACCTAATCGCAACGACAAGCGAGCAACGGAACGGAAAGTGAATCTTGTCCGAGCGCGATAACCTATGTTTTGCACCCAATTCTACAAACGCGAAAATCTGCAGAAAAATGTGGAGGATCGACGGGAAATAAAAAATATTGCCGATGCCCTTCGTTTCTCGATCTTATAGACGATGCTGGAGGCTTATCGGGAAGAGTTTTACCGCGAAGTTACATAAATCGATGTAACGTTTTAAACAGTTGATATAGGTTGATCAACAGTTAAACGTTGATACAGGTCGGTATAAACTCGTATATATATAAGTGTAAAGGCGGAAAAATCGGAAAACGCCCAATAAAAGAAATCGAAGATATTTCGCGATATATATAACACGCATATATAACACGCAAACGTTTTGAACGGACTCCTGATGATCCTTCCGCAGAGCGAAGCATTTTCGACATTGCATCGCCGTTTAGCAGCGATTCCACCGGGAACTTCGAGTTTACCGGCGTCGGGAAAGTCTCACGCAGCGTTAACTCACGATATCGACTTCGCCAAATTTTTGCGTCACTTCGAGAACGTGCAGGAGGAGCACAAGGAACAAAAACGACGGCAGAGAATAACTTCGTTGATCGAACGGGAGCGATTGAGTTTCAACCAATTGCTCCAAGACGCGACGTGACAAAACCGCTAAGTTATACATATATATTTAATTTTGTTGCTTATTATCGATAATATCGAAATTTAAAATACATTTTCTTTCACTTTCGACGTTATTAATTCTGTTATTAAGTTTAATCGTTGCTATCGGAATCCGTCGAGTCGCCGCTCGACAAAGATAACTGATCGATTTCTTGAATCAGCATTTCCGACTCGGAGATTAAACGAGAAATCGACTTCTGCGTTTCGCAAATATTTTGACATTTTTTCGTTCCTTCCTCTTGAATACATCCAGAGAGCGTCGATATCTGATTTCCAGATTACCTCTCGGGAAGTCTTTCGATAAAACGCATGAGAACCTCGTGACGCTCGGTGCTCTCACGGGAAAGTCTATAGGAATACGTATCGAGAAATCTCTCGTAGATAATCATATCCTTTTTCAATATTTGCATTTGCAAATACACCTTTTGCGCCATTTTGTACCAATCAGCGAGACACTCAGAGCGTTGCGTTATCGCCGGTACGCATTCGACTCCGCTTCAAGACGTGAAACTGTTCGTCGTTGTAAGTGAGACTTCGGGTCGCTCTGTCGCGGAGAAGATGCTGCCAGCCATCGCGCAGTCGATCGACGAGGGTTGCCGCTCGTTGACTCGCTTTGCTTTTCCACGGACAGATCAATTGACGAGTGCCGCTGTCCCATTCGGCCGAAAGATTGCTTTCGCGAACGTATCTATCGAGCAAATAACATTTTTTTACCATTTTTCTCACTATAGGGAAAGAGAGTAATTCGATTATTGCGATTCGATACAATCGAAGAATTTCATTAGAAACGAACCGTTGATGAAGTTGACTGATCGCCGGCGCGAGTTCGGTTAATCATTCTTTGCTTTTGGGTTCCAACTCTCGTTTTCAAGTTTTGTTTAACTCGAGATTCATCTTTGCCCCCGCGCCGTATCTCTCGAATATTTCTCTCGCCAATTGTTCGCTTCTTTCGACCGCCGTCGCGGTGTCCTCAACGGCTCTTGTTAATTCTTTGGCTCCATTGGATTTTTACAGTAACTTTGACTTTGATAATTGACATGATACCAGCGATGTGAAGGCTTTCACCGCGTCTTCCGATAATTTGCTCGACAATGAAAGACGATCGATCTTTCTTTTGCACGAATGGCCCACCGAACACGTGACCTTCGCTTGGCTCGCGTCGTTCTCCACGGATACGAGATTCGCGAATACAGGAAAACTCGCCGTTTCGCCGTCCTCCGTTTTTATCGTTACGTTGTTGTTTTCACGCGAAAAAAGCATCAATGGTTTGTCGGCACTCGTTACCGGATATCCTTTACCCGGCGTTGTTTCGTCAACGAGATCCGAGAGTCTCGTATCTTCCAGCAACAATATCTGCGCGTGCGATGCCACGTCGGTATAAACTCGTATATATAGAAGTGTAAAGGCGGAAAAATCGGAAAACGCCCAATAAAAGAAATCGAAGATATTTCGCAATATATATAACACGCAAAGATGGCGTTCTAAAAAATAAAATAAAATACCGCGTGAAATTTTTCGTTTTTTTATAGTCTGGATTTCAACTCGCCCCAGTGTCCTCTACACAAGTTCGATCGATTTGTCAAATATTTTGGCAAATATTTATCTCCCCGCCACGCCGGAAATTCGATCCCTAAATGGCATTACCACGTGGCAAATCCACGTGGCACGTGGAAATGGCACATCGTGGCTAAATGGCACATCCTCGTGGAACCGCACGTCCATTTTTCAGACCTCCTCAGTCGTTCCATTCTGGAAATAATCCGTACATCCAGAGCAGACCTTACGGACAGCAATCGAACCCCCTTAGATATCCGACCGCGAATTTTCCATGGCGATCTCAGTCACCACGACAGCCCGGTGTAACGTGGCCTGTCGCCTCGCCGCCGCCGCCTCCACCTCCGGGAATGTAAATTTGTATAAAAATCCCCCCATTCCCCCCCACCACGACCCTTGTAGAGCAAAATATTATATTTATATACATACGTACGTATTTATAGACGAATAATACACTTAGGACAAAAAAAAAATGTATTTTTATTCAGAATACGCAAAAGTTGATTTAAGAATAAACTTCGATTTATAAAAAAACGAAAGTCCGCCGTATCGACGCATTTATTCAACATTCTTCTGCTTCGAGGACCGGTGACTTCTTCTCGAAAAGGGGACTTGAGTATTAAAAGATTGACACGTGTCGTAGTCGTTTTAGAGATAAAAAAAAATCAAGTATATTATACAGTTAACGAGGAAACAATATTTTATTATCATTCGGCTCTTTTGAAATTTAGAATCGTAGAGACCTTAATTTCTCTCGCGGTTTCATCGGACTCACTGATGCATTGAGGAAATATTTTATTCGTAAAAATGCGTCCAGAGTTGGAAATTGGTAGAAAAAAAAAAGTTGCTGAAACGCAACTCGTTTCCTAAAGAATCTTTTGGAAACTTTCCTCCACCGTGAAGTAAAAGTTTCACGTTACAATTATCGAGTAAAAGATATTATCTCCGATTTTAAACGATATTCGCACTATATACGACGAATAAAGGGAATAATTACATTAAGCGAATTACATCAGCGAATGCTCATAGCGCACGTTATGGAATATTCGATATCGAAGGGTAAAGAAAAGTTCGCACTCGATAAAGTCGTCTTGACTTCTTCATTCGGAACGCTCGGTTTCCATGAAAAATATATATTTTTTTCAGTATTCAGTATTTTTTTGTTATCATTTTATTATTAAATTCAACCAGTGAACGAAAAAAAAAAACACGATTGCGAGAAAATCATTGAACGATCATGATATATGAATCCACACAAATAACGTATCCGGAAATTCAACGACCCGGTTGAAATTCCTTAATCCTTTTTTGATTTTTTTTGCCCCGACCCCGATGCAGCGAATAGGTTGCTCTGCAGACCAGACACGCGTTTTATATTTATTTCATTTACTCCACGGAGTAATGCGAGGAAACTCATTTGTTGATCGTCGATTATCTCGATGTCGTGGAGCGATTGAATTGCAAAAAATGGCGGGTTCGCTGAAATAAAAAAAAAAATTATAAATTCACGAATAGAAATATTTACCAATGTCTTATTAAATATAAATTATTTACCCGAACGTCTCATATATCCACAAACTCTGACGTGATCTCCTTTATTAAATTCGTGTTCGTCATCGAAATTCGTGATTCGTACACGAAGCATATATGTTCCGTCGGTTATAGATCCGCTTCCATACGGTGGTCCTGAAGAACCGAATGGTTTGAGCATCGCGAAGTTCACTTTTATGTATCCTTCAACTTCTGAAATGATAATTAAAATTATTAAAAAAAAACATTCTCCCGTGTACTCTCGTGAGCAATTAATCGTCGTTTCCGGTACGACATAAATTTCCAGAATAAAAAAAGAAATCAGCAACGACGAAGAAAAAAGATGGAAACTGAAGAAAAGTGCAATGGTACGCCGAACCGAGAAATGTGAAAAAACCAAATCGATGATAATAATCGCAACGAATAAAAAAATGTAACGATCTCTATTGCCTATCGTGAATGTTTTTTTATGATTATTTTTTTTTTGTTTTTTCAATTACTAATCGAGTTACGATGCCGAAAGCACGTAAACCGACGTGTGCAATTGACGAAAATGTGACGATCGATATATCGAAGAAAAATGTATTATTAATCGAAAGAAGAGTCAACGATAGTTTTCGCGATCGTCGTAGCGTTATTGTGACGGCAGTGTGTAAACAATCGTTCGACGGTGGGACCTGATGTCGTGATAATCGATTTACTAACAGCGAGCGTACGCTTCGCGTGCGTACCTTTATCTCTCTATTTATTTTTTTTTTTTTTTTTCGATTCGACTTCATTTACATGACCTATCAGTTTGTCAATCAATCAACTAAAAAATATATTTTTACTTACGGCTGTACTCCATGCTACTTCCTATTTGCGTAAGATCGAATTTTTTTTGCCGAAGATGTGCTCGGTTTACACTCGACGTCGCGTTCCCGTTTCCCCAAAATATTAATTCGAGTGTTATGCTCAATACGCAATTCCACGTCTATCGTGCTTTTTGTGGGAAAACCGTCTTTCAGCGGCCAAGCATATGCTCCTTCCAAATGGACCATCTGAAATAAATAAAAATTTACATTATATAAGGATTAGTAATCATTGATTCTTAATAAATTCGTGTAAATATCAATATAATTGTAAATAAATATATTTTTTTATGTATAAATTCGTGTGAATATCAATATAATTGTAAATAAATATATTTTTTTATGTAGAAATTCGTGTACATATCAATATAATTGTAAATATATCTTTTTTTTGTAAACTAATTTCTAAAAATAAATAAATATTCTATATAAATATTGTAAATAAATTTTTATAAATACCATATTTTTTTTCACGATTGGCTCAATTCTTTCGACTTGCTCATTCCATACAACAATCTGCACCCTTTCGCCATCTCCATTATCGAGAGCGAATCGGAACAGCAACAAATTATTATTCCCCACAATTTTGGATTCTTCGACATTATCGGCGTATCCAATAATTTCGCTAAAAATATTAAAAAACACAAAAATTCAAAGTAAAATCGCCACCATAGTCTCAATACATAATATACCTTATTCATAATGAATTGATTCCAAAAGTAATATAATTAGTTAATATATAGTACTTACACCGCAGGGTCGAATTTTGTTATTTTCCTCACATTCTCGGACGATGTGCAAGGAACCTCGTCAGCATTGCGAACATCACGCGACGTTGAATCACGAAAGTTTGCCGAACCATCTTTTTTCACAGAAAAATCATTATTAAGATAATAAATATTTAATTCAAAAGTAACAGCGAATCAAAAAATTCACTGTTACTTTTAAGCAATTAAATATTTATTGTTTTAATATCGATTGTACCGGAGTAATTTTCGTCGAATTCCAAAAATCCGGAATCGCCTGATATATTTTCTTTCGACATTCTCGTTAGTAAGCCGTCACGAACGAATTAGTAAACCGTCGCGAACGAATAAAAGTCTCAGACTGAGATTCTTCGTTTGGAACGGTAACTATGTAAACAAAGTTTTTGTTTTCGTTGCTGCGGGGAATAGTCGATAAACGTCGGTATCGATCGATTAATAGAACTCGAAATGTATATATATATATATATATAATTATTATATGCAGGCTTCCGTTTATATTATATGCTTCCGAGATAAAACGCGCAGCGCGACGTATAAACATATTCAATACGTAGCGCATAATGCAAATTGTAATCATACTTGATACGGAGAGCGTTGCGCGACGTGTATCCCTGTGAGTGCCTTAAGAAATGTCCCGAAGGAACATTTTTCGGGGGGTTTGGGGGGCGGAGCCCACCAACAAGAGCCTCTGTGCCCGCAGGGCGCCGAGGCGCTTGTTATGAATATACGTTCCATTGGAACAATTTAAAACAAATTCGCTGAATTTACGAGACTTCCAAATACTTATCAATAGTATAAAAATCTAAAAAAATCATCAGCATTGATGACATCAAGGACTATAATTTTGCATAATAACAATGAGAAAATGTTATAAATACATAACTAATTAAAAAAAAAAAAATGCCGCGAAATTTTTTTCTCTTGTCAAGTGAATCTCTTAATTTTTAGCAACCATATGAATTTTTTAAATGTTCTCACATTTTGAAAATCTTTTTTTTTTTTTCGTGTACTACTGAAATTGATATTTCTAAACAATTTATTGCAATTACTTTGGTTTTATTTATATGAATATTGTAATTCTAGTAAACTTTTGTATCTAAATCTTTTCTTTTTGGCGATGGCGGATATGCCTTTCTCTTTTCAAATGAAACTCTTCATATTTTAGCAAGCATAAGTATTTAAAAAAAAAAAATTTTACATCTTCGAAAATATCGTTTTGACATTCTTTTAACATTATTGTTACTTCAATTTTGGTACGATCATGCCGAAACTTCATGAGTGTGACGTGAAATGTTTTTACGAAAACGTATACAAAATTTGGGACCTTGTATTTATTTTACAAAATATTTAAATTTTTTGCTTCCTCAAGAAGCTTTGTTTTGGTGAGAAAATTTTTTTCGTTTTTTTTTTTTTCATGTAAACGTGTTCAGAATGTTCTAAAATATCGGAAACGAGCGCGGTAGACTGTGATTAATGAACGAGAGGAAGCATTATGGCAATGTAATTGTCAGCTTTTTAAAATGTTAGAAAATATATGTTTCGAAAATTCTAAAAAATTTACAACAAATTTACAAAAATTTGCAAAAAATTTACAAAAAATTTACAAAAAATTTACAAAAAATTTACAAAAAATTTACAAAAAATTTACAAAAAATTTACAAAAAAGTAAAAAGTGAAGTAAAAGTAAAAGTAAAATTCGCTGTTTACTGAAAGGCCAATTACTCTGTGATCAGAAGCCAATGCATTTCCTGTAAGTGATGAAAAATCTCTCCGCTGGTCAATGCGAAGACTCGGTACTCAGGTCGATGTTCCTTGAACAATTACCGCAACAAGTGAGCGCCATTCTTTCTGCCTCGAGTGAACAGGATTTCGGTAAACTCGCTCTTTTGGCGGATAAAGTTATGGACCTTCAGCGACCGGCTCACATCAGTCACATCAGTCATAAAGCTCCGTCTAATAATGTTACCGATGAATTAATTCATCGAATTGAGGTTTTAACTTCAAGATTCGATAAATTCGTTACGAACGAGAAGCAACGCAGCAACAATAACAACAACAGAAGCAGATAGAGGTCGAAGTCTCCGTGGCCGAAAAACAATTCGCTGAGATCTAACAATGGCAATAACGATCAATCCGACGACACGAAGGTGTGTTATTATCACCAACGATTCGGGTCAAAGGCTCGTAATTGTCATCGTCCGTGTTCCTGGAAAAACACATCGCCTTCGGGAAACTAAGCACGTCGTCGAACATCGAGATGGTAACCGACGACGCTCCAAAACATTGCCGTCTCATTCTCCGTGACGAAGAATTCGGTTACAATTGGTTAGTCGATACCGGTGCCGAGGTGTCCGTCGTATCGCGCGCGAGTTGTAGTGGTGTCGGTACCGCTCCGTCGAATTACAAACTCTACGCTGCTAATCGTTCGGTGATTAACACGTACGGACAAAAACAATTATCGTTAAACCTAAGATTGCGGCGTCAATTCTCGTGGAATTTTATCGTTGCGGACGTTTCGCGTTGTATACTCGGAGCCGACTGTTTAGTAAATTTCGGACTTCTGGTTGACCTTAAGGGCAAACGCTTAATCGATGAAGAAACTAAATTGTTCTCTATCGGCATTGTCGCGTATGAACCGTATTCATCAATCTCGACTGTTTCAGACGATTCACCTTTTCGGGATCTTCTCGCGCAGTTTCCAGCTATCACGAGGCCTTTCGTTTTTACTGGTGTCCCGACGCATAGCGTTCAACACCACATCGTAACCAAGGATTCTCCAGTCGCTGAATAAGCTCGCCGACTGACTGGTGAGAAACTCGAAGCTGCAAAGTCGGATTTGGATTTTATGATCGCTCAAGGAATCTGTCAGCGCTCTGATAGTTCGTGGGCGAGTCCGCTCCATCTCGTCAAAAAGAAATCCGGGGAATGGAGATGCTGTGGAGATTATCGGAGGCTCAACAGTATTACGGAACCGGACAGGTATCCAATTCCCCATCTTCATGATTTTTTGCATCGACTTCACGATTGTACGACTTTTTCTACAATCGATCTCACTCGCGCTTACAATCAAGTTCCCGTCACACCGGAAGATCGTCCTAAAACTGCGGTTATTACACCGTTCGGTTTGTTCGAATTTAACGTGATGACGTTTGGTTTGTGTAACGCCGCACAATCGTTCCAACGATTTATGAACACAGTGACTCGCGGTTTAGACTGATGACATTCTCGTTGCGTCTAAAGATTTTGAAGAACTTTCTCGTCATTTGGAAATTCTTTTTGAACGGCTTCGTGAGTACGGGCTCACAATTAATGTCGCGAAGTGCGTTTTCGGAAAAAAAAAAAACGGTTCGATATCTTGGGTATGAGATGGACGAGTGCGGCGCTCGTCCACTCCCCGATCGTGTCGCGGCTATTCTCGAATTCAAAAAGCCCGAAAACATTCAACAACTTCGTCGTTTTCTCGGGATTTTAAATTTTTATCGACGCTGCATTCACCAAGGTGCTCGCCCACAAGCGTTGTTGAATTCGTATCTAGCTGGAGCTAAAAAAAACGGTAAACGCCCCATCATTTGGACCAAAGAATCCGAGGAAGCTTTTGCCGAATGTAAGCGTCAACTCGCAAACGCCTCTCTTCTCGCGCATCCTCTTGAAAATGCATCGCTCGCTTTACAGACGGACGCGTCTGACGTGGCAATGGGTGCTGTTTCGGGGCAATTTTGCGAAGGAGTTTGGGAACCCTTCGGTTTCTTTTAAAAAAAACTGTCTTCATCTCGGATGAATTATAGCACGTACGATCGCGAATTACTTGCCATATATTCTAGTCTGAAATATTTTCAGTTTTTCATTGAAGGACGTCCGCTGGTTATTAGGACGGATCATAAGCCGATCCTTTTCGATTTTAAACAACGTAGCGATAAAGCTTCACCTCGTCAACAACGCCAATTGCACTTCATCGGGCAGTTCTTCCATAACATCGTGCATGTCAATGCTTTGGACAATTGTGTGGCGGATGCGCTGTCGAGAATCGACGTAGTCGATTGTCCGACGCTTTTCTCAACAACGAAGATTGCTGACGCTCAAGCAGTGGACGATGAATTGCAACGTTTACTTGAAACAAATACATCTCTCGATCTTCAACCATTGCGCATCGACAGTTCGGAGAAAATCGTTTATTGTGATCTCTCAAACGGTCAGGTACGTCCGTATGTTCCGAAAACTCTGCGTAAACGTGTGTTCGGCAGAACTCACGGTCTTTCACATCCGAGCGGCAGAGCAACGAAAGCTTTAATTCAGAAGAAATTCGTTTGGCCGTCCATGCGGAAGGATATTGTCGGATGGGCTCGTACGTGTCTTCCCTGTCAGAGAAGCAAGGTGTCAAAATACAACAAAAACATACCGGAACACATTCCAATTCCGGATGACCATTCCGTGGGACCTTTACTACTCTCGAGGACATTGGGTACTGCCTCACGATCATAGATCGGTTCACCAGATGGCCGGATTCCGATCGTCGACATTACCGCGGAAACCGTCGCAAACGTCTTCTTTTCTTCTTGGATCTCTCGTTACGGTGCTCCAAACACGATTACAAGCGATCGTGGTTCTCAATTTGAATCGGCTCTGTTCAAGGCCCTCGTAAAGCTTGTGGGATGCGAGCGTATTCGGGCAACGGCTTAACATCCATCCTCGAATGGAATGGTGGAACGCTGGCATCGGTATCTGAAAGCCTCTATCATGTGCCACGGGTTGAACGAATGGGTCGACACTCTGTTCCAATTGTTCTTCTCGGTTTAACAACAAGTTATAAGGAGGATATCAAGTCTACGGCTGCTGAGTTGATCTTCGGGACGACTCTCCGTCTTCCAGGAGACTTTTTAGTCGACTGCGAGGAAACTGACAATCAGCAAATGTACGTACAACGGCTACGGTCGTTCATGCGAAGTATTCGTTCCGTGGCAACGGTGCATCATAGCCGGTGGAGGCCATTCGTTCACAAAAATCTTTACGAGTGTACGCACGTTTTCGTAAAAAACGACGGCAAGGGATCATTGGAACAGCCATTCGAAGGGCCCTACGAGGTGATGAATCGTTTGTTTGACGTTGTTTTCGAAATTTTAATAAATGGAGAGCTCGTTACCGTTTCAACCGAAAGATTGAAACCGGCATTTTTTGAAGCCGCTGCAAATATCGATGGACGTGAAGCCGAAGCGCTGTTGAATCGAACTTCGCCGCAACAAACATCGTTTCAACAAACATCGTCGCATCAACCGCCGTCTCAACAAACGTCGTCGCATCTAATCTCATCGCAACGAGTTTCATCGCAGTTACCTCTTCATCATCGATCATGGACGTTACCGACATCGTCGCCAACAACGTCACAGCCGCTATCATCGACAACGCAGTCAGCATTTTCGAGCGTGCAGCCCGCAATTTCATTTCCTAATATTAATAAACCTTTTTTTCCTAACGCTCCTATAACTCTCTCTCCTCGTCCTGATTTACCTCCTCGAGTTTACTCTAATAAAAAAACAAAAAAAGTGTTCATTTCTCAACCTAATCAGGTTGCTCGGAGGGGGGTACTGTGGGGAGAGTATTAGGGTTATTTACAATTTACCGGATCTGTAATATTGGACTTGCGTCGCCAATCAAAATGCGTGGTGTCGTTTCGCCACTGTACTGTCGTAGCGTTGTTATACGTGTTTCCGTCTTCTTCTTCATGATAAGGATAGTTAGTAGTAGGGATGTGCACGAGCTCGTTCGAACTCGCTCGAAGCATGATCGTGAAACTCGGCACTTGTTCGAGCTTTCCATCGAGCAATGGCGCTACATCGAGCTACCCGAGCCGCTCGAGCCATTAAAGCCGTTCGACACCCCCGAACCGTTCGAGCCGCTCGGACTATCCGAGGCTGTCGAGCTGCTCGAGCTACTGGAACTACTCGAGCCCGCCGCGCTGCTCGAGCTACTCGGACGACTGGATTCTTTCGGGCCTAGTGCTGCCAAACAGCCGGGCTCGAAAAAACAATAACGTCCAATTGGTTTAATAAAAAAATTTTACAAAAATTAAAAAACTCCCGACTACAAAAAGAATGAAATAACAATTAATTGCCCCCGCGTCCATCCGGGGTAATTTCTACTGTTTAAATAAATTAGTCGTGGATTTCTATTATTTAGACTAATCAGTTCGGAATTTCTATTGTTTAAACAAATTAGTAGTGAATTGCTGTTGTTTACACAAATTATCAGTGAATTTCTGAAATGAACATGTTTATACGTTCACGCTAGCATCGTATAACACCTCCACACATGCGTAGTGTTATACACATTTCGTCGGTCACCCATCCAAGTACTGGATTGTCTATTCGGGCGGTCACCCATCCAAGTATTGTATTATCGAAGGGGTAGCTGTGACGTCATGTACACAGCTGACTCTGAATCGATGCTTGCCGGCTGGCACGATCGATAATTTGTCTGTAGGTGTGACTCACGCACGAGCACACCGACACAACACAGCGGCAGCGGCCGTGACGTGGCTCGTGACGTCAGAGGACAGGACGCGGAAAGTGGGACAGTCTGAAGAAAACATCATGAAAGTGTGGATTTTTCGAGCCACATGATCATATCTCGAGAACGCATGAACGAATAAGGTTGCTGAAGGGCTCGTGGGAAAGCTAGCTTTTTCTATTAATTCAACCGTTCACGAGAACAAAACGTCGGAACACGAGGGTACCCAATATTGGTGTATAACTACTTGGTAGCGCTCGACGATTTGCGGGTCTTTATACTTTTTACTGGTACTTGGCGTCGAGACGCTGCCGCGTCTCTTGATACAAGGCCGGTTCTGACTCAACTCGATCTGCGCATGCGCGAGTCGGTGGGTATCGGTCGGCAGGAGGGTCGGCATCGGTGGGTGGTGGGTGGGAGGGGGTTGGGTGGGTGGGTGGTAGGTTAATTTCAGGTGTGTGACAGGTGGATGATGGGAGGTGGGTGGGTGGGTGGTGGGTGGTGGGTATTGCAGATTCGGTGTTTATCGATATCTTAGCTCAGTCCCAAACCCATGATCTTGAATGGGTCCTTCGGTGGGTGGGTGGGTGGCGGATGATTGAGAGGGGTAACGAACTGCTAGCCTCGGAGCGTATCGTCGGCCATGCATTCCATGACATATCAGTTATCACCTATGACTTAAATAAACAAATATAAATAAACACTGCGGTGGTAAAATCGAAGGCGCGTCAAGTGAGTGCTCGAAGAGTCAGACCCTTGTTCTCAGTTGATATGATGATTATGTATGCAACACTTTTCAAACCCCTAGACCTCTTGTCGCATTTAAAATTTATGACTGTGATAAAAACTCATAAACAAATGATGTTTACAACAGTCGTACCTAATGAGTTCTCGATGAATCGGTTCCTTGTTCTCGGAATTTATTATAGGGTGAGATTTTGAATAACAACATCACCTAATTGAGCCCTTTGTATCTTACGTGCATTTCACCGAATATTCAAAGCAATATATTCTCGAGGCACAACGCTTATAGTTCAGTCTGCAATTGAACGGCAAGATGAATACAATGAACGCTACGCCCGTGATTCGTAATATTAAAAATCCGTGGGAATTATCTAAGGCAGAGCTGAAGACTATTTCAAAGTCTAACCTTCTCAAACATTGGGGGACACAAATTCATCTCCTGTGGGATCGATTACCCGCACATCTCCGTGCTGACCCCGAAGTAGCATTGTACCTACCATGCATGGAGCATTGGAATACACCAGATATGAGAACCCACGTTGATGGGCCAGCTCCACGTCGATTGCAATGTGAAAAGTGTCGTTCTAAAGCGGTGATTCATGCAACGAGTGAGTCATAAAGAAACAATAGCAAAACTTGTGATTCGTTAGTATCGAATTTTCGTTGCTGATAGGGTTAGAGAAGAAGAAGCTGGAGTGGATAGATGATATTTCTTTGTGGGGGTGATGCAGTGTGACGATGCAAAATCTGATGCTGCAGCTTAAATTGTACCCTTCAAAGACGTGATGCAGAGCGAAGACTGTACGCAAAGCAATCGTCGTGAGCTAAAACTACGCACTGAACTACTCTTAAAGAGTATCAAAGTAGTACAAAATGTGATTCGTACGAGATCAGACTTGCGCTTCATATTAAAGACATTCGACAACATTCAAATCCTCGAAAATGGATCTATCAGCCATCAACAAGGTGGGCAAGATGCAGGAATTCCTTCCAACGAATTCGTGGAAGTCGTGGCTAGTCGATGACTGATCTGCTTCACACATGACAGCTTATTATAATTGCTAGGCCTCCGGTTAAAAACTATAGCCATTATTATTGAGATTGAATATGCAACCGAATTGTTATCTCCTCCCCGCGGAAATTGACTAAATTCCCGTCCTGATCTACTATTCGCAGTTGAATATGATCAATTATCTTGTGGAGAACAGGGAGATAAATGACGTGTGTTGGTACTTCGATAATTTTATATCCAGGCGGCACAAATGGGAAGAATTCGTGAATAGTATGTACTTTTCGCTCGTTGATATAAGCGCCGGTTGTAAGACTGCATTCAACTCTTAAAGCGTTCACTTTGAGAATGGCTACAGGAAGATCAGACTCGTGGTTTTTATTAGCTGTCAAGATGCGTTGTGTGAATCCTAGTAACCGACCAATAGAATCTTTCGGTGTGAAATCTATATCATGATCACACCTAATTTCACTGCGTAGAGTATTATTATTTGGTTTAATATCGATAGTAATATTCTTACCGATCAGGATAGGTTTCACATAATTCTCAATATCCTCAATTTCATAGCTAGCAGTTGGAATACTTATTACTTCTCCGCCAATGTGAAGTTTATTATTATCGACGTCTATATTGGGAATTGAGTTGAGGCTTAGCAATTCAACCAGTCCTAGAGCATAGTTTTTATCCGCGCAAAGTTCAATAGGTGGGAAATATTGAGCTTCGAGAATAGAAGAAGTTCCAGATATGGTCAATGTAAGAGTATCATTCATGATGCTGACTGATATAGAACTGAGTGTGAAGTACGAAGGTTAGTGTTTATATAGCCAATATTTTTCCTTACGATTCAGTTGATTACAAAGAAATTTAAGGCATAAATGACCGCATTCTATAGTATCATATGTCTGATATTGTTTATAGTTATATTTCACGCTACCGACACGTACATAACTGACAAATTCTACCGGTGGTTGAAGATCACCGAAACTATCAAAGTATATAACGTTTTTATCAATCTTTTTGTATGCGACCCAGTGTGTACCAGCTCCATTCTTATCGTCCAGATTGATAATTGCAGACTCCCGTTTGAATGGACCACTCGTCGGTAAATCGTTTCGCATAAAAACTCCGCGAAAGTGTGGAATATGAAGTCCGAAACCTTTTTTGTAGGGCTTTAAATGCAAGCCTTTACCCAACGCAATAGCCTCCATCATTTGATTATGTCGCTTATTCTCCTCCAATTCTCGTTTTGCCGCTTGAGCGGCGGTAACAGCTTTAGCTATACTGGCCGCACCACCGGACAAAGCCCCAGCGGCACTAAGTCCCGCGAAAATGGGCACGAGAAATGGCAGAAAACCACCTATTTTATTTGGCACAGGTAGTACTCGGGGTGTGAGTACTTTACGTTTGCCGCCTGCTTTTTTAAAAGCTTCGCGAGCACCCTTAAGAGCTGTTTTAATGACAACGCGTGAATCATTACTATGAATCATCGCTTTCTTAGCAGCTCCAATTATCTTTCCAAGTCCAACGTTGTTAATTTTCTTCGAGCCCATACCAAATTTCCGTTTAGCTTTTATTATGTTGGTAACGGCCCACGTGGCTGCTTTCTCACCTACACTAGCGTCAGCGGCGAGCACGCATTTCCAAGCGCGCTCAGCCAATACCGTGTCCGCAGCGCTTCGAGCAGCAAGATTTTCTCGATTTATCGAATAAGCGATATCGTGGTCCTTACAGGCTGCATCGAGCGGATTAATTCCCGGATCGCCCCGTGCAAGACGTTACGATAGCTTTGTTCCTGGTCCACAGTACTGATAACCGAGCACATGTAATTCAACAGGGAGATTATTGATAAGACTGTTAACCAAGCCTTTACCACGCTTTTTAGAACGTTTCCTCACGATCTTATCCATCTGAAGACTCATGAGTCACTGAGGAAATTTTTATATATAAACGATTATTTATAAGGTTTTTCGTTAGTCTGCATCGGGATGAAGTTCAAGACACAATCTACCAATTTACCTGTGATCAATTTCGATCAGTTTGCGCAGAATGAAAAGATCGCAAAACGTCATGGTAATTTATTACCAAATACCGTTCGTGCAGTGTTCTGCGGGCCATCAAACTGCGGCAAAACTAATGCGTTGCTTACGCTCATCACTCATCCCAATGGATTGCGATTTGAAAATATTTATATATACTCAAAATCTCTTAAGCAGCCAAATTATAAGTTATTAGAAAAACTGCTTGAGTCTGTAGACGGTGTTGAATATTTTCCCTTCAACGAGAATGAACAAATGGTGCCACCAGGCGAGGCTCGACCGAACTCAATATTTATTTGAGATGATGTAGCATGCGAGAAACAGGATAATATTCGAGCATATTTTTTAATCGGTAGACATGAGCACGTTGATTCATTCTATCTCTGTCAGACATATGCACGTATACTGAAGCATCTTGTCCGTGATAACGCCAACCTCCTGGTACTATTTAAGCAAGATGAAATGAATCTCAAGCATATATACAATGATTATGTAACCACTGACATGCCTTACACTGAGTTCAAAAATTTATGCTCGGCATGCTGGACCGATAAGTATGGATTTATTATGATTGACAAGGATAGTGATCTTGATCGAGGTAGATATAGGAAAGGGTTTGACTGTTTCGCGTGCATGGATAAGTAATAAATATTCTATTACTAGCCAATCTTTAAACAGTAGTATCCGCGACTCAGCTGCGGCAACATGACGAGTGAAAATATTTCTAGAGAACAAGACGTTTTGCGTAAAATCGTCAAAGCCAGCGATGCAATTCGACGAAAACATAAAATGTTGAAAACTGGCTGCGAGGCCAATGAACAGACGATGCAAGAAGTCTTTAAACCACTCGTAAATCCATTGGAAAAATTAGTGAATGCGTCTCACACAAGGAAAAATCACGATACGGCACTAGTGAAGAAAGAAATTAAGGATGAAATTAAGAATGAAATTAAGGATGAAAGTAAAGATAAAATTAGGGCTGAAATAAATTATGAAGCTGGGGACAATATTGTTGAAAGAGCCGGAACGAGTGGAATAGTAAAACGTGAATATAGCGACGACGATGACAACGAGCAAGATATTTCTTTTAAGTCGGCATATGGCGGCGATACTGAATACATTAATAGCGATGATGATGATGATAATGATAATGGAATCGTACAGACAAACGTGGAAGTAGATGAATTAGTAAATGAATATCTCGCATTGTTACGATCAAATAGAACGTCCGATTTAGATATTTCTTATGGGGTGCGAAATCTTGCTAATGATAGACTAATGATTGGAGACTCACCGATAAATTTTAACGCTACTTCTATTCAAATAGGAGATGTAGGCTATGGAAAAACTATCGGACTTATCGAACTGTTGTTTAAAAAAAAGCCCAATGTTGCTCATATTAGCGTCGATGATATGAAAAATTATAAGGATATAATTATTGGAACAAATGCGCACAAGAAGTATTATAAAAATAGATAAGCGATCCGCGTGAATAAAACTTTCAAATTCACCAATTATATTGCAAAAATTTTAAGTGACGCTGAATACTCCGGAAAAGGTATGTCTCAATATAAAGTTGCGCAAAAAGATGTTAAGGTGGATTATATTTATTGGGATGATCCAAACGAGCTAGTGAATCGGATTCGTCTACTCTTGGCATCACAAACAGCTGGCAACTCCTCTCATAGAAACGAAATTATGTCAATTATAGAGGAACTACGGGAGGCTCAGATAATATATTAACTCTTCACCTATCGAGATTCTAAACATTCGCAAGATGAGTGTCGATGTGTTTGGACGATAGCTCGATAAGAGCGCAGGTGTAAAAAATCGCGGCCTTCCCGGCCGTCCCGGCGTTCCCGGTAATCCAGGCGTTCCAGGTATTGGATTTAAATTAACTGAGGATGGCCATTATGATTTGGAGAACAAACGACGCTGCAACGTTGCCAGCCCTGAACAACAAGACGATGCTGCAACCTTAAACATCTTACATCGCAAAGTACATACTACCGTGAAGATTTTACGAAAAGAAATGAATGACAGTAATCTACTATTGGTTCAGGGGCTTGAGATAACAATGCAAGATATCATAAGAACTGTAAATATCAACCTCGAAACAGTATAAGACTTAGCTACTCGAAACTCAAAGGCCGTTGCCGACGTGGACGTTAGACTAAACGTTATTGAAAATGAGCGCGCCCAAAGAAGCGCTAGTGGCAGAGCTACATAAATCAGCTAGACGGAACTATCCTCGTCGTCATGTGGATATTCGAGGCCTCGATGCGACTTGGCACGCCGATCTCGTCGATATGTCAGCTTACGCCAGTCAAAACAATCAATACAAGTATCTACTTACCGTCATTGATATATTCTCGAAATTCGCTTGGGCTGTACCAATGAAGAGCAAGACAGGAAAAGATACAACAGCTGCAATGAAGTCTGTACTTATTCAGGGGCGAAAACCATCAAAATTACATGTGGATAATGGTGGAGAGTTTTATAATTCAAATTTTCAGTCTCTCATGGAACAATATAAAATTCATTTGTATTCGACATTTAGCAACTTGAAAGCATCGATTTGTGAACGTTTCAATCGAACATTAAAAAATAAAATGCGGAAACAGTTTAGTCTTCGCGGAAGTTATAAGTGGATTGATATTATAGACGAGTTGCTTTTCGAATACAACGCCACAGTACATCGTACTATTAGAATGAAGCCAAAAGACGTATACGCTAAACATGAGAAAAATCTTCTGCATACTGTGTACGATCAACCACAAATTAAATATACCAGAAAACCAAAGTTTCAAGTTGGCGAAAAAGTTCGAATTAGTAAATATAAAAATATTTTTGCGAAAGGCTATACACCCAACTGGACAACGGAAATTTTTACCATATCTCGAATAATGAATACTTTGCCTGTGACGTACAGGCTGAGAGACTATGAGAATAAACCGATTGCCGGTGGTTTCTAGGAGCAAGAGCTACTCGCCGTCAAACACCCCGATATTTATTTAGTTGAAAAAGTGCTGAAAAAACGACTCGACAAACTTTATGTAAAATGGCTCGGATTTGATAACTCGCACAATAGTTGGATTAATAAATCAGACTTGTAAAAATAATTATATATTATAATTATATTGTACTCTCCGAATGTGAAAGTGGGGGAGCGAGAATGATCCTATCTTTTGAGCTCAGGTCGATGCATATGGTCTATGCACCGGCTCTGGAAACATTTTTTCCACGCACCATAAAGATTTTGGATGACCCCCCTGCGTACTCTATGCCCCAGAAAGAGAAAGACCCTTTCTCATGACAAAATCCGATGGACCCTTTCTTACGAAATTCTGATGGCGTGCACATGGTCTGCGTACTGTTTGTGGAAGCATTGTTTTCTCGCATAATTCTCGCTCTCACTTTTAAACGTGTGTCACTCCTCGCAGAGTGAAAATTGTCCATCATTGAAAACTTTATAGTTTCACTCCCATTCCCCCACTCTTTGAAAAAATCTTTTGGGGCTTAGTTTTTCGAAAAGTAGCAGAGCTCAGTTCTTTTTCACCCGCGTAAGAGCAACTATTGAATTACAATAACTCTGGGCAGCTTTAGCTTTGTGAGTGTCTACGCGCTTTTGATGTTCCTCATACGGAGGAACACTCTTCTGAATCGTCGATGGCCGGAAGAAAAACTGCCCATATTGCAGTATATATCGAGAGATGCAGTTCTGCGGATACTACAAAGAGTTTTTTGCTTGGCAAGGATTAGTGAAATTCGCGATGCATTCCATAATGGCTATATGTGTGATGATATTTGCGGGGCGGCTGTGAGTGCATTGAGGGCCCTCAAGTCAACAGTGAGCCAAGCAAAATATACATTTTATGATAGTGATAGTGATAGTGAGACCGACTCTGATACCAAGGGGTGGATATACCCATCTACGGGTGAGCCCCAAAGGAAACGATCGCGCGTAAACGACGAGAACGAGTCGCCGCTCACCGCCAACCCCACTGCCGCTGCCTCCACCTCAACCGCTGCTGCCTCTACCTCCTACGCCGCCGCTGCTGCCTCTACCTCCTACGCCGCCGCCGCCGCCTCTACCTTCGCCACCGCTGCCACCGCTGCAAATACAGGCTATTTTCGATATACCTTACACGGGCCTGGTTGGACTCAACAGCTTCAGCGAAAACTACCACCTGTGGAGGAGGAATTGCAGGAACTATTTTGAATTCATGAGCAGTTGTATATCTTGAATGAGCAAGCACGGGGAAGAATGCTCGAGGACTCAAGTTCGCATTCGGATTCGGATTCGAGCTTTGCATCGACAACGCCGGAAGAGCGCAAGCGAATCGAAGCGGCTTCCTGGAGATTTAATGAAAAGAATGAGATATGTATGCTCCTAGATGAGATGGGAGAAGATGAAGAAGAAGAAGAAAAAGAAGAAGAAGTAGAAGAAGAAGAAGAAGAAGAAGAAGAAGAAGAAGAAAAAGAAGAAGAGGAAGAAGAAGAAGAAGAATAACAACAACAAGAAGACGAAGAAGAAGAAGATAATGATGGTGACAATCAGGAGGAATATGAAATTGAAGAGGAAGTCGATATGGAGCTGGAAGAATAAAAAAATGAAGTGATGTTTGGTGATAGACAATTTTTACAATAAAAACAGTGGAACTTTATTTTTTTATAAGAATATGATATATACATTTTAATCGCTAATGTATCTTTTATAAGAATATGATATATACATTTTAATCGCTAATGTATCTTTTATAAGAATATGATATATACATTTTAATCGCTAATGTATCTTTTATAAGAATATGATATATACATTTTAATCGCTAATGTATCTTTTATAAGAATATGATATATACATTTTAATCGCTAATGTATTGTAACGCGTTTTTTTTGGCGCGCTACAAGAATTGCGTCATCGGCGGATCTGGTCCCGTCGAGCACACGTTGTCCCCACCGACAAAGTCCCTAAGCGATCTCAAGGGTTCAAAATTTAAGCGAGCGAATAAAATTATTAATTTCTTTGTTTTTATTTATTTATTTTCCACGATAATAACGAGGCGAGCTTCATCGACGAGAGATCTACGTTTCGCATTATCTACGAGGCGAATTGAACAGAAGTATCGTTTTGGCTAACGGTACCGCTACGTGGTCATAGCATCTTCTCTCATCTTCAACATCACCAAAAATCATCGCTCTGGGCGCACCGACAATGGAGAAGTCGCAGCTTAGCGATGTCAGCATCGTCTCAACGATGTCTGCACCCCGGGATTCCTCTGCCCGCTTCGCGCCGAGTGATCACGCGGCATAGTGGGGTTTTTAGTATTCTTCCGACACGTCTTTCGGTACCGTCGGATATGAGATGTACGTCGAGCCGCGAATTTAGTAGGGAATATTATTTTGGTAATTGTTATTAATTTTTCGTCGAGAAAATTCAAGCCGGCGAACTGAGTAACTGGTGAGAATTTTAGTAGGGAAATTTTTATTGTTGTCTCGAGTCACCCCGGGTACCGTCCCGGAGAAAAATTACGTGTGAATTTAATTTTCTTTGAATAAATTTATTTCTTTGATTTTCCCTAAATGTTGTTGAGAGTTAATTGTTTTAATTGTTTGTGGTTGTACCCCTTCTATAAATCGCCAAGTCAACGAACAGCCCCTCTACCCTTGTGAGCTGCAGCTAGTCGGCTGACATCGAATTTTCGCTAATTTGTGAACTTTGGAAAATCCGATCGCGTCGAGCTCGAGGCTCGGCTGGCGCCCGTAAAAATAAGTAAGCGATCGAGACGAATTTTTGTGGCCAACGGGGTACCGGTTTTGTTTTACTAATACTTTTGAAATTTTACTTTCGGAGTGTGAGGGTGCCACTCCTTGGAAATTTCGGTCACAGTATCTTTTATAAGAATATTATATACATTTGCATCACTACTGTATCTTTTTATAATACAATATATACATTGTTATGCACTAAATATATATATTTCCTATTGTCTATAGCCCCAAGGCAGCGTGTCGGTGGAACCATGTTGCAACATTCTTTTATCGTCGTTCCAACTTAAAGCTAGCTTATTCTGCTGAATTGTCTCGACTTCATGTTTTCGACTACGAATTAGACACTGTCTCTTTATCAAATTTCGTTGATTAAAAAGACATTCTTTATAATCGCAAAATGATATTGTTTTCAATGTCAACGCTTTGACGCCCTTTGCGCGCTTTTTATCTCGTTCATCATCCTGAACCTTGTACGAGTACAATTTCGCTCTCAAGCCCACGAACTCTGTCATAATTTTCCCATTATTCTCGTCTTTCATGAGACCTACTACTTTCTTGTTCACTAACGGGATTCCATACTCATTGTTTTCCGGATAGTCAGACGTGTTAAATTTATGAATATCGCTCTTTATAGTTTCAAAAATATCCGGAGTTGTAACGTGATAAATAAGGCTGTCGGTATTGGTGTACAATAGTTTAGCGCTGTTATCGAATTTATTTTTCATATATTTATAGTGAAAATCATAAATGTATATCTTCGATAGATCCAAAATCGTAAATCCAGCATAAATCGGTTTGTAAAATTTTACCGATGGCTTATCCAACTCTATAATCAGCATATCATTATCAAATACGGTATAGCTATGAAACGTAGGCTTTGCTATGAGAGACCGCGCGCCATACCTTCCAGTCCACCTGGTAACAAGTTTAACTTCACGATGTTTTATCGGATTTTCCATCGTTTTTCCGAAGACAGAATTATTCATTAACTTGAAAAATTTTTTTGCAAATTCATCGGTAGCTTTTTGACGCAACTCTGTATTCAACTCAATGTACTTTTTCAGCCATGGTGATTGTTTGAATTTTAACACTCTATGAATTTTTTTTAGCTGTAAACCCAAAGCGATGCACTGCTTGAGATTGCGATAGTGAATTATATATCTTGTCTTCGATAATAACGTCGTCATGAGTTTCGAATTCTTACATCCTGGCACAGGCGGCGTGAAATGTTCCGCGCACAACGGTAAGTCTTTGTGTGTTGCGTGTAACGCTGTCGGATAATCGAAATCGGCCTCCAAAATATAGCCAACCGAAGCATCATCCGCGATATTTCCTATGTCGATGCTTTCAAAGTCTTCGACCCACTCGAAAGACCCATAGGATAGCGATTCGCTCATTGCTGCACTGTACAAATTATTTACATCATAATACATAATGTACGATTCATCCAGGTCCGGATTAAAATCATTTTTCATGTATCGGTTGTTCGGTTTTGCATACCTATTCGAGCACTGTGCAACGCCCCCACGGATACCTTTTTCGTTAAATAAGAACATCTCTACATCGGTTAGCAGCTCGAGCTCAACGTTTGTACACTTTAGCATCGCACCGAACGCCAATCCGGGCGCAGTATAATAATGAAGGGGATCTAGAGCGTATGTCGTTTTGCAGTTCCATCGGAAGTTTTCAAATATGTCCACTAAAAGCAGAACGTCAGTCTTCAGATATAAATCCGAATGTTCACCCAAAGTTTTGATTTTACACTCGCCCCAAACATTCAATGCGTGTGCATATTCGTTATCACTGATTTCAGTATTATTTAATTGAGAAAAAAAGTCTTCTTTCGAGGGCAATTATTTCGTCGAGTTTATCCCGATAATCGTATGGGAAAACACCTTTTCTGCTCAATAACGCGAATTCATCGAGACTCTTACAATGCTTCTGCGTAATAATTTTTTCCCTGGCATCCAGGTACGAGGCTAATCGTTCGAGACCACTTGGCATGAATCTGAATGAGTCAAGAAATCGATAATGTACTACTGTATTCTTGATTTGTTTCGTGAATGAAATATATTTTTCTTTATTGATGGGGAGAAGTTGAACCGATCCCTCAAATTCTGTTGATAATGCTTTTATCAAAAAATGCGAATCATAACCCGACAAATTATGAAACACGACAGGTACAATGCGAGCATTTTTATAATTTAAATTGCATGCGTTATGAGCAGCACCTCGATATTTTCCTGTAAAGTGGCAGTGATCTCGAACTTTTATCTTGCTCGCATCACCCTCGAATGGTTTTTCACACACGTGGCATACTGCAGCTTCTTCAAATTCACGACGCTGGACAACGCTAAGTTTCTCGATCGGCTTCACACTAACAAATTGCCGAGTGGAAAAAGTCTGCTAATTTTCGCAGCTCCTGCATAAACCATTCAATACAATCTTCGCCGCGATAAGACTTATACTCACAGATTGCTGCGGAGTATGTGCAGTGAACGTAAAATCCTACGCTATGAGGAACGTGTTTTTGATAACTCAAATTAATTCCCGGTGGAACTGGCTTTAGAAGACACTCGAGGTCCGCGTAAATTACGAATGGAACGTCCTCTTTATTTTTAAAATTTTTGAAATTTAACTTTGTTTCCTCCTCGGGGAGAATAACTTTGCAGCCATTTATAGCAAAGCAATCGTCTCGGTGATTATCCAATGAGCGCTGCGTTTGAAAGTGACACAGACATCTGTCACATAGCCAAGTCATTTTATCGTGACGAGATATTTGTGAGCTAACTAGTCGCGATAAATTCTTTATCCATGCGAAGTGATGGATCGCAACATTTCGATCATTCGGCTCGATGTTACTCTCTAAAATGAGCATATGTATCGTACGGCGATTCGATTTTCCCCTACTCAAATAAATTGGCACGATCTGCGATTTACGCTTCCTACTTTCTACACCATAAACATTAATTCAGAGTCAGAGGAAATTTCCCTCATGGTCCAACCAGATTCTTTTTCCTCGAACTCTTCAACTTTTTTTAATAAGTTCTCCTTCACGTGTTCTCTGAACCATCGTTCTAAATCCGTTGAGCGAAGAATTGCCTCATTCCTCGTGTTGAAGAATTTATTTTCCTCGATGATTTCGTCGTTTTTCGAAACCTCGAATTTACACGCCAAGATCACGTTAATTTTCAGGTTGCGCCCCCTCTTCTTCGATGTTCCGTGGATCAGTTTCTTTACTCGTGCAATAATGAGGCGCTTCGCATCATCCAAAAAATCTGCGAGATCCTTGTGCTGTAGATTAATGACTACGCCAGTTCGTATTCTTTTCCGGAAAGCTGCCTCTGTATCAGCCCACTGCACTTTTTCCACTCTCACACCGGCACCACGTTTTTTGAATTTCGCCGACAAAGACAATAATTCAACTATCGTAGTTTGAATCCTGATTTTTTCGCCAATTTTCAACGTACTTTTCCGTAAAATTTTGCGAAGGAGATTCACATTTTCGTTACCGAATTTTATCCACCGCCGCGCCTCAGCGCGCGAAAATTTGTCCCGGAGAGTGGAATACGCGCTTTGCATAATCGCGACAAGCTTTTTGCATTTTTTCGAATCCATTTTTTACTTGGATTAAACACATGAGAAAAACTGTGAGCTACTAATGATAATGATTGTGCATCACATGCAACTCAATGCGAGAGGATGAATACAGACTGAGCGACTGAACTAAAAATCAAAGATATTATAACTTTGCCCCACTCTACAAACTTCAAGAAAACTACTCGTGTCACCATCGGAGAGATGTAACAAGATCTTCGTCAATATCTTCGATAGTCCAGAACATTCTTGTGTACGCACACAGTGTATCAAAAGTGCCATAAATATCTCAAAGAGAAAACACTCCGAGTTCTGGCGCTTGGGGTCCTGCAACTCTTAAGCAGTTTCAATGTACTGTAACGTGGCAAAATTTCAGCCCGTTACTAAAATGCGTTTTCCTCGCACCAAGGCTCCCGAGGCAATTCCACAGGGCACGATTTTGAGAAATAGGGAATATTATTTAATGTTTCTTCGATTTTAAAAAATATTTCATGTTCGTCCGAGTCGCGGGCGTGAGAGTAAATCGGCGAGAGAAGAAGCTATCGACGATTATTCGTCATGCAACGAGGGATTTTACTTCGAGAGTCTTCGCTACCGAGTTTCGTCGACGGGGACTCTCAAGCCGAGGAGTTCGTCGCTACCGAGTCTCCTGCCCTCGCCATCGAAATCGCTATCAAAGCGATCTGGGATTCTACCGCAGCTTCAGAATCGTTGCAAGAGGTCATCTTTCGGAAGGGCAGCAGTCAAGATCCCGAGCTGCATAATAGCATTACCATCGTGCATCAATTAATATTATATCGATCTCGATCGCTGGAGATCGAGCGGCACTGCGCGCCGAGTCGTCCGTGTCTCTCGCGAGAGACAATCACGCTACCGTCGTCGCGAGCGCGAGAGAGTCGCCGAAATTCCGAAAAGGGCCGAATATTTGCGAATATGGATCGCGCGATTAGGCGGTGGTAGGGACGCGTTAACGAGAGCGATCGAACGTCGATACTCTGGGCTATTCCCGTCGAGAGTTGGTGTGAGGAACACGTGTCGTGAGAGGATCCCGCGGTTAACAGCTAGAGAAGGAAGAAAGGCATCGCGTTATCGAGCCGTTTGTCTCTCCTCAAACAAATCTTCGATACGTCGGTGAGCTCTTTCCTCCCGTGCACTTGGACCGGGTTAATTAATTAATTATTTTGTGTCGAGTCAAGAATTATCGTCGCGTTTATTAGTTTGAGTTCTCGGATTTCGTAAATTAAATTGTGTCGGCGTGCTTTGTCTCGGCGGTTCCGAGGGAAAACGCGCTCTCGTGAGTCGGCATAGGAAATTGTGTTAATGATCGAGAGCCAACCGAGCTCCCGAGCGTCGATTGACTGTCGCGAAACGGCCGTTCGATTTTGCCGTCGATATTTAGAGATTTTTCATCGGTTATTTTATTTGTCTCGGGAGTCGATTCCGCGGGAATATGCCAGATGCGTGTCGTTTTCGCGGGCGGTTACCACCGGGTCAGTGTGTGTGTGAGAAGGCGTGCGAGTGTGTTACCGAGTTGCCGGCGAATGTAGTAGCCGTGTCGATTTCAGAGTTACCGAGAAAGTGAGAATTTTGTTGTGAGAAATGTCGCGTGGGAAAATTATTATCGAAAATTATTTTATTGGAGATTTGAGGAAATTATTACTCGAAATATTTTCTTTTGGGTTCCCGTGAATTTTTCCGAATATTTAATTTATCGTGAATTTGTTCGAAACGTTCTTGTCCTAACCCAGCCCCTCTCCGGTTCTCGAAAGCTGCAGCTAGCCGGCAGCTAATCAGCCTCGTCGAATTTTCCTTGGTGCGTTCGCGAGGGAAAAAATAAAAGAGGAAAATTATTGTGACGATTTAGAGCATCGAGGTTGAGGGTTCTCGTGGGTAGTTCTCGCTTTGAGAATTTACGCTACAGTACACATCTGTGTACCATTTAGTTAAGGGCTCGGGGCTCGTGTTTCACTGCGCGTGAAGAAGAGTAAAAGACCAAGCATTGCACAGGCTACAGCGTGGCACTGCACCTACATAGTGTTATTGTTCGACATCTTCGACGATGCGAGGGTCAAAGCCGAAGACAGCACGCTTAGAGCATCTACTTGAAAAGGCTTTAACGCCACGGGTGACGCGCACCATGTATTTCATACATTCGGAAATTTTTTTCTTCGCAGGTCATTCGCAACCTGACTCCACACTCACTCGACTAGTATTCGACCGTATTTAGTATTTAAACCAAAAGCGATCAATTTCAACGTTCATTTAGCTCGAGCGCTCATTGCGCTCAAACGTTTTTTTTATTCGAACGCTTATTGTGCTCAAGCGCTTATAAGGCCTGAGCGCTCATTCAGCACGAGCGGCACCCGCGTTCATTTCTCGTGAGTGGCTCGTGCACTTATTCGTGTTGGTTACACAGTGAAGCTAAATATTCCACTAAATATTGGGCTTAAACGAGCTTTTCGATCGCGATAAATATATAAAGATCCTAAAAGGTAAATGAAACAATCGAATCATAGCGATAGAGATTTATATTTCAGCGATGAAATATTATTGATAATTCTCGTGTAAGAATGTGAATTGCTGCACATGACACGGTAATAATTGAGCTCGGTTAGGAGTCACAATATTGCCAGTTGTCGAAAAGAGCCGCTCGCTCGTCGTCTGCGACGCAGGAATGTTGAGGTAATTTTTTGCTATTACCGCCAAGCGTGGAAAAGATACCTCATTTTTTCTCCATGAATCGAAAACTTCTGTGCTGCGAGGCAACACCTTTTCGCGCAAATATTGCCTCAGCTCACCCTCGATATCTCTTTTCGTATCGATTTCCGCGTCGAGAACTTCATCGAATAATTTTAACAATTTCGACTTAGGTTCACCTGTAAATCGACAATTAAATTGTATGAACTCGAGTATTCGGAGAAAATCTAATAGCAATACTAAATCTGATCTGAAACTAAGAAAAACCTGTATCGTCGTTGCGACGTGTTACTGCTAATTCTTCTTCATCACTGTCAGCAACAACAGCTCCCCCCAATTTTGATTTCCATTTTAGTCGTTGTGAGACCTCGTGTTTCTCCACATCATTCGCGATAAAGCGGTCTTTAAAACGAGGATCGAGTAGCATAACAAAAATAACCGGGTCGTTACGTGAATTTACGAAACTGAATCGTGTGTTCAATGCATTTAGCAAAGAATTTTGGAGGTCTTCTACTGTCTCTTCCAAGTCAATTTCCATATTTCCGGTATCATCCCTCGATGCGCGTTTAAGAGTTTCAACGATGGGGAAGTATTGCGAGAGCGTCGGATACATTTCGCCACTCATTAACGTTGTGGCTTCTTTCACCGGCGCAAGAGTTTCCACGTACTCTTCCAAAATTTCCCATTCGTTGTCGGCAAAATTGTTTGGCATTGCTATAACACATTATGAAATGCATTTTATAGTTGTATAATAACGAATAGAGTTATCAGTTCAAACTTCTTCATAATTATTTTGTTTCAAATAATCATAAATTATAAGATAAAGACGCAATAACATTTAGATTTTACTTTACACCGACTTCGCGTGGAATCGATTATTTTTTGACAAAAATTAGACAAGGTCTATAATAATGATTAGTGAACATATTATATTCGATATATATTCACAAACATTTTTTTTAAGCAGACGCAAACGCAAATTATTCACAGAAATGCCCTACGTTCCCCACAATCACGATTTAAAAAATTATTTTTCCAACTAGCGATCACTAAGAGCTGCGAATATACACGAAGCAATGATCCGAAAAAGTAATAAATGAAGAATTATACTATGAATAACAAATATAGAAGACGTAAAGAATGTTATATGTTATAAGATGTCATAAGAAATACCCACCTCGTTCGCACAACACTACACTGAAAGGTTTCCTCAACTTGAGCAGTCTGGCCATCATATCGTGTTGGCTATTCCACCGAGTATCCACGTTCTGTATTAGTTTCAATACGTTCGCCTGTGGATCGAGATTTTTTTGCACTTGAACCAGCTTCTCGTGCCCCGTTGTTGATCGAGAGAAGAATCCCACAATCGCCTGCGCTTTGCGGCATATCGCTTTAAAAGCGTCATAATTCTAGAAAGGGAAATAAAAATTAGAACCTCTTTATTCAAAATCGTCGAATATTCGCACACGCCTAGTATAAGTGAGTTTCTGCTCACGTTACCTTCACTGAATCTTTGACAGCAAGTTGCAAAGTGTGCCCGAAGCAGGGGATGCGGAACCAATTCTTATTCAATCGAATAGCAGCGACGATATTTGCGGCATTATCGGTGACGAAAAAAACCGACTTGATGGCAGGATCATCCAGCCCCCACTCATGGATCATTGCTTGTAATATGTTGTGCAAATTCACACTTGTATGACTTTCTTTCAAGGGGGATACGTTCAGAGTGAATTGTCGTCTCTCAAAATTTTTCGTCACGTAATGAACCGTCAAAGAAATATAATTTTCGACCGCTCGGGAAGTCCACCCATCGGTCGTGAAAGCGATCGACGAATCACCTGAGTTGACAGACGATAATGAATAATTAGAAGAATATCAACGTTAAAGAATAAAATTTTCCATGATTATGAAGGGTAATTAAATTAACCAAAATAGAAAAAATCTGAATAACTGTTATTAAGTGCTCATCCTAGAGTAAAATTTTCAAAAAATCTTTTTTTCTTCCATTGTGGGATTATATAGACTAATATAAACGTGCTGTTACATTTTGGGGGTGAAATTCGAAAAATTTGGTCACTATAGCCTTTCCGAGAAAAAGTTATATGTGTATGAGACTTTGAACCTTTAACCCTATTTTTAAACACTCACTATAACAATAGGCAAAGAGTGCCCATTAAATTGACCAGCGAGGCCTCTTCACACAGCTTTCGATGGGAATTCTCCGCAGTGTAGGCTCCAAAAAATGTAGATTTTCAGAATTTACTTCGGTGTACTTCCAACTTCATGCGTAGTTAATTTGAAGTGATTCCGATGACAGGAAATATTTCTTTTAGCCTGCGGTTGAATAAAAATAGCTTTTTCACTGAATTTATCTTCTCGGACGTCCGTATTACAGTGTAACTTTGGATGGTGCGAACCAATTTTGTTCTCCTTCACAGGAGTGTTTTATCACATCATGACTATTGTGCACAAACATTTTGAAACTACTGCGAAGCCTTTAATGAGTTGTTCCAAAACAAAAATTCAATTTTGTTCCCCTACATGTCCGTACGGTGCTCCAATTATGAAGTCTACGAACCAATTTTTTTCTAATTTTCAGCAATATTTTATTGCATCAAAAACACTATGCACAGCAAATTTGAAGACATTCTGACATTTCTTAATATTTTTATTTTACAATTATTAACACTGCACTGCACTGTGTTTAACACTGTGCACACTCAATAGAAGAGTTTTCAAGCTATCCATCTAAAATTTTCACACAACATTGTTCATGCCATTCTTTATCTCGTTATGGAGGCTTTTTTATACCTTCATGATTTTTTTTACGACCATCGGACAAAAAAAAAGTTAAATTCGATACGCCCTCCACAATCCTCCACAGGACGACAGCGACTTTCGTACTGATTAATAATCTTTTTGAGATTTTTGATTCAGTCAATTTGCCATAATTTGAATTGCCATACAAAATTGAGACCGTTAGCTTATGCTATATATCGAAAAAAAAAATCGCGAGAATGAGCGATTTTTCGCGCCGGCGCAGTAGGATGAGTCCTTAATTAGGATCATTAAACGCGTACCTTCTTTTATAGCGGTCGAGATAATTTGCCTGATTCGCTTAGCCTCCGTTTCATATAGACCCGGGATAATTTCTCGAGAAAACGTCGTTCTTGTCGGCAGTCTAAACGAGGGTTCCAGTTTTGACATTAAAAACTGGAAGCCTTTGCGCTCGACTAAACTGTATGGCTCCAAATCCCATATCATCAATTTAGCGATGGCATTCGTCAACTCCTCGGCTCGCGGCGAATTACGATTCATCACCGGATCTGATCCACTTTTTTTTCTAATGGTAAGAAGTGCAGGATATACCGTGGAGTTAGCGAAATGAGAAAATCAATGAACGCGAATCAGTGGAGGAGCCATCTATCATATTTCGTCGGATCTCCCATACAGAGACGGTAATTGGAATATTTACCGTATGAAATAATAATTGACAAACGTACCTTCCATCGCAACGAAACCGGGGTAAGATCGAGCATGTCGCAACATCGAACTTGTTGCGCCCGATAAGGATCTCAACACTTTACCGCAATGATTGCACTTCAAATTGTACCGATCGATGCTTGTAAAATATCGCCATACAATACTACGTCGCGATATCTCAAATTCGGCAGTAGCTGTACTGCTACTCGATGAATTCTCGTCTGAAGCTTCCGTTCCTCTAGGTACAGGGAATCCATCGCATGAATTCTCATCCATATCAAAGCAACCTTCTCGTAATTCTTCGCAGATTGGTAGCAATACTAAAACGAAGTTGCATTTTTTATTTCTCGAGTCGTGTTTCTCACATTATGAACATTTTTCTGCTGATTTTCGTATTTTTGGCTTTGTTCATAAACTTAAGGAGGGTGAATCATTACATTCTCAAATAATAAAAAAAATTGAAAATTAGAAAAAAATTTATGAAAATTCATAGAAAGTCAGAAAAAGTAAACCATTCATTTCTGCTAAAAAAAGGAGCCAGGCTGCTGGATGAATCGTCGAACTATTTTGTTTACGATATTTTAAACATCTTTTTGGCATTATTATGCAAAGATAATGAGTGATACTTCGAGACCGTTTTTTTTTTTCAGAAGTTCATTCCATCGGAAGAACTATTCAAAGTTCAGTTTGAAACTCATGCTTTACTACGAATGTAACGATATACCTCCCTCAAATAATATTGAAAGACTATTTATCATCCTGATAAACTGTTTGGAATATACCGAGTATATACCGAATCATTATTAGAAACTGTCACCACTCACCTCTCACAGGATTTCACACTAACTGTCTCGATGTCATTTGTTGCACGCGCTTTTCACGACTGTAATACTTCAATATTATGCTGGTAGGAAAACGTCTACTGGAACGCCATAAATTACAGAACAGCGAACTATGAAAGTGTACACAAAAAAAATTGAAAATAGTAGTATTTCGCTTTGTATAAAAAGATCACACTTCGTTGGTAGAAACCACTACATAGCAACGACCTTCCGTCGTTGTTTGGCGTACGGCAATTGTATATATTGAAGAGAAGTCCTACGTTGCTCCGTATCTATGTTAATGTACATATACATGCGTATACAAATACATAAAGATGCGACGAGAAAACCTCTCCAAAGTATATCTAGATTTTCATGAATGTCATAAAAAAAAGAACGAAAAAATGTGAATAAGAAAATACGTCTTCGCAACTCAGAAGTTACTTTATACACAGCTGTAACACTGGAAACGTAAACTTCATAGAGATTTTATGACAATTTTCCAAACCGTAAAAAGAACATCGTCATCGACTTGTACCCCGTCAATCATGACATTTTTTAAACAAACGAGCGCGTGAACCCATTATGGGTTGGCATCGAATGAGCGCTCGCGGCCAATGAGCGTTGAATTCAATGAACGCTCGAACTAATTGAGCGACTGAGCTGTATGAGCATCTGAACTAAAAGAGCGCCTGAGCTGTATGAGCGCTCATTCTTGAGCTCGAGCACGTTCAAGCGATGGTTGTACTGCTCGAGCGTGATCGAGCGAGTTCATGCACATCCCTAGTATGCGCCGCCGACACATACATGTGACGGCTGCCATCATGTTGGCCCTCGCTACACCAACACGCCACCCCCGGACCATTACCACCCTGGTTCATCGTGGTACTGAGCAACGCTCTCGAGCCCTAAAATAGTTATCGACTATCGTTCCTATGTTCGCAAACGCGCTACCGTGCCATTAGTTTGTTACCTGAGGTGTTATCGAAAAAAAAATATATATTTCAGACCCGTCCAGGGTGTTACCGATTGTATAGCTACTGATCTGACGTTACCTACTTCGATGGTGTTACCGAATATTTGGGTTACCGTGTTATGTTTGACGACCCGTTTTGGCGACGGTTTACGCTACCGTAGGCTAAGGTTACCGACTATCTGAGTTTACGTTGAAAGTCTGACAACACGCCTTGACCCTCCGTCCTTGTTTCGACGCAAAAAGTATTGAGTAAGCTAGCGGAAACGATTGTAACCGGATTCTGATGTTATCTTCGCTATCGTCATTTCGCTATCGTATTGTTCATTATACCGGTCCGCTCTAGTTACGATCGATACCTGATTAATATTGTGTTAAAAGATTTCTTACGGCATTGTTAACTATTGATAAGAGCAGAAGGTTATGATTGTTACCTTCGGAAATGTTATCGTTTATTCCGTTACTGGACCTCAGGTCCACGACCAAATATATACGTTATCGAGTTCAAGACACCGTGTTATTTACGTTATTACGAGCTATCTATCTCAGGTGTGGGTTCGAGTTAATGCTACGTGACCATTCCCACCAATTACCGATATGTATGAGTCGTGGTGGGGGGACTGTGACGCGGTTTTCCTAGGAGGCCCATCACAGGTCGTTCCTACCGCCTATTCTCGAGCTATCGTTAGTGTAATTCCATTTATCTACGCTCCGTCTTATTCCGGTTATGTTTCTGGTTTGAGTCGAACATGGTGAGGTGTGGAGAGTAGTGTGAATCAGGGCCAATACAACCTGCCACCCGTTATATCTCCACCTATGAGTCGTTGCTAGAGGGAGCGCAAAGGTTCGACTGTAATTCTCGGCGTTTCACTCATGGGATTTTGGTATAGATCTCACTATCGTACGGTTCACGCCACCCTCGAGGTGATTTAAGGGTATTTACGTTTACGTTTGAGTTTGCGTTCGCGTTCGCGTTCGCGTTCGCGTTCGCGTTCGCGTTCGCGTTTGCGTTCGCGTTTGCGTTTGCGTTTGCGTTTGCGTTTACGTTTACGTTTACGTTTACGTTTACGTTTACGTTTACGTTTACGTTTACGTTTACGTTTACGTTTACGTTTACGTTTACGTTTACGTTTACGTTTACGTTTACGTTTACGTTTACGTTTACGTTTACGTTTACGTTTACGTTTACGTTTACGTTTACGTTTACGTTTACGTTTACGTTTACGTTTACGTTTACGTTTACGTTTACGTTTACGTTTACGTTTACGTTTACGTTTACGTTTACGTTTACGTTTACGTTTACGTTTACGTTTACGTTTACGTTTACGTTTACGTTTACGTTTACGTTTACGTTTACGTTTACGTTTACGTTTACGTTTACGTTTACGTTTACGTTTACGTTTACGTTTACGTTTACGTTTACGTTTACGTTTACGTTTACGTTTACGTTTACGTTTACGTTTACGTTTACGTTTACGTTTACGTTTACGTTTACGTTTACGTTTACGTTTACGTTTACGTTTACGTTTACGTTTACGTTTACGTTTACGTTTACGTTTACGTTTACGTTTACGTTTACGTTTACGTTTACGTTTACGTTTACGTTTACGTTTACGTTTACGTTTACGTTTACGTTTACGTTTACGTTTACGTTTACGTTTACGTTTACGTTTACGTTTACGTTTACGTTTACGTTTACGTTTACGTTTACGTTTACGTTTACGTTTACGTTTACGTTTACGTTTACGTTTACGTTTACGTTTACGTTTACGTTTACGTTTACGTTTACGTTTACGTTTACGTTTACGTTTACGTTTACGTTTACGTTTGCGTTTACGTTTACGTTTGGAAGGCCGTTGGCGTCGGGACCCGCGATCATCCGGCCGAGAGGAGCTCGTCGGGGCTCTCTCTCGGGGAGTTACCGTTCAGCTATAGTACCGAGAGGACCTCCCTCCCGAGCGCCTTTGGGCCTCTGTGTCGAGAGAAGCCTCTCGCGCTCTCGCTATGTTATCGTTGTTAACGAAATACGTCCTCCCGTTACCGCGTGGCGTTACGTATGCTACCGAATAAAATATTTATTCCCACAGCTATCGAGTTCCGTACGCTCTCGTTCCTACGTTTGTCAACTTTACGGAATTTACAATTAATTCAGGGGACGATTGTGGTAAGTGCCGGCTGAAGTCCTCGTTCGTTTCCATCCTCGTGCAATGTTCTCGATTCTTACTCGTTTTCTTACGGTGTTCTCGAGAATAAGTTATCGTTAAAGTTCTCGTTATGGTGTTCTCGAGTATGTCATCGTTCTTTGTTTCAGTTGGGATTAGCAGGCTATCGTTCACGTTGTTAAGTTCTCGGACACTGGCGTTATCGACATTTCATGTTATCGACTTTGCTACGGTTCCCGCACGTTCTTGCATCGTGATTGTATTTTTCTAGAATTTCCGCTATAAATAAACGTTCGGTTACCTGAACCATGCGCTTCTAATTTGAGTATTTATTTAATTTACATTTCGGAGGTTCGTTTAGATTCATTGTTCGTTGGCTGGACCGCCGTCCACGCCCTTCTACCACAACCTAACACACTGAGCGACTCGGGGATACTGCTACCAGTCGTTGTTGCTCTCGTCGTCGTCGTTCATTTTCGGTTTTGTTTTGTTTAATTTCTGTTAAAATTTCGGTTATGGTTAGCGATTTGCTGAGTTCCGCCATTGAATAAAAAACTTAGCTGGCGCCCAATGGCTCTCGCGACGACGAGGACCGCAACGCATGGCCGAAGATAACGAGGGGAAACCCGATCCCGTTATAAACATTCATCCCCCCTTAAAGAAAAGGAATCGATGGATTTCTTTTCGCTCGTCTCCGGCGAGCTACCGAATCAAGTACCGAAATTCCCGAAAGCCCGAGTATCCGGTGTTTACTATATTCGTTACAATTTTTTTTTTTTTTTCAAATTCCCCATATTCTATGTTTTCTCAGCTTATCCTGATGTATAATCTACAGAATTCGCGTTTCCCCAAAATTCAAAAATATTCAATGGGTGTAAAAGTCTCATATCCCCAAAAAATTCGATTATTTTACAACACAGTAAAATTTTAATATCCAACAAAGTTCGGAAAAAAGAAACTCAACAATACTTTTTTAGACTACTCCGGAATTTCCTGAATTCAAATGCTAAACAGATTATCGACAGATTTCGATAAAATGTAGTCGTTTTCGAAGTTCCCGAATTCCCCCTGAATTAAAATATTCATCAAAATTACAACGCAGAAATTACAACACGTAATTCGAAATGCAAGATTTGGACGATTAATAAGAAATTCGCGGATTTTACTGACACGTTGTCCTGCTCGTGTCGTATAGTTTTCCTGTAATTAAACAAAGCTCTGCCCATGACCATATTTTTCTACGATGTTACTCTCCCTCACACATCCTTCCTCCGCTTCACGTTAACACCCACGTGTATCCGACATGCCATCTCTCTTAACCGAAAAATATCTGACAAGATATTTGGAAGAAATTCCGATTTTTTCCCCACCACGCGATTCCAGTATCTGTTGGCGCATGTGTTTTTAACTTAACGCCCAGAAGTGCCCGCCACTGTACTCTTACAATATCCCTTCCTTGCTCACGGTCTCGCCGGCTCGACGGTCTTCATTTCCGTTGCTCAAATCGCCAGCGTCATCCCGTTATTTTCCCCCTGCAGTTGCTTTTGTTGTAACGACCCATACGTCACGTGTCTGGCCTCCTTCGACCGTCCCTGCTGCACTTGGGTTGTGTAAGAAATCCTTTAGGGTGAGGTGCTTCACCTCGTTCACCGGGGTTTGCCCGTTCCCCTGTTGCTCCCCCGATGAAGCTTTCTTTTCGGCCATATGCCGCAATTTCAACAGACATTCCTTCCAGAGATGTCCAAAGCTCCCGCAGTAGTTGCACGACATCTTCACCTGATTTATCTCTTTGCCTGGTCCCGGCATGCGAAGACTAGGCCTTCCGGATCTCCCCGTACGAGTGTCCCCGGGACATTCGCGCGCGACGTGTCCCGCCTCTCCACAATTGTAGCATTTTCTCGGAGATGACTCTCGTGCATCCGTAGATGCTCGGGGTTGCCCCCCCTTGGTGCTATTTTTGCTCCCTCCTGACCCCACCATCTTCTCCACCCCGAGTGCTCCTACCACGGAGTCGTGCAGGCTCCCGTAGTTTCGCGAACGCACAATCAGTTGTATTTCCCTGCAGAGCCCGTTCTCGAACGCGCTCTGGGCACTACTCCTCGTCGCCCTCTCTATGTACCGTGATCCCTGCGAATCCTCGCCTTCGCAGAGTTTCTCCACCATTTCCACTTTCAGCTTCTCGACCCGCGTAGCATATGTTGATACCGCTTTCTTCACCCCCTGTTGCAGCTGACTGAATTCGTATTGCAATGCAGTGAGCGACTTCCGTTGCGCGTAGAGCGATTCAATCTCCTTTTTGAGTTCCCTGTATGTTGAAATAGCCTTGTGCTTCAGCTCCCGGGTCGCTCGACCCCTCATTTTCCCACTTCGTACGAGAGTAAGGAGTATTGGTCGCTCCAGGGGTTTTATCAACCCCCAAACCGACTTGCCAGCCTGCAAGAATCCATCCAACTCCCCCGCATCACTCCCGTTGAATTCCGGGATACTCTTGAGCGCTAAACCTATGTCAAGGTACACACGCACCCTATCCCCGCCCTCCCCTGGGTGCAGCGATGCTTGCCCTGCGCCTGGGTGGGCTGGTAGTGGCAGCAGAGCTTCGAGTCTCCGCTCTACTTCCCTCGATACCAGCTCCTGGAGCTGCTCCGCCGCCACTGCTCCGTCGTTCGCCTGCTCTTCTCCAGATTCTCTGCTCACCTGACCCGCCGCATCCGTCACCGCCGCCACTGCTGCCGTGCTGTTTAATCTCGCTGCTCCCGGTATGTCGTTGAATAGGGTACGCCGTATTTCCGCGACGTCCAGTCTCGCTGGTGGATGCCCCCTCGATTCATCCCCGAAGGTGGCTGTCTAGTTCTGTCCCAGACCATTCCCGAAGATGCCTGTACGCCCCCTACCGTGAGTGCTGCGGAACTGTGTTCACAGATATTCAACCTCGTCGTCCACCATTTGGGGGGTAAGTGTCCCAATTTGGGGGTTGGTATTCGCCATTGCGCCCGTCGGTTCGAACAAACTCTCGTCTATGTCACCGAGATCGTCGAACGCTGCTCCCCACTGCAAATTCACCACATACAGTGGATTCGGTGAACGCTCCTCACCTCCTGCTTCGCGTTCCGGTGACTGCGCTGCCAAATTTCCCCTTGCTACCTGTGTAATCTCAGCCAATGCTGACTCTAGCCCTGCCGCTGTCCGTTCCGAGGACGTTGAATGTCCCTGTGTTTCCGGAACCTCACGTTGTCCGTCAGGCGTTCCTTGCCCGCTCATGTGGCTTCCTTTCGAAACTGTATACATCCCTTCACTCAGTGGACGCTTCTAGGAGGGGCTGCAGTTACCCTCCCACACGTCTGGTCCCCCGTCAATCCCCTGGCGACGGTCTATGCACGGCGATGCTCCTGTCGCCTCAATGTTCCTCTGTTTGGCAACGTCTTCGTACCCTGCCTCTCTGTTCACTCACAGCGACTCACCCGATACAGTTCGTAGTCTCACTCTGGCTATCCCACCGCTGCCACCAATGTTGTACCCCGAAACGCGGTTGATCACTCCGTGCTCAAAGGTTGGGATTTTAACCCGAAATAATAAAAGGGATTATACCAGTTACGAGTTGGAACTCCAGTGAGAACCACTGAACATAGATCGAGATCATATTTATTAAAGAAGAAAAACAGTAAAACAGTTTAACAATCAAATACAATTTGTAATTCGGTATCGCTTACTGAACAATTCACTATTTCACACTACAAAATAACTCGCTCTTTGATAGGACTCGGGTTCGACCCATTAACACCTATAATACTCGTAACTTGGATTCCTTGCACGAATCCCTTGGACCAGACGCGCAGTTTCAGGAGTCAATTCGGACCCCCTGTATCACGAGTCAATACCAGACTGTCTGATGCTCGCGCTCGATTCGATATATACGGAACGAGCGTGTCAATATAATTTTAAAGACGAAGCATTATTGCAATAATCGGTGATATTGCGACCACCGGATATATTGCGACAATCTCCGCTTCTCATTGCCTGCTGTTTACTATTTATCGCTCCAGATTCTGTTTGAGAATTTGGAGGCTCTGCGTTATGTTAACTGCTGACGCGCTGCATTACTTGACCGCGATTGCGAGTCGTGCGCTCGATGCGTCGATTGCTCAATCGCTCGCGAGGCGTTCGGTTTCGGCGATCGCGCCTCACGTGTCGCCTGCATACTTCTATTATTGCACAATTCACCTTTCGGTAATACCTGCGATATTCGGGGTATAACACACTGTTGAATGTGTCTTGTTTTCAATCCATGCTTGCATCAGTAGTAGTGTACAGCTATAGGGAGACAGGATTTACCCCCTCCACGCGGCCACTGGCGCGAACGCCCACCACCGCTGTCTACCCCCACCCCTCTCCCCCACCCCCACTGTCTGCCCCCACTCCTTCCCCCACCACCTATGGTCCCCTCCCCACCCCCTAGGGCCCCTTAAGCCACGCCCCCCTGAGTTATAGGGAGCCAATGAGAGAGAGGCTGGGAAAATCTCTGGACCGTGATTGGTCGTCGCATTTTCCCCGAGCCGTGATTGGCTGACTGGAAATTCCCCGAGCTCTTATTGGCCGAATGATTTTCCATGGCGCCCTCTATAAATTTCCATCACGTTTTCTGTACTAATATTATTCTAGTAAACTTGCTGTGTTTTGATTGGTCGTCCAATTTCTTCTGGTGCCCTCTAGGAATTACCGACAGTTTTTAATACTAATAATATTTGGCAGTCGGTAAATTAGTTTTCGTCCTTTACTATTCTAATGGTAATACCGTACCGGCAAATAAAAAAACATTTACAAAAGTATTTTTGTTTATTTGATTTTCTTGCATTGACATTTTACAATATTTCGTCGTTACAATTTTTAAAAATCAGTGGTCTTGGGTGAAGGGTCAGGGGTCATGGCAGAGTCAATTGACGGCGGTGGTGTGTCTTGCTGGCGGTCAGCCTCCGACGTCGTTCCAAGTGACAATGCCTTCTCAGGTTGGTCCGGCGACGAGGCTGACTCTTGTTCCACGGTCTCCTGTAGGCAGTCCGTGCATTCTCTCTCGAGTGGTGGATACCCTTCGAGCTGCATCTTTAGATCCTTGGGTACCCAATGTTTTTTACAGACTCTGTATGATGCAACCTCGGGGTCCAGTCGGATATGTTGAGGTAGTTTTGACCACAGGATGTCGATGTATTCACTCCAGTGCCTCAGTAGCAAGGGTTTGGGGATGTATTCGAGCTCCTCCGGGAGGAGTTCCCAGGGATCCTTGCCGCAGTCAATGACGAGTATGCCACTGATGATGTCCATTTTAGTGAGGTTGTTGACGTTGTCACGAATCGTTGACAAGTGTGCTTTCTCGTGTGGAGAGGCCGGCTTTTATATCTGCTGACGGCGATGGTGGTGGGGGACCGAGTGTTGACGATGAAGATGAGATGAAAACTTTTTCTTTTTGTTCTATTCGTTTATTTACAGGTGACAACCGAAACGGGCTGTACATGTTTGTATACACCGCGATGTACAAACATTACCGCTGCCCTTTAAAAGTCTTGTTCGTCGAGTGTTTGAGACGTTTCGCCGCTTTGTATGTATCACATATCGTAGATTCTTATAGTAACGTCGCACAATATTATCGTTTTTCACCTTATTAGCCGAGAATAGTTTGCAAAAAGCAGCAAGGTTGTAGCCCCGACACATATAGTCAAGAAACATAACACAATATTCTCCACACACTCGAGACCTGATACACTGTAGGGGCTTGGTGCTCCACTCGTAACTCGTTGTATTTCTTCGCAGTCGATTGCGATGTTGGTTGACAAGTGGAGGCAGTCCGTAACTGTCGAAGAAGATCCCTTGACCATTGTTGTCGACGTATATGGCTACCCAATGAGTTCCTGGCTTCGTATGATCGTCCGTGTTTGCGACGATGGCTGTGGGTCTAGACCAGCGACTCGGGATGCGATCGGCGGGGAAGACTCCTTTCGTCTGTGCCGAGACATGGCGTAGAGCCTCCAGCACTTCTAGGCTGTTCATTGGAGATGCTTCCTGTGCCAGAGTGGGGACGACGTCTTCGTGAATGCTGATGATGATGATGATACTGATGAGCGTTACGGGGGATGGTAGGGGTAGGCTGGCGCTTCGGCGGTGGTGGCGGTGAGAGTTGTTTATTACGGTAAAGGGCAACTATTTCACCCTCCGCAGGTACCGTGGCGTCGCAGGTGTTCGTCGTAGCACTGCTGTCACTGCTCGAAGATGCTGGGACTATATAGTCTCCCATTGTAGAACCGCGATCTGTATCGCTCGGAATGTCGATATGTATCGCTTTTCTCGGCGTATCGTTTGGCCGATCTTTCCGTTGCACAGCGCCCACTGGTTCTGAGTAAACGGGATTCTCCTTATCCAAAATTTGAGTCCGAAGCCAACGTTTAATTTTTCTCACGTTGTTTAATGCGCACTTCGCTGCGTCTTCCTTTGACACGCCGTGATATATGCACCAAGTGTCGTAGGTCGGCATGTTCTTGAAGCTAGGGCCCTCGTAATCTTCCAGGTTGACTATGTCTCGGCCCAGCACGTCACGTAGAATTTCCGCTTTTTGTACACCTCTCGTGTATATGCGAAGCGCGTATCGGCACATGGCCTTTAGCGCAGCGTAAACTTTTGGCAATGGTGTATCACCGTCGACCCACTCGATACCGTGATGAAAGCACGTTAGACGGTTATTACTAGCGCGCACTTCTTTAGGTAGTTCACCAAAATCGTATGGTGAATCGATGACCCAATGGCCGATATGATCGCCCTGTATTGTAGTAACGGCGATCTCTTTCGGAAGAAACTCGCCATGCTTGCCGTATAGCGCTTGAATATCTACTATTGCGTCCATGCTGAAGGCGTGAGACGAAATGATGTCGAATGCTCGCTCGTAGTCGGTCTTAAATACGTTTTGGCTATACGTATAGCGCCCTCACCGGGGAATGTGTAATCATGCGTTATGCATCGAAGGAGGGATGGAGCGCTCAAGCACTAAAATCCGTGATTACTTGACGCGCCGAATCAATTTCAATAACATTGTCGTACTCGGCGTAGACAATACAATTTATTGTAGATGAGAGGGGTTTTGCAAAACGTACTTCGATTCTCACGGTACCGTGTTTCACGAGATTCCAGTGAGTGAAACAGTTGGCGGATAGATCAGGCGTCAAGTCAAAAGCGAATAGACAATAACCTTTTGCGTAAGCGCTGCGTGAAATGTCTATACCGTCGTTTTGGAAGTGTATGCCTGTGCCCGAGAAAAGGGTGTGGTAGCATTCGATCCAGGTTCTGTTGGTGTCGAACTCTGGCTGCAGTGGTTTTCCAGGTATCTGTTGACCATCAACGTAGAGTGATAGAAAATTTATCGAATAATTTTGAAAGTTAAAGGGATTTGACGTTCTATCGCCGTTGAAAGCTTTGTTGCTAACAAAACCGAGTATTATACGTTTTGGTAATTGACCGAGTATTACATTGTCCAGTGTATCGCCCGCGACGCCGCTATTCATGGTAAACAACTTAACCTCCACACGCGTTATAGGATATTTCGCTGTTGTTTTAGCCAGCGTCTTCGCATGGGCTATAAGTACTCCTGGGTTGATTTTTGCTCGTCTTATCAGCAGTGTTGTATCGTGAATTATTATCTTGTGTGTACAATCTTTTGATGGTGTTTCCATAAGACAAAAATCGTCTTTTGAGCGTACGAGTCGTAGTCGTACTTCCACGCCATTCAGCAAAAATTTGTCTTGATTGAATACATCACAGTGTAGATGGCCAATCATATCCAAGGTCCGAGCTCCTTTGACATAACTCGCTCTCGCGTCTTGGCCACCGTTGCTCGGACTCGCGCCCGGCAGCAACTCGAATCCGCCTGCAGTATCGGCATACCACAAAGCCGTAGTGAGATGCGATACTTTTGCCGCAGGGCCATAGTTCAACAACGTTTCAATGTACGCCCTGTATGCCTAGGCATTATTAGGCGGTGCAACAAGTTTTTGATTAAAAAACACGTCTACCTGATTAAAGCGACTGTGTTGAAAATTATTTACGGGTGCAACCTTGTACTCTGTGCCACCGTTGGATATCACTTTAAGGCTCACAGCAATCATTGTATGCGCGAGATCCAGGTATTCCTCCCCGTGGCCAGGTATCACAAATTCAACGGGTCCATCGTCCGACAACGAAGAGACCGGCTTGTAGTGAACCCATTGCGATGATTCTATAGATATCTGCGTTGGCGGTATTGTGAATAAGTCGAGTTCCGACTTCATACATTCGCACGAGTGTGAGTGTAGAAAGGACATATTTAAGCACTTCCGAAGATATCAACGCGTCGTCTCTTTTTATTTTTTCGAGTCTTCGTCACTTTCCCAGTCTTCGTCCTTCTCTTCTTTCCTCGTGATGTTGCACTAGTGGTGTTTCTCTTTTTTGCCTTCTTCGTCTTCTTATTTCTCGTGATGGTAGATCTCTTTCTCGTGGAGGTGCGCCGAGTTGCGCGTCCAATCAACGACTGCATCGTTCTCGCGGCGATCGCACTATTATAGCCAGAGCCCTTCATAAGTAGTGCAATTTTCTCGTCGGCTTTTCGTTTCAAATTTTCGCCGGATTCTCTGGCCCGACGCTTTAGTGACTCCTTGAAGGGTATATTATTACCACTTACATCTTCAATAACATGCAATCCGGTTCGCAAAGCCTCGCGTCCTATAGCTTTAGCGCCTCTCGAGAGGAGCGGTAGTACACTTCTGAACAGTCCGCCGAGAAATCGGCCGATCCCATGACCCCTTTGATAAGGTGCACCCACGAAAACATTGCTCATACGTCCACCGTCGCCGATTTGATTCTCGTAATATGACGCGTAGTGGCTTGCCATTTCGGCGAAGAGACTCGCTTAAAGTGAAGCGTCAGCGTTAACGTTCCGTACTCAAATGTGATTGGCCGGCCCAATTTGTCTCTTATATCTATCTCGATCGTACGAAAGCAATTATTAAGTAGCGGTAAGTAATTTGCAGGTGAAAAATATTTCACCTGTGTCGAGCCATACTTGTACTTTGATGTATTCAGATTTACTATCCGCAATAGAGCGGCTTGTGTGTCACCAACTGTGTAGGGTACGCACAAATCCGTATAGACAAAGATTTCTTCGGGTAGAGCGCGGGCAATGCAGGCGCGCATCTGACTTTCGCGTTGTATACCACGGGTAAAGCTGACGTACGAATTCCCGGCAATTTCCCAATCTTTACCTGGCGTTAACTCGAAGCCAAACACGTGACGAAGTTTGTCGCTCATTTGCAAGAAATTCAGCGATTCCTCAATTTCTTTGCCGCACTTTTTACCCTCAATTGCCACGTAACCGCTTGCATTTTTTGCATTCACTAGTCGTATACCGGCCTCGCTTATACCCTGCAGACTATTAATACTTTTCATTAAAGCCTCATGATTGTCATATATACCATACGGTATATGGCTGATTTTTGGGTCTTTTCTGCCACACTGTGTCCACTGAATTTCAGTCTCATCACGCTGGATATGTATCATCGTACAGGGTATGTGAACTTCCGTTAAACCCACGACCCAGTGACCGTTAAGGGTTATTTCACGTGAAAGATGTGTGGTGAAATTTGTCGTAGTGTTGTTCGGAAAATACTTCATGCTATTGTTGCTCGGCAGCACGAGAAAAACATTTTCGTCGTTCATGTTAACCGAACGTATTCACTACGCTAGCCGCCAAGGTCGTGAGCGTTAGACGCCGGTATCCACGAATTGAATTTCGATGGGTAACCGACCCAGCTGACAAAAAGCTGTTTCGTAGCGCCGCGCCCTTTTGTTCGTATTATACGGTCGATTTTGAATTCTTTATTTTCCGCAACACGTTTCTCGTGTACAGGCGTGATTTCTTCCGTATAAAAAAATCCGTCGATTAACTCTCCCTTAAGATCATTTAATTCGTAAACTCGGATACCCTGACGGAGCGTAACTTTTGTGATTCGGAAAATTTCTTCACTCCAATTCCGCTCGTAACCCTTCTCGAAGGTGCCTTTTGTTCGACTAATCCTAACGTAATCACCGCACTTGTATTTAACGTCGGTGAAACGCCTTTTTTTGCGCTGTCTCAACGAGGCTCTCGTCATATTCTCGTACGCTATATCGGCATTGTGTAAAGTCACAGCGGCCGGATGCATCTTAATTGACGAGTGTTTGGCATGGTTGTACGCATCGACGAGTTGTTGCAGAATGTCAATGTATCGATGAGTATTTCGGTGCGTGAAGTAACGCCACATTCGCTCTTTTAGCGTACGATTGAAGCGTTCGACGATTGCTGCTTTTATATCAGGGTTACGCGTAACTCTAAACACAATATTGTTCTCCTTAAGAAAGACTTGCAACTCTTTTCCGACAAACTCCTTGCCTTTATCGGTCTGTAGACAGACGGGTGACCGTCCGGTGCTTCGTTCAAAAATCCTTTTGAAGGCTTGCGTCGCAGAGTGCACTGTTTTGTCTTGCAACGGTTCGACCCATGCATACTTGCTCAATACATCAATGACTGTGAGCAGGTAGCAGGTATTATCGTTGTAACTCTTTAACGAGCATAAATCGACGAGATCAGCCTCCCAAACGTCGTCTATGTTGTCAACACTGTAGCGAAGTCTTGGGAAAAGCCGCTTGACAGGCTTGTGAATGGTGTACGCGTCCTGTTGGGTCAACCAGTCATAAACAGCGGCTACTTCATTTTTTTTATCTGTGAGTCGTCTTGCACCGGCGTAGCCGGCGGGGTGCGAAGGGTCATAATACACTTTTCCGTACGGCATCCTACTCTCGCTCTCTATATATCTCTGCCGGTTATGTTACAGCAGACATTGAACTATTCATAGTTTTAGCCAGTGCGCAAACCCTCGAGGTATTTGAACGGAGCCGTCTGAACGTGGAGTCGTCGTGATGTCGCCAATGCTCGACCGGTCTGTAGCCCCCGTATCCTCGGTCATACTATCCTTCTTGTTCTTCTTCTTTGACTCGTCCTTTTCACTCTGTTTCGGCGAATAGTCGGAATTTAGCCCTCGTCGATTGTTGAACGCCTCTTCACGGCTACTTCTAGTCCTAATACCAGTCGCACTTTTACCACCAGACCGTTTTACTTTCACAGCTGAAGCATTTTCAACGGTTTCTTCTTCTTCTTCTTCGCTGCTGTAATAGAGGGTTTCGTCGTTATCCGCGTTAGGATTATTTTGTGTACGCTTAACATCGAATCTCGCCTCTCCCAGTGCCCATAATGCGGTGTTTCCGATAAATTCACGTGGTATAGAGATATCTCGTAGACTCTGAATAAAGTCACGTCGACCCACGGCTTTAAACTCCTTTCTCGAACGTACCGCGTCGTTAATAAGATCGACAATATTTGAATTTGGTACGAGCTTGCCGTCTATAGTCACGCGTCCCTCTTGGTCCCATCTGATGCGTTGTACTGCTCCCGGTGAATTGCGGAGATAAGACACGAGAGCTTTAGCTTTATGCCGAAACTTTTGCGGAACGCTGTCTATGATTATCGTATCATTGAACGAACCATTTGCCTGTGATGGTGCCTGCTGTTCGCGAGACATGGCAGAGGTCACTCCAGGTAGTGTCGGATCTATCGGACCTTTTCGTGCTTCGAGCAAAAATAAATACCTCTGCAGTACTTGTAGATATTCTTTCCACTTTTCCGAGTCATCACGATACTTTTTTGAGTGTAAAATTCCCGAAAGCTCCTCGTCGAGTCTCGATATAGGATCGCCAGGCGTCTGTACACTTGGTGGACCGGCAGGTGGTGCACGAGTTCCGCCGCCGCCGCCGCCGATCATAGGCTCTTTCCATATCCCGGCCTCTTCAGCCGGTACTAAAATCATTTTCTTCGCGTGTTCCATTAGACCTCACACGATTGAATTAAGAGTCAGTATTTCCGCCGCCGTTGCCGGTAAACAGTCTACTGACCAAACTCGTGATAATCGGTGCCAATAAAAGTGGCAAAAATGCTCCACAGCCTTTCTGCATGATGAGACGTTTTTTCGCTCTCCAGTTGAATTTTCGTCGTTTACGAGCGGCGCCACTGGCTCTACTTTGGCCGCTACCGCCGCTCTGTCTTGCAGCGGACCACGGCGCTAGTTGTCGTAACCCTTTTTTATATCTTTTAAGACGATTTTTCACACCTGTTTTAAGCGTTACAACGCCGTGTAAGACGTTCAGTGCACATTCGCATATACACTTGACCAGCGATTCATCGGCCGCGCGTAGCAGCGCTCTTTGTTGCTCTTTACTAGCATGGCAGAGGGCGTTCAGAAAAGAGGCGTGCCGTTTATCGATCGGTGATCGCACAGAACACGCTGTTCGCTTCTTCTTCTTTACCGTCATCTTCCCCATTGTCGCCCGCCGCCGAGATGTTTGCGTAACCGACACTCGAGCGTTACTAATGCCTTTGCTGTTCCGCCATTTGACTAAATACGTCGGGTCAATTCGATTGACGAAAGCCTAGTTTGTTTTTCGGTATATATACATGCATTTGTGGATCGTCGGAAAATATATTGGTGCGGCATCGACACATATCAGGCGTGGATTGCTTTAGATCCAGCAGTAGATATCCATGCGGCTGCGCAGTCGCATCGTGATAGGCTTCCGTTAAAAAGCGTGGATCCTCGGGATAAACTTGTCTCGCAAGATGCTGAATTTGCGCCCGATCTCATGGATTTTTAAAAATAACAATATAATTCGCATTCAGCGAAATATCACGTTGTCCGTGTCCTTGATGAAAAATATTTTGCGTTATGAAAATAACGCTAATATTTTTATGATGACTGCCTTTCGTGAAGAGATCTACTATCGTATTGTTTGACGATTCCCTCATCAAATCGTCGATAATCACCAATTTCTTACAATCATTATCGTGCGAATAATCCTCCGGCTGCGGCAGTCCTTCGTGAAATTCGATTTTAATATTAACGCTCGTTGAATCCTCATGCGCCGAATTCTTGAACAGTGCGGCAGTATCGGCATCGAGATTATCGCCGTAGTAAAATATAATACGGCCAAACGTCGCATCGCTCATGGCCGCTAGATGGCGTAAGAATCTTCGCACGAAAACTGTCTTACCACAGCCTGTTGGCCCACAAATTAGTGAAGTCCACGGGTGTTTCCATCGTACGTCCATTTTACGTTTTTTTCTTTTGCGCGCGTTTTGCCGACATAGTCAAAACTCGCACTGAAAACACTTATAAATATATTCGTTTTACGTGGATATAAGCTTAACACGGCGGCGGCGGCGGCGGCGGCGCGGAGGACACACGTCGCGTCAAGCTAATTCGACGTGTGCGCGGCGGTGGTTCAGCTAACACAGGCGGTCCGCGCGCTCGCAACATCAGCTTATGAGCGGGCGAGCGAGCGTACCGATCAGCTCTTATACCGCGACCACATGTGCACCATAAGCTTATATCGTGCATGTGGCGCCTCCTAGCTTAAAATGAAGAAAATTCTCAACACAAGAAAGGAATATGGTTAATGTTTTTTATTTTTTAAATTAACAAGGATGTCATGAAAGCGTGTAAAGCATAAATATATTTTATTATATAGATGTATATTATTATATAGATATGCGTGCTTGTATATATTTATACTTATTTTAAAATTATATATATTTACAAAATCTTTTTCTTAACGATATACTCAGTTTTATAAACATTTTAAGTTTTATTGACAATATTATGTACATTCAGGGCTATTTATGTTATACACACACACACACACACCCATAGCACCAGTCTTATTTCTAGTTTACATACAAATTTACAATTTAAAACTATTTGTATTAATATCTAAATTATGCAACGACAATGACGACAACGATGCAAATTAACGTTATACGGCTACCGAGGGTTAATCTTTGTATCCGAACGGCAGTGACAGTGTGTGAGTCACATGACGTCGTTTATGGCAAACGACACGGCAGGTTTTCGACATTGCGCGAGTTACGACATCATGGAGGGCCGTCCGCTGAATCGACGAATAATTCAGTTGAATCGACTCTACATTCTGTCTCGGCAAATCAGCTCTAATCATTTCGCGTATCGAGTCAAAATTTATTTTTCGGGAATTTTGATAATTTAGGCTTAGTCCTTTCACCTTACACTCTGTTTTAGTAACCGTTTCGGGGCTCGCGCTGTTCACCACCTGATACCCGTAAAATTTGGGGCCTCCCGAGACAAACGACTTTATATAGTCTGTCGGTTTCTTGAGCTCACTGGTCATGTCCCCGAGGAAGTTACCGAGCGGCAGTACCCATTCACCCGGTTGACCTGTGCTAACATAAATCACCGAGTCGGTGTCATAGTACAGCACGCGCCGCTCTAGTCTCTCCAAATAACTATATAATTTTAAACGCGCTTGAGCTGTTGTGTACGCGGCTATTACGACGCTCGTTTGCGAGGAGGGAATTATTGCCTCGTCTATTGACACCCAGTTTGCGTACAAAACATCGTCGTTTACCGGTAGTAAGCGCTGCACATCTTTGTCATTATCCCCCAAAAGCAGCAATAGCTGCTCGCGAGTATTAATGACGGACGTCTGCGTTAAATTATCCCGCTGACCGAATTTTCCCCAAAACGAATTTAAGCAAAGTTTTGCCACGGAGCGCAAACCCGAGTTTTTGTTAATTTTTTCCGGCGTTAATCGAATACCTTCGGCGCTCTCGTAGTCGTTAATGTATTTTGTATGTGAGTCTGCATCGACACATTCCGCAGGCCAACCACTAGCCTCTTGCTTAATCTTCAAAAAGGTGTTTATGTATTCGACAAACAGCCCACCCTCGCGTGTGTCCGGGTCATATTGAGTCATTTCATAGTCCCAAATAACGGATATTTCAACGATTCTATAGCCGACCTCAAGTGCTTTGCGAACTTCGTCAATTACCCACGTACCGGTAAAGACACGCTCGTTTACATCCTCATGCGGACACGACGACTGTGTCTTTTCCTCGGCACATGTACGACACAGTGCAAAGAGCAACTTGTGGCGCATACGCACTGGTAGAACCGGATGAAAAAGATCTCGCGGTGGTAGAATCGTACAGCGAATCAAACCATTAACCGTCGTACCCAGAGCGTCGAACGAACCGTTTAGCAAAGCGTCGCATTCCGAACTGACGTAAATTTTAGGATGACCCTTCGGAAAACGACCCGTTTTAGAAATATAAGGATAGAGCGAACAGATATCGATATAACTGATTTTTTCACCCTCTGCAATATCGTACGAGGTCACGGTGTTACCTGTTCGGCCGCCAAAGAACGCGTCGCGAGAATTCAGACGCTCAGACTTTAGTCGCGGATGCTCGCGCAAAATCGCGTCGATCGCCGGATTGATGTTTCGCTCATCGTTAAACGCGCATTCCCACATGACCTCTAATACGTAACCCTGTTCGCGAATCCTAGTGTCGGTTGCCAGAGTACGTTCATAACGATGTTCGTACGATTCATCGTTGGCGCGTGACCGTGCCGTGCGGTTCTCGGGGAAACAGCGGGGGCAACCGTGCCAATAACAGCCGTGAAATGGGTAGACAAACCGATCTTCGCCTCTCTGAGCGTACCCGTCGACAAGTATCCCTTCAGGTAACCGAAACTCACGACCGCGCGTGGCATGAGTTATCTCATGACCCACGCAATGCTCGACCCATAAAAGCCATTCATTGGCTTGCTTGGAGTGGCTGTCTGCGAGTCTGTACCCACCGCTTGGTATGAGGCCGATAGTCTGTGGTGCGAGGAAGTTACGTCTAAATACTTTTGAACAAGCCGACGCGATTGTTGCCGCCTCCGTAAACGGGCAAACATCACCGACTTCGAGAAATATCTTTCGGAATTCATTGCAGGCCCGTCGTAAAATATCCACGTCCATCACGCAATATTTCTCGATCTCGGCTTGAAAATCCCAAATCTCGTTCATAGCTGCTGTTTCGGTGTACCACTCATAGAAAGCCGTATACCCGTCGGGACTCATAGTTTCCGGCGAATAGAACTCGGCGGCAGGTAGTTTACCTATATAGGACTGATTCTCTAGCGTATTGAACAAATGCGGAAAGTATCCTTTGCCCATTTTATCTTTGAAGCCGAAGGCCTCTGGGAGTGCATTGAGCCGCATATGAAAATAATTCATACTGTCGATGAAAACAGTTCGGCCTATACGCATCGAGATTATCGAATTCCCCGTAAGAATGAGTTTCGGCACACCGAGATCCTTACAGTGTTCGACGACGTGGCGCAAAATAAACTGTGCGTCGAACGCCTTTGCGTTGTGAGCGATGCAGACAATCTTACTAAACGATGTGGAACGGCGTACTGCGAGTTCGACTAATTCCGCGACGGGCGATCTGCGGAAAATGTGGTTTCGTACGCCACACCAACAGCACGGGGCACCGGCTCTTATGTCATCAACGGAAGATAAACATCTTTCGCACAGTTGCTGTGCTACGCAAAGTGTGACAATGTGCTCGCGAGTATCGTCACCCGGTGTTTTGGTGTAAAACGTGTCTTGACGGGTCTCAAAATCATAGAAAATAAAGAGCGCTCGCGGATGTTTTTTCTCGTCAGATAGAATACGCGTTGCCACCGACTGCATATAACAATACTCATTGTACTCGTGTACGCTTCGGCATAGCTGACAAAAAGTTTTACCACAGTTGTGTGGTTTTAGCGTGGCATCGAACAGCTTTAAGCATTTTTTACAAAAGCGGACTGTCTCACAAACCGATTTTCGCTCAGAAGCGTGTGTTTTGACTCGATATTCGCGGGCTTTGAGATGATTGTCAAAACACGCTACGCTATGAAAAAAACGGTTACAATTCTCGCACGACCGTTCATAACCGTCGATGACAGCATCGTGATCGTTAGCGTCGATGGGTCTGACCGGACACGGCGGTGACGCGTAGCAACGAGGACATTTACTCGTACACACGTGCCGCTGCAAAAAACGGTACGATTTGTTGCACGGTGTACAATAGTTTCTACCACCGGCCGCTGCTAAAAGATTTGTTATAGGTGAATAGTGGTCCTCGTCCGCAAAGTGCGCAATATTCAATGTCGTGCGCGCCGGAACGTCTTGAAACCGCGCGTGCCCATTGAAGATGGGTTGCGCACCGCTACCTAAAGAGGCCCAGTCGTATACGACTATTGCTACACCGACTGCCATAAAATGCCTTTGGAAAACCTCGATTTCTATATTGCTGCACCCCGACGCCGGTACTACTACGCGAGCCTCGTTTACAAGCTTTTCAGCCTCGTCCCGTTGAAGTTTCGATTTTTTATGACGAATTTTGTCGTAAAAAACTTTCGATTCTTCGCTTCGATCTTCTTTGTTGCGCGCATTTGCGAGACTTACGACAAGCGATCGAGGGAAACACAAATTATCAAAATTCCCGATTAGAACGATGGACCGATTACTCGCGATTTGACTATCTAAGCCACCCGAGCCGTTTACCATGTCAACGTAGGTGACGGTGAACACTAGAGTGTCATAAACCAAAAGGATTCTCGCGCTTTGATGGACACTGCAAAGAAGGTCCCATAATTGCTCGTAATTGAACCGCCATACGGGCCTCATGGATACACCGGCTGTACCATTCGTCATACCCGCGGCCTCAAACGCGACACCGATTCTATCGTTCGGCGAGCGGCCTTCTACAAAATGATGATGGATATCACGAATCGCGTTTCGTATCTACGGGATCGGATTGATATTGTGCGGTGGAGTTATTAAGGATACTTCGGTTCGTCGGCTATTTATTTTAAAATGTTTTAATGTGTGATCCCTCGGTACACCGACTATTCTAAAGCGATGACCCGCGGGTAAGACGCGATCGTCGTCATCCACGACTTCTTCCCCGCGGGCTATATCGTTATCGTTATCGTTAATGTCGTTGCCGTCGTCATTACGGATATTTTTATTTACGCTATCATTATTAGGAATTATTTCGCTAATGTCATTTGGCCTCGCAGGACCCCCGCCTATCTGTGGCTCAAGAATACCGCCACTTACCAATTGTGCGACGGCAGCCGCTGTCTCCGCCTCCCACGTTGCACCAAGTAGCGACGAGGAAGATGCTGATGACGACGACGACGACGACGACGACGACGACGACGACGACGACGACGACGACGACGACGACGACGACGACGACGACGACGACGACGACGACGACGACGACGACGACGACGACGACGACGACGACGACGACGACGACGACGACGACGACGACGACGACGACGACGACGACGACGACGACGACGACGACGACGACGACGACGACGACGACGACGACGACGACGACGACGACGACGACGACGACGACGACGACGACGACGACGACGACGACGACGACGACGACGACGACGACGACGACGACGACGACGACGACGACGACGACGACGACGACGACGACGACGACGACGACGACGACGACGACGACGACGACGACGACGACGACGACGACGACGACGACGACGACGACGACGACGACGACGACGACGACGACGACGACGACGACGACGACGACGACGACGACGACGACGACGACGACGACGACGACGACGACGACGACGACGACGACGACGACGACGACGACGACGACGACGACGACGACGACGACGACGACGACGACGACGACGACGACGACGACGACGACGACGACGACGACGACGACGACGACGACGACGACGACGACGACGACGACGACGACGACGACGACGACGACGACGACGACGACGACGACGACGACGACGACGACGACGACGACGACGACGACGACGACGACGACGACGACGACGACGACGACGACGACGACGACGACGACGACGACGACGACGACGACGACGACGACGACGACGACGACGACGACGACGACGACGACGACGACGACGACGACGACGACGACGACGACGACGACGACGACGACGACGACGACGACGACGACGACGACGACGACGACGACGACGACGATGCTCCGGAACGGCCTACGGGAGGAAATAAATACGATTTGAAACCGTAAATATTTTATGGTTCTGGGAAGCGGCGGGACGATTCGATAATACGAATGATGATTAGATCATCATCATCGTCATACGTGTCGGATCCTGTACACCGTTCTCCGCGAGAGCTGAACCATCGCGCTTGCAGTAAATGGTTCGGCACCGCGCGAACAGAGTCCACGTCCGAGTGATCCGCATCGTATGACGATGATGAATGTGAATCCGAATCATCATCACTCGATACAGGGTCATAATGGCGAGAGGAAAGAGGACTATTCACAAAGGCGGGATCGGGTTTTCGCGTAATGGGAGGAAACTCTAAAATGGCTGGACCGTTCGGGAGCCCGTCGCCCTCTTGAGTCTTGCACAGCCATCGCTGTACACCTATGGTTTAACAAACAACGTTAAACCAATTTTAAAGACTCTCCGCGCGTTGGAGGATATGTATACGCGTATGACAGCGTATATATATATATATAACTGATCCGCGTATATGCACATACACACATATTGTAACGGTACGTTTTTGGAGGCTTACAGCTCTTTGCTCCGAAACGTTCGCTATTGTGAGTTTTTGGCTCACGTAGATGTGAGGGCAGGTGCTGTAAATTAGAAATCTGTTTGTTGATTCGAATTGTCAACAATAATTTTGATTTTATTGAAACAATGATGTGAATACAAAATGAAAGAGGAAATTTGTCCAATGATTTGCTTGGAATTTTATCTCTTGAATGTTTAATTTGCGAAACAGATCGACAGGTTGTTTTATTTGTGGAAGTTTTTGGGATTTTAGCTTCTACGTTAAACAATCACTTATCAGTTAATGACGAGACGAAAGCAGTCGCCGAGGTCCCCCAAGGCAGTCGCCGGCGCTGTCACGAAGAGATAAGCCGTGCAAGGAAAATGATTCTACGTTAGATGATCGGTATTAGCCACCAACGAGACGAAAGCAGTCGCCGAGGTCCCCCAAGGCAGTCGCCGGCGCTGTCGTGTACTAATTCGTCACCGCAATGCAATTGATTCTACGTTAATTTATGATTAGAAGGATAAACCGAGACGAAAGCGGTCACCGACGTCCCCCAAGGTAGTTGCCGGCGCTGGTTTTTTATAGGAAAGGTAACACTAGACGAAAGCGGTTGCCGAGGTCCCCCAAAGCGGTTGCCGGCGCTGTGTTTGGATAGGAAATATTTAAATTCAAAAAGGATCTGTTCGCTGGAAGAAAATTGATTTGATTAATGATTAAGATGAATGGCCGGCGTTGATTTCTTCCTTCATCGATTGGATCGTCGTTGAAAAATTGGTCCCTTGCTTCTTCTTAGCGTCGGGACTCTGTCGAGTAAAGCAACGCTTTACTCGAAAAGGAAAAGTGTTGAACTCCTCTTATCGAGACTTATCGATAAGCAAGATGGAGGACTCAAGATCAAACGAGCCGTAGCCGCGCATGAGTTCCTCCTCGTTCGAGTTTTTGGATCGAAGTGCCCCACAGTGCTCGCGATCGGGTCTTATATACCCGGGTGCGGGGCCCTTTTTTGTGTCGATTGACGCACGAAGTACGTCAAACTTCGCTGTCCTTTCTTATCGCTGCCCGGGGTCTGTCGCAACAGCTTAAGAGAGCCGTGTGCACAAAATGATGCAATACTACCGGGCATCTCACGCTATCGACCGTAGTTATCGATTAGCTGCGCGGTCGGTAATTCGCACGTTAACTTCTACGCAAAGTATGATAAATGACCGATAATCGATCCGGTATTGATCATATGAATTTTTCATATGGATTTACTGTTCTAATTATTTATTCTCTCTTGTAGATACAGAGGTCGAGGGTTTTATACCGTCTCAATATATATATATATATATATACACACACGTCTATATACATACGTATATGTCTGTAAATGTAATCAAAATATCGACTTACTCATTATAGGGGTTGGTTCACAGCCCATAATCGCGTCGACTTCCATGTCAAGGAGTGCCTCCGCCTCTGGTGCTTCCTCGTGTTCCTCCATCGGCTCGTCAAAACGGATCAGCGTCTCGGCGGGTGATAGCGTATCGTGACGATCGCCCTCATCGTCACTGGCGATGACAGAATCCTCGCTATCGTCGTCATCATCCTCGCTGACGCTATATGCTTCGGCATCGGTGTCGTCGCGCTCATCCGTCGATGTACGGATAAGCGTCTCGGCGGTAGAGTTTGTTTCATACCGTTCGCTGACTTCCGCACAGTCGTCGCGTACTTCTTCCACACAGATATCACGGTTGTCGTTGCCGCCGAAGTCGTCGCCATTTTCGCCGTCCTCTTCATGGTCCGCGCCGTCGGCTTCGTCGTCCTCCTCTTTGTCCTCGCCGCTGTCTTCGGCGTCCTCGTTGCTATTGCCGTCGCTATTGTCCTCGTCGTTGTCTTCGTTGCTGCAACCGTCGCTATCGTCCTCGTCGTTGTCCTCGTTGCTACAGCCGTAGCTATCGTCCTCGTCGTTGTCTTCACTGTTGTCCTCGGTGTCATCAGGCACATCGCTGGTCTCATCGTCGTCGTTGTCGTTGCCGTCCTCATCGCTTTCGGTAGCCGACGTCAACATGCTGAGACCGCATTGAGCGTTCTCGCGGCTATTGACGAGATCGCGGACGACATGTAGATGACCGCTGTTACGCTCTTCAACGACGCTCACCGCAATCACGATCGCATCGAACGAATCGTTAAACGCACGATAGTTGTGCAGCCTGCCAATGACCCTCACCGGCAATTGTCTCAGAATAGAGCGAAATTCCCGTTGAACCTGCTGCAGGCTCATAGAATTGAACCGTTTAGCCCAAGGTGCCGTACAGCGTCTCGCAATCACAGCACTCCGGAATCGCGCAAAACCAACGGCTTTCTGCACAGCCTTGACGAGAACGCGAGTACGGTACGATTCCATTTTTTTTTTTAAGTTTGTTGGAAAATGAAAATACACAACAATAAAACTTCACAATGAAACACGAGATTCCACAGCACAAGATTTTTACACGCCGTAGCACTGAATATATATATATATAAAACCTTAAAGCCACAAGAAACGTATGTAAAGACACGACACGTAACACGAGAATATAACGGATTCACGAAACAGCAAATTGTTTGAAGCTTCACGAATGACTTCTCGACAGAGAATTGTCAAAGATTTGTCTTTCCGAAGCTTTTATAGTTTTTCGCCTACACCCCACTACAATTTCGTGCCTATGAAAATGCGGGAAAACAGAAGACGTAACAACGTCTTTGGTAACCATGACGGTCCACATGGTCTCATTACCATGATTTTGGTGGGCATTGTTCTCATTGCCTTAAGTCGGCTTATTTTTTTCACCTCTTTTCGTTGTCTCAAGACATTGCGCACCGATGGTGAAAATATAGGCTACCCGCTGCGTAGGTTATTCTATTGACTTTGTGCGCATCCTTGCGCTAAAATACGCCGCTCATCTTATACATAAAAACGTTACTACCTGTAACTTGCCGCACCACCGAAAAGCCCTTGAATAGTCACCTCGAGGATGGTTCGGATTGTTTTCGCCGACACTATGAGTAATAAAACGAAAAAATTCTGTTCCTCGAAACTCCACTCGAAGGGTTGTGCAAGAACCTAACAGACATAAAAATACCGATCTACAGATAACCGTTTACCACCGGCGCCCTTTTGAAATAGATCTGGATCTATAGACCGTTGCAATACACAGAGCCCGCATCTATTGTATCTCACTGTCAAAACAATATCGAGGTAACAGTTGGACACGCTCTTCGCAGCTAAACTCCTTTTCATCAAACTAAACAATACGGAAAGCCGAGACAAATATCGACGCATCTCAAAGACGCTGCACATTTTTTTTTAATTTTACGATTTAGAAATTTTAACGGCTGATCTAGATTGGTTTTACGACCGTGACAGAACACTACAGAAATACATAAATTTCAAGTGTAAGGTCAACATGCATCCCGTATTGTGACCGTCAACTCTTCCTATTTTTATGACTTTTCACGGGTCGCGGATCTCCAACTGCGAGGTCCAGCGATCGATATCTCCGATCTCCGGGATACCAGATTTATAGCTCCGGCGTTTCTTTGCACTCAAAGATCGATATCTTTTCTTTATGTATATCGGCTTTTCTTTCCCATACGCAGGTGTTATCTTTGTGGCATATGCGTCATGATCTTACAACCGGTTCTCCCCTCTCCCAGAGCATGTGAAATCTACAGAGATACTAGCACCGTGGCGCCCAAGGATCACATATAACCGACGCGATACACCAAACAGCGGCAGTCCGGCCCGTGAGGTCATTAAAGAGATTTGAGTTTAAGCTTTCGAGTTTCTTCTCGTTAATTTTTTGCTAGTCTCAGTGTATTCGTGGACCATTGTTTAAGATGAGTCAAACTAGTAGTGTTGAAGATCTTCGGAGCAGCGATTTACAACCTTCAGCCATGGAACTCGGATTGACGGAAGACGACAAAAAGCGGCTCGAATCGCCACTGATTCTCGGTACAACATATACTCTCAACCAGTCCGAGACAAAAAAAGTGAGCATTGGACTGCAACTACGCGCCGATGGAAATATACAGCCTGTCGTAAAACTGCAGAACAATAGCACGGCCGGTGGTATTGTCTTTGAATCGGAGGCTTGGAACTTGCTGCAAACTCATCTACCGACCATTTCGAAGTACTTTGACGGTAGTCAAAAGATCGCCTGGGGATCGGGTTGACGCACCCCATCATCCATACGTGTCGGTGACTGTGAAATCGTGTTTACAATAAGTTTCGGTTCAAAATCTGTCGCGTTTGACCGTCGCGTTCAAGAAAACCCCGCGGAGAAGGACGACGACGAGGGATTAGGAACACCGACAAAGAAACGTAGAAAGTATTCGCCGGCCGTTGTAATGCAAAAAACATCGTTTGACGGGCTTATCGGCTTAATGGTATGCACGGACGAACGTTTCAGACGTCTGCAGCGAAACGTCACACATGTTCAGAAGTGTCTCGACGTACTTTGTGCCGAATTACTGATGTACATCCCGCCGATGGAGATGCCGGAAAAGATAGACAGTTCACGTGTCAAAGATTTGATAAAAAATAATTTCAAGTTATTGAAAGAAGCTGTTAAACGCCGATTGGACCCGTCGTTTATCGATCTCACGTTTGGCATTGTCTTCCTTGAACTGACGGTACTGGGTATCCCTTACATCGTGAACGAGATGAAAAAATACCTTATGAAGAATAAGAAAAGTGCGAATCAATAGTCGCGTAATCGTATACATATCCTTTTACTGTTTTGGATATGCTATTAACAGACATCAGACCATGCGTATAATCATATGTAACAGTAACTCTACCGATTGGTAGTCAATTTCGTCGATCCAGTATTATTAATTATACCGATTCTCATTGTATTCATTATTATAAGTAGATTTAAGATTATTTCTCGTCGGTCTTCACTTTGCGTCACTTGCCCTTACTTATATGATAACCATGTATGAATAAGTATTTTATGTTTCGTTAACCGTACATTGTAAACTTTCGTTAGTCTGGGAGGATGAGACATGGGAGGGGATGGATTGTACAGAACGTCTAAGCTACTGAATAATAATTTGATATACTTAAAACGCCGATTTATTTTTACCCGCTTCGAATTACCATCATAAGGATCCGACTGAAACCCATTTTACCGACTGCAGAATATATTCATATTAAAAAGAAGTCGGTAACTCTTAGAGGGCGCTTTGGAAAAATTCTTCGACCAACCAAAACATCGGAAAAATCGGACGTCCAATCGTTATTAAGCGAATGCTTGAAATAATACTAGTACAGAAAAGACATTGGAAATTTATAGAGGGCACCATGGAAAATCATTCGGCCAATAAGAGCTTGGGGAATTTCCAGTCAGCCAATCACGGCTCGGGGAAAATGCGACGACCAATCACGGTCCAGAGATTTTCCCAGCCTCTCTCTTATTGGCTCCCTATAACTTCGGGGGGCGTGGCTTAAGGGGCCCTAGGGGGTGGGGAGGGGACCACAGGTGGTGGGGGAAGGAGTGGGGGCAGACAGTGGGGTTGGGGGAAGGAGTGGGGGCAGACAGTGGTGGTGGGGGAGAGGGGTGGGGGTAGACGGCGGTGGTGGGGGTTGGCGCCAGTGGCCGTGTGGAGGGGGTAAATCCTGTCTCCCTATAGCTGTACACTACTACTTGCATCGATATAAATAGTAACGATTAGCCAAATTAAAATTTGGCGCATTGTGTCGGGTGAAAACGATCTTATCGAGGATTTCCGTGAATAATTTCCAATCGTCGGGGAATATATTAAGTGTTTATTTTTTATGGAAACGGATTTGGAAACTCGAGCGCTCGACGATATATTCCTCGCCTACTTTCCAATTATATTGGAATGTTCGGGATGACGCGGGTGGTTGCGCGATAGTGTTAAGTATGACGTGTTTTATAAACCATAAAGCGTTCGATCGAAGAATAATATCGATTCGATCGAATTCCATTCCGCCAAGATGGAATTCGGTCGCGTGAGTCATTCCTAGTTGCCGTAGGATTCGGGTATTTGAACTTTCTGAAATGGTACCGTTTAAAAAAATGGTGAACGGGAGGAGGGTGTCACACGCAAACTCTTTAAATCTATTCGCGATGATGGCGATCGAATTAATGTCGATTTCGCAATCGGCTACGTCGTTTGCCGATATTAGTGGACATTCGTCCATCGTTGGGGCGTACCGATACATTTTTATGTAGCATCTAGTATTTGAGAAGAATCTGAAATAGAAAAAGTAGTGTGTAATGGTTAATGAAAAACAAAACAAGCGCCTCAGTGCCCTGCGGGCGCAGAGACTCTTGTTGGTGGGCTCCGCCCCCCAAACCCCCCGAAAAATATCCCTTCGGGACATTTTTTAAGGCACTCACAGGAATACACGTCGCGCTACGCGCTCCGTATCAAATATGATTACACTTTGCATTATGCACTACGTATTGAATATGTTTATACGTCGCGCTGCGCGTTTCATCTCGGAAGAACGTATGGGGGAAAAACATTTATTAATTATGTAAATTGATTCATAGTGTTTAACCTTTAGCGAATAAGAACATTTCTTTTTTATACAAATTGATTATTATTATTCACAACTAACATTTCCTTTTTGTTTCACGATAAATTGTAAAATATTCAGACACGAGACAAATATAACGAATTGCATCGCGTAGAACTTGATGAAATTAATGTAACGAATCAAATCATATCTAGCAAAGGTCGTTTTATTGGCTTAACACTTATGACCAGATGTAATAAGTATAAAACAAACACACAAAATATTTACCAACACCATTACCATTTACCATTTGGGTGTAATGTCCCCTTTAAATTAATGCCTTTAAATGTTTTTTTCTTCTCTAAAATACATGGAATCACTTTGTTATCATCTCTGGACAGGAACCGAAGTATTGGAGCCGAATATTCGAAAAATTTGCTTATTCTTACGATTTTTAGATTAGATTTTTGTGTCTATCAGCGTATCCCTTTCGGCTTTTACGGCCCTTCCCGATACTCCCTATCACTCCCTACCCGCACTTTGCTAAGCTACCAAACTTCCGGTCCGTCCGCAGCCGATTTAGCTACACTGTACCGCATTTGCCATGGACACGGGGAAACTGCGGGAAACCCGTGCCGGTACAGTCGGTCAAGTTCTCCTGATTCCTCGGTGTACACACGAAAGTATTTACTTAAGTGTCGACAACGAAGTCTCAGAAAAACTGACCTCCCGCTCAACGATTGATGCGCCAGCCAGTGCGTGGCTAAGCGGTCACCCATCCAAGTACTGCCCGCAGACAGTATTGCTTGACTTGGGTGATCGCCGTAGCCACACACCGACCGCGCATCCAGCGCTGTCGGTCTGCTTATTCTTACGATTTTCAATGAAATTTAGTCGATATTAATCGTTATAGCAAAAAAATTATATCTCGAGAACGAGCATAGATATCGTCTTGGTTCTTGTCGTGTATTGAAGATGGAGTAGTACGTTACTCAAATAAAAAGTTGTAGTGTCTTGGATGCGTCCAAAATATAAAAAAAAAATTCGATTTCTCGATGAATTCGACTGCGAGGACTCTTCGACTGTCGATATATAAGAGAATTCGGTTATAACACTTTAAGCGTTTTTTCTCTTCCCCATAATAGACAGAATCAATTCGTTATTGTCTCTGTACGAAAGTGAAACATTGGAGACGAGAAATTCGAGAAATTTTATTTTTCTTTCTTTTTTTTTTTTTTTGAGATAGGTATATTGAAACAATTGAAAAAAAATAGAAGGGTAGTTGGAAAAATTCGGGGTAAAATTTGAATTTGTTTTTGTTTCGAAAAAATATTAGAGATTTGAAAAAATTAAATTGCAGTTTCCCAATATTTAAAGTAATATACATTAAAAAATATAAAAAAAGCTGAGATTTTTTTTTCATTTCAAATCATCCCGCCGCAGCGCCCGCCGCCAACGTTGCGGGGCGTACGAACTTTATCACGTCTGCTATGGAATTGTCGTCGGCTTCCAAGGTTTGACAAATAGAATGAATGGAAAAAAATAAATAGTCGCGATTGTTTTCAATTTTATTTGGTAAATTGCAATAATTTTGGATATTCGATGATTCTTCTTTGTGAAATTATAACCAAGTTTTTCAGTGCACCCGTGAAATTTACGATTTTTATTATGAATGTGAATAACGTATTGTACAATATTGAGAATGATTTTCGTTCAAAATATATTATTTTCGAAATAAAAAGGGCTAATATTTGTCAATCAATGTGTGATATTTCGTGTTTTTTTGTTCGCAACCAAATTTTCTTCTTTGACATGATGAAAAATTGTTTTTTGGAAAATCAAAATAACATAACCTTTAAAATAAATCCTCACTAAAAATGATTGTAAAATAAAAATATTAAGAAATGTCAGAATGTCTTCAAATTTGCTGTGCATAGTGTTTTCGATGCAATAAAATATTGCTGAAAATTAGAAAAAAATTCGTTCGTACGTTTCATAATTGGAGCACCGTACGGACATTTAGCGGAACAAAATTGAATTTTTATTTTGGAACAACTCATTAAAGGCTTCGCAGTAGTTTCAAAATGTTTGTGCACAATAGTCATGATGTAATAAAACACTCCTGTGAAGGAGAACAAAATTGGTTCGCACCATCCAAAGTTACACTGTGATACGGACGTCCGAGAAGATAAATTCAGTGAAGAAGTTATTTTTATTCAACCGCAGGCTAAAAGAAATATTTGCAGTCATCGCAGTCACTTCAAATTAACTACGCATGAAGTTGGAAGTACACCGAAGTAAATTCTGAAAATCTAAATTTTTTGGAGCCTACACTGCGGAGAATCCCCATCGAAAGCTGTGTGAAGCGACCTCGCTGGTCATTTTAATAGGCACTCTTTGCCTATTGTTATAGTGAGTGCCTAAAACCCAGTACACGTCCTAGCGACGTCCCTGACGCTTGTAAATCCACTTTACTTAAAATTAAAATGTAATTTTTACTCACGTTTTATGGACCACAACGACGGTTATGAATACGAATCTGTAAAAAAAAATTATGTTTTAAAAAAATATCTACAGTCATTCATTCGCATTCATTTATAACTTTTAGCATACAGTTTCACATTTGCATTCTCTCTCTTACATTCCCATATATACTGTGACGTGTTTTTTTTCACGTCCCGGAAAATATGAGAAGAGACAGATCGGAGTGCGTCTTCGAACCCTGCGAGAGTCCTCCCGGGCGGTTTCGTGGGCGTCATTATCAAAAAGAGCAATTATTAATTTCTAGGCTTTATTTTATTTTTTTTTTGGTACGAGAGGGACGAGGGAGCTGAGCGGTACGAGGATGGGCGATTCGAAATAAGAAAAGATAAACGATCGATGAGAGGATGTACTGCCATGGGCGCGGGAAATAAGTCGCAGCTTGGTGGAATGCATGGATTCACCCCGTCTCGGGCGCAGGATTGTTGGTCGCAGCTTGACGGGGAAAACGTCGTTCGGTACCGTTTAATAAGAGAACGAGCGAGGGTGGGATACCGCGGTCATTTAAGATTGACGCGCGTTACACTATTTCGCGCGTATCGATAGTTCTAAATTAGCCTAAGAGACAGCGAGGCGCCAGGTACCGGACACCTCGCGAATTTGTAAAGGGTGGGGAGAGAGAGAGAAGCTTCGCGCTCGAGTCCCGAAAATTGCTCGGGGACTCTCGTGGAATTTGTGGTGCAATCAAGACGTGTGCTCCGATCTCTCTCTCGACGCTCCGATCGAGGAGATAATCGATACCGATATCGGGGAATTTGTGTGGGAAAGTCAAGGAAGGAAGGAAGGAAGGAAGGAAGGGCTTTCCGCCAAGTTACTCGGGATGGATATAACATCTTAAATACGGTAAGGCTTTTGCCTCGTCGTTCTCGGCCACGTGGTAGATAAAATAAAGTGTTGAGTTTTTCTTTAATGAGCAAAGCGCGGCTCAGTGTGTTTCGTGGGTACCGTCCCGGGCAAAAATACAGCTCGTAATAGTTGGACGGCTTCACGAATTAATTTCTGTGTTTCTTTGAATTTTAACATTTACTTGATCGTCGCCTACGCGATCGCCTTCTGCGAAATCGATAGAAAAAATTCGAATTCATCAAATTGAAAATAACATCTCGAGAGTTCGATTTCATATAAGTTTGGCGAGCGGATTGCGGGATCGATCGCGTTAACATAAGGGTCGTAGGCCTGTTCGGCGGATTTTCCGCCCACTCGCATCGCGTATTCCCGATAAATCATCGACTCCTGTGCCCGTCTCGCGCCGTCTTCTCACGCGGCTAATTAATTGTTTGTGTTGTCACGATTTTCGATACCGTAAGCGCGACTGTACCGCCAGCGACATTTAGTAGGGAAAATAAAATCTTTTGAATCGAATAAATAGGTTACAAATTCGAAACGGCGCACTGAGTAACCGAAGAGAATTTTAGTAGGGAAATTGTTATATTTTTTTTTGTATCGAATCACCCCAGGTACCGACCCGGAAAAAATCACGCGAGACTTTATATTTTCTTTGAATAAATTTATTTATTGGGTTTCCCTGATTTTGTTGATAGCTGATTGTGTTATTTATTTGTGAAGTACCCCTTTTCTAAATCGCCGAGCTAACGGATCCTCCCCTCTACCCTTGTGCAGCAGCTAGCCGGCTGTCATCAAATTCGTTAGCGTTTAACATCGCTCCGATCGCGTCAAGCATGTAGCTTGGCTGGCGCCCTTTTAAAAATTAATTGCGATTGAGACGAATTTTTGTGGCCAACGGGGTACCGTGGTTTTGCCGTTATTTTCATTTTGTAAAAATTATTTTATCGTTCATTTTTATTTAATTTTTTTCTGTTCTCTCGAAATTTCGGTCACAAATTTGGCGCCCAACGTGGGGCCCGAAAGGAAAGTTTATTGATGATTAGTATATTTTTTTTTAATGAAAATTGAACTTCCGCTTCCGCTTTGGTGTAGACACAGTGTGCTCGTGACCCTCTGCTGTCATTTCAGTCCGTATAATTTAGTTCGTTCTCGTTGGGGTGTGAGTACTGAGTGTGGCGCTTCCCCAGGAGTTGGAGTGCAAGTGGGATAATAAACGTCTGTTTGCCTAGACTTACTTCTGTTATTAATTGTGTGTTATATTTGCCGGCATCTAACCTCTCGTTCCGCGGGTGCGTTGGATTATCGATCGTGCGTCGCTTGATTGACGTGCGCGGATGCGTTGACTTATCGATTGTGCGTACCTTGATCCGCGTAGTAACCCGTGCATCGTGTTCCGCTTAGTGTGATCGAGTGGAATATCTGCGTCAGTTATCGATCGCCGCTTTGTTGATCATCGTAGTTCGCGGCATCGTGGTCGCGACGGAGTGGAATATCTTTGCCGCAGACCGAACTTCTGTCTCTGCCGCCGCGGCCCTCGCTCAGCGGTTAAGCGTCTCGCGACTCGCGTGTAAAGCGGGTAACATGTCGGAAGGCGCCTCAAACATGCTGGCAGTCTCGGTGCCTATCTACTGCAAATGCTGCCCGACCAAGAGTCCGATGATAGATAAGCCGACGCTATGCCCGGTTTGAAAGGCTACGTACCATAATAGTTGTGCCAAAAAATGTACTATCGCAGCGAACGGCGGTTACTCGAGATGCTGTGGCTCTCGTAGCTCTTCGCCGGTTCCGCCGCACCAAGTAACGCTAATGAGAGCGGACCTAGGTGCGTTAATTTCTGGGCATTTTAAGAATTTCGCGAAAAGTCAAGAGGACGTGAGCGCGTCTCTCAACAAATTCGGTGATAGCCTCAGAGGCATTCAGGATGAGCAACGCGCTATTCGTGACTCGCTTGATAACGTAGTAACAGATCTTTCGCACAAAATTGCTACAAACAACCAGCTGTGTCTTGGGTTGTCCGCGAAGTCCACAGCCACCGACGCTGAGGTCCAAGAACTCAAAAGCCAGCTGGCAGCACTCAATGAGACGGTTGCTGAATTAAAATCCTCATCAGCAAGTGCTTCAGCAGGCTCTATCTCGGAGGAGTGCATCGTGCGTGAAGTCGAACTGAGGAGCCGCAAATCGCTCAACGACCGAGCGATCGGCCGGCTGTTTAATATCCCAGAATCCGGCAACGACCGTGACACAACGATTCGACTACTGCAGCCGCTCAACATCCGTCTGGAGGGTATCCATATGGTTCGCCTCGGAGCGCGTCAGGACAGCGGGGGTCAAACACGTCCCCGCGCTCTCCTTGTCACGCTGGGTTCGTGGGCGGACGTAAACACAGTAATGGGCACCCGTGATAAACTGAAGCTCGACGATTTAATCATAACGGTTGGAGCAGATAGAACTGAGATGCAGAAGGAGCAATTGAAACAAGCACGCGCGGAACTTGAACGTCGGAAACAGGCTGGTGAGTCGGACATAACGATCAAATACCGTAAAGGCGTTCCAAAGGTGGTCTCGGTGGATGGCGCATCGGGCTCAAAAAACTAGGAAATCTCTATATCTATTATCAAAATGTCCGGGGGTTAAGGACGAAATTGTGTGACCTCAGGCAGTCTATCGCTACACTAACCGATAAATTCGACGTTATTGTGCTCACCGAAACGTGGCTGGACTCATCAATAAACTCCGTTGAGTTCGGCCTTGGGTGCTATTCAGTGTACAGATGCGATCGTAATCCGTTGACAAGCAATCACACGCGCGGAGGGGGCGTGCTAATCGCGGTTTCGTGGGATTATTTTAGTAGTATATGCGACCAGCAGGCTAATAATGTGGAGCACGTGTTTGTCAGTGTCTCGGGGAAAAACTCGAAGTGCATAATTGGTGCTGTTTACCTACCGCCGAACTCTCATATCTCGCTCTATCGTACGTACTGCGACAGCGTGGATTCTGTTATCTCGGGTCACCGAAATGCAAAGGTCTTATTGCTCGGAGATTACAGCTTGCCGCACGCGGAGTGGGGACCAACTATCCCGTCCTCGGTGCAAATAGCCCCAGGAGCCTCGCTCAATGAGGTTGAATCGATCTCGACACTCATTGCTGATCTTGGTGGCTTCGAGCTTCAACAAATCAACGGCGTGAGAAACGCTCACGGAGCAACTTTGGACCTGATTTTCTCAGACATTAGTGCATCCAGCGTGTGTCAGGCCGAGGAATCCCTTCTACGCTGTGACCCGTATCACCCGGCGCTTCGCATCGACCATCACGAAGAGGCAAGAGTCCCGGAACTCCCGATACGTAATGGTTTCTATGACTTCCGCAACACAACCTATACATTACTAAACGACCATTTTGCACTTATTAACTGGCATTTGATTTTTGCGTCACTTAACCTCGTCGAAGCTGTTGATATATTTAACGCCATCTTGTTAGATGCTATTGAGCTGTACGTTCCGTGGAAGCGTATATATTCGTCGCTGTATCCTCCTTGGTTCTCTAATTCATTGAAACGTTGCGTATCAGCTAAAAAACTCGCGCATACTCGTTACAAATCTACAAATTCTCACCACGACTATGCTGTCTTCTCAGATTTACGATCTCGCGTTAAAAGTCAAAGCGCTCAATGTTACCGTAACTATGTAAGTCGAGCCGAGTCGATGATTTGCTCAAATGTTAAGGCTTTTTGGAGTTTTGCGAACGCCGGTAAGGTTGACCGGTCGATGCCAAGATCCATGTCGTACGGTAATGTTTCCTCGTCTGACGACAAAGAAATCGCGGACTTCTTCGCAACCTCGTTTGAAGCTGTGTACGTTGAGGATTCAGGCATCGACTACGAAACCGCAGCGCAGATGGATAACAATGATCAATTCTCTGAAGTAGAAATATCAATCATCGAGATATTTGAGCATCTTCAACGACTCGGCTCGAATGCGGGACCAGGTCCGGATCAGATACCGCCATTATTTCTAAAACACTGCGCTTATACACTATCGCTACCTTTGCAATTGCTTTTTATGGACTCTCTCAAACTTGGACTCCTTCCGGATTGTTGGAAAGCGAGTCGGGTGTCCCCCGTTCATAAATCGGGTGATCGAAGCTTAATCTCGAACTATAGGCCGATTACTATTTTAAACGCTATCCCTAAATTATTTGAAAAGATCATCACTGACAATCTAACAAGGGTTTTATCGCCGGTTATACACGATGAGCAGCACGGTTTTCGGAGTGGGAAGTCGACACTAACGAATCTAGCTATATACACACGTTACATCATCAAAGCCTTCGAGAATGGAAATCAGGTTGACTCGATATACACGGATTTCTCGAAGGCTTTTGATAGAGTGAACCACAGAATTTTGCTGCAAAAATGATGGGCGCTTGGCATTACGGGACCTGTGCTCTCGTGGTTAAGAAGCTACCTCTCTAACAGAACTCAGCGCGTTTTGATCCGTGGCTCAAACTCTCGCCTAATTCGAGTAGTCTCGGGTGTTCCGCAGAGCTCTCACCTTGGTCCGCTTCTCTTCAATATATATATTAACGTTATTCGTCTAGTAATCCGGTACTGTCAAACACTCCTATTCGCGGACGACATGAAGCTGTTCTTAGCAGTTGAGAGCCCTGAGGACGCAAACCTCATTCAGCAGGACCTCGACGAAGTTACTAGGTGGTGTGCGACGAATGACATGAAGCTGAACGAGAAAAAATGCCTCGTAGTAGAATTCTCAAGGCGTCGAAGTGCGAGAGTGCACGCCTACGTCATAAATGGAACTGAGCTTCCCATATGTTCTCAGACTCGGGATCTAGGGGTCATCATCGATTGTAACCTAACTTTTACTGAACACGTCACTGATATTGTAAATTCGGCCATGCGAATGCTAGGATATATTAAGCGCACAGCCGCTGGGTTCAGGGATCCTACGGCACTCGAAATATTGTACACCTCCCTGGTACGATCGGGACTGGAATATGTGTCTCCGATATGGTCCCCGCATACGCAATATGCTATAGATAAAATCGAACGTGTACAACACAAATTTCTCCGTTTTGCGGTGGGCGTTTGGGACATGCGATGGACTATCGGGACCACGACTACACCGCCACTCTAAATCTGTTGGGTCTCCATACACTCGCTGACAGACGCAAATTCGCGGACTTAATGTTTTTCCACAGCATCATAAACGGTTTCGTGATCTGTCCTGATCTATTACGCGAATTTGTACGTCGTATTCCCGTTCGTGAGACTAGGACAGTGACTCTCTTTGAGATACAAACGTTTCGAACTAACTATGGTCACTACAGCCTTGTCCCTAGATTAATTAGATTAGCGAACGAGTTTTCCAGGCTCGACCAAATTTTTGGTATCTCAAAAAATGCGTTTCGTGCATCCCTCCTACTTCGTCCTCGACTGTGAGGAGCACCACATAGTCTAGAGAAGTCTAGTCTAGACCTAGTCTAGAGATCTAGGCTTGAAGCGCCAATACTCTGGAACATTGTACTCGCGTCGTATTATTTTTTTTTTTATTTCTTATATTGTTTTATTATTTCGTATTTTTTTAGTTATGCTACTCTATGGAATTAATTATTCGGAGTATTGTTATGGTCACACGAATCTCACTGATGTTCTACACCAATATTATAATAAACTGTAAAAGGGCGATGGCCCGTATATATATATATTGTGACCGAAATTTCCAGCGAGTGGCACCCTCACACTCATAAAATGAAATTCCAAAATTTTAATAAAACAAAACCGGTACCCCGTTGGCCACAAAAATCGTCTCGATCGCTTACTTATTTTTAAGGGCGCCAGCTGAGCATCGAGCTCGACGCGATCGGAATTTCCAAAGTACACGAAAATAACGAAATTGATAACAGCCGACTAGCTGCAGCTCACAAGGGTAGAGGGGCGGTTCGTTAGCTTGGCGATTTATCAATGGGGTACATTACTAATAAATAAGACAATTAACAATCAACAAAATTAGGAAAAATCAAAGAAATAAATTTATTCAAAGAAAATTAAATTCACACGTCATTTTTCTCCGGGACGGTACCCGGGGTGACTCGACACAAGAATAAGAATTTCCCTACTAAAATTCTCACCGGTTACTCAGTTCGCCGGCTTGAATTTTCTCGACGAGAAAATTAATAACAATTACAAAAATAATAGTCCCTACTAATTTCGCGGCTCGACGTACATCTCGCATCCGACAGTACCGAAAAACGTGTCGGAAAAGAGACTAAAACCCCACTATGCCGCGTGATCACTCGGCGCGAGGCGGGCAGAGGACTCGTTTAATTTTTCGAGTTCGCATGGCGAGTTCGAACAGCCAAAGCCGTCGAAGCACGCCTACGATTAACTCCCGCACGTCCGAGCCCCTGCAACGCTCGCCACACTTATTCGAATGGATCTCTCGCGTAAATTAAATTTATACCAGTTACGATACGAGACTAAGCGATCTCAAAGCTCAAATTAATTATAACACGACAATAAACTAAATCAAGAAAATGCGAGACGGGCCGTCCTACCATCGCAGGCCAACTTCTCCCTTGACGAATCCCACGCGTCACAGAGAGAAGCTTTTCCGATTTGCCAGGGACGAGAACCGTCATCGCGTAAAGTGCGCGCGGACACTCAAAAATAATAAGTCGACTACAAAAATAATAAATTAACGCGTCCGAGGAAAAAGACGGCAGCCTTACCGGCGAGAGATAGATGTTACGATGAGGAATTATCGGAATTGTGCCAACCCTCCAACCCGTCGATAATTCCCGAGCCGCGATCGGTCCGGTACCGAGGTGATACACCCTTTCGCGCAGCGTTGTCCTCCGGCCATCTTGATCACTCGAGCACACGTCCTCACACCACAAAAGATACAACGAGAGTCCTCGAGTGATCTACGCTAATTTGTCTCGCTATCTCGCTCTCCCCTCCCTTTGCTAATATTTTCGGTACCCCGGTACCTGGCGACGCCCTACGTTTATCGCGAACTATCGCTTGCGCGAAATTAATATTCGAACGAAGACGGCGCTGACGTCCCGTTCGAACTATCGCACGACGTTTCGCTTGAAGAATCTTCGTATGCGTCGGTGCCGGGGTGCAGACATCATTGAGACGATGCTGACATCACTAAGCTGCGACTTCTCCTTTGTCGGTGCACCCAGAGCGATGATTTTTGATGTTGTTGAAGATGAGAGAAGATGCGATGACCTCGTAGCGGTACCGTTAGCCAGAATGATACTTCTGTTCAATTCGTCTCGAAAATAGCGACGCTAAGCGTAGATCTCTCGCCAATGAAGATCGCCTCGTATGCTCGTGAAAAATAAATAAATCGGAAAACAAAGAAATTAATAATTTTACTCGCTTTCGTAAATTCTGAACCCTTGAGATCGCTTGGGGCTCTGTCGGTGGGGACAACGTGTGCTCGACGGGACCAGATCCGCCGATGACGCAATTCTTGTAACGCGCAAAAAAAACGCGTTACAATATAAATAAATAAATAAATAAATAAAAATTTTGAAAGTATAAAAGTGTATGTTTTTTTAATTTTTAGTAGAAATTCTCGGCGATTAAATAGTGAAAAAAAAAAGATAACGAGGAAAATATTTTATTAACATCAGTGTTAGCGAAAAAGTGAATCCGGATAGAGAGCGTTGCGAGTATTCGCGACGCGAGGAAACTTTTCGTCGTGACGGTACAGTTCGCTGCCGCGGTCGCCGACAGTGTTTACGTTTTTTTTTCATCGAACTATGGTCCCGTGCTAGCGCGGCACTGAGAAGACTTCGAATTTTCGGAGTTTCGAGCCGAAATGAGAACGATTACATTTTATAACGGGACAAGAAATATTATTTCGTTGAAATTACGTGGGGGGTAATACGGGTCAGTGTTGACGGGAACGACGGATCGGTGTGTGAGTGTAGTGACGTTTTCTTATAATTTGACTGTAATTTTCGTTTGACAAGTTGACAATTCTTTTTGGGTTTTTTTTTGCGTTTTGACATTTTCACGTTTATTTTTGACTTGGGTTTATTTTTGACAATAGTATTATTTTAACAGTGACGATTACTTGATTTCTTTTGGTATTTTGACAGTTTGACATTTTGATTATTTTTGACAATATTATTTTAACAGTGACAATTATTTTGATTTCTTTTGTGTTTTGACAGTTTAACATTCCGATTATTTTTTGACATTAGTGTTATTTTAACAGTGACGATTCCCGGATATTGCCTGATCCTCGTAAGGGGGAGCGGGCGATTGGGTTGAGTTGCCAACCGGGCGCGTCTCCGGGTGGCGGATAGGAGGGGGCCAAGTGTCTCGAGGGGACTGTAGGTCCCGGGAGGCGGAACGTCGCAGAGACGGCCGCATCTCGGGGCGGCGGGCCTATCGGGACCTGGTCTGCGGGTGCTATAGGCTGACCGGTCGAGGTAAAAGCCGATCAGGGACGCTAAGGCCCTGCCGCGGACCACCTCCCCGAATCCTAAGGTGTAAGTCATCGTGCTGAAGGGATGCATGGCACTTGGGTTGTAGTGTCGCGAACGATACCCCGTGGGGATCAGGCGCCCCCCACCTGTATTCTAGCCTTACCTACGCAAGCAGGCTCTGCGTAGGCGGACACACCCTTCCTAGCTTCTCGTGGGATTCAAATGTCGAGTCTTTACAATAATAAAAATGAAGTAGTTGGTGCTAAGGCTTCGTCAGAGGACTCAGCACTTGAGGCGGCGGACGCAGGGCTCGTAGGGAACCCTCAGGGCGAGGAGATGCAAACCTCCTTGCCCTTTGGGGAACCGATGGACTCGGACGCTGCCTACAGTGGAGAAGAAGTGGGCTCAGCGAAAGCCGGGACCGCTGCAACTCCCCAACGCAGGCGACGAAAAGCCAGGCGCTCCGGCGCGGCGAAGAAGAAGGCCCGGAAGGTCCGCGAGGACAGTCTGGGCTCTTCGACCGAGCCAATCGACGGGGACCTGGCAGTCGCCGGAACTAGTGCTGCTGTTGACGGGGGCCCTCACGGGCTAACGGGCAGCAGTACACCCAGACGAGGTGACGGGGATAATGGGGGGGCAGGACAAGGGCCGAAACGACCCAGACCAGCGGACCCCACCCCGCCGGAAGTACGGAAGACCGTTAAGAAGGGCAGGATTTTCCCCAAACCGACCAGCTTTGGGGATGCAGTCATCGCGGACAGGAAGGTGGCCATAGTGCCCTCTGACTTCCCGGTGACGGTCCTCAGGCAGGAAGAGAGCGAACTGTTGGCACGGGCGCTCCTCGAGGCTCTGGACGCCATCCCTACGGGGCAGGCGCTCCCTTGCTTCGACGGGCACCGGTGCGAACAGGGAGCTATGTGGGTAACCTGCTCTGATGACACGGCCAAGAGGTGGCTGAAGGAGGTCGTCCCGTCTTTGAAGCCATGGGAAGGGGCCACCGTTCAGGCGTTGGAGAGGGATAACTTCCCAAGGCTGAAGAAGACATCGGCGGTTTTCTTTAACACCACGGAGGAAAACGACGTGTTGTTGCGGAGGCTGAAACGCCAGAATCCTGGCCTCAATCCCGAAGTTTGGCGGTTTTGGGGTAGGAGGGTGGTGAACGGCAACGTTCATCTAACCCTGAGCGTGGATGCCCCGTCAATGGAGGTGCTAGCCAAGTGCGGCAACGCTCCCCACTGCGGCTTGGGGCGGGCTCGCTTCGGCGACGCCCAACACAGGCTTGAGGAGAGAGCACCCGCTGGCACCGGAGCGAAAGCACCGGGAGGCCCGACTATTCAGTCGGGACCGACACCGGTTGCCAAGCTCCCTGCAACGGCCGAGGGAAAAAAGACCCCGGCTGAAGCGACCACGGCGCCTACGACAGGGCCCTGCGCTCCGCGGGGACCTGTCGTGACGCCGACTAGGGTCATGGCTCCAGCGAAAGCAGACATGCCGTCCGCTAAGAGCCACCCACCCTCCTTCTGGCGGAGAGAGCAGCGGCCGGCTGCTGGGGGCCCGGGCAGTAAATGCACTGGGACCCCGGCGGCCGGTGGCACTCAGACCCGACCGGCAAGGGGTAAGGCGCCGAGGGGCAGGCCCACGCTGGCGCAGGCGGCGCTCAGAGAGGGACGGGCGGGGCTGGAGCGCGGCGTTCAAAGGACGCTGGGCCCACTTCCGTCAGGACCTCCTGAGACGCCTGGTGCGCCACGCGCGGAGCCGGCCACTTCGGTTAGGAGGGAGGATGAGCACGATGGCTGATCATCGGACGCGTACCTCCTACAAACCTCCCCCTCCCCCCACTCCAGCATCCCACTCCCTTCCCCTTCCCCCACCCCTCTTTGGTGAGAGACCGGCAGGACCTGCAGCCATCGCAGCTGTACGAGCCACCAGGTTCTCGCAGATTAACTTGCAACACTGCAAAGCGGCCACGGCTATTCTAAGCCGGGACCTTGCAATGGAGCAAACAGATGTAGCCCTCATACAAGAACCCTGGATCAACGGGGGACAGGTGCGAGGGTTCGATAGTAGCCTGGGTTCGCTTATTCATGCGGATGCAGGGCCGGATCCGAGGGCCTGTATTTTTGTTAACAAGAAGCACAGTGCTCTCAAGCTGGCCCGGCACTGCTCCAGGGATGTAGCGGCAGCCAGGATCAAGGTTAACGTAGGGAGCAGGCAGGCCGAGATAGTAATATGCTCGGCTTACCTACCCTACGACTCGGTGGATCCACCACCGACAAAGGAGCTCGCTGCCCTCGTCGATTTTGCGAGGGCAAGCGGGTTGAACGTAATTATCGGATGTGATGCGAACTCGCACCATACGGTGTGGGGCAGCTCCGATGTTAATCGGAGGGGTACGGCCTTACTGGAGTACCTCTCTTCGACTAGGCTGGAGATCCTCAACAGAGGATCGAAGCCAACTTTTGTCACCTCACGAAGACAGGAGGTTTTGGACTTGACCCTGGGCACACCGGAGGTGGCTCGGGCGATTTTGGACTGGCGGGTGAGCGAGGAGGACTCCCTCTCGGATCACAGACAGCTGAAGTTTAGCATCGAGGGGAATGCAGCACCTCGGCCGGCGGACACCTACAGGATCCCCAGGGCCACCGACTGGCTCGCCTATAAGGAAGGGCTCGCCGGGAGGCTCGAGGGGGGCCGGGGGTGGCCGAAGACCAAGGGCGGGATCGAGCGGGAAGTAGGTTTTCTACAGAACGCTATGGTCCAATCCTATGAGGCTGCATGCCCACTCAAAACTAGAGTAGGCAGCAAAAAAGTAGCGTGGTGGAACCGAGACCTGAACAAGGCAAGGGCCCAAACCCGCAGGCTGCTAAACAAGGCCCTAAGGACCAACGTAGTCTCCGACTGGGACTCCTACAAGGGGGCCCCGAGAAAGTACAAAAAGCTTATAAGGAGATCAAAAATGGACTCCTGGCGCAATTTCTGTCGCGAGCTCGAGGCCCTACCTTTAGTGGCCAGACTACGCAAGGTTTTTGTGTCGGGACCCTCAACCAGACTCGACGCTCTAACCCTCCCCGATGGGAGGGCAACGTCGAGCCATGAAGAGGTCCTGGGCCACCTGTTTGAGGTACACTTCCCTGGATCGGTCTTAACGGTCCAGGGAGAACCCGCAGGAGCGGCTGCCCCAATTGTGGAGGCGGTTGCCAGGGACTGGGACACTGCAACGAAAGTTGTTACCTCCGAGAGGATCAAATGGGCAATTAATACCTTTGAAAGGTATAAAAGCCCGGGGGTGGATGGGATCTTCCCTGCCCTCATGCAGGAGGCCGGGGAGGACCTATACAAACCCTTACTGCGTATCTTCCGCTCATGTGTAGCGCTAAGTTACGTACCGAAAGCTTGGAGGGAGGTCAGGGTCGTCTTCATCCCAAAACCGGGGAAGGACAGATATGACCTAGCCAAGTCATTTAGGCCCATCAGCTTGACGTCTTTCTTTCTGAAAACGTTAGAGAGGCTCGTTGATAGGTACATTAGGGAGGGAGCGCTAGTCGAGAGACCTGTGCACCACTCCCAGCACGCATACCAGGCTGGCAGATCCGTGGAGACGGCCCTTCATTACACCGTTAGGTTGCTGGAGGAGACTCTTCATAGAGGCAAGTCGGCCTTGGGTGTTTTTATAGACGTCGAAGGAGCTTTCGATAACACCTCCTTCGACTCGATTTGCGAGGCGGCCAGGGAATTCAGACTGAAGGCCTCGATCATCAACTGGATTCACTGCATGCTGCGTACGAGAACGGTTACCGCTGGCCTCAGGGATTCGACCGCTGGGGCGCTCGTCAAAAAGGGCTGCCCACAGGGGGGAGTTACATCTCCTATCCTGTGGGTGATGGTCATTGACGGGCTCCTAGCTGAACTTGAGAAGCTGGGGGTAGTGGTGGTGGGCTATGCGGATGACGTGGCGATCATGTCAATCGGCACCCACCCTGGGGAAATGACGTGGAGAATGCAAAGAGCATTGGACCACGTGCAGGCTTGGTGCACATCGAAGCGCTTGAGGGTCAACCCAAGCAAAACGGAGATGGTACTCTTTACGAATAGAAGGAAACTCAAGGTGAGGCCTCCATCTATTTTTGGAACGGAGCTTAGCTACTCTACAGAGGTGCGCTATCTTGGCGTGACTCTGGACAGCAAGCTCTTATGGAAAAGCCACATCGCCAAACAGACTCGGAAAGCGATCGCGACTTTCTGGGCATGTCGGAGGATGTTTAGCGCAACTTGGGGGCTCAGACCGGCCGTGGTGAGGTGGATTCACACGGCCATCATTGAACCCCAGTTGACTTATGCGTCGCTTGTTTGGTGGCCCGCGCTACAGCGGGACGCAAACAGGAAGACACTGAATAAGGTCTACAGGCTTGCACTGCTAGGGATTATAGGGGCTCTCCGGACAACTCCCACCCTGGCTATGGGGGCGCTAATGAATATGGCGCCCCCGGACATTATCGCCAAAGGCAGGGCGATCAGTGCGGCGGTACGACTACAGTTTGGAGGGAGGTGGAGGAAAGCTACCAGGGGCCATGCATCTCTGCTGGGCCTATGTGGGGACTTCGAGGAGGCCCTTGCGCTCGGCGGGGAACAAGGCACCTGCAGCTACCACTTCCACCAGGATTACGCTGTCATCTTTCCGGACAGACAGGACTGGGAGGATGGCGGCGTTAGGTTACTGTCACCTGGTGGGCTCGTCTGGTTCACGGACGGGTCAAAGAACTCTACAGGGACAGGAGCTGGGGTGTGGAGCGGGGGCCCGAGAACCAGGATATCCTTGGCGCTTGGGACCACGGCCACGACACTCCAAGCTGAGATGCTTGCAATTAGAACCTGCGTAGAACAAATTCTACGTAGGGGCTATAAGGGCAAGCACATATACATTTGTAGCGACAGCCGGGCAGCACTTAAGGCCCTAAGCTCAACTGAGGTTAGGTCCGGGCTGACACGGAGTTGCATGGAAGCCCTTACACGGGCTGCTCGTGGCAATAGGGTTAAGTTACTCTGGGTGCCCGCACACAGCGGGATCCTAGGGAACAATGAGGCAGATGGTTTGGCTAAGCGGGGCACCGTAAGGTCCGCGGGAGCCACCTCTGCATCCGTTCCGGTGTCCTCGGGTTTGGTGAAGGAGCTGGTCAGGAAGTGGACTGCTGCACAGTTCGCAAACCTGTGGCACTCATCACCGGGGGCGGTTCATGCGAGAGCTTTCATCGGGGGCCCTTCGGAAAGGCTGGGCTCTGAACTGACAGCTCTCAGCAGACAACGGTTGAGATGGGCAGTGGGCCTGATCACAGGACACTGGCTCACAGGTAAACATCTTCGGCGTATCGGGTGGGAGGTCGAACTGCTGTGCTCTCTTTGCGGCGCGGCGGAGGAGACCCCCCTCCACCTGATCGCGGAGTGCGGGAGGCTGGAGGACGTTCGTATGAACGTCTTCGGGGCCCCTGCCTTCGCATCGCTAAGTTTAGAGGAGACGGGCATTGAGGGGCTTCTCCGCTTTGCGGAAGAGGCCGGACTCATGCCCCAACCTTAATTCGTAGTATTAAATGCCCGAAAGGGCTCGGGCACAATGGTCTCAATAGACTGAGCGCCCGGTAAATTCAATAAATTCAATTCAATTCAACAGTGACGATTATTTTGATTTTTCTTCTGTGTTTTGACAAATTTTATTTTATTTATTTTTTTCTTTTTTTTGGGTTTTGACATTTCGACGATAAAATTTTTTTTTTCTTTTTTTTTGAGTTTGGAGTTTTATCTTTTTTAATTTTTTTTTGACAGAGAGATCCGTCGTGTACCGGTACGATACGCCATGGGTATTTGTGAGTTTTATGTATTGACTATATTATATTTTTTTTGTTGGGAGTTCTATTTTCTTTTCCTTTTGACGATCGAATGCGTGATTGATTCGATCGGTTTTATTTTATGGGAAGTTTGGAGTTTTTGATTGATTTTTTTTTGGAAGTGCGGGACAGTGACCGCGGAGATTTATTATTAATTTTAGTGTTGCGTTTTAGTAGCGTGACTTGTGAGGTGGTACCGGTGATTACCGGGGTTATTATCACCGTTTAATTTATTTGTGAGTTTTTTTTTTACGTTTTTTTTATTTGTATTCTCGCTGCCAGGTGAACCACGGCCGATAGGCCCTGCGTTTGCGACGTGTTCGCGGGACCGTGTGTTAGTTTTAGTTTTCTTATTTTTCTTTGTTGTTGCTTCGAAGGATTTTTCCCTCCGAGATTTGTAATTCCGTGGTGCACGACGTTGCTGCCTGGAAAAGGGGGGGAGAACGAATTTTTTTTTCCCGTTTCTAGGTTTGACAAGAATTTTGTTGGCTTCGGGGAATTTGGTTCCGTTTTATCGGTACCGGTTGACCAAATTGGGGGATTTTGGAATTTTTCTTGAGATTGATCACCTCTCGAATCATTGTAGAGTTTTCCTAAGAGTAATCAACTCCCCGAGAGAGATAGAATAATTATTGGAAATTTTAATTTGAATTTGTCAATTGAATTAAAACGATAAGGGAAAAAAAAGAAGGGAGTCAGAGAAATTGAAACGACTCGGAAAATCGAATTGTAATCTTCGCTGTAAAACAACGAAGGCAACGAAGAGGGTGGAATTTCGGTAAGAGGCTTTACATTGTTTTCCGTTTTGGCTTCGCTTGTCAGCTATTTTTCTTGACTCTCTCGCTTGAACGCTAACGCATTTTATATTACCGCTAACTAGTGCTTTGCCGTCCCTGCTCTTTCGTTAGTTTAAACTTTCGCGAGACATAGCCAGTATGAATCGGCCGGGACAAAGACTTTACGAGAAGTTGCATGGCTTTTCGGACTCCCAACTCGAAACCGCGTTGAGATTGCGAGGGTTGATGCTGGACGTTCGCGGGACGAGAGAATCGAGAGGTTGTTGTTCGTTCTGCGGGCTCCCATCGCTCATATGGATATCGATCAGGTAGAGTTCGGATCCGTCCCGACGCCATCAACTGCTGGGTTCGCGTCGGGCAGTAGACTCGAAGGGGCATCGGTTACGAATAACGGGGTCCCGAGTAACAACGCGGAGTTACAAGTACCGATTAATCAAACCAATCCGTTTCGGGAAGAGTCGTTAGCTCGCGAGATCGAGAACGCGGAGTTACGGGAACCGATCGCGACTGTAAATCAAACGAATCCGTTTCAGGCGAATTATTCGGCACCTGAAAGGCCCGCGGTTGCGGTCAATCTGTTTGCGTTGCTCCCACAAGGGCTCATGAGTCGCTCGCTTCCGGGAACTATGCCTTCCGAGATTCCGCGTTATCCGGTTTCCCAGCGGAGCTGGCGTAATCCGCAAAACACAGGCATGGGTTATCATCCGTATCGTCGTGTGAGAATACCGGGGGGATGGGATCGCGAGGTATCGGCGAATATCGAGACGCAGGGAGGTGATGCTCGCAGAGGGTGGGGTAATTATCGGGGTTTTCCCTTAAAAACGGGACCGAGACCAATTTTTGACAGCACGTCTATCGGAATACCGCGTCATACCCACGAGGATAACTTCAACGATCCTTACGCGTTCAACAATCGTCCCATCAGTGCTGTCGCCGCGTTTAATATCATGCGAAAGTGGGACTTAAAATTCGCAGGTACGCGTGAGGAAGACGTGGAGGAATTCTTGTCCCGAATAGAGGAAGGCGTAAGTTTGGTTCCGATATCCGACGACGATTTAATGAGATCGGTACCGCTTTTCTTAACGGGTATTGCGAGAATATGGTTTCGTACCGAGAGTCCACAGTTTCATTCGTGGGCGGATTGCGTAAGAGGGTTCCGTCGGAGGTTTTGCGATCCCGAAATACAGTTCTCTATTCGCGAAGAGATCTTGAGACGCACTCAGGGCGTGGATGAGCCGGTTTCCGACTATCTCACGTGTTTGAGGGCTCTCTGCGACAGACTAGTGCCGCCGATGCCAGAGGCTGAGCAGCTCGACTACGCTCACCGCAATATGTTGCCACAATTGCAGGTCGCGATAGTTCGGGCTGAGATCTTCAGTTTCGAGGCGTTGGAACGAAAGGCGTCGCGTATAGAGAAGAGCTATGGAGCGGCCCGTTATTATCACGCTCCACCACCGCCGGAGAAGTCGTTGTTCCCTTCGTTGGCGTATCGTCCACCCAAGCTTCCGGTTAGAACTCGCGCGGTAAATTTTAGTGTTGCCTAGGTCCCGGTACCGAACGCAGCGTACGCGTGTTTTGCTCAGCAACAACAGCAAGCTGAGCAATTAGGGTGTTTGCCCTCGTGTTGCTTTCATGCAAACGGGGGGGCTCACGCTTCGAGTCATCCTCGTCCTCAAACTCCGAATAGTACGTCGAATTCTCGACCACCGACTCCCGGCAGACCCGCGACACCGAAGACGACGAAATCGCCTGCCGCAAAGAGTCCGAATCCCGTACGAGCGAATCCCTTTTTGCAGACGAATAACGCGAAACCGACGAGAACCACTCGTCCCCCTAACATAGTGCATCCTATATGCTTCAATTGTTATACCCCGGGGCATATTTTCCGGGAATGTCCCGCTCCGTTGGTGATTCGTTGCTACGCGTGCGGTAAGGAGGGACAGACGATGCGAACTTCTCACTCGTGTAAGGGAAACTCTGGCCCAGATCGTGCATGAGAGCCGCCGCGATCGCGAAAGGGGGTAAAACGGCTCAAGGAGTAAAATCCAGGCCCGGTCGTCCACCAAAACCGAGGCCCGCATATCTGCCGAAGATTCTCGCGGATTTATGCACTGTTGTTAAGGTACCGGAGGCGACACGAACAGTCTTGGCGGTGACTTTAAATTTACTGGGACATGAGATACCGGCAGTAGTAGATAGCGGTGCAACGAGCACGTACATCGGTCCCGAGGGGTTGGTTCTCGCGGCGCGATTGGGTTTCGTTAGACATCGGACGCCGGATCGTCCAAGCGTAATCGCGGACGGCACAAAAATCGTATGTAACGAAGCAGTTGAATTTCCGGCGAAGCTTCGAGAACGCGAGCGGACCCTTGTCGCTCGTGTTAGCGAGGTATTGCCAGTCCCGTTGCTCCTCGGCTTAGACTCGCTCGAAAAATTTGATATGGTCGTTGACCACAAGCGTCGGAAATGGACTTTCGGAGACGATTCTTCTCAAGTCTTTCCCTTCGAGACGGTTGACGGTCCCGGACGGATCGATATCACCGCTGCTATCTTGGATTTAACGCGAAATGAGTCGCGAGAACTCGAAGCGTTTCTTGCGGAACAAATTCCTCGACTAAAGAAGGCACCCGGAGTGACCAATCTAATCGAACATCGACTTAATATAGGGGATAGCCAACCGATTAAACAACGGTACTATCCGGTTACCCCTGTCATTTTAAAAGCAATGTACGAGGAAGTCGACCGTATGCTCGAACCCGATGTTATCGAGCCTTCGCGCAGCGATTGGAGTAGTTCCGTGTTAATGGTGAAGCAAGGGGAGAAGTATCGCTTTTGTTTAGATCTTCGCAAAGTGAACGACGTCTCGAAAAAAGACGCGTATCCTGTCCCTCGCGTCGATTATATTATCGATCGCCTGCGCGGAGCGAAATACATCTCTACGCTCGATCTCAGTAAAGCCTTTCATCAAATACTTCTCGAAGAAAAGTCCCGAGAAATTACAGCGTTCACGGTACCGGGTAGGGGTTTGTTTCACTTCAAACGCATGCCATTCGATCTCACCTCCGCTCCAGCGACCTTTCAACGTCTGCTGGATCGGCTGATTGGTCCCGAAATGGAACCGCATGCCTTTGCTTACCTGGACGATATTATTATCGTGTCGGAGACTTTTGATGAACACTTACAATGGCTCAAGATCGTTTTCGATAGTATACTTTCGGCAGGTTTGTCGATAAGTCCGGAGAAGTGCGACTTCTGTTGTCGTCAGGTAAAGTATCTCGGCTTTGTCATCAATTGCGAAGGGTTGCAAGTAGATCACGACAAAACGAAGGCTATTCGTGAATTTCCCGAGCCTACCAACGTGGCCCAAACACGACGAATTCTAGGGATGGGTTCCTGGTACCGTCGTTTTATCGAGCAATACGCTATCATGGTAGAGCCTCTCACGCGTCTTACTCGAAAGAAACAGCCGTGGACTTGGGGAGAGGAACAACAGCGCGCTTTCGACGCTTTGAAGAAGGTGATGACATCCCCCCGACTCTAGCTCGTCCCAATTTTTCCAAGATGTTTACGTTGCAGACGGACGCAAGTAATATTGGTCTCGGAGCTGTTCTCACTCAAGAGACAGACGGCGTCGAACATCCGGTCGCATGCGCAAGCCGCATCCTCACCCAAGCGGAACGAAACTACACAGTTACCGAGCAGGAATGTTTGGCGATACTGTGGGCGATCGATAAATTCAGGATGTATCTGGACGGGTATCGGTTCCGCGTAATGACCGATCATGCGAGTTTGCAATGGTTGAGAAATCTCAAAGATCCCACAGGACGACTCTCGAGGTGGGCTTTGAGAATGATGCGTTTCGATTTTGACGTTATCCATCGTAAAGGGGCGCTAAATCATGTCCCGGATGCTCTCTCTCGCATGTTTGAGTCCTCACGTCCATCGGAAAAAACAAACGAAGTGGCGTTAGTAGAAGTGGACAAGACGGTAGTGGATATCGCGCGTTTCGGGGATGATTTATGGTATGAAAAGCGATATCAGGCTGTCGAGGCCGATCCTGGGCGTTTTACTGTGTGACGTATTTTTCCGTATCGATACGCGACTTGAAACTTTGTATCGGAACAACAAAAAAAACAAAATCAAAAGCTCAAAACGTGACTTTAAACGCGATATCGAACATCACCTTCGGCCGCTCACCCTCGCGGATGCGTCAGCGTCCCGGTGGGCGCCAGATAATTTTATTTCGCCGGTATTAACAACCGGACTAATCCGGGGGGCGGAGGAACGAGCCGACCCCCGCAAGGACGAACAAATGAAACAGCAAAACGTAAACTCGAATTAACCTAATCGCCAATGCGCCCGCGAGAATAACCGGGTGCGGAAATGCACGGTTGCTCAGGAGGCGATTATGGTGGAAGGGTCGCGATCCGTTGCCGATAAAATAGAGCACGAAAAATAATCATTTATTGGCGTTAAGCCACGGGATCGCACGCTCGTGTGTCGCGAGCACTCAGCTGATCCAAAGATCGAAGCGAGACACGCGACCACGAGCGCGACACGAGAACGATAAAATTCGATAACTCAAAAATTCACCGAAGCGTGTAAATTATCCACCAAAGGACCGAGAACTGCATCACCAGACGCTCGAGAACTTACACATATGCACTGCAACTCGAGAGCGTCAAACACCACGCATCGATCGAATAATCGACTCGTGAGAATTCCTTTCGGAAAACCACGAGGATAGCACACACGGTATTGCACGGAAAGCACGATACTCGCTCGCACTGACAGGTAGCGAAACCCGTGAGAGCGAGCGAGACACACACGTCGTCGAGAGCTCACGGTAGTCCGGCGTACGCGAGAGCGCGAACGAGAGAGCGACACACTGGTCGGCAGCCGGCACCTACCGTCACGGGAGCGCGAGAGAGAGCCCGAGTCACCTCGAGGGCCGCTCGCGATAGACTGACTGTCCTACGATAACGAATCGAAATCGTTATCATTATTATTGCGGGAGCCTTGACCGGGAGCTACTGCCCTCTCAACCATAACGCTACTTTGCCGAATCAAGACGATACTAGAGCGGGGATTTGAAGAATCTTTGCGATCGCTACCCAAAGTCAATGCGTGAGATACAAGGCTCTTCTCAACTCTAATGCAGCGCGAGGTGTTCCATCCTCGCCTGTAACTCGTACCTCCGCCTGATCTCAACGCATTGCACTTTGCTACAGGGTGCCGGGTTCGCACCGGACTTTCACGTATTCGCAAGACTCTTCGTCGAGTCTCTCCCTCACTTGTGCTTTTATTTGCTAACTCTGACCCACCAAGTGAGTTTGAGAACTTCGACTAACGGAACTAAAACGGTAACGGAATCTATATCAAATGGTTTAATTATTATTGTATTGAAGGATTTGAAGAATTATGAAACGGCAGTACTAGAGTAATAAATCGGAAAGAAAAGAAATAACTCGATCGATATCTCACGAGAGTTTAACGATATCTTTAAGTCGTTGGGAGAGGCAGAAAACGGGAACGAAAAACGGTAGATGTCTCAATTTCCTCAGAAATATGATGTTGTTTTATTGTGTGACGGTGATTCCGAAAAATCACGTCACAACTGATTGGAGGATAGAAGAGGGACGGTTGTACATTCGAAGGCGAATAGCACGTCGCGTCTCGGCCGAATTAAAGGAAGCCGAGTGGAAATTAGTTGTACCGAAGGGCGATCGCGAGCAAGTATTGCGAGAGAGTCACGATGCACCGCAAGCGGGGCATCTCGGTGCCGATAAAACGTTTAAGCGAGTAGCGTTCGCGTATTATTGGCCAAAGATGTACAAAACAATAGCGAAGTATGTACAACAATGCGAGTTATGCCAACGAACAAAACCCAGACAGGGACCGCCCTATGGTATGATGGGTCGAAGAGTTGTTGAAGGGCCGTGGACGGTAGTGGCTGCCGATATTATGGGGCCTTTTCCTCCAAGTCGTGCGGGTTTTGCGTACATTTTCGTAATTCAGGACTTGTTTAGCAAATGGGTAGAGTGTTGTCCCTTAAGGAAAGCCACTGGTGGGAAGATCAAAGAGGCTGTTGAGAATTTAGTAATTTCTCGATGGGGAACACCCGAAGTTCTGTTGACAGATAACGGTACCGAATTTGTAAATCGAAGCTTGAAAGCTCTCGCGGACGAGTACGGCATTTTTCACGCGACGACTCCTGCTTATCACCCTCAGGCAAACCCCGTAGAGCGAGTAAATCGGGTCTTAAAGACAATGATAGTAGCGTACATCAACAACGATCATAGAACGTGGGATGCTCACTTGTCTGAGTTCCGGTTTGCCTGTAACACGGCTCATCACTCGTCGATTGATAATTGTCCCGCGTATTTGAATCTGGGTAGAATCCCCGCGCCTCACCAAATTTACCGTCGCGAAAGGGGGAATAGGGTTCTCGTTCCGTTACCACGAGAGGAATGGTCGGAACACATGCGCGAATTACAATCCCTTCGGGCGCGGGTACAGTATGACATGCAGGAGGCGTATCAGAGGCAATCGTTGCAATATAACCGCAGGCGCACGGTGGCTGAATTTAGCGTGGGGGATAAAGTGTTGCGTCGTCAAAGAATACTGTCCTCGGCTTCCCAATACATTGCAGCGAAACTCGCTACGAAATACTATGGTTCCTTCACGATTACCGCGAAATTATCACCCGTCGTTTACGAGCTCTCAGATGGGGAAAATAATTTTGTCGCGAAGTTTCGATCGACGATTTGAAAGTCTATCACGCTCCCGATGTTAGCATGTCGGTAGATCATGGGGAAGGAGAAGAGCCGGTTTTGAAATAAAACTTCCTTTGGCTAAAAGCCGCCTTGAACATTTCTTTTCTCGTCACTAACCCGACTCTCCCATCCGCTTCGCTAAATGTCGCGCTCTCATGATTTCGCTGCATGCGTGATGTATTTGGTACCTTTTATTTATTTATTTCTTTTCACTGTTCTTCTCTCGATTTATCAGCTAACTCACGAAACTCCCTGGGACCGTGTCTGGCTCGGGACTCAAAATTATTTACGAACGACAAGGGGCAAAGGTCTTGCGGTCGGGGTCGACCTCTTCCGAAGGGGGGGAATAGTTGTGACGTGTTTTTTTTCACGTCCCGGAAAATATGAGAAGAGAGAGATCGGAGTGCGTCTTCGACCCCTGCGAGAGTCCTCCCGGGCGGTTTCGTGGGCGTCATTAGCAAAAAGAGCAATTATTAATTTCTAGGCTTTATTTTATTTTTTTTGGTACGAGAGCGACGAGGGAGCTGAGCGGTACGACGATGGGCGATTCGAAATAAGAAAAGATAAACGATCGATGAGAGGATGTACTGCCATGGGCGCGGGAAATAAGTCGCAGCTTGGTAGAATGCATGGATTCACCCCGTCTCGGGCGCAGGATTGTTGGTCGCAGCTTGACGGGGAAAACGTCGTCCGGTACCGTTTAATAAGAGAACGAGCGAGTGTGGGATACCGCGGTCATTGAAGATTGACGCGCGTTACACTATTTCGCGCGTATCGATAGTTCTAAATTAGCCTAAGAGACAGCGAGGCGCCAGGTACCGGACACCTCGCGAATTTGTAAAGGGTGGGGAGAGAGAGAGAGAAGCCTCGCGCTCGAGTCCCGAAAATTGCTCGGGGACTCTCGTGGAATTTGTGGTGCGATCAAGACGTGTGCTCCGATCTCTCTCTCGACGCTCCGATCGAGTAGATAATCGATACCGATATCGGGGAATTTGTGTGGGAAAGTCAAGGAAGGAAGGAAGGAAGGAAGGAAGGGCTTTCCGCCAAGTTAGTCGGGTTGGATATAACATCTTAAATACGGTAAGGCTTTTGCCTCGTCGTTCTCGGCCACGTGGTAGATAAAATAAAGTGTTGAGTTTTTCTTTAATGAGCAAAGCGCGGCTCAGTGTGTTTCGTGGGTACCTTCCCGGGCAAAAATACAGCTCGTAATAGTTGGACGGCTTCACGAATTAATTTCTGTGTTTCTTTGAATTTTAACATTTACTTGATCGTCGCCTACGAGATCGCCTTCTGCGAAATCGATAGAAAAAATTCGAATTCATTAAATTGAAAATAACATCTCGAGAGTTCGATTTCATATAAGTTTGGCGAGCGGATTGCGGGATTGATCGCGTTAACATAAGGGTCGTAGGCCTGTTCGGCGGATTTTCCGCCCACTCGCATCGCGTATTCCCGATAAATCATCGACTCCTGTGTCCGTCTCGCGCCGTCTTATGACGCGGCTAATTAATTGTTTGTGTTGTCACGATGTTCGGTACCGTAAGCGCGACTGAACCGCCAGCGACATTTAGTAGGGAAAATAAAATCTTTTGAATCGAATAAATAGGTTGCAAATTCGAATTGGCGAACTCAGTAACCGAAGAAAATTTTAGTAGGGAAATTGTTATATTTTTTTTTGTATCGAATCACCCCGGGTGCCGACCCGGAGAAAATCACGCGAGACTTTATATTTTCTTTGAATAAATTTATTTATTGGGTTTGCCTGATTTTGTTGATAGCTGATTGTGTTATTTATTTGTGAAGTACCCCTTTTCTAAATCGCCGAGCTAACGGATCCTCCCCTCTACCCTTGTGCAGCAGCTAGCCGGCTGTCATCAAATTCGTTAGCGTTTAACATCGCTCCGATCGCGTCAAGCATGTAGCTTGGCTGGCGCCCTTTAAAAAATGAATTGCGATTGAGACGAATTTTTGTGGCCAACGGGGTACCATGGTTTTGCCGTTATTTTTATTTTGTAAAAATTATTTTATCGTTCATTTTTATTTAATTTTTTTCTGTTCTATCGAAATTTCGGTCACAATACAATCATCCGTTTGCACGCACTCATTACCTCTCGTATACACATTCACGCTCGCATTCACTCTATTACCTCTTTATACGCACTCATCCATTCATTCATACATGTTCACCCACAACCTCTCACTTACACGCTATCTCTCTATTTACACTTTTCTCAAAGTCACGCCATTTGTACAGCAGCGATCGTAAGAAAAAAGTGTAAACGAAGATTTTGAACTCCAATTTCTTCATGTATTTACCTTCCTTTTCATGCCACTTATGCAGCAGCGATCGAGAAAGGTAACTATACGTGAAGGAATTGGCCTCTTTTATTCGTGTCCCTGAAAAAAAAAAAAAAAAGTTACCATACTTAAATATAAAAACCAGTACGCATCCTAGCGACGTCCGTGGCATCTATTGATTACATTGAAAAAAAATATGGGCACGAGGCAGTTGCTACTGGCGTGTTGCAACTTGTGACTTTCTCATCCCGATTGTTGTTCGCGTGAAGTTAGTATTGTGTTGTGTGACGCGTTTTTTTTTTTTTGGCGTCACAAAAGGAGTGCACGAGAGGGCTGTCGGAGCGACGTGCTTCGCCGATCGGGAGTCCCAGGCAATTTCGAGGAGAATTTTTGAGCGAAACGAATTATTATTAATTCCTAGGATTTTTCTTTATTTTTTTTTGGTCGCGAGAAACGTAGGAAGCTGAGCCGACGGCGAGAGGATAGTCATTCGACGAACGTTAACGGTACCGACCGCCCTGGGCGCAGGATAGTAAGTCGCAGCTTGGCGGGTTGTACCGAATTTCTCCTTCGGTATTGTTCTGGGCGCAGGATAGTAAGTCGCAGCTGGACAAGTGCATCATCCGGTACCGGTATCCATGGGCCTCTTCACGACAACTCGGCAGTGTGCGAGCGCGCAACGATTTGGTGGTCATCTTTATTCAAACCCTCGCGCTTGCGAATAGTTGCGTATAGCGTAGCGAGAGATAACGAGGCGCCAGGTACCGGACACTTTAGACTAAATTGTAAGGGGTGAGAAGAGAGAGAGAGAAGCCTCGCGCTCGAGTAACGAAAATTTCTCGAGGACTCTCGAAATAATTGTGGTGCCGAAAGCACGTGTGCTCCGCACTCTCTCTCGTGTACTCCCGAGGAAGGATTATTCGCGGTACCGTTTCCGAGGGGAATATCTCGATTTTTCAAGGAAGGAAGGAAGGAAGAGAAACGAGATGAATTTTTCGAGGATTGTTAACATCTTGTAAACGGTAAGGCTTTCTCCTTTTACTCCCGGACACGTGCGATATAAATTTTTGTAATTATTGCCGAGCTACACGCGGCTCGGAAGATCGGTGGGTACCGTCCCAGGCAAATCGGAAAAACTTCTCCCTCGTGCGCGTATTATTTTTTTTTGTGAAGTTTTTTGTTTCGTCAAGGGGGAAGTTGGCCTGTAATAGTTGGACGGCCTCGCGATCGTAAATTCAGTAGTTCCGTTTCATTCAATAGTTTTGTTCTCGCGATTGCCTGTTAAATTTACATTGTTCAATAAAATTGACAATTCGAGAGATCCACGGCAAATAAGTGTGGCGAGCGGTTCACAGATTCGGACGTGTGTGAAAAATCGTAGACGTGCGCGACGGCTTTGGCTGTTCGCCTTCGTATCGCGAACTCTAAAAATTAAACGGATCGAGTGCCCGCTTCGCGCCGAGTAATCACGCGGCATAGAATTAATTAGCTTTGTTTTCCGACACGATAATCGGTACCGATGTGCGCGAACTGTACTGCGAGCGTCGAATATTAGTAGGGTAATTTTCTTGTAGAGTCTCTGTATTTATAACGAGTCATTTTTCATGTAACGTAATAATTTTTTTTACCGACTTTCCGCCGAAAGATTAAATTGTGAATAATAATCATCGATGCTACGACGAATAAATCATTCTTTTTTTCTTGTGATTTAAATTGAAAGTGTACCTCGTAATTTATTTTCGCCAAAAAATTCGGACCGCCCCCTCTACCCTTGTGTGCTGCAGCTAGCCTGCTAACATCAATTTCGTTATTTAATAATTTTATAAAATACGATCGCGTCGAGCGCGGTGCTCGGCTGGCGCCCATAAAATTAAAAGAGCGATCGAGACGATTTTTGTGGCCAACGGGGTACCGTTAATTTGTTTATTTAATTTTGCTTGATAAATTATTTTCGGAGTGAGAGGGTGACACTCCCAGGAAATTTCGGTCACAAATTTGGCGCCCAACGTGGGGCCTTTAATTATTATTAACAATAAAAAAAAAAAAAAAAATTTTTTTATAATTTTCAAAATTAAATTATTTCATTTCTTGGCGATTGTGACTTTATTAAAATAATTATTCGTCGTAGTGTAGAGTCAGTGAGTGTTCCGAGAGTCGCGTGATTTCGCGCTCCGTAAAACTTTTCGGCGCGACGGTACAGTGCTCGCTGCCGCGGTCGCCGACTGTGTTTACGTTTTTTCTGCGATCTTTTGTCCCGTGAGTAACTCCGTAGTGCGAAGGCTTCGAATTTTCGGAGTTTCGCATGAAATAAGATCGATAAATTTTACCACGGGACGGGAAATAAGATTTCGTAGAATATTCGTGTAGGGTAATGCGGGTCAGCCTCGACGGGACCGGCGGATACTTGTGTGTGTAATTTTGTGTGTGTGGGTGACGAGCTATCGTGGTAATTTTCTCGCGTGGTTCCGAACGGAAATTTAATTTATTTAATTGATTTTTTTTTGTGAGTTTGCAAGTGGAATTTATTATTAGTTTAACGGTACAATTATTAACCCTTTTTAATTTTTTTTTGTATTGCTCCAACATTTCGTTTATTTGAAATTCGTTTTTATTTTTTAATTTTTTTTCTTTCCTTTTTTTTTAATTTTTTTTTTGTTTGACAATTGGACCATTATTTTCGTAATTTTTATTATCATAGACTATTTATTTTTATTTTTTTTTTGTTACGACATTTGAATTATTCTTTGACATTTTGACATCTTTTCTTTTGACATTTTGACTATTAGTTTTTTTTCTTTTGACATTTATTTTTTTTCTTTTGACATTTATTTTTTTTCCCTTTCTCCTGTAGTTGAGTTATTTCTTTTCTTGTTCCGACTTTTATTTTTTTTTCTTTTGACATTTGGACATTTATTTTTTTTATTGTGGATTAATTTTTTTTTTTTTTCCCTTTGGATTTGTTACATCCCCGTAACTCCACCAAAGCGCCTAGTATCTAGCAACTCTCAAAACAGCATTGTATTTCCTGAAGATAAGGCCCTACTCCGATGGTTAAAGGAAGGGGACGTCTAGGCCCTCACAAATAGTTTACAGATAACAATTCCTTCCAATTCGTTCAAAACATAGGAAGTGGGAGACGGCGAGTTCGAGCCAATAAGCTACAAGAAACTTGCCCTTTCCTACCCTTATTCAAAAACAAAGATAGATATGCGACTAGTATATAAGACCACATTTTGTACAGAAAATTGTCAGTTCTTTTAAATATTTCAACCTCTTCGGATCGAGCTGGAACTTGTACCGCTCGTCCATATTTTCAAGTAAAATAGTTTAAATGGAATCTTCGATTTCTTTCCGAGCTGCGCGGACCACCGCGAGCTCATCATCGTAACCTTCGAATCCAAATGAGTTGCGCGGACCACCGCGAACTCATAATAAGATCTTCAAGACGATTTCCATTTGCGCGGTCCACCGCGAGCTATGTAATCGTTTTCCAAAATCCACCGAGCTGCGCGGTCCACCGCGAGCTCATTGGATGTCCTATATTCAACCGATAGCAGAAGTTGCGCGGACCACCGCGAATTTCTCTTTCTTTCAATCTCAACAATTCCTTATTGTCCCAAATAATTACTAAATCATCCAAAACTATTATCCAACAAAATTCCATTACAACCAAATCACCAAGCCCGTATCCCGGACTAATTAGCCTTTGCTAAGGTCTAAAACAGGACAAATTCTTGATGTTACTCGGACGTAACAGATTTGACAGTTTTTTTTTTATTACTGACAGTTCGAGTTTATTTTTTTGGAGTATAGATTTTTTTTTGTGGTTGTTCGAATTATTGTTATTTGGACTTTGAGTTTATTTTATTGATTGAGAATTTTTTTTTTTTACTTCGACAGTTTTTTTTCTTTTCTGGATTTTTGGACATGTGGTTTTATTTATTTATTATTTTTACTTTTGATTGAAGTGAGTGATATAGAATCGAGTTCCGTCGAGTTCCGGTACCGAGACGCCGTACTTAGGGACGCTCTTCAAGCGAAAATTCTTTTTTTTTGTTTTTTTTTTGTCTTTTTGTTGTGGTCATTTGGTTTAAACGATCGGAGGTGTGATTCGTCCAGATCGTGTTTTGTCTTAGGATTAGTTAGAAATACTGTTGTACGCCGCCTTCTGCGGCGTACCTTTTTCCGCTCGACGACCTGGCGACCTAAAACAGAAAGAAAAGAAAAAACAATTAATATATTATTTTACACTTAATGTTACTTACCGATGCGATACTTCGTCGTCCCCCGGTGTCGTCGTCCCTCGGTGTCATCCTCCATCGTAGTCCCTCGGCGTCGTCCCTCGGCGTAGTCTCCAGCGATGTCCTCCGGCGTCGTTCCTCGTCGAGGCTCGTCGTCACCCTTCGGCGACGATCCCCGATGTCGTCCCTCGGTTGCGATTCCCATCGTCGCCCCATCGGCAACGAACTCCCACGTCGTCCCTCGGCGATCTGAAACAAAAGAAAACAAAGACATAAAATATTAGAAAAAATAGAATAATTTAATCCTGCCATTAAAATAACACTTACCATCTCGGAAGAGTCGCTGCGACGACCAAAAATCCCACGACGATCCATCGACGACTCCCTTCGACGACGAATCCTTCGACGCCGAAGTTCCCCGCTGCGTCGGGAGAAACCGACGAAAATCCCCGATGATTCGCACTCGAATTCACCCGGGAAACACGTAGTATTAATCACTATTCTTATTTATCGATCGAGAACTCTCGTAATTCCGAGTCCCTGATCGCTTCACCGCGAAGTCCCGAGACTTCGATTATTTTTATTCGTATTTTTCCGCGGCACTTCAAGACACGTTGCACAATCACTCCGCGATTAATTAAAACACTCTTTGTTCAACTTTCACGCGCGTCCGGGATTTCTCTTACGAGAAATAAACGAAAAACTCCGACACCGGGAAACGTCAAATACATCGCGAGAGGTTAAACCCGCAACTCTCGCGATGCCCCCGAGCTCCGCCGCCCGCCGCGCGATTCACTCGGAACTTAGTTCCGACTCGACCGCTAGGTGGCGATTTCTCCAAAGTTTCGCGAGAACGAAACATCACCCGCTAGCTACTTAAGCCGCGCGTTTTCGATGTACGCGATCATTCGGGATTGTGCTGCCCGTATAAACGCACCGTTTTTGGAGGCTCACTGCAAAGTGATGCGAACTTCTCAAGGCTTGAAATAAAGACTCGTTAATATAATTTCATATAAACGCAGTTTCAAAAAATGTCTTCCCTAGGTTCCCCAAACGTCGTTCTTACGACGAGCTTCGAACTCTTCGCCGTTTTCACGGCGCAACTCGCAAACTCGTCGTTTTCACGACGCCATTCGCAACTCGTCGTTTTCACGACGCCATTCGCAACTCGTCGTTTTCACGATGCCATTCGCAACTCGTCGTTCTCACGACGAGCATCGAGCTCCCACCGAACAGGTGGCCAGCGGTCTCCACAGAACTCGTCGTTTTCACGACGAGTACCAAGACTCCACCGAATAGGTGGCCAGCAAGAGAACCCTCGACACATCGAGGATTCCTTGCCGGAGACAGTTCTCTACGGAACTTCGCCGCGGGAACCCGCAACTCTTCGCCGTTTTCACGGCGCCTTCGCAAACTCGTCGTTTTCACGACGAGCATCGAGATTCCACCGCATAGGTGGTCCCCGGCCGAGAATCTTCATCGCGGCTGAGGGATTTCTCCGCGGAAGTCTTTCTTCCCCAACGCATCTCCACATCGAGCAAATATCTCGGCCGAGATATTTGCCGGCAACTCCGGCCGAGACTTGGAAGTCGGCAACGGGTTTCGCGCCAAGAAACCCCGATGGCTCGAACAGCCATTCCCTGGACGGGGATCCCCTACTGCTGTAGGATTGGCCCGCTGATGAGCCTCCAGCCGGGATATAAGGAGGGCCGCTGGCTCAACTAGTTCATTCGGCTTCGCACAGTCCTAGGCGCAACATCGCTCCCCGCGATCTCCACTGATAAAGTGCTCCATTCTCCACTGATAAAGTGCTCCGTTCTTCACTGTTAAAGTGATTCGTCTCCACTGCTAAAGTGAATCCTTCCGCACTGTTAAAGTGCTCTCCTTCCACACCAGGTGACTCGTTCTCCACTGCGAAAGTGGACAGCCGCGTCGCGAAAGAATCGTGTTCTTTTTTTTTCTTTTCTTTACTTCGTCCACCGGCTGAGTGGATGCCGTGGTCGAAGACGAACCCTTCATACCTCCGACGAAAGGAGAGAGGGGCAGCGCGAGACGCCTTCATAAGCGTCACGTGGCACCGACGCGATCCTCGCCTTCGCCGCGCACCACTACCGGCCCACACGGAATTTTTCATACTACCGCGCTACGCGGACGCGATTCGCGATGCGAATAACAACCCCGACAATACAGAGAACCTAGTTCCACACATCACGCCGGCTTCTCCGGACCCCGAGGATCCCGCGATCACCCCTTCGCATTCGGGCTCGTCCCCGTACCTCGACGCAACCCTCAGTTACCGCGACGACGAATTCGAGGCACTGTACGCCGAACTCGCCGAGGAAATCGAGAAACCGGGTACCCTCTTTGTCCCAACCGAGGCATATACGCCAATGGGACCCCCGTTAACAGCCCGCGCAGTGCATGCCCCTTCGAGGCTCCCGGCGAACGCCATCGATACTTACGCACCGTCGCGTATTCCGACGAAACCGCAGGTACCATTCGTACCCCCTCCATCGAAGAAACGCCGAATCAGCCTTCCGGAAGGCAAACGCGAGACACCCGCTCCTTCCGCATCCCATCCTCAACGCTCCATCAGTGAGATCACGGGGAGGATAAACAGGCCTCGCGTTCGTAGCGTGGTGGTAATTCCGCCACCTGCACGTGCCCCAAGGCATTAAGCCGAGGGACATACGTGGCTGGAATTTCTTCCCGCGCACCTACCGAGGCCTTTACGTAACACGGACTTCACGTCCATCCATTTTTTAGTGCCCCTCACGGGGCCAAAATCTTTCAAAAACAAAATAATTCTTTCAGGTACCCCCACTGACCAGCGGCCAACGATACTATTTCAGATACCCCACTGACCAGTGGCCAACAATACTATTTCAGGTACTCCACTGACCAGTGGCCAACAATTTCAGGAAATCTCTCAGCCCCCCACCCCCCTTGTTGCTCGCGCCTACGCCGCGGGTAACAATACTTTGTCGTGTACCGGCTTCGTGCCAGGAGGATCGACCATCGATAGGTTAGATAGTTATTGTAGTTATTTTTGGTAGTCGCCGTGTACCGGCTATATGCCTGGAGGATCGGCCTTAGATTTAATATTTTTTTTTGAGGAGTGTCGCCGCCAGGGGACCATGGCCGATAAGCCCTGCGTACCTTGGGGTGAGGCTCACGAAATTGTAGAATTAAGGTTGCGTGTTTATTTATTTTTCTTGTTTATTTATTTATTTTATTTACTTTTTTTTTTATTATTGACCCCCCCCCGATTATTATTACTACCCCCGTCCGAGATTTGCGACAGGGGTTGCTTTTTTCTTTCCGCTCTGTGGCGCGAAGAATCGCTGCCGGGAGACGGAGCTTTTGCATTTTTTTTTTGTAAAGTACCGAACATCATTTAGAGCCAACTCATCGAAGAATGCGGTAAGAGAAACCTGTTAGCTTTGGCATTCGCTTTCGGCATACCGCTGTGACTCTCGCTATCTGCGCTTACGCTAATTTGTGAGGTTAGTTGCTATTTATCGTGCTGCTTGCTCTCTCGCTTGCTTCTCCCCACGGAGATCTTTGCCTTTTTTTTTATCTTCTCAAAACATCATCGATATGGCTCGTCCGGGATACCGTATGTACGAAAAGATCATGGGGTTTACAGATGCCCAGTTGCTTGTCGCGTTAGAGTTGCGCGGGTTATCAACAGAGGGATCCCGGGACGACCGAATCGAGAGACTGTTGCGCGTTTTAAGAGCACCTATCGCGCACATGGATATCGATCAAACGATGTTTGGTTCGGGACCATCGACTTCGACGTCGGGGGTTCTTTCAGGGAACCGACCCACGGAGGAAACGGGCGAGAATGTGGGAGGGGACGATAGAGACGAGCAACCGTTAGATCTCGCGATGGATTTGTCGCGACATGGGGCGGCGGAGAATAACGGGGGGGGGGGAAGAGGCCGAAGAGGAGGCAGGGGAGGGTGCGAGAGAAGAAATCGACGTAGTGTGTCAGGGATCTCTCGTAGCCGGGAACCAATCGGCGCCACAGACGCAACCGACAATAAACCGACCTTTGCCTCGAGTACAATTCCACGATACGGTACCGGTGAGACCCCAGCTGGGGATAAATCCGTTCATCTCTACTCCGTACGGGCCGATCAGCCACTCGGCCTCGCGGGGTGGTATGCCGCGATTTCCAAACTCCCATCGGGGGGAAGGACATAGCGGGGGTATCATCCTTATCAGGGTGAGCGACGGGTAGGAACACAGGAGGGATGGGATCATGCGAGATCGAATCCGAGTAGCGAGATGCGGGATTGGGGCGAACAGAGAGATTGGGGTAATCATAGTCGCTTTCCGGGGCCCATGGGGGCGCCACCGAACCTCAACAGTACGTCCCTTTGGCCCACGCATGACTCTTATAATTCGAGGGATTACGATCCATTCTTACCTCTCCACCGCGACAATTACGGGTACGAAAACGGTACTCAAGCGCATGGCGCGCACGACTGGGGAAATAATAGCGACTTCCACTCGGGTGGTAGTCGTCCCGTTAATGCCGTTGCCGCGTTTAATATCATGCGTAAATCGGATTTGAAATTTTCGGGAACTCGAGGGGAGGACGTAGAGGAATTTTTGTCGCGAATCGAGAAAGGGGTCAGTTTGGTTCCGATATCCGATGTCGATTTGCTTAAGCCGGTTCCGTTATTTTTATCGGGTATTGCGCGTATCTGGTTCCGTACCGAAAGTCCGCGTTTTCGTACGTGGGCGGGCTGTGCCGCAGGGTTTAGAAGACGGTTTTGCGATCACGATTTGCAATTTTCGATTTGTGAGGAGATTTTGAGGAGAACACAGGGCGTGGAGGAGCCGGTTACCGACTACCTCACGTGTCTGAGAGCGCTCTGTGATAGGCTGGTTCCACCTATGCCGGAGTCGGAACAACTCGACTATGCTCACCGCAATATGTTACCACAATTGCAGGTGGCTATAGTGCGAGCCGACATCCAGAGTTTCGAGGCGCTCGAGAAGAGGGCCTCGCGAATCGAAAAGAGCTACGGGGCAGCGCGATACTATCACGCGCCTCCTCTCCCAGAGAGATCACTCTTTCCTTCGTTGGCATATCACGCTCCGAAACAAAGCTTTAGGGGACGGGCGGCGAACTTTAACGTCAACGAAACGAATGAGACGGTACCAGCGACGCGTTGTGCATTTTATGCTTCGCCAGGCGTACCCGAGTCGCAGCAGTCGACGTGCAAACATATGTGCTGTTACCAGACGAGTAAAACGCTTCCACCTTCGAATCAGACTCGTCCCGGTACGCCGAAACGAGCGGTATCGTTCACGCGTCCGCCAACTCCGGCTAAACCGGTGACGCAAACAGAGAAGTCAACCCCGAAGAGTCCCGTCACCGTGAAGGCTAATCCTTTCTTACCTTCTCCGAAGGGTGACTCTGCAACGCCTTCAAAATCACCGAAGCGCGTGCATCCGATTTGCTTCAATTGTAGAGTCTCGGGACATATGTACCGGGAGTGCCGAGCACCGAGAGTCGTTCGCTGCTTCTCGTGCGGGAAAGAAGGGGAAACGACGAGAACACCGCATCTCTGTATGGGAAACGGAGAAGAGAATCGCGAGTAAGGGTCACAGCGATTCTCAGGGGGTGGAAGTCGACCCGCACTCGGTTGAAGCGCATACAGTCGGGGGAAAGAGATTGGAAAAAAGTGATGGCTGGGTTGTGTCACGTCGCGGGAGCTTCGAAGGCTCCGCGCGCAGTACTGGTAGTAACTTTAGATTTTCTCGGTCATGAAATTCCGGCGGTGGTGGATACCGGGGCCACGAGCACGTATATCGGTACCGAAGGGTTAATTCTCGCGGCGCGTTTGGGTTTCGTTCGAAAGAAAACACCCGATAATCCATGTATCATCGCAGACGGGTCGAAAGTTATCTGCAATGAGGCAGTCGAGTTTCGGGTGAAGCTTCAGGGGCGCGAGCAAACTCTGGTGGCGCGCGTCAGTGAGGTATTACCGGTCCCCTTGTTACGCGGTTTAGATTCTCTCGAATGATTGCAGATGGTGGTAAACTTGGTACGTTGCGAATGGTATTTCGACGGTAATCCTGCAAAAGTATTTCCTTTTGAAACGGTTGCAGGTCCCGATCTCGAATTTGTCTACGAGTGAGGCGCGAAGACTCGAGGAGTTCTTAGCCGCTCAAATTCCCCGACTCGAAAAAGCACCCGGCGTGACGAAACTAATAGAACACCGACTTAAAGTGGGGGATAGTCAACCCATCAAGCAACGATATTATCCGGTCACGCCGATAATCTTAAAGGCTGTGCACGACGAGGTCGATCGTATGCTGGAGGCCGGCGTAATCGAACTGTCGCGTAGTGACTGGAGTAGCCCGGTATTAATGGTGAAGCAGGGTGATAAATATCGATTTTGCTTAGATCTCCGTAAGGTAAACGACGTATCGAAGAAAGACGCGTATCCACTCCCGCGTATAGACTATATTCTCGATCGGTTACGGGGAGCTCGGTATATTACAACGCTTGATCTGAGTAAAGCGTTTCATCAGATTCCCTTGGAAAAGAAATCTCGCGAAATAACAGCATTTACGGTACCGGGTAGGGGTTTATTTCAATTCAAGCGCATGTCTTTCGGACTCACTTCCGCTCCAGCGACTTTTCAACGTTTGGTAGATCGGATTATTGGTCCCGAAATGGAACCACATGCGTTCGCCTACCTTGACGACATTATCGTAGTTTCCGAGACTTTTGAAGAACATTTATCGTGACTGAAAACGGTGTTTGATCGGATTCTTTCAGCGGGGTTGTTGATAAATCCCCAGAAGTGTGACTTCTGTTGTCGCGAGGTAAAATACCTGGGTTATCTGGTCAACGGGCGATAATTACAGGTGGATCCTGAGAAAACTCGAGCTATTCGCGAGTTTCCCGAACCGGTTAACGTCAAACAAGTTCGGCGCATTCACGGAAAGGGTTCCTGGTACCGACGTTTCATTCCGCATTATGCGGCGTTGATGGAACCTCTAAATCGTCTCACGCCCAAAGGGCAAAGGTGGGAGTGGGGCGAAGAGCAACAGCGCGCCTTCGACGCCCTAAAATCCGCCTTAGTATCTCCTTCGACTTTAGCAAGGCCCGACTTTTCAAAAACGTTTACGCTGCAGACCGACGCGAATAGCGTTGGCCTAGGGGCGGTTCTTACGCAGGAAACGGACGGGGTAGAACACCCGATCGCGTATGCTAGTCGCACACTTACAAAACAGGAGAAAAATTATACCATTACCGAACAGGAATGCCTGGCAATCCTACGGGCAATCGAAAACTTTCGAATGTACCTCGATGGGTACCGTTTCCGAGTTATCACGGATCATGCTAGACTTCAGTGGTTACGCAATCTCAAGGATCCTACCGGACGTCTCTCGAGATGGGCTTTACGAATGATGCGTTACGATTTCGACGTCATTCATCGTAAAAGGGCTTTATTACACCCGGCGCTCTCTCGAGGATGTTTGAGTCGTCGCAAACACCCGAGCCGACAAAAGACATGGTATTGTCGGGGGTGGACGAACCGGAGGGGGATGAGCCTCAGTTCGGGGACGATGATTGGTATCGGGACCGTTATCGTGCCGTTAAAGCGGATCCGAAACGTTTTCCCGATTGGAGAATCGAGACGAAGCGTCTATACGTTAGGAGGCGAATTTCACGTAGGATTTCAGCCGAGATGAAAGATTCAGAATGGAAGCTAGTGGTACCGAGAGCCGATCGCGAACAGGTATTGCGAGAGAATCACGACGCGCCGCAAGCGGGTCATTTAGGTACCGATAAAACGTTTAAAAGAGACGCGTTTGCATATTATTGGCCAAAAATATATCGAACAGTAGCGCGTTATGTCCAACACAGCGAGATGTGTCAGCGAACGAAGCCGAGACAAGGTCCGCCTTTCGGGATGATGGGACGTAGAGTTGTCGAGGGACCGTGGACGGTTGTAGCTGCCGATATCATGGGGCCTTTTCCTCCTAGTCGCGCGGGATATGCCTACATCTTGGTCATTCAAGACTTATTCAGCAAATGGGTGGAGTGTTGTCCCTTAAGGAATGCTACAGGTGCCCAAATGAAAGAGGCGTTCGAAGATTTAGTAATCTCTCGTTGGGGAACGCCGGAGGTCCTTCTGACTGATAACGGTACCGAGTTCGTAAATCGTAGCTTAGCCGCTTTGGCGAATGATTATGGGATTTTACATACAACGACTCCCCCTTATCATCCTCAGGAAAATTCTGTCGAACGGGTTAATCGCGTCTTAAAAACTATGATTACAGCGTACATTAACGATGATCATCGTTCATGGGATGCGCATTTATTGGAATGTCGTTTTGCGTACAATACCGCGTATCATTCGTCGATTGATAATAGTCCTGCGTATCTCAATTTGGGTAGAGTCCCCGCGCCTCATCGGTTTTATCGTCGCGAGGGGGGGAGTCGAGCTTTAGTTCCGGTACCAATGGAGGAATGGTCGGAACATATGCAACAGTTGCAGACGCTCAGAGGTCGAGTTCAGTATGAGTTGGAAGAGGCGTATCAGGGGCAATCTCTCCAATATAACCGACGACATGCATTCGCGAATTTCAGGGTGGGGGATAAAGTTTTGCGTAGGCAACGAATACTGTCTTCGGCTTCGCAACACATCGCCGCAAAGTTGGCTACGAAATATTACGGTCCCTTTACTATTTCCGCGTGTTTGTCCCCTGTTGTTTACGAACTATCGGACGGGGAAGGGAATTATGTCGCGAAGGTTTCAATTGATGATCTCAAGCCTTATCGCCCTCCCGCGCATACAGATTATGAAGAAGAAGGAGGCCACGAGGTTGGTGGAGTGGCTGGGACCCCTGGTCTTCCAGTCGATGTTCCGGGAGGACGGAAGCCGGTTGGAGAACCCCGAGAAAACCCTCTCCCTTCGGGTAATCGAACTCCTGGAGGAGGCGGCGGAGAGGACCGACTTGCAAGTGGACGAGCTGCAAGGGAGAGCGGGCCTTCGGATGGTGCTGAGGTTGTGGAGAACCCACCTCGAGGGGCGAACAGACGTCACCATCGACGAGGTGTGCGAGGAAGTCGCCGATAGTAGCAAGGCTCTCAGCGACGACGGTACCGCGTCCCCAGAAGACGCCATCGAGGTCGTGGTGGGAACGGCGGTGCTGGAAGAAGTCGAAGAGGGAGCGGTCGGCGGGCTGCCTTCTGGACCGGTCTCGAGGCCCGTGATCTCCGGTTCGACTCCGGAGGGAGGCTATGGAAGCGGTAACTGGGATGTTGTCATCCCCGAGACTCCTGGAGTGCCGCGCGGGATGGGACGAGGAACAAGGGGGCTATCCACGGGATCAACTCCGACGTGGTTGAAGCGAACGGGACCGCCGCGGGGACGTTCCCGTCTGCGAAACGAGCAGATGGAGTTGTATGATGCGAGGGTGGACGGAAGTGCCGTGCCACTGCAATGTCCGCACTCGAGACGCACATCGGCGAAGTGTTTTAATTGTCGGAGGTTCGGGCACTTCCGTTCGATGTGTCCCGAGCCGCTACGAGGGGACCCATACTGCTTTAACTGCGGGGCAAACGGGTTCACCCTTCGGGATTGTCCTCGATGCAGCGAGTGGTGGAAGAGCGCTGGGGGCACCTTCGCCTCACAAACGCGCGATCCGCCGTATCAGCTGCCGTCTACCGTGTGCCTCCTCGAATTAGAGGACGAATGATTTTCTTTTATATTATATCGAGTTTTTTTTGTTTCGCTCTCCTCTATTTAGGTGAAGCCGTTCGAATTCAAGTTTAGTTTTTTTTTCTTTCTCTCTTTATTTTTTTGTACCGGTACCGTGAAAGGGACACGAGTTTCCCGAAATTTTTCTTTTTTGTATACGAGATTTTGAAATTTTTTTTAACGTACCGGTACCAATAGTCAATCGCAGCTTTGGTTTCTTTTGGTGTTCCGAATGGAGGAGACGTTTGTTTAATAAATTACTAATTTTTCCAAAAAGTTTCCCGTGTCTTTACTCTATTCCGCTAATCGCTTTTCGTGGTGCTTGTCGTGGTGCTCGTTGCTTTGTTTTATTTTGTTTTAATTTTTTTTTTTTTTTGTAATACCGAAATTCTCGAAATTCCCTGGGACCGTGCCTTGGACGACCGTAGTAACAGAATATCGCTGTCCGGAGCGGGGCGGAAGTCTTGCGGTCGGGGCGACCTTTTCCGAGGGGGGGAGTAGTTGTGACGCGTTTTGTTTTTTTGGCGTCACAAAAGGAGTGCACGAGAGGGTTGTCGGAGCGACGTGCTTCGCCGATCGGGAGTCCCAGGCAATCTCGAGGAGAATTTTTGAGCGAAACGAATTATTATTAATTCCTAGGATTTTTCTTTATTTTTTTTTGGTCGCGAGAAACGGAGGAAGCTGAGCCGAAGGCGAGAGGATAGTCATTCGACGAACGTTAACGGTACCGACCGCCCTGGGCGCAGGATAGTGTTACGTCCAGCGTAACGACACTTTTATTTTCCGTTTTATCTTTTATTTCCTTCCTTTTCACGAAACTTGAACTGATTTAAAGTCACAAGAATGTCAAAATAACTCATAAAGAAATGCTCTTTCACCATTCGGCCGTGATCGGTACCTACAAAAATCAATATGCACGACTCAAGATAAAACAGGCAGGCAGATCGACAAATCGATCAAATAGACTCTTGGTAGAAGCGGAGCTAGGCATCAACCGGCGGTGGCAAGGTCAATTCCTGCCCCGTCTTCCCCTCCAAGGTTTTTACCAAAGAAACCAAAAAGAGAGCCACCTATGGTAACCTACGATCTACTCGCTTCTTTACCACTAGTAGAAGAGTCGTCGGCAAGGGGACTTACGTTCTCTTACCGCAGGGGCCTGAGACCCCCGAAGTAATGTTTCGGGCAGTCGCCACCACTCTAACGGTAACTTGCCAAAGCCGCCTCGTGTTCAAGTAAGACCCCACGGATAGAGAGGAGAGGGGGGCAATAGAAATAGATACGGATCTCTGCAGAAGGGAAAGATGCGCTTTAAACCACCTTCAATTACTCGAGTTATTTTGAATACACGACCTAAAAGGGGATTTCTCAGACGACTCGAACAACGAGAGGAAGAAGGGTAATGAAAGGAAGAAAAGGGAAAATAAATATTTCAGGGAATAAACCTGTTACACTTTGTTACAAGTGGCAGAAAAAAATACTCAAAACAATAAGCACGAAATCAACAAATAAACCAAACGAAAATGATTCACGCGATCTGTTTCTATCTTCACTTATATTCGAGACCCAGGTGACACATTCTGCGTGACCGGCGAAAACCATGTCCGAATAAAAATCAAATTACGAAGGCGCGAGCACATTACGTATTCATAAAATCACGCCGCGGCACAAGCCTATGTCACCTGGGGGCTCTATGCTCATCCACCTCGAATAAACACACGTACGATCAAGGATCCATGTTAGCTTTAGACTATAACCGATACCCCTCCCCTTGGTAATAACGATGAAACATTTCAAAGGGTCTCCGAGAGATTTCTGATGTCAAAAAGGGGAGAGGCAAATAAAGATGTGAGCTTCTCCCTAGCAACAATCATGCGCTAAGAAAATAGTCGTATAATTATCAGAATTTTGCCGGAAACCACGTACCCCGCACCATGACTCAAGAATATACAACTATGAAATCCTCACTTTTTAATAAGCTTCACTAAACAAGAGGAAATTGTTAATAAAAGGAAAAGGAAAGGAAAGGAATAAACATGCACGTATCTATTTTATTACCGAAACGTTTAATGTAAGTAGTAAAAGTCTACAACTTTTCAAAACAGTAAGGAATATGGGGGAATCGAGACTCGCCTATTAATTTACAAAACACCTCATGTACGGCTCTAAGCACAATTCTCTGTCCACCAAGGATCTCAACGGTCCTGAATGAACGATCGATTCCGAGAAAATTTAACCACCCGAAACCTTGGAGATGTACGGCAGGGCGGACGAGACGCACTCATACGCCCCACTCTAGCCTCGCTGGTAGACACAGGCCTCCCAACGGAAAATCAATGTACGATCATACTATCAAAATCCCGCCTCGAATTCGTCCGCCGCATCAAATGTATCCCCACTGTGTTTTAGGAAATGTCTTACATGTAATACAAACCATTGTCTTCGAATACGAAAAAAAGGGTATATAACCCACCGAAAACGCCCACTCTGGGAGAGTCAGTTGAACCAGCGGACAGAGCGTTTTGCTGTCAAAATTTCTAGCCACCAGAAGCTCGATTTACTTAAAACTCCGTTTTCCGAATTTTGTAAAACTTATATCTTTTAAGAAATCATTCAGTTGTTACCGGGAATTCTGTTCTTGAGTAATACCACCGAGATAATTTCACCTTTTTGATCAATTACTTATTCCAACGTTTGTAAGGAATATTACGTGTACCATTAACATCTATTTTGGCTATTCTTTAATCATTAAAAAGTGGTGAAACAATAAAAACGGTTGTTCGAGATTAATTCATCGTACACACGTTCACCGATCCAAAACAACAACGAGAGAAATCACGCAATCTAACCGTCACACGCTGCTCTCCAATACCAACGTAAGTACATTTTATTTTTTCCTATTGGCCTTTTTACATGACCATTTAATTATCTCCTTAGTCAGTCTCCGTTCGTAAAGTTTAAAGAGACTCCCCGGTAGTACGACTACTCAGGTAGTCTCGGAGTTCATAGACCCCCGGCTGTTCGTTTGGAGAGTGGAACACAGATGTAAAGTACCCTTAGACCTTCCTAACGACAAGCATTCCTAGGGCTCTATCCCAAGCAACTTTCCGCAAGGTTAGGCTTAAAATAAGAGCTCACGTTGTCACCCGAAATCGACTCCAGGTGTGGTATAGCTCGATTTACAATCGTTCTGACCAGAGAGAGCCGTTTAAAAAAAAATAGGGTGCGACAGTTACCAATAAATTGTCGAGGTAAAAAATCGGTAATTTGGACGTAACAATAGTAAGTCGCAGCTTGGCGGGTTGTACCGAATTTCTCCTTCGGCATTGTTCTGGGCGCAGGATAGTAAGTCGCAGCTGGACAAGTGCATCATCCGGTACCGGTATCCATGGGCCTCTTCATGACAACTCGGCAGTGTGTAAGCGCGCAACGATTTGGTGGTCATCTTTATTCAAATCCTCGCGCTTGCGAATAGTTGCGTGTAGCGTAGCGAGAGTTAACGAGGCGCCAGGTACCGGATACCTTAGAGTAAATTGTAAGGGGTGGGGAGAGAGAGAGAAGCCTCGCGCTCGAGTAACGAAAATTTCTCGAGGACTCTCGAAATAATTGTGGTGCCGAAAGCACGTGTGCACCGCTCTCTCTCGTGTACTCCCGAGGAAGGACTATTCGCGGTACCGTTTCCGAGGGGAATATCTCGATTTTTCAAGGAAGGAAGGAAGGAAGGGAAACGAGATTAATTTTTCGAGGATTGTTAACATCTTGTAAACGGTAAGGCTTTCTCCTTTTACGTCCGGACACGTGCGATATAAATTTTTGTAATTATTGCCGAGCTACACGCGGCTCGGAAGATCGGTGGGTACCGTCCCAGGCAAATCGGAAAAACTTCTCCCTCGTGCGCGTATTATTTTTTTTGTGAAGTTTTTTGTTTCGTCAAGGAAGAAGTTGGCCTGTAATAGTTGGACGGCCTCGCGATCGTAAATTCAGTAGTTCCGTTTCATTCAATAGTTTTGTTCTCGCGATTGCCTGTTAAATTTACATTATTCAATAAAATTGAGAATTCGAGAGATCCACGGCAAATAAGTGTGGCGAGCGGTTCACAGATTCGGACGTGTGTGAAAAATCGTAGACGTGCGCGACGGCTTTGGCTGTTCGCCTTCGTATCCCAAACTCTAAAAATTAAACGGATCGAGTGCCCGCTTCGCGCTGAGTAATCACGCGGCATAGAATTAATTAGCTTTGTTTTCCGACACGATAATCGGTACCGATGTGCGCGAACTGTACTGCGAGCGTCGAATATTAGTAGGGTAATTTTCTTGTAGAGTCTCTGTATTTATAACGAGTCATTTTTCATGTAACGTAATAATTTTTTTTTTAATAGAAATTCGACCCGGTGATCTGAGTAGCCGGAGAGAATTTTAGCAGGGACTGTGTTTTTTTTTGTGTCGAGTCAAAGGGGTACCGACTCCCCGCCGAAAGATTAAATTGTGAATAATAATCATCGATGCTACGACGAATAAATCATACTTTTTTTCTTGTGATTTAAATTGAAAGTGTACCTCGTAATTTATTTTCGCCAAGAAAATTCGGACCGCCCCCTCTACCCTTGTGTGCTGCAGCTAGTCGGCTAACATCAATTTCGTTATTAAATAAATTTTGTAAAATACGATCGCGTCGAGCGCGGTGCTCGGCTGGCGCCCATAAAAATAAAAGAGCGATCGACACGATTTTTGTGGCCAACGGGGTACCGTTAATTTGTTTATTTAATTTTGCTTGATAAATTATTTTCGGAGTGAGAGGGTGACACTCCCAGGAAATTTCGGTCACAGTTGATATATATGTTTTTAGTGGAGGAGTTTAGTTTTCGAAACCATCTATCTTTGTCCTTATAATTGTAACTCAAATTTTGTTAAAATTTTGTTGATCGCTTACAATCAGCTGTTACGTCCAAATCAGCATTTCCTCGGTAATTACGGTCAAGGAATAAAATTCCATTCAAAATTCCATGTTTTGTACCATTGAGGCGCTTTATCCAACTTATTCCCTTTTTGAGTCTGACCTTTCGGAGAGTTACTCAGGATAGGGTACAGAGTGCGCCGTGTTAAAGATTTAAATACCCGAAGCAAAAGAAAGAATATTGCACGTAGGAAGAATCAACGACTCGTAGTACGCGTATAGTAAGCGCGTAGTAACCATATGACGGAACTGTTTACTACAGAATTCTCTGATAAGACGCCGTACGCTCGATGCGTCTCGTAGTGTAATTCAATCCGAGCGACGTCGCGGACCAGCGCTCGCAATTATCACGGCCCGGTACGCTCTTCCCTACCTTGGTACTCGTTACCAGAGGCCGAAGAACTCACGCATTGATATCACACTTTAATCTAAAGGAGGCCTTCTCCTCGTATTTGATTTATAATCACGATCGAAATTTATTTGGTTATACTGAATAACCATATTAACCGAAAAATGAATGTTCTGATGGGAAAACTTACGTTGGTGAATGATGAATTACGGTAAAGTTTAGATGTTGATTTAAATCGTTACGTTGAATTTGATGAATGCAGTTAAAGATGATCGAGAGTTCAATTTCGTCCTTCCTTCCTTCCTTCAAGAATTTCCAATTGATTGTGTAGATATTTGACGATGACGTATTAACGATGAGATTGACGATAACAACCTAATTTATTTAATTCGGAATAAATTGTTTAACACTTCGCGGAGGTTTCAATTTAACGTTGAGATTTATTTAAAATTGTGATTCGCACAAATACACCTTTTAATTCACTCTCGATAATTAGGTTTATTGCGTTTTACAGTTTAGTTCCCGTTATATTTTTAAAGTCTCGACAAACGTCGTAAGTGTCGTTCAAAGTTCTGACAACTCCCCGTTTCGAACAATGTTGGAATTCGTAGAAGGCAATTCACATTTTTATATTATTTTTAAATTGTTGTAGAATTATTTAACACTCTGAATGTTCTTTGATGAAATGTCTTTTGTATAATTTTCGATGAACGAATTATTGTTTAACTGTTTATGATAATTTTCGTTGTTGTAATTCTCGTAATGTCGTAATGTGATAATACTTTTCAAAAGTCTAACTGTTCATATTGCTACTGTTTAAAAACCCACTCTCTGTCCTCCGATATTTTTCATACTACTACTATCGTCCGGTATTTTTCATTCTGTCGTCCGGTGGCTTTGGGTCTTATATTTATTGATTTTCTCGGGGGGTCTCCTGGCCCATACTTCTCCTCATTGAAGCGTCTACTCCCACCTCAAGTAATGATCGATCGGTCTGTCTTTTATGAACAGTAAATTTATGAATTGACGATTTATGGTTTAAACAATAATTTTTATAATTAAATGTTCCGATAATTATTTTGTCCAGCCGAAAAGATTAATTGTCGAATTTGAATTAAATCTCTACGATGATTACAATTGAAAATAACAAATTAAATACGAAGATCTTATTTAGATGATTTAATTGTATTTTTATATTTTTGTTTAATAACGATGTGACCCAAATATTCAAATACATGCTCGATTTTACTGTAATTAACGAAGTTTAAAGACATTTTGTTTATCAGCGAAATTCTGAGATTATTCACTTGTTATATTCCGATTAAATATTGATGGTTAAGTTAATGTTTGATTATTACGTTGTTGTTCCAAAAATGATTATTGATAAATTATTCGAGAGGTGCTGCTCTCATTAATGGTGACGGTAATTTCTCGAATCGGCTCCATAGAAACAGTCACACCGATTCTCTGGCTGCACAGTTGTATATATCTGTGAGGTGCTCGCCATGGTGTTGGAGCGATCAGAACTTCTCTTTTGGATGTACGCAAAAGAAGGATTCGGTTTGCTCAGACAGCTCAGTTTAAACAATGCGGATAGATACTTCCGATGCCGATACCACCCCTCTAGTAATTTGAATATTCACTAAGCTCAACTTTGAGTTATATGACTGTTACTATGCCAATCATTGGATATTCCTTATTTGATGATTTAAAGACGTTTAGTTATTGTTCAATTATCGATTTTTTTATACTCGAAGAACATGATGAAATCACGTGCAATGCGTGTGTTTCGGATCATTCTTCACTCTCCTCCTTACTCTTTATTCCCTCTTTTCTTTCAATAGATTATAAATGTTGTAAAATTTGGTTATTTCTAAGATGCGTCGGCGAATAAAATTTTAAGATTCGCCAGACGTAACACAGCGTTTGCCGCTAAAATTTTTGAACATTATATTATAAACCATAGGTGGCGAGTCGAACTTTGGCGTCGATCACGCCTCTCGCGGTTGAAGATCGACCTATAGACGTTACCTCTATAGCAAGAGTTTGACAGATCGCGATGTTTTTCCGTAATTTTTATTTTTCTTTATTAATGTTATTGAGAAATGTAGTGTGCACATTTTTAGTTCACAATTCGATTTTTTATTGCAAGGATGATTTTTATTGCAATGAAACATGATGTATGTGATAAAAACTGTGTATGTCAGTATAACCTCAAAAACTTTTCATTTCACGTTTCAAAAAAATCTCATTTTCAATACTAAACTCAGATTGTATATGTTCAACATGTGTACTAAGTTTCATAGTTTTTATTAATGTCCGTACAAAGTTATTGTCTTTGCACCAGAAAATTTTATATATATGTTGTAGCGTAAATTCTCAGATCGAGAATTTACCTACCCGCAAGAACCACAACCTCGGCAGGCTAAAGTCACAAACAAATTCTCCTTTAAGTTTTCCCTTTGGGGATGGGCGCCAGGCGTGCGTACGCGCCGGAGAAAAGTTGACAAGGTTGATTACTGCCCGGTAGCTGCAGCTTCCAAAATCCGGAGAGGGGCTGGGTTTCGGTAAACGTCGGTAACGGCACAAAAATAATTTTGCAGACTCGACACACCAATACGGGAACCAAAAAATAAGAAATTTTTATTCAATCAAAATAATTCTAAAAGGGGGCAGAAACCGAAGTTATCGGAGGAAACCCCCTGTCCCGTGATCCGAAATTCACAAAAATATAATTTTCTTATTTTTCTTCGTACATCGCTCGAGAACTCGCTCTCGATCTCACTTTCGAATTTTCACACATGCACACACTACAGATAAAAGCTCGCGCCGCGGGAAGACTCTCGTTGCAACGCGCGGTACTCCTTCGACATTCATTCGCTCATCGCACACAAAATAAATTACTTTTTTTTTTTCCTAAAAAACAACTCACATTCTCCAAAACGGTAACGCGTGGACGATTTCTCACAAAATAAAACCGGTAACAAAAATTCTGATCCCATAATTAGCTCTCTCAAATCTTTCTTATTTTCCATACTCATTCCCCCGGTAATCCACCCACGCGCTAAAGCACCCCGCGAACGGCGATACACGAAATGGCGACTTTCCGTGGAATTTATTCCCAAGGCTCGAAAACAAAATTCTAGAATTTACTCGAAATTTTCCAAGCGTCGCGGCAGCAAATTACGATCGCTCGACAATAGAAAGGGCACGTGCCGCAGTTATGTCCACGCAAAAAAAAAACTAATACCGACGATGCCAACGGCCACGATCTATCGGGAACAATCGAATAAGGAGCACGCCAGCAAAAATATAATTTTTACTCCACGTCGGTAGCACACACGCCGGAGATACAAACACTCGAAACACGAACAATTTTACAAATTACTCTACCGAATTTATAAAGTCCCTCGGACGAGAAAGCTCACCGAAATTTCCCCAATTTCCGATCGACGCCGAAGCAGTTGTTCGGCTCGCGTATCTTCTATTCCACGGTAGCGAATAATCGATCGAAGATCGAGGATCCGACTCGCTCCAAATCTCAACGGGAAGAGCCACGAGTAACGTGTCTCTCACGCTCTCGTTAGTGACACCCCTACCCCCTACCTAATCGCGACAATTTCGGATATTCGCGACGCTCGGCCCTTCTCGGAAATTTTAATATTTCGCACGCTCTCTCTCGCAACGCCGTAGCGCTGACCGACGCGCGAGAGCGAGACAGGTGACATTATCTCCGCGGTACTCAGTCCCCGCGTTCGAGAACCAATGCGATGATTTTCTTTCTTAATTCTTCTCCAGCTCGCGATAATTCATGAGCGGCTATTTGAAGACGGCGACGCTGGGGAAAAGCGGTGTTCTTTTCCCTCGATGTTCTTATCGTCTAAACAACGATAGGCTTTGGGGGTAGAGGCTCCTCGAAGATTATTTCGGTACGGCACGAGGACCCCTGCCGACGTTGACTTGCCGACGGCAGCGAATCCGAAGATTTCTGATGACAAACGATGTTTTTCCCTCGGAGAATTCTCTCGATAGCTCTCTCTCGCCCGAGGCGCGCATACATGAAATAATTTTGTCGAAAATAATTAAAAATAATTTCTAGATTAATAAAAGGCCCTGGGGAATTGCCTCGTGAGATGCGGAGCGAGCTGAAATTAACGGGTCGAAATTTTGCCACGTTACAATGTACAGACAGATAAACAATTTTCTGGCGTAGACACAATAACGTTACGTAAACATTTTCTATCGCTGTGAAACTTTCAACATATCTTCTTTATGTGCGGTATGAGTTTGGTATTGAAATTCAGAGTTTTTCGTCCACATTTACTGGTTATTTTTTTATAAGTTTTGGCATTTTAACATTTTTTTAATTTTTAATTTTGCACATCGCTGGTAAATAACTAGTAAATGCGCAGGAAAAACTCTGAATTTCAATACCAAACTCAAACTCCGACATCTGTGGAAAATCCCTTTTTTGAACTACTTTTGAGCAAAAAAAAACTATTCGGGTCATGAAATATGATAGATTGGGGTACAATTATAAGGAGAAAAGTGAGAAAAGATTTTTTTTTAAATTTTATCATGTTGAAAAGAGTTATTTAGTCCATAAATTTGGCGTTATTTTTTCTCGCGATTACAATACTTCCTCTTTTTCATACTTCGTATGGATGAGAAAGTAAAAAATCCTGAAAATAAAAAAATTAGTCCCTAATTTAATTTAAACAGCTGTATGTGTCATAGCGACGTTTCTGGATTTTATACATTTGTTGTACCGCGGGACCCCTGTACTTGGTACATGGGAATTAGTGAAATAATAAATGGGAAATATAACTCTATAAGAGGAATATTATATATAAATACAATATCGAATTCCTTGCGAGATGTGTACTACACACGCACTGACGAAATATAAGGAATTCGAGTGGCATACGCCTAAGCGTGCCATCGTCGCAACATACGCACAGTCAGCAGTTTCGCAAGCGAAGCCTCCTCGGCGAGCGTCCGATTGCGAAACTCGTCAAACACCTGCGTCGGCTTTACTTAATTCGCGGTAACTCCAATCTCGGTATTCATACGGAAATTGGGGTAAAAGATATTAAACAAAAGATGGTGAAATGAGAGCATCGAGACGATGTCCATCACCAAGGGAATCCGTTGAGTCGAACGCTCCACTTTACGCTCGGTAGAGTGTGGGCGCGAGCTCACGGTAAATAATATCATAAAATATACGAGCTGACATCGATCTCCGTTCATATAAAGGGAACAGAGATCGAGTGTCAGGCAGTTGTTAACCGACTCGTGAACTGTACGTTTGGTCCGGCAAGATCTAAGGTAAATAGTCTTGTTAATTGATACTCGTAGTACTGTGTGAACTGTGTGAACAAAACGTGTGTGAACTGTACAATTGTTTCTAGAGAATATTGGAACATATAAACTGTAACTACGTGTAAGACTTTCAACGAATAAAGTGTTCTTTTGTAATTAAACCTTCGGTTTAATTCTTACTTGGGTTCCAACCCTTGACTGGTAATCCTTATTACATAATTCCGGAGTAAATCTTCGAAACCACCGACTCAGAGTAGCTAACTGGGTTCCGGCGGTATAATACATTAGTCTTGCTTATGTTTTTTGTGATTTACAATCGTTTTCGTTTTTTCCCCTATATACTCCTATGTCATGTCTCTTTTTATACTTTTCTTCAAGTCACGCCATTTGTGCAACGGCGATCGTCGAAGAAAAGCATAAAAGAGAATATAGCACTTTTATTTCGTTTAATATACTTACGTTTCTTAAAGTCACGCCATTTATTCAATGACGATCGAGAAAGAAAGATAAGTGCATTAAATGAAATAATAGTGCATTATTTCCTCTACCCATATTTCTGGCGATTATTAGTAATCCTGAAAATAAAAAAAATTAGTCCCCACTTAAATCTAAAAACCAGTACGCGTCCTAGCGACGGCCTTGGCATCTATTGACTACATTGAAAAAGAAAATCCTGAAAATGAATGTTAGTTAACTGAATGTTAGTTAGTTAGTTAGAATGTTAGTTAGAATGAAGTTAATCCCTAATTTAATTTAAACAGTTGTATGCGTCCTAGCGACGTTTTTGCGTCTTATAGATTAGTCTTGTTTATGTTTACAGTGATTTTCAATTTCTTTTAGTATTTTTGACTATATACTCTGTGACGAGGCGTTACAACGCTCTCGCAGGCACGCTATAGCATAGGTAAGCGTGATAGTCGTAGATAGGCGCGTATACAGAGTCGTCGCCCGACGATACCCGAGGAGCGAAAAATGTACAGCATTCGGGAGACTGCCGGCGTGTTATATTATATATTACAGGTGTTCAACGTCGCGTAAATGGCCAGTGGGAGACACGAGAGGGGAACGATGAGAGGAGAGACATCGCAAATATTCGACAATCAGGAAATTTCGGCGACAAAGGGCTCGTTCCCCCTCCCACCGATTACCGAGACGCGTAACCGAACACGAGCGAGAGACACTCTCGCGCGCCACGTTGTACGATAGAGATCGATAGGCAGGATAAGCGATAGAGATTCGGTTAATAAAATAGTCAGTGAGAATTGATTAGTCTGTAAAAGTTATTTAACGCCGTACGAGACACGGAAGTGAGAAAATTGTTGTACGCTGTGTCGACGGCAGAAAGGATTATTCATAGAGAGGAATATACGCCGTGACAACGGTCGATAGATTTTCTCGAGAGGTTGTACCGAACGTAGAGGCTCATAGCCAGAGGGAAGTCACGAGGACGATCCGTGTGGAACGATGAAAAGGGATAGTAAAGGTAGGTGCACGCAGTGCAGACCATCTTCGGTTCCATTATTGTGCCGTACACGTGTTGCCATGGGCTTCCTCGCTCGTGCCCGGTATTACGGAAAACTATCGCACAGTATTCTCGCTCGCAGCGGAGTGTTACACGATTAATCTACAGAGAAACTATTAACCTCGAGTTTCGTGAGTCATTTGAAAGAGTCCGACAGCAGTCAATTGTATTTGGAAGTCTGCTTGTTAATAAAACGTGTGAGATTGTTATTTTATAGAAATTGAATTTTGGAGTATTTTATTGTTTTCCCGAACTGCACCCCTCCTGCTAGCCGTAAGACGAGTCAGTAGTGAAGTAAAAGAAAATCCTCGCACATCGGGATTGATACGGTGTGCTGGCGCCCAACAGTGGAAAAACGGTAAGGGAAATTAACAGCGCTTAATAACAACGGGCGTCGTGATATTTTGGACGGGGTAGCCGATCGCAGGTACTCTGAAGCCTGCGAAAAGCCCGTCACAACTCCTATGTCATATTGCTTTTTATACTTTTCTTCAAGTCACGCCATTGGTGTAATGGCGATTATCGAAGAAACGTATAAGTACTTTTCTTCAAGTCACGCCATTGGTGCAATGGCGATTATCGAAGAAAAGTATAAATGAAAATATAGCACTATTATTTATTTTAATATACTTACGTCCCTTAATGTCACGCCAATTGTTCAACGGCGATCGAGAAAGAAACGTAAGTACATTAAAAGAAATAACAGTGCAATATTTAATTACTTGTCTTTTTTATAATTTAGTTACTTACCTTTTTTCTCCGTTGCCGTCCATTGATTGAATTCCTTTGAGTTCCTCGACCTCCTGGTCTCGTTACTACTTTTTTCGCGATTTTTTTTAGTTATAGAGTTGGACTTACCTTTTTTGCCGTTGCTCTCCACTGATGAAATTTCTTAGTGTTCCTCGATCTCCTGGTCTTTTTTTTCGCGTTTTTTGTCATTCTAGAGTTGGACTTATCGTCTTCCGCCGTTGGCCTCCACTGATGACCATCCTTTGAGTTCCTCGACTTCCTGGTCTTGTTACTATTTTTTTCGCGATTTTTTTAAATTCTAGACTTAGACTTACCGTTTTCCGCCGTTGGCCTCCACTGATGACAATCCTTAATGTTCCTCGACCTCCTGGTCTTGTTTTTAGGCACTCACTATAACAATAGGCAAAGAGTGCCTATTAAAATGACCATCGAGGTCTCTTCACACAGCTTTCGATGGGGATTCTCCGCAGCGTATTCACCAAAAAATGTAGCTTTTCAGCATTTACTTCGGTGTACCTCCAATAGCATGGGTAATTAATTTGAAGTGACTCCGATGACTGGAAATTTTTTTTTTCGACTGCGGTTGAATAAAAATACCTTTTTTACTGAATTTATCTTCTTGGACGTCCGTATTACACTGTAACTTTGGATGGTGCGAACCAATTTTGTTCTCCTTCACAGGAATATTTTACCACATCGTGACTATTGTGCACAAACATTTTTGAAACTACTGCGAAGCGTTTAATGAGTTTTTCCAAAATAAAAATTCAATTTTGTTCCGCGAAATGTCCGTATGGTGCTCCAATTATGAAGTCTACGAACCTAATTTTTTCTTTTTCGCAGCATTATTTTATTTTATCGAAAGCACTATGCACATCAAATTTGAAAAAGCTTAAATTGTTATAACCGAATTCTCTTATACATATAACGACAGTCGAAGATCCCTCGCAGTCGCATTCATCGAGAAATTGATTTTTTTTAAATATTTTGGACTCATCCAAGACACTACAACTTTTTATTTGCGTATCGTACTTCCTGTTCAATACACGATAAGAACCAAGACGATATCTATTTTCGTTCTCGAGATATAATTTTTTTGCTACAACGATTAATATCGACTAAATTTCATTGAAAATCGTAAGAAAAAGCAAATTTTTCGAATTTTCGGCTCCTGTCCAGTGTCCAGAGGCAATAACGAAGTGATTCCATGTATTTTAAGGAAGAAAAAAATTTAAAGGGGACATTACACTCGAATGGTAAATGGTACTGGTGTTGGTGTTGTTAAATATTTTGTGTGTCTATTTTATACACATTATATCTGGTCATAAGTGTTAAGCCACTAAAACGACCTTTACTAGATATGATTTGATTTGTTACATTAATTTGATCAAGTTCTAGGCGATGCAATTCGTTATATTTGTCTGGTGCCTGAATGTTTGACAATTTATCGTCAAACAAAGAGGAAATATCAGTTGTGAATAATAATGATCAATTTGTATAAAAACTAAATGTTTTTATTCGATAAAGGTTTAACGCTATGAATCAATTACACAATTGATAAATGTTTTTACCTCATACATTTTTCCGAGATGAAACGCGCAGCGCGACTATAAAAATATTCGATACGTAGCGCATAACGCAAAGTGTAATCATACTTGATACAGAGTGCGTAGCGCGACGTGGATCCCTGTGAGTGCCTTAAGGTGATGTGAAACAAATATTGGCGACAAGCGCGCCCCTGTCTTCTTCGGGAGGAAGTAGAAAACGTGACGTTACCAACACGATTTCCACATCCTGCCATTAGAGGGCGCTCGCCCAAAATTCTTATTCTAGACTTATTCTTATTCAACTCAGAAGCTCGGCAACTGAGTTGACCGCTAAGCGTTCGGAATGGAACTCCGAAAATCGTTTTTCGGCAATATAATGAATTCCGATGGAAATAATTATTTTTCCATCGTCCTTCACAAATAAAAACAAATGACCGACAAGACATTTGTCGGAAATAAAAAATAAGTATAATCGTTTATTTTTCACACTTTCGCGAGTGTGAAAATAAACTTTTCAGTATCCCATAAGCCTACTGACTGATACATGAAAACATTTATCATTCAAACATGGGAATGAAACTTAGACTTTTGAAATGGATGATTAATAAATCAGTCATCGCTGCGATAATATACGAATTGGATTCAAACTTCTATCGCAGCGATGACCGGTCTGGATTATTATTCATCCATTCTCTCCGACATAAGTTCAAAGTTATATTGGAGCAATCAGTTTCAAGAAACTGTAATCAAAGACACATCGCTTCAGCTATGAACTTATTAACGTACTCGCGAAGTTCAACTGCACGCCAAGAGCTCCTTAAAATTCGGGGCATTAAGAAATTAATCATGAGCAGTTGTTAATAACGTTACGAATCGTGAAATGCCTCTTCTGATTCATTTGCCATCAAAGAGTCAATCCTCGTTTTTTTAATGCCCTTGGGCTGTCTAATTACTTTAAAGAAATGATAATTACATTTTAACAGTCATTTTATAATTTATATACATTTTTCGAGTTTGCGCCAAAATGCTAATAAATATTTTTATTTGGTAAGAAAAAGTTTCTGTGAAAAACTCGCCCGATCGAACTCTTTGTGCGCCACGCACAGTCGATGACGTGTATAGGTAAATCCAAAAACTTTATTCAATCAGATGAAAAATTGACGCTAAGTAGTGAAAATCTGTTATACAGTATTTTAGCATATATCATCTTTTTTAAAAATAGTTAATTAGCAACATTTTTTGTGGAATATTCGATTTGGCGCTTAGTTTTTAAAAACCTTTAATTTACAGGTATCCGGCTTGCGGCTCCGAGCCGCTACTGCATCTCTCGATACTCAGCTAATTTTGTTAGGCCCGCGGAGATCCTGTTCTTTGGATATCTCGTGAAAATTTCGTCTTTAGATTTCATCCTAGAAATTAAAAAAGTGTCCTTTGATTTATTTAAAAACTCGTAAAATTCTATAAAAAACATTTTTGATGTAAATGTTGCGCTAAATACATTTGTAAGCACAACTTTTTTTTATGAAGGTTTTAATGTGTAAATTTTTAAACGAATAATGTAAAAAGAAATCTCTTCCTGACTGTATCCAAAAGACTTTGTCGTTTTGGATAGTAGGTAGGGTCCGAACGAAAGGAAAAATAAAGCGAAATTTGTGTTTACATCGCGCTACAAACGCGACCGCGCTCACCGACAAGGTACGGTCTCCCCACTCTGGAATAGGTACGTTGATACCGGTGCCGGTTATCCAACAAAATTTCGGCGACCACAGTGTGCATTAGCAAGCGATCGAAACCGGTGAAACAAAGTGATCCAGATGACAGCAAAACGAATTTGTAAGTATTTGAATTAATACGTTTTGTGCAACGACGATAAATAATTTTTAATAGTTAATATGTTGAGGACAAAAAACGTGTTTCTTTTGTCGATAAAAAAATTCGGGAAAAAAAATTGAATGCAATTGATGGTTAGTATCAGTCTCTCATGACTAAATCAAATACAACAAGTTGTAATGCTTTGAATAAAATTATTATGTTATTATTTTTTTATGCGCCAAATCAAACACGTTTTTTTGGCAATAGAGTCAACGGACCGTTCTTGCCTGACCACTTCTCGCCGCGTAATACACTTCCACCATTGCAAACAATTTTCTATGCTATGTCATAAATTAACGAAACGTTCATTATATTTTATTTGTCGACTATAAAGTTTCTTAATATTTTTTTCTATAAAAAGTGAGATTCTGACAGAATGTTTAATATGACTTCCTAATGGTATAAAAATCAGAGAAATGTCAATCATATAGGTAGGACTTAGAAAAGTGCCTTTTATAATTCCTTCCGAACCGTTGCTAATAAATCAGTGGATAATATTTGTATTAGTTGTCAAAAATATATTATATTATATTATATTTGCCGAGCCTACACTGCCTCTCTCTCACAGTAGGCTTGTCGGTCAGCTGGCTCAATGTTTTGGTCGCGGTCGCCGGCCTCTCGGTCGCTTCACGCGCTCTCGTCGATGTACATCTTCTATACCTATATTTGCATACGCTATACTTATATCGAATATTATCACCTGTGTCGTTGCGAACTGTCGGTTGATGGATGAGTCAGACTTGTCTCTCTCTCGTTTCGGGAGTGTGTATTAAGGTAGTCCGAGTGCGAGGTGTTCATTTCGCATAAGTTCGACGAAAATGAGAGAGAATTACAAACACTTCTCGATGGCATAAAAATCTGAAAAAAATGCATGCATATTAAAGGTCCTGGAAAGATTAATTTTCCATAATAATAATTCCAAAATGTTAATAACAAATTTATGAAAAAATAAATTGTTCAACAAATTTTCCGGCAACCCAACTTTTTTTTTTTTATGAAAATGATTCGTTCATTTTTCTGAATACATATGAGTTTTTTCAGATTTTTCTGAAGATTTTGATATTTTTTTTATGTAGGAATAATGTGCGGAAAATCAAAAATTCACTATTTATGACGTTCAACATTTCTGCATTAACAAATATGCACTTTGGCAGTCCATAACTTCGGAAGTTTAACTCGGAGAAATAAGTGTATGAAAACTTTTTTGTTCGTTTTTCCATTTTCGAAATGATTATTTTTACAAAAAATGATAGGCTTTATAATTGAGCTAATTTTTGCCGATTAAAAATGTTAACACGCTGCAGTTTTTTAAACATGTACTCGGAGATAAAACTATACGAGGCTTTTCTTATTTAACTTATCATTTTCAACATGAGCATTTTTTCGAATAATTGTTCCGATTCATCATAGAGGTAATTTTGCTAAAATAAAGATTTGACGGTGTTTTACGTCAAGAATATCAATTGCAGAGAGAATGCTAAATTATTATTTTTGGTCCTTTGGTTCTCCAAATGAACATTTTTTTAATTTTCAGACCCAAAATAAACATGATTTTGGTAACAAAAAATTTCTAAAACTCTTGTTTCTCCAAGTTAAGCTTCAAAAGTTCATATTTGTCAATGCCATAAGTATTTTTTTATTGATTATTCATTCATAAGTTTTTTGCATTTTTATTCAGCAAGATATAACTAATTATTGTAAATAATATTTTGTACAGCAAAGAGGAAGCGAAAAATCCCGTATAAATTATTGGACACGATATTGTTGTTGATCAACATCAACAACAATAACGGCACCGATAGCAGCAACAACAATAACAATAGCAGCAACAGCAACAATAACAACAATAGCAGCAACAGCAGCAACAGCATCCACAGCAACAACAACAGCAGCAGAAACAATAACAACAGCAGCAGCAACAGCACTCACAGAAACAACAACAGCAACAATAACAACAGCAACAGAAACAATAACCGCAGCAGCAGCAACAGCACCCACAGAAACAAGAATAACAACAGCAGCAGCAACAGCAGCCACAGAAACAACAACAACAGCAACAATAACAACAGCAGCAGAAACAATAACAACCGCAGCAGAAACAGCAACAACAGCAGCAGGAACGGCTGTCGTGCACAGCAGTCGAAGTTCGCGCGCTCGAGTCCCGCGTACGCTTCGACCGAGTCCCACCGCATCACGCGTTCCCCCCACGACGCATGCGCGCCGACTACGACGAACGGCTTCGTAGCCCCCGACAATACTACGGCGAGATCGAGAGAACACGACGCATCGAGGATCGTTCTCTCCATACCTTTTTTCTTTCCTTCATTTTTCTTGTATTATTAAATACAGTTTTGGTTCATCTTTTATTATAAATCGAGTTCGACTTATTCCGTTCATTGAAAACATTGGTCCGTTAGAGCCGAATTAGTCGAGAAAACGTAAAATACAGTCCACGCAACAAAACATCGAGTCAACATGGAGGCTTTACGCAAACATCGAGGAACAGCGAAAGCTAAATTGACAAGATTAGAGGCAAAAGTCGAGATGGCGCGAAGACACGAAGCGCAAGTTTCGAGAGAAGAAATCGAGGTCTACACGACGAGGTTAGACGAAATACGCGGAGAATTCGACGACGTGCAACGAGCGATCGTCTCTACGCAAAATGGCGAAGCGTCGGCCGCCGACACAGCGGAGGAAGACGAGTTCGAAAACAGGTATATTAATCTGAAAATTCGATTGAGGCAAATGCTCGGGAATTTGCCGACACGCGAGCAAAATGTGCCATCGTCGACAAATGACACGCTGGCGCGCGTATTGGCACAACAGACCGAGCTTCTACAACAGCTCGGAGGTAATGGCAGGAGCAGTTCTCAAGCGTCAACGTCTAGTAACGACGCCATTGCGCAGCTAGTCACGCAGCAGACCGAGGTACTACGCCGGCTCGTCGACGGAGGTGGCGCGGTCAACAACGACTCAAAAGTAAGGTTACCCGCCGTTAAGCTCCGCACGTTTGATGGTCGCACGGAGGAGTGGAAACGTTTCTCGGAAACGTTTCAGTCGCTAATACACAACAACGAAAATATTCCTCGAGTACAGAAATTCCAATATTTAATTACGTCGCTCACCGGCGCTGCCGCAAAAATCATCGAGTCAATCGAGTTGACAGACACGAACTACACGGTCGCGTGGAATTTATTGACCAAGCGATACGACGATCCGAGGGCAATAAAGAAAAACCATATCGAGTGTTTATTCGCGATGCCGTGAGTAGAAAAAGAGTCATCGAGTGCAATACGGGAATTAATCGATTACACGCTGAAACATTTGCGAACTTTAAAATCGATGGAATTACCGACGGACTCGTGGAGCGATCTTATCATTCACATGATGGAAACGAAGTTAGACGCAGTAACGCTTCGTGAACGAAACAGAAAATCGTTACGAGCAAAAGCGAGGGCGAGAAGCAACACTCGAAGTTTCGCGGTCAGCAAAAAACAGCGAACAGCGAAAAATCGGCGACGCTAACAACTTCAGTGGACGCTGGTAGATGCTACCTGTGTCAAGGAGAGCATCTACTGTATTACTGCGAAAAATTCCTTGCGATGTCCATCGAAGCGAGGCTCAAGGAAGTTCAGCGCATGAAACTGTGCATCAATTGCTTACGTAACGATCACTTCGTCAAAACGGCACGCATGGGATCTTGCAAGCAATGCTCAGGACGACACAACACATTGTTGCACATGCCGTCAACCAAGCCAACTGGAGAACAACGTATCAACGTATCGGTTCATCACGCATCGAATCGTCTGAAGAAGCAGCACGTCATCATGGCGACGGCGCTGGTCAACGCGACACGTCCCACGGGAGCCACCACGACAATCCGTATCCTTTTAGACAGTAGAAGCGAAGCGAACTTTGTTACGCAGTCGGCGTGTACCAAGTTAGGCGTAAAACGAGATCGAACTTCGGAAATAGTCACGGGTTTAAATGAAATGGAAAGCAAAATATGCCAGAGTTGCGATATCGTTGTGCAGTCGAGACATTCGAATTATCAGGTTAACGTTCGTTGCCTCGTGGTGCCGACGATCACAAAATCGTTACCGTCAGTCGAGATCGATAAAAACGCGGTACAGGTTCCGTCAAACGTAAAACTCGCGGACTTCGAATACTATAAACCGAGTTCGATAGACATGTTGGTAGGCGCGGAGTTTTTTTTTGAGCTACTAGAGGCAGAAAAAATAAATCTCGGAGAAAATCGACCGGTCTTGCAAAACACGAAACTCGGGTGGGTAATAGCGGGATCGATTGCGCTCGCGCATACGACGAGTCTCACTTGCAGTCGTGACGCGATGGCGACATTACATTGTTCGTTAGGAAATTGCGAAACTCTAAACAAAAACTTGGAAAGGTTCTGGGAGCTCGAAAGCTTCCCGTCCGAAGAAGGTCGAACGCTGTCCGCGGACGAACGACAGTGCGAGGAGTTTTTCGACCGAACAACGACTCGAGACGCTAGCGGGCGTTTCGTCGTAAGACTACCATTTCGCGACAACTCGGGTCAGCTTGGTAAGTCACGAGACATTGCGATGAGACGATTGACTCAATTGGAGCGTCGTTTCATGAAAAACAAAACGCTATACGAGCGATACTTAGACTTTATGCGCGAATATCTCGAGCTTGGGCACATGTCCCTCGCGAATGACGTTTCGCGCGACGTTCAGCATCCCATAGTGTATCTGCCGCATCACGGTGTAATCAAAGAGTCGAGTAGCACCACAAAACTCCGCACCGTATTCGACGCATCGAGTAAAACGGATTCCGGAGTAGCCCTCAATGACATACTCCACGTAGGACCCACTCTGCAGAGCAGTTTGACATAATTATACGTTTTCGCTTCCATAACATCGCGTTAACCGGAGACTTGCGTAAAATGTATCGGCAGATAACCGTGCATCCGGACGATCGCGATTATCAGCGCATACTGTGGAGACAATCTCCCGGGGAACCCGTGCAGGAGTATCAATTGAACACCGTTACTTACGGTCAAGCGAGCTCTTCGTATCTAGCGACAAAATGTATTCGTCGACTCGCGGAACAGGCACAAAATGAATATCCGATCGCCGCGCGAGTTATACTCGATGCTATGTACGTAGATGACATTATGTCCGGAGCCGACACCGTCGAGGGTGTTATCGAAGTTCAGCATCAATTGACGACTTTGCTGCAGACCGGCGGATTCGAGGTGCACAAATGGTGCTCAAACCGGGCGGCAAGTCTGACGCACGTACCCAACGCCATTGCAACACGTAGCATCGACGCTAGCGACACGATCAAAACCCTTGGTCTCGCGTGGAGGCCAATCGATGACAAATTCCAGTTCTCTGTTCATCAGACGGAAGCAGCGACTACAAAGCGCCAAATATTATCAGCAATCAGTAAATTCTTCGATCCGCTCGGGCTGATCGGCCCAATCTTAACAACGGCTAAACTACTGATGCAAGAGACATGGCGAATCGAGCACGATTGGGACGAACCGCTTCCTCCTACATTTGTCAAGAAGTGGGAGCAATTTCGTGAAGACTTGAACGCTGTCGCAGCACTATGCATTCCGCGAAGAGTCATATCATGCGAAAGACCGAAATGAATATTTCTCCAGGGGTTTTGTGACGCTTCCGAGGCAGCGTACGGGGCTTGCTTGTATATACAAGCCGAAGACGAAAGCGGTGCGCTCGCCGCAAGATTGCTTTGTTCCAAATCACGTGTTTCACCCATCAAGACGACGTCCATACCGCGGTTGGAATTATGCAGCGCAGTTTTGCTCTCACGTTTAATCGCGAGCACGCAGAGGAGTTTACGAGTACGTATCGATGGGTTATACGCGTGGTCCGACTCCACGGTGGCGCTATGTTGGATTCGTGGCGATCCATCTCGATGGAAAACCTTCGTCTCAAATCGAGTTTCTGAAATCGTCTCAACCGTGCCGGTGGAATGTTGGGATCACGTCAAGGGCAAAGAAAACCCCGCGGACTTGATATCGCGAGGCGCCCGCGTCGTCTTAGCGAATCCGAACTATGGTGGTCGGGTCCCCGCTGGCTACAAGGAAAATGTCCCGTGTTAAAGGAAGACGCGCAGCATGACCTTTCAAGCGAGAATCTCAAGATAATCGAAGCGGAAGAGCGTAAAATGACTTCAAGCTGCAACGTCGTCAGCGAAGGAGTTCAAGTAATCGAGGAAATAATCGGAAAATTCTCGTCCCTCACGAAAGTCGAACGAGTATTAGCGTACTGCTTGAGATTCATCGCGAATATCCGAAAAAAATCGACGGATCGAGCACTCTGTCGACTGTCGACGGTTGAACTACAAGAATCGCATCGACGTATCATCAAGCACACTCAAGCTACTCAATTTGCAAACGAAATTTTTAGTTTGAGAAATAATTGCTCCTTGAAAACAACCAGTAAGATCATCCAATTGCATCCGTTTCTCGATGAAAACGGTGTGCTCAGGGTGGGCGGCAGATTACAACACGCCGCATTGCCATTCGAGCGGAAGCATCCCATCGTGTTGCCGGCCGGAGCTCAATTCGCGAGGCTGTTGTTCGAGCGAGAACACATACGTTTGCTACATGCAAGCCAACTGCTGCTTTTATCATCAATAAGGGAGCGATATTGGCCTCTCCGCGGTCGAGATTTGGCGCGACAGGTGTGCCGATCTTGCGTATGGTGCACGAGAAATAAACCACGCGAAGCATCTCAAATCATGGGATCTTTGCCTGCTGATCGAGTTCGTCCGAGTCGAGCATTCTCCGTCACCGGCATCTACTTTGCGGGCCCTATCACGACGCTGGTCAACAAAGGACGTGGGCGCAAGACAAATAAGTCGTACGTTGCTTTGTTTGTTTGTTTCGCCACCAAGGCTATTCATTTGGAGGCTACCAGCGAATTGACGACTGCAGCTTTCATCGCCGCGTTGCGACGCTTCAGTGGCCGACGAGGAAGACCGCGAACAATTTACAGCGATAACGGTACGAATTTTGTTGGCGCGAACCGCGAATTGAAGGAAGTTTACCAATTCGTGCGAGCCGAAGTCGAAGGATCCATCGGCGACGTGTTTGCGAACGAAAACATTGAGTGGCGATTCATTCCCCCTAATTCCCCGCACATGGGCGGTCTATGGGAGGCAGGCGTAAAGTCTTGCAAATACCACCTCCGACGAGTTATGGGAAACAATCTGTTCACATTCGAGGAATTGGCGACAGTGTTGGCGCAAATTGAAGCGTGTTTGAATTCGCGGCCTCTATCGTCGATGTCGACGGATCCGCTGGATCTGCAGCCCCTCACACCGGCTCATTTTCTAGTCGGAGAATCATTGACTAGTCTCCCGGAAATCGACGTACGCGACGTTTCGACAAATCGATTAGATCGTTGGCAAATGATCCAACGCGCACTCCAAGATTTTTGGAAACGGTGGGTTTCTGAATACATTAGTAATCTTCAAGGCCGCACCAAGTGGCAAACCGCGCAAGAAAACTTGAAAATCGATGACCTGGTGCTTATCAAGGAGGAAAACCTTCCCCCGCTCAAGTGGAAATTGGGTCGAGTTATGGATTTGCATCCAGGAAATGATGGTTTCATTCGAGTTGCGACAATACGAACTGTGGGCGGCAACCTCAAACGATCTATCGCAAAACTCTGCAAGCTGCCAGTTTCGTCGGAGCGATATACAAATTAGCGTCGCAAATTTGGTGGGCGGTATGTCGTGCACAGCAGTCGAAGTTCGCGCGCTCGAGTCCCGCGTACGCTTCAACCGAGTCCCACCGCATCACGCGTTCCCCCCACGACGCATGCGTGCCGACTACGACGAACGGCTTCGTAGCCCCCGACAATACTACGGCGAGATCGAGAGAACACGACGCATCGAGGATCGTTCTCTCCATATCTTTTTTCTTTCCTTCATTTTTCTTGTATTATTAAATAAAGTTTTGGTTCATCTTTTATTATAAAACGAGTTCGACTTATTCCGTTCATTGAAAACAATGGCAACAACAGCAGCAGTAACGGCAACGACATCGGCAGTAACGGCAACGACATCGGCGACAGATGAGCCAATGCAAGCGTTAGCTGGAGCGCAATTGCAAATTCTACGCGAACAAATTGCGTCGTACAATTTTTCGTGCCAGTATACCGCGCTGCATGTTGCTTATGTCGCGGAGGACAAAAAAAATATACAATTAACTAAACAGGTAAACAACATCAAACGCCAAAACGAAAAACGACGAGAAAACATGAAAAAACAAAATCGAGAACGATCAAATACACAACAATTAAACTTAAGACTGAAACAAGACAATCATAAGTTAAGAAAAGAACTGCAACATTATAAACAACTCCATCAACAACAACAACATTATCAACAACAAGAATTTCACTAAATCCAGCAACAGTATCCACCACTTCAGCAACAACAGCCACAGTTTCAGCAAGCACCCGAGCAACAACAGCAACAGTTACCACCAACATATCAACAATAAACTTTAACGCTTTCTAGTGGTCAATTTAAAAGGGCATAATTTTTTTGAGTTTTTTTTTTATAAAAGCGGTTAAATAATATCATGTATTGTAACGGGGCCTTTATTCTTCAAAATAAATCCTCGATAATCGGTGGTCTCGACGAGTCGGGGGTAGTGGCGGGGATTTCGGGGAAATACGGGGTTCGAAAATAACTGGTAAAAACGCGAGTAGGTTAAACAATAATATAATTAGAAAAGGCAAAAGAATCGATACAAAAGAAAAGTAAATAAATGAATGTAAATAATACAAAAATAATAACTCGGAATCAATACAACTAATAAAGCAAAAATAATACGAAAGAATGACTTGAAAAGAATAATTCGAAAACTATAACTATCGCGGGTACTATGCTAAATGGTGGCGTTCGGGTCTCCAACTGTCGGTTGGTCAACGCACGGGGGGGGGGTGATCTCGCAGGGGAAGGGGAGTACAACAAAATAATTAATAATACTCCTGCCAACACAATCGCCAGCAGGGACGCGGGGGGGGAGGATGATGTTAACAATAAAATAAAGGGATGAATAAATAAGGGGTGGTCGGCAAACGCGCTCGTTTACCGCGGGCGCAAAGGGGGGGGGGGGGGGGGGAAGAAGCTAAGAACACGGGAAAACTATAATAATCGGAATGATTTGCAAAAAAGGGGGGAAATAATAAAGTAGCAACAATAAGAAGAAACAATACGCGATCGTAACGACGATCGGTCGCGATAATTATGCAATAACAGCGGGGATAGGTGTGAACACGGTGGAAAAAGATCACGGGGAAAACACACTCGATGTGTTACAAGGGGATACGGCAACGCAAAGGCACCTCACACTCTACGTTCCGTTCAGCCTTTCATACACGATTCGTTATATAAAATTAATACGATGTCACGCGCGACTCTCACACGTGGACTCGGGAAGGGATCTCGATCGAAGCTCAGAGCCGGAAATCTTCTCCGTGCTCTCCGGATGTCTTCTCGTACAGCAGCGTCGCGGGGGGTCCTTGCGGTGAGAGAGAGAGAGAGAGAGTTCGGTACTCAGCATTAGTCGATAACGAGAGCGATCGACGGGCGTTGCGTAAGAGGGCGGCAGTTGGACGATGGCGGGCGGCAGGCGGCGGGCGGCGGTGGTCAGCGCGAGGCGACCGCAATACAGCAGTGGCGAGACGCGAGGGATAGCGAGTCTCCTCGTCGACGCTCTCGCATCTCCCTCTACTGTTTCCCTCGCTCTCTCACTATCGTTCTCATCTGATGATACGATGCTCGTCGTCGACTTGTTGTTCGGGCTCACGCGGGGTGGGCAAGGGGCGAGGGGGCGTGTCGCGGGGAATATACGAAGATACGTACTATGAGAGACATACAATCTATACAATGCGTACGGCTACCTATCGCTCACGTGGTAAGTAGCGGGCTCGACTCCAGGAGATTTTGGGAATATTTGAACGAGGCTACCTCGTTACAGTATGTACCAAAATTTTAAATTGTTTAACAAATAAAAAAATTATAATTTCAAAACTAACGTGTTCTTTCGTGTTTCGACTTTTAATATTTATAATGTCTTTGCAAAATTACTTTTTTTTCTATCGACGCAAAGCATGCATTCGATCTAAAACCTGCGGCAAGTGGAGGAAAATATGAAACGCATTTCAAAGTAGAATGAGAATAATCAAGTTTAGTGAAACTGAAACTACACGCTGAGAGTTAGCCGCCAGGTTGGGTAATTGGCCGTCCGCGTGGCACCCGCGACTCAGCGACTCTACGTGCATCTTCTCGTGATACTTCGTCATATTCAATCGCTCGATCGCTTATTCTTGAGGGTTTTTTTTTTAATTCTTCTAGTCATGTATTCTCATAGCTTTCGAGATGCCCGATCAAAGTGCTACCTAGAATATGGAAATAAGCTTTATTGCACAAGCCGATCGAGTGTCGCGCGAGCTCGCGAACAGATTGTTTATAAGGCTAGAAATCCTTTTAAAAAATGTAGTAAAGTAAAGTAAAAAAAATAAGAATGTATGACTAGAAAAATAAAAAGAAATAGAAAACCGCAAGAATAAGTGATCGAGTGATCAATACGACGAAATATCATGAGAAGATGTACGTAGAGTCGCTGAGCCGCGGGTGCTACGCAGCGGCCAATCCAACCTGGCGGTTAACTCTTGGCGGCTAGTTTCAGACTCATTTTTTTTGTCACGTAAAAATCAACATTTTTTATTTTATTCACAACAAAATAATCGAAAAAACAAATCTGTTAATTTTTTTCTGAAATTTACTAATAAATCTGTTCAAAACGAAAAGAATTGCAAAAAATTGAAAAAAAAAAAAAAAACTGACACTTCAAATGATGTTACATTAAGATATTAAAAATAAATATATATTTGTATGTATTTTAAAAATAAACCTCACTGTCGAAAAATTCTCAAAGATTAAACAAAAAAAATGCTTCGCCAAAAGACGTTTAAACCGGAAGTTAAAAGAAGTTTCGAAATTTTTCACTAACTTGCGTTCCTGTCGGTGCGAAAATATCTTTTGCACTATTTCGGCCAAATATGCCGTATCGATTGCATTCATTCGCAAAAAGTATAAACATTAGACACATGAAAAATTACACAAAGTTTATAAAGTCCAGTTTTTGACGCGTTTGCTACATTCGAGAAAAACTCATTGCTGTGTGTTATGTCGCGAATCATGTTTGCGAGTGGAGCCGGCCTCATCTCGGTCAATCAACTTAATGAATTTACGCGTTAATCGAAGCGGCTATGATTCGCGGATGCCTCGTTTAGAGCCTAACCTTGCGGAAAATTGCTCGGGAAGAGACTAGAGTTCATTCGCGAAATGGGAACAAAGGGGTATCTAAACGTTTTCATTAATAGGGTGGACATCGCGACAATACGGGCAAAAGTATTCGAGGGGAGCACTGGGTGCTGTAACGACTTCTTGCGGGGTAACGGAACGGTAAGCGCGGAGATACAAAATTATCGCAACTATTACGGAAACTACAAGAAAACAACTGAGGAGAATCACGACAATCAAAGGGGAGTTCATCGCGATATTGAAAATTTAACTAAACTCGCGGATTAATTTGAGAGACTCGACGCGCGGTAGACACTGGATAAATTCGAACACCCGAGTGTACTACAGGGGTTTCACGTGTGACTCTCGAATCGCGGATATTAACGGTGATTTTAATGGAGATTCCGCACAAAAGAATAAAAATTAACACGATCACTATAATTGCCAGAAGGGCGATAATAACTTGAGACACGTACATCTCTTAAACTTTTAACTAAAGTGGAAGGGTTGAGGGGAAAAATCGCAAACTTAGGAAAAGTAAGACTTACCGAAGAAAAATAGGATCCGGCGAACAGGAGTTACAAAGAGGTTGCTGGTGATGGTGGTCGGTAGATCGCTGGTCGATACCCTCGACTTGTCGAGAAAGTTGCCGAGCGGTCGAAGGGTTGATCGTCGATAATTAATTTTCACGACACACACAATTAAAGCACAAAGATTTTTATTTTATTAACTTCACTGAAGTTAATAAAATAACAATTTTAAATTCTCGAAGATAACTGGTCGTGTAAAAATGTCGATGAACAGCGTGACGATGTCGATGAATTTCGGAGGAGTAATGAGCATGGCCCTCCGTAAAGGGCACAGTTTAAATAGGCTTGACATAGACCGCGGTGGAAGGGGCAACTTTTTGGTCGAGGCGTGATTTTCCACGCCTCTCATGTTCTCTTTCTATCGACCGTCAATATCAGATAATTACTCTAATTAACTATTTCCAGATCGATTTTGGATTTGTTAATTAACAATTTTGTTCGCTTACACGGTGCGACTCGACTTACGAAGCGAGTCAACTAGGGTCGTAAATCCTAATACCGAACGCGTATGATTCGACACTGTGGAGTCCGCGAACTCCCGCACCTCAAATTAATGGGAATGAAACTCGCGAATGAAATAAACACTTAAATTTATTCACAAATATTTACACAGATTTACGATATAATATAAAAACAAAAGATTTTACGTTGATTTAGTGTAGCACTACTCCGTGTGTAGTACTAAGAGTAGTGAGTAAAATTTGTCTGATGTCACTATGAATATTTGTTCACGAGAGATGCAGAGATCCGCGCTGGTTGGACTCTGTGATGTGCACTCTGTGAAGCTAAGTCGATGACTGATTTTCGAGAAAAGTATTGATACGAACTTGCTTCGATGGGAAATTCCGAGAATTTTGGTTGTTGGCGTCGCCATGCTTTGATTGGTTACAAAAAAGAAGGAAGGGATATTTTTCGCACTCGCGTTGTTTAAGTCATGAAGGCCCCGCGTACCGCGTACCTGCGTACTGCTGGCAGCCGAATCGGTGCCTTATTCCTCTACCGCCGCGAGGGATTAAGTCATAAAACACTAGAATTGACCCTTCGGCGCGAAGCGTTTGCCGTTTTCTTTTTTGTTAATCCTTCGAACGTGATTGACTGTAGTTGTTGCCGGATTAACGAAACAGGAATTTTAATTATTCGAGAAAAATGAATTGCAGCTTAAAAACTATTGTTCAAAAGTCTCAAATTCCTGCGGGCTTCCCCATCGTATACGAATTATTATAACTGCTTCTTACGGAGTGAGGCTTACAGATAGATTTTATATTTCAAAAAAAAAAAAAATACTCGTTCCGTTCGCGACGGAACAGACTCCCCCCTTGAGAGAGTATCGATCAAGTTTGAAATTCCTTAATGCTAGATTACAACGTATTATGTGATTCAATGGATGCTAAATCTAAAGTTTCTGTCCGCTGGCTTGTTGGCCGCTTAATTAACTTTGTCACGATCGCCATCACTTTCTATGGGCTGTGGCAGTGGAGCAAATTTTCGGACGTTCCTGTCCAGAATGCCCCTGGACGTTTTGACGCGTACGACCCTCACGATGCCATCGGCACCAGGTCGCGTTTCGACAACTTTTCCCATGAGCCATCGAAGTGGTGGTAGATTGTCTTCCTTGAGCAACACCAGAGAACCCTCTCGGATGCTGTGCGTTCCCCGGGACCATTTATGACGAACGTTGAGTTCGTTTAGATAGTCCTTGTGCCATCTGGTCCAGAATTCCTGTTTCATCTTCTGAATATGTTGCCACAACGACAACCGATTGTATGGAGTGTTGGCTAAATTTGCGTCAGGTACGCTCGTTAATGAATTGCCGATCAGGTAATGACCGGGAGATAATACAAGAGGATCATTTGGATCTCATGAGAGAGGAGTCAGAGGACGGGAATTTAGAATCGCTTCAACCTCTGTAAGGAATGTGTAAAGCTGCTCAAATGTGAGCAATTGTTCGCCGACTACTCTTTTGAGATGGTGTTTGAATGATTTTACCGCCGCCTCCCAGATTCCACCGAAGTTTGGTGATTGAGGTGGCATGAAATGCCACTTGATCCCGAGGTCGCTGCAGAAGCGGACCGTTGTTGCGTTGTGTTCTTCCGATCGTAAGTGTTTTACGATTTCCTTTAATTCGTTATTGGCGCAAACGAAGTTTGTTCCGTTGTCGGAGTATATGTTTTCGCATTTTCCTCGTCGTGCGATGAAGCGTTTTAGTGCGGCCAGAAAGGCTTCGGTAGTCATATCACTGACTAGTTCGAGGTGCACGGCTTTAACGACGAGACAAACAAACACGGCTACGTATACCTTGATGCGTCCTTGATTGCGATTCTTCTTTTCCTTTATGAAGAATGGTCCGCAGTAATCTACGCCGACGTTTAGAAACGGTCGGGCTTCGGTGATCCGAACACCAGGTAGATTGCCCATGATGTAATTCGCTGACGGAGGATTGGCCTTAGCACAGACCATGCAGCTTCGAATCACCTTGCGTACTTGATTCCGTCCATCGATTATCCAGTATCGTCTCCGTAGAGAATAAAGCGTGTTTTGGCCGCCCGAGTGATAGTTGGACATGTGCTCATACCGGATAATCATGCCTGTCACGTGATGCGCTCGCGGTAGGATTATAGGGTGTTTTTCTGAGAATGAAAACTTGGAGTTCGTGAGTCGACCGCCGAGTCGAATTATGCCCAGATCATCCGGAAATGGAGCTAGCGAAATGAGTTTGCTTTTCGAACCGACAATCCCTTTTTCTTTCAAGTCTCTCAATTCATTGGGAAAGCTTACTGATTGAACGAGTTTCATGATCGTTGTGTTTGCTTCTTGCAGCTCTTCGGAGGTGAGATGACCTCGTTTTTTGTACGGCGCCTGGAACCTCCGAGCATATGCAATAAATCTTCGCAACTTCACGATTGATGAATATCGCGTAAGAATCTCGCTATTTATCGGCGTTGCGAAACATTTTATTTTTCGTAGTCCGGGCAGTTCGTTGATTGTTGGCACGCCGAGTTGCGGCCACGTGCTTTCGTCTTGTCTAAGCCACGTTGGGCCCTTTTTCCCCTTGGTGTCGGCGGCGTAGGCTGAAGGAAGCTGGCCTTTTGAAATGAGATCTGCCGGATTGTCATGTGATCGAACGTGTCGCCAATCGCCGTTGTGTGTTGTCTCTTGAATTTTAGATACGCGATTGGCTACAAATGTCAGCAGTTGATGCGGAGGCGTATTAATCCAACTGAGCACCGCTGTGTTGTCACACCAGAAAAAGGTTTTGTGAATTTTAATGGTTAATGCTTGAAGAACAGTGGCATATAACTTTGCCAGAAGAGCAGCTCCACACAGCTCCAGCTTGGGAATTGTCATAGGTGGAATTAGTAGATATATAAGGCGGGTTCTAACTCAAGGGATCTGCACCGACATTTACCGACGCTTCTTAGCTGAGAATCGAACCGTTGGTGGGTGGTTGGGAGGTGGGTGGGTGGGTGGTGGGTGGTTGGGAGGGGGTGTTGGGTTGGTGGGTGGCAGGTAAGTCTGAGGTGCGTGATGAGTGGGTGGTGGGTGGTGGGTATTGCAGAATCGGTATTTGCCGATATCCTAGCTGAGACTCAAACCACCTGTCAGGTTGAATGAGATTTTCTTGAGAATCGGCGAGTGACATGCAGTGGGTGGTGAGGAGGTGGGAGGTGGGTGGTGGGTGGGTGGGTGGGTGGGTGGTTGAAATTTTTTTTTTTTTTTTTGCGCGAATCGGCGAGGGTCATGCAGTGGGTGGTGAGGAGGTGGGAGGTGGGTGGTGGGTGGGTGGGTGGTTGAAATTTTTTTTTTTTTTTTTTCGCGCGAATCGGTGAGTGGCACGCAGTGGGTGGTGAGGAGGTGGGAGGTGGGTGGTGGGTGGGTGGGTGGTTGACATTTTATTTTTTCGCGTGAATCGGCGAGTGGCATGCAGTGGGTGGTGAGGAGGTGGGAGGTGGGTGGGTGGTAGAAATTTTTTTTCTTGGAATTTATCGTTGGCACTCCAAGACCTGTCAAACACTTCAAGTCCCCTACACCACTTGTCACTCTTGAAAATTTATGACTGCGATAAACATTTATAAACAAATGTTGAATAGAACAGTCATACCTAATGAATGCATCATGAGTCAGACCCTTGTTCTTTACGCACCCTACACCCCCTTGTCGCCCTTTAATTTTTATGACTGTGATAAGAATTTATAAACAAAACATAGAAAAAAATACATGCATGCCATGGTGTGAAAATCGAATGCTATTTCTCGGTCTAATATTCGAGACTTTTACGACGGGGCGCTAACTCGCTGGTGGGCCCGTTCAAGGGCGCGTGTCGTGTGTCAGCGTCTGGCATCTCGATGGATATTCTTTCGATTCTTTAAACAGGGAAAATTTTACGACGTCGTCGTCGCGGGTCTCGAGAGTACAGAGCGCTTAACATCTCGAAGAATATATATTTTTTAAGTGTGTTACACGTTCGATGTTTTCTCTCCAAGGGTTGTCGCTGTTTCCGCGAGTATGGAGCTTGTTTTTCTCTCGTTCAGGCACTTGTCAATGACATCGTTGAAAATTTAGTTCAACCCCCGATAGGAAATCGGCCCTGATTGGCTAACGTTGAGATGCATTGGGAGAGTTGAAACTAACATCTTTGACTTCGGTGCAATCATTAGGCAGTCTTGATTATCCTCTTGTATAGAACGTGCTAAAATAACTGCTGACCGTTTGAGGTAATGCGTATTTTATTTTCTCGTGCACATCTACAAAGTGAAAATGGTGTCAAAAAAGTGCAAAAAGCTTGTCGCTCTTATGGAAAGTGCATATAAAACTCTTGAAGAGAAATCTTCACGTTCCGAGATTGATAAGTGGATGAAATTTGGTCGTGATAATGTTAACCTGTTGCGTAAAATGTTACGGGAGAGTGCGGAGACAGTGGGTGAGAAAATTAGCATCCAAACGGCGATTGTGCAATTGCGATCGATGATTACACGCCTCGAAAAACGTGGTGCAGGTGCGATCATGAGCAGAGTGCAATGGGTGGAACTCGATACAGCCTTCAAGAGCAGAATACGAACGGGCATGGTAATAAATCTACAGCATAAAGATTTATCAGAGTTCTTGGACGATTCTAAACAGCTAATCGCAAGCCGACTGAAAAGAATGCTCAATGGGACTCGAAAGAAGAAGAAACGTCGATCTCTCAAAGTCAATACGATCTTGACGTGCAAATTCAGACTCGCGAAATGTGATAGTATTGTGGAAGAATCGAAAACATTCGGCACGAGCAATGAAATAATCCTTCGAAGTACAGACATCGATCAGTGGTATAGAGAACATGTGAAGGAAACTCTATTATCGAAAGTGGAAGAGTTTGAGGAGAAGGATTCGGGCTGGTCGTTGATTGAAGTGTCAAGCCTTCAGCTAAACATGAATAAATACGTGCCGCTAAAAGGAGGATTATCGACATTTGTCAGCATCCCGAAGGATCTGCAAAAGAAGCGAGCGATCGTTAATATTATTAACAACGATCCCTATTGTTTTTTGTGGTCGGTTACCGCGGCGCTTTCCCCGGAAGTGACAAAAAATAGTGAGCGAAAGAGTTCTTATCTGCACTTCAGTGAAATGTTAAATTACAAAGACTTCAAGTATCCGATGAAAGTGAAGAATATTCCGCGATTCGAACAATTAAATGAATTGTCGATTAACGTGTATTGTGCAGAGCGTTGCAAAGGCAAATCGGATATTGTGCCAATATACATAAGCAAACGCAAGTCGCCGCACCGCACGATACACCTGCTCATGCTTGAGACAGAACTCGATCTCGACGAGAAGAATGCGCCGATTCATCACTTCGCTTGGATAAAAAATATGTCGCGACTCGTCAGTTCGCAAATCGGCGCGCATAAAGGTGCAACATGGCTTTGCGATCGATGCCTGTGCCACTTTCAAACGAAAAACGTGCTTGATAAGCACTCAATCGAATGCTTCGATATAAACGATGGCTGCAAGGTCATTCTCCCAGAAGAAGGGACAACATTAAAATTCAAAAATTTTAAACACAAGGAGGATGTGCCGTTCGTAATTTACGCTGATCTTGAATGTCTTCTCGAGCCAACGCAAGATGCAACAAGTCAGAGTTACCAGAAACACGTGCCACATAGCATAGGATTTTATATACATTGTGCATATGCAACGGCATTTTCTCAATATAAATCTTATCGTGGACAAGATTGTATTGAATGGTTTACGCGGGAGTTGTATAAATACGCAGATTTCTTTCATCGGAAGTTCCTCAACGTTGTGCCTATGAAGAATCTCACCGCTGTGCAGGAACAACAATTCAAAGACGCTACAGTGTGCCATGTGTGTGAACAAACATTTAACGATAGTGGCGATGAGATAAAGGTTCGTGACCATTGCCATTTTACCGGTAATTATCGAGGTGCGGCACATAATAGATGTAATTTAAATTATAAGAAGCCCAACTTTGTACCCGTTATATTTCACAATTTGTCGGGTTATGACTCACATTTTTTAATTCGTACATTGGCAACAGAGTTCGAGGGAAACATTCAATTGCTTCCGATCAACAAAGAGAAATACATTTCATTCACAAAGCAAGTAAAAAATACCGTTGTGAATTATAGATTTCTCGACTCTTTTAAATTCATGCCGAGTAGTATCGAGCGGTTAGCTTCATATCTGGGAGAAGGAGAAAAATCTATCACGCGGCAACATTGCGAGAGTGGGAAAGAATTTGAATTGTTAAGCCGAAAGGGTGTTTTCCCCTATGATTATGTAAGTAGTTGGAGCAAACTCGATGAGACTGCGTTGCCGGGCAAAAAAGATTTTTTTTCGAAATTGTACAACGAAGAAATTAGTGATAACGAATATGCGCACGCACAAAATGTTTGGCAATTGTTTAAAATCAAAACGTTAGGCGAATATTCTGATCTATACCTGAAGACTGATGTACTTTTGTTAGTTGACATTTTCGAGAATTTTCGCAGTAACTGCAAAGCAACGTATAATTTAGATCCGTTGCATTATTATACAGCACCGGGCCTCTCTTTCGATGCAATGCTCAAATACACAAATATAGAACTAGAGCTGTTTACCGACGTGGAAATGTTGCTATTCATTGAGAAGGGTATTCGCGGAGGTGTCGCTCAGTGTTCAAATAGATATGCCAAAGCGAATAACAGATACATGGATGCAAAAGATTTCGATTCGAGTCGGGAAGAATCGTACATTATGTACTACGATGTAAACAATCTGTACGGTGCTGCTATGAGTCAATCGTTACCCTTCAGCTCTTTTGAGTGGGTGGAAAATTTTGAAAGCCTCGACATAATGAATATTGAGGATGATGCCGCGATTGGGTATATATTAGAGGTTGATTTAGATTATCCCGCGGAACTACATGAATTACACAAAGATCTCCCGTTATGCGCAGAACATTTCACGCCGCCTGGATGCAATAAGCCAAAACTCATGACAACGTTATTGGCGAAGAAAAAATACATTATTCACTATCGTAATTTGAAGCAATATCTTGACTTGGGTTTAACTTTAATAAAAGTTCATCGGGTGTTGAAATTCGAGCAAAAACCGTGGCTGAAGGGATACATCGATTTAAATACCGAGATGCGTAAAAAAGCGACTAATGAATTTGCAAAAAATTTCTTTAAATTAATGAACAATTCGGTTTTTGGGAAAACAATGGAGAACCCGAGAAAACATCGTAACGTCAAGCTTGTCACGAAGTGGGATGGAAGATATGGAGCGCGATCACTCATAGCAAAACCCACGTTTCACAGTTGCGTCGTATTCGATAATGATATGGTGATTATCGAAATGAACAGATCTTCGGTGAAATTTTATAAGCCGATTTACGCGGGATTCAGTATTTTGGATCTATCAAAGATTTACATCTATGAATTCCATTATAGTTACATCAAGAATAAGTTCGGCGAAAATTCAAAATTATTGTACACTGACACGGACAGTCTTATTTACCACTTTACGGTCCCCGATATCTATCAGACGATAAACGACGATTTGCATCGATTTGACACCTCCGATTATCCCCCGAACAATGCGTATGGCATACCGTTGGCAAACAAAAAAGTTCTCGGGTTAATGAAGGACGAGAACAATGGGAAAATTATGAGTGAATTTGTAGGATTAAGAGCTAAATTGTATGCGTACCGCGTAATCGAGGATGAGAAAGAGAGTAAGACGAAAAAACGAGCAAAGGGTGTGAAAGCGTCAACCCTAGCAGAGATAACGTTCGACGATTACAAAAAGTGTTTGCTCCGACAAGAAAATATTAAAAAGTTTCAGTGTTTGATACGTAGCCGTAAGCACATCGTGGAGACGATTAAGCAGCAGAAATTAGCGTTGAGCTGGAACGATGATAAAAGAATGCTGTTGCATGGCTCCACCAATACGCTGCCGTGGGGCTATCATAGGCAATAAGATATATAATTAAGAGAACTCAAGAGTGCATTTTTATGTATATATATATATATATATTGTATTATAAAAACATACATTAGTGCTTAAAATCTATATATATATCATATTCTTATAAAAGTTACATTAGCGATTAAAATGTATATATCATATTCTTATAAAAAAAAATAAAGTTCCGCTGTTTTTATTGTAAAAACTATCTATCACCAAACATCACTTCATTTTTTTATTCGTCCGGCTCCATATCGACTTCCTCTTCAATTTCATATTCCTCCTGATCGTCACCATCATTATCTTCTTCTTCTTCGCCTTCTTGTTCTTCTTCTTCTTCTTCTTCTTCTTCTTCTTCTTCTCCCATCTCATCTAGGAGCATACATATCTCATTCTTTTCATTACATCTCCAGGAAGCCGCTTCGATTCGCTTGCGCTCTTCCGGCGTTGTCGATGCAAAGCTCGAAACCGAATCCGAATCCGAACTTGAGTCCGCGAGCATTCTTCCCCGTGCTTGCTCATTCGAGATATACAACTGCTCATGCATATGAAATAGTTTCTCCAATTCCTCCTCCACGGGTGGTAATTTTCGCTGAAGCTGTTGAGTCCAGCCAGGACCGTGCAAGGTATATCGAAAATAGCTTGTATTTTCAGCGGTGGCAGCGGTGGCGGAGGTAGAGGCGGCGGCGGCGTCGGAGGTAGAGGCAGCGGTTGAGGTGGAGGCAGCAGCAGTGGGATTTACGCGCGGTCGTTTCCTTTGGGGCTCACCCGTAGATGGGTATATCCACCCCTCGGTATCAGAGTCAGTCTCACTATCACTATCACTATCATAAAATGTATATTGACTCACTGTTGACTTGCGGGCCCTCAATGCACTCACCGCCGCCCCGCGAATATCATCACACATATAGCCATTATGGAATGCATCGCGAATTTCACTAATCCTTGCCAAGTAAAAAACTCTTTGCAGTATACGCAAAACTGCATCTCGCGATATATACTGCAACTTGGGCAGTTTTTCTTCCGGCCATCGACGATTCAGAAGAGCGTTCCTCCGTATGAGGAACATCAAAAGCGCGTACACACTCACAAAGCTAAGGCTGCCCAGAGTCATTGTAATTCAATAGTTGCTCTTACGTGGGTGAAAAAGAACTGAGCTCTGCTACTTTTCGAAAAACTAAGCCTCAACAGATTTTTTCAAAGAGTGGGAGAATGGGAGTGAAACTATGAAGTTTTCAATGATGCGCAATTTTCACTCTGCGAGGAGTGACACATGTTTAAAAGTGAGAGCGAGAATTATGCGAGAAAACAATGCTTCCACAGACAGTACTCAGACCATGTGCTCGCCATCAGAATTTCGTAAGAAAGGGCTCATCACGTTTTGTCATGAGAAAGGGTCTTTCTGGGGTATAGAGTACGCAGGGGGTCATCCAAAATCTTTATGGTGCGTGGAAAAAACGTTTCCAGAGCCGGTGCATAGACCATGTGCATCGACCTGAGCTCGAAAGATAGGATCATTCTCGCTTTCCCACTTTCACATTCGGAGAGTACAATATAATTATAATACATTATTATTTTCACAAGTCTGATTTATTAATCCAACTATTGTGCGAGTTATCAAATCCGAGCCATTTCACATAAAGTTTGTCGAGTCGTTTTTTCAACACTTTTTCAACTAAATAAATATCGGGGTGTTTGACGGCGAGTAGCTCTTGCTCATAGAAACCGCCGGCAATCGGTTTATTCTCATAGTCTCTTAGCCTGTACGTCACAGGCAAAGTATTCATTATTCGAGATATCGTAAATATTTCCGTTGTCCAGTTGGGTGTATAGCCTTTCGCAAAAATATTTTTATATTTACTAATTCGAACTTTTTCACCAACTTGAAACTTTGGCTTTCTGGTATATTTAATTTGTGGTTGATCGTACACAGTATGCAGAAGATTTTTCTCATGTTTAGCGCATACGTCTTTTGGCCTCATACTAATAGTACGATGTACTGTGGTGTTGTATTCGAAAAGCAACTTGTCTATAATATCAATCCACTTATAACTTCCACGAAGACTAAACTGTTTCCACATTTTGTTTTTTATTGTTCGATTGAAACGTTCGCAAATCGATGCTTTCAAGTTGCTAAATGTCGAATACAAATGAATTTTATATTGTTCCATGAGAGATTGAAAATTTGAATTGTAAAACTCTCCACCATTATCCACATGTAATTTTGATGGTTTTCGCCCCTGAATAAGTACAGACTTCATTGCAGTTGTTGTATCTTTTCCTGTCTTGCTCTTCATTGGTACAGCCCAAGCGAATTTCGAGAATATATCGATGACGGTAAGTAGATACTTGTATTGATTGTTTTTACTGGCGTAAGCTGACATATCGACGAGATCGGCTTGCCAAGTCTCATCGAGGCCTCGAATATCCACATGACGACGAGGATAGTTCCGTCTAGCTGATTTATGTAGCTCTGCCACTAGCGCTTCTTTGTGCGCGCTCATTTTCAATAACGTTTAGTCTAACGTCCACGTTGGCAATGGCCTTTGAGTTTCGAGTAGCTAAGTCTTGTACTGTTTCGAGGTTGATATTTACAGTTCTTATGATATCTTGCATTGTTGTCTCAAGCCCCTGAACCAATAGTAGATTACTGTCATTCATTTCTTTTCGTAAAATCTTCACGGTAGTATGTACTTTGCGATGCAAGATGTTTAAGGTCGCAGCATCGTCTTGCTGTTCCGGAGTGGCAACGTTGCTGAGTCTTTTGTTTTCCATATCATAATGACCGTCTTCGGTTAATTTAAATCCAATACCGGGATCGCCGGGAACGCCGGGATTACCGGGAACGCCGGGGCGGCCGGGAAGGCCGCGATTTTTTACACCCGCGCTCTTATCGAGCTGTCGTCCAAACACATCGACACTCATCTTGCAAATGTTTAAAATCTCGATAGGTGACGAGTTAATATATTATCTGAGCCTCCCGTAGTTCCTCTATAATTGACATAATTTCGTTTCTATGAGAGGAGTTGCCAGCTGTTTGTGATGCCAAGAGTAGACGAAGCCGATTCACTAGCTCGTTTGGATCATCCCAATAAACATAATCCACGTTAACATCTTTTTGCGTAACTTTATATTGGGATATACCTTTTCCGGTGTATTCAACATCGTTTAAAATTTTTGCAATATAATTGGTGAATTTGAAAGTTTTATTCACACGAATCGCTTCCCTATTCTTGTAAAACTTCTTATGCGCATTTGTTCTGATAATTATATCCTTATAATTTTTCATATCATCTACGCTAATATGAGCAACATTGGGCTTTTTTTTAAACAACAGTTCGATAAGTCCGATAGTTTTTCCATAGCTTACATCTCCTATTTGAATAGAAGTAGCGTTAAAATTTATTGGTGAGTCTCCAATCATTAGCCTATCATTAGCAAGATTTCTCACCCCATAGGAAATATCTAAATCGGTCGTTCTATTTGATCGTAACAATGCGAGATATTCATTTATTAATTCATCTACTTCAGCGTTTGTCTGTACGATTCCATTATCATTATCATCATTATCATCATCATCGCCGCTATTAATGTATTCAGTATCGCCGCCATATGCCGACTTGAAAGAAATATCTTGCTCACTGTCATCGTCGTCGTCGTTGCTATATTCACGTTTCACTATTCCACTCGTTCCGGCTCTTTCGACAATATTGTCTCCAGCTTCATAATTCCTTTCATCCTTAATTTTATCTTTACTTTCATTCTTAATTTCCTCCTTAATTTCTTTCTTCACTAGAGCCGTATCGTGATTTTTACTTGTATGAGACGCATTCACTAATTTTTCCAATGGATTCACGAGTGGTTTGAAGACTTCTTGCATCGTCTGTTCATTGGCCTCGCGGCCAGTTTTCAACATCTTATGCTTTCGTCGAATTGCATCGCTGGCTTTGACGATTTTACGCAAAACGTCTTGTTCTCTAGAAATATTTTCACTCTTCATGTTGCCGCAGCTGAGTCGCTGATACTACTGCTTCAACATTGCTTAGTAATAGAATATTTATTACTTATCGATGCAGGCGAAACAATCAAACCCTTTCCTATATCTACCTCGATCAACATCACTATCCTTGTCAATCATAATAAATCCGTACTTATCGACCCAGCATGCCAAGCATAAATTTTTGAACTCAGCGTAAGACATATCAGTGTTTACGTGATCATTGTATATATGCTTGAGATTCATTTCATCTTGCTTAAATAGTACTAGGAGGTTAGCGTTATCGCGCACGAGATGCTTTGGAATGCGTGCATATGTCTGACAGAGATAGAATGAATCAACGTGCTCGTGTCTACCCATTGAAAAATAAGCTCGAATATTATCCTGTTTCTCGCATGCTACATCATCGAAAATAAATATTGAGTTCGGTCGAGCCTCGCTTGGTGGCACCACTTGTTCATTCTCGTTGAAGGGAAAATATTCAACACCGTCTACAGACTCAAGCATTTTTTCTAATAACTTATACTTTGGCTGCTTAAGAGATTTCGAGTATATATAAATATTTTCGAATCGTAATCCATTGGGATGAGTGATGAGTGTAAGCAACGCATTAGTTTTGCCGCAGTTTGATGGTCCGCAGAACACTGCACGAACGGTATTTGGTAATAAATTACCATGACGTTTCGCGATCTTTTCATTCCGTGCAAACTGATCGAAATTGATCACAGGTAAATTGGTGGATTGTGTCTTGAACTTCATCCCGATGCAGACTAACGAGAAACCTTATAAATAATCGTTTATATATACAAATTGCCTCAGTGACTCATGAGTCTTCCGATGGATAAGATCGTGAAGAAACATGCTAAAAAGCGTGGTAAAGGCTTGGTTAACAGTCTCATCAATAAGCTCCCTGTTGAATTACATCTGCCCGGTTATCAGTACTGCGGGCCAGGAACAAAGCTAGCGAAACGTCTTGCACGGGGCGATCCGGGAATTAATCCGCTCGACGCAGCCTGTAAGGAGCACGATATCGCTTATTCGAAAAATCGTGAAAATCTCGCTGCTCGAAGCGCTGCGGACACGGTATTGGCTGAGCGCGCGTGGAAACGCGTGCGCGCCGCTGACGCTAGTGTAGGCGAGAAAGCAGCCGCGTGGGCCGTAACAAACATAATGAAAGCTAAAAGAAAATTTGGGATGGGCTCGAGGAAAATTAACAACGTTGGACTTGGAAAGATAATTGGAGCTGCTAAGAAAGCGATGATTCATAGTAATGATTCACGCGTTGTCATCAAAACAGCTCTTAAGGGTGCTCGCGAAGCTCTGAAGAAAGCAGGCGGCAAACGTAAAGTACTCACACCCCGAGTACTACCTGTGCCAAATAAAATAGGTGGTTTTCTGCCATTTCTCGTGCCCATTTTCGCGGGACTTAGTGCCGCGGGGGCATTGTCAGGTGGTGCGGCCAGTATAGCTAAAGCTGTTACCGCCGCTCAAGCGGCAAAACGAGAATTGGAGGAGAATAAGCGACATAATCAATCGATGGAGGCTATTGCGTTGGGTAAAGGCTTGCATTTAAAGCCCTACAAAAAAGGTTTCGGACTTCATATTGCATCAAAAAACGGAAAGTGACGCTACCACACCGAGCACTAACTGACACCGATCTATTAAAGTATGCAAAAATTATGGAAATTCCACACTTTCGCGGAGTTTTTATGCGAAACGATTTACCGACGAGTGGTCCATTCAAACGGGAGTCTGCAATTATCAATCTGGACGATAAGAATGGAGCTGGTACACACTGGGTCGCATACAAAAAGATTGATAAAAACGTTATATACTTTGATAGTTTCGGTGATCTTCAACCACCGGTAGAATTTGTCAGTTATGTACGTGTCGGTAGCGTGAAATATAACTATAACCAATATCAGACATATGATACTATAGAATGCGGTCATTTATGCCTTAAATTTCTTTGTAATCAACTAAATCGTAAGGAAAAATATTGTCTATATAAACACTAACCATGATGCTTCACCCTCAGTTCTATATCAGTCAGCATCATGAATGATACTCTTACATTGACCATATCTGGAACTTCTTCTATTCTCGAAGCTCAATATTTCCCACCTATTGAACTTTCCGCGGATAAAAACTATGCTCTCGGACTGGTCGAATTGCTAACCTTCAACTCAATTCCCAATATAGACGTCGATAATAATAAACTTCATATTGGCGGAGAAGTAATAAGTATTCCAACTGGTAGCTATGAAATTGAGGATATTGAGAATTATGTGAAACCTATCCTGATCGGTAAGAATATTACTATCGATATTAAACCGAATAATAATACTCTACGCAGTGAAATTAGGTGTGATCATGATATAGATTTCACACCGAAAGATTCTATTGGTCGGTTACTAGGATTCACACAACGCATCTTGACAGCTAATAAAAACCACGAGTCTGATCTTCCTGTAGCCATTCTCAAAGTGAACGCTTTAAGAGTTGAATGCAGTCTTACAACCGGCGCTTATATCAACGAGCGAAAAGTACATACTATTCACGAATTCTTCCCATTTGTGCCGCCTGGATATAAAATTATCGAAGTACCATCACACGTTATATATCTCCCTGTTCTCCACAAGATAATTGATCATATTCAACTGCGAATAGTAGATCAGGATGGGAATTTAGTTAATTTCCGCGGGGAAGTGATAACAATTCGGTTGCATATTAAATCTCAATAATAATGGCTATAGTTTTTAACCGAAAGCCTAGCAATTATAATAAGCCGTCATGTGCGCGGCAGATCAGTCATCGACTAGCTCCCAAGGTGCTAACACATCAGAACGTGCAACTTCTGAAAAATCTGGGCCTCAAGGTCAAGCAACGCGGAAAAAAATTGTAAAGCGATATTTACTCCGCGTATTTTGTATCTGCTGCTGGCGAATACGATGGACGAGGAAATAGTCAATATTCAAGCACCCATCGTCTTTGACGAATCCATAACACACTGCGAGATTCATGCTCATCAGCCTTACGCGTCATCATCTTTCAACAACAGTGATGAGATACGTATTGCAGTTCAACATCAAGATCTCAGCTTGCTCCCCAGCAAGAGTTCGCTTCACATAAGTGGAAAGCTCATCAAAGCTGATGGATCCGCAGCTGCCGCTTCTACAAATCTCGTGAACAATGCAATTTGTCATTTGTTTGAGGAAGCTCGATATGAGCTGAATGGTATCGAAATCGATCGAAACAAAAATGTTGGTCTTACGAGTCTCATGAAAGGATTTGCATCTCTACGTCACAGTCAAACTTCAGTAATGGAAAATACTGGTTGGCTTGATGTCGAGGAAAGGAAATCACTAACTAATTCGGGTTATTTCGATGTCTGCATACCGCTCAGCTTGATATTTGGCTTCGCCGAAGATTATCATAAGATTGTCGTCAATGCCAAACATGAGTTGATTCTCGCACGATCGAAAAATGATCTCAATGCAGTTATTCAAACAGCAGCGGAAGAATTTAAAATTGCTCTACATAAAGTAGAATGGCTTATACCATACGTATCAATTTCCGATCAGCGGAAAATACGGCTACTCAATTTTATAGCCAAAGATGCTCCAATCCCCATGAGTTTTCGTACATGGGAATTGTACGAGTACCCTCTACTCCCCGCCACTACGAAGCATGTATGGACCGTTAAGACATCTTCTCAATTGGAAAAGCCGCGATATGTAATTCTAGGCTTTCAAACGAAGAGAAAAAATAGTACTAACAAAAATGTTAGTAATTTCGATCATTGTAACATCAGCGACGTGAAATTGTACTTGAATTCACAATGTTATCCCTATTGCAACCTGAATCTCGATATTAATCAAAATCAGTACGCTTTGCTATATGAAATGTACGCAAATTTCCAAACTAGTTATTACTGTAAAGAAGCTGAACCATTGCTAAACAAGGAAAAGTTTTTGAATTATGCTCCACTCATTGTAATTGATTGTTCAAAGCAGAACGATACTCTCAAGTCTGGACCTGTTGATATTCGTCTCGAATTTGAAGCTAAGACCAATTTTCCCGCCGGAACATCGGCATACTGTCTAATATTGCACGATCGAATAGTCGAGTACAATCCAATCAGCGGCGGGGTAAAAAAGCTGGTATAAAAGCCACTTCCATATGGGAAATCAAGTTAGTATTAATCAAGATGGACTTCGTCGTCGACGTTCAGGGGTTCAAGAAACCGATTGACGAGTTTGTGCTGAAAGAAATATCAATCCTTGAACTTGCTCAAGACATAGCTGATCCTATAACGTTGCTCGTTAAACCGCCATGCTCATGGGCCGAGCTACCAGCGAAATACAAATGTATGAATTCGTGGCTACAACGCAATTTCCATGGGATGTCCTGGGAGTCTGGAGAAATGTCTTACGAGGGGGCCATAAGTTTCGTTCGCGCTATCTTGACACTTGGAACAACTGTTTTCGTAAAGGGCTTGGAGAAAAAAAGATGGCTGGATCGCATCATGATCGGTACATCGGTGTCCGTTGTCGATTTGGAATCGCTGGAGTGCCCATCGTTGCGTAAACTGTCAACTGCAATACCCGCCATAAGATGCCCACATCATCCTAATCTCTTGCTCAAATATAACTGTTCCAATGGAAATGTGAAATCTTTGAAGACTTGGCTAATGCATATAAGGCGTAATGTAGACGAATGAAGGTTTTGTAAAGAAATAAAACTGATTTACATATATGCGTTTTTATTATTTGCGTAGAAAACTTTTTACAATCCAAATCAAAACTTATGTTATTAATACTGTATTATACGATGATGATATATGAAAACTCTTATACTACATAATGTTCGATTTTGGCTGTCACACACACACAAACATGACTGGGAATATCACACGACTTGGAATGTCACACTGTTGTATTTTCCACCGTGATATGTCATGCGGAGATGATTCTTCTGCGACGATTCAACCATCTGCATGAAGAGCGCGTGATCGTCCTCGAAAACTTTTGCCAGTCGCGCCGGTAGGAAGACAGCGAATTCTCCATTGAGCTCAGCGACGACTCTTTTCCCGAATTTCGTTGCCACGAATTTTAGATTGCTGATCGGATGTTCTTGCTGAATTTCCAGCTCCATCAGCTTCTTCGTTGGAAGGAATTCCGGCATCTTGCCCACCTTGTTGATGGCTGATAGATCCATTTTCGAGGATTTGAATGTTGTCGAATGTCTTCAATACGAAGCGCAAGTCTGATCTCGTACGAATCAGATTTTGTACTTCTTTGATATTATTCAAGAGTAGTTCGGTGCGTAGTTTTAGCTCACGACGATTGCTTTGCATACAGTCTTTGCTCTGCATCACGTCTTTGAATGGTACAATTTAAGCTTCAGCATCAGATTTTGTATCGTCGCACTGCATCACCCCCACCAGGAAATATCATCCATCAACTCCGCCTTCTTCTTCTCTAACCCTATCAGCAACGAAAATTTGATACTAACGAATCACAAGTTTTGCTATTGTTTCTTTATGACTCACTCGTTGCATGGATCACCGCTTTAGAACGACACTTTTCACATTGCAATCGACGTGGAGCTGGCCCATCAACGTGGGTTCTCATATCTGGTGTATTCCAATGCTCCATGCACGGTAGGTACAATGCTACTTCGGGATCAGCACGGAGATGTGCGGGTAATCGATCCCACAGGAGATGAATTTGTGTCCCCCAATATTTGAGAAGTTTAGACTTCGAAATAGTCTTCAGCTCAGCCTTAGATAACTCCCATGGATTTTTAACATAAAGAATGATGGGTGTTGCATTAACTGCATTCATCTTGCCGTTAAATTATAGACTGAACTATAAACGTTGCCCATCGAGAATATTTTTCTTTGAATATTCGGTGAAATGCACGCACGATGTTTTGTTTATTTAAGATTTCCCCCTACAATAAATTCTGAGAACAAGGATCCGATTCATTGCTCATGCTTTAGATGTGAATGTTTTGTTTATAAATTCTTATCGCAGTCATAAATATTAAAGGGTGACAAGGGGGTATAGGGTGTACAAAGAACAAGGGTCTGACTCATGGTGCATTCATTGGCTATGACTGTTCTATTCAACATTTGTTTATAAATGTTTATCGCAGTCATAAATTTTCAAGAGTGACAAGTGGTGTAGGGGACTTGAAGTGTTTGACAGGTCTTGGAGTGCCAACGATAAATTCCAAGAAAAAAAATTTCTACCACCCACCCACCTCCCACCTCCTCACCACCCACTGCATGCCACTCGCCGATTCACGCGAAAAAATAAAATGTCAACCACCCACCCACCACCCACCTCCCACCTCCTCACCACCCACTGCGTGCCACTCACCGATTCGCGCAAAAAAAAAAAAAAAAAAAAAAAAATTTCAACCACCCACCCACCCACCCACCACCCACCTCCCACCTCCTCACCACCCACTGCATGACCCTCGCCGATTCGCGCAAAAAAAAAAAAAAAAAATTTCAACCACCCACCCACCCACCCACCCACCACCCACCTCCCACCTCCTCACCACCCACTGCATGTCACTCGCCGATTCTCAAGAAAATCTCATTCAACCTGACAGGCGGTTTGAGTCTCAGCTAGGATATCGGTAAATACCGATTCTGCAATACCCACCACCCACCACCCACCCATCACGCACCTCAGACTTACCTGCCACCCACCAACCCAACACCCCCTCCCAACCACCCACCTCCCAACTACCCACCAACGGTTCGATTCTCAGCTAAGAAGCGTCGGTAAATGTCGGTGCAGATCCCTTGAGTTAGAACCCGCCTTATATATCTACTGGAATTATCTCGGATTGTACTGTTGTATCCGGCTGCTGGGATTCCTTTTCCTGTGTATCTTGCACTTTCTTAAGAGGCTCTAACATAAATGCAGGCACCGTATGCCTTCTCGCTAGCGTCGCAGAATCCGTGCAGCTGAATTTCTCGAACTGACGAAGGAACAATTCTTCTATCAAATTGTTGATTGTTGAGGAGGCTTAATTGCGATGCATAGTTGTTCCATTCGGTGTGTATGTCGGCCGGAATGGATTCATCCCAATCGACTTTCTCTCTCCACAGTCGCTGCATGATGAGTTTCGCGTGTGCTACCACTGGACCAAGGAGTCCCAGTGGGTCGAAAATTCTTGCGATGTGAGATAACACAGATCTTTTCGTAACGCGATCGTCTCTCGACACAGGATTGACAGTGTAAATTATCGCGTCCTGTTCGGAATTCCAATGCACGACGAGTGTTTTTATGGTTCGATCCCGTTGCGACTGCAGTTGGAGATTTATACTCGTGGAAGGTAGCCCTTCGAGCAGCCGTGGCTCGTTTGATGCCCATTGCCGTAGGTTCAGACAGCCTCGTTTCAAGAGTGCGTTGATTTCATTTCGAAGTTGTAGAGCGTCTGTAAATGTTGCCGCGCCGGTCAACAGATCGTCGACGTATAGATCGCGCTTGATGATTTGTGCCGCCCTTGGATAGTCGATCGTTTCGTCGTCAGCTAACTGTTGGAGGCAACGCGTAGCTAAAAACGGCGCTGGAGATAGTCCGAAAGACACCGTGTTTAACTCGTAAGTGACTATGGAGCCACTGGCGTCACGCCACAGAATCCGTTGATACTTTCGATCTTCCTTCCGAACGTTGAATTGTCGGTACATCTTCTCTATATCTCCTGTGAGGACGTATCGATGGTTGCGGAAACGCAGTAATAGTGAGAAAATGTCATCTTGAATGGTGGGCCCCACCATGAGCGCGTCGTTCAAGGACAAGCCCGTACTGGACTTTGCTGAACCGTCGAAGACGACTCTGACCTTTGTGGTGAGGCTACTATCTTTGATGACCGCATGGTGAGGAAGATAGAAGCCTCCCCCCGTCGCAGCATCTTCCTGGACTTTGGACATGCGTCCTAACGTTAGGTATTCCTCGAGCACAGAGTTGTACTGTTTTTTAAGCTCGGGGTTCCTTTGAAGTTTCTTTTCTATTCCTATGAGGCGTTTTATAGCCATCGATCGACATTCGCGCAACTGTTCCTTCTTGCTGTTGAACGGGAGTGCAACGATGTATCGTCCATCGTTATCACGACTCACCGTCCGTTGGAAGTGATCTTCGCAGCTAACCTCCTCGGGAGAGTTGTGACGTTTCGTGCTGATTTCCTCGATCTCCCAGAATCGTTTTATTATGCCTTCCATCGTCGTGACGTGACATTGTCGGTTGTAAAGCGACAATCCATCTGAAGGAATGACACCTCCGATGATCCATCCCAATCGTGTTTTTTGAAGATATAGGTCTGGACCACCTGCTGTAGAGAGATTTATCTGTCCCACGCAGAGGGTTGATAACGTTGTTCCTGAGCCGATGAGCACGTCGATCTCTGCTGGTTGATCGAACTTCGGATCGGCAAGTTTTATGTTGCGCGGCAGAGAAATTGAATTTCGCGAGATTCTCTCGTCTGGCACCAATCCCGTAATATTGTCAACAGTCAAAAAATTAAGAGTTCTTTCGAAATTATAAATTCTCGAGCTTAGTTTTGCGGTCACGAGATTATTTGTAACTGATTGGGTTTGATTCATTGCCCCGACAGGAATTGACAATTTCGTTTTAGGTAAACCGAGACGCGTTGCAAAGCACTCTGTCATGAAGTTAGTGTTGGCGCAAGTGTCCAGTAGGACTCTACATGGCATGAGTTTTCCCGCAAAGCTGTATACGTTATCCTTGGCTGTGACTAGAATCTCTGTTGATGGGATGCTGGCTACGAGACTGACAATCTTTGGTTTCTCCGCTGCGGCTTGCGAAGTCGCTAGTCAAGATTGACTATTTTTTGGCGGAACGCTTCCGCTCGCTTCAGAGGGTGGTGGTGGCCTCTCCGTGAAGTGCAACAACGTGTGATGCTTCTTGTGACATGTCTTGCACGTGAAGGTTGACGTGCACTGGTTGACGCTATGTCCTGGACGCAGGCAGTTGATGCAGACCGACACTTTACTGGCCGTCTGATATCTCTCTTTCGGTGAAAGCTTCTTGAATTCGCTGCATTGGAATACAGAGTGATTCCTTTGGCATACTGAACATTCGATTGTTGCAGTGTTCACCAAGCTTCGAAATTGTTTCGAACCCTTGACGTTTTGGCTTTGATAAGAGCCGTTACGTGGTTTTCCTTGCCCATTCGTCCTGTCGTCCCTCGATGCGAAGTGTGGCTCATCCGACGAAATGACGGTTTGTCGAAGAAATTCGATCAAATCATCATAGGTCGCCAGTTCACCCTTCTTTTGTGCTGTTCTCCACTGCTTGCGAGTGGCCTTGTCTAGCTTCGAGAGTGCGATGCACAACATCAGCGTGCTGTATTTATCCTCAGACAATGATTTCAAGGAGGAGTTGTGCAATTCGAATGTATTGATGAGTTCATTTAACTCTTGCGCGGACTCTCTGTGCATTGCTGGGATGTTGAGAATCTCATAAACGTGACGTTCGCGGATTCGACCCTTGTCCTCGAACATTCTTTTGAGAAGGGTTTATGCATTTTGATAACCTTCATCTGTTGTCTCGAATTGTTTGACGATGCGCTCGGGCTCTCTGCTGAGACACGATCGTAAGTATTTTAGTTTTTCGGTATCGCTGAGACCCGGCCGTCGACCTATTGTCGATTGGAAATCGTCTTGAAAACTAAGCCATTCTTCGTATTTTCCGTTGAATTTAGGTAGCGGCTGTTCCGGCAAGCGTGGGAACGATGGTTGTGACCCGAATGGATGAGGTGATGTGTGGACCGCGGAAGATGAACTTGATGCGTTTTCCGCTGCTGCTGCAGTTGCGCGAGAAGCTTTCTCTTCTAATTTGTAACTACGCGATAATAAGTCCGAATATTCTGCTTCCATGGTTTCTTGTTCCGCGTAATGGTTGCCATTGGGATCAATTCCATCCAGATCGTTTGTGTAGTGTTCTACGTTTGCGAACAAGGTGTCGAGACGAAGCATATTGGCTTTTACTGTGTGAAGGTCTGGAGCATCGGCTTGCTCTTCTCTATCGAATATGTTTTTTATATGCGTGATTTTTGACTTCACGGCAGCTCGCTTTCGCACGAGCGATTCCTTACGTTTTGCTTCTTCGGCACTGAGAGCCATTCTCGCGAGTATTTGAAGCGAATCAAGGACTTTGAACGCAGGAGTGAGGAAGATCGGCAATAAGTGATTTAACGAGCTTACCTTTCTGCAGAGAAGTCGTCGGCGCTGATGACGATGGAATCCAATGTAGAGGGTGTATTATTGTTCCTCCTGTCGTGGAGTTCACGTCGGCCGCTGTCTTGCTGTACTGGAGCCACTTGTCACTTATGTGAGAGTCTCTTCACACGCGTCACTGTTGATAGGTGTACCGGATCGTTGATCCGGCTCGAAGGACCAAAAAATGTTCGCTTACACAGTGCGACTCGACTTACGATGCGAGTCAACTAGGGTCGTAAATCCTAATACCGAACGCGTATGATGCGACACTGTGGAGTCCGCGAACTCCCGCACCTCAAATTAATGGGATGAGGGTGATTAGTAGTAAAACTTGTATAAACTCGCGAATGAAATAAACACTTAAATTTATTCACAAATATTTACACAGATTTACGATATAATATAAAAACAAAAGATTTTACGTTGATTTAGTGTAGCACTACTCCGTGTGTAGTACTAAGAGTAGTGAGTAAAATTTGTCTGATGTCACTATGAATATTTGTTCACGAGAGATGCAGAGATCTGCGCTGGTTGGACTCTGTGATGTGCACTCTATGAAGCTAAGTCGATGACTGATTTTCGAGAAAAGTATTGATACGAACTTGTTTCGATGGGAAATTCCGAGTATTGTGGTTGTTGGCGTCGCCATGCTTTGATTGGTTACAAAAAAAAAGGAAGGGATATTTTTCGCACTCGCGTTGTTTAAGTCATGAAGGCCCCGCGTACCGCGTACCTGCGTACTGCTGGCAGCCGAATCGGTGCCTTATTCCTCTACCGCCGCGAGGGATTAAGAGGAGGTGAAACACGCCAGAATGGCGCAACGCGGACCGGCTCCCGCGGTAAGGCAGAGCACCGAATCGGTAACTCTGCGGCTTACCGCTAGAGGCCGCCCGACGCATCTGCTGAACGCGATATACTTAGGTCTAAGTCGACGCTCGGCGCGTTATATCGACAAACTTTTCGATTGTTCCAATAAAATATCCTCGCATCGACGAATTATCATCGATTCAGCGGGATTATTTTCGCACGAGAGCAAATTTGCTCGGCGACGATATTTTTTACGAGTCGAGAATTTTTTAAATTTGCTCGATAAAATATTTTTTATATAAGATATTTTATCGAGTCAAGAATTTTAGGAATTCGCTTGATCAAAAATACCAAATGCTGCCAAATTAGCGGGATAATTGTCGCGCAAAAGCCCGAAGCTCGGCGACAATTTTTTTTTCGAGTAAAGAATTGTTAAAATTCGCTCGATAAAATATTTTTTGGATAAGATATTTTATCGAGTCAAGAATTTTAGGAATTCGCTCGATCAAAAATATTCATGCATCGACATATTACTGCCAAATTAGCGGGATAATAGTCGTGTAAAAGCCCGAAGCTCGGCGACAATATTTTATCGATTCCAAAATTTGTAAAATTCGCACGATTAAATATATCTTCGCGTCGACAGATTACTATCGAATTAGCGGCATAATTGTCGCGCAAGAACCCGAAGCTCGGCGACGATATTTTATCGAATCGACAATTTTCAAAATTCGTTCGATAAAATATAATCTCGCACCGACAGAGTACAGTCGAATAAGCGAGATTATTGTCGTGCAAGAGCTCGAAGCTCGGCGACACTATTGTATCGAGTCAAAAATTTTGAAAAATTCGCTCGATAAAATATAATCTCGCATCGACAGAGTACAGTCGAATAAGCGAGATTATTGTCGTGCAAGAGCTCGAAGCTCGGCGACGATTTTTTTTATCGAATCAAGATTTCTTTTGAAATCGTTCGATAAAACGAATCCACGCATCGAAACTATTGTCGAGTAAGCGGGATTTTCGTCGCACAAGAGCTCAAGTTCGGCAAAGTATTTAGCTCGGCGAATTATTTTTAACGAGTCCGAGTTTCCCAAGCTCTGACACGATAAAAATTATTTCTCGCGTTGACAGTGTTCGGTCAAGCTAGCGAGGAATGATTCGCACAAGAGTGTTGCACTCGGCGAATTATTTTTATCGAGTCAGAGTTTCCCAGGCTCTGACTCGACAAAAATCATTCCTTGCGTCGACAGTGTTCTGTCAAGCTAGCGAGAATTTATTTGCACGAGAGCATTTAGCTCGGCGAATTATTTTTATCGAGTCCGAGTTTCCCAAGCTCTGACACGATAAAAATTATTTCTCGCGTTGACAGTGTTCGGTCAAGCTAGCGAGGAATGATTCGCACAATAGTGTTGCACTCGGCGAATTATTTTTATCGAGTCCGAGTTTCCCAAGCTCTGACACGATAAAAATTATTTCTCGCGTTGACAGTGTTCGGTCAAGCTAGCGAGGAATGATTCGCACAAGAGTGTTGCACTCGGCGAATTATTTTTATCGAGTCAGAGTTTCCCAGGCTCTGACTCGATAAAAAACTTATCCTCGCATCGACAGATTACTGCCGAGTGAGCGGGATATGCGTCGCACGAGAGCTCGAAGCTCGGCGACGATATTTTATGGAGTCAAGAATTTCGAAAATTCGATCGATAAAATATATCCACGCATCGACAGTTTAGTGTCGAATTAGCGGGATTATCGTCGCACAAGAGCTCGAAACTCGGCGACGATATTTTATCGAGTCAAGAATTTTGAAAAATTCGCTCGATAAAATATAATTTCGCATCGACACATACTATCGAATTAGCGACATTATTGTCGCGCAAGAACTTCGAAGCTCGGCGACAATATTGTATCGAGTCAAGAATTTTGAAAAATTCGCTCGATAAAATATAATCTCGCATCGACAGAGTACTGCCGAATTAGCGGGATTATCGTCGCGCAAGAGCCCGAAGCTCGGCGACGATATTGTATCGAATCGCTTCGACAACTTTCATCGCACAAGAGTACGCGGACTCAGCGATTTTATTTCAATTCACGAATGCTGCTTTGAGATTTCTAAGTTCTCGGCACAGCATCCATCAATTGAAGTCGAACAAGAGCTCACGAACTCGGCGACTTTTATCGCGCTAGAGTTCGAAGCTCGCCGACTTGTTCTACTCACGCACTCCAACGGTGGTTATGACGGCGGTGGCAGGTGATGCTGTGTCCTTCGTCGTTCGTTGTTACTGCTGCTCCCGCACCGTTTGTTGCTGCTGTTGCTCCCACGCCGTTTGTTCCTGCTGCTGCTCCCTCGCTGATTACTAACGCTGTTCCTGCGCTGATGTCCCCTGGAGCTTCCGAGATCTAGAAAATGATTGAATTTATAAGTTTTGTTTCCATAAGTATTGATAGAAGTCGTGCACGAGTGCCACGGACTCGGGGACATTATTTTATCGAGTCGAGAATTTTTAAAATTCGCTCGATAAAATATATCCGCGCATCGACAGAGTACTGTCGAATTAGCGGAACTTTCGTCGCGCGAGAGCCCGAAGCTCGGCGACGATATGTTATCGAATCAAGAATTTTTCAAATTCGTTCGATAAAATATATTCGCGCATCGACAGACTACTGTCGAATTAGCGGAATTATCGTCGCGCAAGAGCTCGAAGCTCGGCGACGATATTTTATCGAATCAAGAATTTGAAAAATTCGCTCGATAAAATATATCCGCGTATCGACAGACTACAGTCGAATAACGGAATGATCGTCGCGCAAGAGCTCGAAGCTCGGCGACGATATTTGATCGAATCAAGAATTTGAAAAATTCGCTCGATAAAATATATCCACGCATCGGCAAACTACTGCCGAATCAGCGGGATTATCGTCGCACAAGAGCGTTTCAGCTCGGCGAATGATGTTTTACCCAGTTTTGTTGCCGTGACGATGACGATGACGATGACGATGACGATGACGATGACGATGACGATGACGATGACGATGACGATGACGATGACGATGACGATGACGATGACGATGACGATGACGATGACGATGACGATGACGATGACGATGACGATGACGATGACGATGACGATGACGATGACGATGACGATGACGATGACGATGACGATGACGATGACGATGACGATGACGATGACGATGACGATGACGATGACGATGACGATGACGATGACGATGACGATGACGATGACGATGACGATGACGATGACGATGACGATGACGATGACGATGACGATGACGATGACGATGACGATGACGATGACGATGACGATGACGATGACGATGACGATGACGATGACGATGACGATGACGATGACGATGACGATGACGATGACGATGACGATGACGATGACGATGACGATGACGATGACGATGACGATGACGATGACGATGACGATGACGATGACGATGACGATGACGATGACGATGACGATGACGATGACGATGACGATGACGATGACGATGACGATGACGATGACGATGACGATGACGATGACGATGACGATGACGATGACGATGACGATGACGATGACGATGACGATGACGATGACGATGACGATGACGATGACGATGACGATGACGATGACGATGACGATGACGATGACGATGACGATGACGATGACGATGACGATGACGATGACGATGACGATGACGATGACGATGACGATGACGATGACGATGACGATGACGATGACGATGACGATGACGATGACGATGACGATGACGATGACGATGACGATGACGATGACGATGACGATGACGATGACGATGACGATGACGATGACGATGACGATGACGATGACGATGACGATGACGATGACGATGACGATGACGATGACGATGACGATGACGATGACGATGACGATGACGATGACGATGACGATGACGATGACGATGACGATGACGATGACGATGACGATGACGATGACGATGACGATGACGATGACGATGACGATGACGATGACGATGACGATGACGATGACGATCGAGAGAAGAGAGAAGAGAGAAGACAATCGTAGGCTTCCTCCTCCAGGCATTTCGTGTCGAAACGACAGAAACGGACTCTGCGAAACAAAAAAAAACAAGAAAATGAATTTCTGTTCTTCGTTTGTCGACGACTGATAGAAAATTAGTTTCTGTTCTTCGCTCTTCGACGACAGACAGAAAATGAATTTCTGTTCTTCGCTCTTCGACGATAAACAGAAAATTCATGTCGTCGATAGACTACGAACAGAAATTCATTTTCTGTTTATCGTCTACGACAAACAAGACATTTATTTTTGATTGTCGTTTGTCGACGGCTGACCAAAAATGTAATTTTGTTCGTCGTTTGGCGATGACAGAAAAGAAATTTCTTTTTGTTCGTCGTTCATCGACGACAAAAAAGGAAAAAAGAAAAGAAAAGAGAAAAAAAGAAAGAAAGTATAAAAAAAGTAAAAAAACAATCATTTCTTTCCGAAAAAAATTAATTTTTTCGGAAGAATGTTTACTAACCTTCACAAACGAATCGATGATCCTCGATTGCCCGTTGACTGCCGCGTAATTTTGTTCGCTATTACTAGCACCTGTACACTTTAAACAAATAAATGAATCGTGGCACACTAAAAATAACTCGTTGATAAAGTCCTTTGGCTTCGAAGATCATGCCAACTTGTCACTTGAAACGTAAACACTCGCACGAACGACGCGCTCACGTGGCCGGCATACGCGCGACTTTGGCGCTGCAATGCCGGTAACCGTGAAAACAAAACACCTGATTGGCTGTACGTAGATCCGCGGCACCATTGTTTCCGTTTCTCGCGAAGGCGACCTCAGTCAGTGAGAAACATGGGAGCGAATCGCACACGTAAGTACTTTGCCGCTTCTTCTGATTAAATAAAACGACGATCGTCAATTAATATTCGTTTTCCTGAAACCGTTAATCTTTTATCGTCATTTATTGGAATCCATGGGGATCGGTTTCAACTTCGGACGCGGTGTAATGTTTTATTTTTGTCGTTCTTCGTGTTTTTTCGCGTTCGCCGTTCATCTTTTATCGCCATTTATTGGAATGCATGGGGATCGGTTTCAACTTCGGACGCGGTGTAATGTTTTATTTTTGTCGTTCTTCGTGTTTTTTCGCGTTCGCCGTTCATCTTTTATCGCCATTTATTGGAATGCATGGGGATCGGTTTCAACTTCGGACGCGGTGTAATGTTTTATTTTTGACGTTCTTCGTGCTTTTTCGTGGTACGTCGCGATCTCGAGAATATTTTCTCGTGTCGTGTCGTGTCGTGTTTTCTTATGGAAGTCACGGTCTCGTAGATATTGATTTTTTTTTCGCTAAAATCGAAGTACGTCACGACGTTCGTGGTACGTCACAATCTCGAGAATATTTTCTCGTGTCACGGTGCAACGATTGCATCTTTTTCACCACGATATGTATGTCCGCAATGTATACGGTGTATACAATATGTATGGACATATTTTGGTGAAAAAGATGCAGTCGTTTCACCGTAACACGAGAAAATATTCTCGAGATTGTGACGTACCACGAAAAAGCACGAAGAACGTCAAAAATAAAACATTACACCGCGTCCGAAGTTGAAACCGATCCCCATGCGTTCCAATAAATGACGATAAAAGATGAACCGCGCACGTCATTTATTCGAATGCATGGGGATCGGTTTCTACTTCGGACGCAGTGTAATGTTTTATTTTTGTCGTTCTTCGTGTTTTTTTGTGGGTTTCCTTCGGATTTGAATTTATCTAACTTACAAAATTATTGACTTTTAGGACGAACTAAGAGATACGTCTCACCTCCGCCGCCACGGCAACAGCGACAGAGGCGGTTGCCAATTCGGCTGCGGTCGCCGCCGGCCGACGAGTTCCCGCCGCTGCCGCCGCCACGACAGCGACGACCCGCGGTGCTGCCGTCGTAGCAGCAACAACAGCCGTCGCCGGTGCCACAGCTGCCGCCGCAGCAACAGCAACAACAGCTGCCGCCGCCGCCGCAGCAGCAGCAACAACAACAGCTGCCACCGCAGCAGCGGCAACAACAGCTGCCACCGCAGCAGCGACAAAAGCTGCCGCCGCCGTCGCAGCAGCAACAACAACAGCTGCCACCGCAGCAGCGGCAACAACAGTTGCCACCGCACCAGCGACAAAAGCTGCCACCACCGCCGCAGCAGCAGCAGCAACAACAGCCACCACCGCCGCAGCAGCAACAGCAACAACAGCCACCACCGCCGCAGCAGCAGCAGCAACAACAGCCACCACCGCCGCAGCAGCAGCAGCAACAGCTGCCACCGCAGCAACACCAACAGCTGCCACCGCAGCAACAACAACAGCTGCCGCCACCAGGCCCCGATGATTATGTCCTGGCGTTACATCGGCAAATTTATGATTTGCAATGCACCGTTTATCGCCAGGGCATAATTATCGAAAATGACCAGACGGTCATAGCAGACCTGCAGCGACAGCTCCGAATGCAGTCGGAGGCACCGGAGCCGTCACTGCAGTCTGCTTCTGGTCGGGCCTGGTGGCAGGTCCGTAAAGATAGGCAGAAGCAGCAACAGCAGCAGCAACCGCTGCCACAGCAGCAGCGGCAACAGCAACAGCGGCAACAGGAACCGGCAGCGAAACTGCCAAAGCTGTCGCTTGAAGAGGTGAGAATAAATAGACATATCTCATGTATATAATAATCAATAAAAAATAAAACATGGTTTTAATGCGAACTCCTTTGTTTTAGGAAATCGAAAAAGCTGTGAATGCTGCGTTAACCAGCCGTCCACCAGCAGCGCCGATGTATGTTGCATCGATGGCACCGATGGCACCAATGGCACCAATGACACCGGGAGCTGCCTACGTGCCATCGATGCCATCAATGCCATCGATGCAGCCAATAACATACTGGCGAGCATAAAAAAAAATGATATTCTTTTTATTTAATAATAATTCTTTCTTTTTGTTTCATTTTTTTCTTTTTCATTTTTTCTTTGTCATTTTTTTCATTCCTTACTAATAAATAAAAGTTTATAGTTATTTCGTCGATATTTATTTTTTTTATCTTATCCGCTTGTGAATGTATCTTTTTTCCTCGTCGTGTAAAAAATGGTACTCTTTTCTACACAGACTATCATAAATGAAGACATTAGAACCATCGTAATAGACACAGCACCAGTGCCTGGTAACATTCCCACCAATTATGTGCATATCTTTATCCGATGTACATGACTTGATGAAAGTATGATACGCGAAGTAACTTGTGGGGTGAAAGCAAAAATGAGAGTTTTCATGTACGATTGTTTGAAACAAGTCGATGCTTGTGTCATTCAGTAAGTTAGTAGATGGCAATATATCCTCTACAACTTCTTGTACACTGATATTTCGTCGTACTACTTCGAGCACACCTCTACTCTCTTCCGAAGGTTCCAAGTCATCATTCAAAGTAATTGTTACCCAATCAGCGTCGAAGCAAGGTCTTTTTGTTGTGTCAACCACAACATCTGAACCAACTTCTATCGTCGCCTGATCAGAAGTACTATAGTGTCCGACTATTTCATGCAGTCTTCCAATTTTTTTAGATTTTGTTCAGCTCTGGCCCGTGAAATATACTCTGGTTCCCTTATCGGCATACTTCTGTTACGACGACTATCCACGATTTCCGGAAGCAAACATTCCAAGTAAAATCGGGACAGGAGCGGTTCCATTTTGGAAACCCAGAACTCATCATCTTTGATACCTTTAACGTATTTCACGTCCACCGGCGTCCAGAGCGCAAAAATACAGTACTTTCGTTCTGTAACATGTAGTTGGCCTTGTACTTGATAATAGTACACATGATTTTTATTCATGAGATCGTTGTTGCGTTTGTCGAAGATTGACTTTAGATGCGGAATCTGCTGTATGGCTACCTCAGGAGCAATATCTTTGGCGGAAAGCGGACATTTAACCTCAACGATGCCATCGTCATCGATGAGACCGTCTGGGGACGCTCCTAAATAAGGGATTTTTGAATCTATAAAAAGCCCACACGCCGCGATCTGTCTGTCAAGTCTAACTTCAAGAGCTTTTATTGCATGCTGCTCGTTAGTTATACCAAACTGCATGGCTACTGTGTCGAGGACTTTTGGATAACGAATACTTGTAACAAGTTTCGAGCATGATGTTGACTCCAGCATGCGACATATCGCTCCAAATTTGAACGCAGTGATTATGTTGGTTCGCAACTGATGCCAAATTTCACAATTGCTTTGCAGTACAGTGTCGCGCTCGATTTGATGTCGGTTATTTTGATATTCCTTCAATTTATCAAAATGATTTTCAACGCAAACATCATAGGCATCCTCAGTTAAGTCTGGTTTTTTCGCCGATGGGCCGTAGTCTTTGTCCGTCCCACGCCATCGTTGACGCCTGCGTGCACCTCGTACCTGCTTGTTGGTGGAAACGTGCATTTGTCGCCTTTTTTCCATTTTAGAAACAGAGGCAGGCACTTCCATTTCAGCAGACAGATGAACTCGTGAGACAAGTTCTTGCGTATTATGTTGGATCGCACCGCCATAAGATCGCATTTGAAATGAATTTTTAAGGCAATGGTTGATTCGTTTTCCGGAATTCAACTTGTTGACAACGGAATTAGCCGATTCGGCTACATTGTTTGTAACGTTTTCCAGCAGACTGTCCGCATGACAACTCAAATAACGGACTGCCTCGAACACTGCGCTATACGCTCCGGTTCTATGAAGCTGCGGCAGTAAATTAATTTCATTTTCATTGGGGTTGCACTGGATTGGCAATATTGCGTATCCGGAATGATCACCGAAAACGTGATTGAGTACAACAAAAATATCTTTTTGCAGTTTCACTGCTTGTTCGGGTTTGGAAATCATTTCGTCTTTGCGAACATCGCGTATATTCGTAATTAACGTACGCATATGCAAAGCGCTAGCTTCGACATGACTTTGAAACTTTCCTTTGCGGATCACATCCTTATCGGGAAGACACGTCATTTTGGACTTGGCGGCCTCTCTAATTTTTCTACAGAAGTTACGGAACAAGTGATTATTGCACTCGATTTTGTTGACCGTTACTCCGTGCTCGGCATATGGATTTGCGTCTCGAATCGATTGAAACGTACTTGCATCCCCATCAGCTATGAGTGTTTTATAAATAAGCCCTCGCTTATCAATGCTTTCATTGAAGTCTTCGACAATAATGTCAGCCTCCATGGCAGTCGAACTGTTATCACGTCCCCAGTTTTTATAGCATTTATGCTTGGGCGCTTCTCTCTTCAACTGCAGAGCTTTAGCACATACAGAACAATATTTGTTTCTGATACCCACGTGTAAAACCTTTTTAGTCTCAACGCCAATTATCAAAGCGTTACCAGACAGCGAATCGTGTTTCCCTCCATGGTACGACCGCTTAGCCCAATAGCCGTCTGCGACGACATTGATATACGGGATATCGTTGATAAGGTGTCCTTTCTTGACAGCTATTTCGCGCTCTTCTTCTGCTGCTTTCTGCATTTCTTCTTCAGAACATGCAACGAACTTTTCGTAAAGCTTATCACGATACTTGCGGTACGTGACATGAGACATACAAGGAACTCCCATTGTTGCCAGCATTTCTTCCAGTGCATTATATCCGGTACCAGAACTAACCGTACCACATACAGCACCTTCGTTAATACTCATAACGTTAAGTTGGTCGCGGTCAGTCCATACACTGCCGATGTATTGCCAGTCGTCACATTCGAAAAACAATTGTGTCCGCAATCCACGATCCACAAAGTTTCGTAATTTCAAAGAAGTGAAAGGACACTCGAGTGATCTGTTATGTTTACTAAACTGCTCACGAAGCTGCTCAAGATTGTTTGAGTTTGCCGAATCGTCACACGAATCCGAATAAATGGATTCTTCCGAAACAAGAATTTCTTCGCCGGAACCGTCGAAACTCGTTTCTGGTGAATCAGAAACAACTGGAGTTTCTACTGAAACGACACTTCCAATTCCGTCTATTTCATGAACGGTGTCAGTTGACAACCCGATTTCAACGAGATCATCAGATTCTCGGATCGATGTTATCTCGGAAGTCTCGGATGCTATTTGGCTGTCACATAATTCTATGATATCTACTATTTATACTATTTCATTACCGGCTTCCATTTGGATCCCGGTTGCGAGTAACTTGTCCATAGACTTTGCAGGCGAATCGTCACATCCATCAATAACTTCTGCAATTTTTGGGACGACCTTGTCATTACGTCTGTACAAGAAAAAGATTGAGTTTTATAACAAGTACAGATGTTTTATAACAAGATGAAACTCTACCCGCTGTCGCATTAAAATATAACACTTATGATATGAAATACTAAAATTACTACCGAAAATGACGTCAAAAAGATAAGTTCAAACTGATGGTTATGTTCAAAGCCATATAACACGTGATGCAATGCGTTAAAATCGGATCTGACGTCATACGGACGCATATAAACCGGACATTACGTCGTGTAAGTGTAATTTGTATAGTGACTTCAACAAAAACCATTGAAACGACAGAAAATAGCATTTCAGTTGAGGATTTTTTCCGAGAGATTACCGACTAAAGGTTTTTTCAATAATGTGACATCGGTGAAGGAAAATTCACGGTCGTTACCCTATCGGGGTGGATTTTGCGAGAGGGTTGCATTTGATCGAAAAGTCGATGAGGACTTTATCGTTCGAAATCGACCAAGGAATGTAAAAAAAAATTATTGTCGTGAAAAAATTAATTTTCGTAAATAAAAATTGAGAAAATTGTTTAAACAATCGAAAAATCAACATTTTTATTTTGCACTATTTTTCCCAATATCTGGATGTCGATTGAAATCGATAAGGTCCTGTACAACTTTTTCGTGGTAGCGAGACTTTTCCAGATACCTATCGCTACCCTATCGGGGTTGGTCTTGATACGAGGCTAAATTTCATTGAAAATGCCGTAGGATCTGTGTTTTTCTTTACGAGAAAACAAGAATGTAAAATAAATAAAATTATATAGGGAAGAAAAACAACAATCGTGATTTAGATGGAATCCCCCCCCCGTCATCCCTCCGCGGAAAAGGCACAATCCACAGTCCCATATACCTACTTTTTTATATTTTGAGAAGATTTTTGCATTTTGTGTACATACTCCTTTCGGCGAGATGAAACACATTTCGAGTGCCTCTCAGTCGCTATCTCGCTATCTATCTCGCTCGCACTCAATAGGCCTAGCCTTCACCGCGCCTTACAATTTTTCTCGTGATTACAAAATACTTTCTATTATACAGAAATAATCACCCGTACTAATGTCTTTAATTTACTCTACGATCAGATTATGTCATCGCAGTCACTCGTATGTTAATTAAACGTACCTTTCGATCCATTTTTTTCGACGAGTTCGACAGACTCTTTGCCTGTTATTCTTATTCCCCATGGCACTTGTCACTTTATGCTAATGAACTACGAATTGAACATTCACCACGCCACCACCACGCCACTATTATCGTAGCACTATTATCGTTTATCGTAATTATCGTATTAATAAAAAAAAAATGTTGATATCGAAACACTGCAACTTTTCTCGAAAAACGTACGCTTCAGTCGAGCGGCACGTCAATTTCGGCTCTTCTGACTTAGCGTCGTTAGCAGCCGAGTAAAACAGATAAAGAAGGAAAACGTTTGTTATTATTGCATCTCTCTCGCTACGCTACTCGAAGTTCGCAGAGCGCTCGTGGCCCGAGATACAGTAATAGCCTATGTATAGTTTGTATATATTGCATACATTGACAGATACAACCGGCGGCCGGCGGCTTGGAATCGCTCGGCGGCCAAAAGTAAAAAATGTATCCCACAATGATTGCTACAAGTTATTAGCTTACAATATTGTTTTATTGTTTGCATAATTATTAACAATAAACAATTGATAATTAAGGTAGCCCGAGCGCGAGGTGCTCGTTTCGCATATGTACGACGAAAACGAGTGAGAATTGCAAACACTTCTCGATGGTATAAAAATCTGAAAAAAATGCATGCATATTCAAGGTACTGGAATGATTATTTTTACATAATAATAATTCCAAAATGTTAATAACAAATTGATGAAAAAATTAGTTGTTCAACTAATTTCCCGGGAACCCAACTTTTTTTTTAATGAAAATGATTCGTTTATTTTTCTGAATACGAAAAATCTCGCATACGAAATGCCGTGAAATTCTCGAAAAAAAATTATTTCTCTAATCCCACTATTATATCTTTCGGAGTAAAAAATTTGATATTTTAACCCCCGCGATACGCGGGTGAAAGTAAAACGGCGCAAATGTTGCAGTACCTTCGGCAAACGATCCTTCAGAATAGAAAAAAAAAAATACTACGCAAATTTTTTTCTTTTTTTTTGTTTGTCGATAAAAATTTAAGAATAACGTTATTATTATTGTTATTTCAATTATCAATTATAAGTTTCAATTATCTAAATATGTTAACTAATTCGTTTATTTATTTGTTTATTTATTTATGTTTTTCGATCGAACAAAGAGACGAAGAGAGAAATAATAAAAAAAGGTGCTCGTTTCGCATAAGTTCGACGAAAACGAGTGAGAATTGCAAACACTTCTCGATGGTACAAAAATCTGAAAAAAATGCATGCATATTGGTACTGGAATGATTAATTTTATATAATAATAATTCCAAAATGTTAATAACAAATTGATGAAAAAATTAGTTGTTCAACTAATTTCCCGGGAACCCAACTTTTTTTTTTATGAAAATGATTCGTTTATTTTTCTGAATACGTATGAATTTGTTAAGATTTTTCTAAAGGCTTTGAATTCTTGTGTTTTTCCACACATTATTCCGATGAAAAAAAAATTCATAATCGTCAGAAAAATCTGAAAAAATTCATATTCATAAAAATGAACGAATCATTTTCATTAAAAAAATTGGGTTACCGGGAAATTAGTTGAACAATTTATTTTTCCATCAATTTATTATTAACATTTTGGAATTATTATTATGTAAAATTAATCTTTCCGAAACATCGGGCACCAGATGCGTGTCACGTATTCTTCGAAGATAAGTCTTGAGGTCGCCGTTTTTCATAAGTTCCATTATTACGTACGGCGGTGTATCCTCGGAGACTACCCCGAGAAGTCGAATAATGTGAAAAGTCGAAAAAAATTTTATTACCAAAGCCTCGTTCAAGAACTCGTTCTTTTCTCATTCGCCGTAATTGTCGGCTATCATTTTCGCCGCTACCTGCGTCGCGCAAATAAATTTTTTTGTATATATTAAAAAATAACAAATTTTGATTTTGCACTATTTTCCCCACGATCCGGAAATAACTTCAAATTGAAAACGTCTTTTATCACTTTTTCGTGGAAGCAAAACTTTTCGAGATATTTTTTAATTAAACGCCAATACCCCATGGGGTACGGGTACTGATTAGAGGGTTGCCTTTGAACGAAAATTTCATAGGAGCTCTATCACTCGGAATGTTGCTAAAAATATAGAAAAGTAATTGTCGAATAAATAAATATTGTTTGTAAACTAAACATCGTAGTATTGTTTAAATAAATAAAAAATAATAATTTCGACTTTCTACTATTTTCCCCGTTATCTGAACATTGGTTCGAATCAAAAAGGTCCCGTACTATTTTTTTGTCGGAGCAAGTCTTTTCCAGATACAGGTGTTCAAAAATTCAAGGCCATCTCCTATGGGGGTGGATAATGATAAGAGGGAGGTTGTTTTCGAACGAAATTTTATTGGCGTTCTTTTATTCGTAATCTTGCCAGGAAATAGAAAAAATAATAGGATAAAGAATTCTATTTTATCAATTGAACATTGTAATATTGTTTAAACAATTAAAAAATAAAAATTGTGAGTGCATCATTTTTCTTGTTCGTGTTTGTATATCGCTCTCGTTCCATCGCTGGCGAGATATACTCACGATCCGCTAATTTGGAAGAACCTGAATGGACGGTGTTTCGCCGAAGCCACATACAACTGGCGGCCTCTAGCGTGGACGTTACGCGACCGGGTTGTAGCTATGTTTCACGAAATTTTCTCGAGATTATCGACAATTCCTTCGAAACAACTTTTCTCCTGATTTTACTCATGAATCAGCATCGGACCGAATGTATATTATGTAATTTCATACGCTCTATCTAATGAAACTCTTAGTTTCCGCATTTTATCACCAGAAATGCCAAAAAAATCGAATTTTTTATTACAGAAATCTGCAATCAATTTTTTTTTTCGATTTTGACAATTCTGAAAGTTTCATTAGCGAGATTCACACTTTTGCAGTCTATCTGCAAAATTTCGTTGCATTCGGTTCAAAACTCTACGAAAAAAGTTGTTCGAAACTTTTCATGTGAGCGCTCGGGTGTTTCACCTGCTCTTAAGTCATAAAACACTAGAATTGACCCTTCGGCGCGAAGCGTTTGCCGTTTTCTTTTTTGTTAATCCTTCGAACGTGATTGACTGTAGTTGTTGCCGGATTAACGAAACATGAATTTTAATTATTCGAGAAAAATAAATTGCAGCTTAAAAACTATTGTTCAAAAGTCTCAAATTCCTGCGGGCTTCCCCATCGTATACGAATTATTATAACTGCTTCTTACGGAGTGAGGCTTACAGATAGATTTTATATTTAAAAAAAAAAAAAAATACTCGTTCCGTTCGCGACGGAACAAATTTATTCTTTTAATTTATTTTGGAACTGTCTCGAATTTGAATCACCTTTTTAGGTGGAAAATTACGGATTTTAATACTTAATAAAAATGAAAATTTCCTTGATAAAGAATTAATTAATTATCAAATCCAAAAATATAAAAAATGAACTCTATTGATATTTCGCTCTCATTCTTCACTCTATTACATGCATTCGCATTCGGTTTTTACTATAATATGTGAAATATCGATCGATATCGATTTGACACATCTAATTAAATTGAATTTAAATTCGATATAAATGTCATAACTACCAGGGTGTTCTGGTATTCATTCTTAATGGTTTTTCGTCGGCTTTTCAGATAAAATGGTAATTTAATTAACTTAATTAATTAATTTGTTTAACCTTTCCATTTGTCAAATTAACAAATTTCGAGTTAAACTTTTACGACAATTGTAACATTTGGCTATTGTAAAACGTAAAACAATGGTTATAATTAACGATTGTTAATAATTATTATTTGGTTATTCTCTCTTTCTTCATCCCTACTCTTGGCTTAGAATTGCATTTGTCTCTTGATTTATATGGCTCTGTTCCTATTGGTTGAGAAAAGTTCGGCTATCGATGAGTGGTGGCCCTTCTCGTACGTTCTATGCATTGCGCGGGCGGCTCACCCTTCCCCTACTCTCTCGGTACGATCACGTGTACCATAGCTGGCCCGCGAGCTAGCCAACAGCGCTACCTCCCCTTCGGGGTGGCTCTTGACTTCCCTTGTTCGTACCAGCCACGCTCACGTGGTCGCTTCTCCTTCTATCCTACCTAAAGCGTATGCTGGTACAGAGGCTTTCTCCGTCGTGGCGACATAGCAATAACGTGCAATCCTCTATTCTCTCCCAGCACGTAGTCTTCTTTTTTTTTCTTTCTAAGAACCGTGACAAATCGGCGAGCTGAATAGAATCGTTTCTTCGAACGAGCACCACTTATCTTTATTTATTCCATCCAAATGTTTAGAAGAAACTTCTCGGAGGTAGTTGTTGAAAATAACATTTCCTATGTAACCCGATATTCTTCTTTCGTCGCTGGTTAAGATTGTAAATTGAACTATTTATCTTTGAAGCAATATCGGTTTGCAAGATATTTTTCATTTAAATGTTTAGTCTCTGAGTAATGAGAGATATTGCTAAAGGCAGAAATATTTTAACTCGTTGTTTTTACGGATTCACTTTTTATGATGGGAAAAGACCAGAAGGGTTTATGATAGTTACCTGAGTAACGCGCAAATACCTGACCTACCCCTAGCTATAAAGTATAACCGGAGAAATACGTGAAAAATACATAAAACATATGATTACAAAGTTGTAATATTGTTGACGACCTGACCCAATGTTTATATGCATGCGTGATTCTATTGGAAATCGTGAACGATGCCCGAGAGGTGTTGCACTCGTTGGAGGAAATCAGAAGTTTTTCTAACCCACTGGGCCCTATGCATAGTGGTTAGAACGAAACTGTCGGTATCGTCGCTCGAGGTGTTGGTCGTCTTCGGAGTCATGGAGAGCTCGTGTCTGTAAGCCTCGCTGCGTCGTAGTGTTGGTGAGGTTTGGAGTCACCGAGAGCTCGTATCCGTGAGTCTCGATGCGTCATGGTGTTGGTGTATTCCGGCTACATCGAGCGCTCGTGTCTATGAGCCTCAATGCTTAGTGGTGTTGGTAGGTTCCGGCAAACAGAGACCTGCCGGCTTAGAAACAGTCAAATCCCTTCGATGGCGGCTGGCCCAGGTACATGATTCGGCGTTTCTTACTGGTGTTGCTGACTTTTCTTCACAGCGTGGTGTCGGGGCCACGTGCTCATCTTGGGTGATCGAGCCGTGGTGTTATGCCTTTGGAATTCTCGAGTAACTCAAGTCCCATTGAAGATGTTGATTTTTTTCTCGTGTCTCCGATGACAGAATTATTTTACGACTTCGTCTCGACAAAATCGCTTTCAAAAGTTTGTTAAATAGTTTCTGGTCAACGGTTCTCTGTCTACGCTTCTCACGCACAGCGATCCTCTCCCTTTTTCCCTTTTTTCCTTTATTTTCCTCAGTCTTCCCGTTTCCTCTCGAGTGTACGCGTGCAGCTTCTCTCGGTGCGATCGAAGAGCAGCGCAAGTTCGCGAAAAAAGAGTTCTCGAAAAGTGCGCGATGTAACACCTCCCCCGGAAAACGAGAGTCGCTTCGAAGAACGACGATCGTCCTCGGCAGAGGCCACAAAATGATACAGAACTTTTTGGGTCAGCTCGTCCTGGATGCTGAAATCTCGAGATTTCTGAAACAATATGAAATAATGCGAGATACAATCTGTTGATTCTTGATTGTCAAGTATAATCGATCGGAAGTAACGTGCCTTTTTCCGATGTTGATTGTAGATGATGTTTCTTTCAGAGGCTGCTGTGGAATCTTGAGTTGGAAAACTTCTTCTTTGCTTTCTTCCTTCGCTGTTGTGGATTTGCTGATGTTGATTTTAACACTTAGGATACTAGAGTATCCCAGCAAAGACTCGATATAAAAATATAATTCTTTGGGATGCAAAATGATTTTCTATAGGTGACAAAATATGATCAGATAAATCATAAGGATTTATTTGGATAGCATTGGAAAATAGGATGACTATTAGGTAACAAAAGGTTCTCGACTCTACTGAATTTAAACATGCTAAACTGTGGTGCTTCTAAACTACTACAAAATTTTAGAGGAATTTTATATTTTTTGAAAAATGAAAAATGATTTTATTTTAAAATAATCAAAATAATTTGCCTTAAGGGCTACAATATTATTCTGATTTTTAAGTATATTTGATTATTACTAAGATTATACGAAAAATAATGGAGGGACACTTATATATCGTGCCCCTCTCTTTTTTTTTTTTTTAATAATAAAAATACGAAAAATAGAGATATATATTGTAACGGAACGACGCTAGTCTCCGACGCTCCTCCGTCACAATGGGTCGCGTGGATGAGAAATCGGTCTACGCGATCCATCAGGAGACAAGAAGGCTCAAGGAGCTCGAAGCCAGCAGGCCAACAAGGCGCGCCCAAGGGAACCGAGAAGCCACGCCCACGAGATCGAAGGGTCGCGGTCGATGAACCCCGCCCTCGTAAAGAGAAAGCGATCGTGTGATAACACGGATCGATAGTACCTCACGGCCGATAAGGTAGAAATCAAGGAGACAACCCAAAGGGTAACTTACCGGACAGATAGGGCAAAAGCCGAATAGCGAAAAACTCGACTTCGAGAGATCAGTTTTTCATTAATAACTAATGCCAGGAGGGAGGTACAATAAAGAACTCACAATGCAAACAAAGAAGAGATCACGACGAAAGCAATGAATCATCTCAACATCAAATCAGCGAAGGACCAATATAAGATAACAAGCAACTTACGCTAAAAATCATAGTAAAATCAACGAGAAATAGGAGGCAACCGACGTAAACGAAATTTCTCAATGAAAACAATCACGAATTTTAACACAACAAAATACGGTTAAAACGTATATCGCGATGTACAACAATGCAGGTAGTTGAACAACCATGAGATCAGCAACATTTCATGAATAATCACGATAATATAATAATAAGCAACAATCTCATGCAAAACCAATAATAAAACAAGAATAACTACAAATTATATCGTAAAAAAATAAAACCAAAACGCATCTTATGATGTACAACGATGCTGGGAATTAAACAAACATGAGATTAGCAACATTATCGTGAGTAATCACAAGAATAGCAACAATCTCGTACACTAGCGAGTATACAACAAAACTGCATTCATTAAATTAAATCAAGACCGAAACACATTAATTATAACATGAAAGAAGCACAAAAAGAGCATCAATAAATAATTGTAACATAGCCATAAAGGCATTGTTAACAACAAAAGGGAATCGGGGGCCTCACAATCGCTAGATACGATGGTGAGATCGCGTGATTCTCACCCCACCACGAGCGATTTCATCCCCTCTCCACAGTCCGGGTTACGTAACGGCGTGACTCACCATCACGCGATGTTTCCCCTTCTACCCGAGATTTGATCCCCACTAAAATCGAGGTGATGCAACCAAGCCACGTGACATCGCGAGATCTTTCCCCTTCTTTAGCATAATTCATCCCTACTACGACGAATCATCACGTGATATGGTGTAATTTTACCCCTACTAACGCGAATTTCATCCCCAGCAAGGCAAAGATGACGAAATATCACGCCACATGGGCGAACTCCACCCCTTTGAGAATGGTATAAAAGCGAGCACCCGAAAAGGCTTAGACACTTCAGAAAATCATCAAGTTTACGACATAACGAGATCGTTAGTCACCACCATTCAGCCCGTTAGATCTTCGTGATAAAAGATCACTCAAGTCCGTTAGATCTTCGTGATAAAAGATCACTCAAGTCCGTTACATCTTCGTGAGAAAAGAGCACTCTAGTCCGTTAGAACTTCGTGATAAAAGTTAGGAACGATCTCGAGCATTGGAACTCCGGGTAACTGCGCCCGCGGTTCCATTCTCCTGACGGAAAACCGCGAGCACTGGTCTGGATAACTGAGTCCATTTTACCAGTTGCTATCTCCGAGGAATCGAACTTTAAATTAACGATCAATTAATTGATCGTGGGGACCGTCCGTCGCACACAAGCGAGAAACGAAAACGATCGTGGAGCTTCCTGATCTTCGATTCTCCGCGGAAAGCGATCGGTACTGTCTGCTTTAAAGTTCCTCTTCGTTCCCCTTTAGATCAGGTAAACCGTGTCCAAAGCATACTTCACTGTTCGCAAACGAATACGAACAACCGTATAACACAATTAACATTCTCATAAGGGCAGGCGATTAGAAAATACGCATGGGAAGCGATACCGAAACATAATTCAAGAATAGAAGCGCATTCGGCGAAATTGAGTGTTAAGCTCCACACGGTGGTAATACAACCATCGTGTGAATCTCAAAATTAAGCAAAAGAATTAAACTTTGAATCTCAGCCCTTCTGGCTGCATAAACGATAGGGCCAAGAGGCTCGTACAAAGTCAAGGAATATAGGAACATTAGGAAATTGAGTGTAAAGCTCCACTCGGGTTACACCCTGTAAACGAGTGAATCATAGCTTTGTAGAATCACGAAATATTGACTGACAGCCCTTCTGGCTGTTCAAACTAAATTAAACATCAAGAATAAAAAAAATAATTCTATTAATTAATAACACCCTGTTGTCAGTGGGCCGATGATGAGAGGGTCTGACACTCGAGTAGCGCGAAATACTCATGAGTGATCAACGACTTCTGAGGCCACTATAAAAATTAAAAATAAATAAAAATTAATCAAAAGACCCGCGCGTCAGGTGGATATCCAGCCGCCTAGAGATAATTTTGAGTCGAGTCCAAGACACGAACCTCGCGACACCGAGGTGTCGCATATAAAATTAACTCAACGTTGAGTTACTCGCGCCATTAATAAGGTTAATCCTTATCAAGAAAGGAGCGCAAAACTCGTAACGTTTCAATATATATCTCTCTATATATATTGTTACGTCCGGAGCGGCGTAACAGGTTATTATATTGTTGTTTTTATTTCTCCGTTTTTGAACGCGGTAGATACGTTCAGGGATCGGAGACCATCGGATGCGGGTATATTAATAATTTTGTTCAAACACTTTGTTTAAAACATAACAAAATGATTATTTATTAAATTAACTTTAGAAACACTTGGTTCGGTTTTATACAATTTGAATTTTGTATTTATTCGAAATAATTTAGTTATTGGGCTCGACCTCACGGGTCGAGCCCCAGAATCAGAATTTTTATTTTCTCGCGTTTAACGACGATTTGTTGTCGGCGAATAAATTTTGTATTTTCGAGGCTCGACCTGACTGGTCGAGCTCCGGGATGAGACTACTGGAAAAGCGGTGACGCAGTCCGCTTAATAACTTTGATTATTTTTTGTGCAGGGCGTAGCGCATCTCGGAGGTGCGCTGCGCCCTGTCTCCTACCGTGGGATTGCTGACTTAGCTCAGCATCCCATCGTGAGAACGTTCTGATAAGAACGTTGAAACCCAATGCCCCGTCCATCAGCGTAAGACTGCTGATGGAGATTAAAAATATAAAAAATGTATTCAACGCTTTTTCAATAGCGTTAATTTATAATTTATAAAAATAAATAAATTTTAAGTAGATTAAATTAGCCCGGACGTAACACCTCCCCCATTAAGAACGAAGGCGGTGCTTCGCTCTGCCTTCGTGCGGCGTTAGCACCGATCGTCCGGCTTTATCAAACTTTGATTTTATCGATTTTTTATTATTTTAGAAATTTGGTTTTATTCGAGGTTTTCGGATTTTTAATGATATTTTATAGATTTTTATATTGTTCGAATTTTATCGAATTTATACTTTATCTGCATCTAAGTTGCATTTTTCGGACTTTATTTTCCTTGTCCGAACTTGAATTTTACTTGCGCTTAAGTTGAATTTTTCGGACTTTATTTTCTTTGTCCGAACTTGAATTTTACTTGCGCCTAAGTTGAATTTTTCGGACTTTATTTTCCTTGTCCGAACTTGAATTTTTAATTGCGTCTAAGTTGAATTTTTCGGACTTTATTTTCCTTGTCCGAACTTGAATTTTACTTGCGCTTAAGTTGAATTTTTCGGACTTTATTTTCTTTGTCCGAACTTGAATTTTTATTTTATTCATTTTTTCGAATTTTTGTTTTATTATCTGACGAATTTATTGTAGTCGATTTTATCGAATTTTTATTTTATTCGTTGTTTACGAATTTTATTTTATCCGTCTTAATTTAGTTTTCGGGAATTTTATTATTCCGATTTTTATTCACCCGCGATTTTTCGACGAGTAAAATTTTGAAAATGTTTGTTTTCATTATTTATTCGCTTGCGCTTGTCTGCGAGTCGAATTTTTAATAATTATTCTGGTTTATTCACCCGCGATTTTTCGACGAGTAAATTCTGAACCCAGCTGTAGGCGATGTCTCAGAGGCCCACGAATTACGTGACCGCCCGTCGGCTCAGAGGTCGAGTACTCGACGTGTCCGACGATGGTTCAGAGGTAATGCGAGCATGTACAATCATTCTGCGCATTATGTTTTTATTTGATCGTATCGAACTTTATTGAACTTATACGAATTTTATTTTATTCGATTTTACCCGAATTTTATCGAACTTATACAAATTTTTATTTTAATCGGTTTAATTCGACCTAAATCGAATGTATCCGAATTTTTATTTTATTTGTATTTATTGGATTTTCGGAGAAATTTATTTTATTTCCGTTTGTTTTGATCTTAATCGATTTTTAGTTTTCCGGAAGTATTACCTAAGTGGAGTTTCGGATTTTATTTTATTCGATTTAAGACAGAGGTTATTAATGAGAAATATCAAGATTTTTGTACTGCATGCAGGGCGATCTAGCACAGCAATACTTGAAAAGGTAGGGTCGCGTACTATGTCTAGCTAGCACCTCGACGTTTAGGATGCTCCCTTCGTATGCAATGCGATCTAGCACTACGAAGTTCACACAAAGATATGTGTGCTGCATGCAGGGCAATCTAGCACAGCAACACATTGACATTTTAGGGTGCTTGCCTCGTGTGCAGCGCAGTCTAGCACCACGAAGCTTGCACAAAGATTTGCGTATTGCGTGCAGGGCAATCTAGCACCACAATACGCGAGTGTTAGATAGAAAGAAGGATTATTTTCGCCCTTTTGTTGAATTTATTCGGAATTTTATTCGCGTTTGACCGAACTTCTGATTTACTCGAATTTAATTGATTATTTAGATTTTACGAGTTTGATTTGTTCAGAATGACTCGTAGTTTTCTGAAGTTTTTATTTTAATCGCACTTATTCGACTCTATGTCTGTGCGTTCGATCGAATTCGACTGTATACGAGTATTCTCCGAATTTTATTTGAGTTTATTTTAATTCTGAAATTGGTTTATTCGGAATTCTCGTTTGCTCAAATTCGGTCGCATTTTTCTCGCGTTTATCGCGGTTAAAGTTTAAAAATGTTACATGCTACTTAGCACTAGTGTGTCAACGATACACTGTGTCCATTAGATCGTTCATGGCGCTGGTGAAAATCTTGTTTTCCCTCGCTGAGACGATGGCCGGATCGGTCGACGTTTGTTGCACCGTTGAGGTTTTTTCCCACGCCGTCAAGATGATTTTGATGGCGTGATGATAACGGCAGACACGTCTGCGTGTGTCTGGCGTTTTTGATCCGATTTTCGATTATCGGTTGTCAGGTTGATTTGCCTGATTTGTCGATCGAGTGATATCGCCTCAGTTGTTCGATCGCGTGTGCGTATTTCACTCGATGAATTTGGTGTTTTCCGCTCATTCGGAAACCAACATTTTTGCTGCGATGACCCATTATTCACTATGGGCGACATTCGGTTCAGTTTCACACCGTGGTTATCGAGTGTAATTTGAGACTGTTGTCCACTTATTCCACTCGCGATTTATCGCTGAGTTTAGGTTGTGCGCTATTCACTCACGTTCGCGGCGCGGAGAATCGTGCAATGTCTTTTATCACCTTATTCGATCGCGTTCGATGACGGCCGAATGTTGGATAAGATTTTAGCTTTTCATGCGTTCACTCGCGTTTTGTTCACCGCGGTGAAGTTTTTCGGACTCTTGTTTATTTATTTCACATCACCTTTTCACTCCCGTTCCTTGACACGGTGAAAATTCGAAGGTCAAATTTTTGTTTTACATCGACGTAAGTTTATTTTTATTTACTCGATCACGTTCCGCGACGTACCAAATTTTAAATGTTTTTATTGCCCTATTATTCACTCGCGTTTTGTTCAGCGCGGTGATTTTTTTTGAAGATTAAATTCGATTATTCGGTCATTGTCGACGACGGTCGAATTTTGAAGAAATTTTATTTTTATCCATTCACACACGTTTGTTCACCGTAGTGAATTTTATGATTTTGTTTGTTTTACGCACTAACGTCTCAGAGGCCCTTCATCACGTGTCCTCTTGCTGATTCAGAGGTTGAGCGTTCAACGTGTTCAACAAGGGCTCAGAGGTAATTCGAGCGTGTACACTTGTTACGCGTCGTTTATTACTTGGTTTATTTACTTTATTCTCACACGCGTACTCGCGTCGGTGAAAATCTTGGGTTTGTTTATTTATTCGGTCTCGTTCGGTGACGAGCGAAATTTTTACTTTACACTTTCACTCGCAATTATCGACGGGTTGAATTTTGAAAAACGTATTTTCTTATTTATTCGCTCGCGTTTATCAACGAGTCGAATTTTAAGAATTAATTTGATTAATCATCCGCTCTCGTTGTTTCATGAGTTGAATTTTGGAGAAAGTCACTTTTTCAATGAAAGGCGTTTTCCGATGAGTCGAATTTTTAGAAATTTCTGTTTTTAGTTTTTCACTCGGATTCTTTGACCCGGCGAAATTTTTGGAGATTAGCTTATTTATTCGGTCACGTTTGGTGGCGTGCCGAATTTTTATAATTTTGTTTTATTCATCCACTCGCGTTCTTCGACCCGGTGAATTTTCGAGAATTCAATTTATTTTTGACGCGCCCTGTAGCACCGTCTATTCACTAGCACGTGGTGCGTACGGTCTTTATTCGGTTTTGACGCGCCGAATGTTCGATACTTTTATTCCACTTATTCACCCGCGTTCATTGGGCCGGTGAATTGAAAATATTAGTTCGTTTATTCGGCCTCGTTCGGTGACGGCCGAAGTTTTAATTGTTCATTTTTATTCTTATTCGCCCGCGTTCATCGACGCGGCGAACTTCGGAGAAATTTATTTTTGGTGCCGACTGTACCACCGTGCGTTCGCTCGCACGTGGTGCATACGGTCTTTCTTTCACTGGTAAATTATTTATTTTATTCACTCTCCATTTATCGTCGAGTCGAACCTTGAAGATTGTTTGTTTTGTTCACTCTCGATTCGTCACTGAGGTGAATTTTAAAGTTTAATTACTCAATTCATTCGTAATTTATCGCAATTTATTATAATATCACTCGCGTTTTTCGACGAGCTAAAGTTTTTGGCACGAACTGTAGGCCTATACGTCCCGTAGCACGTGGTGTGTATCGTTTCACACCTCTCGATGGGGTAACCGTATACCCTCGCGCGATAACAGTCGCGGAGTTCGAAGTCCGTTGTCGCGTGGCTAAACCTACGCTGAACCGCCAGGAGCGTAGATGGGGGGAAGGAGGTGGCCGAAAACCGTACCCTCCTTTTGCTGACGGCACTTTTCTTCGAAATATTAATTCGATTAATTGGGCCCTTGGTTCAGTCCCTCGCTGCGTTCTTTATTCGCAGTTGAATCGTCACTTTGAGCGGTTCGAAAAATTGTTCGTGTGTTTCACGTACGTCGACGTGTATTTTGGTGCGGAGTTCTCGTGCGTTCCCCGTCATTTGGATTTTTGGATATCGTGAGAAACGATCTGTGAAGATGTGCGACGATAATTTGAGTGTCCCGTATAACTGGCGTATGGCCCGTTGCGGGATTAATTGGCACATGAGGAGACGCACCGATGGACTCGCGTTAAATGTAAGTGTTTATTATTCTGTTTGTTCACTCGCGGTTCACTGACGCGATGAATTTCTAAAATTTAAATTTATTTGCTTTATTGTATTTTTGTTTATTCACGCGCGGTATTAACGAGTAAATTTTATAGATTTTTAATTTTAATTGATTTATTCGCTCACGCTCTCGCAACGACGCGGCGAATTTTTTTTCAAATTTATTTTGCTATTCGCTCGTGTTTATTGACGCGGCGATTTTGGAATTTATATATGTATATATATTATTATTATTATTATTATTATTAATTCATTCAATTTTACCGAATTTTATTTTTATTCGATTTTATCGAATTTATTTTTATTCGATTTTATTGAATTGTATTTTTGTTTCGTTTATTTGGGTTTTATCGGGTATGCTGCTTGTTATCCCTTGTGGATTGTGCAGTTTTATCTGCGCGCACTGGCGACTGGAGGGGGCTTGACTTTTGAAATCGTCGAGATGATCCTGTTCCTCGTTAGGCGGCTTGAGGAGGACAAGCGGCGTCTAGAGCAGCTGAGGGCCCGCGTAGGACGGCAAGTCGAGGAGGGGCCGTATATCGCTCGACTTTTTGTTGAGGACGAAGAACCCTGGTGGTAACTCGTGGGTATCCTTGATCCTTAATTATTAGCTTTTCTTCGCTCATTCACACGTAAACGTGGATGAGTCGATAAAGATATCGATTGTTATTATTTTTTTTGTTTTTCAGCGTTGCAGAGAGTCCTGTTGTTGCGCCAAGGACTTCCTTCGCTCTCGCTATTATTTTATCATTATCATTCGGACATTCTTGTATTAGAATAAAGCTCCTCATTATTTCGCCATCGTAATACTCATTTGTTGGGGATTGTTTATACGCTGTCCCTGCCCTTTTTAGAATTCACAGTTATCGGCGTTCAATTTTATTTATTTATTTATTTATTTATTTATTTACCATTGTCCGAATTTTGGAAATTTGCAAATTAATGTTTTGATTAATAATTCACTCGTGTTTTGTCGACGAGTTGAATTTTAGACATTTTTATTTTCGATATTTATTCGCTCGAGTTTAGCGGCGAGTCGAATTTTGAAAATCATATTTTGTTTGTTAATTCACTCGCGTTTGTCGACGAGTTGAATTTTGAAAAGTTTGACCGCTTTGGCAACGTCTCAGAGGCCCTAGAATCGCGTATCCACCTGTCAACTCAGAGATCGACTGTTCGACGTGTCCGACAGGGGCTCAGAGGTGATTCGAGCGTGTACGACCGTGTTGCGTATTTTATTATTATTTTTTTTTGTTTTGATTATTTATTAGTTTGCAGACTCTTTGTTCACTCGCGTTCTCCGACGCGGTGAATTTTGACGATCGCATTTTAACTGATTATTTTCAGCGTTGATTTATTGGTCGAGTAGAGTTTTTGATTTTTTTTTTTTTTTTTCCATATTGTTGGCTTTTTGCCTCATATAAAAAAAACAAAACACGGGTGGGCCGTACTGGACGACATGTATTCATGTCGACTCCCGATTATCGTTATTTTTTTTTTTATTTTTTTATTTTTTTATTTTTTTTGTTTATTTACATTCACTCGCGATTAGTTTAGCGCGACGAATTTTGGATTTTAAATTTATTTATTCGGTCACATACAGCGACGTGCCGAATTTTTTTATTTATTTTTTTTTTATTTAATTATTTATTATTTTTTTTTTTTTTTTTTTTTTTCATTCACTCGCGTTCCTTGACCCGGTGAATTTTGGAAAAATATGTTTTATTGATTCCCGTGAACATCCGACGGCAATCCCATCGCTGCCACCAAAAATTTTCTGTTACGTCCGGAGCGGCGTAACAGGTTATTATATTGTTGTTTTTATTTCTCCGTTTTTGAACGCGGTAGATACGTTCAGGGATCGGAGACCATCGGATGCGGGTATATTAATAATTTTGTTCAAACACTTTGTTTAAAACATAACAAAATGATTATTTATTAAATTAACTTTAGAAACACTTGGTTCGGTTTTATACAATTTGAATTTTGTATTTATTCGAAATAATTTAGTTATTGGGCTCGACCTCACGGGTCGAGCCTCAGAATCAGAATTTTTATTTTCTCGCGTTTAACGACGATTTGTTGTCGGCGAATAAATTTTGTATTTTCGAGGCTCGACCTGACTGGTCGAGCTCCGGGATGAGACTACTGGAAAAGCGGTGACGCAGTCCGCTTAATAACTTTGATTATTTTTTGTGCAGGGCGTAGCGCATCTCGGAGGTGCGCTGCGCCCTGTCTCCTACCGTGGGATTGCTGACTTAGCTCAGCATCCCATCGTGAGAACGTTCTGATAAGAACGTTGAAACCCAATGCCCCGTCCATCAGCGTAAGACTGCTGATGGAGATTAAAAATATAAAAAATGTATTCAACGCTTTTTCAATAGCGTTAATTTATAATTTATAAAAATAAATAAATTTTAAGTAGATTAAATTAGCCCGGACGTAACAATATAAAGTTACCGCCGCTGTCGCCGCCGCCGCCGCCGTGTCAGGAATCGAGACCACCGCCGCCTCGATTTCGCTCGCTCGATCCCTCCCCCCCCTCCCTCCCTGCCCTAAGGGGGGGGATATATTCTAAGTCCCTAAAGAGGGCCTCAGTCCAAAATATTCTAAGTCCCCCTTCGAGGGACTTAGAATATTTGCGGTCGAGGGGGGGAGGGGGTCGGCGAAAATATTCTAAGTCCCTCTTAAGGGGGATATATTCTAAGTCCCCCTTAGGAGGGACTTAGAATATTTTCGGTCGAAGGGGTCAATTCCATACGCTTTTCCAGATTTTCTCCCAGTCGTCGCGTACGACCAGGGGAATCCTCGTGCAATCAATCCCAAACATAGAGTCCCATATTATGTGTAAATGAAAGAAGAAGAAAAAATAGGTTTTGTCAAATGGAAGGAAAAAATTAAAAACGAAGAAATATGCCCAAAACTAATTTTTTTCGACGGATACGAGTTCCCCGAGCAAAGTTAAATACTGTTGTACGTAATCGGCGTTTGAAATTCGTTTGAGATTCGATTCCCAAAAATATTGTAAAGTATTGGATGAGTCTCACATAGATGTTTTAATTTGTCTATCCAAGCTTTTTCCAGTACATCACAATATTTTTGCGTCCTTAAACGAAATTTAACCGCCAATTATGTACTACAGCGCCTAACTTTGCTCGGCGAACTCATATTCGCCGAAAAAAAATTAGTTTGGGCATATTTCTTCGTTTTTCATTTTTTCCTTCCATTTGACAAAATCTATTTTTTCTTCTTCTTTCATTTACACATAATATGGGATTCTATGTATGGGATTGATCGCGCGAGGATCCCCGGGTCGTACGGGACGACTGGGAGAGTGTCTGGAAAAGCGTATGGGATTGATCGCGCGAGAATTCTTCCAGTCGTACGCGACGACTGGGAGAGCATCTGGATCAGCGTATGGGATTGATTGCACGAGGATTCTCCCGGTCCACTGAAGTTATGGGAAAAGGTCTGGGAAACCATCTAGCCGGGTCCCAAAACCCAGATGACTGCCCATAGTGCTTCCCAGATTCAATCCCAAACAAATCCCAGCCTCTCGCCCATCGTCCTCCCAGAGTCGATCCCATACTAATTTTTTCTACGCGGGTAGGCGCTCGACGCGAGAGTCACGCGAAAAGAGATACGTCGCAACGCTGCCTCATCGTCCAGAAAATATTAGCCCAAGTAGGCAAATACTGCGGAAGGCACTTTGCTATATTTCCAGATACCGATAGAGAACGAGATGGCAACCACGCGACTCAGGGAACCGAAGATGTGCGACGAGAGCGAACAATGGCAAGGAAAGAGAGGGACCGAGTCTTTTTCCCCTTCCAGCGCCGGTAGCGAAGTCGGCGAAGCGAGAGGGACACTCGTGTTTTAGACGTGATTAGACGTGAGATATTGTTTCGGTTTTCTGAGTTAAATTGTTCTCTCGACGAGCGACTCGACAGGTGAACGAGGACGAATATCAAAAGGAACTTTGGATATCGAAAGACGAGGTAGGTGCACGTACGGTGCAGGATTTTTCTCTTTTATGACACGTGGTCGTCGATCGCGGTCTCACTATCGCAACGTCTTGTCGGGAATAATCGCTCGAGCGTGGCTCGAGCCGATATTCATTAATTGCAACGATATTATTTTATTCCGCGTATATTTTTCATCGAATAAAACCTTCTATTATTTTCTATTGTTACGAATCACGATCTCGAGTTCTACTTATTTTTCTGTATATTGTGTGTGTCTGTCGTCGCCCCGAACTGCACCCTGCTAGCCGTGTAAAGTTAGGAAAGGTAGGAAAAATCATCCGAGATACGGCGGAAAAGAATTCCGTATCTGGCGCCCATTCGTGCAAAAATCAGGAGAGTGCGGGCGTCATTACTTTGTAGCGCGTGCGTCCGAGAATTATTTTTTGTGAAATTTTTATAGTTATTGGAACACGTTACAAATTGGCGCCCAACGTGGGGCTAGGCGCAACAAAAATTTCAAGAATTTTTACGAAAAATAAAATAAGAATTTTCGGGAAAATAGTGCGCGTTGGCTGCCCGAAAACTCTCGAGAGATTCGTGTGTGTGCGTGTATGCCCTTTGTTCGAGTCGATGAAGCGAGCTCGAGCCTCGCGCGCGCGAGAAAGAGATAGAAACAATAACAACGCGCGGTGAGACTCGACGTCGGTCGCTTCTAAGAGCGCGTACAGCTTAGCACGGGAAAAGAAATATTCATCGGAATATTCGAAAATTCCAGTGCCTCGCAACGAAGAGTCAGAGCATCTATTAAGGGTGATAAGTGCGCGTAGTACGAGAGGCCGGTACACGTGTACCGGGCCATCGAGACCGGGTGTCATCGAACATAGTGCGAGAGACTGCGAGTGCCGTAACGCTCTACCGAGAGCCAGCGACGCGAGAGTGAGAGAGAACGAACGATATCGTATCGCTCTACGGTGAGCCGCTCGACGCGAGAGCGAGAGAGACGATACTACCGACTATCGTAACGCTCTACGGTCAGCCGCTCGACGCGAGAGCGAGAAGGAGATATCGAGAAATAACTCGGCGAAGTAAGAGAAAATCTTCGCGCGTGTTATACAGTGTGTCGCGAACGGTCGCGAAAAACAAAATCGCGAAATTAAAGACGAAAAATCGGAAAAAATAATTACGAGTTCGAAAGAAAAATTAATAGAAATTTCGACGAAGATTGATTACGCGAGTGTCAAAAAAAAAAAAAAAATATTGGTTCGGAATAATCGTAGAAATAATTATCGCGTGTTTTTCCGTCGAAATAAATTCCAAGAATCCTCAACACGAATTATTGCGAATCTCGAATGTTTCCACTGAATTGATTTCAGAAAATTAGTTAAAAAAAATTGACGAGTTTTCGCGGTCGAAATTAATTCTGGAAAATAATTAAAGAAAATTTTCCGAGCTAATTAACTTGCGAATAATCAAGGAACGTTACGCATTTCGTGCAATCAAGCGATCTTATTTTTGCGAACCGAGACGTGAGTTTTTTTGGGAAAAGCGATTCTTCGGCAAACCTATTCCGGGTTTCTCGAAATAATAGTATACGCAATCGTTCGGTAAACATTTTACAACGAAAATGGAGGGTGACTCGCTCGATCCGTTCGCAAAATCGGGAAACGATTCGACGACCGAGACGTTCGACCCCGACGCGACATTTGTTAACACGGAGCTAAGGAGTAAATCGCGAAGGAAAAAAGGTGAGCATGACACAACCGGCTCGAAGCATAAAAAGACAGCCGACAGCGGATACGTTGAAGACGCGACGACATCCGACAAAATGACACAGTCGAGTCAGAGGGCCCCCGATCCTTTGCAATGGATCGAGGTAATCACCGACGCCGAGGTACGACAATTGTTGCGCGCAGCGGGAGCAAGCGTAGAGGGTCGACCTCATGAGATACGCGATCGTCTGCGAAGGCATAAATATCGGGAGCACGGTTGCAAGGACATCCCGTGGGGTCCCGAAGACATAGTGCCGGAGGACGACGACGCACTCGGATTGCAAGCGGCCGCTGTCGACGAGATGTCGATTCCGAAAATCCGCGAAGCGCTGAAGGCGCTGTTTTTGAACCCATCCGGCGTACCAGCGGTGGTACGTAATCGACTCCGCGAATGGATGAGTAATCCAATGCGTGGCTCGAGCCGTTCAAACTCGAGACCCCCCACACCAGTGGACACGGCGCGCGGAGCGATACCGAAGCAGATACAAGACGATTCGACGAACGATACTCGACGTGACCGGACAAGAGATTCTCGACGATTAATCCACCCGGATTGTGATGGAGGGCAAGGCTCGGACGACGAACGGCCACATAAAAGGCACGATAAGCGGTATCCCCGCGAGGCCTCGCGAAGAGCCTCGGAGGGCGACCAAGAGGGGACGCAGAAGGGTACTGCGAGTCGTGCCCGAAACAACAAAAGTGGCAAATCGTCAGAGAAACCGAGTGCAAAGCCAGCAACAAGAGAAATCGGCACGCAAACAGAGAGCGACGTCAGCGAAGAATCGTCGATGGAATCGACGAAGGAACGAAGAGTGACACACTGCACATCGGGTCAATCGTACGCACGACGAACGGGAAGACGAAAGCGAACTCCGCCGAGGAACGCTCGCGATTGTCGGCGAACGAACTCCGACGACGAAGATTGGCTACCATCAAGATCGAACGTTCACCGTACCGATAGAAGACGCGAGTACGACACTCATCGGAGACGATACGCGAGGGATGGCTCGTCAGACTCGAGTCGTAGCGAAACGTCGGAGGAATCAGAAGACGAGGAATACTCTCGAGAGCGAGGGTACCGACAGCATCGACTACGACGGGATCGAAGGGACGAACCCTATCTCGAAGAACGGTATCACGAGAGACGCTCGCAGCGACGAGGATACAGAACACCACCGCGAAGATGGAGTGGTAGAGATGTAGGGGAAGTCGCGAGAAAATGGCAACTTCGATTCTCGGGTGAGGACGACCTCAGTTGCGAAGCTTTTTTCGAACAATTGCGTGAAAAAATTGAAGCGGCAGATATCCGGTACGAGGATCAACTTCAAGTACTGCCAGAGGTACTGAAAGGCCGAGCCATTATCTGGTACCGTTCAAATCGACGGCAGTGGGACTCGTGGAAAGATTTCCTGTACGAGTTTCGCGCGTGGTTTGCGGCGGATCGCGACCAGGAAGGCCTCAAAGAAGATTTACGCAAACGAACGCAAGCACCGAATGAATCGGCCAAAGACTACCTAATTTGTTTGCAAGGATTATTCGGTAGACTACGACGACCGAGAAGTACGCGTAGTCAATTGGATCATGCGTTCGCGGGACTTCGACCCGAGAACTGGGAGAAATTGGAACGACGAGACTTCCGCACGTATGCCGAACTCGTGGCGGACGCGACTGCCATAGAGCAGCGGTTGGCTCGAGCCAAGGCTCGACGCCCTCCTCCGAGTAAAAGCGAATGTCACGCGAAGGAGTTCGCGTGGGACAACACGTTGAGGAAGGATACGAAGAATACCGAAACGAAGAAGCCCAACAATTTCCGTCAACGCACCTCGTTCGCAAACGAGGTAACGTCGCATGAAGAAGTCCGCGAAGTGAACACGACTGCGACGAAGACGAAGAAAAAGGCAAAGAATAAGAAGAACGCCATCGCAGAAGTGAACAACAACGCGACGCCACCCGTGAAGGCGGCTGGTGGGCCCCAGAAAACGTAACCGTCCAGTGGGGGGAAGAATAACCCCATAAACGCGACAAATAACGCGCGAAGCGGCACGGACCAGCAGAGACGAACTCCCCCGTTTTGTTTTAACTGCGGCGGAAAGGGGCACTTTGCACGTGATTGCACAGCCGCACAGGTGCAATTGTGTCGTGGTTGCGGACGAACGGGAGTCGCGACGGAGAACTGCGGATGCGCGTTCTCAAAAAACGAGAAGCGGGCTTGGCCACAGCGGGACAGCCAACGCCCCCAGTAGGAAAAGACCCGCGTGATAGTAGGTTACACCGTTAGAAATAAGTTTAGCGATACCACAGGGTGGGGGCAGTACGGGTGGGGAACTCGGGATCGGCAGAACATGTTGAGGTAAGTGCAAGTTCATCGAGCTCTCTGCCGTCAGAAACACCGGCAGAAATTATCGCGAGTACATCGGCAGGTATGCCCATAGGAATATGGACACTCGACGACGTAAGTGAAGTCGACGAGGAGAATGGTAACGCGCGCGCGATCGACGAAGCGTGTGTCGCGGACCGAGACTCGGCAGCGAATCGCGCCAGTGACTATCAGGCCCGCGCTCGCGAAGAATCGGTGCCTGTTCAGATCGAACTCTGTAAAGTCGTGGAAGTACCCGCGTTAGCAAACTTGCCGTTTCCCGATCCACCGACGGAGTGGAAACGGGATAGAGCACACGAGCGGGTATTCGTGCAACTAATAATCGGCGGACGAATATTAGAAGCGTTGATCGACACGGGTGCGACAACGTCGGTTTTCGGGAGAATCGGGAACCTTATTGTAGGAACATTAGACTTACCGAACAGAACGTACGGACCGGACGTAAACGAATAGCTGACAATGGCCAACGGGGTACCGGAACGCGTTCTTGGTGAAGCACTGTTCCCTATCGAGCTCGAAGGAGTACAAAAATGGTTCCCCTCGATAATCGTACGTAGATTAAAATTCAATTGTTTGTTGGGAATGGATTTTATACGCGCATTCGGGGTTGTGGTTAACGGGCATCAAGGCACGTGGTCGGTGAGACCGAACGGGATGGAACACCCGATCGTACGCCCGAGCGCTGAAATCGCGACAATCGTATATTGCTTCGGAATTCAGGAACCCGCTCGAGACAAACGCGCGCGACTTGACGAATTACTCGAGAGAATAAAGTCGACGCTGCCGAACGACTTTAGCATAGCCGTGACGCTCACGCAACACGAGATCGACGCGCCGGACGACAAGGCCGTTAATCAACGAATGTATAGACGGTCTCCTTTCGTAGTCGAGAGATTACACGTAGAAGTAGATAAAATGCTCGCAGGAAATATAATCGAGCCATCACAAAGCGAGTGGGCGAGTCCACCGGTGATGGTCGCGAAGCCAAACGGGTCGTGGAGGTTTTGCGTCGATTATAGAGTGTTGAACAAAGTCACGAGAAACGATGCGTATCCGTTACCGCGAATCGATACGATCCTTAGTAAATTGCAAGAGGCAGTTTATATCACGACGCTGGATATGAGCGCGGCGTTTCACCAGATTATGATGGCCGAAAATAGTAAGCACTATACCGCGTTTATTGTCGAAGGGAAGGGTTTATTCCAATTTAGGCGGATGCCATACGGCTTGTGTAATGCACCGGCGACATTTCAGCGACTGATGGATCGACTCATCGGTCCCGCGCTCGAGCCACACGCGTTTGCCTATCTCGACGATATAATCATCGTGAATAAAACGTTCGACGAACATTTAGAATGGATCGAAAAAATCCTCGGAATAATTCGTGAAGCGAAAATTATTCTGAACTTCGAGAAAAGCGAATTTTGTCGAAGCGAGGTAAGGTACCTCGGGTTTTTAGTCAACCGCAAAGGCTTGAGACCGGACCCGGAGAAAATACGGCCGATAATAGAATATCCGCGACCGAGCAATGTCACGGAAGTACGTAGATTCAACGGGATGTGGCAGTGGTATCACCGCCACTTAGGTAGCAATATTTCGCGCGTAGCAGGCCCGTTAAATCGGTTAACGAGCAAGAAGGTACCGTTCGAATGGACTGGAGTCGAAGAGGCGGCATTTCGCGCAATAAAGAACGAGATCGTCAACGCTGCGTTTCTCACGTTTCCAAACTACGGTTTGCCGTTCATAGTTTATACCGACGCAAGCGACAAGGGACTTGGCGCGGTTCTAACGCAAAAAACTGATGACGGCGAACGTCTGATAGAATGCGCGAGTCGCGTAATGACAGGTCCGGAAACACGGTACACGGTAACTGAGAAAGAATGCCTCGCGGTGATATGGGCAGTTCGCAAGTTTCGCCCATACCTCGAGGGGTACGAATTCACGGTAGTTACCGATCATAGTTGCCTACCCTGTCTCTATAATCTCGTAAATCCGATAGGCCGACTCGCGCGTTGGGCATTCGAGTTATCGGGACATAATATGAAGATCGAATACCGGAAAGGCACAGAGAACGAAGCGGCGGACGCGTTGTCGCGTATGTTTGGCGATATCGAACCGGACTTCACCGCGCAAGTAGATTCGCTCGGGGAAGCGTTTGAGATCGACTGGTACACGGAAAGGCTCGGCGCCGTGCGTCGTAATCCGCGCGAGTACGCCGATTGGCAAATCGATGGGAACGCGTTGTGTTTCTATCGACCAGACGCGATAAAAGAAGCCGCGGGAGAGGATCTAGACGCTTGGAAATTGTCGTACCATCGGAAGAACAGGAGAGACTGTTACAAAACGCGCACGATAGCGAACAGGCGGGACATCCGGGGGTAGAGCGAACGTATCGCCGTCTCGCTACGTATTACTACTGGCCCGGGATGTATCGCGACGTAAAGCGTTACGTGGGGAAATGTCAGACGTGTGCGTTACACAAAGCCAATCAAGCGTTACCCATGGGGGTAATGTCACCCAGGGTGATATCACAACCATGGGATACGGTCGCATCCGACGTCATGGGGCCATATCCACGCTCGAAAGCGGGGAATAAATATCTAATCGTATTCAAAGATTTATTTACGCGATGGATAGAGTGCGTACCAGCATCCGCAGCTAACGGAAAGACAATAGTCGAGGCATTTAAGATACGCGTATTAAATCGATGGGGAACCCCGAGACGACTACTGACGGACAATGGGACAGAGTACGTGAACCAGACGGTAAAAGCTATGACAAACGATTATGGAATCGAACGTGTAACCACACCGCCATATCACGCGCAGGCGAACCCTGTCGAAAGGATTAATCGGAATTTAAAAACGATGATATCGAGTTATATCTCCGCCGATCATAGCGAATGGGATCTCCACATCGCGGAGTTTCAATTCGCGTATAATACCGCGGTGCACTCCTCGCTTGGAGTGAGTCCGGCATTTTTAAATTTGGGACGTGAACCAAAACCGGCGGGTCATTGGAAACGTATGATCGACGAAGAAATCGCGAACGTTCCGGATAGAGCCAAATGGATAGCGAGGATGGCTAAGTTGGTAGAGATGCGCGATATAGTCACGCGGAAAATATACGAGGCATCGGAATAACAAGCCTCGTATTACAATCGAAACCGTAGGGACGTACCCTTGTACGTAGGAGATCGGGTTTATCGAAGATACCGCGTGTTATCGAAAGCCGCGAATAATGTAACGTCAAAATTCGCGAAGCGATACGCGGGCCCGTTCGACGTGGTACGAGTCGTGTCGCCGAGTGTAGTCGAACTCGCCGATAGCGAGGGTCAATCTGCAGGGCGATGGCACGTAAAAGATTTAAAGTTGGCAAGCCGAATGACGGTAGCGGAGAGCTCGATGATCGGAAGCACATAGAATAAGAGCGAAAGATGATTTGCGCGCGAAAGATTCGCGAAATTGTCAGGAACTAGTACGTAAGCTTATTATTTCTTAATGCAAACGATCTTAACAAGTATGGTTTTGTAGGTTCGCGACTAGATAAATACTAGAAATGGAGGCTCGACGCCAGTTAGGCATAGAGGAGCAGCTCGCAGCTATACGCGAGGAGGCTCAACTCCGTTACCACGGCGAGGAACCTCCGGAGGATCCAGCGGCGGCGGTGGAACGACAACTCGCAGTGATACGCGAGGAGGCTCGACGCCGACACAGGGCGACGATCGCCAGGGAAACCGCGGAAAGCGCGCAGCAACCCCTCGAGGCCGGGGCGACCACGTCTCGCCAGGTGCAACCCCTCACCCGTTGGGAGATGCCAGTAGAGGACGTCATCGCGGGTCTGGAGATTGGGCCCTCGGTACCGACAACACGCGATGAAGGCGGAGATCGGCAATGCGCCAAACCCGGCAACAGCGGCACGACGAGGGTACCGCAACGAGCGGCACCGGGATGCCTTAACTGCCACAAGGTGGGGCATCCCTGAAAACGCTGTCCCGAGCCGCTGCGAACCACCTTCTGCCAACGGTGTCACCGCGACGGAATCTCGAGGGCAAATTGTCCCAGGCCACACGGGAAGCAACGAGCGATAGCGGAGGGACGCGCGGAGTATCTTCTCCGACGGGCAAGGCCGAGCCGATCCGCCTCGATCGATATGGCATGCCCCCGTTGTCTGAAGGACGGGCATGGACTACGAGACTGCCCGCTTCCGGCTTCTGAGGCGAAGCACGACTACTGTGTTTCGTGCTACCGCGTCGGTGATACCCGAGCCAACTGTCCGGACTGCAACCGCCGGCGTTAGAAGAGATCGGCGTTAAGATTGCCATAGACGGCACCGACGGAACGCTCGAGTCGTGATAGCGTATCCGCGAAAAGAAAAAAAAAAAAAAACAATAAAAAAGAGAACACTTTAGTTTTAACGACAATCATTTTTCTTTAATTCTTAATTTACGATATTTTGTTTTGACAAAAAAAAAGAGAGAGTTTAGTTCCATTTTTATTATTCGTTGGCCATTGGAGGCACCGAAGGAGCGCGCGAGACAGTTCGGCGTATCCTCGAGGAATCGGTTGATTTTGTTTGTGTTTACGGGGACCAATAAATAAGTTACCCAGTTTGCATTAGTTTTTTTGTATGAATGCGACCCTTGGGTGCGTGCGGTGATGGGATTGACGGAGACGGTGAGGTTGCGATGCGGAGACGTAGCGTGAAGAGTCTTGGATCGGCATGCGTCTACCCCGAGTTAGCTTAGGGTAGACAGAGCCTAGTGGGGGGATGTGACGAGACGCTCGAGCGTACTCGCATGTAGATAGGCGCTCGATGCGAGAGTCACGCGAAAAGAGATACGTCGCAACGCTGCCTCACCGTCCAGAAAATATTAGCCCAAGTAGGCAAATACTGCGGAAGGCACTTTGCTATATTTCCAGATACCGATAGAGAACGAGATGGCAACCACGCGACTCAGGGAAGCGAAGACGTGCGACGAGAGCGAACAATGGCAAGGAAAGAGAGGGAACGAGTCTCTTTCCCCTTCCAGCGCCGGTAGCGAAGCCGGCGAAGCGAGAGGGACACTCTCGCGTGAGACTAAGCAAAGGCAGCACGTAGAATTTAAGTGTAGCCATTAGACGTGAGATATTGTTTCGGTTTTCTGAGTTAAATTGTTCTCTCGACGAGCGACTCGACGGGTGAACGAGGACGAATATTAAAAGGAACTTTGGATATCGAAAGACGAGGTAGGCGCACGTACGGTGCAGGATTTTTCTCTTTTATGCCACGTGGTCGCCGATCGCGGTCTCACTATCGGAACGTCTTGTCGGGAATAATCGCTCGAGCGTGGCTCGAGCCGATATTCATTAATTGCAACGATATTATTTTATTCCGCGTATATTTTTCATCGAATAAAACCTTCTATTATTTTCTATTGTTACGAATCACGATCTCGAGTTCTACTTATTTTTCTGTATATTGTGTGTGTCTGTCGTCGCCCCGAACTGCACCCTGCTAGCCGTGTAAAGTTAGGAAAGGTAAGAAAAATCATCCGAGATACGGCGGAAAAGAATTCCGTATCTGGCGCTCATTCGTGCAAAAATCAGGAGAGTGCGGGCGTCAATACTTTGTAGCGCGTGCGTCCGAGAATTATTTTTTGTGAAATTTTTAAAGTTATTGGAACACGTTACAGTATATGTTGTGACCGAAATTCCCAAAGGAGTGCCACCCCTTCACTCCAAAGATAATTTATCAAGTAAAATAAAATTTACGAAATCACCGGTACCCCGATGGCCACAAAATCGTCTCGATCGCTCTTTTATTTTTATCCTTTTTATGGGCGCCAGCCGAGCACCGCGCTCGACACGATCGGATTAAAATTTTTTTATTTAACAACGAAATTGATCTTTGCCGACTAACTGCAGCACACAAGGGTAGAGGGGGAGGTCCGAATTTTCTTGGCGAAAATAAATTGCGAGGTACACTTTCACTTTAAATCACAAAAAGAAAATAGATTGATTTATTCGTCGTAGCAACAACTATTATTTTTCACAATTTAATCCTTTGACAGGGAGTCGGTACCCCTTTGACTCGACACAAAAAAAAATACAGTCCCTGCTAAAATTCTCTCCGGCTACTCAATTCACCGGTTCGAATTTCTTCTCCAAAAAAAAAGAATTTTATTACTTTACATGAAAATCATTTGTTAAAAATACAGAGACTCCAAAGGAAAATTTCCCTACTAATATTCTTCGTTCGACGTACAGTTCGCGCACATCGGTACCGATTATTGTGTCGGAAAACAACGCTAATTAATTCTAAGCCGCGTGATTACTCGGCGCGACGCGGGCACGTAATTCGTTTACTTTTTGAGCCCGCGATACGAAGACGAACAGCCAAAGCCGTCGCACACGTCTACGATTTCTCACACACGTCCGAATACGTGAACCGCTCGCCACACTTACTTGCTGTGGATCTCTCGAATTTTTCCAATTTTATTTCGATTAATTTAATCTAACAGGCAATCACGAGAAAATTTTGAGGGCAACGAAAACTATCGAATTTACGATCGCGAGGCCGTCCAACTGTCACAGACCAACCCTTCTCTCGACGAAATCCCCCCAAACGCGCACAAGAGAAAAGTTTTTCTAATTTGCCTGGGACGGTATCCGACAATCTTCCGAGCCGCGTGTAGCTCGGTAAAAATTTTACAATGAAACAATCGCACGTGTCCACGAGTAGGAGGCAAAAGCCTTACCGTTTTCGAGATGTTTAAATCCTTGGAAAAGATTGATTTCGACCTCCTTCCTTCCTTCCCTCCGCGAAAAATCGAACAATTTTTCCTCGGTAACGGCACCGCGAATTATCCTTCCTCGGGAATACACGAGAGAGAGCGGAGCACACGTGCTTTCGGCACCACAATTATTTCGAGTCCTCGAGAAATTTTCGTTACCCCAGCGAGAGGCTTCTCTCTCTCTCCCCACCCCTTACAATTTAGTCTAAGGTGTCCGGTACCTGGCGCCTCGTTATCTCTCGCTACGCTACACGCAACGATTCGCACGCGCGAGGATTTGAATAAAGATGACCACCAAATCGTAGCGCTCCCGAACACTGCCGGGTTGTCGTGAAGAGGCCCATGGATACCGGTACCAGATGATGCACTTGTCCAGCTGCGACTTACTATCCTGCGCCCAGAACAATGCTGAAGGAGAAATTCGATACATCCCGCCAAGCTGCGACTTACTATCCTGCGCCCAGGGCGGTTGGTACCGTTAACGTTCGTAGAATAACTATCCCTTCGCCTTCGGCTCAGCTTCCTCCATTTCTCGCGACCAAAAAAAAAATAAAGAAAAATCCTAGGAATTAATAACAATTCTTTTCGCTCAAAAAATCCTCCTCGAAATTGCCTGGGACTCCCGATTGGCGAAGCACGTCGCTCCGATAACCCTCTCGTGCACTCCTTTTGTGACGCCATAAAAAAACGCGTCACAATGTATATATGGAGGGCACTTATATAGCGTGCCCTTTTTAATAATGATAAAAATTCGAAAAATAGAGATGTATATATATATATATGTATGGAGGCCACTTATATAGCGTGCCCTTTATCAAAAATACGAAATAGAAAAATATGTATATGTATATGGAGGGCACTTATATAGTGTGCCCTTTGTAAGAATAGAAAAATAACATTGTAATAATTAACCTAACAATACAAAAATAAGGATATATGGATATATACATATTTTTTTTTTCATGAACGAAGGGTCGATGCGTATTATTCCTCGATCCCATCGTCATTATCCTCGGACTCGAACTCGTTTTCCGCATTTTCATATAAAATGCGATCAGGCCTCTGGCCTACAGGCACTGCGGTGTCCGCCTTTATCTCGTAGACATGGCCACCCAGTCGTAAGCGTCGGGCCTCCTTTAAGGCCCTCACCCACGATCAAACCACGTGGTTAGAAAGGAGTCTCCACTCCGGCGGTACGAACAACCCTTCCGGGGGGTACCAATATTCAATCTCTTCTTCGATTCCGGCTGGCGCTCCTTGCGGCCACGATTGATTGAATTCAATCGTCAGCGTAATATCATCGGATCCATACGGCACCATGTTGACTTTAAATTTGCAAAATCAGAGAAAATTAAAAATAACATTTTGTTTGTGATTTTAAAGTTCGTGGTTTCCCTTATGGATTGCCATGCACATGCACTTGCACGAGCAACAAAACGAAAAATAAAAAAAATGATTCTTTTGAAATATTTTTGTGTTGCCGCTAATTATAGCGTGATCTTTTAACCCATTCTTCCGAGATTTGGATAGAGTGAAATAGTTGGCGAAGTGTCCGGCCTTGCGGCTGGAACCATAGTGTTTATTGGCGCCGAACTCACAAGTGCACTGGAGCCCCTATTATTTGTTTCATTGTCTTGTCGTGGAGGTACCTGCTCAATAGGCAGATGTACCGACTCACTTGCAACATTCATGGTCACTACCTGCGGAGGGGGTTTCTCTATTACACCTCGTTTAAGATGCAACAATAGATTTGTAACTGAGTGCCATATCGCTCCTATCAGATACAACGACCATCCATACACTGTATGCAGAGCATATCCATGTATGATAGTGTCTATCAAAAGTTTAATTCCGCGGATTAGCATTATCACACCGATCACTCCCGCACTAATGTGTCCAAAGGAGACGAACTCTGCCCATTCTTTATTCCACGCAGATTCCATAAGTTTGTTAAATTCCGGTCCTTGCAAAAGATTCGCAATCGATCCTCCTTGCGAAACTACTGGTTTACCCAACAGTCCTCTTGCCATGGTGTTGAGTACGGCTGGTTGCTCAGCGGGGAACATCACATGATCTCTTAGCTGGTCGAGGTCAGCGGCTGTATATATTCCACTGGTGGCTAATGACTGTGTGTTTCGGTATCTCCATGTTGGTTTAGTCATTGGTTTCATTGTTTCCGGAGGGATTACTCGAACTGGCCCAGGTGTTAGTCCGATCCATTCTCCTTCGATCATATGCATTGTTGGTACTAGACGATTGCAATTTATTTGCATTCCTCTTTTCATCAACACGTGGGTTCGTGGTGACAGGAATTGTGTCTCGTTTCCGACGACTACCGGTAGTTGCGTGTAACACTCCTTTAGGTGTTGTACTCGAACTTCAACCGGTACACATTTAACTACGTGTACTACCTCTCCTGAGATTACAGCCATATATCCTGGTCCTTTCATCAATTGATATGCAAATTCATCCGGAGATTGAGTCGCTATCGCCAATCGATTTTTCAGCATTTCTCTCTCCAAACTACACTTGTGGTTCATAACGTCGTGATAAAGTTGTTGAATTTCGGTTTTGATATGTCGTTCCACATACACGAATTTTGAGTTTACATACGCGAAAATGTCCATATTAGTAACGTCCAATCGAGTTGCACTCACGAATCCTTGTTCTCCTCTCACTTCGTGTATCAGGAGACGCGGATGTTCTGTTCGTATCAGCACTTGTCCACACACTGTTATCGGAGGGAGAGTGGTAAACGCGAAGGTAATGTCCGACGCGGTCAGCGAATACAAAACTCCGGAGTCTTGATTTATACTTCGCTGTGCCATACCTTCGTACAAAACACTGTATTGTTTGTCTCCACACTTGTCCAAGGGAATCGGATCCCAAAACGTTGGTCCACTTTCGATATCCGCGCACTGTCCTTTGCTTAGTTCACATCTCATACCTGAGTTTAAATAAACTATATTGTTTTTTATTCCAACTCCGCGATATCCGCGAGCACATAAACTGAACTCCAGCTACCGAAAGGGTCTGTGTACAAAACACCTTCGCACGAGCCATCGTTTCCTACCCATCCGATCAACGTTGCCGGGAAGGCTTGAGTCTGGTTCGGTTGAGCTCCGGCGAAATGTACCTGATCTACCTGAAACGTACCGTACATCTGGACTCGCTCGCAGGCTTCGCATGATATTTCCTTTATGTATGATGCCTTTCCACCATCCACGTTGCTGACGTGCGCATGCATTCCGCATCGAAGAACTGTTCGACGAACCTTGATCTTGCATTGTCGCACATGTACAGTTGCGTATTCATTAATTTGAAGAAACTGGATTCGTTCAGTTATCACATTCAAGATAGGCGGTGGAATATCGCATTCGTCCACATCTAAAAGTGATAGTGTGGTGATGTTTGATGCCATCCCTCCACACTCGTATCCCAATAGGCTGCTTACGATCGGTGGTCCATTCCATATCCATATCCACATGAATATCAATGGTGTCAGCAGATGGAGATGCATTTTTTTTTCTTCCTGTATACAGACAATACTTAAGTGCAAAGCCCCCCCCCCCCTTAACTACCCTTTTCGTAGACGAGGAAGTTTGCTACCTAAATATTCTGACTTTTTAAGATATAATACAAACTTTTAATAATATATATATTTTGCAAAACTATCAATGTAAATAGAAAATAGACTATTTCTAATATTATAAACTTCCAAAAAATGTTTAATTATAACTTTAATAGAAAAAATAGATTATTATACATCTTTCAACTTATCGAAATATATATTTTAATAGAAAAATAGAAAAATAACTTTATCAAAACATAGAGAAATTTAAAAAAAAAATATAATTTTTTTTTTTCAAAACTACTGAATGAAAATAAACTTTGAAACTTAAATCCTCTTTTTTTTTTCTCCAGCTATTAATTAGCGTATGCATATATTTGTTCCTTTGGATTTTGTTCTTTTCCTCTTTTTTTTCGTATAATACTAATACTTATAAAGGGATACTTAAATAACTATACATTCACTCATCTCAATCAAATCTAGTCGCGTTCTCAAACTATCGATAGTCTCAAGGAGCAGATCGTATTTAATTCGATTAAACATCTGTCCGGACGCTGCCTGAATTATCTTCGGATTCGCGGTTATTTCCCATATGATCAAAGTTTCCTTTCGACCGGGGTAAATACTCTCACGGATTCCTGCTCCTTGCGATCGTAGGAGACAGTTCAACTCTTCCTGGAGGAAAGTGACACTGGAGCTGTTCCACCAATAGCGACACCCTCGTACTCTCTTTTCTATACGCCCTAGGATCTCACGCAGGAAACCTCTGTTGGCTTCCTCTTCTATCTTATCATCCCAACGGATGTCCTGCTCTAACCATGGAAAACTTCTTACTTCTGCTAATACTCCTAACATTTTTTTCGCAGCAAAATATATCGATCTTGCCCTGGTATGTCCATCTCCGTGCGTTAGATACGGACCAAAGGTCAAACGGCAATCCCACCTCGTTTGTGAAATACGCGAGCACTTAATGTGCGCTTCTATCGATCTTGCTCTTAAATACGCTTGTAGTCTCGCCGTTGGATGAGGATGAGGTTTTCCTGGTTGACTTCCTCCGTCCATTTTGCTTTAAACAAACGGTTTTTCCTAAAATTTCTCTCTTTTTTTTTTTTTTTTTTTTCTTACTTAACATAAGCATGCAACTATACTTAGGATTACTAATTTATTATCGATAATACGCCCACTTTCTCAAATTCCCAATTTAATTCCCAAAACATCAGGCTTTTTGTTTTATATATTACATGACGTTCTGTCAATTCTATCCTTTGTGATTCTAATAATCGGTCAAGCTCATCCCTAAAGACTAAAGAATGACCCTCGCTCCAGGAGGCTATATGGCGCTTTACCTGGTGCGCTATACTTTCTAATACTCCCAGAACGTTTTCCTTGTTACATTCAATTCCTATTCCGGCGTCTACTTGTCCCTCGATCCAGGGGAACACAAGTGTTCTTCGCAGATTTTCCCACATACGAAATATGCCTAACGCTTTGGCATGCTCCTTGGATTTACCACTTCCATAGGATTTGTATGGCCCGCAGGTCACCTGACAAATCCAACGGTTGCGAAACACATACTTGAAGTGAGGTCTTATCTTACGCCTCTGCATATATTCCCGTAGGAATTCCTCCGGATGGGGTCGCTCCATATTTTTTTTATAATTTTTTTTTTGCAGCTGAAAATTAAAATAAAACTCGAACTAAATTTTTTTTCCGAATAAATTGTTTTTAATGTTTTTTTTTTTCCTTTTTCTCCCTTTTTCCAATGTACAATCTAATCACTATTTAATAGTAATAAAAAAAACATAATAAAGAAAAAGAAAAATGATTTTAACTAAGCCTATTCCAGTATATATAAAAGAAAAATCAAAGAAATTCAACTATCCTATGCCAATAAGTAAGTGAAAAATCCAACTAATCTATTCCAATACAATATTTGAACAAAAGAAGAATGAAAAATTCAATTAACCTATCTATTTCCTATATAATACAATATATATATACACTTATAATATGTCCTTTTCCATGGAACAGGTATCCGAGAGGACAGGTTTAGTCACTCTCGGAGTCAGTACCTTCCCATGCCCTGATTCTTACACATGCCATGAAGTGTTGAATCGCCACCATTAACATGTGTAATTCGACCAGGGTCTTATCATGATAATTTATGTTTAGATAAAACTCCGGTTACTTCCATATCACGGGTAACTTGGATTCCAGCCAAGCCCATTAACCTTACGAAATAGTCGCAAAGTTCCTCGACTTGTTCCTCTGTCGGAACGGTCAGTTGGACGGCCCTTGTGTGCAGCCGTTCTAGGCTGACCAAAGGGTCGTCTTCAAGATCGCGCTCGAGTGCAAGGATACGGTCATCCTTCTCATTGTTTTCTTCCTCTACTATCATGGGCGGTCGGGGGTAACAGGGGTCAAGGGTCGGACGATGTTGACGGGCATCGGATCGTCGTTGTCGACCTCTAGGATGACATTCATTAAATTTTTGGCGGCGGCTTCCTTCGCGTCCTCCTCGTCGTCTCCATAACCGATTGCCATGCAATCCTCCACCTCCACCATGTAAGAGGCGAAATTGTATTTTCCCTCCTCCTTTTCCCGGAGAAGGATATACGTTGCCTCTAACTCATTGAACACGAGGAACTCCCGAAGGTGGGCAAGCGATGTCTGTTGGGCTGCCATTTTTTTCCGCTGTAATTCGAAGACTCTTCGTAAATAAAAGGTTTTCTTCTATGGGGGGGTAATATGCGATATTCGCAGTCGATCAGCGTGCACTACCTGGGTTTTCCTTTTGATTCTAATCGAATCTGTCTCTATTTCATCCAAATGCTCTAATCTCAACAAATCTATTACCCTTTCACTTCTATTGTCATTTGACATTGTAGCTCCAAAAGAAAAACAATCGCAATCTACAAGAAATCTCTCAGCTATTAATGGCTCTAAGTACTCGTGAGCCGAGGTTGCCCTTTTCGCGAGGTTGCCCTTTCGAACCCTCGGCGCAGGTATACACGGAGTTCTCTTGGACTCCACTAACGTTTCGACATTCTCCGCTATTTAAAGAGTTTACTGCGGTATTGCCGGAACGAAAAAGAAATAACAAAACATACAAAACGAACGAAATAAATCTCTGGTCATAACGCGGTTGAGAATTTTTCCTTTTCTCACTATTTTTCTTTTCTTTATTCTTGTTTTCTGACTGGGTTTCGACACTATATATTGTCAGATAATCCGCGGCTCTTCTCTGAGTGTATACCGCCGGATTTTTACACCACACTAATCTTGGATTCGGAATATCTTTCTCTATCGCCACATTTCTAATTTAGTTGTCGGACACATAAACGTTTTTATCTGGACCGTTCTCTACAAAATATCTATCGGATACACTAGCGTCTAGTACTATACCAACGCTAGCATTTTTCTCAAAAATAAAATCTTCATTTCGGTTTCTCATTATCGAGATATCGTTATCTCCGATAAAATCCTGATTTTTGCCACATTTGCATCTACCTACGGAACAACTGCTTCCTACTACTGGATTCTCTATTGGACTTCTCATATCAAAATTCTCGGCTACTGCTCTATTGTTTCTCAAAACATTCCTTACGGGATCTTCCGGACTGGAATCGACAAAATTTTCAACAAAACTTTCAAACACAGGATTCTCGATCACGGGATTTCTAACCTCTGGATTCTTGATCACGGGATTTCTAACCTCTGGATTCTTGGTCACGGGATTTCTAATCTATGGATTCTCGATCACGGGATTTCTAATCTCTGGATTCTCGATCACGGGATTTCTAATCTCTGGATTCTCGATCACGGGATTTCTAACCTCTGGATTCTCGATCACGGGATTCTTTTCAACAAAATTTTCGACTACAGGATTTTTCTCAACAAAACTCTCAGGATTTTTCTCAATACAACTATCCTCAGGATTTTTCTCAATACAACTATCCTCAGGATTTTTCTCAATGCAACGGTTTACGTGATTCCTCTTGATACAACAATTTTCTGGATTTTTCTCAAAGGTTTTCTCGGCAACAAAATTCTCAGGATTTTTCTCGATACAACAATTCTCAGGATTCTTCTTGATAACAAAGTTTTCTGGATTTTTCTTGACAACAAAATTTTCTCTCTCTACAGGATTTTTAGTTTCAGACTCTTCAACAATACAAATTGCAACTTCTGAATTTTCGATAACAATTTTTCTCTCTACGAATTTTTCAACGACTGGACTTTTCTCTTGATTTTCCACTTCAACAAAACTCTCATCGGCTACAACGATTTCTACTGGATACTCTGGATAACGGAAGTAGACTCAGTACCTATACGGATTTCAAGATGGCGGCGATTTTTGCGCGGTGGTGGGGATGGTCAGTATACGGATTCAAGATGGCGGCGGTTGTGGGAGTTAGTGGAGGGGATGGTCAGTATACGGATTTCCAAGATGGCGCGGACTGACGGTCACGGGGGAGCGCTCGGTGCCCCCTCGCTCTCTGCTGCTCAGTACCCCTCTCTCTCTCTAGCGTTCGACGCTCCCCTCCACAGCCCAGCGCTTGGGCCTCGCCGTTGTCTCGTTCCTCGTGGAGCGCGTGACGCGTCAAACTCCTGTAGCGGCATGGCTAGCGTATTAACGTTCGCGTGAAACGTCATCGACAATGCGGAGCGCGTAAAAAACGCAAAGCGCCGCAGGCCGCCGGCCGAAGGCCGGCGAATTCTCGCTGGCCGAAGGCCAGTGTTGGTGCCGCTGATAAGCGGCCCCGTGGAGCACGACGTTGGCCGAAGGCCAACGTTGTGCAACACAAAAACCCTTGCGCAAGACTTTGCGCTAGCCATGCTGGCCCAAGGGACTAGGGCGACGAACATGAGTATCGTTTTCCCATGACAGGAAGCATGGGTTCAAACCCACGCATGAGTAATATTTTTTCCAGGATTTCAGCAAGAGAACATTTTTAAAAAAAATTTAAAAAATTTAAAAGAATTTAAAAAAAAATTCCAATAAATTATTTCAGCAAGAAAAAAAAGAATGAAATTTTAATATAAAAAAAAAACGGACAAAATTATAATAAATTGCTCAAGAGATGAAGGTAGGTGAAAAAAAAAATTTTGGTACACATTTTTTGACAATTATAATTTCGGTTTATTCTTAACTCTAGGTATACATATTTTCTCTCGCACAGCAATGCTGAACATATTTTCGAACATAGATACCGCGCCCCGTTAGTGATTTTTCAGAAAATGTATTAACACTTTTCAATTGAGCTGGCAGTTGAGACATCAACCGTTTGTAAAAATCTGCGACGATGCGATCGTTTCGTTTGAGATCTGTGTTGAAAAGATCCCCGAATCGTAGTAGAGATCCCCCGCAAGACATATGATAAAGAAACATAACACAAAACTGGCCACACATATTTGAAGACAGGCTCTGAATTTGTTTCGTATTCCATCTATAGAGGGTGCAGTTCTTGCGCAGTCGCCGGATATGCTTTGATATAAACGGTGGAAGCCCGTAACTGTCAAAGTATGATCCACGTCCTCGTCCATCGATATAGATTGCGACCCAGTGGGTTCCGGGGCGCGTCTGATCATCAGTGTTAACAACAAGAGCTGTCGGTCTCGTCAACAGAGTTGGGATCTGATCTGCTGCGTGAACACCTCGTGACACTGTTGAGTGTAAGCCCTGCAATGCCTGGGCAATCTGGGTCGTATTCATCACTTGATACGGCTGGTGAGTAAAAGTCGGATGGTCTGATCTGATCGGCTAGTTTAGGCGAGAGGTGTACCGATGATGCTCGCGTAGCTGATGGAGGCACGTCGCGAAGGATCCACTCCTTTAGTCGTGCTGCGTTATGCAGAGCGCAAGATAGTTCAGGCCTTTTCAAGAGTCCGTGATGAAGACAGACTTCTACCGAGGACTGAAGATCGTTGAATGAAGGACAATCGGTCTCCTCAAGGTTTTTTATATCACGAGTTGTAATACGTTGCAGATATTTCGTTTTTACACCACCGCGAGTGTATATGATGCCGGCGGTCCGCGCAATTTGTCTAAGGTTTGCATGCAGTGTTCTCAGGGGTACGTCACCCTCGAACCACTCTAGACCATGATGGTAGCGAGACGTCCAATTATTTTTTGCTCGCACTGCCTTTGGAAGATCCGTAAAAATGTACGATGGTGATGTTATCCAATGCGCTACGTAGGGCTTATCGAGAGCGATCACGGCTACTTCTTTAGCAATGAAGGAGTCGTCCTTATCGTGGAAGCCCTGAATGTCAATGACGTAGTCCATGTTTTGTGTGTCGTTTTTTATAGCAGACAGTAAAAGCACTTGTGACTCAGTTGAACGCTTTTGGCGTACTACAGGTTACCAATGACCCTTCGTTTGAACTATGTGTATTCCGAAGGTAGTGGGGGCGTTGGTAAAAGGTCCGGCCTCTTGTCACGCCTACTAATCTACTATGGTCTGGGTCTCATGAATCACCGTGCCAGTACTTGACACTGCGTTAGCGAACAGGGTGATGCATTGATAGTTGCAAAAAAGAATTCGTAAAACGATTGTAGACAAAAAAAATGGAGAGTTTTACGAAGGGCGCAGAACACGCATAGAAAATTCGTAAAGCGTAATACGAAAGTTGTGTCTTGGCGAAGGACCCCGAGGACGCGTCCAAATGCTACCACTAGAATATGGCATATACGTCGACGGCAGTATCGAACTCGCGAGACACGACGACAGCAGCACACCACGGTATATTCAAATATATTTTTTCAATAAACTTGCATGGTATGTAAAAACCACATCGTTAATTATGTCGTTAATTATGCAGCAAATCGACGAGAATTCTAGACGGGGTTCTTGTAAAAAGTTTGAAGAAGAAGAAGAAAAGGACACTGAGGAAGCAGCGGTTGAGGTGGAGAGCGCCAAAGAAATAAAACATGTGCAGGATAATATTAGTGATGATCAAGTGATGATGGAATTAGAGGAGGCTTTTAAGCGACTTGCGATGGAATAAAAATAATAACCAGACATAATTTTGTGTCGACATATTTTATTTTACTCATAACACCTTATCATATATATCGTTACATGAAATTTTATTTGAAGAAAAACGAAGTCAGGGTTATCCAGAAAAGTCTACCACAACTTGTCGTGAAGAGTCAATCTCTATTACATTGTCAAACTCTGAGTAAACTATACAATTCAACGTATTTCTTAAAGCAGTAGTAAATCGTACTTCTATGCACACACTGCCGTGACGTACAAGGTTCCAGTGACCGGGTCTACCGGCTGAAATGTCTGGTGTTAAATCGAAACAGTACAAGCAATTACCATATGGATACCCCTTTCTGGTTATACCACAGTTATCGTCATCCCAGAGTATTCCTGTACCAGATATCAGAGTATGATAGGATTGAGTGTACAAATCATGCTCATAATCAGGCTGTAATGGTTTACTAGGAACTTGTATACCATCCACGTAGAGAGAAAAGAAATTCACCCCGGAGTGATAGAAATTGAAGGGGTTCAGGGCTCTATCTCCATTGAATGCACGATTGTCGACAAACCCAATCACCATACGCTTCGGCAACTGGCCGAGAATAACATTATCTAGTGTTTCCCCGTGGACACCAGCATGAATAGTAAATGGTTTTACTTCTACACGTGTAAAAGGATATTTGGCAGTTCCTTTGCTTAAAGCCTTAGCATGAGCTACTAAAACACCAGGACTAATTTTCACGCGTCGAACAATGAGACTCGCGTCGGTAATATGCAGACTATAATCTTTTCCTGAGGCATCCATTAGGCAAAACGCATCTCGCGAACGTACAAGACGAAGGCGTAGCTCGACGCCATTAAGTAAAAACTTCTCCTGGTTGAATATATCGGAATGTAAATATCCAATAAGGTCGACCGATTTGCCGTTTGCCATCCAATGCTTGTCGCGCAGATAGATCCTTATTCTTTTGCACGGGTGCAACAGCTCCGGCGGCCACCGGCTCGGTGGAAACAGGCGCGGCATCGAATTCTGGAGATGTATCGTCAATCCACATGCTGGCGGCTAGTTGGTTTGCTTTCGTTGAAGATTTGTAGTTTAGCAGTGTTTCTATATATGCTCGATATGCGTACGCGTTGTTCGACGGTGATACAAGTTTTTGATTAAATGAGACGTCTAACTGGTTGAATAATGAGTGTAACAAATTATTCACGGGTGCGACTTTGTCATGTTCGCCCATTTCACCATTCCGGGGCTGTAGTTTAACACGCAAACTAAGCATAGTATGGGCTAGATCAATGTATTCATCGCCATGCCCTGGTACAACAAATTCAATGGGACCTTCATCGGTAAGCGATGAGATGGGTTTGTAATGAAGACCTTGCGAGGCTTCTATACTTGTCTGAGTTGGCGGTAGAGCGAATAAATCCAGTTCTGACTTTAGACATTCACAAGAGTGTGCATGTAGGAACGACATTTTACAATTTGTTAATAATAATTAGCCAAATATGTCAGCAGTCGTGCGTTTTTTACGCTTTGCAATTTTTCGATTTTTAGTCTTGTTGCCCGATTTTTTCTTCGATTGTTTTCCTTTTTTATTGCGTTTAGCAGGCAAAATTTTCTTTTTCTTTTTCCTCGTAGATTTTTTAGCCTTACGGGGCTTAGTATATTTCAAAGCTTTAAGAGCTGAAGAACCGATATGCGAGCCTGGGTGACCAAACAACGAATGATGCTGTGAAGAACGATCGGGTATTTTATATCCTGAACCTTTCATGAGGTTTTCAAATGTTTCTTCAGCCTTTCGTTTAAGATTCTTCCCACTTTCAGTTATACGCGTTCTAAATGACTCTTTGAATGGTGTATTATGCGCAACATCATCCAATATATTCCAACCAGTGTGTAGAGCCTCTTTTCCAACAGCACGAGCCCCGCGGGTCAGTAACGGTAGCGCACGTCGAAATAAGCCACTCAAGAAGCTTCCTAGACCATGACCTCTCTGATAAGGGGCACCCATGAACACTCGATCCACCCCACCCCCAACCTGACTTGAGTAGTGATCGATATATCGATCCATAGTGATATATGTCTTTATCGCACACGCTTAAAATGTAATGTAACCGTCAGCGTACCGCGCTGGAATGGTATTGGCTTGCCTGTGTCGGTCCTTATATCTATCTCGATCGTACTGAATTCGGTGCGTAATAAGGGTATGTAGAGTGGTGGCGCGAATGCTTTTGTTTGGGTAGAGCCATAAGCATAATTTGTGTTATCCACAGGTACGATACGTAGCAGAGGCGTCTGGACATCTCCTGTTATATAGCTTTCGCAAATATCTGTATATACAAATAATTTGTCGGGGAGACTCATGGATAGGTTTGCCGGATAGTTGGCAATGATCGTGTATTCATGTATGTCCAGGAGCTCTTCTGGCTGTATAAAACCTAAAGCTTTGGAGAGTTTAGCGTCTAACTGTAGTAAATGAGGCAATTCACACGTCGCAGTAACGCAGGTATCGGGGATCCAGCTTATACGTACTAGCCCACCAATATTCTCATCGTACTCAACACGAATATGATTTTTAAATACTTCCGTTTTGTTAATAGTGTCGACTAGGGTCTTGATGGACGCGTAGACTCCGGCTGGGATTTCAACTTTATGAGTCGTTTGCGTCTTAAGGGATACTTGTTTGTTTTTACGGTCGTCAGTAGCCTGCCTAACTACTCGCCTGTTGTTTTTATTGGTGGTACTAGACACTGCAGCTGTTGATGATTTAGGCTGATCCATTTTATGAGTAGTATAGGCTGTAATTGGAGTAGCCGTACGGTGCTGGCCCTCAGCCGGATCTATATGAAGAAATGTGCGAGGAAATTGAATTTCCGTCAGAGCCACTACCCATTCTCCAGACATTTTCCGCGGACTTGGTAGCTGTGTTATGTAGTGGGTCACTGTATTCTCGGGATAGTACTTCATACTACTATTACTAGGCAGGACAAGATAAAACTGATCTCTCATTTTTTATTCACTATATTCGCTGCGACGATCCAAGAGTTGAATTTTTCTGGATACCCTCTCCAGCTAACAAAGTGTTGTTTATTACGGCCTTTGCCTTTAGTTTTGAGAATTTTTTCAATTACAAACTCCTCAGCATCGGTCTTCTTTACGACGATGCTCAATTCTTCTTCGTAGAAAAATCCGTCAATTTCTTCGTCTTGTAGATCAACCAACTCATAAATCGGCGGCTGTCTATTTGTGAGAACCTTGTGAATCTTGAATATTTCTTCGGTCCAGCGGGATTCGTAACCTTTCTCGAACGCTGCTTTCGCTTTACTGATGCGTACAAAGTCTCCGAACTTGTATTTAACCCCTTTGTAATATGATTTGTAACGCTTTTCCATATTTGCGTATGCTAACGCTGCATTGTAGCGGGTTCCCGCGGCCGGAGGCATCTTGATCGTAGAGTGTTTTGTATCATTATAGCCCTGTACTATAGATTGTAATACATCGATATAACGTCGTGTATTTTTATGAGTAAAATATCGCCACATTCGCTCCTTCAGTGTTCTGTTGAAACGTTTTACGATGGCCGCTTTGATATCGGGATTTCGAGCAACACGAAATCGTATTCCACGACTTTTTAGAAATCTTTGTAAAATGCCACCGACAAACTCTTTGCCACGATCTGTCTGCACCCATACAGGAACCCTACCACCACTCCTTGACAGTATTTGCTTAAATCCTTCGGTAGTTTCAGCACACGTTTTATCACGTAGTAGTTCAACCCACGCATATTTACTAAGGACATCGATGACCACCAAAAGATAAACATTGCCATCGTTGTCATCTTTGAGAGCTCGTAGATCTACGAGATCAGCTTCCCATACATCATCAATATTATCCACTGCGTAATGACGCCGCGGAAATCTTCGACGTATCGGGCGGTGTAGCGTATAGGCATCCTGAGCTCTCAGACAGTTAATAGCATCGTCTCGAGGAATTTTCTCTTTGTCGGCCGTGCGAAGTAAATTTGGTGCACCGGCATATCCCGCAGGGTGTGAAGGATTGTAATAAATTTTTTTTAATAAAGTCATTAGATCTTTAATTTTTTCCACGACCTATTTAATAACACACTAGTAGGTGTACGACGCCGACCACTGCTACCGGAAGAATTTAAACTCGTGTTAGGCGTGTGATTAATATGTGATGATGTTGACACGTCGAGCCCGCTCAGGTTAGAGTTTATCGCAGCGTCCAATGAAAGATTTTCATACAGTAGACTTGTATTGCCGATCAATTCGCGAGGGATACCCATTCGACGGAGCTCAGCGCCAAACTGCTCACGACCGTTTGCACGCACTGTTTTTCTATTGCGCGTAGCCTCATTCACAAGATCTATTATGTTGGAGTCTTTTATCGGTTCACCGTTAATTCGAACCAATCCTGATTTATCCCAAGTTATCCTACTACTGGTACTCGAGTGAAGATGTTTTAACAATTGCTCCGCCTGTTTCTTTTATGTTTTGGGTACATTCGATAAAACAGTTTTATCGCTGACTGTTTGATCTTCTCCAGTTACTTGTACAACTTCACCAGTTGTTTGAGATGTTTCTCCAATGCGTTGGGCTTCAGTTTTTTCGTTACTCGTAGGAGGTGTAATATTTTTGGGGTGTCGTTCCTCGTCGCAGAAGAACTGATAACGCTGTAATACTTGTTGATACAGTTTCCATTTATCGCGTTGATTGGAAGGTGTCACTGAGCGAAGTATATCATCCATTTCTGCATCAAGTCTACTGAGTGTAGTACCAGGCGTTTGCACAGACCGCGTCTGTTCTAGCTGCTCGCGCGTAGAAGTTAACGGTACTCTATCGATAGCTTCTTGAGGCACAAGAATCATTTTCTTTGCATGCTGCATTTTGTTAATTACTCGCAAAAACGCTGGATAGCACAGTACCTATGATGAGTAGAAGAAGCGGTAGTAAAAACCCACTACCCTTTTGAACAATCACACGTTTCTTTGATTTCCAACAACGAGTTTTATTTACAAGATGACGTAGGATTTGCTTATGCTTTGACAGACGTAGGCGTTCCTTTTTTTTCAAGGGAACAGTGCCGTTTAATGTATTTAGCGCACATTCGCAAATGGATCTAACTCCGTTTTTATCTATTGTCCGTAGTAAAGCTGCACGCTGTTCTTTATCCAGATGGCATAAAGCGTGGAGTAGAATAATATTTTTCTTCCCGATAGAAGCTCGAGGTGTTGTTGATGGAGCCATAGCACGAGGCCTAATGAATGTTCACGTACTCGATGACGAATATTTATACTGGAATTACCTAGCACCATTGCCACGCTTCGCCACGTATACGAAATTATAAGGATCGTCAGGAAAAATATTCGTACGAAATCGACAATTATCAGGCGTAGACTGCTTAAGGTCTAGAAGGAGATACCCATGAGGCCTGGCCGTTGCGTCGTGATACGCTTCTTGCAAAAATTTTGGATCTTCAGGGTATATTTGTCGAGCTAGATGCGAGATTTGTGCACGATCTCGGGGATTTTTGAATGCTACGATATAATTTGTATTTAAAGAAATATCACGCTGACCGCGACCCTGGTGACAAATGTTTTGCGTTATAAAAATTACGCTAATATTTTTGTGATGGCTGCCCTTTGTGAATAAATCTACAATTTCGCCATTCGAAGATTCTCGCATTAAATCATCAATAATTAAGAGTTTCGGGCGCAGGTCTCCAGCAATGTCGGAATTCTGGGGTAAACCTTCAAAAAATTCTATATTCTTCCCATAATCTTGATAACCACTCTGCCATTCAGAGTAGTAGAATAATATTCGTGCAAATTTTACATCGGCCATTGTAGAAATATATTTTAAAAACTTTTTTACAAAACAGGTTTTTCCGCATCCTGTAGGACCGGCAATAATTGATGTCCACGGGTGTTTCCATCGGGGATCCATATTAAGGAATGAGGAATATCGAGAAAACGCTGGTATTAATATACATATTTACGTAGAAAAAAATCATTTTTATTTTTAAAAAATTCAATTTTTTTTTTATAATTTGTAGAAACTTGTATTTAAATATGTACAATATACATCGACCCGTGAGGGGGCATAAAATTACGCTGTACAAAAATTTCTTACTTATATGTGATTATATTTTCTACATCTCTCTCTCTCTCTCTCTCTCTCTCAATCTCTACCAAGGGTCTGTCACATAGCCAGACTCTCGTAGACTGAAATATAGCGCTTCAGCAGCACTCTCGTTAAGCAGCGGGGAGACATCGAGACCTGAAATATAAAATGAAAAATTATTTCGCTTTTTCGTAAAGTGCTCATAACAGTCGCCGCCGCCGCCGCCGCCGCCGCCGCCCCGCCGCGCGCCGCTACATACAATAAGCTTATCTGTATGTAGCACCGGCCTATCGCTGTGGATGAGCTAATCTCCACAGTGTACCGCGGGTATACATACGCCTACAAGCTCATAGAGGCGTATGATAGGGTAGGAAGTCAAAGAAGGGTAAAAAACTAGATGATTTGCTAATAAACTTATTTATTACTATCCATTGTGACGTGATTTTTCGGAATCACCGTCACACATTAAAGAAACATCAAATTTCTGAGGAAATTGAGACATCTACCGCTTTCGTTCCCGTTTTCTGCCTCTCCCAGCGACTTAAAGATACCGTTAAACTCTCGTGAGATATCGATCGAGTTATTGCTTTGCTTTTCGAGTTATTATTCAAGTTTTGTCGTTTCATAATTTCTCAAACCTTTCAGTACAATAACAATTAAACAATTTGATATAGATTCCGTTACCGTTTTAGTTCCGTTAGTCGAAGTTCTCAAACTCACTTGGTGGGTCAGAGTTCGCAAATAAAAGCACAAGTGAGGGAGAGACTCGACGAAGAGTCTTGCGAATACGTGAAAGTCCGGTGCGAACCCGGCACCCTGTAGTAAAGTGCAATGCGTTGAGATCAGGCGGAGGTATGAGTTACAGGCGAGGATGGAACATCTCGCGCTGCATTAGAGTTGAGAAGAGCCTTGTATCTCACGCATTGACTTTGGGTAGCGATCGCAAAGATTCTTCAAATCCCCGCTCTAGTATCGACTTGATTCAGCAAAGTAACGTTATGGTTGAGAGGGCAGAAGTTATCGATCTAGATCCCGAAAATAATAATGATAATTCATTACGAATTTTCGTAGGCAAATCGACAGTCTACCGAGAGCTGCCCTCGAGGTAACTCGGGCCCCTCTCGCGCTCCCGCTGTCATAGGCTTCGGCCTATTGTTCTCGCGCTCGAGCTATCGACGTGTCGCGTGATCGCGGCGTCTCGCTTGAGTTGCCGTAGATCCCGATATCGCTCTCGCTCTCGTGTTCGTACGTCTCGTCTCGTTCGAGTATCGTCGACTCGTGTGTTTCGTGTGTGCTATCCTCGGCAGAATTTCGAAAGGAATTCTTTCCGAGTTGATAATTCGATCGATGCGTTATTATTAACGTTCTCGAGTTATAGTGCATATGGGTGAGTTCTCGTGGCATCGTCAGATGCAGTTCCCGGTCCTTTTTGGATAAATTACGCGCTTTCGGTGAGTTTTTGATTTATCGACGTTATCGTTCTCGTGTCGCGCTCGCGGTCGCTTGACTCGCTTCGATCTATCGATCGGCTGAGTGCTCGCGACTCGCGTGCGTGCGATCTCGTGGCTTCTTAGCCAAAGTATTCTTTTTTGTTCTCGATTAACGTTTCTCGTGTGCTATTCTATTGACCTCGGATCGCGACCCTTCTACCATAACCCGCATCCTGAGCAACCGTGCATTTCCGCAACCGTTCGCTCTCGCGAATGCATCGACGTTAGTTCTCGTTTCCGTTTTAGTTTCCGTTTTGTTGTGTCGTTCGTTCCGTCCTTGCGGAGGTCGTAGTTCCACCGACCTCCAGATTAGCCCGGTTTGGTAATTCCGGCGAAACAAAAATTAACCCTGCGGAGTCGTAGTTCCACCGACCTCCAGTTTAGTCCGGTTGTTAATACCGGTGAAACAAAATTAACTGGCGCCCACCGGGACGCCGATGCATCCGCGAGGGTGGACGGCCGAAGGTGACATCAGTTTTCGAATTCGCGTTTTTGTTTGAGTTTCGATTTCGCTCCTTTTGAGTTTTGAAGTTTTTTTTTGAGTAAAGTTTAGCGTTGCGTTCAAAGTCTAGAAAACCCGTCACACCATATATATAGATTTCGAGCGCGGGGTTAGCCACAAATCCGCGTACAAGTCAAACATGCAGCCAGCGCCTAAAATTAAAGAAAAAAACGTTCTTACTTATTTACAAAAAAAAAAATGTACAAAAATTATTTACAAAAAAAAAAAATGTACAAAACTTATTCTATGTAGCCATACGGAAGGGAATCGTATTGACCCCATCGTCGACGCTTTACGAGGACGGGTTTACACGTTTTAGACTCCCGCCGTGTAACTACCTGATGGAATGCGTGTCGACGAATAGCACTAAATTGTATGGATATGTTAGTGCCTGGCTCTCTGATCAACTTACAACTCCGCGGAAGACAGAGGTTGTCCGTGTGCTCGAAACGAATAACGGACTTTTTCTTCCAAAACTCGGCACGTTTTACTATTTGCTTAGGCCTTCCCGAACCGACAGGCATTGTCACAATGTTACTAACAATAACGAACGAATCATCGATGTTAAAACCAGTAGCACTTTGCGAGACACTATTAATGGCCTCGAACAATTGGTCAAAATAAAAATTTGCTACCGGCCTATATGATATACCCGCGGGACCCCGCGTGAACGCATTTGACCGAAAGTCTACACCAACCATATCGGTCGGCTCGCTACCACTCACGATGAGAGTATGCAACTCGCGTATTGCATCTTCGAGATATTCTACTACATTATCACTGGCGGACGGCTCACGAATTTTCACCGTCATAACAGTGCCTGAAGCCTTGAATCTATCAAAATATCGCTTAGCTTCTACGCGGTGAATAATTTTTTTCAACTCACCAGAGTGCTCTCGAGGGTCCTCCTCCTCCTCTTGATGCTGTTCTTGACGATGCTGCTGCTCTATCGGTGGCTGGCCTGCCGGTTCCGCTCGCCGACAACTGCCTATCGGTTCCGACGACGGTATAAAATCCGTCTCGTCGTCATCGTCGTCGTCCTCTTCCTCATTACCACCGATAACTTGAACAATTGCGCCTCCGCCATTTTGCGCGACTTGTGCAGGAGGATGCGAGGTTGGCTCGAGATCCATCTCGTCACCACTCTCCACAAGACGTGACGACGCCGCACACGGTCGCGACGGAAAAACAAAGTCATCCTCGTCATCGTCGCTATCCGGCACTATCACGCGAGTCGATGACGCAAGAACTTGAGACGCTGGTCCTTGCTCCATCTCCTCGTAACGCGCACACATTACACTATGCACTTCACGTGAACCATCCTGCTCATCGTGATCGCCATCCGGCACAATCACAACTCGTGATGGTCCTGCTGCGGGTTGAGAGGACGGTATGAAGTCCTCGCCGGTATCGGATTCCCCGCCGTTTTCGTGATGGCTCACTTCCATTAGCGAGAAGTCAGCCGTGACATCGAGGATGGTGTCGACGTCTTCCCCCTCGTCTGCAGCACCATCGTTGCGTTCTGGAATTAAAAAAAAAAAAAAATTATTTTACCTATTCAAGCAAAATTTAAAAAGATTTCGGGATAATATTTATTATTGCTGTCCACTCTTACCTTGCGTACCAGCAGAATTAACAGCTTCAACGACCATCGGCACGTTCGATGGCCTTTCGACGCTCGGAGCGCCGAATGACTCATCCCAGGTGGTGCCCTCCACAGCTCTTGCGGCCTCGCTTCGGTCCCGCTCCTCTTCATTTTCTGTAAATAATAACAATTAATTTAGATGCGGCTGTCACACATCTGTAAAATTATTTTTATATATTTTTTTCGCACTGCTGTACTCACCAAGTCGTTTAATTTCATCGCGGAGGGCTACGGCATCACGGGTCTCGCGCAACGAAGATTTCTGCAGTAAGCCCGACACTATTTTCAACACCACTGTACTATTATTGAATATACCGTCTCTGTAAAGCTTCACGATCACCTTTAAGGGCATATACGTGAGCAGACGGTTCAATCTTTTGATTAATGCATCACGATGCATGCGTCGTATCATTTTATTACTACTCGCGGCCAATAAATTCTCAATTCCTGGTGATGCGTAATCACCAAGAACGCGGGTCACTTCACCAACAATACCTCGCAGAACTGTATCGGCCATTTTAACACTTGGAAATTTTCACTAAACTGACACGAAATAACAACACTGAATAAACTGTAGAGTAACTCCGTGTCGTTCGAGAGTCTCGACAAGATAAATAGCTCTTCGGTGAAAAGTCTCAAACTTATAGATTTTCTTCCCACCCCTGTATAGGCATTGTCTCGAGGTCACCGATTGGTCAGTTGAATTTTACCCGTTACCTTTTTTTTTTTTAACATTTACCTACAGATGTACTCTTTCGGTCAGCGCAGGGAAAAATAGCTCTCCCCCAATTACTACCAAGGTAAGACCCAATATACCATCACTCGTTTTATGCGGAAAAACCCCTAATCTCCCCTGCGCTCGATCACCGTCCGTACAATTTTTATTGCTATAAACCCTAGACCGTCGCAGCTGCAATCGGACATGTTGTAAACAGCCGTTAAATACTTTCGTGCCTTCGATTATTTTACGAGTATAGGAACGTTTTTACCGTGGACTGTCGATGTCAAAACAGAAAATTACAGAAGATGCATACATTTTTCTGAAAAAGTATAGTTACGTGATTACAGGGTTAGTTATAGGTGACGTCATCTCCGTGAAATTTTACCCCCGAAATAACTACATCGTGGGTGGTCTACAAGACTCGTAGGGCCCAATCCGCAGCACCCACCCCCAACAAACCGTGCTCGTACCTTGAGGCGTGTCTTGACCCCTTCCCTCTCTCCAAAATTGCATAGACTCTACGGTGACTATCCGCTACGGTTGAAGTTATTACGACTCTGCATTGTGACGAGTGAACTCTCTCTCGCTCCCCAGTACTCTCAGCAACTTTGTGAAAATGGAACATTTTTCCGGTGATGTGAACAAAGTATCAACCGCGAAGCGAGCTCGCGATGACGATAATAAGTCCGCCGGATTCATCGTGTGTCGACCATTCAGCAAGGCCCTATTATTAGCCACGACGTACAACCTCAATACATCGTGTACTAAAATGGTTACAATCGGTCTTGAGCTAGTGAATGGCCAAGACTTCGAGGTGGTAATAAAGTTTTCGGGCCGCCACTCCACGGGGATTTCGATGACCGTACCTGAATGGCGCGAGCTATGCTCAAGGCATACCTTAATTACCCAATGGTTCAGCAATCAACAGGCAAACGTGACTGAGTCTTCACCACCACCCTTACAATCGCTTGGTCGTCAAAGTATACGTTTTACAACTGCTTACAACGCGCGAGCTATTGTATTGTCAGCTAAAGAAACGGGCGATCGTGCTGTCTTGAAAAAAATTAAGAAGGAGTTTTCACTCGATATAGTCATGCAGCAAAAAACATACGAGGGTTTACAAGCTCTCATACCCTGCATCAAGATCAGGATTGACCAACTCCATGAAGATGCTGATCTCGTCAAGCGGCTTAAAGACATACTTGTAGAGAAAATCAGTACTACGACTATGATGAACGATTCCGACGAACTCATGAAGGACCAAGTCAGTGCTACAGGTCTCGAAATACTCCGCGATGAATATGTGAGTGACCTACAGGCGCGTGATAATGTACGCCCTTTCTACGAGCCGAGAGATAATGATGAAGCAAACGATAGACGTCGCTTAATCGGCGTACAGTTAATGTGTCTACATCATGAGTATATTTTTCGTAATGTAACGAGCCGCGTTAAAGAGATGCGCAAGTGACTAGTATATTTATATATACATAAGAATTTAAGTATAAAAACAATATGTATACCTAGATTTAAGAATAAACCGAAATTATAATTGTCAAAAAATGTGTACCAAAATTTTTTTTTTTTCACCTACCTTCATCTCTTGAGCAATTTATTATAATTTTGTCCGTTTTTTTTTTTTATATTAAAATTTCATTCTTTTTTTTTCTTGCTGAAACAATTTATTGGAATTTTTTTTTAAATTCTTTTAAATTTAAAAAATTTTTTTTAAAAATGTTCTCTTGCTGAAATCCTGGAAAAAATATTACTCATGCGTGGGTTTGAACCCATGCTTCCTGTCATGGGAAAACGATACTCATGTTCATCGCCCTAGTCCCTTGGGCCAGCATGGCTTGCGCAAGGTCTTGCGCAAGGGTTTTTGTGTTGCACAACGTTGGCCTTCGGCCAACGTCGTGCTCCACGGGGCCGCTTGTCAGCGGCACCAACACTGGCCTTCGGCCAGCGAGAATTCGCTGGCCTTCGGCCGGCGGCCTGCGGCGCCTTGCGTTTTTACGCGCTCCGCATTGTCGATGACGTTTCACGCGAACGTTAATACGCTAGCCATGCCGCTACAGGAGTTTGGCGCGTCACGCGCTCCACGAGGAACGAGACAACAGCGAGGCCCAAGCGCTGGGCTGTGGAGGGGAGCGTCGAACGCTAGAGAGAGAGGGGTACTGAGCAGCAGAGAGCGAGGGGGCACCGAGCGCTCCCCCGTGACCGTCAGTCCGCGCCATCTTGGAAATCCGTATACTGACCATCCCCTCCACTGACTCCCACGACCGCCGCCATCTTGAATCCGTATACTGACCATCCCCACCACCGCGCAAAAATCGCCGCCATCTTGAAATCCGTATAGGTACTGACTCTACTAACGGATTTTTCTCTCAACTATATCTCTCTCTACATAACGGATTTCTCGTTTTACGGTTTCTACTTTTGGTCGCTCTATTACTCTCTCTTTTATAATACGAGTCTCTCCGACTAGATTCGCATTGGAGCCTGAGCTGTTATTTCTTTCGATAAAACTTGGATTTCTCATGGATTGTTCTCTCGCGATTTTATTATTGAGGTTGTCAACCATCGCTTCAAATGACCTCGAGGGAAACATTCTTACGACGGGTACTTCGATTTCCACCTTTCGACTACGGTGATTAGTGATTTCCCAAAAATTTTTTTCAAAAAAAAAAAAAAGGCACGCCAAGAACTGACAAATACAGTTTACAAAAATTATTCAAAAAAATAAATTAAATAATACGGGCCAAGTTTAACAAAAACCATACTTCTATATGGCAATAACAATTGTCTTTTTGATGCAAAAAAAATTGTTGTAAATAATTGGCTTTCCAATGTTTGCAAGCATCACAATAAACCGTTAGCAGTGGAACGCCAATTATTTACAACAATTTTTTTTGCATCAAAAAGACAATTGTTATTGCCATATAGAAGTATGGTTTTTGTTAAACTTGGCCCGTATTATTTAATTTATTTTTTTGAATAATTTTTGTAAACTGTATTTTTCAGTTCTTGGCGTACCTTTTTTTTTTTTTTTGAAAAAAATTTTTGGGAAATTTTATTTTTTTTTGAAAATTTGATACTTTTTTGTTGAGCGTTGTTTTTACCAGCAGAGTTTTATAACTTTTTTTTTTTTAATTGTTACGTAAAAGGTTTCGAACATTTTTTATTAGAATATGTAATAACTGATTACTTTTACGCTAACTCCGCATTTTAATTTTTGACCGATTAAAATTCCGACGATCATGCATATACCTACTACAAACTCGGAAAAACTGTCGAACAAAAAATCTAACCAAAAATATGTAACAGCTGACAGCTAGCCCGCTGTGGCGACGAGCGCGCCACCACGCGAATTTTTCAATGAACTGATGTAGACGCAGACATATATATAGGGGACAGGACACTTTATAATCGTTTGGACCCTGTGAAATTCCCGACCTCGAGATCTCAAAATAGGCTAAACCAATTGAATGGTAACTAAGCTCTTTCGAAAGATTGACCCAAAATTACATTATAAAAGTGTCCATGAAATTTCGATTCGTTGTATTATTGCGAAGATATATCGATCGAAAGTTGAACGCACTATACACTTCCGGTATATTGGCGTAAGTTATTCACAGTAGCGTAACGCCCTATACTGATTTTTCAGTACTTGGCGTCGAGGCGCTACCGCGCCTCTTGATATAAACGTAAGCCTTTCCGTTGTCGTTCTTGACAAGTCCCTGTTCTACGGTTATTCCTTCACCTGCATCTAAAGTCGGTTAAAATCCCTCTGTCACTTCCTGGTTCTTTATTCTGACATAAAAACGTTTCCTTACACCTGGCGGGAAGACTATACTTTCTCTCGTATGGAACGGTATTCTCAATCCGTTAACTTCTAAACAATTGTTCTCTGAAAAATTGTTCTGTGAAAAACTCGGATGACAATATTCCGGATTGTCTAATCGGAAAACTATTCGGTACTAGATGGAAAGATGTGTCCTTGCCTAGCGTGAAAATTTCTACCGAACCGAGGGTTTCTACTATGTTCGCTGTTATTCCGCTAAGCCTAAGAACTCTCGATCGATCAATGTATAAATAACGATCTATACATCTGTCTTTCAGGACATTCTTACTCGCACCTGTATCTAGCATCAAAGTAATTGTTTCCGACAGCTCTTTTCCTTGCAATAATATCGTAGGACCAATAACGTCGTCGACGTATCGCGCCATAAAAATGGTCGCGACCTCAGGCGCGCATTGTCCTATACTACCTTCAGGGTGAGAGTCGGGTGCGTGTCCGCGGTGGCCTCCACCTGGGCACCCGATTCCAGCTGGCCGTTCGCGTTTCCCGGAGCGGTGACGATCTGACCGTATTTACGGATTCGTGACGGACACTCCTTCAATTTATGTCCGATTGTTTTACAATATCGGCACACATTTAGAGGATACTGAGGAGAGGCTGCCTGAGCGTAAATTATCGAACTCGCTATCGGCGGTACATTTTGCGAAACATTACCTCCGCTGGGATTGCGGGAGGGGCAGTTTCTCGCAAAATGCCCCCATTCTTGGCATCCATAACACTGAATCGCGGGTGGCTGAGTCTGGCCACTACTTACCTAGACCGACGGATGATTTTGTTTCACCGCTGGTGCCTGCACTCCGGCAGCTCGCTGCGCTAGAAAACAACTCTCTGGTAGATGACCCTTTTTCCCACAGAACGTACACGGCTTTGAGAAGCATTTCTCAGCGGGGTGCCCTCTTTTCGAGCATAACTGACAAACGATTACCTGCCCTGAAGAAGTTACAGCATTGCTCGGCGCAGATACCCGTGGAGCAGGAGCCAACAGCGGACAATTGTTCGCTGTATGACCCTTCTGCTCGCACATTTGGCACGTGGCCGGTGACTGTTGACCAGACGCGGCTTGCGCGGCCCAACAGCTCTTAGCAACGTGTCCCTTTTTTCCACAATACTGGTAACTCGGAACGGCGGAGCTACCTCCTGCCTGATTCTTATTCCCTGGTTTACTATCGGTTGCAACAAAATTTATTTCCACGGATTTCTCGGTTTTACTTGATTTCGCGGATTTTTCGGTCTTTTCGGATTTTTCGGACTTTTCGGTGGGATTTTTCCCTTTACGGGGTCGATCTAGATCCGCGAGTTCCCGCTCGATATCTCGCGCTCGATTAATCGCGTCGCTAAGGGTGCGATCGTCGCCCATTTCACGACGGATATCCGGTTTTAATCCCCTACCGAAACAGCTAAGTGCCATTTTTTCGATTCTCTCTTTTTCATTCTCATCAAGTGCACCGTCAGCATGCTTGTGAGCCTCTAGAATTTTCACGGCGAGATTACGAATTCTATCCACGTAATCATCTACTTTTTCTGAATTTTCCTGGAAGCTACTACCGAGCTCACCCGGGAGCTGAAACACGTCACGCGGCGGATCATACGTTTTACGAAGATAATCGGTAAATTCACGGATATTTGCAAAAGTTATTTTCGATATTTTATTCCAAACGGCGGAACTCAATTTTGTTTTCGCGAGTCTCAAGAGGTGAGTCTCACAGGCGGGTCCTACCATAGCGAGGGCTAGCCCCGTGATATACCTACTCAAGTGTTCTCGAACCCCGTTAAACTCGGGTAACAAACGAATCGCGTCGCGCAAAAATGCAAGACTCGCGGCATCTGGTCTCACCTCGTCAGGCATTGTGACTTTTGGTATTTCTCCGGTAAATAGATTTTTCGGTTTAATTAAAATGTCGCATCTCCGACTCGATTTCGGTGTCGCGGGATACGGCGCAAATTTCTGTTCACTCGGCGTTTTTAATGATGGACTGAGACCGATATCTCGTCTCGAACTAGAAAAATTACTTTTCGCGGAAAAATAACCGGGCGTACGAAAGCTACTATTGAAGGGAGTTAATTCACTTTTCGCGGTTACGAACGTTGATGTGGAGGCAATGCTTCCGGACGGTACACTACCTCCCCCGGAAGACTCGACTTGATTTTTTGATAAATTTTCTTTCTCGGTTTCAAAATTTTCTTTTTCTGGTATTAAACTCGGTGTCTTCTTGATTTTTCAATTTTAAGACTTCGTGGTTCTACGATTTTAAGACGCGGTGAATTTATTTTTCATTGCCCTAACGGTTCGATTATCGACTCTAGAATCCCTGATGGTAAATTATCTACACTTTTTGACGGTACTACTGAGTTATCACTGAGTTGACTGCTAACAAATACCTCATCGGAGGATTCACTTTTTGGTGAATCGGTCGTAGATTCGCGCCTATCGGTATAACCTACGGCTTCCGCACCGCCGTCGGAAGGGCACGAGCGAGCGCGAAGCGATCGCGTGGTTTGCGCGTCACCCTGCTCCTCTCCCTTGTTCGGTTTGTTACGCTTACGAGTCCGTTCTTCCGGATACTCGTGCAACACTTTTTTATCAATATTCCCCTTCGATCGGGTGAACATTGAGACTACTTCTCATGACGGAAAAAAAACACTCGCGATTCACTGCTGAAAATTTAACCCGGAAAAAACACTTACGGAATTCAAAAATACTCTACCCTGAAATTCAACCCGAAAATCTAACGCGAAATTACACAGAACACAAAATACAGAAAATCCTTTTTTTTTTTTTTAAGATACGTCTCGCATTGGTGGGCGAGCTAAACTACGTTTCCGCTAGTACGGGGCGGATTAAAATACGTTTTCTCGCATAGTTCGTGGCGAGCTAGAATACGATTCCGCATAGTCGTGGCGGATTACGATACGGGTCTCGCATTGGTGGGGCGAGCTAACTAACATGCCAAACAAAACACACTCTTTCACACACATGCTCGATAAAGGGAAGGATGGAGGAAACATTGAAAATTCGAAACGACAAAAGAAAAACTAAATTTCGCGAATGGCTCTGTAGATCCCGGATGAGCCCCCAATTTTTGTTACGTCGCGAATCGTGATTTTACGTGAGAAGCCGGCCTCATCTCGGTCAAGGAACTTAATCCATTTACGCGTTATCGAAACGGCTACGATTCGCGGGTGCCTCGTTTAGAACCTAACCTTGCGGAAAATTGCTCGGGAAGAGGCTAGAGTTCATTCGCGAAATGGGAACAAAGGGGTATCTAAACGTTTTCATTAATAGGGTGGACATCGCGACAATACGGGCAAAAGTATTCGAGGGGAGCACTGGGTGCTGTAACGACTTCTTGCGGGGTAACGGAACGGTAAGCACGGAGATACAAAAGTATTGCAACTATTACGGAAACTACAAGAAAACAACTAAGGACAATCACGACAATCAAAGGGGAGTTCATCGCGATATTGAATTTTAACTAAACTCGCGGATTAATTTGAGAACCTCGACGCACGGTAGACATTGGATAGATTCGTACACCCGAGTGTACTACAGGGGTTTCACGAGTGACTCTAGAATTGCGGATATTGGCGGTGATTTTAACGGAGATTCCGCATAAAAGAATAAAAATTAACACGATCACTATAATTGCCAGAAGGACGATAATAACTTGAGATACGTACATCTCTTAAACTTTTCACTCAAGTGGAAGGGTTGAGGGGAAAAAATCGCAAACTTAGGAAAATAAGACTTACCGAAGAACACAAAAAATCCGGAGAACAGGAGTTACGAAGAGGTTGCTGCTGGTGGTGGTTGGTAGATCGCTGGTCGATACCCTCGGCTTGTCGAAAAAGTTGCCGAGCGGTCGAAGGTTCGTCACGAAGAAATCGAAACACACACAATTGCAACACAGAGTTTTTATTCTATTAACTTCACTTGAAGCTAATAGTAAAACCAAAACTTGATATAATTCACACAAACAATTCACAACGGAGAGCAAGACTTGAAAAATTTCCAAGTCTTTTAACAAAGATTCAAAGTAAAACGGTCACGAACAGAGTAACGGTGTCGATGATTTTCGGAGGAGTAATAAGCATGGCCCTCCGTAAAGGGCGAAGTTTAAATAGGCTTGACATAGACCGCGGTGGAAGGGGCAACTTTGTGGTCGAGGCGTGATTTTCCACTCCTCCCTTGTTCTCTTTCTATCGGCTGTCAATTATCGATAATTATTCTAATTAACTATTTCCAGATTGATTTTGGATTTGTTAATTAACAATTTATTCCTTTTATTTATTTTGGAAGTGTCTCAAATTTGAATCACCTTTTTAGGTGGATAATTAAGGATTTTAATACTTGATAAAAAAAAATGAAAATTTTCTTGATAAAGAATAAATTAATTATCAAATCCAAAAATATTAAAAATGAACTCTATTGATATTTCGCTCTCATTCTTCACTCTATTACATGCATTCTCATTCGGTTTTTACTATAATATGTGAAATATCGATTGATATCGATTTGACAGATCTAATGAAATTGAATTTAAATTTGATATAAATTTCTTAACTACCAGGGTGTTCTGGTATTCATTCTTAATGGTTTTTCGTCGGCTTTTAATATAAAATGATGAATTAATTAACTTAATTAATTAATTTGTTTAACCTTTCCATTTGTCAAATTAACAAATTTCGGGTTAAACTTTTACGATAATTGTAACATTTGGCTATAGCAAAACATGAAAAAATGGTTATTATTAACGATTGTTAATAATTATTATTTGGTTATTCTCTCTTTCTTCATCCCTACTCTTGGCTAAGAATTTCATTTGTCTCTTGATTTTTATGGCTCTGTTCCTATTGATTGAGAAAAGTTCGGCTATCGATGAGTGGTGGGCCTTCTCGTACGTTCTATGCATTGCGCGGACGGCTCACCCTTCCCCTACTCTCTCGGTACGATCACGTGTACCGTAGCTGGCCCGCGAGCTAGCCAACAGCGCTACCTCCCCTTCGGGGTGGCTCTTGACTTCCCTTGTTCGTACCAGCCACGCTCACATGGTCGCTTCTCCTTCTATCCTACCTAAAGAGTATGCTGGTACAGAGGCTTTCTCCGTCGTGGCGACATAGCAACGACGTGCAATCCTCTGTTCTCTCCCAGCACGGAGTCTTCTCTTTTTTTTTTCTTTCTAAGAACCGTGACAAATCGGCCAGCTGAATAGAATCGCTTCTTCGAACGAGCACCACTTATCTTTATTTATTCCTTCCAAATGTTTAGAAGAAACTTCTCGGAGGTAGTTGTTGAAAATAACATTTCCTATGTAACCCGATATTCTTCTTTCGTCGCTGGATAAGATCGTAAATTGAACTATTTATCTTTGAAGCAATATCGGTTTGCAAGATATTTTTCATTTAAATGTTTAGTCTCTGAGTAATGAGAGATATTGCTAAAGGCAGAAATATTTTAACTCGTTGTTTTTACGGATTTACTTTTTATGATGGGAAAAGACCAGAAGGGTTTATGATGGTTACCTGAGTAACGCGCAAATACCTGACCTACCCCTAGCTATAAAATATAACCGGGGAAATACGTGAAAAATACATAAAAAATATGATTACAAAGTTGTAATATTGTTGACGACCTGACCCAATGTTCATACGCATGCGTGATTCTATTGGAAATCGTCTAATTATCAAATTCGCGACTATCGGGAATCTCTTATTGTTCGCGGGGGTGGCTATAAACGATGCCCGAGAGGTGCTGCACTCGTTGGAGGAAATCGGAAGTTTTTCTAACCCACTGGGCCCTATGCATAGTGGGTAGAAGGAAGCTGTCGGTATCGTCGCTCGAGGTGTTGGTCGTCTTCGGAGTCATAGAGCGCTCGCGTCTGTGAGCCTCGCTGCGTCGTAGTGTTGGTGAGGTTTGGAGTCACGGAGAGCTCGTATCCGTGAGTCTCGATGAGTCATGGTGTTGGTGTATTTCGGCTACATCGAGCGCTCGTGTCTATGAGCCTCGATGCTTAGTGGTGTTGGTAGGTTTCGGCAAACAGAGACCTGCCGGCTTAGCAACAGTCAAATCCCTTCGATGGCGGCTGGCCCAGGTACATGAGCCGGCGTTTCTTACTGGTATTGGTGACTTTTCTTCACAGCGTGGTGTCGGGGCCACGTGCTCATCTTGGGTGATCGAGTCGTGGTATTATGCCTTTGGAATTCTCGAGTAACTCACGTCCCATTGAAGTGTTACGTCCTGACGTAACCTTCTCTATTTTTTTTTTATTAATTAATAATACTTTTCGCTACTTACATTTCTGCTTAATTTTATACTATTTGAAACCTGATCACTCAAAATAATCCCTACGCTTCACGAAAACCCGACATAATTCGTTCTCATTAAAACTCATAAGGGGGACGATTTTTCTCACCGGTCGCTGAGCGATATTTCAGGAATGAATCTCCTCTGGAAAATATTTCCAATGAGATTCAAGTATTCATTGTGTAAATTAAAATTAAATGGATAAAAGATGCAACATAGAATTATCCACCACACGAGGTAGATGCGGACAGAGGCTCGAATCCCCCTCGACACACGCACTACGCTCGGTGAAACAGCGAACTCCGCTGCCGACGACGATACGGTCGACCACGGCATCGACCCACGGAGTACAGATCCAAGCTTTTACCATGCGGACAGAGGCTTGAATCCCCCTCGACACACGCACTACTCTCGGTGAAACAGCGAACTCCGCTGCCGACGTCGATACGGTCGACCACGGCATCGACCCACGGTGTACAGATCCAAGCTTTTACCATGCGGACAGACCATTAGAATTTCTCTAACTAAATATTCTAATGGGCTTCCATCGGAAAAAGGGAACCTACATTACCTTATGGATGGAAATTAACCCTGACCATCGACATAGTTTCGGTATTTTAACACCGTACGACGTCGCAATGTATTTCTGAATATGTCGGTCGCGCGACTAAGAAACAAACGTCCCCTGTATAATTTAACCATCCATCATCATAATGGAATAATTTCTTCACCAACAATTCTTTAACCTTCTTTAAATTCCTTAATTCTAACCTTTAACGATAAATGATAAAGATGATCAATTAAAATCTGTCAGCCATTTAATAAAACATAGTATGAATTGAATCAAAGATAATAAAATTGTCCAGGATGTTAGGGAAATTAATCGACACAATCTGTCGACAAACGCGATAAATAAATATAAATTCGAAACGACAAAGCTTTCAAAATCATAGAAATAAAATTTGGTGTAAATCATTGATAAAAACAGCGAACACCTTGAAACAAATAACCGAATAAAGGGGCCAAACAGTAAAATCACGCAGAGTCACGAGAAACCAACACGAATGAACGCCACTAACTTCATAGGATAAGTTATTGCCATAGTTAAATTTCCATGTTATATTATCCGACGATCGAAGGAAAAGAAAGATGGCCGAAATTCGAGAGATAAAGAACTAGTGAAACAGGAAACCGCATTACCGAAAACGAAACATTCAGGGGGGACAGTCGTAAACCTTTTACGACCCACCCAGCCAAGTGCGATAGTTCGCAGTATGCAACACAAGTATGACTCGACGGTGACTCACGAGTGCGAACGTCTCGGCCACCGAGCGAGAAGATGCAATTACTCAAAATTTACGCACCGTGCGCAAAAGAAATGGCTCCCTATGATCGGGAGAATAAAATAATAACGTTTTAATTACATCAACATTTTAAGGAAGATTTTCGCTATAAGAGATAACTGTTACTTTTCCAATTACGCTTACCGATTAAGCTGGGATTAAGAACAAAGATTTACTTCCGGGATTGCGTTTTCTCGACTTATGGTGGAAAAATTATAAATTAGTAATTATACCAAATTAATCAGAAACATTCCATTATTCTAACAGTATTGTTATTTTTCTGGAATTATTTACCGTTTGCACGAAATCCATAACATTAGTGGCAACAAAATATTTGCAACAGAAAACGTATGCTGCATGTAAGAAATCAGGCTCCCTTCGATTTATAGTATAAAATATCAAATCGCGGTTTATACCAAAATATTCAGAAACAATCCACCTTCAACATAGAATAGTTACTTTTCCGATATCACCTAACGTAAGATCAGGACACGCCGCGAAAGACAGAAAATGAAGCTAGTGTAGTCAAGCGGAAAGATAAAATGGGGCCCGGGCAAAGACATGAGTTGCGTCAGCCAAGCCGCATAATGCCAAGGTTAGTTCACGGCGATAGGGGAAGATTTAGCAGGTACACCAAACAGGGGAATTACACAGCTCGCCCGGGCAAACGGAACAGTAGTTCCGGAATGTCCATATAAGGAAATAAGATGATCGGACGACGCTGTTACCAGGCACATGCAATAACTGCTGCGCACTTCTAAATGGGGCAACGCCCAAAGACACTGGCCCAGTAATGCCACAGATACCTCTGAATATAAGGAAAATGTTATTACTCTATAATAAAATGATTTGTACAAGAGCCGAGAAATATTGTATCCTTCAGGTATATAATATTTTGACATCCTATACTTGAAAGGTGATAATGTTATTAAAATAATTACTGGGAAAAAAATATAAGTATTTCTCGACTCTTACCCGGTTTCCGAATACGTACACATATAGGAGAATTTTACGAACAACAACTATTATTTTATTCTGTCTCTTATACGTTAAAAATATCAAATATTAATTATAATAATTAATTAGTTATTAATTACAAACGAATCAGGCAAATAATTAAGTATAGGGAAGGAAATGAAATCCAATGGAAAATGGATAAATCTACCATTAATTAACAATAAGAATGAAAGACAAATCTAAAAATCTCGAACAAGCCGAGAGGAGAATAACGAGGGGCAGCGTTACTCATCAGGGGAGTATAAGGCCCGGGCATATTCGAGGGAGGGATTTTCATTCTCATTCTTCTAGTATATAAGAGGCCGCAGAAAAAGGGTTCGAGAGCGAGAGAGTCAGTGACCACCAGCAGAGAGTAGAGACCAGGAGCAGCAGAAGAAGTAAGAGAGTAGAGAGAGAGAGAGACGGAGGCCCCTAAGACCGAGCGCGCGATCGGTGCATCCGATCGGTAGTCCGGTGCTCCGGCTAGGCGACGAGAGAGAGATAGAGTCAGAAGCCGCGATCTTTGTCAACCACCATACTAGAGTAGGATCGCGGGTCCGTGGTAACAACGAACGAAATAGAGTAACTCTCTTATTGGAGAATTTTGTTTATAAAAACTTCCATCTCCGAAAACTGTACTCATATTCGACGCAACCAGAGTTCTCTTGGATTAGCTCAGTACACAAAATCGTCATTCTCGATCCGTCCGTTGGAACAAATCCATCATCGTTCAAACCTCCGTAATTTTGTTTTACTTGATGGTTAGAAGAAATTCTTGTACGAATCATTTTTTTTTTTTGATTATTCGTTGTATTTGCCGAAGATCGCATTCCTGTACTTTTGAATTTGCCTGAATTATTTAATTTGAATAAATTCTGAATATTACGGCATAATTGGCGTGAAATCCGTGTTTAAACCACCTGTTTCGTCGCATCGACCATCATAGAAACTACCATCATCGCAACAAACAACGTAAGTACAATTTAATTCAATTTCTTTTGATATCGTTACAATCGGAAATGTGTGCAATATCCTCTGTTACTCGAACTCCTCAATAATTCGCCTTGCCGTCGCCGGACAACATTTACATCACTCATAGAGACACTATTCAGTATAAAAATCAACAGTATATATATTGCAGTGAAATAATTCCTCATAATTCAAATCATCGACGATTCATCAGTCTAATCACGCAACAGATAAAGAAATTTTATAATACCTCTAAGACAAGTCAACGAATAGCATTCCAAGCCCTATCCTTAGTAATTTTCCTCACGGTTAGACTAAAAAATGGGCAGTTGCGCCGATAATTGATGCCAGGAGTGGTAAAGGAGGGAGAGATCTCTCTTGACCAGCGCGTATTCAATCGTACTCGACGCAACCTCGCGTGAAAATTCGGGTGAAATCGAAACACCCACATTTTTGACGTGACAAATTTTTGGGGGCTCGTCCGGGATCATGGAATGCTTGCTTTATTAAATTTAATTTTATAACCATCTACGTATAAAAATTTCAAGAAGTCCCTCCTGAAACGACAGCACACACACACGCACACTCGCATACACAAAAAAAAAATGTGGAAAATAAGAACGATTTTATTGCAAATGAAAATTAATTTCATATAATGAATTTATACAACTATATTGTTGTACTGTCAAAGCGCTACGTTAGTACGAACCGTAACCTTTTATAACCTTGACTAGAAACTGGGATCTACGCGGTTCGCCACGTAGTCTTACTCAAAAAACCCTTTCCTTACGTCGCCGCGCAGTTCGCTGCAAAGCTACACTCTCCTACCTAAACCCCGGTTCGTGCGGCGTTGGCGTTAACTTGCAGCAAATAAGCTCAAGGGTCGATAGTTGTTCGTAATTTATATAAAAATGGGCAAATTGCATTTTAAAGTACTATACCATTGTGTTAATGTGAGCCGTAACCTTCAATAACCTTTACTGGAAACTGGGAATTACTCGGTTCGCCACGTACTCTCACTCGAAAACCCCTTTCCTTTGTCGCCGAGCGGTTCGCTGCGAAGCCACACACTCCTGTCTAAACCCCGGCTCATATAACGACAATTGGTAATTATTGAATTCAAATAGTATGGTACGGCTGCGCTAGTACGAACTGTAACCTATATAACCTTGACTGGAAACTGGGATTTACGCGGCTCGCCACGTAGGCTCACTCAAAAAACCCTTTCCTTACGTCGCCGCGCAGTTCGCTGCAGAGCTACACTCTCCTACCTAAACCCCGGTTCGTGCGGCGTTGGTGTTACCTTGTAGCAGATAAGCTCAATTCCTTGATAAATAATAGAAAGGCGAACAAATCGCATTTTAAAGTATTATACCATTGCGTTAATGTGAATCGTAACCCCCAATAACCTTTACTGGAAACTGGGACTTACGCGGCTCGCCACGTAGCCTCACTCAAAAACCCCTTTCCTCTGTCGCCGAGCGGTTCGCTGCGAAGCCACACACTCCTGTCTAAACCCCGGTTCATATAACGACAATTGGGAATTATTGCATTCAAATATTATAGTACGACTACGTTAATGCAAACTGTAACCTATATAACCTTGACTGGAAACTGGGATCTACGCGGTTCGCCACGTAATCTCACTCAAAAACCCTTTCCTTGCGTCGTCGCGCAGTTCGCTGCAAAGCCACGTTCCTACCTGAACCCCAGTTTGTATGGCGATAGTTTGGAATTTTGCATCTCTTTGCAAGAGGTTGAATTCGCGTCATTTAATTTCGCTCTATTATTGGATTGTAATAATCGTTTCTTATGTATACACAAGGATTACGAGCGAGAAATAATAATTCACAGGGATCACACGAACACTACGTAACCCTAAGAGAATCTCGATGAGACGAACGGGCTTTGGGAAATAATAAAGAAAATATTGCACCACAACTCATGTACACATTGAAACCAATCGAATACACTGCAATACCTGTAGACACTGAAAACATTATTTGGTACGATCCGCGACAAGAATTTTACGAAAATCAGAATAATCTCAGAGTAGAAAGGGAACAAAGACACTGATTGTCCCAGTATTAAAACAAAAGAAATAACGGGTTTAATCAAATAATAAGGCACAAAAAAAAGGAGAAAAGAGAACAATAATAAAAAAAAAAAAAGAAGAAAAAGAAAATATAATTCTATATATAATTGAGATAATAACGATTATCCAGTTACATAAATTGCATTAATAAATTTAAAATGGAAGAAGGTTAACCAAATGTCATTGCATAAGAATCCAAAAAAAAAAAGGGGCGAAGGAAATTGTTTCCAGCCTCTCATGACTAAACCTGGTAATTCGCGTGAGCGAATAAAAATTAGTTGAAACCGGAGGTAACAAACAACTCTCGGGAAACGGGAAAAATCATTCTTACTACAAGTAATCTCTCGCAAGCTAAAGACCCAGCCATAAAATATAATACGGAGACGCACCAACGCCCCTGTGGTCCTTCCACGGCGAAGGTTTTAAACCCCGAACCCTTACGCGGACTATACCACCAAGCTAAAAGGAAATCCACCCCTTCAGGAGAAATCGGCAAAGGGCAGGGAAATTAATTCAAATTATTGAACTTAACGACGAATACGAACTCGAAATTCTTGAAATCCAAATACACCAAAGAATGAATTAATAAAAAAAAAAAAAGGGGAAAGAACGAATAGATATTTAATACGAGTGAATAAAAATTGCAAGTTACACTATTGGATCGTATTAATTTTCATAATCCTATGGAGTCGGTATAATAATAAAGGAACCAAGAAATACATATAAAAGAGAAACAGTAATAAATTCAAAAAGGAAAAGACACGTTTATCTCGGGTGTCGCAAACCACTCGCGCACCGTCATTAAATTCGTATAATATCCACCTTGTACGAGAATTTAATGCGGTTGTTTTGAGATTGATATACTCTATAGGGTCATTTATTATTTTCATATTTAAAACATCAATACGGAACGAAGATTTTGGGGGAAGGAGAACAAAAGAGCGGAGTAGGAAATGTAGATTCTGTTTCTCTCGATACCCTCGGAGGATTACTTGTCGGTAAAACGAATGGGTAAACATATATATACAATCACGTTAATAGTAACAAAGGAGGGATTAATAAGCGACAAATTTCATATAATGAAAATAATCGTGAAATAAATGCCGGCGACTCGGTCTCAATTAAAAATAAGGCGACGACGTTCTCAGAGAATACCCAATTGAACGTTAAAGAAAGACAAAGCCGAAATCGGAAAGTAAGAAAGTGAGTGAGCCACAGAAATATAGCGAGTCTCGTGCCGAGTCTATTGAATCTCTGAATCTTGAAAAGCGATATCCGCTCGCTCGTTACGACTCGTCTCCTGCGATAATAAATTCCGAGCTAGTAAAGTTAAAATCCGACCTCGAGACTAAAAAAGAAACAAAGGTTTATTATGGTTCATCCCTCGCGTTGATAAATTCGGACGTAATAAAATTGTCCACTCCGATAACATTCGATACCGATCCTAATACAGAGGCAAAGATCCGCGAACTCGAGCGAAGATTTAACGTAAAGATCACCAAGGTACAGGCAGTATCGAGCAAAGAAATCAAGGAATTACAAGAGAGGGCGGAACACATTTTTACGGAACTCGAAACAATAGAAGCCAATATCCTTCGTGCAGCCGATGAGGTAGCTCAACTATCGGATAGGGCGGAAGATACTAGTGAATTCCCTGTCATAGTTAAAAACGCGAAAACAACCGAACAAATTCCGACACCTATAGCAGATTCTCCCGTACCCTCTCCTCTAGGAAGTCCTGTGAAAACCCTTGGCGATTTTCCAGCGATATCTCCCCGGAGAGAGATTAAACTTTCACCCAAATATACGCCAAAAACCTCTCCCGGTGGGGCCTCATATACAGAAAATATTATTATTTCTCCAAAAGTAAGTCCAAAAAAATCTCCTGTACCAATTTTAAACTCAGAGACCGGCGTACCGCTTAAGGAAAGCCCGTCAGTAATCCTCGAACGGAGTAATCAGGTAGAGAAAGACGTTGACCCGACGGAAGAATTTAAAGAGCCCTTCGAAGAGAACGCAGAGAACAAAGAAATAATAGAAATTATCGAGACACCCATAGGATCGCCTCACGGTTCCAACAAATCAGATACACCTAGTATCGAGTCTGACATATATTCCACACCGCAAGGAACGATTTTTGATCATCCTTCGGAAACTAATCGATCTTTGAGACGCAAATTATTTGGAACCCTACGAACGACTCGGGAAAAACTCATTAAAAACACCACCTTAGAATTGAGAAAATCGATAACACGCAAAATTGTAAAAATTAATCCGGCGGGATTAAACAAGAGAAAAGGCATATTAAGCCTTTTCAGGACAAAGGGGGAAAAACTTGATAAAAAGGCTCCAATTGACGCCGCGGGAAAAAGGGATAAAAATTCGGCTACAACCGAAACCGTTAACTTTACTCCGATAAAAAACGCTGGAAAAAATACACCGTGTGAAATTAGGAAAAAATCTCTCGAAAATAAAATTGTTTCTACAACTATGGTCAATCACAGTCAAGTTGTATCCCTTCGAGACGCACTCGTGGTAATACCAGAATACGATGGGAAAACCACGTCACTCGGCGCGTTTATACAAGGATGTGAGGAGGCAGTTGAAATGTTGGAACCCGAGAACGAGAAAAATCTAGTAAAAGCGCTCAGAGTAAAAATTAAAGGCGAGCCTCGACGAACAATTCATCTAAATACTTTCGAAACGGTTGAGGAATTAACAGACTTTTTGAAAAGCATTTACTCTCCCGCTCGCAACATTTATCAATTGCAAGGAGAACTGGGAGCTATTTATCAGAAACCAGATGAAACAGTGATTACTTTTTCAAACCGACTGCGCGATATTGGTTATCAGATATTAGACGCGTATGAATTCGGGAAAAACAGCGCAGCCGACGAGATTTTTAAGAAGAATACTACCGAAAGCCTTCCGCCGTGTTTTATAAACGGATTAAAACCCGAAATTGAACAAAGATTGAGACCGTGCGACACGATCGACGAGGCTGTTAAAATGGCAGTAAAGATAGAGAGAGAATTAGCCGGCCGCGCCGCGCTCCGAGGTGAGAACTCTAACCCGCCTGAAACTAAAAGTCATAAAACCGACAATAAGCGTAACGTTCATGTAGTGACCGGAGACCAGACTAGCTGTCAGCTTTGTAAGAAGACAGGACATACTGCAGCGACATGTACATTAAATAAAACAGCTAACACACAGTCGCAAGAGTCAAAGGAAAACGAAGCCGAAAGGAAAAATGTTCCTGTGTGTCAAGCATGCAATAAAATCGGTCACTCCGCAGAGAAGTGTCTCAAGCTTTTTCCGCCTAAAAATAACAGCAATCAGCCGAGTCAAATCACCGCTCCAATGTTAACTTTATGACAGGTGTGCGACAAACGCGGCCACACGGCAGACCGATGCTATAAAATTTTTCCGCCAGAAAGGAAAAATCAAGGGCAATCCGCCGCTGTATGTCAGTTGTGTAAAAAGACCGGGCACATAGCTGCGAGCTGTCCTCAATTGCCGCGCTCAGGGCAAACGGCGACCGGCGGACGAGACGCACAAGTGCCCCAGGGCCTTAGGTACGGGCCGCCACCCTCCATAAATTGACAGATTTGTAAGAAAGACGGCCACGGGGCCTATATATGCCCATATCGGAGTAATAACTCGCAGCCTCCTAATCAAAATCAATCAGCACCGCAAAAATCTTACGCAGAAGCAACAGATAACTTTTTATGTCATTATTGCAAGACACCGGGTCATTTCATTAGAGAGTGTCCCAAGAGATTGGCAAACGAAACTAAATCGCAAAATGCGTCGGGAAACGCGAATGGTCTCCCGAGCTCGGGTGCGATGAGAGAGGCCACGGCGAGTTCGCACCCCGTTCGAGTAATCAGAGCAGTAGAATTCGCCAACCCAGAATTTTAAAAATCCTCACGATAAAATTGCATAACGAGAGTTCCGTTCCTTCTGTTTTATTACACAGCGAAGAAATCGTGTCTCCTATAACCCTTATGGTTGACACGGGAGCCGGTCCTAACATCATAAAAGAACGTTGTTTGTACCCCGAGACTCGTGTAAACCGGCAAGAAATTTTACAACTCAACGGTATTACCGAATCGTCGATCTATACCCTAGGTCACGTTAAAATTCAGGCGTTCGGGCGTTATGCTACTTTTCACGTAGTGGGAAATGATTTTCCTATCACAGAGGAAGGAATACTAGGTTCAGAATATCTCGACGGTAATCGCGTTAAAATAGATTACGAAAAATGTCAATTAAAAATGCAAAACACAAAAATACCGTTCTCGACACAGGAAAGAATGATTATTCCAGCCAATACGAAGAAATTATGTTTCGTACGTATCAAAAATTTAGATATCAGAGAAGGATATTTACCACCTCTCGATGCTGGCGAGGGACTCACGCTCGAGAGTGGGTTCGTAGAGAATAATAATGGAAAGGCTTACATTTTTATTACCAACGGCAACGTCTACAATGTAGAGGTAGAAGTACCAGTAATGGCGCTTAGGCCCGTACAAACGCTAGAAAATCTTAGGTATCAAAGGGAAACAATAATACCGTGCAATAACTCAAGGACAATGATTGAAAACACGATAATAGAAAATGAAGAATTTAATTCAAGGAATCCGGTAGAGAATTTTGAGGAAGATCGTATAAATAGCGATTCTGGACCCGCCGCAGGGCCGGACGCCATCGATAATAATAATTCAGGAAATTCAGTTAAAATTGTGCGAGATGCGAGTATGATTATCGACTCGCAACCCATTGAAGGGCCGAGTGATATCAACAATTCAGTTTCAAGTTATCGTACGACGAGTGACTCTGTGCCCAGTGAGAGGCCAGGTGCTGTAGACGATTCAGTTTCGAGTTATCGTACGACGAGCGACTCTGTGCCCAGTGAGAGGCCAGGCGCCCTAGACGATTCAAGTTCAAGCTATTATTCGATGAGCGATTCTGTGCCCCGCCAAAGGCCAGGCGCTATAAACAAAGTTCGTTCGGAAAATGTTGATAAAGTTATTCATAATTCGAGTTCAAGTAACGATCATATACCCATGGAAAGGGCAAACAGTCTTGACAATTCAGTTTCAATATATTCAGGTCGTAATTCGAGATCGGTGAGCGATCATTCGCCCAGCAAAAGGCTGGACGCATTCGATGAGTTTCGTTTAATAATTTCAGTCGAAAGGGTTAAGAATTCAGAGGAAAATTTGGTTTTAGGCGGAATGAACACAGAGGAATTTGATAATAATATAGAGGAAACAAAATTGTGTATTACGGAAATATTTAAGGAAAATTCTAGCGTTACCAAGGAACAAGAAATTCAAGAGTCATTGCAAGGAAATCAGGTAGAGAAAGGAATAGGTATTACAGAAAAACACGTGAATAATGAAAGGAATAAACAGACGTATGAAATCAAAGATATCGCGTTAGTAATGAGGCTCGGAGGTATTCCCATCTCTCGCGAAATCAAGCCTTTTATTCACGAAAGACATTGCTATGTAATTAACGAAGCTGCTACAGCCACTCGATTCGAGGAAATAAAAGAATTACTAAGATTTGACGGTTTAAACGACAAAGAAAGGAAAAGCATAGAAGACCTTTTGAGAGAAAGCGCGTTCCTATATCATTTACCCGGCGAAAGTTTGAGCTGTACAATGCTTTTGCAGCATCGAATACCCACTACGGATGATCTACCTATCAATACAAGAGGATATCGATGGCCAGAGTGTACGCGAAAGGAAATCGAAAGACAAGTCGAGGAGATGCTGAAAAACGGGATTATAATACCCTCTACGTCTCCGTATAATTGTCCCGTATGGGTCGTCCCGAAGAAACTTGACTCCAAAGGAAATAAGAAATGGAGAGTAGTATTCGACTATCGCGCGCTTAACGAAAAAACAATCGCTGATGCATACCCTATACCAAATATCACCGAAATACTCGATCAATTAGGAGGAGCACAATACTTCTCAGTCTTTGACTTGGCCTCTGGTTTTCACCAAATCGAAGTACACGCCGAGGACCGCCATAAAACCGCTTTTACAACACCGCACGGGCACTTCGAATTCGTTCGCATGCCGTTCGGCTTAAGGAACGCACCTCCGACGTTTCAACGCACTATGGATTTAACGCTGGGCAGCATCCTAGGAAAAGGCGTATTCGTTTACCTCGATGATATCGTTATATACGCGAGAAGTCTTGAGGAACACGAAAATACTTACAGAGAATTAATGAAGCGATTGGAAATTGCGAATTTAAAACTTCAGCCCGATAAATGCGAATTCTTAAAAAGGGAGGTAGCGTATTTAGGCCACGTGATAGGAAAGGATGGAGTTAGGCCCGATCCAAGGAAACTCGAAGCCGTTCGCGAATTCCCACAACCTAAGAACGTTAAAAATATTCGCCAATTTCTCGGATTAACGGGTTACTACCGGAGATTCATAGAAAGTTACGCGAAAATATCCAAGCCGCTCACGGGACTTCTTCGGAAAGATATACCTTTCGAATGGCATGCAGAACAAGGAGAAGCTTTCGAAATATTGAAAGAAAAATTATGCACGGCACCGGTATTGCGATATCCAGATTTCTTGAAACCATTCATCTTGACAACAGACGCCTCCGGAGTCGCTATCGGCTCCATATTATCACAAGGGGTAATTAATCACGATCATCCTTGTGCGTACGCGTCTCGAGGATTAAATAAGGCGGAGGAAAGATACGATACATACGAGAAAGAAGCATTGGCTATTGTATATTCGATACTTCATTTCCGTCCCTACCTGTACGGGCGGCAGTTTACGGTAGTAACGGATCATAAACCTTTATTGTGGTTCCGCCGCGCTACCGACGGAAATGCTAAAATACTACGCTGGCGTTTAAAACTCGCTGAATACGAATACGATGTCGTGTATAAGGCTGGAAAGACAAATGTTAACGCGGATGCATTGTCAAGGAATCCAGTACCAGAACCCGATGTCAGCGACGATATTTTCATAAATCGTGTCAACAAGGATACGGAAACAAGAAGAAAGAAGAAAAGACAATTAACAGAAGAAGATATCAGCGAATTACTCGAACACGATACGGATGATGAAAAAGCGGACATCGTGGAGAGCGAGGAAGAAGATAACTATGCATTGGTGTACGACGAGTTCGAGGAATGCGATTGGGAACGTGAATTACCCAACGCAACATTCGCCGCGGCCGAAGAAAACGCAGACAGAAATTATCCTTGCGACTTCGAACTAACATCTGGCGCTCCGACGGATGAAACCGTGGCAGAGGAAAGACCACCGGCAGCACCAGACGAAAATACCAACGAAACTATGACTGAACCGTACTATAAAAGTCCCGCCGAACAATACTACTCGAGAGACAAGGACGAGGAATGGCACGCGCCGGCCACGGATCCCTATGGGCCTAGTACATCACGAGACTATAGCTATACGCACCCGGCCGGTTTATGACACATTGCCCAGGGCAAGAACCGTGCCGCCGAGGAATATTACCGCGTCCACTTCGACTACTCGTGCAGACGGGGCGGAAGAGTTTAACGAACCCAGCGGTTTATATCCCGAGTTAAAAATCGATGCACAAGAAACGGGCGAGGGTTCAAACGCAAAGAATAAGCAACAATATTTTCTATTGCAAAAACCAAAGAAGGAAGATAAGCAATAACTCGAAAAAAAAAGCAGGTGAAATAGGGAAAGGAAGAGCAAAAGAAAAGGAACGGATTAGGGAAATCGAATAATAAAATATAATCTTACTTTAACAATTGCCAAGTAATAAAGGAAAATAGAGATGAGAGATAAATGAAAAAAAAAAGAGAAAGGAAATTATATCAATAATATACTTAACAATATTTTAATTAATAACGATATAAAAAAAAAAAAAAAAAAAAAAAAAAAATACTATATAAAAAGAAAAAAATTTCTATACATAATAATACTTTAATTAGTTATGTTCAGAAAAGAGGGGAAAATACTAATAATATCCCAGCATAAAACTACACACATAGACCTCCTGACAAATGACAGATTGGGGCTTGGAGAAACGCTATATTAATGACTACGACAGTTAAATGGATGAAAAATAGGATTGTTATATATTTTTTTTTTGACCCAGTCAACGCAAGGAAATGGAATTGATTAACGGAAACAAAAAAAAGGGGAAGGGAAAATATAATAAAAACGAGGGAATAATAATCAATAAATTTAGAGCACACTATCTATAATTAAGCCAGAATTAAATCGGAATTGCACAAACAATTAATATCAATAATTAAAATTTAACAACAGAGATCCGAAGACATGGCGAGATGCAAATGCGGACGCGAAATTACTGCGTTAATGCAAACCAGATCCGATCAACATGCACCGCTACCAGAGACGCTAAAAATCCGAATCAACGAGGTGGCACCTGCAAAGCTGGTGCCCGGAACTGCTGTTATTTACTGTTACTGGAGAATCTCTTTACACATAGATATCACGGATAAACCTTTCCTCTTGTTCGTGCCACCTGAATGGCGGCATATCGAAAAGGAGCGATTGAATGAATGGACCGCCCAATTACGCACTAATCCACTCGAAGATGTTACCTTGGGGCAAACACAATACGAGTGGCGCAACGATATCCTCATGCCACAGGGACAGCGATACGCTACGGTCCCCATACCGGGTACGAGAGGATGGCCGGAGCTCGACGAGCCGGTACCTGAGTGGCACGTGCCGCTTAAACTAAAAGGGCTGGGAAGACACTTGCCCATCACCGTCAATCGACGATACATTAGCCCTACATTGGGAATGGGAAAACTCATCTGTTACTGGAGGGTAGCATTGGACCCACCGGGCTATCAACAGCGATTCATTTACGTACCACCGGAGTGGCGCAGACTAAGCCAGAGAACACGCGATCAATGGTTGAGGCGAGCATCCGTCCGGCTCGGTCAAGAAATACACCTCGGAGGAATGACGTACAGATGGTACCTTGACACTCTGACACCTCTCGCACAGAAGCCAGACCTCCTTGAATACATGGGAAAAGGTCAATACAGCAATGTGGAAGACGAAGAAAGCCATAGCGAGGAAGAGATCACCAGCGAGGCCCTCGATCTCGCACAAAAACGAACAGCCGAATATATGGAGGTAGAACATTACTCGTTACAGGGACTCCTGGAGGTTGACACTCGCGAGGTGCCTTCGAATCTATCCCTTCGAAGCATTTCAGGACTAGAGGAAGAGATAACGAAATTGGAACACGTTAGAAGTGTAGCACTAAAAGAAAGCGCAGAATAACGACTCACGAAATAACAAGTATACAGTTGTATCGACGGTCAAGTGAGTTTACCTCTTTTGACAAACTATTCCTCCTTCTTACATAAAACATCATAGACTCCTAAACTAATAAAATTTTAATAATATGCTTTATGCGTAGAACAATGAAGAAAAGGTTTATACATATATATCTCTCTATATATATAAAGTTACCGCCGCCAACGCCGCCGCCGCCGCCGCCGTGTCAGGAATCGAGACCACTGCCGCCTCGATCCCTCCCCTCCCCTCCCCTCCCCACCCCTCCCCTCCCCTCCCCTCCCCTCCCCTACCCTCCCCACCCCCCTCGACCGCAAATATTCTAAGTCCCTCTAAGGGCGACTTAGAATATTTTGGACTGAGGCCCTCTTTAGGGACTTAGAATATATCCCCCCCCCCTTAGAGGGACTTAGAATATTTGCGGTCGAGGGGGGGGAGGGGGGGCGAAAATATTCTAAGTCCCTCTTAAGGGGGAAAATATTCTAAGTCCCTCTTAAGGGGGAAAATATTCTAAGTCCCTCCTAAGGGGGACTTAGAATATTTTCGGTCGAAGGGTGGGGGGGGGGCGAAAATATTCTAAGTCCGCTTAGAGGGACTTAGAATATTTTCAGTCGAAGGGGTAAGGGCCAAGGGGAGAGAAAAATATTCTACGTCCCCTTAGAGGGACTTAGAATATTTTGCGGGGGGGGGGGCGTGGGTGGGGAAGGCCAAAATATTCTAAGTCCCTCTAAGGGGGACTTATTTAGTTTTATTGTATAGAACTTATTTTCCGGGGGGGGGGGGGAGGAGCGTGGGAGGGGAAGGCCAAAATATTCTAAGTACCTTTAGAAGGGACTGTTCAAGTAAAAATACATTAAAAAAGCGGCGGCGGCGCCGGTTGGTGAAAAGTTGCGGCGGTGATGAGACATTTTTATAATGTCGACAAAAAGGAATGCGAGCGCGCGAAGCGCGCGAGCCCGGGGAACCTCTAGTATATATATATATATACCCAGCTAATATAATTATTATCAATATTCACAGATGGTTCAGTACATCTTGCCGATTGCTATCAATCATCCAAAAGCTGACGAAGGAAAAGTATACCTCCCACAACTTTATTGGCCTCTGATGCCCGGCTGTTACGTACCGCCGGAGTGGAAAGGAATCCCTAACGGGGTACTCGAGGAATGGACACGGAAACTACCACGCCGAGGCCGTTCCGTTATCTTGGGTGGAACAAGATATACACTGGTGGAGGACATCCTACTACACACACAAGGCCAAGATTTCAATACAGTAACCACCACTCACGATCTGGACGGTCTCGAGGCCGAAATATGGGTATAATAAACTGGACCTTTGTACATTGACAAGAAGAAGATACCACGTTTACCGTCACATGTAACAGGACAACCTTCCGAAACTTGCGTATGTTAGCGATTAATTATGAAAGAAAGCAATTCCGAATTATCATTAAGGGTTATCATGTTTAACTTTTTATATTATACAATTATTAATCACGCTTAATGCCAAAGTAGTGCCTGACATAAAATCTATTACTCATAAAAGCTTATTTGCCAAAAAGTATAAGAAAGAAGAACAGGAAAAATCGTATATTCTCATAGGAATAAAATTATTTATAAGTAAAGAGGCAAGACAATTACGCCAAAGACAATAAAGTCATAATTTCATACTTACCTAAAAATAAAACGCAGCAATCCATTATCTTTGATTAAAAAAAAAAAGAGGAAAAAATACACGAAAAGTAAAAGGCATTAAAAATAAAATAAAAAGGGAAAAAAAAATATATATATATAATCTCGGACCAAGGAACGAGAGGCTATGGTGACAGAATCGAGAGGGCCATACCTTTAATTGATTATTACTAAGGAAAATATATGGCCATATGAATGCATACCCATTAGAATGATCGTTAGGCTTCTCCTAACAATCATGTTAGGGGGGGAGGTGTTACGTCCTGACGTAACCTTCTCTATTTTTTTTTTATTAATTAATAATACTTTTCGCTACTTACATTTCTGCTTAATTTTATACTATTTGAAACCTGATCCCTCAAAATAATCCCTACGCTTCACGAAAACCCGACATAATTCGTTCTCATTAAAACTCATAAGGGGGACGATTTTTCTCACCGGTCGCTGAGCGATATTTCAGGAATGAATCTTCTCTGGAAAATATTTCCAATGAGATTCAAATATTCATTGTGTAAATTAAAATTAAATGGATAAAAGATGGAACATAGAATTATCCACCACACGAGGTAGATGCGGACAGAGGCTCGAATCCCCCTCGACACACGCACTACGCTCGGTGAAACAGCGAACTCCGCTGCCGACGGCGATACGGTCGACCACGGCATCGACCCACGGAGTATAGATCCAAGCTTTTACCATGCGGACAGAGGCTTGAATCCCCCTCGACACACGCACTACTCTCGGTGAAACAGCGAACTCCGCTGCCGACGTCGATACGGTCGACCACGGCATCGACCCACGGAGTATAGATCCAAGCTTTTACCATGCGGACAGACCATTAGAATTTCTCTAACTAAATATTCTAATGGGCTTCCATCGGAAAAAGGGAACCTACATTACCTTATGTATGGAAATTAACCCTGACCATCGACATAGTTTCGGTATTTTAACACCGTACGACGTCGCAATGTATTTCTGAATATGTCGGTCGCGCGACTAAGAGACAAACGTCCCCTGTATAATTTAACCATCCATCATCATAATGGAATAATTTCTTCACCAACAATTCTTTAACCTTCTTTAAATTCCTGAATTCTAACCTTTAACGATAAATGATAAAGATGATCAATTAAAATCTGTCAGCCATTTAATAAAACATAGTATGAATTGAATCAAAGATAATAAAATTGTCCAGGATGTTAGGGAAATTAATCGACACAATCTGTCGACAAACGCGATAAATAAATATAAATTCGAAACGACAAAGCTTTCAAAATCATAGAAATAAAATTTGGTGTAAATCATTGATAAAAACAGCGAACACCTTGAAACAAATAACCGAATAAAGGGGCCAAACAGTAAAATCACGCAGAGTCACGAGAAACCAACACGAGTGAACGCCACTAACTTCATAGGATAAGTTATTGCCATAGTTAAATTTCCATGTTATATTATGCGACGATCGAAGGAAAAGAAAGATGGCCGAAATTCGAGAGATTAAGAACTAGTGAAACAGGAAACCGCATTACCGAAAACTAAACATTCAGGGGGGACAGTCGTAAACCTTTTACGACCCACCCAGCCAAGTGCGATAGTTCGCAGTATGCAACACAAGTATGACTCGACGGTGACTCACGAGTGCGAACGTCTCGGCCACCGAGCGAGAAGATGCAATTACTCAAAATTTACGCACCGTGCGCAAAAGAAATGGCTCCCTATGATCGGGAGAATAAAATAATAACGTTTTAATTACATCAACATTTTAAGGAAGATTTTCGCTATAAGAGATAACTGTTACTTTTCCAATTACGCTTACCGATTAAGCTGGGATTAAGAACAAAGATTTACTTCCGGGATTGCGTTTTCTCGACTTATGGTGGAAAAATTATAAATTAGTAATTATACCAAATTAATCAGAAACATTCCATTATTCTAACAGTATTGTTATTTTTCTGGAATTATTTACCGTTTGCAAGAAATCCATAACATTAGTGGCAACAAAATATTTGCAACAGAAAACGTATGCTGCATGTAAGAAATCAGGCTCCCTTCGATTTATAGTATAAAATATCAAATCGCGGTTTATACCAAAATATTCAGAAACAATCCACCTTCAACATAGAATAGTTACTTTTCCGATATCACCTAACGTAAAATCAGGACACGCCGCGAAAGACAGAAAATGAAGCTAGTGTAGTCAAGCGGAAAGATAAAATGGGGCCCGGGCAAAGACATGAGTTGCGTCAGCCAAGCCGCATAATGCCAAGGTTAGTTCACGGCGATAGGGGAAGATTTAGCAGGTACACCAAAGAGGGGAATTACACAGCTCGCCCGGGCAAACGGAGCAGTAGTTCCGGAATGTCCATATAAGGAAGTAAGATGATCGGACGACGCTGTTACCAGGCACATGCAATAACTGCTGCGCACTTCTAAATGGGGCAACTCCCAAAGACACTGGCCCAGTAATGCCACAGATACCTCTGAATATCAGGAAAATGTTATTACTGTATAATAAAATGATTTGTACAAGAGCCGAGAAATATTGTATCCTTCAGGTATATAATATTTTGACATCCTACACTTGAAAAGTGATAATGTTATTAAAATAATTACTGGGAAAAAAATATAAGTATTTCTCGACTCTTACCCGGTTTCCGAATACGTACACATATAGGAGAATTTTACGAACAACAACTATTATTTTATTCTGTCTCTTATACGTTAAAAATATCAAATATTAATTATAATAATTAATTAGTTATTAATTACAAACAAATCAGGCAAATAATTAAGTATAGGGAAGGAAATGAAATCCAATGGAAAATGGACAAATCTACCATTAATTAACAATAAGAATGAAAGACAAATCTAAAAATCTCGAACAAGCCGAGAGGAGAATAACGACGGGCAGCGTTACTCATCAGGGGAGTATAAGGCCCGGGCATATTCGAGGGAGGGATTTTCTTCCCCCTCTGGGTCTCATTCTTCGAGTATATAAGAGGCCGCAGAAAAAGGGTTCGAGAGCGAGAGAGTCAGTGACCACCAGCAGAGAGTAGAGACCAGGAGCAGCAGAAGAAGTAAGAGAGTAGAGAGAGAGAGAGACGGAGGCGCCTAAGACCGAGCGCGCGATCGGTGCATCCGATCGGTAGTCCGGTGCTCCGGCTAGGCGACGAGAGAGAGATAGAGTCAGAAGCCGCGATCTTTGTCAACCACCATACTAGAGTAGGATCGCGGGTCCGTGGTAACAACGAACGAAATAGAGTAACTCTCTTATTGGAGAATTTTGTTTATAAAAACTTCCATCTCCGAAAACTGTACTCATATTCGACGCAACCAGAGTTCTCTTGGATTAGCTCAGTACACAAAATCGTCATTCTCGATCCGTCCGTTGGAACAAATCCATCATCGTTCAAACCTCCGTAATTTTGTTTTACTTGATGGTTAGAAGAAATTCTTGTACGAATCATTTTTTTTTTTTGATTATTCGTTGTATTTGCCGAAGATCGCATTCCTGTACTTTTGAATTTGCCTGAATTATTTAATTTGAATAAATTCTGAATATTACGGCATAATTGGCGTGAAATCCGTGTTTAAACCACCTGTTTCGTCGCATCGACCATCATAGAAACTACCATCATCGCAACAAACAACGTAAGTACAATTTAATTCAATTTCCTTTGATATCGTTACAATCGGAAATGTGTGCAATATCCTCTGTTACTCGAACTCCTCAATAATTCGCCTTGCCGTCGCCGGACAACATTTACATCACTCATAGAGACACCACTCAGTATAAAAATCAACAGTATATATATTGCAGTGAAATAATTCCTCATAATTCAAATCATCGACGATTCATCAGTCTAATCACGCAACAGATAAAGAAATTTTATAATATCTCTAAGACAAGTCAACGAATAGCATTCCAAGCCCTATCCTTAGTAATTTTCCTCACGGTTAGACTAAAAAATGGGCAGTTGCGCCGATAATTGATGCCAGGAGTGGTAAAGGAGGGAGAGATCTCTCTTGACCAGCGCGTATTCAATCGTACTCGACGCAACCTCGCGTTAAAATTCGGGTGAAATCGAAACACCCACAATTTTGACGTGACAGAAGATGTTGATTTTTTTCTCGTGTCTCCGATGACAGAATTATTTTACGACTTCATCTCGACAAAATCGCTTTCGAAAGTTTGTTAAATAGTTTCTGGTCAACGGTTCTCTGTCTACGCTTCTCACGCACAGCGATCCTCGCCTTTCTTCCCTTTTTCCTTTATTTCCCTCAGTCTTTCCGTTTCCTCGCGAGTGTACGCGTGCAGCTTCTCTCGGTGCGATCGAAGAGCAGCGCAAGTTCGCGAATAAGAGTTCTCGAAAAGTGCGTGACGTAATATGGCATCGTCGTAAACAATCGGTATCTAATGGGCATTTTATTTACATTTCATCGCATCGTTAGTGATTGAATATCAGTGAATGACTATAGTTTAAATCAATTGTAAAATATTTATATCAAAGGGATGTGAAACTTATTCTCCGTTTATCCCAATTCGTCATTAATGGTATTACTCTGCCACTCGATAGAGATTGCTTTCAACATCAAATCAAAGGAAAATAAAAAAATGTTGCATATCGTATTTACAAATTATTTCCTCATTTTGCTTTTGACGTCGTTCCCAAAGCCCCTCCACCTTATTCGACCGGTTTTGGCTGCCTTATGAAGGAACTTTGTAATCGGCGTTCAAAAACAAATTGGGAAGCAATGTGAAAATATAATTTACAACATTTTTGTATGGCTCACATTAATTCTAAATATGGCCCAAAAACCCAATAACCGACACCGAATAGTAATAATCAGTTTGTCCGGAAACTTTTAGCCCGATATCTCAAAGATAGTAAGTAATTTCCATGATTTTTTGTAACTGTAAAATTGTCATCTGAAAATATCAGATCTCATAAAGATCAAAAAAACATCTCGATAGCAAATACACGTGCTCACATAATTTTAGCTCTAGTAATTGAAAAAAATGCACAATTGGTAGCCAGCAAAATGAAAATTTCAAATGCTCATAACCTTCGGATCTTTCTATCGACTTTGGCCGAATTTAATACCAAACAACCTTCGGGTTAACTGTCGAGTTAATGTGATTTTTTTTACACGAAAACAAAGCTTCCTCTGTGAGGAAGCAAGGAAATAGTTTGTTCATTATTCCACTTTATTGATATGTGCTTGACCGTAAACATGAAATTTTTTTTCTCTTATATATTGTAGGACTAATATAACGCGGGAAAGGAATTACTTACATATAAGGTGTCATTGAAAAATCTGGGGCCGAAAGGCGAGTAAAGATAACTCTACATTTGCTTGGCTCTTCTTCGCGAAAAAAAGCACATACATAAACGTGACGACAAGAAAACTAAGGGACTCTTATTAAAATTTGTAACGTACCCGAAATGTTATCGTATCGAAAAACTTAAAGTATTTGAACTATTACTATGAACGTTCGAAAATTCGAGCCGGAGAAATTGTTGGTACTCATTATAAAAAAAAAAGGTCAACAATCAAACTCCAACGACAATATTTTACATTTTCATTTCGATATTTACTGATTGATATGCGGTAACACGCATTGTAAACGATCTCTCGTTCGGGACTTTCTATACTTAAACAGCGCGATTTTGTCTGCTTTCGACTCTCGAGTTATTAACACTAATGCTTGCTAATAACAATTCTAGTTATGTTTCTTTCGGTTTTTTTCATACTTCGCATTGACGACTGACAACACACGTCGTTCGAAGTTCACATCGGAAAGTCTGTTATACTTGGGCAAATCCATCATTGTGGCAAAGCAAAATAGACGCTCGACGGGCGCCGACGACGGCAACGGCGTGTTGTAACATATAAACAATTGCCGTATCAACGGATAATTGTTTAACACAGCCATATCCGAGGAGCGCTCTTTCGTGTATTGCATGATTTGTATCTCCGGATCTTCGTTGCGGAAACAAGTATTTGTTCTTGCAAATCCACTCGTGCTGGAGCCGAAGTCGAAAAAGTCCAGATTTTCCTCGACGTTTTGTTCACGCGGTGAGTCGACATCGTCTGCATGAAGCTCTTTTTCGGCAGCACGAATGACCACAGTACGTATCTTCTCCTGAATATCGTCAGAAAAACAACCCATCCATTGAGCTTTGAATCGTGGGTGCGTTATCGCGGCAATAGAAGCTAATTCGCCTTCTCTCTCAATAGTAAAGAAGTTTCTGAATCGGGTTTCCAAACCGTTTATCAAGCTCTGTATAAGCGGCAAATAAGATTGCAAGGAATCTTTTTCTGCGAATGCTTTCAATTTCCGTTCGGTCGGGAGGAGACTCGGTAGAAGATATCCGTAGTGACAGAACTCTTCACCTTGTAACTTATCGACAGCTTCTGCGATTGGACGTAAGCATCGCAGATAGTTCTCAATGTATTTGAAGTCTCTGTCTGACAAAATGTTTCGTATCCCGATTAACTCGGTTGCCGCAGGAAGACTATCTTTTAGTGAAAACAATTGATTCAATGCATCGAATAAGGAGTTCCATCGCACGACAACGGGTTTGAGCAAAGCAACGCCCAGTGCCTCCTTCAACTGCTCGTATTTCTTTGGCGAGCGCGTAGTTTGCCACAACTCTGTGCACTTGTCCATTACTTCAGCATGCGTTTCTGCGAGGGATTCACAATTTCTGATGGCTTTCAATGCGTCCTGTATCGCGATCAAATTTAGGGTATGGCTGGCACACCGAAAATGCTTTGGTAATTCCACGTTCTGTTGAACATCATCAGGCATATTCTCGTACATGACGGTGTCTTCGGTAATTCTGTCATCCTCGAATTCGCTTCCCGAATCCTCAACTTCGACCAGATTATTCGTTGCACGATCAATCGGAAGTCCAACTGGATTTGGACACAATTGACAAGTAAGTAAAAGTGATAGCGTTTTCGCAACCGGTTTGGAAATCAGCACAAAATCATTTTGTTCATCATCAATATTTACAACTTGAATGAAATATCGCGTCAATAGCTAAATTTGCACTATTCGAATGCATGAAGAAAATATAAACTGTACGTTTTATGCAATGAATATTTCAGAATTCACTCATCCAAATTATTCAACAGTATTTAATTAACGAGTTTTGCTGATTTTTTATTATTCATGTAGTGAAATGGTTGAGAGAAAATAATAGATTGTTTTCGTTCTTAAAACTTGATTAGATGTCGAGAAAAATTTTCTTCGAGCAGTACGAACGAAAATTTAAATACTTCGTTTGCCTGAAAATTACGGTGATTGCAGTAAATACATTGCGTACCGTAAAAAAAGTCAATCGACATGTCAACTCCGAATGTTTGGAAGGCTTTCGTAAAATTTGTGCCGTTATCAGTCACGGTCGCCATCACTTTTTCTGCATCGAGATTGAAGAATAAATGGATTTCCATCAACATATTAGCGATACGATTATATGAATGCGTGCCCGTGAAACGGCGACAGGCTAGCGCTACCGATCTACGCTGTAAGGTTTTCGCGCCAATCTGTAATCAGAAGTAATCACACCATATTTTTTATAAGTATAAACAAAACGATTAAAAACAGTGATTATTTACGGACCCAATGTGCCGTTACTCCCATAAACCGACGAGATTTATTGCTCCACACGTCTGCGGTAGTACATACGACTTGAGCTTCCTCATCAATGTCTTTTTTTATCGAAGCCATCCTCTCCTCAAAATTGGTCATTATTCGTCTACCAAGCGAGCGCCTTGACAAATGTTTGAGCTGTATGCCGCGTGCTTTTATTTCGAAATCTATGGAAAATGTTCAATCCTTGAAAACCATTGAAAAAAATTACCACAATTTTCTAAAGTAATAGATATGAGACGCGTCTCCGTTAGTCCGTTTGCACCCAGAAATCATTTATAGATTATCGCATATTTCACCAGGACAAATTACAAAAAGAAAATTTTATTAAGTAGTAGTTTTAGCGGGCATTAAACAAGTGAATAATGACAAATGACATGTAATAAGTGACCAATTCATTAATTAATCGAACACAGTCGGTCACACGTATACGCATCTCATTCATCTTGATAAGATAAGAGATCATACCGAGATCATACGTATTATGACTGGAAATCCGTCTCATATCTTATTTACTTTTTTTTCCAGATGAATATGTATTTTAATGCATGTCACATGAAAACGTATTCTTCCGCGGTTTAAAATGATGCTTCTTTGGATTTCAAAAAACGTTACGATGCATGTGTAAATATTATGTAATTCTCAATGTAAAAAGTACGAAGATGAGCAAAATCGGGTTTGGTAGAGATTTAATGAGACCTTCACACACAGAATTTTACTATGGACCTTATTGAGCAAAGTATTATTTAAAATTCGATATGATAAATAATCGTATAAAAAAAAAATGTTAAAGAGTTTCACGCTAAATTTTGTTTACGCGAAAACTCGCCCAAGAGCCCGTGGCTTTATCAGCCACCAAACAGTTCAATGGTTATAATGTAAGTAATATACAATTAAAAAATATATACTATACCGTCGAATATTTTCCTAAATGAAGGCATTTCGACTGTTCTCAACGGAGCCATACTCTCTAGCACGTAGTTTGTTACATTCTCTTCGAATCGTGATTGTGAAAATTTACAGGTAGACCGTTTTCCCTGTCCTTCTTCTTGAACAAGCTTTGCGCGTTTGGCTTTACGATGCTCTTCATATTCATCAAATTGTTCACCATTTTTTCGCTACAGAACAATTAGAAAAAAGTCATAGCATCAAGCAATGAAACTTGCAATGCAATTATTTTCGGCGGAGAATAACGTGTACTATTGACGGAAACATGGGTTTATAACTGAAAGGACTATACGAAATTCCTTTTCGTGCGCAGTATATTTCAGTGCAATACCTATTGAACGATTATTTTCCCCGCGTACGCTTAGCCATGTTAGTATTGTTTTTCTGACATATACTTTTTTTTCAATGTCAAGTTCCGTAAAAAATATCTTGTAAACTCACTTTAAGGTGCGTGAAGAAATTTGACAGCACTTTCAAAGTTCCGCGAATTTTCTTTTCTCCCTCGCATAGTTGACAATCTGCTACGATAGCACCATCTAATTTCGATTCAGCGTAGTTGACAGAAAAAAATCTCCCGTCCAGTTGAGGATGTCTTTCACATTCACGTTTCAACTCGTCGGTTTCAATATCATCTTCTTCCTCGGTATCTGTTCCTCGATTCTCGACGCGGGGAAGAATTTGCCTACTACACTGATTAGCTGGCCCGTTGTCGTCGGCCGGTTGTCCTGCCTGATCACGATAATCAACATTGATTTCTTCGTTTTGTTTCGAATAAATTTGTAGGTCGTCTGATTCGTCGTTGCAACCTACAAGTATTCCGAAAAGCGAATCGTTAAACGAGATAGATGTTTTTTCAAATCAGTCACATGTATCGTTGCTAATGAATCGTCCTGGCGATCGTTGCGATCAATCGTGGCGATGGCATTTTTAATTATTTTCCAATTAAAATTTCTTTTTTATACGTTATTTTACTTCACGGCGTGCGAGAGCGCCGAAACGCGCTCGTTTCGGCGCGAGCATTTTCAACTCATGTGATTGCAACACTCGCCTCTGACTCGTGCTGCAAACTTACACTCGTCAGAAAAAGTTTCGTCGCACTCGTATCGTAAATGACTACACTACACACTACATTTGATAAAGTAGAAAAACCGGTTAATTCGTGAGAAGTATGAAAATATAAAAAATCATTGACTTCAAGATTATTCGTAGTTCACATACCGATTTGTTTACATCATCAAATAAGTCGACATCGACGAAGTCGTTTATTCGAAATCAATTTCATTGTTTGTGAGAGGGATATTGTCCATAAATCTCTTACCATCCATAGATTCTGTGACGTTGTTCATTTTGGGACAATCGTGAAAATGTCATTCAACGTGAAAAGCATTATTCGACGTCGGAAAAACACTGCATCTACGAAATATGAAAAAAAAAAAACTGTATGTAAGAAAAGAAAATGCATTTCGTAGCAGAAAATAAATGAAAGAAACGTATATTAGCCGTACACTGAAAATGATTGTTTCACGGTATTTTCTGTCTACAATAATGATAGTTCAAAAGTTTTTATTCACTACCTGGCTTTGCAATTAAGCGCAATCACGGAACACTTGAGGCTGCCTAGCAAAATCGGATTTGTTTACAAACGTGTGTGCGGAACGACTACCGCGCTATACAGAGATAGGCGGAACCGACGCAAATTTGGCACATGTTACGGTTACTTTACCGACCGACGATCACCTTGCATAAAACCGGCAATTTTTTTTACGTTTAAAAATTATTCTCAGTGATGAATATGACTCAATGCTTCTCGATATATGATTCATCTTGTTACATACTACACAACCAAACACATGATCGAAGCGTAAAAATTCGTTGCCACGTGCGGTGCGATTTTTATTTTATGAAATGAAGTCAAAATCATTTTCCGAAAACTAAAAAACTCCGGACTGAAAAAGGAGCAGCAGTAGGGACTGCAGCTAGCCGTCAGCTAATCAACCTCGTCGAATTTTCTCTGGTGCGTTACGCGCCTGGCGCCCATCCCGCAAAGGAAAATAAAAACGAGAAAATTATCGTGACGTTTGTGACTCGACGTTGAGGGTTCTCCAGTAGGTGAATCCTCTCGTTGAGAATTAACGCTACACAATAAAGAGTGAAATAACGAAAAAATATTTGCATGCACTAGAACCTCGATTCTGTCCGCAGTCCCCACTATAAGGCGCATATCGATCGTTGTGGTCCATGGTGGGGGAAGCTACGGAACAGCTCGGGCCGCAACTCAACCCGACGTTTTTCGGGCGCTTGTGTAAATGTTAACATACCCTCTGGCGGAACGAAAAAATACACCGAACTACGATCCAAAATCGTAATTGATTAAAAAATGCACGACAAATTGGACGAAGGGGGAGCTGTTGCGGTCCTCGCAAAAGACCATGGTGTAACCCCATGGACTATTGTTCAAATAAGAAAAGCAAAGTCGCAACTATGAGATCGTAATAAAAAACAATTCGGCAAATTTGGTTCTGGACAAATTTTGAAGTTTATATTCAATTTGTATTGTGGAATTGTCTTTAAAATTTCGTTCCGATATCTCGTTTCCGAGAAAAAATATGTCAAAATTAGGGGGGGGGCACAATATTTGCATATAAGGACACGGTAGCGCGCGAAGCGGGTGAATTCGCCGCGCGGACTCTTTACTTTTTAAGGGACAACACCACTGTGACCCCCTGTTTTTTTGCCGTTTTTCAAGAATTTTTTTTTGTGGGAAAAAAAAGAGATATTCCAAAAATTTTTTTTTCTTTTGTTTGTTGTTTATTAAAGATACATAATTTTTTTTTTAATTTTTCACGCCTCATGGTGGCGCTGGGGAAGCTCCCGCGTCAGGTGCTGTTGCCTCTGCAGTGATCCGCGGCACGCAGCAGAACTGTCTTCAAAGTCGATCTGAAAAAAAATACCGAGTGTTTTCGTTAATAATATGATATTTTGAAGAGAAGTACATAGGGATTTGAAAAAATATTGATTTTTAAAAAATAGACACGCTTTCGAAATTTAAGGTCGATTTTCGAGCAAAATTTCTCGTCGAAAAAAGGCTATAATTTTTTTTTTTATTGATATATCGAAAAAATCCTATGTACTTCTTTAGATAATCTAGTTTTATTGATGCAGTCCAAATTTGAAGTCGATCGGATAAAAATTGCTCGAGTTCTGCTGCGTGCCGCACTCAAAAAAGTGGTTTTGAGAAAAACGCGTTCAAAGTTTGAAGTTTGTTAATTTATGTAATAAATTGGAAAAAAAAAATTTTACCTAATCAGCGATTCCGGCACCACATAGCTGGCCTTCAAGAAGCAAATCAAGATCCCCAGCATCTTTTCTCGAACTTGTAGAGGCTTTTCTTGCCTCTTTTGCAGCATCCCTGAGCGAGCGCTCCGCCTGCTCGATCCGCGCTGCGTCGGTTTCAACGCAAAAATTGAAACAATTTGGGCCGATGGTTACCCCCAACGTCTCCATAACTTTCATGAAGCTTCTCAGGCCATCGTTGAATAATAATACCGCGATATAAGCGGCAATATCGATGATTTTTTTGCCCCGGACTGACACTTGGGGGCTATTGCCCAAACTGATTTGTTGTAGCTTTCGTTATTGTTTTGCGTAAAGCCGCCCAAACAACGCTGCAGCAAATCGTCTCTGCTCAAATTTTCATACACTGGCCTAATTGCCTCCAATACTACGTTAGGAAGAGGCGGCTTATGGCGATATTCAGAAATATTACCGCTTGCGACCGCTCGCTGCCACGAACACCACGACTCGGCTCCCTTTGGGCAATCGTCATGTTGTGGCTCACTATCTGTGGATATTTTATGCTTGATAGTTGCCCAAATTTCCTTCCTCATTTTTTTAACATAATCGCTGTTCCTCCGAATAGCCAAGCCGTAATATGTGCTCAACTCGTCGATCAATTTTCCAGTGAGCTTTCCTCTGCCAGACAATCCTTTTTGTTTTTTCACGATTTCGCGGAGGCGCGTCCCCATACGTTTTTGGACATGATCGATGCACTCTTTTTTTTTTTTCGAAACCGTCGTATGGATCGCTATTCGATATGCACAGAAACGTTTTACAATCGCCGTCACCAATATAATATTTATATTTTATGCCATAGAGCTCTTCAGAACGTTGGAACATTTCAACAGCTGAGTCGACTTCCATTTTTCCGGAGGAGCCGCTATGGTTCGCCTGGCACTCATCGTCGTGGGTACTTTTCCATTCCCAGTACTCCGCGGTGCTTTCTTTTGCTTCCCAATGCTGGCAAGCTTTGCAATATTTCGATTTCACCATAACGTCGATCACTTTTTTAGTATACCAGCCGATAAGCGATGTTATGCCGAATAGCGAACTGAAACCGCGCTTTCGCCACGATCCGTCGCCTGAAACGATAATTCCGTCCTCCATCCCATTTTCCAACGAAATTCTCTTCTCTTCAAGTGCAGCCTTTTGTTTGCTCACTGCGCTCACAGCTTGAGTGGCAATCGAAATCGAATTTACGATTTGATCGTAGAAAGATTGAAATATGGGGCGCGGTAGGTCCATAAATGCACAAAACTTCATCAGGCCATTCAAACCGACGCCAAGAAGACGCATGCTGAATACGATCCGACGATTTATTTCGTATGCATTGTCAATCATAGGACACGAATTGATTTGCACTTTTTTACAATGGCCGCAATCGACCTCGATTTTGAATCCGAGTCCGCGCAAACTTTTTTCAGTAAACTTTATATCGCGATCACACACTTTGCACTTCACTAACGTCGATATAATGTTCAATGCATTGAAGAGGTGTACTATACGATAACCAAAATCGTTAGTAACACCGACCTCTAAATCGTCCGACGATTATAACTTTTTCGCCGACGTGCTCACATTCTCTGCAGAACTATTTTCAGAGCTATAACGGTTCGGAGGTTTTCGATTCGAAATTTTCGATTGACTCTTCGTCGGATAGCTCCGTTTCGTACCCTTTTTCCCCGCGTACACTTTCTCGTTGTTCATTTCGATGTGCAAAGAATAATTCTGAGCGTTCGATATTTATAAACGAAACGATTCGGAGCGTTTAGATGCGAATAGCGTGGTTTCTATTCGTAAACTGACGCTATGACGCTATCCCTATACCTGCCTTGAAAATTTTTCAACTATCGCCACCTATATCTTTTTTCGAAACTATATTTATAACAATAGTCGGCTTTTGTGAAGGGAGGCAAAAGAATATCTGGAAATGACTCACAGGACTGTAGGGTATACCTGCCGACCGGTTGAGATGCGCACCTGGCTGAGGCGGCGCGGGACCCCGAGCGTCACTAATAATTATTACACCGTAATTATACACCGAAAATAATTATTTTTTTGACCTGGGACCAACGGCATTCTATTCTTAAATGTATTTTAGATTTTTCTAGATGGTTTTCAAAAAATCGATTTTTTGAAGCCGTCACAGTGGTGTTGTCCCTTAAACTACTTGGCGTCGAAACGCTACCGCGTCTCTTGATGTGATTCTTTTTTTATTGCATGAACATTCCTATTCAAATTCAGTTAAAATGAATGCGGATAGTAGTAAATACCAACGTGTCATAAAATGGAAAAAAATATATGCAATTCGCTACGTAAAAATTACAACTCGAAAATTACAATTATATTCGAATAAATGTAATTCGCTGCGGAAAAACTACTATTACATCGGGTAATTGTAACTCGTCTCAGAAAAAATGTCATTATATAAAGTAATTATAATTTGCGTCGGAAAAATTACAATTACATGGAGTAATTGTAATTCAGCTCAGACAAATTACAATTATATGGAGTAATTGTAATTCGCTTCGGAAAAATTACAATTGTATCTGGTAACAGTAATTCACCTCGGAAAAATTACAATTATTTCGAGAAATTATAATTCGTTACGGAAAAATTACAACTACATCGAATAATTGTCATATGCAGCAAAAAAATTATAAATATTTATGGTAATTCTAATGGATAATGAAAAAATTACAATTACATGGCGTAAGTGTAATGGGCACTGCAAAGATTACAATTACACTGGGTAATTGTAATGAATAGTTAATTTCATTACAGCAGTAATTCGCTCTGCCCAACACTGTCCCTGTGCCATCAAACTCGTGTTACGTCCAAACTAGCGTTCTTTTAATTATTCTAGTTTGCACGGTAACTGTTGCCTCCGTTATTATCGCCCGCGCTGGTCAGGAGGGCGCCAGAGCTACCTTTACCACAACTGGTGTCGACACCGGGCACAACTTTTGCTCCTTTTTAAAGCCTTAACCTTGCGGAAAATTGCTTGGGATGGAGCCCCTTAGAATGCTTGCCGTGTTTACGTCTTGAGAGGTTAGCTAAATAGTTGCGGTTTCGAGTCGTCTTTGAAAAGAGAAACGGAGAGGGATTCATTGACGAGCCTACGGGTACCTGCCGTCCTTTCGAACAAGGTGACAACGCGAAGGGCACAGGTGTACGGAGTACCCTAGGAGACTTTTACAAATCACTGGGTTTCAAGGAATACAGAGAGTTAGGTGCAACAAACACTTGTAAAGATGTACTTACGGTGGCTGGTAACAATGCACCGACTGTGTTCGAGATGCTGACCTCTCTCCTCGTTGACTCGGTTTTCGTTGATTATTTAAAGGTGATAAAAAGAAGAAATGGTTCGCGGATGTAAGAAGATTGTGACACGTCAAAAATGTGGGTGTTTCTATTTCACCCGAATTTTAACGCGAGGTTACGTCGAGTACGATTGACTACGCGCTGGTCAAGAGAGATCTCTCCCTCCTTTACCACTCCTGGCACCAATTATCGGCGCAACTGCCCATTTTTTAGTCTAACCGTGAGGAAAATTACTAAGGATAGGGCTTGGAATGCTATTCGTTGACTTGTCTTAGAGGTATTATAAAATTTCTTTATCTGTTGCGTGATTAGACTGATGAATCGTCGATGATTTGAATTATGAGGAATTATTTCACTGCAATATATATACTGTTGATTTTTATACTGAATAGTGTCTCTATGAGTGATGTAAATGTTGTCCGGCGACGGCAAGGCGAATTATTGAGGAGTTCGAGTAACAGAGGATATTGCACACATTCCTGATTGTAACGATATCAAAGGAAATTGAATTAAATTGTACTTACGTTGTCTGTTGCGATGATGGTAGTTTCGATGATGGTCGATGCGACGAAACAGGTGGTTTAAACACGGATTTCACGCCAATTATGCCGTAATATTCAGAATTTATTCAAATTAAATAATTCAGGCAAATTCAAAAGTACAGGAATGCGATCTTCGGCAAATACAACGAATAATCAAAAATGGTTCGTACAAGAATTTCTTCCAACAATCAAGTAAAACAAAATTACGAAAGTTTGAACGATGATGGATTTGTTCCAACGGACGGATCGAGAATGACGATTTAGTGTACTGCGCTAATCCAAGAGAACTCTGGTTGCGTCGAATATGAGTACAGTTTTCGGAGATGGAAGTTTTTATAAACAAAATTCTCCAATAAGAGAGTTACTCAATTTCGTTCGTTGTTACCACGGACCCGCGATCCTACTCTAGTATGGTGGTTGACAAAGATCGCGGCTTCTGACTCTATCTCTCTCTCGTCGCCTAGCCGGACCACCGGACTACCGATCGGATGCACCGATAGCGCGCTCGGTCTTAGGCGCCTCCGTCTCTCTCTCTCTCTCTACTCTCTTACTTCTTCTGCTGTTCCTGGTCTCTACTCTCTGCTGGTGGTCACTGACTCTCTCGCTCTCGAACCCTTTTTCTGCGGCCTCTTATATACTAGAAGAATGAGACCCAGAGGGGGAAGAAAATCCCTCCCTCGAATATGCCCGGGCCTTATACTCCCCTGATGAGTAATGCTGCCCCTCGTTATTCTCCTCTCGGCTTGTTCGAGATTCTTAGATTTGTCTTTCATTCTTATTGTTAATTAATGGTAGATTTATCCATTTTCCATTGGATTTCATTTCCTTCCCTATACTTAATTATTTGCCTGATTCGTTTGTAATTAATAACTAATTAATTATTATAATTAATATTTGATATTTTTAACGTATAAGAGACTGTTACGTCACGCACTTTTCGAGAACTCTTATTCGCGAACTTGCGCTGTTCTTCGATTGCACCGAGAGAAGCTGCACGCGTACACTCGCGAGGAAACGGAAAGACTGAGGGAAATAAAGGAAAAAGGGAAAAAGGGAGAGGATCGCTGTGCGTGAGAAGCGTAGACAGAGAACCGTTGACCAGAAACTATTTAACAAACTTTCGAAAGCGATTTTGTCGAGACGAAGTCGTAAAATAATTCTGTCATCGGAGACACGAGAAAAAAATCAACATCTTCAATGGGACTTGAGTTACTCGAGAATTCCAAAGGCATAACACCACGGCTCGATCACCCAAGATGAGCACGTGGCCCCGACACCACGCTGTGAAGAAAAGTCACCAATACCAGTAAGAAACGCCGGCTCATATACCTGGGCCAGCCGCCATCGAAGGGATTTGACTGTTGCTAAGCCGGCAGGTCTCTGTTTGCCGAAACCTACCAACACCACTAAGCATCGAGGCTCATAGACACGAGCGCTCGATGTAGCCGAAATACACCAACACCATGACGCATCGAGACTCACGGATACGAGCTCTCGGTGACTCCAAACCTCACCAACACTACGACGCAGCGAGGCTCACAGACGCGAGCGCTCTATGACTCCGAAGACGACCAACACCTCGAGCGACGATACCGACAGCTTCCTTCTAACCACTATGCATAGGGCCCAGTGGGTTAGAAAAACTTCCGATTTCCTCCAACGAGTGCAGCACCTCTCGGGCATCGTTTACAGCCACCCCCGCGAACAATGGAAGATTTCCAATAGTCGCGAATTTGATAATTAGACGATTTCCAATAGAATCACGCATGCGTATGAACATTGGGTCAGGTCGTCAACAATATTACAACTTTGGAATCATATTTTTTATGTATTTTTCACGTATTTCCCCGGTTATATTTTATAGCTAGGGGTAGGTCAGGTATTTGCGCGTTACTCAGGTAACCATCATAAACCCTTCTGGTCTTTTCCCATCATAAAAAGTAAATCCGTAAAAACAACGAGTTAAAATATTTCTGCCTTTAGCAATATCTCTCATTACTCAGAGACTAAACATTTAAATGAAAAATATCTTGCAAATCGATATTGCTTCAAAGATAAATAGTTCAATTTACGATCTTAACCAGCGACGAAAGAAGAATATCGGGTTACATAGGAAATGTTATTTTCAACAACTACCTCCGAGAAGTTTCTTCTAAACATTTGGATGGAATAAATAAAGATAAGTGGTGCTCGTTCGAAGAAGCGATTCTATTCAGCTCGCCGATTTGTCACAGTTCTTAGAAAGAAAAAAAAAGAGAAGACTCCGTGCTGGGAGAGAACAGAGGATTGCACGTCGTTGCTATGTCGCCACGACGGAGAAAGCCTCTGTACCAGCATACTCTTTAGGTAGGATAGAAGGAGAAGCGACCACGTGAGCGTGGCTGGTACGAACAAGGGAAGTCAAGAGCCACCCCGAAGGGGAGGCAGCGCTGTTGGCTAGCTCGCGGGCCAGCTACGGGACACGTGATCGTACCGAGAGAGTAGGGGAAGGGTGAGCCACCCGCGCAATGCATAGAACGTACGAGAAGGCCCACCACTCATCGATAGCTGAACTTTTCTCAACCAATAGGAACAGAGCCATAAAAATCAAGAGACAAATGCAATTCTTAGCCAAGAGTAGGGATGAAGAAAGAGAGAATAACCGAATAATAATTATTAACAATCGTTAATAATAACCATTTTTTTCATGATTTACAATAGCCAAATGTCACAATTATCGTAAAAGTTTAACCCGAAATTTGTTAATTTGACAAATGGAAAGGTTAAACAAATTAATTAATTAAGATAATTAATTCATCATTTTATATTAAAAGCCGACGAAAAACCATTAAGAATGAATACCAGAACACCCTGGTAGTTATGAAATTTATATCAAATTTAAATTCAATTTAATTAGATCTGTCAAATCGATATCGATCGATATTTCACATATTATAGTAAAAACCGAATGAGAATACATGTAATAGAGTGAAGAATGAGAGCGAAATATCAATAGAGTTCATTTTTAATATTTTTGGACTTGATAATTAATTAATTCTTTATCAAGAAAATTTTCCTTTTATCAAGTATTAAAATTCGTAATTTTCCACCTAAAAAGGTGATTCAAATTCGAGACACTTCCAAAATAAATAAAAAGAATAAATCGCTAATTAACAAATCCAAAATCGATCTGAAAATAGTTAATTAGACTAATTATAAGAAATTGACAGCCGATAGAAAGAGAACAAGGGAGGCGTGGAAAATCACGCCTCAACCAAAAAGTTGCCCCTTCCACCGCGGTCTATGTCAAGCCTATTTAAACTGCGCCCTTTACGGAGGGCCATGCTCATTACTCCTCCGAAAATCATCGACAACGTGACTCTGCTCGTGACAGTTTTGTTTTACTTTGAATCTTTGTTAAAAGACTTTGAAATTTTTCAAGTCTTGCTCTCCGTTGTGAATTGTTTGTGTGAAATTGTACCAAGTTTTGTTTGACTATTAACTTCAATTGAAGTTAATAGAATAAAAACTCAGTGTTTCAAATTTTGTGTTTCGTTCGTGAAAAATCCTTCGACCGCTCGGCACTTACTTGAAGCCGAGGGTATCGACCAGCGATCCACCGACGACTACCAGCAGCAACCTCTTCATAACTCCTGTTCGCCGGATCCTATTTTTCTTCGGTAAGTTTTATTTTTCCTAAGTTTGTGATTTTTCCCCTCAACCCTTCCACTTTAGTGAAAAGTTTAAGAGATGTACGCATCTCAGATCATTATCGCCCTTCTGGCAATTATCGTGATTGTATTAACCTTTATTCTCTTGTGCGGAATCTCCATTAAAATCACCGTTAATATCCGCGATTCGAGAGTCACACGTGAAACCCCTGTAGTACACTCGGGGGTACGAATCTATCCAGTGTCTACCGTCCGTCGAGTTCCTCATACCAACCCGCGAGTTTAGTTAAATTTTTAATATCGCGATGAACTCCCCTTTGATTGTCCTGATTTTCCTTGCGTGTTTTATCGTTGTTTTCATCATCATCGCGATAGTTTGGTATCTCCGCGCTTTCCGTTCCGTTACCCCGCAAGAAGTCGTTACAGCACCCAGTGCTCCCCTTGAATATTTTTGCCCGTATTGCCGCGATATACACCCTATTAATGAAAACGTTTAGATACCCCTTTGTTCTCATTTCGCGAATGAACTCTAGCCTCTTCCCGAGCAATTTTCCGCAAGGTTAGGCTCTAAACGAGGCATCCGCGAATCGTAGCCGCTTCGATAACGCGTAAATGGATTAAGTTCCTTGACCGAGATGAGGCCGGCTCCTCACGTAAACTCACGATTCGCGACGTAACAAGACAGAATAAAATAATAGTTGTTGTTCGTAAAATTCTCCTATATGTGTACGTATTCGGAAACCGGGTAAGAGTCGAGAAATACATATATTTTTTTTCCAGTAATTATTTTAATAACATTATCACCTTTCAAGTGTAGGATGTCAAAATATTATATACCTGAAGGGTACAATACTTCTCGGCTCTTGTACAAATCATTTTATTATAGAGTAATAACATTTTCCTGATATTCAGACGTATCTGTGGCATTACTGGGCCAGTGTCTTTGGGCGTTGCCCCATTTAGAAGTGCGCAGCAGTTATTGCATGTGCCTGGTAACAGCGTCGTCCGATCATCTTACTTCCTTATATGGACATTCCGGAACTACTGTTCCGTTTGCCCGGGCGAGCTGTGTAATTCCCCTCTTTGGTGTACCTGCTAAATCTTCCCCTATCGCCGTGAACTAACCTTGGCATTATGCGGCTTGGCTGACGCAACTCATGTCTTTGCCCGGGCCCCATTTTATCTTTCCGCTTGACTACACTAGCTTCATTTTCTGTCTTTCGCGGCGTGTCCTGATCTTACGTTAGGTGATATCGGAAAAGTAACTATTCTATGTTGAAGGTGGATTGTTTCTGAATATTTTGGTATAAACCGCGATTTGATATTTTATACTGTAAATCGAAGGGAGCCTGATTTCTTACATGCAGCATACGTTTTCTGTTGCAAATATTTTGTTGCCACTAATGTTATGGATTTCTTGCAAACGGTAAATAATTCCAGAAAAATAACAATACTGTTAGAATAATGGAATGTTTCTGATTAATTTGGTATAATTACTAATTTATAATTTTTCCACCATAAGTCGAGAAAACGCAATCCCGGAAGTAAATCTTTGTTCTTAATCCCAGCTTAATCGGTAAGCGTAATTGGAAAAGTAACAGTTATCTCTTATAGCGAAAATCTTCCTTAAAATGTTGATGTAATTAAAACGTTATTATTTTATTCTCCCGATCATAGGGAGCCATTTCTTTTGCGCACGGTGCGTAAATTTTGAGTAATTGCATCTTCTCGCTCGGTGGCCGAGACGTTCGCACTCGTGAGTCACCGTCGAGTCATACTTGTGTTGCATACTGCGAACTATCGCACTTGGCTGGGTGGGTCGTAAAAGGTTTACGACTGTCCCCCCTGAATGTTTAGTTTTCGGTAATGCGGTTTCCTGTTTCACTAGTTCTTTATCTCTCGAATTTCGGCCATTTTTCTTTTCCTTCGATCGTCGCATAATATAACATGGAAATTTAACTATGGCAATAACTTATCCTATGAGGTTAGTGGCGTTCATTCGTGTTGGTTTCTCGTGACTCTGCGTGATTTTACTGTTTGGCCCCTTTATTCGGTTATTTGTTTCAAGGTGTTCGCTGTTTTTATCAATGATTTAGACCAAATTTTATTTCTATGATTTTGAAAGCTTTGTCGTTTCGAATTTATATTTATTTATCGCGTTTGTCGACAGATTGTGTCGATTAATTTCCCTAACATCCTGGACAATTTTATTATCTTTGATTCAATTCATACTATGTTTTATTAAATGGCTGACAGATTTTAATTGATCATCTTTATCATTTATCGTTAAAGGTTAGAATTAAGGAATTTAAAGAAGGTTAAAGAATTGTTGGTGAAGAAATTATTCCATTATGATGATGGATGGTTAAATTATACAGGGGACGTTTGTCTCCCAGTCGCGCGACCGACATATTCAGAAATACATTGCGACGTCGTACGGTGTTAAAATACCGAAACTATGTCGATGGTCAGGGTTAATTTCCATACATAAGGTAATGTAGGTTCCCTTTTTCCGATGGAAGCCCATTAGAATATTTAGAGAAATTCTAATGGTCTGTCCGCATGGTAAAAGCTTGGATCTATACTCCGTGGGTCGATGCCGTGGTCGACCGTATCGTCGTCGGCAGCGGAGTTCGCTGTTTCACCGAGAGTAGTGCGTGTGTCGAGGGGGATTCAAACCTCTGTCCGCATGGTACAAGCTTGGATCTATACTCCGTGGGTCGATGCCGTGGTCGACCGTATCGTCGTCGGCAGCGGAGTTCGCTGTTTCACCGAGCGTAGTGCGTGTGTCGAGGGGGATTCGAGCCTCTGTCCGCATCTACCTCGCGTGGTGGATAATTCTATGTTCCATCTTTTATCCATTTAATTTTAATTTACACAATGAATATTTGAATCTCATTGAAAATATTTTCCAGAGGAGATTCATTCCTGAAATATCGCTCAGCGACCGGTGAGAAAAATCGTCCCCCTTATGAGTTTTAATGAGAACGAATTATGTCGGGTTTTCGTGAAGCGTAGGAATTATTTTGAGGGATCAGGTTTCAAATAGTATAAACATAAGCAGAAATGTAAGTAGCGAAAAGTATTATTAATTAATTAAAAAAAAATAGAGAAGGTTACGTCAGGACGTAACAATTGAACACTTTTTAATAAATAAACTCAAAGAAAGAATACAAATGGTTTTGGGATGCGATCCCTTTACAAATTATCAAAAGGTTGTAGGTTTGACTTCGTAAAACGTCGAGAAGAAAAATCTCGTGAATTATACAAATTTGCGCTATGACTGAGCCAAAAGTCGGTCAGTATAACGTTCGAAACGGACGAAATTTTGTGTAAACGCAGATTCTACTTATTACTCGAAAATTTGGGTCTGAATGTCAGTGTAACTGTGTGTGTCCCGAGCCCTCAATTGCGAGGGTTTTTATACCTTTTTTCTTACCGATATATGGTGGGGTGGAATATAACTATGGGAGTGTCTTTTCGTATATCTATTTCCCTATGATTTGGATACAGTCACCAAGAAGATGAGAGAGGCGTTTCGAATCTGTCCTTTTGATTGGACCGGGGGTCCCTTATTTAGGCCCTTCTTCTAGTCAAAACTCGCTTGTGTCGGGCCCACGCCGCAGGTGACGGAGTGGGGTATCAAGTGAAAAGGGCGCGAAACAAATCACGTACGCACCATTCCCCTCTTCTCGCTTTCCGTGTTCCGAGCATTCGTTTATAGTTTCGGCGGAATGCAATGACTCCGAGGCAGGGTATTTCTTGGTAGAAAGCACTACACTTGAGCGTATTTATAGGATTGATCTCATCGATGCTTCCAACAAAGAAAACCGGTCTTATGGATCGGAGATGCTTTGCGCTGCGTACTCTATGTGTTACTATGCGGATATGGATTTAATGTAAAAGTATCAATCTTTTAACTTATAATTCAAGTAATATTCGGTAAATAATTAGTTCGGTAAATATTAAGTAAATAAAATTCCGGGCCCTTAAACGAGTATCGGTTCAAAAGAACTCGGCAAGTCTCCGACGAGATGCCAATTTTGACCTTCCGTGGGAGACTTCTCGGGGTTCAATCATCTTATGTAGTGTGTGTGAGAAGAAATTGCATAATGATTCGAGTTTTTATGATTATCGTTAGGAGTGTATGGATTGCCTTTGACCTGAGGTTCGGAGTGCTTCTTTTATTGCTCGAGACTCTACGCGGCCGGTGGCGTCGAATGACTTAGCCTTCGGCCGTACCGGGGAGTCGAGCCCTCCTCCTGCATCTATGGTTTTTTCACCTTTCATACTGTTCTAAACTTATTACCTATGTATGCTTATTTCTATAAAAGGATAAACACAGGCGCTTAGGAGAACAAATCTCGCACAAGAATATTTCTTATTAACTTGTATATCGAGTACATTATCGGCGTTGTGCCTTTGTTTTCGTTATTTGCTTTTTATTCGAGCGAACGCTGGTTATTATTCTTTAATTATTTATTTCCCGAGGGATTCGTTTATCCTTCAAAATGAAATTCTTTCCATTTCCACCGAGATTACCGATCGAAACCCCCTTTCCTTTCTGCTAAATCAGTGGAGCTTTGGTTCAACTATTCCACCGTTTAAAAGCGTGGTCGTTGCCGAGGATAATTTGTCGACCGTTCTTGAGTGGCCCAGGGCATGAAACTTGAATCGACTGACCGTAAGCCCTTCCCTTTTCAAATGCTCTTTAGCCATGGTAAGGTAGATTTATCGGTCTATGGATCTATGGGCCTTGGTCGATATAAGGTAATAGTAGAGCTCCGAGTTGACAACTAGTGGGTCCCTGCGTTTAGTTTCTTTTTGGCGCTCTAGGGGAGAGCTCGGAGGAAGGGTCAGAGACCGCCTTTTCCGACCTCTACCCGAAGTCCCCTGGGCCCATTTTATCTAGGCCTGTTGCCGTTAACTCGTTAAGGTAGGCATCTGACCTTGTCGTGGCGGGATTAACTCGGTGGCAATTTCATAGTGGATAAAGAAATTATCGGTGAACCGATTTTCGCTTTCCTTTCCGTTTGGAGGGTCAACTTTAAATGAGAGTAACAAAAGAATAAAATAGAGCGTTACGCCGGACGTAACACTCGAAACATTGGACATGTTTGACGTACAGCTTCATTAGAGTTATGGACACATATATGGTTTCTATCGCAGACATATTCCACAAAAAAATCATATCCTTATTTAAAATCAGAATACCGGCAAAATAATTTGTTGAAATATTAGGCGGTGGCAGCTGTCCTGGCAACTCGAAATGGTGGGTCCGCCAATTCCGTCCCGCAGTTTGCAATAAGCACATTTCGCTGAGCTTGGTTATCACCATCAACCTCGACAACAGCTATTTGGTTGATAACTTTCTGTCGAACATAATTAATTTAATATGTAGGGCAAAATATTTTATTAACGATTTCAATAGTATTATTAATTTCTCTGAATCATTAAAAATATTACTGCAATAATGTAAAATTTATTTTATTCTGAGTGGGATGTTGAAAAAACAATAACGAGTATCTTGAAAATATATTTTTACCCACCATTCCATTGAGTATTTTTCCGAAAACGACGTTTCTCCCGTCAAGCTCGTGATATGCTTTGAGAATTATATAATATCTACAAGCATCAACCGAGTTGCTGTCCGCGCTGACCGCAGCAACCCAGCCGGCACCATAGTGTTTTAGTTTGAAATTTTCTTTAGGGAAGGTTAGACCATAGTTGCTGTCACAAACTGTCAACCCATTAATCTCAATGTACAATATATATAAGTCCGGATCGTGAACGATAACTTACTGAAGATATAATATACTGAAGTATTCTGAACAGGAAAACGAAATCATACCGTCATTTCCTCCAGCGATCTCCCAGCCCTTGACAACATAATTGAAGCGTCCGTCCCTGTGCCCTACGTATACTCTGTCGGGTTTCGCCAAATCAACAAAGTTTCTGACAGTCTTACGCACCGTACGTCCAAAAAGACCGAACACAATTCTCCCCGCATCTACATCACCAATTTTTATATCGAACCATACCTGGAGCATGCAAAAAATGTGTACAAGTTGAAGCATGTAGTATAACAAATTGAACTTACGATTTCGGAGGTAACATCATTGTAGCGAAATTATTAATATTATGCCCATTTAATGTTAGAAGTAACGAATTGAACTGTACCAAGTGAGTTACCAATGGGCCTTTGGAGACGTCAAAGTAATCAATGCGCTGGTCACAGCATATAGATGCAACGATGCAAAAAAAAACAACACATTTCATGTTAAATTATATATTTGCCATCAATAATAAGAAAGTGCCATGAATGACGCGTTCTCTTAAACACTCCTACAAGGAGTTTTCGAACCGTTAAATATATTTTCGTTTGTAACAATGTCTGTTCATCAACGCGACAAAACAGACGAGGAGAATAAACGTCCGGCTGTCCACTTTGGTCGGCGAAACTCGAGTGTCGCAATTGTAACAAATAAGCGTATTAGCTAATCCAGTCGAAATGATGTTATCACTTTGATGCTCAATACGGTAAAAGATGATCACATCATAATGCTGTGCGGATAACAATAATAGTTTTTTTTTTAACTGTTTCAAACTTTCAATCACATCTTGCAGAAATACTTCGGGCTGCTCTCGATTTAGCACACGTCGCAAAAACTGTTCGTAGAAAGGACATTGCAATAATAGATCGATAGATATCAAAATCGTTATCACACTTGCGAAAGACAACCGGGATTTTCCAGTTCGTTAGGAAAACTTACCCGCTAGGAACGCTACCCGCGCAGAAAAACAGAATCTCAGCGAGATTCTTGGCGAGAATCTCGGCGAAATTCCGCTGAGAATCTTTGAGAGAATCTCACCGAAAATCTCACCGAAAATCTCGCCGAGAATCTAAGCGACATCTCGCAGAGAATCCCGGGCCGTGATTCTTATACATTCTCACCGTGCTTCTTCGCGAAATTCTTTTTAACCCGACCGGGACAACCTGCACACGATCTCACCGTGCTTCTTGGCGAGATTGTTCAAATCGAGCGCACAATCTCGGCATGCTTCTCCATCAGATTTTTTTATTCACGCACACAATCTCGCAGTGCTTCTTCGCAAGATTCGTATTTATCGCGGCAAAGAATCTCTCACACATTCTCGCCGTGCTTCTTGGCGTGGTTCTTCGCATTCGTGTGGAAAATGAAAAAGAAAAAAAAAAATTAGAATTAGTCAAATAGAAGGCGAAAATAAAAAACGTAGAAATTTGCCCAGAACCAAATTCCGGTAACGAATTCGCATGCAGCGAGCAATATTAGACTCTATAGTGTATAAGCGCTGATTTTTTTTAAAGTGCTGCCGGATTCCCATAAGGAATGTTAGCAAGAGTCCCGCACAGAGTTCCGCATAATGTCCCGGATAGAGTTCGCAGGCTGTTGAAAAAAAAAATCAGCGCTTGTCCACTATAGAGTCTAATATTGCTCGCTGAATGCAAATTTGTTGCCGGAATTTGGTTTCGGGCAAATTTCTACGTTTTTTATTTTCGCCTCCTATTTGCCTATTTTTTTTTCTCTTTCATTTTCTACACGAACACGAAGAAGCACGGCGCGATTGTGTGAGAGATTCTCTGCCGCGATAAATGAGAATTGCGCGAAGAAGCCCGGCGAGATTGTGTGGGAGATTCCCCGCATCGACAAATAGAAATCATGCGGAGAACCACTGCGAGGTTGTGTGCATGATAAAAAAATCTCTTGGAGAAGCACGGCGAGATTGTGCGCGCGATTAAAACAATCTCACCAAGAAGCATGGTGAGATCGTGTGCAGGTTGTCCTAATCGGGATAAAAAGAATCTCGTGAAGAAGCACGGTGAGATTGTATAAGAATCACGGTCCGGGACACATGCGGCATTCTCAGCGAGATCTTGCTTAGATTCTCGGAAAGATTCTCAGCGGAATTTTGCCGAGATTCTTGCCACGAATTTCGCTGAGATTCTTTTTTTCTACGCGGGTAACCTTCCTGCCTTGTACTTCTCTTGTAACGCGTATCTACAATGACTCGTTAGCGTTTTCTTCTAGAAGACTACTTAAAAATAATGGCTTTCAAATTATGAAAAGGTAATTTCTTGATGAACATATTCCCTATTTTCCTGAAATCATCTAGTGATCAATATTTATATAAAACATTAATAAGCAATATGACTTAATTATATAATATTTTTGACTTATATAACGATATTATATGTATAATTATTTTGTTTTATGCAGTGGCCGATAATAACAAGGATCTCGATCGAGATCGAAACGTAAACAACAACAAAGAAAAAATTATTAAGGTCGTTCCGAAGCCGCAGCTCATAACACATAATTATATGTATAATATTATATGTATTGCCAATCGGAACAAAACGGAGTGTATTCATTCCGTGATATGCGACGTGCTACGGAACGTTGGAAACCCTATATTAGAAGCCGTGATCGATAATCTCGAAAAAGTTATGCAACGCTTACTGCTCTCACAATTGAAATAATAATTGTTGTGTTGTTGTTACTGTTATTGTGTTGAAATAATAATTGTTTTGATGTAAGAAGCGATCATGCCGTATATCGGACATTTTTTCTGCGATTTTTACGAACAGCGTTATGTAATCACTTTGAATTACATCAGGCATAAAAGTACGAGTATCAGTTCGGCGACATTGTTAAATATGCTTTGTTGACTTAACCATGACATTCGAGATTTAATGATCGGACAAGATGATTCCGATTTCATCGACTTCTGAAGTCAGTAGTTGGCTGATAATGTCTTAAAGCACTAGCATAAGAATTTGGTCCAAAAACCGGTCGATTTTCAACTTTTTTTCATCACGGGTATTAGAAGGACATGGTAGTGTTTTTACACACAGTACAAGCCCGCGTAGAAAAAAGTAGTATGGGAAAGCGTTTTTGCCAGAGTATGGGAATAAGATGGGAAATAGTATGGGACTGGTATGGGAAATAGTACGGGACTGGTATGGGAAATAGTACGGGACTGGTATGGGTAAGACTATGAACAGGGTATGGGGTTTGAACTCATCTCATAGTCAACCCATACGTTTTTATAGGCTATTTACCAGCCATCGTTAAAAACCTTCGAAGCTTTTCAGAAAATAAATTCCATACAATGGGCACGCCAAACCTAAGATTTTTTTCCAGCTGCCCGCGTAGAAAAAAGTGGTATGGAAAATAGTAATAATGCGAGTATGGTCAGATATGGAACACAGTACGGGTTCAGTATGCGTGCAGCTTAGCACGAGGAACAGTACGGGAAAGCGCTTGAAATGAATATGTGGTTTATTCAGTTCTCATATTCCACTTACAATCTATCATATATCGATTTCCAGCCATCGCGGAAAAGCTTCCAGCCCTTCAGACCGTCGATCCCATATGTTGGAATACTGAACACATCTCAAATTGTTTTTAAGCCATTCTGGAAAAAAAAATACCAATGTCAAGATGAAGAATTACTTAAAAAATGTTAATATGTAAATGAAAGAAGAAGAAAAAATAAAATTTGGCAAATCGAAGGAAAAGCGAAAAATGAAGAAATGTGCTCAAAACCAAATTTTTTCGACAAATATAAGTTCCTCAAGCAAAGTTGGATGCTGTACTACTTAATAAGCGATTAAAATTGGATTAAGCTTCCAAAACTGCTGGAACTGATGGGCTGACGGACTGGTGGAACTGATTCCATGTATTACGGTGAATAAAAAACAAGAGAGTGTCTCTGTCTAAGAAAAATTCTGGAACTCTGGAATTCTGGAATTCTGCGATGACTCTTCGACAGTCGTTATAAAAAAGGTTCGATTCTAACATTTTAACGCGACGTTTGCGGGGTGCGTATAAATTCAAAACGGAGTACGTAGCGAGACATATACCCTTGTGGGTGCCTTAAAAAATGTTCCTTCGCGACATTCTTTGGTGGGATTTGGGGGGTGGAGCCCACCAACAAGAGCCTCTGCGCCCGCAGGGTGCTGAGGTGTTTGTTTTTCCTTTAAACTTTTTTTTTCATATAATAATATGGAATCAGTTCGTTATTATCTCTGTACGAAAGCAAATTATTAGAGATGAGGAATTGGATTTTTTTTTCGTTTTTTTTAGGCACTCACTATAACAATAGACAAAGAGTGTCTATTAAAATGACCATCGAGGCCTCTTCACACAGCTTTCGATGGGGATTCTCCGCAGCGTATGCTCCAAAAAATTTAATTTTTCAGCATTTACTTCGGTGTACCTCCAACTTCATGCGTAGTAAATTTGAAGTGACTCCGATGACTGGAATTTTTTTTTTAGCCTGCGGTTGAATAAAAATTGCTTTTTCACTGAATTTATCTTCTCAGACGTCTGTATCACACTGTAACTTTGAATAGTACGAACCAATTTTGTTCTCCTTCGCAGGAGTGTTTTATCACATCATGACTATTGTGCACAAATATTTTGAAACTACTGCGAAGCCTTTAATGAGTTTTCCAAAATAAAAATTCAATTTTTGTTCCACCAAATGTCCGTACGGTGCTCTAATTATGAAGTCTACGAACCAATTTTTTTCTTTTTCGCAACATTATTTTATTCTATCGAAAGCACTATGCACAGTAAGTTTGAAAACATTCCGACGTCTCTGAACATTTTTTCCAGGCATTTTTCCATTTAAAAATCAATTTTCTCTCGTCAAATGTCCGTACGGCGCTGCAATTCTGAAACTTACGAGCGAATTTTTTTCTAATTTTCAGCAATATTTCATTACAATGAAAACACTATGCACAGCAAATTTGAAGACATTCTGACATTTCTTAATATTTTTATTCTACAATTATTTTAAGTTAGGAATTATTTTAAAGGTTATATTATTTCAATTTTCCAAAAAACAATTTTTCATCATGTCAAAAAAGAAAATTTGGTTGCGAAAAATAAAACACGAAATATCACACATTGATTGACAAATATGAGCCTTTTTTATTTCGAAAAGGATATATTTTCAACGAAAATTATTCACAATATTTTACAATACTTTATTCACATTCGTAATAAAAATCGTAAATTTCACGAGTGCACTGAAAAACTTGGTTATAATTTCACAATAAAAAATCATCGAATATCCAAAATGATTGCAATTTGCCAAATAAAATTGTCAGCAATCGCGACTATTTATTTTTTTCCATTCATTCTGTTTGTCAAACCTTGGAAGCCGACAACAATTCCATAGCAGACGTGATAAAGTTCGCACACGCCACGACGTTGGTATTCTGTGGCAGGGGCGGTGGTGGTTGGTTCTGTTGGTATTCATTTGAAATTAAAAAAAAATTCTCAGCTTTTTAAAAAAATTTTATTGTATATTACCTTAAATATTGGGATCCTGCAATTTAATTTTTTCAAATCTCTTTAAAATTGTTTCGAAACAAAAAAAAATCAATTTTTACCTCGAATTTTTCCAACCACCCTTATATTCATTTTTCAATTGTTTCAATATACTGAAACGTTACGAGTTTTTGCTATCTTCGCGCATTATATTCTGTCTCGTGCGCAAAGTTATTCTTCAAAAACTCTACGTTACTGAGACTTTTCTTTTGCTACGCTGTCTCTCGCGTACGAGGATTCTTGTCGTGGACTCGAGTTTGGAACGTTCCTGCGTACTGGATGTCTATTCTTTTATTAAATGAGACCTCAGAAGTTTAGATTGACTAATGGGTATTTCGCGCTACTCTAGTGTCTAACCCTCTCATCATCGGCACTCTTATAACGGGGTGTTGATTGTTGTGGGGAGAGGTTACTATAACTTCTCCCCTCTCATTTCTTTTGATTTCTACGTCAAACCGCCAGAAGGGCGCAATACTAAGTGACTCTAAGGATTTTAAATTCACGCGACTACGAGACGTAGTCCGCGTGGAGCTCAACACTCAATTTGTCCAAATAAAAATCGATTTTAACAATGGCTCATGACCCTTTTCCACGCGTCTTTCCTACCTTCTCTGTTCGATTAACTATGATTCGTTCGTGATTTGTGGATGTCGAGAAGCACTTCTGACTTGTTGCCTAATCTACAGGGGGAACGAGAAGGAGTTACGAAGCAGATTGCGAGGGTCGCTGTCAACGGAGATGCAAGCGTTAGGAATTTGCACAACACTCTTGCTTCTCGCGTTTGTATGCGTCTGGCAATCCGCGTAAACGATAAATCAGTAAACTTCAGGCGGCAAGTGTTGTAACGTGGCCAAAATCGAGCCCGTTATTTCCGACTCGCTCCGGCACTCACGAGGCGATTCCTTAGGGCCAAATGGAAATTACAATTATTTTTAATTATTTTTATAAAATTATTTCCTGTACGCGGGCCTCGGGCGAGAGAGCGAGCTGCGACCGGACAGCGAGGGAGACGAAATATCGATTCTCATCGATTTTCATCGAGAATCTTCGGCATCGCTACCGTCGACGAGTCAACGATGGCAGAGGTTCTCGTATCGGACGGAGATCGATCGACAAAGAGCCTCTACCCCTGAAGCCTATCGTTGTTTCGACGATAAGAACATCGAGGGAAAAGAACACAGTTTTCCTATCGTCGCCGCTCTCGAATTATTGCGAGTGGGAGAAGAATGAAAAAAGAAAATCATCGCATTGGTTCTCGAACGCGGGGACTGAGTACCGCGGAGACAATGTCATCTGTCTCACTCTCGCGCGTCGGTCAGCGCTACGACGTTGCGAGAGAGCGTGCGAATATTCAAATTTCCGAAAACGGCCGAGCGTTCGCGGATTTCGGAAATCGTCGCGATTAGGTAGGGGGTAGGGGTGTCGCTAACGAGCGCGTGAGAGACACGTTACTCGGGGCACTTTCCGTTGAGTTTCGGAGCGAGTAGGATCGTCGATCGATATTTCGGATACCGTACGGAGGAGAATTTTGCGAGCCGAACAACTGCATCGCTCACGACGAGAAATCGAGAGACATCGGTGAGCTTTTTCGTCCGAGGGACCAGATAAGACCGGTAGTTCGCGTATTTTGTTCTTTGTATTGTTTGTCGTATTTATTTTTCGCATTCGGGTTACCGACGTGGAGATAAAAATTATATTTTGTCGCGTACTCCGAGTTCGACGGTTCTCGAGGAAACGTGGCCGTTTCTTTGAGGTCAGCGAAGATCGTTTAATCGTGTGTGCAGAGCCGCGAGACGTGCTCGTCTTTCCGTTAATTGTTCGTAAATCGTAGCCGCGATATTATTTTCAAAATTTAGGATTTTCTTAACTATTTTCGTGAACGTTCCTCGGGGATAGATCCCACGGGAATTCGCCTTTCGTTACCGTCGTGCACGTGAGGCTATCGGGTGCGCGAGAGTGAGTGAGGGAGTGAATCGGGGAAAAATCGAATCAATTTTGTATTATATTTATTTTCGCGAGATTTTTATGTTTTTGTAATAACCGGATTCTTGAATATTTGTTTCTTTTTCTTTGTTTTTCCCCGAAAAATCAACTTGTTATCGTGTGTGAGAGAAAGGGTGAAACGCGAGAACGAGAGCCTTCCCGCGACGCGGTAATCTGTGTGTGTGAGTGTGCGAGTGCGTGAGAGCGACAGCGAGCAGATCCCGAGCGTTGGGAAAAATTGTCGATTAAAAATTGTGTCAATTTTATTGGTTCCCGGGACGAGAGGTTTCCTCCGAGATCTTCGGTTTTCCATCTCTTAGTTGAAAAATAATTATTTAAATAAAATTCAATTTGTTTAGTTCCCGGAATTATCGTGTTCGAGTGAATTTATTTTATTTTGTGTGCGCGATACCGACGTTAAGAACACCCAGCCCCTCTCCGTTTATCGAAAGCTGCAGCTAGCCGTTAGCTAATCAACCTCGTCGAATTTTCTCTGGCGCGTTACGCGCCTGGCGCCCATCCCGCGAGGGAAAATAAAAAAGAGAAAATTAGCGTGACGTTTGTGACTCGAGGTTGAGGGTTCTCGCGTAGGTGAATTCAGTATTAAGAATTTACGCTACTGTGTATATTCCGAAAATGCTCGAGGAGAACTCTCCGAAGCAACTACGAGCACACAGCCAAACGAATTCCCACTACTACCAAGAGTTAAGACACATCATTCAAATTTAAAGCGCGGACTGTCACACACTAACTCATCGGACTTGAAAGACGAAGCCCAAGAGCCGGGATACGAGGGTTGTAACGTGTTTTTTTTTTTTGCGCGTTACAAGAATTGCGTCATCGGCGGATCTGGTCCCGTCGAGTACACATTGTCCCCACCGACAGAGTCCCCAAGCGATCTCAAGGGTTCAAAAATTAAGAGAACGAATAAAATTATTAATTTCTTTGTTTTTCTATTTATTTATTTTTCACGAGAATAACGAGGCGAGCTTCATCGACGAGAGATCTACGTTTCGTGTCATTATTTACGGGGTCATCGCATCTTCTCTCATCTTTCAACAACACCGAAAATCATCGCTCTGGGCGCACCGACAATGGAGGAGTCGCAGCTTAGCGATGTCAGCATCGTCTCTCTGATGTCTGCACCCCGGGACCGACGTCTACGAAAATTCTTCAAGCGAAACGTCGTGCGATAGTTCGAACGGGACGTCGGCGCCGTCTTCGTTCGAATATTAATTTCGCGCGATCGATAGTTCGCGATAATCGTAGGCCGTCGCCAGGTACCGGGGTACCGAAAATATTAGCAAAGGGAGGGGATAGCGAGACCGCGAGACGAATTAGCGTAGATCACTCGAGGACTCTCGTCGTATCTTTTGTGGTGTGAGGACGTGTGCTCGAGTGATCGAGATGGCCGGAGGACAACGCTGCGCGGAAGGGTGTATCACCTCGGTACCGGACCGATCGCGGTTCGGGAATTATCGACGGGCTGGAGGGTTGGCACAATTCCGATAATTCCTCATCGAACATCTGTCTCTCGCCGGTAAGGCTGCCGTCTTTTTCCTCGGACGCGTTAATTTGCATTTTTGTAGTCGCTTTATTATTTTTGAGTGTCCGCGCGCACTCTACGCGATGACGGTTCTCGTCCCAGGCAAATCGGAAAAGCTTCTTTCTGGGACGCGTGAGATTCGTCAAGGGGGAAGCTGGCCTGTAATAGTAGGACGGCCCGACTCGTATTTTCTTGATTTAGTTTATTGTCTTATTATAATTGTTTTTGAGTTTAAGATCGTTTGGTAAAGTAATGTAGCGAGTAGAAATTTAATTTACGCGAGAGATCCATTCATTTTGTTGTGGCGAGCGGTTCAGAGGCTCGGACGTGCGGGAGTTAATCGTAGTCGTGCTTCGACGGCTGTGGCTGTTCTATCTCGCAGTGCGAACTCTAAAAATTAAACGAGCGGCCTGCTTGCTTCGCGCCGAGTGATCACGCGGCATAGTGCGGTTTTTAGTCTTTTTCCGACACGCCATTCGGTACCGTCGGATGTGAGATGTACGTCGAGCGGCGAAATTAGTAGGGAATATTATTTGTGTAATTTATATTAATTTTCTTCGTAGAAATTCGAGCCGGCGAATTGAGTAACCGGTGAGAATTTTAGTAGGGAAATTCTTAGTGTTGTGTCGAGTCACCCCGGGTACCGTCCCGGAGAAAAATTACGTGTGAATTTAATTTTCTTGGAATAAATTTATTTATTGGATTTTCCCTAAATTTTGCTGAATGTTAATAGTTTTATTTGTTTGTGATTGTACCCCTTTTCTAAATCGCCAAGTGAACGAACCGCCCCTCTACCCTTGTGAGCTGCAGCTAGTCGGCTGACATCGAATTTTCGTTGATTCTAATACTTTGGAAAATCCGATTGCGTCGAGCGCGATGCTCGGCTGGCGCCCTTCAGAATCAATAAGCGATCGAGACGATTTTTGTGGCCAACGGGGTACTGGTTTTGTTTTATTAATATTTTTGAAATTTTATTTTCTGAGTGTGAGGGTGCCACTCTTTGGAAATTTCGGTCACAGGATACAGGGCAAAACGCGAACATAGCCACCGAACCGGCACGCGAAACTTCTCCATTCCCAAGCAGCGCTGCACCCAAGGTAATCAAACCACCCCCAAAGAAAGCTAAGAAGACCCGACACACAAAAACAATCGAAGAACTCATCAGTCCCCTCAAACAAGTTATATCAGAAAATCCAGCGAACTTCATCCTCAATTACATACAGTTTAAAAGTTTCCTCGAAAATGCGCAAGGCAGTCACAATTTAACGCTCACGGCACTGGACTACACACCGAACATCGCCGGTTTACAGCACATGATAAACAACCTATACCCCTTCCTTTCGGACAAGGGCATGAAAGCTAGTTTCACGCACCTCAATAACCGTCTTGGCTCGCGGGAGCCAGACGAATCATGGGACGAAACCACAACAGACGACGATTCCACAAGCAAAGCGAAGCCCGCTCCCCAGGCCACACCAGAAAATCGACTTCAACCTAATTCAATAGAATCTTAACGGGTTCAACGCCCGACTAGAACAACTGTAAATTCTTAAAAAAGAATATAGCCCATCAGTCATATGTCTACAAGAGACTAACTTTAAAAGCGACAATTGCAGAAACATTAGAGGATATACGACAGTTTTTAAAAACCGAGTTAATTCAACCCACGCTAGCGGTGGAGTAGTAGTATTCACCAAGAATAACATCTATAGCAATGAGATCCCTCTGAATACAAATCTAGAAGCTGTCGCAGTATCGATGCTACTCTCAATCCAAATTTGCATATGCAACGTATATATTCCAAATAGTTACGATGTAAAGTTACTCGAGTTAAAAAATCTAATAGCCCAATTACCTAAACCGTATATCGTTCTTAGCGATTTTAATAGCCACAATAGCCTGTGGGGCTCAAACCACACGGACACAAGAGAGAAAATTATAGAAAAGCTAATTGAAGCGACTGATTCAATACTGCTTAACTCGAACCTTGCGACAAGATTTAACACATCAAACGGCTCGTTCAGCTCAATCGACCTCTCATTCTGCAGTGTTGACATAGCGCCCGCGCTAGCCTGGGCTGTATCCGAAAACCTATACAACAATGACCACTTCCCTATCTACATAAATATTCAAATACACCAAAAAATGCAAATTCAACGCACCCCAAAATGGATAGTTAATAATGCTAACTGGGCAGAATATCGAAATTCTATTGAACACAAAATTACCGAATTAACGCCTCCTACCACCGTAAACTGCCACTTAATTGATGACATCGTTAAAAAATTCGCAAACTCAATCCTCGAAGCAGCTGACGCAAACGTCTCGAAGACTGATATCAAAACTATTAAAAAACAGGTACCATGGTGGAACAAATCCTGTGAACCGACCACCAAGGATGCCAAACACGCCTATAATGTATACAAAAAACAAAAAATCCTTGAAAACAAAATCGCATTCCAAAAACTTCGAGCGGTGCAACGCCACACGCTAAAAGACAGAAAATCTAAATCCTGGAAAGCATTTACATCTTCGATAAATAGAACTACGTCAATTTCAGAATGCTGGCACAAGATAAGCAAAATTGAAGGAAAGACAACATGCTCTGGACTTATCGTCCTAGTTAAAAATGGCGATATTATATCGGATCCTGAAGGGATTGCAAATGAGCTCGCGAAATGCTTTGCTAAAAACTCAAGTGATATGAAAAACATTTTTCTTGCGAAAAATTGTAAAAAAACGCCGCCAAGTACCATGAATATGGTTTGTTAATAAAAAGTGTTTAAATAAAAAAAGCCAAGTAAGATTATTTTAAAAAATCACGAAAAACTATGCTTAAATTCCAGTTCAAAACCTTGGCGTCCCAGTGTTAGCTCTCATACACGGCTCGTTAGGAGAATTAACGAGAAAGAAACCGTCAGTAATCTGAATCGTATGCGAAAAATAGGTTTTGGGAGGTGAGAGAAAGAAGGGTGGGGGAGTGAACTTTGTGATTAGAAGTGAAGGTAGTCGTGGTGGTGAGTGCGGGAGGTAGTGGATACGGTACTCTCAGACGAAGGGGGTACCGATACTCTAGGGATAAAGAAGTTGGTACAGTATTTAAATCAGGGGATTGCAGGTTACAAAGTGCCCCTATGCGTCGATTGCGCCAAAAAATTATCCGCATGTATTAATGTTATATTGTACTTTACCAATGTGTATTCCCTTACCACGGAAATTAGAACACGTATCAAAATTATCAACCGATTAAGGTTCAGGTCCACAGTAATGCACATTCAGCTTATGCGTCCGCGATTCCCTAACAAACCATGTCCGACAACTAACACTGGAAAGCCAAGGTTTTGAACTGGAATTTAAGCATAGTTTTTCGTGATTTTTTAAAATAATCTTACTTGGCTTTTTTTATTTAAACACTTTTTTTAACAAACCATATTCATGGTACTTGGCGGCGTTTTTTTACAATTTTTCGGAAGAAAAATGTTTAAATTTTTTATTTCTTTCTTTTTTGAAATCTGCGCGAATTTTGATTGTTTAAACTAATCAGTATAGCATTTCTATTGTTTCAACAAATTAGAAGTTTTAAACTAATCGGTAGGGGATTTCTATTGTTTAATAGTACATTATGCTACAAGGGAGGAAAGTGCGCGATTTTCACCGAGTGTGAGATGAGCTGCACTCACACGAGGTGAAAATCCGCTCCTCCCGTGTAGCATACGATACTTTTTTTCCGACTCTGCTAAAAATTGACCATATTTTTATGCCTGCAACGGCGTGGCGGCACAAATTACCGATAAGAGAAACCAGGACCGCGACTCAGGAGCGGTCGATTGATGCGTATTTTTTATTTATTAATAAATAGATTTTAAAAAAATGTTGAAAAAAAAAAAAAAAAAAAAAAAAAAAAATAAAAAATTATTTATTTATTTATTTAATTTTATTCGCGGCTTCTTTTACTTTTACTTAGTCGTGAATTTCTGTTGTTTAAACAAATTAGTAGTACATTTCAATTATTTAAACAAATTAATAATGAATTTGGTTTTTTTCAACTAATCAGTCGTCAATATCTATTGTGTAAACAAATTAGAAATGTATTTCAAATTTTTAATCGAATTAGTAGTGATTTTCCATTGTTTAAACAAATTAGAAATGTATTTCAAATTTTTAATCGAATTAGTAGTGATTTTCCATTGTTTAAACAAATTAGAAATGTATTTCGATTTTTTAATCAAATTAGTAGTGAATTTCCATTGTTTAAATAAATTAGTCGTGAATTTCAATTATTTAAACTAATGGGTAGGGAATTTCTATTGTTTAAACAAATTAATAGTGAATTGCTGTTTTTTGTTGAATTTTTGAATGTCACGATCGATCGATAATTTGTCTGTGGGCGTGACTCACCCACGAGTACACCGACCCAACACAGCAGCGGTGGCCGTGACGTGTTCTCGTGACATCAGAGGACAGGACAGAATAGTGGGACAGTCTGAAGAAAACATCGTGAACGTGTGGATTTTTCGAGCCACACGATCAGATCTCGAGAACGCATGAACGAATAGGGTTGCTGAAGGGTTCGTGGAAAAGCTAGTAGTCGATTTATATTATTAGACATGTTTTATTTTTTCTATTAACTTAGTCGTTCACGAGAACAAAACATCGGAACGTGAGGGTACCCAATATTGGCGTATAACTACTTGGTAGCGCTCGACCGTTTTGCGGGTTCTTATACTTTTTACTGGTACTTGGCGTCGAGACGCTACCCCGTCTCTTGATTACGATCCAGACTTTCTGCTACAAAGATCCCGTGACAACAACACAGATTATCAGACTGACGAAGAAGATGAAAACTGACTAATGAACTTGCCGTTTAGCCTAACTGAACTCACGAGTACCCTAGACCATTGCAAAAATTCGAGCCCCGGGCCGGATAATATCCCAAACGAAATTTCTTAAAGTATTACCGCTCGCCGCTCTCAAATATCTACTGGACATTTACAACTGTATTTGAAAGTGCCAAGTCTTCCCAAAGGAATGGAATGAAGCCCTCGTAGTCCCAATCCCCAAACCGGGGAAAGACCAGCGCAAAGCCGAGAGTTATAGACCCATTGCTTTAACTTGCACGATGTGCAAGCTCATCGAAAAAATCGTGAATAAAAGGCTTAGATGGCATGTGGAAAGTAAAAACTTTCTCGTAACTCGTGCATGAATCGCGGCACTTTCCATGGCAGTCTTGCGAGCCGAAAGTGGCCCATAGCATGCCAGTCGCGAACCCGTGGTGAAATGATAGAGTCGCGCATGTGCAGTTCGTATTTTGTTCACTTTCGGCCCTTGGGATTTTACTTTCGACGTTTTCGCCCCTAGAGACATAACCTCACTTTTCAGTGTTCGTCTCGCGCGACTGCCATTCCAAGTGCCGCAGATTCATGCACTCGTTACGAAAAATATGATGTGCAACGAGGATCGAATTGGCGATTGCAACTCGTGTGATTGCAGCCCTCGCTTCGCTCGGGTAGCAAACCTCACACTCGTCGCAATCGTCAACTTTCGACACTTGTTGCACAATATACTATTTCAACAACAGTCAAACTGGCTTCAGGAAAAACCGATCCACACTGGGCGCACTCGTCGAACTAGAAACAAATATCTGCGCTGCTTTTGCTAACAATCAACATCTGATTACAGTATGTATGGACATCGAAAAAGCGTACGATATGGCTTCTAGAACACGCATAATTAACATCCTCTCAGAACTTAACATCGGCAGCCGGTTAATCTCCTTTGTTCAAAACTTTCTCCACGAAAGATTCATACGCGTTAGAGCAAACGAAACCCTGTCTGAGAAAACAAAAATCAACAAGCGAGTTCCACAATGATCCGTGATAAGCGCACACACTTCTTTGTAGCAATAAACGACATAGTAAATATTATTGCTCCTCCAGTGAATAAAAGCTTGTTCGCCGACGATCTGACAGTCTACTGCAAGGGTAAAAATCTCGATACAACCCAGAAATTAGTACAAGAATGTCTAGCTAATTTACAGTTATGGGCAAAAAAAAACGGATTCAAGTTCTTACAATCTAAAACGTTGTGTATCGTCTTTTCTAGAAACAAAAATACAAACGGACAATCACATCTCATGCTCAGAAATGTTGAAATTAAAGTCGTCAACAACATTAAGATCCTAGGGCTGATATTTGTCAAGAAAACTAACTTGGACCACGCATCTCAAGACACACAAAGACCAATGCAAGCGCAAACTAAACGCTCTCACAGCCACCCGAAACTGGGGTGCTGACCAATCAGTGCTACTCAACACGTACAGGGTGAGTTGTAACAATTTCAGAATTTTGGGTAGGTGGATAGAGCGTGGCGAGTCGAGTAATTTGCTTTTTTTAGAAATTATTCTACAACAAAAATTGACCAAGTTATTAAAGAATTAAGTTGACCAATCAGAACGCAGTAGGATATGTGTGCGTGAGAATGGCGCGAAAAGCGTCGATGCTTGAGTTCAATTGTCAAGCGAGATAAGTCTGCACTCGGTATTCCTACGCGTATGAAAATAGTTCTGTCAGTCACGAAACGTCAGTCCCAGTGAAAGACCATCGTGAATCTCTAGTGTTGCGTTAAATGGTTTCAAAGGGAAGTGATGTGAAAATTAGTGGAGTGAAAATTAACGTACAATATTGAAAATAAAAATAAAAATGGTGAACTGTGAATTGTGAATTGTGCTTGTCTTTTTAATTATTTTTTCATTCAATGATTATTAAATCATTTAATGAAATTATTAAACTTTATTATATTAACATAGTTTGAGGTTAGTACGGTTCTGCTGAATGCAGAAATTTCAATCCCACACACAGCGAATCAGTCGGTTGTTCAAACCGTGGAAGTCATACAATAAATTGATTATAAAAAGGGGGTCAAGAAGAAATTGATGGGAGGTATTTTTTTTGTCGCAAAGAATCATTAAAATCCGAGTATTGGAATTTTTATTCCAATTTTGGAATAAAAGTCTCCATACTCGGTCTTTTTTTATTCTTAAAATGACTTTATGTTAATAAAACCTACTTCACATTTTCACCGTGATGAGCTGACTACAAGATTTCTGAAAGAAAATTGAATTTTGACACTGGTTTTATTGAGTCATTATCGAATATAATTTTTTTCATTTGAATTTTTGGTTTTTTTATTTACAATTTTAATCGGTTTCGATCATTCAATATTGACGCGTAAAAAGAAAAGGATAATTCACCTGCTTCTCTATAAATTAATTTTCAAAAAACATGAATATGATTTTATTTCATAAACGTAGAAAATAGTCGAACACCAATTTATCGGCAGAAATTGATAATAAATTGTCCAGTTGAACAATAATCCGTTTTAATTTAAGACACTGCTCGATGTGGCCGCCGTTTCTTTCGATGCAGAGACGAACCCGCTTCATTATGATGATTTGGTATCTCTACAGCATTTCGGGTGTTACCGTAGCCACCGCCTCGCGAATCCTTTCTACCAACTCATTTTGATTGCGCGGAAGCGTTTTGCCGTACACGACAGTTTTCAAATGGCCCCACAAGAAAAAATCGGGTGGAGTTAGATCTGGCGATCTCGCCGGCCATTCGTGTTCGCCTCCATGACCTATAAATTTGCCGGCGAATATCTCGCGTAAAAGTTCCTGCGTAAAAGGAAAAGTGCGGCTTCTTCGAACACTCAGTAATCTGCGTACACGATATTTCGGTGCCAATGTTGAATTGAAAAAATAAAAATCGAGGCGAAACTGATATTTGCAGATAAGCGACTTTAATAGAGAACATATCTTCGAATAGAAACGCTTCTCAATGAAACCAGCGTTAAAACGTTACTCTTCCGATAAGATTACTCGTCCGGTAACGTTTAGACTGAACGGGAAGTCGGTGAGATTAAATTTGAGCGAGTCTTCGAGGCGCAGGTTTACTTTTTCTGCGAATCGGTTGACATCGAGTTGCGAGAGGTATCATTTTCTTTCTATCACCTATTGTTATGGCTATCGATTTTTTTTTTCGATTAAATATTTGCATAGTTTTCGCGGCAATCAATACGAAAACTATAAAAATATTTAATTGAAAAAAAAAATCGATAGCCATAACAATTGATGATGGAGAGAAAATAATACCTCTCGCAACTCGATGTCAACCGATTACCAGAACAAGTAAACCTGCGTCTCGAGGACTCGCTCATATTTAATCTCACCGGCTGTCCCGTTCACCCTAAACGTTACCGAATGAGTAATCTCATCGGAAGAGTAACGGTTTAACGCTGGTTTCATTGAGAAGCATTTTTATTTGAAGATATGTTCTCTATTAAAGTCGCTTATCTCCAAATATCAGTTTCGCCTCGATTTTTTTATTTATTTTTTCAATCCAACATTGGCACCGAAATATCGTGCACGCAGATCACTGAGTGTTCGAAGAAGCCGCAATTTTCCTTCGGCTAAACTCCGAAATATTCTGTATTAGCTGGGAGTGGAGGAAATTAGATTTGACCGAAACGACGAGCTACGGATTTCTTCCATCGACGAATTCTTCCGCGATACGAAATCATCAGTAGTCAGACCAAAGTAGATTCGCGCAAAAAGGAAAAAAAAATTTCGGTAGAAAATGGAATCAATCAAACCAACCTCAAAATATGATTGCTTCATCCGGTGCAGTACTCAAGCTGTATCATTGGACCGACTGCGTTGGTTTGGTAAAGGCGAACGCAATGAAACGTATAAATTATTATTTCTTGAGTAATACACTACCTTGCAATAGTAAAAAAAAAAAATTAATAGAATTAATAGTAGTACACAGCGATTTTTGTTATAACATTTTTTTATTTGAACGAACGATTTTATTATTTTTTAATTTTTTTATTATAATGAAAATATGTATTATTTGTTGACCCAAATTATTTCTACGTCTTCGCCCGAAAAAAAAACCGCAGTAAAGTTCGCAAGTACGGCGAAAAGTGGCCCACGGATAATTTCAGCCCTGCTCCGTGCGACTGCACATGAGACATTTTCTCCTAAAAAGAAAAAAATGTTCCCAATAATAGAATATTAGAGAACTCAAAAATATGTTATCATACGTTAAAATCGTCCATGATTTTGAGCCACCACCTGCGAAAATTCGCTCCGATACAATACTGAAAAGTGTAAAATCGATGATGTACAGATCGCTTTTTGAATATAGAAAAAAAAATTATTTATCATGAAACACATTTTAAAGGACTTTATATTACGTCCAAGCCTCCGGGTCGTCCCTAGGAGTACCGTTGACTGCCATTTCGATGACGACGTGGAGAAGTCGCCACTCCCACGTCGAATTCCCTAAAGTAATCAGAATAATCACAAAACAGTTTTTATAATCACAATTTTCCTACGACCCAATATTGGATTCCTCACATTGCTGATTACCACACGCCATTCCGTCACAGTGTCAAAACTCAGGTGTCAAAGCGAGAAGATAATCAATAAATAAATGAATGCCTAATAAGCGCCCTTCATTGGATCGCTTCTCTATCGCACTCTTCATATTATTTGTGACGTGGATTTTTCGCTCACGTCACAAAGCCCGTAAAATAGAAGGGCGTAAGAGACGGCACGCCACAACGGTCAGCGTTCTGGCTCTCGGTAGAGTCCCTCTCGGCAATTCAACAGGGCATTGGGTAGCTTTTCGAATTTTATTTTGATTATTTTGATTTTTCTTTCCGGTAAACGAGCGATAGCCTTATCGCGTATTCATCGAGAACGTCGTCATTGCCGGAATCTATGCTACCGACGAGAATGAGAGCGTCATCGCCGCCTCGACATTGGCAAAGGCAACGGCGAGTCCACGCCAGCTACGCTCTCGCGGACAGCATTGGTCGTCGGCGAGAGAGTCGAGAGCCGTACCAGCGCTACGGCCTCGCAGCAGCAACGGAGAGCGCGTCGCCGAGCTACCGCGCGCTCCCAAAGCGACTCGCACGATCGACGCTTCGAATATGGATCTCGCGATAGCGGACGGAGCTTCGACTCACAGCCTCACCCCTCGCTGTACTGGAACAGCGTTTTCCTCCGGAGAGGAATCACAGCTCTGCAACATCCTTCTCCGGGGAAGAAATGGTACTCAGCCTCCTCAGGACCCTAGCAGCAACGGCATCTCTCTCGCCGTAGATCGTCGATCAACGTTCACGGCAAATCTATCGATAATCGCGCTCTCGATATTGAATTCGCGCGCGATGCGTTACCGGAGCGTCGCAAAATTCGGCTAGGAGGTCAGGCGTTAGAGTAAGCAGGGGTGGGGGTCGTAGTCCGTTTCCGCAAAATCGCAAATCGTCGCGAGGACTCGAGCGTTAATCACCGAAGAAGTGTGGAGACACAGACTCGCGTGAGCCAGTTACGCGCCACACAGCGACAACAGTGACGCCCTCACTCAGCAACGAGCGAGACGAGAGACAGAAGAGAAAAGGAACCGCCACGGCTGTGGCCGGCACTTCGTCGTTTCCCCTCTGGGAACTTTCACGTTTGTTGGAGACTTCCGTCCGAAATAAGAGTATTGTTTAACTGTTGAGAAATAAAGATTAATATATTTATGTGGTAAACCTTGTACTGAATCATTCAAATAATAGCAACCACGCCACAGAAGCAGAATGTTGCTCCCGTTGCCGACCGTGCTGTCCAGCTAGAACCGACGCCTACCACCCGCGATCTCGAAGACTCTACGAGGAATTTCCCGAGGGGCTTCGTGTACAGCATAAATTAACCGGTAAGGCCATCGTTCGTTTCCGGACAGGCTTTTGTTTCAAGTTTCGTACGGTCTTAGTTTGAACCAAAAAGATCCCGAGCGATATTGTCGGGCGGAGCGTTATCGTGCATGGCAGTTGATGTTCTGTAGAGAATCCGCGAACCGAAAAGCTATCGCCGGTGCTGATCGTAATTTTATTTTATTTTATTTGTTGGGAATAAAAAGAATCGCCGACAGGGATTCAAGTAGTTTATTTTATTGGATTTAATTTTTATAAAATTGCGAAACGCGCGAGAGTCCGTAGTTTAAGTTAGATTGATTATTCGGGAAAAATCGCTAACGCTCTCGAGAACCGCGATTAACATCTTCATCCGCCATTTTGGTTAGACCGCGAAACACGGGCTTCGTATAGTTTTCTTTTAACCCTTTCTGACTTTTCTTCGTACTCTTATTTGACTTCCTTTATCTGACTTTATTTAATGGTGTGACTTGTATAATTTTATTTTTTTAACCGTATAATAGTTTTAATGACCACTTTTATTTGTGTAAATTCTGCGAGCACGAGGCGCGCGTCTTTTCGTCGATTTTAACGGTCTTCAATATTTTCGCTCTCGAGAGCTCGCGTATTGGAAAGGTCGGATCGACCTCTACTTATTTGCTGCGTGAACGCGCTCCGTAAAACGAAAACCGCTACCGAGAACAAAGATTCAATTTTGACACGTCGAAAAATTATTGTATTCCATCTTTTGCTACCGAGATTTGTGTTAAAAAATAAAGAAATTGTTAACTTCGATCGTTCGAATTTAGAGTGTTGGTTCCTTCGCATTTGCCACCTGAACCACCCCCTCTACCATTTCCTTATGGCTGCTTGCTAGCCGAGCTAATACCTTGTTCCCGACTTCTCGATAAAAATTTGTATCGAGAGCGTAGCTCTCGAGACTGGCGGCCAGAGAAGTCGAACGGTCTTGCGGGTATGGGTTTGTTCGCGGGAATTCGCGTGACATATTATAATTCGTAACTTTTTCTTCTAATGTCATATGCTTATAGTTTGTGCTACGACTAATCGAATGCTGGCTACGAAAACTATAAACTATAAAAATATATCTCTGAAAATTGTGAAAAAAAATCGAAATCATTGCAACTGGTGATCAAGCGATATTATTATGATAAGCGAAAAAGACATTTCTCGAAACTCGATGTCAATCGATCGTCGGAAAAACGCTTAGTCTGCGTCTCGACATCTGACTCAAATGTAACCCTATCGCTTGTCCGGTTGACACTAAATAGCGTGACGAGTAACCACATTGAAAGAGTCAAGTTTTAAAGTTGACTTCAGCAAAAAACTTTTTATAAAAAAAAAATTCTCTATTAGAATCGCATCGTAATTCCATTTGGATTTTTTCTTTTCACTTGATCAATCCAGCCTTATCACTGCAATATTGTGATTCCGAGTTCACTGCGTTAAGTACAAAGTTGCTTCGATTGCAAGAGATAACGTTCGTCTAATACCTTTCACGCTCGCCTCGTTTCGATCGATTCGAATGGCTTGGAGTCTATTAGACTTTTCATATGAAAAATCATCTCGACTTGAGCCACTATTAAGACGAATGCGTAGGTGGTCCCGAGCTGTCGAAATACCAGTACGAAGTATCAAATAAACACTTTCGAATTTCTTTTAAATATTCAATGAAATTTCGCGATATGCAAAGACACAAGTCGTTCTATGGAAAATGATCGTTATCAAACCTAAATTGAAATATGGTTTTCGTGATCGTCACAAAAACCATTTGTATGTCCTATCGTAAAAAACTCTGGTTTGATTAAATTAACGGATTTAGTAACATAAATTTTTACTGATAATCGATCCACTCGCTTCAATTTTTCTTTTCCGTAAAATCGAGAACAACTTATAATTTGTTCAATTAATTAGGCACATTGTATGCAGTATCTTTCTGATTGAAAGGGTTTTTTAGAACTCGGTAATTTGTAGTACATTTCAAAAATCATCAATCATCAATCAATCAATTTTTTTAACACCGTGTTCTATTGGTGTTATTCGATTGTTTATTCTGTGACGCCGTTTTCAACGTTGGCGTCCCACGCGCGCCGCGCAGCAAGGTTAGTGACGAGGCGATAAGCAGCGACAGTAAAATAAAGAGAGAACTATTGTAACGACCGCATCCGCGATTGTTTCATACCAAGAACACCTTCCCGACAGTAAAATTTATTATCGATCTCGTCCCTCTTTTGTAACATTTTCCCCATATTTAAAAATTAACAAAAAGTACGTAAAATAAGTTATTGATACCGAACGATTGAGATGAGCGATATCGACTCGAGATAAGCGTTATCGAGAGGAGAATTCGATCAGCTGTATCGTAATTTTGAGAGAAAGTAGAGTCATGTATAGATCGATACCGTATTGAGAGAATTATATCGCACAGTAGAGAGTCAGGGTCACGAGATGGGAGTATTGAGTGTACGTAAGACGTTAATTAGAGTCAAATTATAGATTATGATTAGAGACTGTTCTTTTTGGAGCGCTTTGGCGTTGTGTTTTGGATTTTCTTTGCGATAAGCAAGACGCGGTTAATCGCATCCCGTTAGATGGAGGAGGGTGGGTGGAAAGGGTGGTGTGGAAAGGAGCTGGCATGCCGAGCTACCCGCCACCCGGTCGCCCATCACCCTATGAGACTTCCCGCGGATTAACTGGTCCAGCTGAAAAACCGGCACTCAAAGTATAGAGGGGCGAGCAAAGGTCGGAGTTTTGCGTTATGTTTTGCGAATGTCGCGTATGGAAGGCCCTGTCGGCGGGTTTTGGATCACCCCGTCGGGAGGGATTGCCAGATCCACTTGGAGTGGGGGTCCCGAGCTCTGTGTGTGTGACCGCGGGGATATCCCTCCAGTCTCGTAGAGCGGGGGGGAAGGAAGGAGGTAAATTGCGTAGGGCCCAACACCCGCCCGATTCGCGAATAAGTATCACCGCATGGGTGTGAGAATTATTCGGCGTCACCTCTCCCTCCCATTCTCTCTCTGTGCGGATTTTGGAAAAGTATCAGTGTGAAGATTCGAGAGATTGAGAGATTCGATAGTCTCGAGTGAGTCGCCGTGGCGAGAGGATCTCCGAAATCGTCTCCGGTAGTGTTACCGTGAGTATCTCGTGGAGATCTGACTCCCATGTGCTGCGTTATTTCCGAATTTTGCATGATGTAATGATTTTCCTTTTTTTTTTGTGCATTATTGAATTTATTTAGATTCCGTTGAGCTATTTTATCGGAGAATCGACTCTCGATATGCGATTGAGTTCGATACCCATAATCTACGCTAAGAAATTACGCGTTGAGCTTTCGCTCTCCCTCTTTTCGAGAGGAGGCTCCGCCAAAATCATGATACCGAGTGTAAAACACACGGGTTTGAATTTTACCCTCCGCTGCGAGAGCGCGGAGAGGCGATTCGCCCGATCCCGGTAACGAAAGTTGCAGAACGGTGACAAGGTGTTCTACGTTCGTCATCGCTCGGTAAGCGCGGCATAGCCGTTGTTTCTACGTTTTTGTCGCCTCGTCACTCGCCCTAGAGAATGCACGCCTCGTTACGCATCGCAACATCCATCGATAATTATTCGATTCACCGTCATACAGTTCCCTTCTCGCGGAGTCCCCTCTGGACGCATTTAACGATATTCTTTTTTCTTTTCTTTTGTTCATGATACTTTCTTTTATTTTGTAATATTATTAAATTCAATTTTGGACTCACAATTATATCGCTTCGCAGTAATTATTACTTTTCATTATGATTTTTCTTTGTATCACCAACTATTCGAAAGTATCTCAATAGTGGAACACGTAAGCAAATGTTGAGTTGTTTGTTTTTGAATTAAACTTTCTTTCTCCCCCGTCCCCGACCCTCTCTACCAAACCTAGCATAACGAGCGAACCAGGGTATACGCCTCGCGCCTCCGTCGTTAGGGTTAATCGTGTTGTGTTTCTGGATTTTTCGCGATTAGGAATTTATGTGTTTATTGAGAGTTTTGCATATATTGACCGGTTCGTCATCCCCGGTGAAAAAGGATGACTGGCGCCCAAAATCTGTTTTATTGTTGTTGTCTCGAGATAGTTCGGCCGGCGGAGAGCGACCGAAGTGTCGAGGGAAAAATCCCCTCACAATTCATAAATGAAATGTCAATTGATTCCGCGCTTTCATCAGTGATGGCTGATTATACGAATCGCGAATATACCAATATGGTTATGTGCTTAGGATGGGCAAAAGGCAATCAGGTTGTAGCCGTTCAACGATATCGGGAATGTTACCCGAACGCAAACCGTTTTCCGTGCGAAGTGGTAATAGCTGCAGCGGAACGGCGTAGCGCCGAAACGGGGAATATTATGCCGAAACGCGGAAAAAACGGAGGCCCTCGTTTGCGACAAAGGACTCCAGGAACGTGTGCTCCGAGCATTTCGCCGAGATTGGGAAACTTCGACGCGTATCGTAGCTCGTGCACAAGATATGAGCCAAACGACGGTTTGAAAGATTCAGCACGACAACGATAGGAAGCCGTTCCATAAAACGCCGGTGCATACACAACATAACGACGATGACAAACGTCGGATGGCATATTGTCAATGGATACAACGACATTTCGCCGCAGATCCCGAGTTTCCAGCGCGAATTTTGTTCACCGACGAGGCATCATTTAGCCAGAGCGGAGTACGTAATAGTCACAACGAAGTTGTCTGGGCGAACAAAAAGGTGAACCCGCATACTGTTCGAGTTCGCAGTCACTAAATTCGATGGAAAATCAATCTTTGGGCCGGAATAATTGGAAACCCATTGGTACATACAGGTATTCCTAGGGTAATATTTGAATATTTAAATTGCAACTCACCATTAATCACAATTTTGCCGCTTGGTCCAATCGAAATTCCCGCTCGGGTCACGGCGCAAAGTTACGGGCAATTCTTTCGCGAACAATTACCGATGTCGCTGGAAGAGGTGCCAGAAAATATTCGGCAACGGATGTTCTTTCAGCATGATGGGCATCCTGCTCATTCGGCGCATGCAACGCAGGAACTTTTACGCGAGATGTTCGCCGGCAGATTTATAGGTCATGGAGGCGAACACGAATGGCCAGCGAGATCGCCAGATCTAACTCCACCCGATTTTTTCTTGTGGGGACATTTGAAAACTGTCGTGTACGGCAAAACGCTTCTGCGCAATCACAATTAGTTGGTAGAAAAGATTCGCGAGGCGGTGGCTACGGTAACACCCGAAATGCTGCAGAGATGCCAAACCAACATAATGAAGCGGATTCGTCTCTGCATCGAAAGAAACGGCGGCCACATCGAGCAGTGTCTTAAATAAATACGGTTTATTGTTCAACTGGACAATTTATTATCGATTTCTGCCGATAAATTGGTGTTCGACTATTTTGGACGTTTTTGAAATAAAATCATATTCATGTTTTTTGAAAATTAATTTATAGAGAAACAGGTGAATTATTCTTTTCTTTTTACGCGTCAATATTGAATGATCGAAACCGATTAAAATTGTAAATAAAAAAACCAAAAATTCAAATGAAAAAAATTATATTCGATAATGACGCAATAAAACCAGTGTCAAAATTCAATTTTCTTTCAGAAATCTTGTAGTCAGCTCATCACGGTGAAAATGTGAAGTAGGTTTTATTAACATAGTCATTTTAAGAACTAAAAAAGTCCGAGTATGTTGATTTTTATTCCAAAATTGGAAAAAAAATTCCAACACTCGGATTTTAATGATTATTTCAATTAAAAAAAAGTTCCATCCAATTGATTTTTTGTTGATTGGTGTAATAACTTTCGCTTAAGAACATTCATGCCCACCACGCCTCGATCGATTTGGAAGGCTTGAGTCTATTAGATTTTTCGTGCGAAAAATCATTTTGATTGATGCAACTTTCGGATCCGGCCCTTTAACATGAGTAGCTGCGTCAGAGTTCACCACGTTAAGCGCAAAGTTGCCTCGATCGCGAGTGATTTTTTTCGTCTAAGAACTCTCTCGTTTGCCTCTCGAGCGAGCGAGCACGTAGCATGGTACCGCGCCCTACGAACAGGCCATGCGGGGAATCCCCTGTAGAAATGATGAACCCTGTTATGTACAGCTTTCAATAAATCTTTCAGTAGCAGAAAGTACGTTAAAATTATACATTTTCATTTTTATTCGAATTATTGTATTTAATTTGCATTTTCTGCGGCAGCTCTTGTTATAAAATTTTGAAATCTCATATTAAAAAGAATTTTGACACAAACTGAATTTTGTATATAATTTCGTCCCGTAGTGCAATAATTACGCATGGGAAATAAAACGTGTGGTTTTTGCATTGCATCTTTAAGAAAACATAATATTCGATAATAACTCAATGAAACCAGTGTCAAAATACATTTTTTTTTTAGAAATCTTGTAGTCAGCTCATCACGTTGCAAATGTGAAGTAGATTTTATTAACATAAAGTCATTTTAAGAATAAAAACTTGGACACGAAGCAGTTGCTACTGGCGTTTAGCAATTCGTGACTTTCTCATCCGAGTTGTTGATAGCGTGAAGTTAGTATTGTGTTGATATTTATGTTTTTAGTGGAAGAGTTTAGTTTTCGAACCCATCTATTTTTGTCCTCATAATTGTAACTCAAATTTTGTTACAATTTTGTTGATCGCTTACAATCAGCGTTTGCCGCTGAAATTTTTGAACATTATATTACAAACCATAGGTGACGAGTCGAACTTTTGGCGTCGATTACGCCTCTCGCGGTTGAAAATCGACCTATAGACGTTACCTTTATAGCAAAAGTTTGACAGTTCGCGATGTTTTTCCGTAACTTTTATTTTTCTTTATTAATGTTATTGAGAAATGTAGTGTGCACATTTTTAGTTCACAATTCGAGTTTTATTGCAAGGATAATTTTTATTGCAATGAAACATGGTGTATGTGATAAAAACTGTGTATGTCTGTATAACCTCAAAAACGTTTCAAAAAAATCTGATTTTCAATACCAAACTCAGATTGTATATGGTGAACATGTGTATTAAGTTTCATAGTTTTTATTAATGTCTGTACAAAGTTATTGTGTTTACACAAGAAAATTTAATATATATATGTACAGACAGATCATCAATTTTCTGGCGTAGACACAGTAACTTTACGTAAACATTTTCTATCGTTGCGAAACTTTCAACATATTTTCTACATGTGCGGTATGAGTTTGGTATTGAAATTCAGAGTTTTTCCTCCACATTTACTAGTTATTTTTTGATAAGTTTTGGCATTTTAACATTTTTTCAATTTTTAATTTTGCACATCGCTGGTAAATAACTAGTAAATGCGGAGGAAAAACTCTGAATTTCAATACCAAACTCATACTCCGCATATAGAATTTATGTTTAAAGTTTCATAGCGATAGAAAATGTCTGCGGAAAGTTATTGTGTCTACGCCATAAAATTTGATACGTACGTACAGACGGACAGACATCTGTGGAAAATCCCTTTTTTGAACTACTTTTAAGCAAAAAAAACTATTCGAGTCATGAAATATGATAGATTGGGGTACAATTATGAGGACAAAAGTGAGAAAAGATTTTTTTTTCTATTTTATCATGTTGAAAAGAGTTATTTAGTCCCTAAATTTGGCGTTATTTTTTCTCGCGATTACAATACTTTCTCTTTTTCATACTTCGTATGGATGAGAAAGTAAAAAAGTCCGAGTATGGAGACTTTTATTCCAAAATTAGTATAAAAATTCCAATACTCGGATTTTAATGATGCTTCGCGACAAAAAAAAATACCTCCCATCAATTCCTTCTTGACCCCCTTTTTATATTCAATTTATTGTATGACTTCCACGGTTTGAGCAACCGACTGATTCGCTATGTGTGGCATTGAAATTTCTGCATTCAGCAGAACCGTACTAACCTCAAACTATGTTAACATAATAAAGTTTAATAATTTCATTAAATGATTTAATAATCATTGAATGAAAAAATAACTAAAAAGACAAGCACAATTCACAATTCAAAGTTGACCATTTTTATTTTTATTTTCAATATTGTACGTTATTTTTCACTCCACTAATTTTCACATCACTTCCCTTTGAAACCATTTAACGTAACACTAGAGATTCACGATGGTCTTTCACTGGGACTGACGTTTCGTGACTGACAGAACTATTTTCATACGCGTAGAAATACCGAGCGCAGACCTATCTCGCTTGACAATTGAACTCGACGCTTTTCGCGCCATTCTCACGCACACATATCCTACTCCGTTCTGATTGGTCAACTTAATTCTTTAATAACTTGGTCAATTTTCGTTGTAGAATAATTTCGAAAAAAGCAAGTTACTCGACTCGCCACGCTCTATCCACCTACCCAAAATTCTAAAATTGTTACAACTCACCCTGTATAAAGCGCTGATACGTTCCAAAATAGACTACGGATCCATAGTCTATGACTCAGCCAAAGCTCGAACTCTGGAGATTATTTCCCCAATACACAATGCCGGATGCAGGACAGCATTAGGAACCTTCCGAACGAGCCCCGTCCACAGCATCCTATGCGAAGCGGGCGAAACTCCTCTGTATATCAGAAGAATTCATCTGAATCTCTGCTATGCCGCAACGACAGCCGACAACCCGTCCAAGCCGTCGCACGTATGTATTTTTGCGGGAAAATACGAAAAGTTATATAAAAAACGTTCCCACCTTCCTATACCGATATACCTCAGATCCAAAAAATACTTAACCGATACGGAATCTACGCTACAGATCATCGCCAAAACGAAACTACATAAAATTGCGCCGTGGACCATCCCACCGTTGACGGTTAATCTCGAACTCCACGAAAACATCAAAAGCCAAACCAAACCGGAAGTACACAAAAAAGCACTCCAGAAAATTCTCGAAACAATGCCGCAACATCTTCAAATCTACACGGATGGATCGAAAGGGCCGCAGGGCACTGGGTGCGCAGACATCACCCCCGATGAAGATATTCTGATCAACGTCCCGGATCAATTCTCAATATTTAGGTATTAAACGCTCGCTATCGCAAAAGCCGCACAATACATCAAAAATTCGCAAGAACGACGCTGTGCCATACTCACAGATTCTCTGAGTGCGATAATGGCAATTAAAAATTCGGACAATTACGACCACCAAACACGAGAGATCCAGGAAACTCTAGCGAACATCAACGAACAAGAGACCGAAGTTGTCGTTATCTGGATTCCTTCCCACATCGGCATCCCAGGGAACGAAAAGGCAGATAATATGGCAAAATTAGCTGGTTCTCTCACCACACACACAAACAATATACCGATAGGCCACCATGACCTCAAAAACGCCGTCCGCGCCAATACAAAAAAACTATGGAACACTAAATGGAAAACGTTAAAAAAACTAAACTACACGACGTCCGGGACAACGTACAGGAAATCTCAACTTACTCGAAAAAAGAAAGGATCAAGTCACCATCACTCGACTCAGAATTGGCCACTCTCACCTAATACATATACACTTAATTACCAAAGAAAACCCAATCCAATGTGAAAACTGCAACACTGAACTCTCTGTCAAACACATACTAATAGACTGTCCAAAATACAAAGCCGCCAGGAACAAACACCAAATCTCAACAAACATCAAGATAAATCTCAGTGAAGCCAAAAAATACACGAATACAATAGCATTTCTCAAAGACATCGACCTTCTGAATGAAATATAAGTACACAATTAGCCTCTAAATGTTCATAATACTGTTGTCGCTAATGACCATGTAGTCGATGCGACATTAAACTTTAAATTAAAAAAAAAAAATTGAAGAACAAGACTTGAAAAATTTCAGTCTTTTTTTTTTTCAAAAAGTTCAAGAAAAAAAATGGTCGCGACCAGAGTAACGTCGTTGGTGGTCTTCGGAACGGTAGTGAGTATGACCCTCTGCAAAGAGCGCAGTTTAAATAGGCTTGACATAGACGGCGGTGGAAGGGTCAACTTTTTGGTCGAGGCGTGATTTTCCACGCCTCCCTTGTTCTCTTTCTATCGGCTGTCAATTATCGATAATTATTCTAATTAACTATTTCCAGATTGATTTTGGATTTGTTAATTAACAATTTATTCCTTTTATTTATTTTGGAAGTGTCTCAAATTTGAATCACCTTTTTAGGTGGATAATTACGGATTTTAATACTTGATAAAAAAAATGAAAATTTTCTTGATAACGAATTAATTAATTATCAAATCCAAAAATATTAAAAATGAACTCTATTGATATTTCGCTCTCATTCTTCACTCTATTACATGCATTCTCATTCGGTTTTTACTATAATATGTGAAATATCGATTGATATCGATTTGACAGATCTAATTAAATTGAATTTAAATTTGATATAAATTTCTTAACTACCAGGGTGTTCTGGTATTCATTCTTAATGGTTTTTCGTCGGCTTTCAATATAAAATGATGAATTAATTAACTTAATTAATTAATTTGTTTAACCTTTCCATTTGTCAAATTAACAAATTTCGGGTTAAACTTTTACGATAATTGTAACATTTGGCTATTGTAAAACATGAAAAAATGGTTATTATTAACGATTGTTAATAATTATTATTTGGTTATTCTCTCTTTCTTCATCCCTACTCTTGGCTAAGAATTGCATTTGTCTCTTGATTTTTATGGCTCTGTTCCTATTGATTGAGAAAAGTTCGGCTATCGATGAGTGGTGGGCCTTCTCGTACGTTCTATGCATTGCGCGGGCGGCTCACCCTTCCCCTACTCTCTCGGTACGATCACGTGTACCGTAGCTGGCCCGCGAGCTAGCCAACAGCGCTACCTCCCCTTCGGGGTGGCTCTTGACTTCCCTTGTTCGTACCAGCCACGCTCACATGGTCGCTTCTCCTTCTATCCTACCTAAAGAGTATGCTGGTACAGAGGCTTTCTCCGTCGTGGCGACATAGCAACGACGTGCAATCCTCTGTTCTCTCCCAGCACGGAGTCTTCTCTTTTTTTTTTCTTTCTAAGAACCGTGACAAATCGGCAAGCTGAATAGAATCGCTTCTTCGAACGAGCACCACTTATCTTTATTTATTCCATCCAAATGTTTAGAAGAAACTTCTCGGAGGTAGTTGTTGAAAATAACATTTCCTATGTAACCCGATATTCTTCTTTCGTCGCTGGATAAGATCGTAAATTGAACTATTTATCTTTGAAGCAATATCGGTTTGCAAGATATTTTTCATTTAAATGTTTAGTCTCTGAGTAATGAGAGATATTGCTAAAGGCAGAAATATTTTAACTCGTTGTTTTTACGAATTTACTTTTTATGATGGGAAAAGACCAGAAGGGTTTATGATGGTTACCTGAGTAACGCGCAAATACCTGACCTACCCCTAGCTGTAAAATATAACCGGGGAAATACGTGAAAAATATATAAAAAATAAGATTACAAAGTTGTAATATTGTTGACGACCTCACCCAATGTTCATACGCATGCGTGATTCTATTGGAAATCGTCTAATTATCAAATTCGCGACTATCGGGAATCTCTTATTGTTCGCGGGGGTGGCTGTAAACGATGCCCGAGAGGTGCTGCACTCGTTGGAGGAAATCGGAAGTTTTTCTAACCCACTGGGCCCTATGCATAGTGGTTAGAAGGAAGCTGTCGGTATCGTCGCTCGAGGTGTTGGTCGTCTTCGGAGTCATAAAGCGCTCGCGTCTGTGAGCCTTGCTGCGTCGTAGTGTTGGTGAGGTTTGGAGTCACCGAGAGCTCGCATCCGTGAGTCTCGATGCGTCATGGTGTTGGTGTATTTCGGCTACATCGAGCGCCCGTGTCTATGAGCCTCGATGCTTAGTGGTGTTGGTAGGTTTCGGTAAACAGAGACCTGCCGGCTTAGCAACAGTCAAATCCCTTCGATGTCGGCTGGCCCACGTACATGAGCCGGCGTTTCTTACTGGTATTGGTGACTTTTCTTCATAGCGTGGTGTCGGGTCCACGTGCTCATCTTGGGTGATCGAGCCGTGGTCTCATGCCTTCGGACAAAACCTCGGAATACTCGAGTAACTCAAGCCCTATTGAAGATGTTGATTTTTTTCTCGTATCTCCAATGACCGAATTATTTTACGACTTCGTCTCGACGAAGTCGCTTTCGAAAGTTTGTTAAATAGTCTCTGGTCAACGGTTCTCTGTCTGCGATTCTCACACACAGTGATCTTTCCCTTTTGAGGCACTCACTATAAGAATAGGCAGAGAGTGCCTATTACAATGACCTTCGAGGCCGGTTTTCACTGTTTATTATGGGGTTACTCCGCAGCGGCTGCTCCAAAAATTTTGATTTTTTAGGATTAAGTTTAGTGTACCTCCAACATCATGCATAGTTAATTTAAAGTGACTGCGATGGCTGGAAATATTTTTTTTAGCTTACGGTACACTAGAAATAGGTTTTTCATAAGATTTATTTCCTCGGACGTCTCTATCATACTGTAACATTGGATCCTGCGAACGAATTTTGTTCATCTTCGCAGGATTATTTCATTACATTATCACAGGTATGCACATGACTTTTGGAACCAATTTGAGACATTTAAGTATTTTTTTCAATCAAATTATTGCTCAAAATTCTGCTTTATGTTCCGTCAAATGTCCGTACGCTGTTGTAATAATGAACTGTACGAACCAATTTTTCTCTCCTTCGCACCATTATTTCATTGTTTAAAAACCACTGTGCACAGCAAACTTTAAGACAATCCGACATCTCTAACTATTTTTTCTTCAGAATTTTCCATAAAAAAATCATTTTCAGACGTCGGCTGTCCGTACGGCGTTGTAATAATGAATTCTGCGACCCAATTTTTTTTTCCGTCACAACATCATTTTATTTCATAAAAAGCACTATGCACAGTAAATTTCAATCCATTCCGACATGAACTTTTTTTTTTACAGTATAAAAACAATTTCTTTCTGATTAACCATTACTTTAAAGGTTAGTTTCTTTTGGATTATTCCAAGAAATAATTATTCGTCATATAATAAAACTGTCAATTGCAAAAAGTAAAATACAAAATATCATACACGAATACATAAACATATCCTCATTTTGTTCCATAAATAATATGTTATCACCGAAATTATTCACAATATCTGACGATATATTATTCATATTTGTAAATAAAATTTAAATTCCACGTTTGCACTTAAAAACTTGCTTATCATTTCACAACAAAAATTGATTCAATGTCCACTTTTATTATAATTTATCGAATAACATTGAAAGAAAAAAACTCGCGACTGTATATTTTTTTACGATATTATTCTATCTGTCAAACGTCGGAAATCGACGACAATTTCAGAGCAGACGACATACCGATACGCACGCCACGACGCTGGTACTTTGTGGCGGGATATTTTTTGAATAAAAAAAAAAAAACTCAAATCTTTCTCCAAATTTTGTTCGTGTTTTACCTGCAGTAAAAAAACTCGCAACTATGTTTTCTTTCAATTTTACTGAATGTATCAAACTTTACAAGCCGACGAAAATTTCATACCAAACGTCGTCCTGTGCGCACTCGCCTCGACGCCGGTACTCTGCGGCGGGATTATTTGAATAAAAAAAATCTCATGTTTTTTTTTCTCTTTTTCAATGCAAATTCCCTTAAATAGTAGAAATCTGCGATATCTTTTTTTATCGTGTCCTAATTTTATTTCAATATTCGTTGTTTTTTTTTTTTTTTCATTTTATCTTAAATTTTTTCAAACACTCGCCTATTATATTTTTTTTGTATCCGTTTGCATATAAACATTTAGAAAGAAAAAAATCAATGAATATCAAAGAAAATCCAAATGACTTGCAATTTGCCAATTAAAATTAGAAACAATCGCAACGATATATTTGTCGTCCATTTCATCCCATTTATCAAACTTTGAAAGCCGACAAAAATTTCATAGCAGACTTCGTCCTGTGCGGACCTGCCTCGACGCTGTTTCTCTATGGCGGATTTCTTTTGAATTTTGAAAAAAAATCTCATGTTTTTTCTATTTTTCAATGCAAATTCCCTTGAAACCCCCCTTGAGTAGAAATCTGCAACATTCCTTTTTTATCGTTTTCAAATTTCTTTTAAATATATATATATTTTTTCATTTTAACTCGAATTTTTTCAAACACCCGCCTATTGTATTTTTGTTGTATCTGTTTGCATCATCATCATCATCATGATGCTTCATTTAAACGTGTATTGCGATATGAGTATAAATATATAATGGAGCACGTACGATATGCGTACAAGTACGAATCGAAGCGCGTAGCGCGACGTGCGTATAAGTTCGAAACGGAGCGCGTAGCGCGAAGTGTACCCCTGTGAGTGCCTTAAAAAATTTCCCGGCGGGACATTTTTTGGGGGGTTTGGAGGGCGGAGTCCACCAACAAGAGCCTTCCTCAGTCTTTTCGTCTCCTCGCGAGGGTACACGTGCTGCTTCTCTCGGTGCAATCGAAGGGCAGCGCAAGATCGCGAAAAGAGTTCCCGAACAGTGCGTGACGTAACAATACCTTGAAGCTCACATCACTAAAACACGAGAAAAAATTCGGACAAAAATAAAAATTATGCAGCCTGCTGTGGTCTACGAAGTATGTAACAGGATTTCAAAACGATTGAAGAAAAATGCGTTTTGGGCTTACTATCCTTGAGCATGCTGTTTTCACGCATTTTCATATGTTATTCGATGTTTTGTGGAAAAGCGGCTTGAAACTGGTGGAAACATGAGAATCCCAATACGCCCATTTTTTTTGTGTTTTCTGAATATAATAATGAAAATACTGTGAATTTTTCAGCAGAAATACAAGTGTCCGACTCAACGAAAAAAAATATTATTTCATTATTTTTCCTAAAATTACATGATATGAATCTTGGGCGGCCTCGGAAAAAATATAATAAAAAAGTACATACTGTTACGTCTCAGAGGTCTGAGCGAACTGTAACTTGTGTTCGACGCGCTCAGCGGTGCCACGTGAACTTGTTCGCGCGCGCGACTCAGAGGTCTATTTTATTTGACTTGTCCGCGGGGGCGACTCAGTGGTATGGGCACATGTCGCGTAACCTCAAAGGTTACTTACTCGTCGCTATGGTCGACTTGTACGTTTAATAATTATTTCTTTACACATGCGTGCAAAATCTTCGTTTGCCCACCGTTTTCAGAGAGGCAAAGTAAGTGAATGCCGCACTGTGCGCAAAGCTAATGCGCAAAATCCTTCCACCAGTGGGCAAAGTGCGTGCATCGGTAAGCAAAACGCTCCTAACGGTGAGCAAAATACTTTGCCCACTGTTTCACCACAAGTGCCACCTAACGTCTCCAACGTTTACTTAATTCAGCCCGAGTTCGGTGAGATCAGGTTACGTCGTTAGTCGTTGGCTGCAAGTCAGTGAAGAAATTACAGGACGCGTTGATTTTCGATTAAAAATGTCTAAAATAAAAGAAAACGAAATCGATTCTATCGAAAACGATAGCGCCGAAAGTTACGATAATTTACAAAAAATCATAGAGCAAGCGGACTGTACAGTCTTAATCTCGTTGCCGCCGAAATCGAAAGCCAAATATCAGGCTGTCTACGAAAAGTTTGTGGAATGGAGAATCGACCAAAAAATCAAACCTTCGGCGATGTGCGAAGAGGTTATGTTGATGTACATCAATAAACTGGTCAACGACGACAAGCTGAAACCAGCAACCGTTTGGTCAAGATATTCCATGCTAAAAAGCATACTACTTGCGTACGAAAATATTAACATGAAATTCTGGGAGAAAGTCATATCGTTCATGAAGAAACAAGCGAAAGGATACTGTCCGAAGAAAGCCATGATTTTCACACCAGATGATATTTCAAACTTTTGCACGAAAGCGCCAGACCATTCTTTTTTGGTAGAAAAGGTAATTAGAATATAAAATATACATAAAAAATATTCTCTCGTTTCGTTATAAAAATTTCTAAATATTTCTAGTGTTTTCAATAATATTTCAAGCAATATTTGTCTTAAATTGTTTAAATCCTACTAATTTTATCTCATTTTTGTCAATCTTAGATTTTTTTTAATTTTACGTATCTAAAAAAAATGTATTTGATCCAGGTTATCCTAATCTTGGGGATGACTGGTGGACTGCGACGCGAGGAAATATATAACATTTGTTTGGAAGACATCAAAGAAGACAGCGATACGAATACTTTACACATTACAATTCCAAAAACGAAGAATGGAGATTCAAAATCATTTATTGTTATGCGAGAGCTTCGAGAGATTATTCGCAAGTACCAAAAGTTGCGTCCTACGCATGTAACAAGCAACAAATTTTTGATTAATTATCAAAAAGGAAAATGTTGCAACCAAGTTATTGGCATCAACAAAATAGGCATTACGCCTAAGAAGATTGCAGAATTTTTGGGCAAGACAAATCCCGATGCGTATTCCGGACACAGTTTTCGGCGAACATCAGCAACATTGCTCGTGGATGCAGGAGCTGATATTACGGAGTTAAAAAGGCATGGCGGTTGGAAATCTACTGCTGTAGCGGAAACATATTTGGCACACTCCATCAATAATAAAAAAAAGAGCCTTTTCAAAAATTACTTCTGCTGTCGACATTGAGGGCACAAATACGAAGGCTGCGTTGATAAATCCATCAAGCAAATTTCAATCACCAGTACGATCAGCGACAACATCTTCGACTAGTCAGAGAGCCTCACCGCAAGACAAAGAAAATGTTCCATCGTCAGAAGAGAAAAGCAACTCGTGCATTTATCAATTGACTAACTGCACGGTCAACATTGTACATAAGTAATAAAAAAAATATATCGAGGCAAAGTTACCAAAAATAGAAAGAAGTGATAAACACATACAAAGTTTAATATAAGTTATCTATAAAAAATGCTTTAAAAGGCTGTGTTCATTTATAAGCGTTATAACAATGAAAGTTTATATGTATAACACTTTAAACAATCGTTACTATTAATAAAAAGTTATCGATGGTTATGTATTTTCTAAATACATTAAAATTTTTTTTGTTTTCATCTCGGGGGGCTCCGCCCCCGAACCCCCCCGCCGGGGCTGCGCCCCTGGACCCCCTGAAACTATTTAATGTATAAACTTAGATTTTGCACATCATTCGTAAAGAAAAATAGTGTTCGATACTCGAGGCCAAACGTGCTCCTTGCACACTGCTCGTGTGGTGTTAGCGCGACGCCGAAGCGAGTGGGAGGGGGAAGAAGCAAAACCGAAGGCGAGGGCCGAAGGCCCGAGGCGAGGGTCGCCTCGGTGTCGCGCTAACACCACACTCGCAGTGCGCAAAACGCACGTTTGGCCTCTCGTATCGAAATATACTATTATATTATTTTCGGGTTCGGTTCCTCGATTAAGATTTAAATCCCGTTCCTCAAATAACAATGTACTTTATTTGAAGTGCAAAAGTATAACAGATATAAGGTGGATATATAATGTAATGTAAGTGTTTAAGGGGGTGATTCTAATATGAGTCGATCGGGTGTTAGAATCAAATTTTAGTTGCGCGTCGTTCCGATGGTAATGTAAGACTTTAGTTGTGAGTCGTTCGGATGTTAAAATAAGACTGATTAATTAGAGGTAATAACTAGCCGTTGCGAGGCGGCCGAAAATGCTGAGATCGCGATCCACGCGCGATCATACGAGAGAGAGAGAGAGAGGATATATTAAGACAGAGAGGGAAGGTAGAATCAATGGAGAGAATAAAAATGCTGATAGAGAAATGCGTGATATCGGGAATCGAGGCACGAGGTTCGTCGCACAGCTTTCGTGGGAAAGCGTACGCCTTCTCGCGACTGGATGTGCATTGCCGTAATTCGAGAAGGAATGTCCGGTACTTTGATTTTAATTATTGAATATATAGTGTAACGGTACGTTTTTGAAGGCTTACAGCTCTTTGCTCCGAAACGTTCGCTATTGTGAGTTTTTGGCTCACGTAGATGTGAGGGCAGGTGCTGTAAATTAGAAATCTGTCTGTTGATTCGAATTGTCAACAATAATTTTGACTTTATTACGACAACTCGTGAATACAAAATAAATTATGTGTTTTATCCAATAATTTGCTTGGAATTTTAGCTTTGGAGTATTGTAAATTGCGAAACAGATTGAAGGGTTATTTGATTGCGGATACGGGAATCTGATTCTACGTTAATCGCCTCTTATTAGATCATGTTCCAAGACAGTCGCCGGCATAGGCACGAAGTAATAAGTTGCGCCAAAATTAGGCTTCTATGTTAAAACGATTCTCAACCAATTGTTGTCCACGAAAGCGGTCGCCGAGGTCCCCCATGGCAGTTGCCGGCGCTTCTTACAAACTGATGAGTCGTTGCAAATCAAATGACTCGATAAATTTAGTTGAAGAGATGGAAAACTTCACGAAAGCGGTCCCCAAGGTCCCCCAAGGCAGTTGCCGTCGTTAGGTTTTTGAGGATAGGGTAACACAGAAGAAAGCGGTTGCCGAGGTCCCCCAAGGCGGTTGCCGGCATCTGTGTGCGGATAGGAAATTTCAACTCAAAAAGAGATCTGTTCGCTGAAAGAAAATTGATTTAAATAATTGGTAAAGATGAATGGCCGAGGTTGGTTTCTTCCTTCATTGATTGAATCGTCGTCGAGAAATTGGTCCCTTGCTTCTTCTTAGCGTCGGTAAAGCAACGCTTTACTCGAAAATGAAAAGTGTTGAAATCTTGCTATCGAGAATTATCGATAAGCAAAATGGAGGACACAAAATCAAACGAGCCGAAGCCGCGCATGAGCTCCTCTCCGTTCGAGTTAAGGATCGAAGTGAAGTGCCTCTGTGCTCGAGATCGGGTCTTATATACCCGAGCGCTTTTGTATGTCCATTGACGAACGAAGTACGTCAAACTTCGCTGTCCTTTATTATCGCTGCCCGGGGTCTGCCGCAACAGCTTAAGAAAACCGTGTGCACAAATGATGCAATACTACCGGGCAGCTCACGCTATCGACCGTTGTTATTGATCAACTGCGCGGTCGGTAATTCGCATGTTAACTTCTTCGCAAAGTATAATAAATGACCGATAATCGATCCGGCATTTATCCTATGAATTTTCATATGGATTTTCCGTTTTAATTATTTATTCTATCTTGTAGGTACAGAGGTCGAGGGTTTTATACCGTCTCAATAGAGATAGAAATTCGGAGAAATAATTTATGGATAGTACGTTCACAAGGGTCAGGACGTAACAATACAAAAAAGAAAAGTACAAAAACCTAAAATTTATGTCGAGACAATTTTTTTCTGTAATGGATATTTCTCCGTAATACCGGACTTCAAGAGACCGTTCGTCGTGACTACGGACGCCTCCGACAAGGCAATCGGCGCGATATTATAGCAAGGAGAGGTGGGAGACGATTTGCCTATTTGTTATGCAAGTCGAACTCTCAATAAGTCGGAACAAAATAATTCAACGACGGAAAAGGAACTATTAGCAATCGTATGGGCAGTACAACAGTTTCGCCCTTAGGTTTACGGCACAAAATTCACCGTTGTTACGGATCATAAGCCTTTAACGTGGCTATTAAGCTTGAAGCATCCAGGATCGAGGCTCATGAGGAGCATAAAAAATTATCGGAACACGAATTCGACATCGTGCATAAAGCAGGGAAAAGAAATAAAACACAGCCCCTCTTTTCTTAACTCGACGGGACCGGACAGCGTCACTATTCTGTATTTTCCCTGCAGTCCCCACTCCCAATTGCTGCCGGTAGGGGTAATGAGGGGTAGACGCGTCCGTAGATACAAAGCCATGGCGAGAGGTTGCGCGTGCGCAGCGCTCATAGTGGGGCGAGCGGACGCAGGGGAAATACAGGTAACCGAAATCATTGCCATGGTAACGGGTTAAAGTAAACGAGCAGTTGAGTCAAATGAAGTTAAGAAAAGAGGGGCTCCACTGTACAAATGTAGATGCGCTGAATCGAGTGTATGCAGTGACTCGCTCGCATGCACGTCGAACGAAGAGTGAGACGGAACGCATAGGCCGCGCGCGCGACGGAGAGCGCGATAGTGGTGAGCTAGAGGGAAGTCCATCGCTACGCAGTGAGACACCGAGAGAGACAGCGCGAGCCACCGACAGCGGCTCGAGCGAGGCAGGCAATGCGTCAGCCATTGTGCCAGGCGAAGCGGCATCCGTCAAGGCGAGAGAGAACGCTAGCGGAGTACCTGAAGAGCTACACGGGCGAGAACTAGAGGAATTGGGTTAGTTGGATTAAGAAATAGCTGCCGTATGCCATGTTCCAATACAACACGACGCCTCACACGGCCACATAATAGTCAGGGTAGAAACAAAAAGTGACAAGATGAGGATAGGCGCGGGAAAGAGAGCATTGAAATACGAGGTAAAAATAAGAACACAGTCGAATAACGCGATCTTGAAGGAAGTACTCAGGGAACTGGACACCATATGGACAGAAAAATCAAAATGGGAACACAAAAGGTCAGAATACTATGAAAGACACGGCGTCACAGGGGAGAGGCAGAGGAGGCAGATCGAAGGAGGAGGAGACCTAATACAGGAGATAATCGACCAGGACAGAGACATACAAGCACATAGTAACACAGGGCACCCCGGAATATCTTAAACGAAAGGGACACAAGGGAGACCAGAAAATAATTGCAAGGTTCAGGTGCGGCAACGAAGCAAAAGCAAATAGATACTGGGAACGAGAGGAAAACCAAATCTGCAGAACACGTAAATCACAGCCAGAGACACTCGAGCATATGAAGGAAACGTGCAGGGAGGAACTGCGCTGCGAAATGGACACGACAGAAATCCTGAGCGAGGCAGGGGAAGGACAACTATGGATGAGAGCAGTTCTAAAGAAAAGATTGGAAAATAATAATAATAATAATATATAATGTACAATGTAAAATGAATATCGTGTAAACCCCTTTTCAATGCCGAAAGGCAAGAAAATAAACTTATTACTACATACGGAGGAACACTCTTTTGAATAAAAAGAGTTTTTTTCATGGCAAAGATTAGTGAAATTCGCGACACATTCAATCATGGCTATATGTGTAACGATATTCGCGATGCGGCTGTTAGTGCGTTGAGGGCCCGCAAGTCAACAGTGGGCCAATATATGAGGCATTCCATATCAATTCAACCACAAAAAAAAAAAAATTCCCAAAAAATTTCAAAAAATCGGGATAATTCATTCGAGTTTCAACCACCAATTTTCAAATTTTTTGGAATTTTTTATGACGAGATATTGCAATTTTCTTAATTTTAATGAAAACAATAATATCTCGGGTACGGTTAGCCGTATCAAAAATTCTAAAAAACGAAAATTTGCGGTTTTTGATGACTCATAAGAAAAAATTTTATTCAAATTTAATTGAGTAAGTTTAGACCACATTTTACCGCAAAATCATCGAAAATAGTTTTTTTAACGGGAAGGACACTCGATATCGTCATAAGAATAATTTTCTCACATTCTATATGTGAATAACGAACGTTCAGTATTTTTTTTATCATGGGATGCGCAATCCCTCATAAGTTACAGCAGTTTCAATTTTTTAAATCGCATATTCGATTATAGTTCGATTTTCAAACATCAACTTGATTTGGTCGTGTGTTACAGGAGATCAAATTTGTGTTTGTATTCTGTGAGAGAAAATTATAGTTTCGTTAGAATACAAAAGGATTAACCGATATTCGCAGCAATTATCCGACTTCTTTAAAAAAAAAATTATTTTGAAGATATGAAGCTTTTTTTGCATTTGATGTATTTGCAATATTTTTTTTCTCAAGGAAAGACAATCGTTTTTTTATTTTAAAAAATATCCCCGAATTGTGGATATGAAAAACGAATTTTCGGTATTTTTTATTTTATGGGATTTTCAATCGGTAATATGTAATTTTACCGATTTTATTAATAGCATTTTTTCAGGACGATTTTTTTTTAATGGGTCGCTTTACGCTCGCCAGTCGCTTTTAATATCAATTTCTCTTTCAAGGAGGCTTCTGAACTCTCTTTTTTTCTTCTGGTCATCTTTGAACTTGTCGGATTTATCATCACCTTACCTTCGGGAAACCTCGAGTGTTCGTCGAACTCGAGAGTTAACGCTCGAGGGACTTCCCCTTAGCTACCTACAGAAACAAAGCTTCCCGAATCTACCACGAGGTGGTTAGCCACTCTATGTCGCTTCTCGCAAGCGACAGCCATCCCGGAATCACATAAAAAGCGAACGTTTTACACCGATGAAGCGTTTTTCACTGTCTAAAACACTGTCATGTTGTTTGATCCACTGAACAAGTTTTTTTTAGCGTCAACTCCTGAATCTTGGAAACTTGAACCCCGTTTCCTCTCTTGATCTTTGTTTTCGCAGCCGTAATTCACTAATGGTTGTTAAACATGTCTAATAGATGTGCAAACCCTTTTCGAATCTCCGGCGAAAAAGGCCACGTTGGAAAAGGTCTGCGTTTTGTCTCTACAAATCGGCGGGAAAAATTTCCGCATTTGCCAAGCGAAGCGAAAATCTGTGATAGTTGTAGGAAAAAAGCAAGCCAATTAAAGGAGGTCCCTAATCAAGATCTTCAATACCGCGCCGAAGTTCTCCCTGATTTATCTGGCAATACGAATGAATTGGAAGAACCAGAAGTAAAACGTTGTCACTTATTATCTCCATCAGCATCTAGTGTACCTGCAAGCGTTTCAGATCATGAATTGAGGAATGACCCTTCTAGCGAATTAGCTGGATTGGAAGGGGACAGAGCAGAATATAATAATGCGTCTCCAATATCACAATTGTTAACTTGTATCTCTGGTCTATTTTTCGAGGACGGTACTGCTGGTTCCTCTGACTTTTGCGTGGAAAGCGACTTCGAGGAAACTCAGTCTTCCAAAAGTAACGTGCCAGTTTCATCGAGAGAGGCAGATTTGGAAGCTATTTTGGATGGGCTGAAAGAAAAGTTGAAAGACGAGTCTACTTCTGATGCTGATCGTATCAGAATTTTGACAATTGCTCCCAAATCTTGGAGTGCCCAGAAAGTTGCAAAGGAATTTGGCGTTACCCGACATATGGCCACGAAGGCATAAAAGCTCAGGGATTCTAAAGGTGTATTAGCATCGGCAGTTCAACGACCAGGCAAAACATTGCCGAATGAGACGGTACAGGCGGTACGTGCCTTTTACGAAAACGACATGAACAGCCGACTTTTGCCTGGTATCAAAGATGTTATCTCCCTGAAAATCGATGGCAAAAAGCAACTAGTGCAAAAAAGAATTGTACTCTGCAATTTAAATGAACTGTATCAGTCGTATAAAAGTGAATATCCAGAGTCGATAGTTGGGTTCAGCAAGTTTGCAGATCTGCGTCCCAAACACTGCGTATTGGCTGGTGCAAGTGGAACCCATTCTGTGTGTGTATGCACATACCACCAAAATGTTAAATTGATGCTGGATGCAATTAACATAGGTCGCTTGACCGAGAACTGGACATATCCAATACAAAATTTTAAGGACTGCCTTAACATGATGATGTGCCAAAACCCAAGTCCCGCGTGTCATTTCGACGAGTGCCAGAAGTGCCCAGGAATACAAACTTTAGGTCAAAAGTTGATAGAAATACTTGATGATGCGATGATCGATGAGATCGAGTTCCGAGTTTGGCAGTCAACGGATAGATCAACTCTACAGACCGTCAAAGCTGCTGCCGTGGAGTTTGTCAATGACCTGAGCAACCGCCTCGTAGTGCTAAAGCCTCATGATTTTATTGCCAAGCAACAATCCGCATTTTGTGCTCATGTAAAAGATCATTTGGCAGAGGGTGAGTTTTTGGTACAGTGTGATTTTTCCGAAAATTATGCTTACGTAGTTCAAGACGCAGCCCAATCGTTTCATTACAACAATGATCAGTGTACTGTACACCCTATCGTATATTATTATAGAGAGGGTGAAGAAGTCCGTCACCGCAGTCTCATCGTTTTGTCTGATAGTCTGCTTCATGACACATCAGCTGTTTACGTTATGCAAAAATTGTTGATGGAAAATATGAAGCAGTTACATAGCAACGTTAAAAGGATAATTTATTTCACTGATGGTGCCGCCCAACATTATAAAAATCGTTATCAAATGGCTAACCTGTTGTGTCATAAAGAAGACTTTGGTGAGATGGCGGAATGGCATTGTCATGCCACACCTCACGGTAAATCGGCGTGCGATGGAATCGGGGCTCTTCTTAAGAGAGGCGCTAGTCGTTCAAGTCTGCAGATAACATCTGGTGAACCGATACTCACGCCGGAAGTTCTCTTTAGATGGGCAAAAGAGAACTTACATACAACGGAAGTTTTGTTTTATGGAAAGGAAAGGCACGACGAGGTAAAGAAAAAACTTCAACAAAGATTTGCGGCTGCTAAACCGATCCCAGGCATACAAAAATGCCATGGCTTCATTGCTAATCCAGACAAAACGCTACTTCTGAAGCGATACTCGGCTTCGAACGAGGGAAATCTTTTTCCCAAGAAAAAGAAATAAGCGCGAAACGTTTATCGTGGACTGCGTAATTGATCTGTAAATGAATTGACACAGACACACACAGATATGCCGGAGAGGGTTTTGAGTTCATAAAATGTGGGAGTGACGCCCCACAGTTCCTAATCTCCGCTATCACGCACACGCACACGCACACAAACGGCCCTTTTCAGGGCCAAGGAATACCAATGCAGACAACCTCCACGTGGTGTATTCTGGGCAATGCAAATGGTCTGTAGCCAACACACAAAAATCAACGACGAAGTATAACACAACGAAGCAAAAACCGCTTTTTCCCCCTTCAAAGCGTCTTAGTTCCGAAACTAAGGTACCAATCGAAAACTATTTTTTTTCAGCAACAATTATTAATATCTGTTTTTTTTCGTTTTTTCCCGTCCACTTATCATCAGTTCGCGCATAGGAACTAGATCTCTCCGACGCACACTACTCGTTCGTTCAACAACGAAATTTGTTGTACTCGTTATCAAATGTACCGTGGGCTTTCGTCAGATAAATCTGCGTTGTATGTGTCCAATCTCGTCTCTATATTCCTAATTTCGTCTGTTTGCAGAATACGATAGTACAATTAGTACAACTTGACAACAAGTGCCCTGAATTTAATAAACGAATATGAACTTTAAACAATTTTAACTGTAACTTATGAGCGATTGCGCATCCCATGATAAAAAAAATACTGAACGTTCGTTATTCACATACAGAATGTGAAAAAAATATTCTTATGACGATATCGAGTGTTCTTCCCGTAAAAAAAAAATATTTTCGATGATTTTGCGGTAAAATGTGGTCTAAAATTAGTCAATTAAATTTGAATACATTTTTTTCTTGTGGGGCATCAAAAACCGCAAATTTTCGTTTTTTAGAATTTTTGATACGGCTAACCGTTCTCGAGATATTATTGTTTTCATTAAAATTAAGAAAATTGCAATATCTCGTCATAAAAAATTCCAAAATATTTGAAACTTAGTGTTTGAAACTCGAATGAATTATCCCGATTTTTAGAAATTTTTTGGGAATTTTTTTTTTTGTGGTTGAATTGATATGGAATGCCTCATATGTATTGTGACGGGTTTTCTAGACTTTGAACGCAACGCTAAACTTTACTCAAAAAAAACTTCAAAACTCAAAAGGAGCGAAATCGAAACTCAAACAAAAACGCGAATTCGAAAACTGATGTCACCTTCGGCCGTCCACCCTCGCGGATGCATCGGCGTCCCGGTGGGCGCCAGTTAATTTTGTTTCACCGGTATTAACAACCGGACTAAACTGGAGGTCGGTGGAACGGCGACTCCGCAGGGTTAATTTTTGTTTCGCCGGAATTACCAAACCGGGCTAATCTGGAGGTCGGTGGAACTACGACCTCCGCAAGGACGAAACGAACGACACAACAAAACGGAAACTAAAACGGAGACGAGAACTAACGTCGATGCATTCGCGAGAGCGAACGGTTGCGGAAATGCACGGTTGCTCAGGATGCGGGTTATGGTAGAAGGGTCGCGATCCGAGGTCAATAGAATAGCACACGAGAAACGTTAATCGAGAACAAAAAAATAATACTTTGGCTAAGAAGCCACGAGATCGCACGCACGCGAGTCGCGAGCACTCAGCCGATCGATAGATCGAAGCGAGTCAAGCGACCGCGAGCGCGACACGGGAACGATAACGTCGATAAATCAAAAACTCACCGAAAGCGCGTAATTTATCCAAAAAGGACCGGGAACTGCATCTGACGATGCCACGAGAACTCACCCATATGCACTATAACTCAACTCAACTGCAACTCAAGCGAGACGCCGCGATCACGCGACACGTCGATAGCTCGAGCGCGAGAACAATAGGCCGAAGCCTATGGCAGCGGGAGCGCGAGAGAGGCCCGAGTTACCTCGAGGGCAGCTCTCGGTAGACTGTCGATTTGCCTACGAAAATTCGTAATGAATTATCATAATTATTTTCGGGATCTAGATCGATAACTTCTGCCCTCTCAACCATAACGTTACTTTACCGAATCAAGACGATACTAGAGCGGGGATTTGAAGAATCTTTGCGATCGCTACCCAAAGTCAATGCGTGAGATACAAGGCTCTTCTCAACTCTAATGCAGCACGAGGTGTTCCATCCTCGCCTGTAACTCGTACCTCCGCCTGATCTCAACGTATTGCACTTTGCTACAGGGTGCCGGGTTCGCACCGGACTTTCACGTATTCGCAAGACTCTTCGTCGAGTCTCTCCCTCACTTGTGCTTTTATTTGCTAACTCTGACCCACCAAGTGAGTTTGAGAACTTCGACTAACGGAACTAAAACGGTAACGGACACAAGACACAAGACACAAGACACAAGACACAAGACACAAGACACAAGACACAAGACACAAGACACAAGACACAAGACACACGTACACATAACATTATAATACACTATATACAATTTTCACAATATATACATTTTTTACAATATATAAGTACAATTATTTCTACCCTTATCCCCTATAACCTCACGGTAGCGTATCCATAGAGCCGCGCTGTAGCATCCTCTTATTATCATTCCAACTTAGAGCAACCTTATTCCGCGTAATGGTTTCCACCACGTGCTTTCGACTACGTATTAAGCATTGAGACTTCACAAGATTCTCATGCTGGAACAAACACTTCTTGTAGTCGAAAAATGTTATTCTTCTCAAGGTGGATCCTTTGACACCTTTTGCACGCTTTTTATCGTTCGGATCGTCCCTAGCCTTATAAGCATATAATTTGCTCTTAGACCCACGAACTCGGTCATAATTTTACCACTGTTCTCGTCTTTCATTAATCCGAGAACTTTTTTATTCGCTTGCGGTATCCCATACAAATTATTTAAAGGGTAATCCGACGTGTCAAATTTGTGCAAATCCTGCTTTATCGTCTCATATACATCCTCGGTTTTGATGTGATAGATTAGACTATCAGTGTCGGTATACATTACTTTTGCACTTTCAATTTGTTTCGCATATAATTGTAGTGAAAATCGTATATATAAATCTTTGACACGTCCAAATGGTGAAGCCTGTATATATCGGTTTATTGAACTTGACTGATGTTTTATTTAATTCTATTATAAGCATATCATCATCGAATACGGTGAAGCTACGAAACGTCGCTTTCGCTATAAGAGCTCGCGCCCGTACCTCCCCGCCCATTTGGTGACAAGTTTTACTTCTCGGTGTTTTCTCACATTTTCCATTGTTTTGCCGAAGACGGCATTATTCATAAGTTTGTAAAAATTCTTTTCAAACTTATTAGTCGATTTTTTGCGGCAATCTGTGTTTAAATCAATATATTGCTTCATCCACGAACTTTGTTCAAATTTCAATACTCTATGAATTTTTGTTAACTTCAGACGAAAACTGAGACACTGTTTCAAATTGCGATAATGAATTACATATTTCCGTTTCGGCAATAAAGTTGTCATCAACTTTGATTGGTTACATCCGGGGAGGGGAGGCACGAAGTGCTCAGCGCATAGTGGTAAGTCTTTATGCTCCGCGTGGAGTTCTCGCGGGTATTCTAAATCCACCTCGAATATGTATCCCGTTGGAGCATCATCGTCGATACTCTCTATATCGAGGTTATCAAAATTCTCGAGCCATTCAAAAGAACTGCACGATAAGTATTGGCTCATCGCTGCACCATAAAGATTATTAACGTCATAGTACATGAGATACGATTCTTCTACGCTCGAGTTAAAATCTTTACCCATATACCGATTGTTCGCTTTTGCATATCTGTTTGTACACTGCGCGATACCTCCTCGAATGCCTTTCTCAATGAACAATAACATATCTACATCGGTAAATAGTTCAAGCTCGATTCCCGTGCACTTGAGCATTGCGTCGAATGCGAGGCCCGGCGCTGTATAGTAGTGCAACGGATCTAAATTATATGTTTTAAAGTGTGTCTGTCGGAAATTTTCGAAAATGTCGGCCAACAGAAGTACATCTGTTTTTAAGTAAAGGTCTGATTATTCGCCTAAACTTTTTACGTTGAACTCACGCCAAACATTCAATGCGTGTGTATAATCATCATCGCTTATCGGTTCATTAGTCAGTTTCGAGAAAAAATCATGTTTACACGGCAAAGCCGTTTCATCAAGTTTCCCCCAATTATCAAGATAGTCATATGGAAAAACTCCTTTTCTCGTTAGCAATGTAAATTCCCCGTCGGTCTCACACCTATCCCGCGTTATAATTTTTTTATCCGCACCAAGATAGGATGCTAATTTTTCAATACTACTCGGCATGAATCGATACGAATCGATGAAACGATATCGCACAGGTGTACCCTTCACGTCTTTTGAAAAAGATATATATTTTTCCTTGTTCACCGGTAACAATTGAACTGAGCTTTCAAACTCTGTGGCCAACGCTTTAATCAAAAATGCGAATCGTAGCCTGATAGATTGTGAAAAATAACAGGTACAACGTGCGAGTTTGTGTACCGTAAGTTACATCCGTTATGCGCGGCGCCTCGATAGTCACCCGTAAAGTGGCAGTGGTCTCTAACTTTCACCTCAGTAAACGATTTTTCACAAATATGACACGTTGTAGCTACTTGAAATTCACGAATCTGATCAACCGTTAATTTTTTCATCGGAATAACAGTTAGCATGCGCGGTGTAATGAAGTTAGCTAACTCGCGCAATTGCCGCATAAACCATTCGATGCAATCTCTGCCGCGGTATGATTTATATTCAGAGATATCCTTTGAGTACGCGCAATGCAAATAAAAGGCAATACTGTGCGGAACGTGCTTTTGATCTCCCGGTGTTGATTGGCTTCACTCTAAAAGGCATTCCAGATCAGCATAAATTGCGAACGGAACATCGACTTTATTTTTATAGTTTTTAAATTTTTAAATCTTATCATCCTCCGCGGGAAGCTCCACTTTGCAACCGTTAATGTTGAAACAATCAACTTTATGCTTGGTTAAGCCAGCCTCTGTCTGAAAGTGGCACAGGCATCTATCGCAAAGCCAAGTCGCTGCCTCATGGCGAGATATCTGCGAACTAACGAGTCGTGATAGATTCTTAATCCACGCGAAATGATGGATAGGATTATTGTCACCGAGATTGATAGCAGTTTCGAGCATAAGCAAATGTATCGTGGGTCGATCGCTCTTTTTTTTACTCAGATATATCGGTACAATTTCCGATATAATTTTCAATTTGTGTTTCTTACTCTCTACAGCGTACACATTAATCGCTAAATTATTTATTCTTTCAAACCTTGGAATATTTTTTAGCTTCATCGGATAGCTAAAATCCATATAATCAAGCACTTCACGAAAATGCGGATACGAATTTTTGCGATCACCATGATTATTAACCGGCGGAGAAAGCGCTGCTGTCACGGACCACAGGAAGCAGTATTCGTCGTTGTTGGCAATGTTGATAACGGCCCGCCTCAATTGAATATCTCTTGGAACGCTGACGAACGTGGATAGGCCTCCTCGCAGTGGTACATATTTATTCATGTTGAATTGCAGATTAATTATTTCGATGAGAGTCCAGCCGGATTCCTTTTGCTGAAACTCTTCCACTTTCCGCAACAATTTTTCCTTCACGTGTTCTCTGAACCACTCATCGGTGTTCGTGGAGTGAAGAATAATTTCATTACGCGTATTGAAAAATTTATTCCCCTCCAGATTTTCGGCGTTTTTCGTAACGCTAAATTTACATCCGAGGATGACATTGACCTTGAGAGCACGTTTCCTTTTTTTCCTCGCGGTTCCATTCAACATTCGTTTTAATCTCGTGATTATGAGGCGTTTAGCATCATCCAAGAATTCCGTCAAATCCTTGTGTTGCAGGTTTGTAATGACGCCCGTACGTACGCGCCGCGTAAATGCCGTCTCGAGGTCGGACCACTGCACTTTTTTCGAAGCTGCACCGGCACCAGTCGTTTTAAACCTTTCGGTCATCGACTTTAAATTCACTATCGTCGCCTGAATTTGAATTTTATCGTGAATCGTAAGTGAATCGCACTTGCGTAAAATCGAACTCAAAAGTTTCACATTTTTTTCACCGATGTCGATCCACTTTTGCCTCTCACCGGGTAGTGTTCTCTCGTTGAGAGTCGAATATGCCCTCTCCATAAGATGCACAAGTTTTTTGCGCTTATCACGATCCATTGTCTATCACTCACAGGTAAGAGAACGCACACTAAACACATGTGAGAAAATCTCAACAGTAAATACTTTACGCGGAAATCTCAACTATAAAGTGTTCGCGATGCGCTTGAAGCTGCAGAATGATTGTAGACTGATCAACTAATTTTCAAAGTCAAAGATATTCTAACTTCACCCTCTCCACCAATTTAAAAAAGCCAATGACGAGGATACTTGCTATCGGAAAGAAATGGGTGAAAAGGGTGTTTTTGAGAAGGGATGCTAAACATAAACAACGTTCCAGCATCTATTTATTTTGCAGCGATTGATATTTTTCGAGACATTCGATGCCGCCGAAGTGTGAGCTGCGAACAAGGCGCTTACTCCACCACGTATACACTTGACGATGGGTACGGTGGCGAGCGAGCCATCGAGTCAAGACTTCACAGCCGCTTAAAGAGCGTGGTTTGATTTTAACACCACCGTGTGTTTGTCCCCACAGAGTTTGAATATTACGAATGAGCGATAAGCGTGGACCCATTAGAATATATATGCATAGTACGCTCTCAATATTCGGAGGAATGCATGCTGCATATAAAACTATCGATATTCCTCGCAAAGATGTTTGTTTATATAACATTCCCCCTGCGGCGAATGCCGAGAACGAGAACAACGGTCTGACTCATCGAGCATTCGATACATGCAGTTATTATATTCGTATTTGTATATAGATGTTTATCGCAGTCATAAATTTCAAAGGGTGACAAGAGGGCTAGACTACTTAAAGCATTTGTCTACATTATCATATCAACCACCCACTCACCCACCTAACGAGCATTTGATTTTAACACCGAAGTGTTTATTTATAATTGTTTATACAATCATAGGTGGTAAGTGACAGATGGGTCTCAGAGCACAGGCCAAGCGATACCCTCCAAGGCTAGCAGTTCAATAGCCCCCCCCCCCCCCAACCCACCCACCCACCCACCGACCTCCCACCTGGCTCACCCACCTGTCACTCACCGATTCGAAAAATTGAATAAAATGCCAACCACCCACCCACACCCCACACCCCACCCACCGCCCACCTCCCACCATCCACCTGGCTCACCCACCTGTCACTCACCGATTCGAAAAACTTAAAAAATGTCAACCACCCACCCACCCACCACCCACCTCCCACACACCTGCCACCCACACCCACCCATCACTCACCGATTCACTAAATACAATAAAATGTCAACCACCCACCCACCCACCCACCACCCACCGATTACCTACCGCACACCTGCCACCCACCCACCCACCACCCTCTTCCCCTCTCCTCCCACTCAACACGCCTCGGCCTGTTTCAAAACGCCCCGGTTGGATTAGAACCGGCCTAGTATATCTACTACGGACAAAAGTATTCGAGGGGAGCACTGGGTGTTGTAGCGACTTCACACAAGATTAATAAAATAACTTACCGAAACGAAACGAAAATATCCAGAGAACAAAAAATATGAAGAGATTGCTGGTGGTCGTCGGTGATGGATCACTGGTCGATACCCTCGGCTTGTCGAGAAAGTTGCCGAGCGGTCGAAGGTTTGTCACGAAGAAAACGAAACACGATTGAAGCACAATAAGTTTTATTCTATTAACTTCACCGAAGTTAATAGGAAAACGGAAACGTAGTACAATTTTCACACACTCACAAACAAACGGAAGACTTGAAAAATTTCAAAGTCTTTTAATGCAAAGATTTGAAAAAAATCGATGGCGAAGAACAGAGTGACGGTGTCGGTGGTTTATAGAACAGTAATGAGCATGACCCTCTGCAAAGGGCACATTTTAAATAGGCTTGACATAGACCGCGGTGGAAGGGGTAACTTCTTTGGTCGAGGCGTGATTTTCCACGCCTCCCTTGTTCTCTTTCTATCGGCTGGCAATTTCTTATAATTAGTCTAATTAGCTATTTCCCAAACGATTTTGGATTTGTTAATTAGTTCATTATTCTTTCTATTTATTTTGCAATTGTCTCGAATTTGAATCACCTTTGTAGGTGGAAATTTACGGATTTTAATACTTGATAAAAAATGAAAATTTTCTTGATAAAGAATTGATTAATTATCAAACCCAAAAATGTTATAAAATGGAGTCAATGAATGTTTCGCTCTCATTCTTCACTCTCGTTCGTGCATTCTCATTCGGTTTTTACTACAATATGTGTAATATCGATCGATATTGATTTGACACATCTAATTAAATTGAATTTAAATTCATTATAAATTTCATAACTCCCAGGGTGTTCTGGTATTCATTCTTAATGGTTTTTCGTCGGCTTTTCAGATAAAATGGTAATTTAATTAACTTAATTACTTAATTTGTTTAACTTTTCCATTTGTCAAATTAACAAATTTCGGGTTAAACTTTTATGATAATTGTGACATTGGACTATTGCAAAACATGAAAAAATGATTATTATTAATGATTGTTAATAATTATGTTACGTCATGCACTTTTCGAGAACTTTTATTCGCGAACTTGCGCTGCTCTTCGATCGCACCGAGAGAAGCTGCACGCGTACACTCGCGAGGAAACGGAAAGACTGAGGAAAATAAAGGAAAAAGGGGAAAAAAGGAGAGGATCGCTGTGCGTGAGAATCGTAGACAGAGAACCGTTGACCAGAAACTATTTAACAAACTTTCGAAAGCGATTTCGTCGAAACGAAGTCGTAAAATAATTCTGTCATGGGAGACACGAGAAAAAAATCAACATCTTCAATGGGACTTGAGTTACTCGAGAATTCCAAAGGCATAACACCACGGCTCGCGTCTGCGGAAAATTTGTCGAAAACAATTCGTCAAAAACATTTCGTCGAAAACAATTTGTCGAAAAAACAATTTGTCGAAAAACAATTTATCGGACAACAATTCATCGAAGTACAATTTGTCGAAAACAATTCGTCGAGAACAATTCACGGAAAATAATTCATCGAAAAGACAATTCGTCGAAAAGATAATTCATCGAAAAGACAATTCGTTAAAAAGATAATTCATCGTTAATTAGTGTCCGCGTTTTGCCGTACCCGGAGTCAACGAACAAGGACGTAGCGGATATCTGACTCCATTTTTTTTTGTTTTGTTTTTTTTTTGTTTTTTAATGTTTTTTTGTTTATTTAAAAAAAAAATTTTCTTTAAACGAACAAAATTCGAAAAATTCGAAAAATCGACATTTGAGAATTCGAAATTCGAGAAATTTTCGTTTTTTTATTTATTTTATTTTTTTCTTTAAACGAAGAAAGTTCGAAAAATTCAAGAATTCGAGAATTGGAAATTCGAGAAATCGAAATTCGAGAATTGGAAATTCGAGAAATCGAAATTCGAGAATTGGAAATTCGAGAAATCGAAATTCGAGAATTTTTTTTTCTTCTTTCGGTTTTCTGACCGACGTGAAGATCTTTATAACGTTATATTATTAGCAATCGCTTTCAGATATAGCATCCTATCGGTGTACAGTGCATCGTCGTATTTTTCGACGATGTCCTTCAATCTTTTGTTTAAATCCCGGTATTTTTTCGCTTGGGGCGGTTGCGCCACCGCATTTCGAATTTCGGCGATTATCAGCTTGTTTTTCGACTGTTCCGTTTTAAGGCACCTTATGAGAGTCCACAAGGTTGGATTGTTTTGCCTAACAGTCTCGTTAAAACCCCGATGCCAACCTTCGACGTTGTTGTTCGTTCGACGCAGATCAGATCGACAAGCATCGTAATGATTCCAATAAGGAATGGGGAATTGTCCCGGTTTTTTATTTTTTCGACGATCATACCGAGCGACGAACTCTGTTTCGAACGAAAACGAAAACTCTTCAAATTCCTCCGTCGGGAATATTTCTTCGGCGATACGGTTAAACATATTTACAACGTCGTCCTGTTTCAAAAAAGCAAGAGCACCTAATAGTTTGACGTTTTGCGCGAATTCCGTCTCAGTGTCGTACTGCGTCTTGAAGCCGAATGCCACAACTTTTCGGTAAATTGCTTGGTTGAAATGAAAATTGCAACAGCGAATCGACGTATTCGGAAACGCGTTCGTTAAAGCTTTCACTGTCGCTTGTTCCATATCTAGCATAACTGAATCGGGATTTAGGTCTGAATTGACTTCTTTTAGTTTCGCGAACAATTCGTCATATACAGCGGTGCATTTGCCCGGTAGTAAAGCAAATATGAGAGGCACGACCTGGGCATCTATCGAAGCATGAATTGTATAAAGTTGGACGAAAATCGACGAGCAAACGCCGATTGTCCCGTCGACAAACCAATGCTTCGCTTCCGCTAACAGCCTCACATTGTCGACAGTCCCGAAGATGAGCATTCGATCTTCTTGTCATATATTAGAAATATAGGGCCCCTTGTCATATATTAGAAAATTATGATTTTTTTCCGTCACGCCAAACTGCTCCGGTATTTCGAAGTCTTTTCGAGTGAGCGGATTTGCAAGATCTTCCGTAGCCCCGTGTCGTATATTACGAATAGTTCGTTTTATCGAACTAGTCGATGGTAGGTGAGCCGCTACACTGTCATTGATGCGGGCGGATGCAGAAGCGATGATGACATGCGGACTTTCGGTGGATTCCAGAGCGCTCCTTTTTAAATCGTTTCGAATTTTGATGGATTCAACTTTTGCAGCTTCGCCGCCGTGATTATGATCCGTTTCTTTCAAAACTTCACCGTTTCGAGATGTAATCACTCGGGCTAAGCATCGCTGTATTTTGTTGTGCTGGTAAACACACTTCCAATACGTATGGCTATTTGTATCATTTTTCCTCTCTTTGTAGAAGAGGAATCCTTTTAATAACAATTGTGGCTTCCCCTTCTCGCTCGACACAAGCTCAAGTGCCATTGTGGGCTATGTGCTGTTTTTTATATCTATCAAATGCGAAGCAGTATGACTTACCTTATCGGATCGAAGTGTTGATTATTGACACGAACTATGCAGTATAGAATGGGTGTATTTTATAGATAGCTGGAATAGTCGTAATTTTTTCGGGCAATAAGTGTAAACGGAATGTTTGACGAATTCGTATGAAGAAACTTAATAAACAAAAAAAGCGCAAGGATGGGAAAGTATGATTGGATATGATTGGTATATGATTCATGTGCGTGTGTCCCGATCAGAAGGGATGGTTGAGTTCATGCGTACATGCGTCTCGACTGAAGAAAGTTTGGAAAGCGCGTACGTGCGTCTTAGCTTGAAAAAACCGTGGAGTACGAGTATGTATGTTTTGTGGCAATGAAAAGGTTGTTAGAAATACGATTGTATTCTGGCAAGAAGAGTTAACAACGCGGTTCTGAGATAAACTAATTCCGTTCGTGCGAGATCTCGGCGACGAGCGATCCCAGAATGATGTTTTTGAGGTACGTAGATCGACGCGAAATTCGTGAGAAGCGCTTTTTTCGATTGTTTCTTCGTCGCGGCCGTTTCGCGTCACTTACGTTTCGGCTACTTTCGTGCTCGCGAAATGATCGAAACGAATAAAAAAAAATTCGGTCGATAGCTCAATGTAGGGGAGTGAGAACTGTTTCTACAGTAAGTACGTAAACGACTTGCCGTAAACGACTTGAAAACAATATCTCTCAATATTGTGTATATGTTGTGCCACGTTCGATTCTTGAAACATGAAACGTTTAAATCTGTGAATATCTTCCGCTGCTGCTTTTGTAGCTTAACTCTGTGAATGTTTCCCGCTATAGTAACTTAACCCTGTGAATGTTACCCGCAGTGTTATGTGTACCACTTTGGCGCATCCCACTCCTCATTTTTTACCCCCACCACTTCTCCCACCACTCAGTCGTCTGTCACCACGTGTGGTGAAGATGACTGTTGGTGAGAGGTTTTGTGAGTAGAAAAAAAAAAGGGGTGGAAATGCACCAAAGTGGTACACATGAAAAATAATTTCGAACTTTTTCGAAATTATGTTTTTACTACTTGTCTGGAAAAAAAAACTTTTTCGACATTTTTTTCTACTTACCTCGCAGCTGTTGCGAAGAGTCCGAGCGAGTTGGTGTAGTCGATCGACGATGAAATGGAGAAGGCACGGTCGGGAGGAAAGATAAGAATGAGTATCGTATGCCGCGCCGGGAGAAAGAATTGCTTCGCAGCTTCCCTGACGTGGTATATGTATACTCATTAAAAATTTAAGAAGCAATTTTTTAATGTTACGAAAATTTTATTATTTTAGGTTTTAGCAAATTTATGAATATAAGGAGAAAAAATGGTGAATATAAGAATATAAGAAAAAAAAAATCGCGAATATAAGAAAAAAGTAGCGAATTTTCTTCTCTGCCTCGATGAATGTTCTGAAAAAAAAAAAGAAAAAAACTGATTACGATTTTTTTTTTAATATCGAAATTTCGTACTTACTTATGAGCGCGGCACGCGTGCAGCGTACGCCGGGATGTGACGGTCATCGAAGACCGGGACCATCTGTTCCTCGCCATTGGGTAGACGATGCCTGATGTATTCCACCGGCACCGTTTGGTCGCGCGGACTTACTAAATCCCACCGATGGAAGAGTGGACGAGCCCGCCGCACGATACCGCCGCTGTATTGCGGGCGTCGTGAAAATGAGAACAAATATATGAAATAAAATGAAAAAAAAAAAAAATAATGTACTTACGTTGTGTGTATCGCCGGGCTCGCGGTGACAGTGGGGGCATTGGCCAGTCGGCCTCCCCATCCTCCCTCTCGAGAAATTCAATTCTCCGGTGAATCGCCGCCAAAGCGATATTCGTCTCAGACTCCTCCGTATCGGTCCTCGAGCTTTTCACATCGGCGGGGATTTTTCCGAAACACATTTTTTTTCACTTTTTTTCACAACAGTACCTTCACGCACCGCTTCTGAATCGTTAATGACTGCTATTGCTCATCTTCATCCTAGTCCGAGCGCAGAAGGTAATATTCCTACGACTCTGCATAAATGCAACGGCCAGTCTAATACGCGTTATCGGCTACACCCCGGATTAAGTTATGTTTTTACTCTACCGCTACACTACTACTGGACTACGTTTCACACTACCCGCTTCTACCGTCGATGTCTTCGTCGTCGTCGAGAACGACAACGAGAGTGTCTTCGTCTTCGTCCATCCGCTCGTCTTCGTTGTTCAAATACTTAACCGTAACGATGAGATCTTCATCTTTCTTAGCGGTTTTTCTAATATACTTAAAATATTTTCCTGGACGCTCTTCATACACGGGTAAAATCGCGATGACTTTATCCATTTGTCGCACGCGGTATTCCAGCGACTGTTGTTTCGGTCCTTCTTCGTCTTTCTCGTTCTTTTTTTTATCTTCTTACCATCATCTAAAAGTACTCTGGTTAAATTTTTTTGTTATTAAAAAGCATAACAGCGTACTTACCGATAGCTTACGCATACGTTGCTCCTTCTTCGCTGAACAAAGTGTCTATTGTCTTCAGCTCGGCGTCGGTAACAATCAAATCGTCTTCGACTATGTTTTTTGTCGCGACCGTCTGCGATAATTTATCGATCATCTCCAATTCGGAGTTCAAAAAGACGATATGCGCAAAACTTTTTTTTTTCTCCTATCCAGCTCTAACGACTGCTCTCAGCTTACTGACTACCGATGTTAAGATTTCATCTTTTCGCGCAACAATGTTCTACGTGTTTTGTAAACGCTGCAAAAAGGCTCGAAGCGCCGAACGCGCGTGTATATCTTTTTTACCGCTGTTTCGCGTTTCGCTGATTATGCAAAAAAAAAACTGATTTTTTTTTTTTAGACGCACTAATGAAACGATTTCTTTTTACCGATTATCTGATATTTATCGAAACCATGTTATTCAATTGTTAACACTTTTTCGAAGAGTCTGCAAATTTCTTCTTCTTCATCTTCTTTCAACGCACACTGATAAGGACTCTTCGATTTCTATCAGCAAGAGAAAGAATAACCCCACTAACATATTTATGATGTTGATCGTGATACCCGAAGGTCATAAATACGTACCGTCTGATGTCTTCTTTTTCTTCTTCTTCTTCTATTTCGGTTATTCTTCGTCTTCCGTCGTGCCAACATACGCTTCCTTTCTCGTCGACACATTTCCTGGACACAGTCGGGGTAGTTAGAGGCTTCCGCGGAAGATAGCAAGTCCGGATCGCTGTTCAGATATATCTGATAAGTGCGGTCACCAGTCTCACGGTTATGCACAAATACGGATATTATTTCGCTGTCCATATTCATTACGTGCTGCTGCATCCTCGGAAATTCTCGTAAGACTGGTCGGCTGTCACTGTTACATTGGGTTTAGAGTATAAACCGCCATATTGGCGGTTCTCGTCATAGCCAATCGAATCGGTAGCTTTTTCGTACGCGTCGGCATTCTTGTTCGACTTATACTATCGTGAAGGCAAAAAAATTACTCGAATTTTCTGCTGACTTTTTTTTTTCTACTTACATTATTATTTTCGCATGCAACAAATCTGCATACACGACGTCGATGGACGCACGATGAAACCCTCACCGGTTAATTGATTGTCATCCCCGCCGTTAGTATGTCGACCAGTAAAAGTATCGTAATAATCACGTACTAATTTATCGTTTCTGCGAGTGTTGGTACTGAAGAGCTCAGTGAATCGAGCCATACCAAAATCGCAAGACATTAAATGCAAAAACACAATACAAAATTGTCCACAAACATCCGATTTATAGCTTTGTAGCTGCTTGTCGTTGTAACGGAAGAACTTGCAATTTCTTCGGAGACTTGCAGCGTGCTGCGAGATGATTGGTGGAAGTCCGTAACTGTCGAAGTACCATCCTGCTCCATATCGATCGATGTACATAGCAATCCAGTGCTCGCCAGGCTTGGTATGCTCATCGGTATTAACTATGAGATCGGCTAGTCGTAACTTTTGCTGTTTTCGGCTGATTATTCGCTTCTTCTTCTGCTTTTTCGACAATCGGCCCCGTGTCGTCGCCGTTTTCCGCTTCGCTAAGGTCTTCTGAATACGGTGGTCCATAGGTTTCCCCCACATACGGATGGGCTCGTAGCCATTTTTTAATCTGATACGCACCGGTCAATGCGCAACGGAGCGTTCTTTCATCGCGTATCAGTCCATGATTTATACATTTTCGGCTAGTTCGGGGCAGATGACTAAACGGTGGTGCATCTTCTTCCTCTTCCAAGTTGATTACCTCACAACGATGTAACACTTTTCGCAGTAGCTTTGCCTTTTCGTTGCCGCGTGTGAAGATCCGAGCACCTCCTTGCGTTATATTGCGCAAATTTGCGTACACATGCTTGCACGATACATTACCCTCGAACCACTCAAGCCCGTGAGAAAACTTGCAAAGATAACTATTTTGAAATTTCGCATTTTTTGATAATGCTTTCGTGGGGTACGGTGGTGCCGCGATCCAATGCGCTACAAAAGGCTCCTTTATAGTCAAAACGGCGATCTCTTTCGGTAGGAAATCATCGTCTTTACCACACACTCCTTGTATTTCGATAATTAAATCCATTTTTGCGACCATCGTGAAAGACGATTCGTCTTCGACTGATCGTTTCGTATTTGTTTCACCCGATGATGATGATGATGATGACGTGTAATGTAATTCGATATCATTTCGTCGTTTCATCACATTCTTTTCTTTAACCCGCGTAATCTACCATTACTTGTCTGAACGAGTCAATTTCGAGGACGTTGTCATATTCGGCGTAGATGATGCAATTAACAGTTGCAGCGAGAGCTTCTTCGAATCTCACTTCAATTCTCACACTACCGTGTTTGATCAAATTCCAGTGCGAGCTACTGTTTGCCGAGAGATCGGGTGTCAGATCCAATGCGAACAAACAGTAACCGTTTGGATAGGTTTGTCGACTTATGGAATTACCCTTGTTAAGAAAATGGATCCTTGTTCCACAGAATAAAGTCTGAAATGCGTCCACATACAACAAGTTCTTCGTAAAATCAGGCTGCAACGGTTTTGATGGTATCTGTACACCGTCGATGTACAGCGATAGGTAGTTTATCTTATAATGTTGAAAATTAAACGGATTCAGCGTGCGATTACCAGTAAACGCTTTATTATCGACGAAGCCGATAATTATTCGTTTCGGTAGTTGACCGAGTATCACGTTATCAATCGTTTCTCCGTGTACTGCAGCGTGCATTGAGATAGCCTTTACCTCGACACGCGTAAGAGGATACTTCGCCGTCGACTTTGTCAAGGCCCTCGTGTGAGATAGCAATACACCGGGCAAGATTTTCGCCCGGTGAACGAGAAGCGAAGCCTCTACAATGTTTATTCTATAGTTTCCATTCGTCGGATCCATTAGACAAAACGCATCTGTTGTTCGTTTAATAGAAAACGCTCCTGATTAAAAACGTCGCAATGCAGATGTCCGAGCATATCCAAAGTTTTTCCAATGTCGAGAAATTCCTTCCGATGTTTCTAACGAAGATTAGCATTTCCACTTGTATCCTCCATTTTTTCGGGTGTGTCCTGGTTCCATAGTACAGTGGTGAGATGCGACGATTTTGCAGCCGGGCCATAATTCAATACAGTCTCTATGTAAGCGCGATAAGCGTAAGCATTGTTCGGAGGCGAGACGAGTTTTTGATTGAGAAACACGTCCACTTGATTAAACATAGAATGCATCAAATTATTCACAGGCCCAACGGATGGTATCGAAGCTGTCTCTGTTGCTGAAGTCGAGGCGGCTACAAAATCAATTGCTTTTATTTGCACTTTAAGACTGAGCATGGTGTGAGCGAGATCGATATATTCATCGCCCTGTCCCGGTACGACGAATTCGATGGGGGAGTCATCCGCCAGTGATGAAATTGACTTGTAGTAGATCCAATTGGAACTTTCGATTGTCGTCTGTGTAGGCGGTAGTGAAAAAAGCTCGAGCTCGGACTTTAAACATTCACACGAGTGAGCATGTAGAAACGCCATTTTTTGTTTTGTTTACGCAAAAATATCTGCCACGCTACGTAGGTGTGTTATACCCCGAATATCGCGGGTATTACCGAAAGGTGAAATTGTGCAATAATAGCAGTATGCAGGCGACACGTGAGGCGCGATCGCCGAAATCGAACGCCTCGCGAGCGATTGAGCAATCGACGCATCGAGTGCGCAACTCTCAATCGCGGTCAAGTAATGCAGCGCGTCAGCAGTTAACGTAACGCGAAGCCTCCAAATTTTCGAACGGAATCTGGAGCGATAAATAATAAACAGCAGGCAACGAAAAGCGGAGATTGTCGCAATATATCCGGTGGTCGCAATATCACCGATTATCGCAATAATGCTTCGTCTTTAAAATTATGTTGACACGCTCGCTCCGTATATATCGATACGAGCGCGAGCATCAGACAGTCTGGTATTGACTCGGGATACAGGGGGTCCGATTGACTCCTGAAACTGTGCGTCTGGTCCAGGGGATTCGTGCAAGGAATCCGAGTTACAAGTATTGAACGTGATAGCGGGTCGAACCTGAGTACTATCGAAGAGTGAGTTATATCGTGTGAAATAGAGAATCGTTCAGTAAGCGATACTGAGTTACAGATTGTATTTGATTGTCAAACTGTTCAACTGTTTTTCTTCTCTAATAAATATCATCTCGATCTATGTTCAGTGGTTCTCACTGGAGTTCCAACTCCTAACTGGTATTATCCCTTTTATTATTTCGGGTTAAAATCCCAACCTTCGAGCACGGAGTGATCAACCGAGTTTCGGGGGTACAACAGGTGCTTCTTTTTCTTCTTCTTCTTCTTCGCTACAGATTTTTTTGTCCCTTTCTTTATCCTCTTCTTTTTCGGTGCTTTCTTCTTTGTCTTCTTCTTCCTCGTCGCCCTCTTGGCCGTAACGCGAGCGATGATCGAATGGTCAGGTCGAGCGATTTTACTCGTTTTATAGCCAGATCCATGCATGAGCGTATCTCGTTCTTCGGCGGCCTTTCGTTTCAAATTTCCACCCGCTTCGCGTACTCTCGTATGTAGAGCGTCTTTCAGTGTCATTTCTTTTGTGAGCATATCACCGACTACCTTCACACCGGTACGCAACGCCTCTTTTCCGAGTACTTTAGCACCCATCTTTAGGAACGGTAAAGCCCTACGAAAAAGTCCGCCAAGAAAGCTGCCAATTCCATGCCCTCGTTGATTCGGCGTACCGATATAAACATGACTTATACCACCGTAACCACGACGTCCGCCGCCATACATATCATCTCCATAGCCGTAGTGTTGGATCATGTTACAATTAATCGAGACGTGTAAATTGTAGCGTCACCTTCAACGTTCCCTCCTCGAATGGAATAGGTTTTCCATATTCGTCTCTTATATCGATCTCGATTGTGTGAAAGTTATTGCGAATAAGTGGAATATACCGTGTGTCTATTACTTCGTGACAGTATTCGCGCGAATGCGCGAGTAACTTCGGCACTCGTTTTATTGCGTAATGGTTCTACCCACGCATATTTGCTCAGGACATCGATCACGACCAATAGATAAACAAAGTCGTCGTTGTAGGCCGAAATCGGACGAAGATCGGCAAGATCTGCCTCCCAAACATCATCGATGTTGCTAACATTGTATATTCGGCGTGAAAATCGGTGTCGTACAGGTCGATGCAACGTATAGGAGTCCTGCGTCTCGAGCCACGGTACTATGTTTATTTTTGCAATTCTTCGATCGGCCACTCGTTTCAAGTTTTCAGCCCTCGAATACGACGCGGGGTGAGCGGCGTCGTAATAAATCTTTACGAGACTCTTCATAATTTTAATGCTGTCCAGACAATTTTTTTATTCTTTTTCTTCGGTTTTTCTCGACCTTTTCCCTCTTGCTTCTTCTTTTGTTTCCCCTTGTGCTCGCCGTCTGTATTTTCCTCCTCCTCCTCCTCCTCCTCCTCCTCGTCCTCTTGTGCCTCTTCGTGAACAGTGAGAAATCCGCTGCTGCCGCTGTAGCTGTTATTCTCCTCATCGTCGTTTTCGCTCGGTTACATGAGCCGCCTGCGCGGTGTCGAGGACCTCGTCGTATCCGTGTCTCGCAGCAGCTCATTATTTCCGATGAATTCTAGCGGTATCTGTATCCTCCTGAGGAGTTTGGCAAAGTGAGCTCGACCCTCGGGTTTTGCGCGTTTTCTAGCTCTCATCGCGTCGTTGATAAGGTCTATAATGTTGCAATTTGGTATTCTAGTGCCACCGATACTAACAGCCCCCTTAGAATCCCACTGTATTCTTTTTTGACGTTGCATTTCGATGCAGACTGCGAAGCAGCATTTTGGCAGTATGGCGAAATTTTTTCGGAACGGTTTCGACTATGGCTGTATCGTTTAATTGTGTTTTCAATTCGTCGATTAATGCCTGTCCGTCGAGACCGTCGTTATCGCTGCTCTCGAGTTTCCGTTTCTTCTTCGTCGTCGTTGCTTTGTCATTATCGTCAGCCATGTAGTTGTGTTTATTCGTATCTAGCTGTAATTATTCCTGAGAAGAGATCCGGAAGTTAGAAGTTCAGGAAGACTGAACTCTGCATCTAGTTTTCATGTACCCCTTCATCGCACCGCATGTCTTCGTAATTCCTTCCATCTGTCCGCTGTTTATCTCTGGCATTCGCTTCCTGAAGCAGTTATATCTCAGCGCTCTCTCAGTGCATTTAAATGTAGTTTATTCCAGCGCTTGTTTTCGCAAGAGCAAGCGGTATTAGGTGATTAATTTAAGTTGGCATTATGGTTACTCTATCTGAAGTTATTTTTAAGATTTTTAAGATTGTAATTTTTTCCTCTTATTTTATTGTTGTTATTGTTAGTACTTAAACTGTCATACTCACAGCAAAATACTGTATTACCTAATAAACTATGTTATATTTGCTTTGTAAAATTGCCCCATAGGTACTTGGTCTCTCTCTCTCTCTCTCTCTCTCTCTCTCTCTCTCTCTCTCTCTCTCTCTCTCTCTCTCTCTCTCTCTCTCTCTCTCTCTATCTCTCTATCTCTCTATCTCTCTCTCTCTCTCTCTCTCTCTCTCTCTCTCTCTCTCTCTCTCTCTCTCTCTCTCTCTCTCTCTCTCTCTCTCTCTCTCTCATATTGAAAGCGTATGACGGATGAGCTCCTGAGACAGAGTAGTTTTATGTATGAAAACAGTAGTCTATAAAACGATGTGAGGGTTCAGTGCGGAGATGCATAAATGAGCTATAAAAATAACTGGAGAAGCAGTAATCCGAAGACGAACTAAAAACAGAAAACACAAGTGCAAGTGCGTTGAGACATCGTCGCGAGGAGGCGCGGACCGCCATTTACACAGTACCAGCCACCTTTCCACAGTCACAGATACAGTAAAGAACACACGCAGTGACACCACAAACATCTATGGTGCACACGGACGACGGCATATCTTGTCCGGACATGGTCCAGGCTTATGTGGAGAGGCTGACTATAGTGAATTACTAGTTTTACTCAACTATCATCTCGAGTCAGCTGCCAGCGAGGAAAACAACAGTGGCTAGCAAGGCGGGGCTCCCAAGGAACCGCCAGCGACACTCAAACGTGGGATCCGGCTACCGACTGGTTACTTACGGTCACTTACGACGACATGTGACTGGTAAGTTACAGTAGATTACCGAGACGTGGAAACGTGTTCACACACTCCAAAACACGTATGAAGCTAAAAAATAATACAACAGTACAAACGGAGTGGTAATGGAAACACCAAGGCCAATAAACTGTCAAAAATGCAAAAAAGTTGTCCAAACAGAGGTCCACTATTGCACAAAGTGTATGAAATATTTCCACCCACGATGCGTGATATTGCACAAAGTGTACAACGCCAAAAATCAAATGGTGCCATGCACGGCAAAGGTTACAATTCATAATGCTAAAAGAAAGGCATCTGAGGAACAAACGGAACAAGAGCAGACAAAAAAAAGGCAGAGATATGAAGAAGAAGAAAGCGAAGAAGAACAAGACGAGTATCAACAAACGGAATACTATGAAGACAACCTACCAGAAAGCGTTCGAGAAGAAATAGCAAGAATGAAGAATGACATCGTAAAACAGCTGGTCGGCGGAAATATCAAGAAGAAGATTCAAGAAATCGTAGCTACAGAGGTAGGAAAAGCGATAAAAATTATTAAGAAAGAAATGGAGTCACTGAAAGACGAAATAAAATTAAGTAACTCGAGAAATAAGCATCATATAGGGGAGGTTGACGAAGTAATTGGAGACAGAGACATCGAACAAAGAACAAAGAGAACAGCAACGTACTCGCAAATGGTTAAAAAAAAGCAGAAAAGAAGAAATAATAATAAAACCGGTCGTTGAACAAACAAGCGATGATACGGAGAGCACGATGAAAAATAACATTAATATAATGGAATTAGGGGTAGGAATTGATCGCGTGATGAAGGGTGCAAAAGGGAAGGTAGTAATCGGATGTCAAAAAAGTAAGGACAGGGAGATACTTGCGGGGGTGTTGAAGGAAAACTTGGGGTCAAACTATAAAGTTTACGTGTCTTCTAAGAAATTACCGAAAGTAAAAGTAGTGGGAATAGAGGAAGAGGTAGGAAGAGAAGAAGAAAATCAGTTCATTGAGAGGGTTAGAAAGCAAAACGATTTTGTAGATAGAGAAAACTTTGCAATGAAGATTGTTAAAAAAAGTCAAATGCAGGAAAACCAAATAACAATGATAATAGAGACAGATCCCGAGACACACAAGCTCCTAGTTGTAAAGCAGAGAATAAAGGTCGGATGGATAAATTGTAGAGTATATGATTATGTAAGTGTCAAAAGGTGTTACAATTGCTGGGGATATGACCATTTTGCAAGCGAATGTAGGAACGAGAAACGCTGTCGCAGATGCGGTGAAAAACACGACGTGACGGAATGTAGGTCGGCCCAAAAAAAGTGCTCAAATTGTCTGAAAATGAAAGAAATCTTTAAAATTGAAGGTATAAAAACCGATCACGAGGCAACTGACTATAACTGTGAATCGTATCAACGAATACTGAATAGAAACAGGAAAAATATCCTATATGGAGTTGAATAGCAATCATCAAACGAAATAGCGGATGGACAGAGATCATTTATCTTACTCCTAAATGCACAAGGGTACCAAAAAAATAAAGACGAAATAGAAGAATTGACAGTAAAATTTAAACCAAAAATATTATGTTTAACAGAAACTCATGTGACAGAAGAAGTAGCCGAAACTGAATTAGAAATAAAAAATTATGAAATGAAAAGATGTAATTCAAATAGTAAACGGACAGGTGGCGTGATGACTTTCGTTAACAAAAATATAAAATATAAGGTAATAATAAATAAGAATATAGAACAAAATACTTGGATTAGTGCAATCAGATTATTGGGGATCTACAAAGAAATAATTATATGTAATCTTTACCACTCGCCAAATGCAAGTGACGGGACTTTTATTACGGAACTAACAAATGAATGTGATAAACTTATTGACTTAGGACACGCTATAATAGTAGGAGATTTTAATATTGACGTAAACAAAAGAAATCAGTACTCAAATCGATTGATACAAAACTTACAATGTTTAGGACTGAAACAGTATGTAAACGAACCGATCAGAATCACAAAAACGTTCCAAACATTAATAGATTTGGTATTTTCAAATTTTTACATAATGACAAAAGTTTTAATAACACCAAAAATTACCGAACACCAAATTGTACAAATAGATATTATGTATAGTGAAAAACCAACAGACATTATCACAGAATATTATAAACGAGACTTGACGAATTTCAGAAAGGAACATTTTAATAAAATATTGACTTCGAAAATTGAAAATAAATGTGACAGAAATAGTGACGTAAGTATATTAGCAAACAATGTGATAGAATGTACAGTGGAAGCGATAAATACTGAAGCACCAATCGAAAAAAAAGAGTCCCAACAATATGGAAAGGAAAACAGTGGATTACAAACGAAATTAGGGATGCAATGAAAAACAGAGACTATGCCTACAAATATGCAATCCACACCAAACAAAAACAGGACTGGAACGAGTACAAGATAAGGAGAAATACAGTAGTTACACTAGCCCGTCAAAGTAAAAGACAGTATTATGAAAATCAGATAGATTCAGTCAAAGCCAACTCTAAAAAAATGTGGCGTACCTTAAAAAAAATTATAGGCAAAAAAAACAAGGAGAATAATGGGAACGGTGTAAAATTTGATGGACAAATATGTAATGATGACGAAAAAATTGCCAACAATTTCAATGATTTCTTCCTGTAAAGTATTGAGGAAATTGTACATACAGAAGACATAGACATTAACATTAGCAGCAATGAAATAGCCATTAACGTAGAGGTAATATCGACTATGGAAAATTTTAAGGAAGTAACGAAAGAGGAACTTGATAAAATTGTAAATAAACTGAAGAATAAAAAAGGTACAGAAGAAGGAATTAGTACACATTTCTTGAAGATAGGGTGGAGAAGTGTGGGAGAGATAATGCTATTCCTTGTTAACAAATCACTGCAGGAAGGAGTTTGCCCAAATGATTGGAAAACGTCGACGGTGATTCCGATACCGAAGATAGCTGGAACTATAAAAGCTGATGAGTATCGACCAATAAATATGTTACCAATCTACGAAAAAATACTGGAAATAGTAGCGAAAAACCAAATCGTGGAATATATTGAAAATAATAATGTACTTGCTGATGAACAATCAGGCTTTAGGGAAAGCTTCTCCTGTGAAACAGCTATTCAGAATGTTATGATTCAATGGAGAAAAGGGCTTGATGAGAGTAAATTGATTGGAGTGATTTTTCTAGATTTCAAAAGAGCCTTTGAAACAGTGAGTAGAAAAATAATGATGAATAAACTAGAAAAATACGGTATTAAAGGCGATACATATAAATGGCTTGAATCATATATGGAAAATAGAATACAGCATGTAAAATATCGAAATAAAATGTCAAAGAAACAATACACCGTTCATGGCGTCCCTCAAGGATCCGTACTTGGGCCCTTGTTGTTTGTGCTATATATAAATGATATTGTATGTCAATTGAAGTACTGTTCTTGTAAAATGTTTGCTGATGACACTATTATATATGTAAGCGATAGCAATCTCGAGGAAATTGAAAAAGAAACTAAACGACGATTTAAAGAACATAGTTAAATGGTTAGAAATTAATTCACTAAGATTAAATACAACGAAAACGAAATTAATGATAATACACGACATACGAAAACCGTACTTGAGAAAATCATGTGAAGTACGAATTAAAAATGAGCAAATAGAAGAAGTAGAGGAAATAAAGTATCTAGGAGTAATGTTATGTCGCGAGTCGTGGGTTTACGTGAGGAGCCGGCCTCATCTCGGTCAAGGAACTTAATCCATTTACGCGTTATCGAAGCGGCTACGATTCGCGGATGCCTCGTTTAGAGCCTAACCTTGCGGAAAATTGCTCGGGAAGAGGCTAGAGTTCATTCGCGAAATGTTGTCAAAGGGGAGGTTTAAACGGTTTCACTAATAGGGTGTATATCGCGGCAATACGGGCAAAAATATTCAAGGGGAGCACTTGGTGCTGTAACGACTTCTTGCGGGGTAACGGAACGGTAAGCGCGGAGATACAAAATTATTGCAACTATTACAGAAATTACAAGAAAACAACTGAGGAGTATCACGACAATCAAAGGGGAGTTCATCGTGATATTGAAATTTTAACTAAACTCGCGGGTTGGTATGAGGAACTCGACGCACGGTAGACACTGGATAGATTCGTACACCCGAGTGTACTACAGGGGTTTCACGAGTGACTCTCGAATCGCGGATATTAACGGTGATTTTAATGGAGATTCCGCACAAGAGAATAAAGATTAATACAATCACGATAATTGCCAGAAGGGCGATAATGATCTGAGATGCGTACATCTCTTAAACTTTTCACTAAAGTGGAAGGGTTGAGGGGAAAAATCACAAACTTAGGAAAAATAAAACTTACCGAAGAAAAATAGGATCCGGCGAACAGGAGTTGTGAAGAGGTTGCTGGTGGTGGTCGTCGGTGGATCGCTGGTCGATACCCTCGGCTTCAAGTAAATGCCGAGCGGTCGAAGGATTTTTCACGAACGAAACACAAAATTTGAAACACTGAGTTTTTATTCTATTAACTTCAATTGAAGTTAATAGTCAAACAAAACTTGGTACAATTTCACACAAACAATTCACAACGGAGAGCAAGACTTGAAAAATTTCAAAGTCTTTTAACAAAGATTCAAAGTAAAACAAAACTGTCACGAGCAGAGTCACGTTGTCGATGATTTTCGGAGGAGTAATGAGCATGGCCCTCCGTAAAGGGCGCAGTTTAAATAGGCTTGACATAGACCGCGGTGGAAGGGGCAACTTTTTGGTTGAGGCGTGATTTTCCACGCCTCCCTTGTTCTCTTTCTATCGGCTGTCGATTTCTTATAATTAGTCTAATTAACTATTTTCAGATCGATTTTGGATTTGTTAATTAGCGATTTATTCTTTTTATTTATTTTGGAAGTGTCTCGAATTTGAATCACCTTTTTAGGTGGAAAATTACGAATTTTAATACTTGATAAAAGGAAAATTTTCTTGATAAAGAATTAATTAATTATCAAATCCAAAAATATTAAAAATGAACTCTATTGATATTTCGCTCTCATTCTTCACTCTATTACATGTATTCTCATTCGGTTTTTACTATAATATGTGAAATATCGATCGATATCGATTTGACAGATCTAATTAAATTGAATATAAATTTGATATAAATTTCATAACTACCAGGGTGTTCTGGTATTCATTCTTAATGGTTTTTCGTCGGCTTTCAATATAAAATGATGAATTAATTAACTTAATTAATTAATTTGTTTAACCTTTCCATTTGTCAAATTAACAAATTTCGGGTTAAACTTTTACGATAATTGTGACATTTGGCTATTGTAAATCATGAAAAAAATGGTTATTATTAACGATTGTTAATAATTATTATTCGGTTATTCTCTCTTTCTTCATCCCTACTCTTGGCTAAGAATTGCATTTGTCTCTTGATTTTTATGGCTCTGTTCCTATTGGTTGAGAAAAGTTCGGCTATCGATGAGTGGTGGGCCTTCTCGTACGTTCTATGCATTGCGCGGGTGGCTCACCCTTCCCCTACTCTCTCGGTACGATCACGTGTACCGTAACTGGCCCGCGAGCTAGCCAACAGCGCTACCTCCCCTTCGGGGTGGCTCTTGACTTCCCTTGTTCGTACCAGCCACGCTCACGTGGTCGCTTCTCCTTCTATCCTACCTAAAGAGTATGCTGGTACAGAGGCTTTCTCCGTCGTGGCGACATAGCAACGACGTGCAATCCTCTGTTCTCTCCCAGCACGGAGTCTTCTCTTTTTTTTTCTTTCTAAGAACTGTGACAAATCGGCGAGCTGAATAGAATCGCTTCTTCGAACGAGCACCACTTATCTTTATTTATTCCATCCAAATGTTTAGAAGAAACTTCTCGGAGGTAGTTGTTGAAAATAACATTTCCTATGTAACCCGATATTCTTCTTTCGTCGCTGGTTAAGATCGTAAATTGAACTATTTATCTTTGAAGCAATATCGATTTGCAAGATATTTTTCATTTAAATGTTTAGTCTCTGAGTAATGAGAGATATTGCTAAAGGCAGAAATATTTTAACTCGTTGTTTTTACGGATTTACTTTTTATGATGGGAAAAGACCAGAAGGGTTTATGATGGTTACCTGAGTAACGCGCAAATACCTGACCTACCCCTAGCTATAAAATATAACCGGGGAAATACGTGAAAAATACATAAAAAATATGATTACAAAGTTGTAATATTGTTGACGACCTGACCCAATGTTCATACGCATGCGTGATTCTATTGGAAATCGTCTAATTATCAAATTCGCGACTATTGGAAATCTCCCATTGTTCGCGGGGGTGGCTGTAAACGATGCCCGAGAGGTGCTGCACTCGTTGGAGGAAATCGGAAGTTTTTCTAACCCACTGGGCCCTATGCATAGTGGTTAGAAGGAAGCTGTCGGTATCGTCGCTCGAGGTGTTGGTCGTCTTCGGAGTCATAGAGCGCTCGCGTCTGTGAGCCTCGCTGCGTCGTAGTGTTGGTGAGGTTTGGAGTCACCGAGAGCTCGTATCCGTGAGTCTCGATGCGTCATGGTGTTGGTGTATTTCGGCTACATCGAGCGCTCGTGTCTATGAGCCTCGACGCTTAGTGGTGTTGGTAGGTTTCGGCAAACAGAGACCTGCCGGCTTAGCAACAGTCAAATCCCTTCGATGGCGGCTGGCCCAGGTACATGAGCCGGCGTTTCTTACTGGTATTGGTGACTTTTCTTCACAGCGTGGTGTCGGGGCCACGTGCTCATCTTAGGTGATCGAGCCGTGGTGTTATGCCTTTGGAATTCTCGAGTAACTCAAGTCCCATTGAAGATGTTGATTTTTTTCTCGTGTCTCCGATGACAGAATTATTTTACGACTTCGTCTCGACAAAATCGCTTTTGAAAGTTTGTTAAATAGTTTCTGGTCAATGGTTCTCTGTCTACGCTTCTCACGCACAGCGATCCTCTCTCTTTTTCCCTTTTTCCTTTATTTCCCTCAGTCTTTCCGTTTCCTCGCGAGTGTACGCGTGCAGCTTCTCTCGGTGCAATCGAAGAACAGCGCAAGTTCGCGAATAAGAGTTCTCGAAAAGTGCGTGACGTAACAGTAATAATTGATAATAATCTGAAATTCGATAAATATGCAGCATTTATTGTAAAGAAAGTAGCGAAGAAGGTAAATTTTATGTATCTACTGAACAAATATATATCAGCGAGTACGTTAACGACAATTTATAAAACGATAGTAGCGCCACATATGGACTACTGCAATACACTGCTACTGAATGTGAGTGAATATTGGATGAATGAATTTCAGAAAACGCAGAATCGAGCAATGAGAGCAATATTGAGATGCGACCGTTATACGAGGGTAAAAGATATGCTCGACATCCTGTGTTTCATGGATGTGAAACAGAGGATGAAATTTAATGTATGCGTCTTTGTGTACAAAATGTGAAGTGCATGTGGTGGGCGAAAGGCACAATTATAACACAAGAAAGAGAAACGAAATAAAAATACAATATCGAAAAACGAGTGCGGCGCAAAAATGCCTGACATATGCAGGTTTTGATATGTTCAATATGCTTCCAGTAGATATAAAAACAATTAGTAGATTAGAGGAATTTAAAAGAGTGTTGAAAGAGTATGTAAAGCAAGAAGACTCGACGTAAACTGTAAAATGTAGTAATAGTATGAAGGAATGATGAGTAGTATTAAGTTAGTATGTAAGATTGGTGGTTTGTAAACAGTAGCTAAGTGCTAAATAAAACTTAATCTCTCTCTCTCGCTCTCTCTCTCTCTCCTTGAGTTGAGCGGGAGTGTCTATCGCTGCTCTTGTTGTTTTCGTGTTTCTGGTGGATCATCCATATCAAATCGGCATTTCTTGCGATACCTGGTCTTCTTCTCACTGTTCCGCTACTAAGGAGTATTTCGGGTAGGTGTTTCTTTTTCTCGTTTCTCTTATTTTCCTACTTCTCTTACTCTTTAACTTTCTAACCTGTTATCGACGCCTGCCAATAACAAAGAGGGGCAGTGCGTGAGATAGCGCATGCGCGCATTAGCGCGGTTAAATTTCCGTTTGCGAAAAAAGAGTTATTCTCGGTGTTTGATTGGCTCTGAAAAGGGCCGGTGTTTGTAGGGCGGTGGTTTGCCCGATCTACCCTATTCTAGGGGATTTCTTCGGCGGACTCCCGATGATGTTCCGTTTTGTGCCGGTGGTCGGCACCCGTGGCCGCGTGGCGATTCTCGTCGGCACGTATTCCGGTGGTGGAGATGTAGGTCCCTCGATGGCTGCTGCTAGAGAATTAAAAAGCTCCTCGAATTCCTCGTCGTTCCGGGGAGGAGGTTTTTCGGGAGAAGGAGGGGAGATTTGGGAAATCTCCCGGAGAGGGATTCGCTTTGGAGTGGTTTTTTGAGGGGAAGGTTTTTTAGGGGGAGTCTTTGGGAGAGGAGAGATTGCGGGGGGAGGATGGGGGATTAACGGTGGAGGAGAGTTTGATGGGGGAGGATGATTTTTAGTTGTGGATGTGGGGGCACAGACGTCGGGAAGTTGCGGGTGGCGGAAGACGGGAGTTTCGAGGAGATCGATTGGAATTAACCTCCAGGTGTTCGGGAGACGAAATTCCGGAGCAACTTCCTGGGTCTTCTGTAATCGAGGATCCACGCGTTCCGTCTCTCGGTGCCGATTGGCTGCGCGGCGGAGTAGCCGCTTTTGGTAAGAGGGATTACGAGGTTTTCGAAACATACAGAGTTACCTGTGGTATTTTCTGTTTATTATAAAAGAAGGTAAAAAAATGGTAGAGAAGAAGGAAAAGAGTGTAGGTGTAGAAAGATTCTTTACTTTGCAGTAAAGAGGTTTGCTTTGCAGCAATTTGCGGGAAAAAGGAGAAGGAAAGGACTTTGCAGTCCTTTTTTCGTGAGAGACTTTGCAGTCCTTTGGAGAGACTTTGCAGTCTTTTTCGTCGAGAGACTTTGCAGTCTTTTTCGTCGAGAGACTTTGCAGTCTTTTTCGTCGAGAGACTTTGCAGTCGTTTTCGTGGAGAGACTTTGCAGTCTTTTTCGTTGAGAGACTTCGCAGTCTTTGTTCGATGGCAGCTTTGCAGCTGGAGACTAGTTGCTCGGACTTTGCAGCTCGAGAGACTGATCTCCCTCTGCGAGAAGCGGCCCCTTATATACCCGGCTCGGCGCGTTCGAGAACGTTCGCGCACGCGCCGGACCGGTGGTGGGGATACGCTTCGAGTCGCATCGCCTCGTGTCGCTTCGCGATGTTTCGGGAGTTTCGCGAAGGCACGGGGATCTGCGCGATCGGTCGGTAAGTTATCCTCGCGTCGTGGATTCGCGAATTTTCGCGAATCGCGGGGAAAGTGTTTGTTTTTTTTTTGTTTACGCGAGTGAAAAGTTAATTCGAGTGCGCGTTTTTTTTTTAATTATCAATTTGAGTGCGCGAGGAAATAATTCGAGTGCGCGAATTATTTGTCAAATTTGTGTGCGTGAATTACGGCGTGTCATACGGTTGACACGTCGTATTAATTGAAGAAATATCGCGAGTGACGTTTTAGGTTACCCTCGCGATGTTGCGTTTCGCCGAGGGAATCTCATGGATTTCGCGCCGCGTCGAGGGAAATCATCGATTCGGGTAAGTATTTTAATGTTTTTGTATATTAATTAACTTGTTTTTTCTTTTTTTCAGATGCCGGAAGGGCCAACCGGCCGACGAGAATCGTGGACTTCGAGGGACAGCGATGGATTCCGACAGGTAAGTTTTAGTATGTAATTTATGTCAAAACCGATAATAAACGCGTTATTAATTAATTTGTGTTTTTTTTTGTTTGTTTCAGATTCCAGAGGACTTTCGACGAGGGACACCGATTGCCACGACGAGGGATATCGACTGCGATGACGAGCGAGGGACGAGTCGACGAGGGACTTCGACGGGACAAAGCGACGGCAGGTAAGTCTTACTCCGGTAAGTGTTTTGAGTGTAAATAATTTTCTAATGTTTCTCTTTTTGTTTCAGGTTCGAGGACTCCACGGTGGAATCGACGACGGGGCGACGACGAGGGACACGCAGCGACGACGAGAGACGATGCGACGCTGGAACCACCGAGGGACGAATGGAAAGGTAAGTGGGTAAAAGGTAAAGGTAGGATACTTAATTTAAGCTTAAATTAATATTTACATTTTTTCGTAATTTTAATCTATTTTTTTTTCTGTTTCAGGTTCGCAAGAGGATTTTAGTTTAGGAAAAGTATGCGCCGTAAGGGCGCGTACAACAAACCTATCTTTCATACTGGCGACTCTCCGATCCTTCTTTTCTCGCCAATGAGGTGACCTGCGACTATCGACAAAATTTTTGCGAGTATCGATTATTTCGATCGATCTTTCATCTGCTGTAAACGCATCCATACGCGGCGAGGCGGGCGGTTGCGTTCAGTGGGCACTGGGCGCTTGGTGTGTGTGAGCGATGACGTCGCCGCACACGCCGCGCGTCCCCCCACTCTCGCTGTCGTTCGGGACCCCTCGGCAGTCGTCGGCCATCGGCTCGCAAGCCATCACACGTGAACTGCCTCTCTCGTCAGCTGACACGAAAGCTATACGCAGCAAGCTATTCAATTATGATACGGATATCGCTAAGTTCATACGCGCTTCAAAAGAATCAGTAGATAAAAAAGCTGCTCTGCAGGAAGCTTTCCAATACTATCAAACCGCATTTAATACTGTTTTCGCTGCTTACTCTGCCCTTGCCGGCGAAGTGCTCGCAAACGATCGATGCATACAAGCCATGAATCTAGTACGGAACGATATTAGTCAAGTACGGAACGATATGACGAGAATATGCTCTGCTACTATCCAGGAGACTCTAATGAATTCATTCGATTCATCAGTCCGCACCCAAATTACCGAAGCCTGCTCGGCTGGAGTAAAAGAGGCCGTCTCAACTACTCTTGAGCCTTCGGCATCGACGTCGTATGCTAGCGTAACCTCTCAGGGCTCAAATGCTAAAAAGAACAAAGTTTACATCTCGCGCGGACCCACTGTCTCGATTGATAAGTCCACTAGTTTTTTTATCACGCCTTGCGAGAACGCGTCTGCCAAATATCAGTCTTCGCAGATGACTAAAGAAGCGGTAATCAAAAGCATCGACCCCGCGGAAATAGGTATGAGAGTAGATCGAGTTACACGCGCAAAAAACAATGGCATCCGTATCGATGCCAAAGAGGCTGATCTCGAGAAAATTCGATCATTGCCGGCATTGAAGAAACTCGGTCTTGAAGTCAGCGAATTCTCCAAGCTCGATCCTCGACTGATAGTGCACGGTGTGCCTGCCGATCTCTCCGCTGACGAAGTACAGGCTGATATAATTAAGTTGAATTTATCGGAATGCAGTAACCCCACTGTAAAGGTTATTTACATGTCGCGCGTAAATCGTAATTCTCGTCCCTGCATTATAGAGGTGCCATCGAAAATCAGGGATATTTTTAGAAGCAGACAAAAAATCTATCTTCGCTATACTTCCTGTCGCTTTGACGATCACGTCAGAGTGCTACAATGTTTCAAGTGCTTGGGCTTCGGCCACATAGCAAAAGACTGTACAAACTTCGTACACTGCGCACACTGTTCGGGCGATCATGATTCTGCGTCTTACAGGCATCGCTCCAAAGATCCGATCTGTTATAACTGTAGGACGCAGTACACTGACGCAGACTGTGATCACAGCGCTCTGGACGGGAAAAATTGTCCGGTGTTGGGAAAATGCATCGCTGACAAAGCTCGTAACACCGATTATGGCTAACGCTAATGATAACCGCACGCAGGACGCTCTCAGAATATGCCATGTGAATTGTCAGTCCTTGAAAGGTCATCTGGACGAATTTCGACACTTCTTCGGTGAAGATTTCTTCCACATAATTTGCATGTCTGAAACGTGGTTGACTCCGCAGATCCCGGATGACTTTGTGAGATTACAAGAATATTGTCTACTCCGATGCGATCGGATAGGACGCGGGGGAGGAGGCGTCGGCTTGTATGTACATACCTCTCTACGAGCTCGTGTGCTCACGCACTCTGGAGGGACGTACTGCGGCAAGCCCGAATATATAATCGCCGAAGTGACAATTCCTATCTGTTCGAAAATGCTTATCTGCGTAGTCTACCGACCACCGCATGTCGGATACCTCACAGAGTTCGAAGATCTATTTCTTCAATACAATGTCCTTTATCCGCACTGTTCTATCATGGGCGATTTCAACTCTGACATGAACGTCCTATCGCACGATAGCACGCATCTCCGTAACTTTATCGATATGTCGAATTTATATCTGGTCCCGTACAAGTCTACTCATCACGTTCGCGATGCGTCGACGCTGCTTGATTTGTGCATTACGGACGAAGCTGACAAACTAATCGAGTATGGCCAATTTGAGGTCCCTTTTCTTTCCGCACACGATTTAATATTCGTCAGGTATCGCCTAACGGTTGATAAGCTTCCGGAGCGCGTGTTCACATGCCGCGATTTTCGGAATTTTAACAGCACTGCCTTTTTAGCGCAAGTAAGCACGATGAACTGGGAGGCGTTTTATAACACTGACTGCATCGATGTTAAAGTGTCGCTGTTAAATAATTATTTATTGTCCTGTTTCGATATCCATGCACCGCTAATTCGGGTGCGATCCAAAAAGGCCCCCGCGCCTTGGTTAACTGTGGAGATAAAAACACAAATGAAAGCGCGCGACAAGGCACGTAGAGAGTGGCGTAGAAGACGCACAGTGGAAGCACATAACAGATTCAAACGCCTTCGAAACTCAGTACAAGATAGTATAAACGCAGCGAAAACCGGCTACTTTAATCGCGTATTTTCTACTCAAACTAGTGCAACGTCAACGTGGAAAGAGTTCGGAGCCTAGGCCTAATAAAGTCACGAGCTGGCGCTATGCCGCTTGCCACCTCTATCACCGACTTAAACAAGCATTTCGCGGCCGCTGGCATCGACCCTACCTACATTGTTCCGGAAGCATATTATCTGGGAGAAACAGTTTATAGCGACGAGAAGTTTTATTTTCAAAACTTGGGCTACGATACACTCGATGAAATACTTAGGCTTTCAAAATCCGGTGCCGTTGGCGCTGACGGACTTTCGAGAGCTCTAATTAAACTAGCTCTGCCGTGCATCCGACCTATGATCCACTATTTGTTCTCGTTTTCGCTGATGGCCGGTATTTTTCCGACAGAGTAGAAATACGCTCTCGTTTGTCCTCTTCCCAAAACTAAACAACCGTCTTGTCCGAACGATTACCGACCAATTTCTATCCTCTGTGCTGCCTCGAAGTGTCTGGAAAAGATCGTTGCCAACCAGATAATGGCTTATCTTCGCAGTCGTGATCTTTTGGATCCGTGTCAATCGGCCTATCGGACTGGGCATAATACCCAGACAGCTCTTCTGCGGATACTCGACGACATTCGTCAAGCGTCAGACGCACGCAAAGTAACGGTTCTAATGTTGTTCGACTTCTCTAAAGCCTTCGATAGAGTACGACACGCCGATCTGATAGAAAAACTTCGATTGCTACATTTTTCGCAGTCGACAGTAGTGCGATTGGCTATGTTCGTATCTCACGGGTCGAACGCAATCCACACGTGATAATCAAACCGGTGAAGTCTCGGATAGATTAAACATCTTGAACGGCGTTCCTCAAGGTTCCGTCCTCGGACCTCTTCTGTTCGTCTTATATCTGCACGGTTTCAGTGATTTGCTGAGACATTGCCGTTACAATTTTTACGCCGACGATCTGCAAATATATCTGCATTCCAGTCCGAAAAATCTCGCTGAAGCTATTAGAGCAGTGAACGAAGACATCGAAGCAATTTCAAACTGGGCGGAAAGCATTGGGCTACTTCTCAACAAAGAAAAAACGAAAGCCACAGTTATCGGTACTCGACGTTTCATCGCCAACATCCCTTTTGAAAATCTTCCCGCTATTATCGTTGGGAATGTCGATATACCGTTCTCAACCGAAGTAACATGTCTAGGAGTCACGGTCAGCAATACTTTGTCTTGGACACTAAACACTATGAGAATCGCGAAAAAGATAAATAGTACGATCTACCAGCTTAAGCTTTGTAGAAATCTTCTTCCTCACCCACTCCGTATACAATTAATTTCCACGCTCGTCTTTCCTCACATCGATTACTGCTGCTTAGTTTATCTCGATCTAACTAAGGAACTCGAACTAATTCTTAGTCGGACACTCAATGCTGGTATTCGTTTTTCACTTGACATAAGACGTAACGCTCATATTACTGAATACTATCGTCAGCTAAAGTTGTTGATGACTAAGGAAAGAAGACTGTACTTCTTGGGTTGTCTCACATATCGTGTACTCGCTACAAAGACCCCCAAGTTTCTGTCCGACAGGCTAGCTCCACTCGAAGGCGACCGTCAAAGGAACTCTCGGCGGCCCAAGGATTGGCTACAACATCCGATGTGCAGAACCGTATTGTACAAGTGCTCCTTTACAGGCGCTGCTCCCGCTTTCTGGAACGGCTTACCATCCTCAGTACGAGAAGCGGCCACCATCGAGGTGTTCAAGAGAAGATTGCATGAACATTTATTAGCAAATATATAATTCTCCCGTTGACAATTTTTCTACGTTCTTTATTGCAATTGTTGACTGTTACTCTTTTATAACGTGTATCTTGCCTCCCTGTACCACTAGACGGGTGGACCGAGCAGCTCGTCGAAGGGTTGCGGGATCTGGTGGGCACGTGATTAGTACAAGCAGTATTTTATTTTTATTCTATTTTATTTTTGGTCAGCTGTGAAATTTTCTAGTCATTATTCGTACTCTCGCTTATAAGTACTGTTATCGCAATTTATAGTATTCTATTTTTCATTATCTTTAAGATGTTATCTAAACTTTATCTATCACCTCTTATTCTCTACCTCATTTCTTACTTACTTCTACTTCTTTATGAAACACTGTGCGAATACTTCGATATATTTTATTGTTATTAGCAGCTTGGATTCGATGTATATTTTATTTTTACCATCTTAATGTATATATGTGCCTAGCGCTTTAGGGGACTTGTCCCAGAGCGCAAAATAAATATCGCTCTCTCTCTCTCTCTCTCTCTCTCTCTCTCTCTCTCTCTTTTTTTGTAACCTCACTTCTTGGAATTTGGCCTTGAGACGAATTATTTCGGACACTATATCATTTGGCGCATGTGGACTCAGCTTCTCTCCTGCCATTGGCTCACTGTTATGGATCTTCTGCGACTGTGCTGCCACCAAAGCTAGTGTCGCAGCTGCACACTACAACGGAACGATATCGATCGGCGCATGCGCTCTCATCTCCTCCCTTGCTATTGGCTACTACTCCGTATCATCAGCGACTGAGCTGCCATCGTCACTAGTGTCTCAGTGGCACACTACATCATAGCGAACCGCATTCACCATCGATCAAGAAGATGACTGCAACATCCTTTTTCCGCCGAGCAAGATTTCTGCATGCCGACGTCGCGGTGTCACAAGTGTTCGAAGAATATTGCTGGGGAGAGCTTATCGTGCTCCGTCTGTTATAAATTTTTCCACCCCGGCTGTTGGAAGTCTTATTTAAAGTATAAGACTGTCAGTGACTGTTGCAAAAGTGAGCTTAGCTCACTTTAACAATTGATGCTCCTATGATGCACTATGAACGTGTCAACGCCTGGTTCGAGCGGCGAGGGCGGTAGCATGAATGGTATCTTGCAAGAAATTCTCGCGAAACTTCATGCATCCGACGCGAAAATGGATAAATTCATTCAAGAACAGCACGAGACTAATAGAGATATTGCTGGCAAAGTTAGCTGCTTACCGAATCTTGTTAAAAAAGTCGAGGAGCACGATGCACTTCTGAAGCAATTAAGCGATCAAAATGCTAGTTTAAAACGCGAAATTGAGAGTATCAATGCATCCGGCATTCAAAGTCAGACGGAATCATCTACGACTGAATTAGTTTTCGCGGGCATTCCTCGCGAAGTCACTAGTGATCCGCAGCAAATAACAGCTAAGGTGTTTACTGCTCTCGGCGTTGAAAATCTGTTGACGGATGTTTTGGGCGTTCGCATCATGACGCGTAAACCTCAGGCGGGTGGCAGTCAGCAGGCGCCGACGTCAGGGGGAACCTCCCAATCTCTCGTTGTCTCGCTCAAATCATCGCAAATAAGAGATTTCATAATAAGCAAAAAGCGAGTCAAGCGGAATCTACCTGTGAAAGATGTTTTTGCCATCGAGCGTGAGGGTAACGTGTTCGTAAATGAGCTGCTACCGACTGATAAGTATAATTTGTTGCGACGCACCAAGGATAAGGCCGAAGCGTATAACTACAAATATGTCTACGCATAAATATGTCGGGACGCATTTCAGTTAGAAAAAGCGATGGCTCTTCGATAATTCACGTCGATACCGATACGGACCTCGCTCTTCTCGTTTGACTTCCTACTGTAGTAACTTCGCATGCTTCAATCGGTGACTGTTCACTTCTAAAAATTGCGCAGTTCAATGCTAATTCGTTGCTGGGACATATTGATTTCGTCCGTCTCTATTTCACTTCGCATTTTTTTCACGTAATCTCGATCTCGGAAACATGGCTCCATGCCCACATTTCAAACGATTTGCTAACTATAGAAAATTATTACATTTTACGCAATGATCGCGAAGGGAAGGAAGGAGGTGGAGTAGCGTGCTACATTCACGAGTCACTAAAAGCGAATATTATTGCGTCTTCTCCAAGCATTTTCACGAATTCACCGGAATATATGCTTATTGATTTACAGTTTGGAAATTCTCCACCACTATTGCTGGCTCCGGTTTACCGACGTCCGAAAGGGCAACTATTGCATGATTTTTCCGCTGCATTTTCTCGTTTTTCTCATGCGTATCAAAATATAGTTGAAACCGGCGATTTGAACTGTAATTTACTTAATGAACATTTCGAATCTAACTACTTGCGTGATTGGATTTTTTCCCGGTCGCTTCATCTCGTCAACTCGGCAGCAACATTTCATACGGCGCACTCAGACTCATGGCTTGATGTGATGATTATCGACAGTGCTGATAAACTCGATAAATTTTGTAAATCCGATGGTCCGTTCATAGCTGGGCATGATTTACTAGAATTAACTTTCAAGTACGACGTTCCGCCTCGGGAACAAAAGTCAATCACACGTCGAAATTTAAAAAACTTTGTTCAATCGGAATTTCTTAGCACTCTCCGTGAGTTCATTAGCGAAGTCGAATTAACGGATAATTTTTCCCGAGTAGTGATTGTAACGGTCCCCTATATATATATATAAAAAATCTTTATTATTTTAATAGTTCACTTATATTCATATTTCGCAACTCGCAACTGTCGCTTCTCCTTCTGAGAAGCGCGATAATGAATATTTTGGCCGTCAGCTCTTTTGCGTGAGAGCAGCAATGAGATCGCCGTCTCACGGCAACGGTCAAGCCGCCGCGCGACCAGCTTCCGCGCGACGGCCCTTATCAGCGCGCGGAGGTATACCTCACGCGCGCAACAATACAAGTTACCGGCGTCGAAGCCCTTTGCTTCGACGCCTGATTAACCAGTTCAACTCCAACCACCGACTCTGTCAGACGGTATACTCCCCCAGCTACGACTAATAAAACATTTATAAATTCTTGTATTCCATATCATAAACAACCTTGTGTTTCTTTTAGCCGCTTACCTGGCTGTCCATTACAATGGTGTCAGAAGCGTTCGAACTAAAATCCGCGTCCGCGATAAGTGAAATTTTGTTTATTTTTGTTTTAGATACAGTGCTCAAAAAATAATAGTGACTCGAAAAAAAAAAAAAAAGTGATCATCAAAAAAAATATAATAGTGAAAAAAAAAGTGATTATCAAAAAATTTTTGTGACTCGAAAAACTATCAAAAAAATATACAGCGACGAAAAGAAAGCGACAATCAGCGAAAAAAAAAAAAAGTGCTCAACGCAAAGTGAGAAGAGCGACGAAAAATCAACAAAAAAAACCCGAAGGAAGGAAGGAAGAGCGACGAAAAATAAAAAAAAAACCGAAGTCAGGAACGGAAATCCATGCAAATACGCACGTTTTACCTCGTGGCAGCAATGTGAGTACCTTAAATTTCATGTTAAGTGTGAAAAAAAAACGAGCTTCGAAAAAAAAAAAGAAAAAAAAAAAAAAGCGAGTAACGAGCGCCGACTCGCAAAAAGCGTGTAGCGCCGTCCTTGTCGTGCACGCAGCAGAGTCAAAGGCGTACGACCGCTGCATGCGACACAGGGGAATTTAGCTTAAATATATATTTTTTTTGCCGATCATATAAATTCTTGTTTTTCCAAATTAATTACGAAAAAATAAAAGTTTCTTTACCATTTTACCTTAAAAAAAAAAAATAATAATAATAATAGTAATAATAATAATAGACTTTTGCGACGCGCGACTCCCGATAGGAGAACGCAGCTAATATACGCCGATGATAAATTACCCTAATTTCATTTCCCTCCTTCTACTCGAATAAATTAACTCGCGTAATAAAAATTACTTTTTCTATACTCAAAAGTCAGTAATAAGCATAAAATCTCCCCTTTTCCTTTAACTTTTCTAAACATTTAAAATCTTAAATTTTTTTTTCCTCTCTCCTCTCTCCCTTCAACTTTTCAATTTTTTCAATTTTTTCAAATTTTTTTTTTTCAAATTTTTCAATTTTTTCAAATTTTTTTTTTTCAAATTTTTCAATTTTTTCAAATTTTTCAATTTTTTCAATTTTTTCAAATTTTTCAATTTTTTCAAATTTTTCAATTTTTTCAAATTTTTCAATTTTTTCAAATTTTTCAATTTTTTCAAATTTTTCAATTTTTTCAAATTTTCCAATTTTTTCAAATTTTTCAAATTTTTCAAATTTTTCAAATTTTTTCAAATTTTTCAATTTTTTCAAATTTCTCAATTTTTTCAATTTTTTTTTTCAATTTTCTCAATTTTTTTTTCTCTTTCAATTTTCTCAAATTTTTCAATTTTTTCAAATTTTTCAATTTTTTCAAATTTTTCAATTTTTTCAAATTTTTCAATTTTTTCAAATTTCTCAATTTTTTCAAATTTCTCAATTTTTTCAATTTTTCCCCCACCTTTTCAAATTTTTGCTAATTTTTCCAAATCCTTCCAAATTTTAAATTTGTCTAAATTTTACAAAATTTTTTCAAATTTTTTTTTTCCTTCTTCTCTCTCCTTCATCAAACTTTGTAACTTTTTCTAATTTTTCAAATATTTTATCAGTTTTAAACTTTTTCAATTTTTCAAATTTTTTTTTCTCCAATTTTTCAAATCCCTTCAATAGTTCAATTCCTTTAAAAAAAAAAAGAGAAGAAAAAAATCTTCTCTCTTACGCGAACAAAATTGCGCCACACAAGCGTAACCTTACGAAAACAAATAACTATTACCGGTTGCTGCTAACAAGCGAAGCGCGACCGGAACGCCTATCGGCAAACAAAATTACAATGGCGACCGGAGGCGGAAACGACGCCGAAAACGTCTCAGGTTTTTTAACATTTCGAGATGTATTTAACAATATACCAGCGTTCAGCGGAAAGAACATACCGATGGAACAATTTGCGCGGCAATGTAGGCACGCAGCTAAAATGGTTCCCGTGGAAAATATGGCCTCTTTTCTGGACATGCTGCACCTGAAGTTATCAGGAGAAGCAGCGGATATAACAGAAACAAAAACGTACGTAGATATGGAGACACTACTAAAAGATTTAAAAGACTACTTCGAAAAACCGTTCGAATTATCAGATTTAGAACTAGAATTAAAAACAAATATACAAAATTATAATGAACCGGTTAAAGCTTATTCCGCGCGCACTCGCAAAATAGCTAAACGCATACACGATCGCCTCAGCGAGGTCTATAAGACCCCCGCACAACAACATTACTTAACAAATAGAATCAGCGAAGTTGACAAAGCAGTCATAAAAGCGTACATCCGCGGACTTTCCGACCAAATCGGCAATTTACTAATGCATAAATCTTGGCAAACGATAGACGAAGCGATAACAGCAGCAGAGTCTATCGAGATGGAACTGCTCCGTAGGCAGGAAGTCCATCAAGGAAAAAAAATCGACACAAAACCACAGGCTAAAGTTAGATTCGCGTCGATATCCGACGAGATCGACGAGATCGACGATATCATCAAAAAGAAAAAACCTAACGTCAAATATTGTGAGGTTCACGGAGAAAACCGTACTCACGGAACCTCAGACTGCATTGCAATTAAACGTACACGCGAATACATCCAGGACCGCCGAAAAAACGGACGGTCGAGAGACAATTCACAAAACCGAAACTCGGGAGGATTCGATCGTTCCAACTCGCGAAATAAACAAAACGATTGGCGCAATAGGCGCAGTTATGATAATTCGAGAAACCGCAATTACAGGAGCGACTCGCGTGATTCGCGGGACAACTCGCGTAATCGAAATTCACGTAACAACAGCTGGGATAGGTCGCGTAACTCGAACGACTCGCGTAGTCGACAACGCAGTCGATCCGATCGCGACTATTATCGCAACCGAAACGACTCCAGAGATCGTAGTGATTCACGAAACCGTAGTGATTCACGAAACCGTAACGATGCGCGAGACCGCGATAACTCTAGACAACGCAGTAATTCCCGAGATCAAGATAGTCGCGACAACTCTAGAGATAGAGGAAGTCGCAACTCGCGAAAAACCGACATTGATCTCTCGCAAATCGAATTGGCACTACAAAACGTGCTGAAAAAAGACCCGAATTCTACCTCCCGGAACAGCGCGACGGGAGGCCAGAACTAAGCGCGCCAGAAACCGGAAAGTCAAAAACAGGGGAAACCCCCCTCTTAAAAAATGTAAATAATGTAAAAATTACAATTAAGGAAGCTAGGAATAACTTAGGATTAACTAAAAGGCATAAGCCACCTACAGTAAAAATACTCTCACCCGATCTACGTACGAAAGAAACTCTCTTTCTCGTAGACACCGGAGCCGAGATAAATCTAGTAAAAACGTGCAGCCTTGCGAAAAGTACCGAGGTAGATGAAACCCTAATATACGTACTCACGGGCATCACCTCAGGGAAAGCACACACAATCGGACGATGCTATATCCGTATAGAGGAGTTCACTATAGAATTCCATGGGATCGAGGACGATTTCCCGATTATACAGGACGCTATCCTCGGTGATGTGTTCTTTAGGGACACTCCCGCGAACCTACTCTATAGCGAATCATGCATTAAATTTGCAAATCATATAATACCGTTCGAAACATTCGAACGAATAACGCTACCCCCTCGATCAAAGGTTGCTATACCAGTACGTCTGAGGCCGATAGATCTTGAGGAGGGGTATATATCGAGAATCGACGCAGGTAAAAACATATACATGGGCGACGCAGTTGTCAAAAACAACAATGGCATAGCGTACCTCTGCGTCATAAACGCCAACACGTGCGAAATTAACCTTATTCTTCAGCCAATTCATTTGCACCCGTTCGAGCAAATTTCGGACCTTCCGTTCGATACTGAGACAGAGGACGCATACAGCAACGCGGAAATCTGCTCAGCCGGAACCGGTGATAAAAATAGGCTAGAAGACTTAAAAAAAACTACTACAACACGATCACCTTAACAAAACCGAAAGGGATCACGTACATGAGTTAATTGGTGAATATCAACACCTATTCTGTCTTCCAGGAGACACTCTCGGATCCACGACAGTCATCAGTCACGAGATCCATACAACCGACGAGAGACCAGTCAATGTCAAACAATATTGTTTCCCCCAGACTCAAAAAATCGAGTTACAGAGACAAGTCAAAAACTTGCTCGATAAGGGAATAATAAAACCGTCTCTCTCTCCGTACAATTCCACAGTCTGGATAGTACCTAAGAGAGAAGACTCAAAAGGAAACAAACAATGGCGAATGGTAATCGACTTCAGGAAACTGAACGAAAAAACAACGCCAGACGCGTACCCACTGCCGAATATTATAGATATTCTGGACCAGTTGGGCAACGCGAAATATTTTTCAACATTCGATTTAGCATCAGGTTTTCACCAAATACCGATGCACCCGGAAGATAAACACAAAACAGCCTTTTCAACACCACATGGGCATTATGAATATCAGCGTATGCCATTTGGACTCCGTAACGCACCAGCGACGTTCCAAAGACTTATGGACATAGTGCTATCCGGACTCCAAGGCACAGATCTATTCGTATACCTCGACGATATAGTGATCTACGCGATAGATATCGAAGATCACGGAAACAAATTCAGAGGGTTAGCGAAACGTCTGACCGCAGCGGGGCTAACCCTCCAAACGGACAAATGCCACTTCCTCAACAGAGAAGTGACGTACTTGGGTCACATAATTTCCGAAGACGGAATAAGGCCCAACGAGCGAAACATAACCGCAGTTCTATGCTTTCCGCCACCCACGAATAAAAAGGGGATAAAGCAATTTGTAGCACTTGCAGGTTATTATCGACGATTTATTCGCGATTTCGCGAAAATTGCGATCCCATTAACGAGACAATTACGTAAAAACGAACAGTTTAACTGGACGGACGAATGCCAAAAAGCATTCGTCCTCCTAAAACAAAAAGTCGCAGAGCGACCAATCCTAATTTACCCTGATTTTGACAAACCGTACACACTAACGACCGACGCATCCGATTATGCGTTGGGTGCGGTTCTAAGTCAAGTCAAGGACGATTACGATCATCCGGTAGGATTCTTTTCGAGAGCGTTAAAAAAACCCGAAATTGTGTATGACACAATGAAAAAAGAACTACTTGCGATAGTTGACGCAGTACAGTACTTTAACACATACCTTTACGGTCAACATTTCACGTTGGTAACCGACAACAGAGCACTCACCTACGTTATAAACAAACCTAATCCGCCGCAACAATTGCAGCGATGGCTGATTATACTCAACGGGTACGACTTCGAGGTTCGTCACAAATCAGGCAAACAAAACGTAGTTGCCGACGCGCTGTCGAGAAACCCCGTTGATATAATGCCAATTAGGCCTCGTGAAAACTCGTCAGAGGATTGTATAAAACCGGACACTAAAAAACCCAAAATGATACTTAACAAATCCTCTCAACCTCGGTACCGTTTATCGACGGACGAAAGTTCTGGTAATCCAGCACCGAGGAAAAAACTAACTCTTCAAGAGAACATTGATAATTCAGACGATAATCAAGCTGCATGTCAACAACCTCAAAGCGAAGAAGTAATCAAAACTCCGGAACAACCTGACGTGGCTCCAAGTGAGCCCGACCCAAACATAACATTGCAACCACCGGAAGAAACTACGTTAAAAACTAAACAAACAGAACAAACACCAACAAATACAAAAACTGGGGAGAGTGAACCAATAATAGACTCGTCCATCGACGACGAGACACCACGATCAGAACCGTCTGACAACGAGGGAGAACTCAGGAGTTCCATAAGGAAAAAATTTTTGGAACTATGGGTACCATCGCGAAAAGAGCGATCTCAGGATAGAATGCCCAGAGAACAAACCAAGGGCTCATCCAAAAATGAGCGAGCCAGAAAACGTACTGGCAGACGATCTTTGAAAAGTGAAGGAATAACTGGCCGATATTTCTTAACTGTAGAGGAAGACAGCTCGACGGAGCTAGAGGAAGAGGAGGAAATCAAAAACGCGAATAAAAACGAAAATAGCCCAAAGCGGCACGAAAATAACCCTCAGTGGCACGAAAATAATGATCAGGATAACTATATAACCGATATGGAACTGACTACGGAAAACGAATTGGTAATAGATATGGAATCGACTGACGAAATTCCGACGGAACGCGAAGCCGAACCGTTGTCAATGAGTATTCAGAACTCAACCGACGACGAGATCGGTAGCAAACCGCAACCGGTACCAACATTTAGGTCACCTTCGAGCATCCAACAGGACCTACAACGGAATCCACAACCAACAACATTGGATTTTCGCGAGGTTGCCCAACCTCAAACATTGGAGATACGAGATAGGGCAACCAGTAAGGAGGTAGTAACTCCAACATTTAGATCTCCAACTAAAAACCCCTTAAAAAAAGTAGTTAAACGTACTAGAAAACCAAAGTTACACTGCGAACCAACTAGACGCAGCAAAAGAATAGCTGAAAAAACACAAAAAATAACCCAACCCGAACCTATAATAATCTCGGATTCCGAAACCTCACAAACAATTATAGATCCCCCAACAAAACAAAAAATAACCCAACCCGAATCGACAATAATCCCAGATCCCGAAACCCCTCAAATAATCGTACATCCCCCAATAAAACAAAAAACAACGCAAAAAGCATTAAAGTCAAAATCAAAAAAACCACCTTTAGCGCCAGTTCATAAAGGAGATAAATCAAAAATAACTAAACGACCAAAACAACAGCGTTCAAGCCAGAGTAAAAAATCACGGCTACGGCAAGAGATTTGCCCGCCAAAATGTCTTGCACCTATAGTGAACACCACGGAGCAGGCAAATAAACCAACGACCCTCAATAATCAATCACCGATCGTCCAAGCCTTGCCCGACTACACTCAGGAGTTTGACGACTTCGCAGGCCCGTCTTTCGTTCAAAATAACCAACCTCCAAATACACGAGACAACAACTCGATAACGTCTTCCAATTACGAATCAGACAGTGATTCGAATTACCAACCAACAGGGTACCATCGTAAACAACTAACATAAAAAAACAGAGGACCGACAATAACGGAAGATGTACAAATAGAGAATAACATCACCGTAACACAGGAAAACATCGTGGCCAGGAAGGATACATTGGCACATTTCTTGTCCGCCGATTGCGCAATGGACACTATGGTCGCGAAAATACTCATCGAAAAAAGGAAAATTGATAAAAATATGTTTCTACAACGACAACCACACGTCGGAAACATAATAATAACCGAAGTCGGTGCAGTGCAACACTACATCTCCATGTTCTGCAAGGAGAAATAATCAGATACGACAAGCGCGATCATGATTGAAAAGTGTTTGAAAGCACTAATAAAAATTCTACAACAAAGAAAAATTACATCCTGTACGATCTCAAAAGATCCAGGGATTATCGATACATTTCAATGCCGTAGCATCAAAACCTATATACGTTCGATAGCGTTCAATTCGAATATAGCGATCACTCTTTGCGAAGGTATCGTACAGTTCCGCCAGTTGAACAACGTAAAAACATCATAAAAGAACTCCACGGATCAGCAGTAGGAGGTCACCAAGGCGTAGCAAAAATATACAAGCGCATTGTATCGCAATACTTCTGGCGAGGTCTGAGAAATGACGTCAAGGAGCACATCAAATATTGCATAGTTTGCCAAAAAGACAAATTGGTTAGAGTAAAAAACAAAGCACCTATGATCATCACAGACACACCCGCGGTACCATTCGACAAAGTGGCAATCAATATAGTGGGACCATTACACCCTACAAAAAGTGAACACGTATACATATTAACAATGATCGATCTATTCAGCAAATTTAGTATCGCAGTCCCACTAAAACACCAAACATCCGTAGATGTAGCCAAAGCACTTACAGCATCATTAATATCAACTTTTGGTGCGCCACGCGCAATACTAACAGATCAAGGTACTAATTTCATGTCGGATACAATTAAAAACGTAGCACAGCTTTTCCAAATCGAACAACAGAGAACAACAGCATATCACCCACAATCCAATGGCGCCATTGAACGCAGTCATCACACACTCAAAGAGTACATAAAACATTTTGTAACAACGAACCGAGAATGGGACGAGGTAGTAGCTCTCGCGACATTCTCATATAACACTAGCGTTCACGAAAGTACAGGATTTACTCCGTACGAATTAGTTTTCGGTAGGAAAGCTCGCACACCTTCAGAATTTCCACCACTCGAGAAAACGATAACATACGACGACTACATGATCGATTTGAATCGAAACATGAGAGAGTCAAGTCAATTAGCTTTCGAAAAAGCGATACGAGCGAAAGAACGCAATAAAAAATACTACGATAAAAGGGTAACGGAACCTACCTACGAGATAGGCCAACTCGTATTTTTACAAAACGAGAGAAAAGAAAGTAAATTCGACAAAGATTGGTTAGGCCCATATAAAATTATACACATACACGGAAACAATCGTAACGTCACATTACAAATTGATAAAAAGCCCAGAACAGTATACGTAGATAAAATCAAAATGGCGTATGTTGCAGATGTCACGCCACTTTCGTGAAGGCAATCCCAAACGACGCTTTCAGGATCACTCCATTTACGGAAAATGTCGGTCTATACTCGGAACCATTGGGTAGACTCCGTTCATATCACACAACATGGATATTAGTAACCTACATCAATACACACGGACTTTCGACCAGACGCCTGCAAATACGAGAAAACCTTTTGGCGACAGTTCAATTTTGCTCAGCGCTGGGAACGCGATGCCACATAAAAGGACAATTATCATCCATGTTATCGCGAATGGACACCCTCGAAAGCACCGAAACAATTTTAGAAGAACTAATTCCTTCATCACAAACTTAAACAACACTTAGTCGAAAGAAACGAGCACCTTTTGAGTTCGTTGCAAAAATTAATAAAATTCTTTTTGGAACAATGGACAGCGAAGACGCTGACAGAATAAATTCGCAGATAGAAGCTTTAGGAAACACAACCCTAGAACTCACAGAAATTATACAAAATCAAACGCACATAGTGAAATCAGGCTTTGACGCAATCCAAAAGGATATTAAATCTTTAGCAACATAAATAAAAGCAGAAACGCAAAAACTAAACACAGTAGTCATCGCACTCGGAGAGGAAGTACATATCATCGAATTAAATCAGAGAGCAATCCAATTCGTAAACTAAATCGAGGAAAATCTAACCGAATTAGAACTCGATATTGAGATACTCACTAACGCAGTTCTTTTTGCAAAAATTGGTCAAATTCATCCCAAATTACTAACTAAAAAGAAAATTCTATTAAGCGCCGAAGCGATAAAAAAATCGTCACCCAACAGGGAATTTCCAGTACCTATAAACGCAGAGCATACACCCGAATTAATGGAAACGGCTGATCTAAGCGTGTTCCATAACGGCGAAAGACTAGTTTACGTAATCAAAATCCCTCTTTTGGACCTAACAATTTACAAATTATATCAACACCTTTCATTGCCAATCCGTCAGCCTTCAACAACCAAAAACTCAACATTCGCTTATATCAAACCAGCAATTTTGTATACAGCTATTTCGGATAACTTCGGAAACTATTTCAATACAGAAAACCTAGATGAGTGCTTACTCACTAGAAATCAACATATTTGTAAACAAATGTACCAGATAAAACAAATCAACGACGAATCTGAATGCAAAGTTCAGCTAATAGTAAATCCTCAATTCGAAAATTTTGAAACATGTGACATTAGGCTAAAAACTCTAAAACAAACACATTGGATAAAAATTCACAGCGCTAACGCATGGTTGTTTGCCGCACCAAAAACCGAGACACTATATTTCCTTTGCGACAACAGAGACTCACTTATAAAAACGATAACTAACTCCGGAATTATTCAGATTGAACCATTTTGCCAAGTTAAAACGCGTACAACTACATTGACACCGACGACAGAGATAACCTCGTCAATCGAAACAGATTTTCCACATACCTCAGTATTAAATATAACCGGAATGATTGAAAAATCGATAACGAATATAGAAAATGTAAACTTAACAGAGATCCTAACGGAAACAGAAACACTTACAGGACTTTCGAACTTAGATGCAGTCAATGACGATTTAACTCAAAACGAAGTAGCCTTAAAAGCCGTAATCGTCAAGGCAAAAGAGATATCAAAAACACATTATTTAGGCCACAGAGTCTCAACGTTACAGTCAATATTTAAATATGGAGGTATCTCCGTAGGCACAATCATGCTATTACTAACAGTCGCTTGGAAATTCTCATTATTCGGTAAAATATCGAGTCTACGAAAAATATTATCGTGCATAACAAAGCGAAAGAAACAAAAATATCCAAAGCTTATTAATGAACCACAAAATAAGGTCGTTTCATATTATCGACAACCCATAGAATTAGTCGAAACCGCTAAACCTACGGCAACCACCAACCGTGAGGTAGCCGTTATCACCGAAGCGCCGGCACAATTAGAACATAAACCAGTCTACGCGTTAACATATCTTAACCGGGACGAATTGCCATAGAAGCGCACTTCATAGCTTAACAAAAAACGCTAACCGATAATAATCCTTTTTTTTTCTCATACTATCATTACTTTATACATTTATATAGATATTGGGCAAAACGCATGACTTACTAACGAAACTCCACACATACACGCATGTACACGCAAAACATTTGTGCTAACAAGGGTCACATAATTTCTTTTGGTATAAATCTAACAAATTACATACTTTTAATTTAAACAGTAACAACAAAATGAGCGGAGTGTATCAGTGCCCCATTTGCGCGGTAAACGTAAAAACAGCGAAAAAATGCAGAGCTCATATCGGGGACTGCTTATCATATTTGAGCGCACAAATGCAGAGCCTGAGTGGGGAAAAGCAGGCGCGCCCACTCTGCAACAAACTCCAAAACGCGGATGACATGCTCGATCACCTACTCTGGTGCTCCGAGTATGTCTTCCGCGTTAAACAAGGAGAAAACCTACCCCGCTTCCCAATATGGGAAGTACAACAAAGACATGGCCCACAAACAGATACGAACACACCGCCAACACAAACAGATACGGACCAGGACAAAACTGTAATTGACAGCGGAAGCAACGAAACGGACGAAACAAAAACAGAAGTAGATTCAGACGGACCAGCTTCCCCTTCCGTCATAATCTATAACCCTACAACCCCACCTGGTTCCCCTCCACCCCTTTCCCCAATAGACACCTTGGAATCCTACGTAGAATCGGACAAGTCGGTAGAGGCTCAACCGATGCCGGAACAACAGACAGACGACCAACAAACACAAGAGACGGAACAACTAACAGAACAGACAGTGGCCGACTAGATTTACCGACAACCAACAGAAGTACTTAGACGAATCGCAAACCACGTAAGGACAAAACTCTTTTTAACGGAAACCCTGGGACGAACAGACAACAAACGTAAGAGGATAGACACGGATAACTAATACCGAAAACACACACACGTACACACTACAAATACACGTATTAACCACATATATATATACACTACTCTAAAAATAAAATATTAATCACATATATGAAATACTACTATATTACCCTAAATAAAAACTACTTAAATAATCAATTACATATAAAAACCAAAACATTAAAATTATCAATTTTTTTTACTATTGTTATTTTTGTCAATTCTCATATATATATACAAATTTTTTTTTCCCTTTCATTCAAAAAAAATAATAAAACTAAGTAAACAATACCCGAAACTCGTTTAAAAAAAAAAAAAAAAAATATACACACATTCGTTTCTTTAACCAATTACCCACTTTCCAGAATCGCTATACCGAGCGAACCAAATCCCGGAATAACATGTCCCACCTACTAACTAACCATTAATCAGATTTTTAGACTGTTATAGGAGCCATTCAATAACCAAATAAATAAATAACAAAAGGGATTTATAACATTTAGAACAAAACTTCAAAAAAAAAAGGACAAATATACATACACGGTTGGACCTGACAGAATAATGGAACGAACTCGAAACTTACCACAGACGAAAAACGAATAAAAAGGAACAACATTTTTCCTCATTCTTAAATTTTACTAAATTTACCCACACATTATAATTCCTAATTTGACCTACTCAAAATAACTCAACCACCCCTACTAACCCGAACAACTAAAGTTTTCTTTTTAGAAATGTTTCAGAATTCAACAATAATCTATTTTCCCAAAAGTCCAAGGAGCCACTCAAGAAATATACAAAGGATCATCAAAAAAAAACGAAGAAAATTTTCAACATAAATACACAAAAATAAAATATTTTCCTTTTGATAATTCTTTTCGGATTATATAGAGTCACACACAAAAGCGAAATATTATGTAAAACGCGCGATGCAGGAGCATCGCTAAATTTTTCTGGGGGGGGAGTGTAACGGTCCCCTATATATATATATAAAAAATCTTTATTATTTTAATAGTTCACTTATATTCATATTTCGCAACTCGCAACTCTCGCTTCTCCTTCTGAGAAGCGCGATAACGAATATTTTGGCCGTCAGCTCTTTTGCGTGAGAGCAGCAATGAGATCGCCGTCTCACGGCAACGGTCAAGCCGCCGCGCGACCAGCTTCCGCGCGACGGCCCTTATCAGCGCGCGGAGGTATACCTCACGCGCGCAACAATACAAGTTACCGGCGTCGAAGCCCTTTGCTTCGACGCCTGATTAACCAGTTCAACTCCAACCACCGACTCTGTCAGACGGTATACTCCCCCAGCTACGACTAATAAAACATTTATAAATTCGTGTATTTCATATCATAAACAACCTTGTGTTTCAATCTTTTACCCGCTTACCTGGCTGTCCATTACATGATGCAGATGCGTTGACTGAAGCGTTGTCTCAATCCCTTCTGAGAGCTTTGGATAGACATGCTCCGATGCGTAAGTTCTCGGTTAAGAAGCCGCCAGCCGCTTGGCTCACTGAGGATCTCAAAATGCGTATTCGGCAACGTAATGTATTGTATAAGCGAAAAGAAGGAACAATATTTTAGCATATGCGATCTATAGGGATGTCAGGAATAAACTGAATGTAGATATAAAAACGGCAAAAAGTAATTATTATTACAGCACACGCGAAAATATCGTAGATGCGAAGAGAATGTGGAAAGAGTTGGAACGCCTAGGTCTCGTCAAGACAACTCTCATTTCCCCCTTATGCTTTTTCTCGACTGACGAACTAAATCGTTTCTACTCCTCGGTGACAAATTCGTACCCGGCTTGCACCTTCGAGGAGTGTGCAATAGCTTTATCTCACGTCCCTGAAGCTCCGCATTATTTCGCACTAAACGAGATTAACGATAACGATCTACTCTCTGCAATCAAATTATCACCTAGGAGCTCGTTATCGGCGGGTTCTGATGGTATTTCATTGTTCTGTGTGAATCAAGCTCTCTCGCAGATTTCACCTATCTTGTTAAAAATATTTAATACTTCGATCCGTCAAGCACACTTTCCGACCGAATGGAAGAAAGCTTTTATCCGGCCGCTGTCTAAGATTCGCGCGCCGGTTACTCCGTCGGACACGCGCCCGATTGCTAACCTTCCCGAGTTATCAAAGATTTTCGAAAGGATTGTGCACAGGCAAATTATGACATTCATTGAAGATAATGGTTTGCTGGATCCCAGACAGTCAGGTTATCGGACGGGCTATAGCACTCAATCGGCTTTACTGAGAGTAAGTGAAGATATACGAAGAGGCGTAGATGAGAAAAAAATCACCATACTAATCTTATTTGACTTTAGCAAAGCCTTCGACACAGTTTCTCATGTTCAGCTCCTTTGTAAGCTCAAAGCGTTCGGTTTTTCACCAGCTACTCTGAACTGGTTTTATTCCTATCTCACTGGCAGAACTCAAGCGGTGATTTCGGAAGACAATTCTTCGTCGCAATGGCATTCGGTAACGTCGGGAGTTCCCAAGGCTCGGTCCTGGGACCTCTTCTCTTCACTCTATTTATCAACGACATTGGCTCATCGTTGGAGTTCTCTGATCATATGATTTTCGCCGATGATACACAAATCTATTTACAATGCTACCCTGCGCTTTTGATACAAGGTTTAGCAAGAATTAGGAGAGATGCATTGGCAATATCTGACTATGCCAATTTGAATGATCTCAAATTGAACTTAGCTAAATCTAAAGTCATGATCTTAGGTAGTGATGCATATGTACGTTCGATCGACATCGATAGTCTTCCACCGGTAATCGTCCACGATACAGTCATACCATATATCAGCGAAGCGCGCAATCTCGGCGTGACTATGGCAGCAAATCTCTCGTGGAATAGTCATGTATCGCAGATCTCCCAAAAAGTCCACTACACGTTACATAAATTGAAATTCCACAGGCAATCTCTCTCGCGTCAGCTTAGGACGAAGCTCGTTACGACTTTGATTTTCCCGATTATCGATTATTGCAGTCTAGTCTATCACGACCTCACTGACGAACTGAATTCGAAGCTCCAGGTCTTAGTAAATTGTGCGATCCGATTTATTTTCGATCTAAGGCGCGACGAGCATATCACTCCCTATCGTCATCAACAGGGGTGGTTATCAGTCAAAACCAGACAATTGTATTTCCTCGGTTCTTACGTGGACCGGATCCACCAGAATGAATCCATTCAGTATATCGACGAACTGTTTACCAGAAGAGATCCGGAGGTGAGAAGTTCAGCAAGACTTGTCTCATCTGCGTACTTTCACATACCGCTTCATCGTACGGCAACTCTTCGGAACTCTTTCCATCTCTCGGCTGTTTATTTTTGGTACTCGCTTCCGCTAACCGTAACATCCGAGAGAATACTCGCGTCCTTTAAATGAAGTTTATTTGACTATCTTTTTTCACTTGAGCAGGCAGGTGCGTTGTTACTACGTTAAGTTAAGTTAAGGCTTGGAAGATTATACCTTCGTTACCATTATTTTTGTTATATTTGTGTTATATTTTTTCTTTGATTTTCTCGCAATTTTAAATTGCTTTATTTTTCATTTTCTATTTTTATTTTTATTTTTATATATATATATATTTTTTTTTTAATCTTATAAAGAATTTTTGTTTTCATCTAACATGTCCTACTCAAGATTCAATTTATACAATTTAATTTAAGGAATGATCTCGATTGGTTTTGTAATTTGCCCCATAGTTTTTACTAGGGCATTAATAAAAATCTATCTATCTATCTATCTATCTATCTCTCTCTCTCTCTCTCAATCAATCAATCAATCAATCTCTCTCTCTCTCTCTCTGCCTGCGATCGTCGCCCATTTCACGACGGATATCCGGTTTTAATCCTCTACCGAAACAGCTAAGTGCCATTTTTTCGAATCACTCTTTTTCACTCTCATCAAGTGCACCGTCTGCATGCTTGTGAGCCTCGAGAATTTTTACGGCGAGATTACGAATTCTATCCGCGTAATCATCTACTTTTTCTGAATTTTCCTGGAAGCTACTACCGAGCTCACCCGTCAGCTGAAACACGTCACGCGGCGGATCGTACGTTTTACGAAGATAATCGGTAAATTCACGGATATTTGCGAAAGTTATTTTCGATATTTTATTCCAAACGGCGGAACTGAATTTTGTTTTCGAGAGTCTCAAGAGGTGAGTCTCACAGGCGGGTCCTACCATAGCGAGGGCTTCTTCTGGCCCCGTGATATACCTACTCAAGTGTTCTCGACCCCCGTTAAAGTCGGGTAACAAACGAATCGCGTCGCGCAAAAACCCAAGACTTGCGGCGTGTGCTCTCACTTCGTCAGGCATTGTGAGTTTTGGTATTTCTCCGGTAAATAAATTCTTTGGTTTAATCAAAATATCGCGTCTCCGACTCGATTTCGGTGTCGCGGGATACGACGCAAATTTCTGTTCACTCGGCGTTTTTAATGATGAACTGAGACCGATATCTCGTCTCGAACTAGAAAAATTACTTTTCGCGGAAAAATAACCAGGCGTACGGAAGCTACTATTCAAAGGAGTTAATTCACTTTTCGGGGTGACGAACGTTGAAGTGGAGGCAATGCTTCCCGACGGTACACTACCTCCCCCGGAAGACTCGACTTTATTTTTCGATAAACTTTCTTTCTTGGTTTCAAAATATTCTTTTTCTCGTATTAAACTCGGTGTATTCTCGATTTTTAACTTTCCTAATGGTTCAATTATTGATTCTAAAATTCCTGATACTAAATTATCGACGCCTGTTGACGAAACTACTGAGCTATCGCCGAGCTCATGGCTAACAAAAACTTCATCGGACGATTCACTTTTCGGAGAATCTGTCGTTAATTCGCGCCTATCGGTGTAGCCTGCGGCTTCCGCACCGCCGTCGGAAGGGCTCGAGCGAGCTCGAGGCGATCGCGTGGCTTGCGCGTCACCCTGCTCCTCTCCCTTATCCGGCTTGCTATGCTTACGAGTCCGTTCTTCGGGGTACTCATGTAACACTTTTTTATCAATGTTCCCCTTCAAGCGGGTAAACATTGAGACTAATTTTCATGACGGATAAAAAAAAAACACTCGCGGTTTCACTGCTGAAAAATAACCCGGAAAAAAAAACACTTATGGATTTTACAAATAACCTACCCTGAAATTCAACCCGAAAAATTTTAACGCGCAAATACACAAAAAAAATCCAAGAGGCGCAATAAAACACAAAAAGATCACTTTTTTAAAATACGTCTCGCATTGGTGTGGCGACCTATATTACGTTTCCGCTAGGACGGGGCAGATTAAACTATGGGTGTCGCATTGGTGGGGCAAGCTAATTTCTATGCCAACAAAGAGTACACAGTCACACACATGCTATAACATGCTATAGGGATGGATGGGAAGGAAAATTAGGAACGAAACAAAAAATGAAAACGAAATTTCGCGAATGGCTCTTTAGATCCCGGACGAGCCTCCAATTTTTGTTACGTCGCGAATCGTGGTTTTACGCAAGGAGCCAGGCCTCATCTCGGTCAATGAACTTAATCAATTTACGCGTTATCGCGGCTTACGATTCGCGGGTGCCTCGTTTTGAGCCTAACCTCGCGGAAGTTGCTGGGGAAGAGGCTAGCGTACATTCGCGAAAGTTTATCAAGTTTCTATGTGATGGAACCGATGGCAATAGGAACAATAGGTGTCATTTTCTCTTAGTGGAAGAGTGGTACTAACTCGTGATTTCCGAACGAAAATGCGTTGACAACACACATAGGAAAGAATGAATAATATCAAGAGTACAGCCAGATTAAAACTCAGTAGAATTACTACTACCTTTGGCTGATCTAACGGATGTATCATTTTATACGTAACGATGGTATCGACCACAGTTCAGACAAAGATTCGGGGAATATCTTAATGGTGGGTTTATTACGATGCGCGGTGTTTCGATTACCGGAACGGTACGATAATGTTTAGCCAAGAATTTAGGGGAGTACCGGAACCACAAAATTACACCAATCAAAAACAAAGAAAGATTTGAAGCAATGATGATCCACACGATCTTGGAGGAATCCGAGGATACGAACATTTTTTATACGCGGTTAAACGGTTGCGAGGGGTAGCGATTACGAAGGCAGGGATGCTGCGCGAGGTCCGATTCCTTCGGCGTTATTTTTGATTTTGATTTCACGACGTCGCTCGAGCGTATCTCGAGGCGACGATAACGAATTTTCTTGAACCGAATAATCATTCAAATAAACGTCTATTTTGGTAATTTTTACTTTTATACCTGTGGTCTCGAGTCGTACATTTATTTCACTTATGTGTTGTCACCTGTCGCCCCGAACTGCCCCCTTGCTAGCCGTAAGAATGAACGATAATAACCCGAGATACAGCGGGACGAATACTGCATCTGGCGCCCATCCGTGTAGGAAAAGGAAAAGAGCGGGCGTCATTATTTTGTGGCGCGTCGGCGTTGTAATTATTCTTTCGAAATTTCAATAATTACGGCACCACGTTACACTATATATAAGAATAAATAAATAATATGCAAAAAAAATTATTACAGCCATATTTATCGACTTGTATGTTTATTTTACTCACTTCTTGATCCTCGATCCACGCGTCATTTTTTCCGTTCTGAGGCATCGGCGAATCAGAAGGCTCGACGTCTCGTCGCTACGGGAAGGCGTGGCGAATAGCTCATCGATTTCCGTAACGTTTATCGACAAAATCGATCCCTTATCAGCAATTAATCTCAGTCGTCTCTCGTTCGTACACGAGACCCTCGGCGTATCACACACTCACGATGGGCTCTCTTTACAAGCCTTATCGTTCGTGCCATTACTTTATACCACGTTAAATAATAATACATTATGCTACAAGGGAAGAAAGTACGTGATTTTCGCCGAGGGTGAGGTTTGCTGGCCCGAGCGCAGCGAGGGCAGCACCATATTTTTATGCCTGCAACGGCCTGGCGGCACAAATTACCGATAAGAGAAACTAGGGCCGCGATTCAGGAGCGGTTGATTGATGCGTATTTTTTATCTATGAATAATTAAATTAAAAAAAAAAAATTAATTAATTGATTATTTATTTATTTATTTAATGTCGTTCGCGGCTTCATTTACTTTTATTCCCGCTCACCTACTTTTACTCCCGCTGGTCAAGAATAGCTAACTTTAGACCCGCGTTGCAAGCATGAAATATGGTCTTTTTAGCGCAGTCGGGAATAAAGACATTTTATATTCTATTATCGTTACAAATCTCGTGTACCGCTCTCAATCAAATTAATACCTTAAACAGCGCTTGAGAGTAAGAGCAGATCCCCCACAAAAGTAGGCTCGTTGTGCCATCTATCATGCACACGTCAGCTTATATGGTTTCTCTTTATGCTAGTGGTTTTTCGGCGAAGATCGACTTGGGCGAAGATCAGTTCGGCAAAAATCACACCCTACAATAAAAGTGACGGATTCGCACAAAAGTCGCTCATTTTTTGCCGTTGCCGTGTCGCCTGCAACGCGTGCCGAAAGTGGCGCTTTTATTCAGCGTAAATCACTCTAGTTATTTGTACCCAGCATGCGCGCTTTTGTCACTTTAATGTTTCACCGCCAGCTTTTGGAATAAAATTTCGAGAAAAAAATAAGTTTTTCTTTCAGCCGGAATTCCCGTCTGCGGATTTCAACAACAATTCTGCATAGCCAAACATCGTTCGGAGTTCATCAAGATCAACTCGACTGTCGCGAGCAGCTGCGGCTGTTATCACAACTGCGATACCTCGCATTACGAAGACAAGACAAACAAACAAACAAATTTGTATGTTATCGACCGGCGAATATGCGAATATTAAAAACCATTAGTGTTTCTTTCATGAATGTACTCTAGCCTCTTCCCGAGAAATTTTCCGCGAGGTTAGGCTCAATACGAGGCATCCGCGAATTGTAGCCGCGTTGATAACGTGTAAATGGATTAAGTTCCTTGACCAAGATGAGGCCGGCTCCTCACGTAAATTCACGAATCGCGACGTAACAAGAATCCATAAACAACGTACAAACGTGGCATTGATGGAATGGTTTTATCTCGTTTATTAAATAATACAATTTATTTTAATTTCACGACTTGATTAATTTTGGTGAAATGGGTCCCTCAATTTTTTAAATTCTTTTCTTATTTTTGGGTCCAGGTTTAGCCTACTGCACCACTTCTCAATGTTCAACAGTATCTTTAGAAATTTGTTATATAACGATGAGGCGGATCGCTGTTTTATTACCTGTAAGATAAAATGAATTCAAAATTATTCGTAAAAGAAAGAATTTCGTTGCATCGAAGGTAAAAAAAAATATACCTCACTCATTTCTTCGAACACCTTTCAACCCTTCGCGCGATAGATCGTTTTCGTCTCCACGAGATATTTCACCATTTGTAGGACTTCTTCGTCCCGATATAGAAGTCTACCACGCTGGCTAAGAAAAAAAATTAACAACGCTAGTACATGTGGAGACCATCAAAAAGTCTCCGAAAAAAAGACCCGTCTCCTTTTGCGTGGAATCGACTATCCAAAAATGTCAGTAGTAAGGTGCAGGTATAGGGAGACGACAGCTTCCCCCTCCCCTCTGCCCTGTCGTCTACCCCCACCAACCCCCACCACTACGGTGCCTATCTCCCTCCACAGCAGGGTCCGTTAAGCCCCGCCCCCCTGGGGTTATAGGGCCCAATGAGGTGTGGGTAGGAAAATTCCCGGAGCCATGATTGGCTGAGCCAAATTCCCCGAGCTCTTATTGGCCGAGACAAATTCCCCGAGTTCTTATTGGCCGAGACAAATTTCCCGAGTTCTTAGTGGCAGGGTTATTTTTCACTTCTGCCCTCTGCTATTTACCAGCATCTTTTCTACAGTCGGTAAAGCCATTCGTGTTCTATGTTAAGTCAAGGGGAATATCGCTCAAACAGTGAAAAGGCCGTTTACAAAAATATTTCGTTTTATTCATTCATAGCGCGTTTTGATTTTTTTACAATTTTCGTGTGAGGATACAAGTTTTAGAGATCGGATATCAGAGTTGGAGCCGTCGTGTATAGTACTGGTTTGTTCTTCTTCGCTGGAAGAGGCGGTGTGTCGCTCTCGGTGCTCTTGACATCGGTGCGTGGTGTCACTGCAGGCGGTAAGGCAGACTCGGGCGATGACGGTGCGGTCGACTCTTGCTCGAGCGCCGCCTACAGGCAATCGTCGCATTCTCTTCTGGCCGGCGGGTTCCCTTCGAGCTGCTCTTGTAGATTCGCCGGAGCCCAATGTTCTGTACAGCCTTTGTACGATGCAACCCCAGGATCCCGCCGAATATGTTCAGGTAGCTTGTCCCATAGGCTATCGATGAATTCGCCCCAGTGGCGCAACAGTAAGGGCTTCGGTATGTATTCCAACTCTTCCGTGGTTAGTTCCAAGGGGTCCCTGCTGCAGTCGATTAAGAGAATACCAGTGATGATTTCCATCTTACCGGAGTTGTGTGTATTTCCACGATTCTTTTAGAACTGTGGCTCTTTTGGAGTCTGTGGTGGTTTTTATATCTGCTGACAATGCGCCGGGGATGGTGGGGGTGGGGCCGTATTCAATACGATACACTGAAAAAATTTTAGTGTTATTATTTATTTGATGTTTTACAGATAGCAGCCGAATCGGGCTGTGCACGATTGTATACAATGTGTTGTACATGGATTGCCGGAGCCGTCCAGAACGTTGCATCGAGCGTTTACACTATATCGTCGTCGTTTACGTTTCACATATCGTAGTTTCTTGTAGTAACGTCGCACAATATTATCGTTTTTCACCTTATTTGCCGAGAATACCCGGCAAAAAGCAGCCAGACTGTAACCCCGACACATATAGTCAAGAAACATAATACAATACTCTCCACACACTCGAGACTTGATTGATAGCAGAGGCTTGGTGTTCCACTGATAGCTTGAGGTATTTCTTCGTAGTCGATTATGATATTTGTTGATAAGTGGTCGCAGTCCGTAACTATCGAAGTAGATCCCGTAGCCATTGTTGTCGATGTATATGGCTACCCAATGTGTTCCTGGTTTCGTGTGATCGTCAGTGTTGGCGACGATGGGTGCGGGTCTAGACCAGCGACTCGGGATGCGACCAGCGGGGAAGACTCCTTTCGTCTGTGCTGAGACATGTTGTAGAGCCTCCAGTACTTCCAGGCTGTTCATTATACGTGCACCCCTGTCCAGAGTGGGGGCGACGTTTCCGTGAATGCTGGTGATGATGATGATAGTTATACGGGTGAGCGCTGCGGGATGCTGTAGGCGTTTGCTGGCGCTTCAGTGGTGGTGGCGGGGGTGAGAGTTGTTTATTGCGGTAGAGGGCCGTTATTTCGACCTCTGCAGGTACAGAACCGTCGCAGGTGTTCGGTGCAGCACTGTTGACACCCCTTGAGGGTGTCTTTGATATGTAGTCACCCTCGGTGGATGCTCGATCTGTATCGGATGGTATGTCGATGTGTATCGCTTTCTTCGGCGTATCGTTTTGCCGATCTTTTCTGACCGTGGCGCCCAGCGGTTCCGAGTAAATAGGATTCACGAAATCTGAAACCTGCGCCCGAAGCCAGCGTTTAATTTTTCCCACGTTATTTAAAGCACATTTTGCAGCATCCTCCTTTGACACGCCGTGATAAATGCACCAGGTATCGTAGACCGGCATGTTTTTGAAGCTTGGTCCTTCGTACTCCTCCAGGTTGATAATGTCACGGCCCAGTACATTGCGTAGGATTTCTGCTTTCTGCGCACCCCTTGTGTATATACGGAGTGCGTAACGACATATGGCCTTTAGAGCAGTGTATACTCTTGACAGCGGTGTATCACCGTCAACCCACTCGAGGCCATGATGAAAACACGTAAGACGGTTATTACTTGCGCGCACTTCTTTAGTGAGTTCACCAAAATCGTATGGCGGATCGATAACCCAATGCCCGAAATGATCACCTTGCAGCGTAGTTACGGCGATCTCCTTGGGTGAAAACTCACCGGTTTTGCCGTAAAGGGCTTGAATATCGATAATAGCGTCCATGCTGAAGGCGTGAGACAAACTGGTGTCGAGTGTGTGTAAGCAGCAGGTCTTAAATACGGTTTCAGCCTATGCCGTTAGCGCCCTGTCCACGGGCTGTATGATGACTCTGTATGCAAAGGAGGGGGGAGTTCCTCGGCGTCTGAGCTATTTCTTTATACGCTCAGGCGCTAAAATCCGTGATAACTTGGCGTGCGGAATCAATTTCAATAACATTGTCATATTCCGCGTAGATGATACAATTTATTGTACTGCCTAGGGGTCTTGCGAAGCGTACCTCGATCCTCACACTGCCGTGTTTCACGAGATTCTAGTGAGTGAAACAGTTAGCCGATAGATCAGGTGTCAAGTCAAAAGCGAATAGACAATAGCCTTCCGCGTAGTCGTTTCGAGAAATGCCTAGCCCTTCGTTCTGGAAGTGTATACCTGTGCCTGAAAAGAGCGTGTGATAGCTATCTACCCAGGTTTGGTTACCCTCGAACTCGGGCTGCAGTGGCTTTCCAGGTATTTGTTGACCGTCAATATAGAGCGATAGAAAATTTATCGAATGATGTTTAAAATTAAAGGGATTTAGCGTTCGGTAGCCGTTGAACGACCTGTTATACACAAAACCGAGTATTATACGTTTCGGCAACTCACCGAGTATTACATTGTCCAGCGTATCACCGACGATTCCACTATGCATGGTAAACGACTTAACCTCCACGCGTGTTATAGGATATTTTCCTGTTGTCTTAGCCAGTGTTTTAGCATGAGTTATAAGTACTCCAGGGTTAATCCTTGCTCGCCTTATCAATAGCGTCGCGTCGTGGATTAGCACCTTGTGCGTGGTACCTTGTACTGGTGTCTCCATAAGACAAAAATCGTCTTTTGAGCGTACGAGACGCAACCGTACTTCCGTAACCGTACACCATTCAACAAAAATTTGTCTTGATTAAATACGTCACAGTGCAAATGGCCAATCATATCGAGGGTCCGGGCTCCTTTAATATGTTTTGCTCGTTTGTCCTGACCGTTATTGGGTGGAGCCGTTTTCGCGCTAGGCATCGTATCAAAAGAGCCTGGATTGTCGGCATACCACAAAGCCGTTGTTAGATGCGATTGTTTTGCTGCAGGGCCATAGTTGAGGAGTGTTTCAATGTGTAATGAATTTAATATAATTTTTCTTTTAATAAACAATTTTCAATTTGATTTATTTTATTTATTGGATTTTATTCTTTTCTTTTTTTTTTTGTTTATTTATTAATAACGCGGGATCGATATTTTAAGTATGAAAAGAATTTGATTTTATATTGATGACAATGTGAAAATTTATGCACTGACGCAGATACGCGAAGAAAATTATAACCACAAAAATCAAAGCGAACAAATAAATATTCATATTTATTATAACAGATGGCATGTCGGTAAAACAGTCTCAATTATCAAACAAACGTTGGTAGTATATCAATTTTAAAAATAACGTTAAAATTGAATTTAATGGTGCCTTGCTGGAGATATAGAAAGTACATACAGAATGCCAATATACACACACGAAATACTCCGATTGCGGTAATGCCAATCATTCTATTGTCTTTAATGGAAGCGAATCACAAAATAATTTGCCCTACTAAATATGATTTTTATTACATCCGACTTTCGACTTATCCTCGCGAGATACAAATAAATCGATATATTACGCATCTAGACCCGCAATACCACGTCTTATATATTGTGACCGAAATTTCCAGCGAAACAAAACAAATTAAATTAAAAAAAAATGAACGATACAATAATTTTCACAAAATAAAAATAACGGCAAAACCACGGTACCACGTTGACCACAAAAATTCGTCTCGATCGCAATTAATTTTTAAAAGGGCGCCAGCCAAGCTACATGCTTGACGCGATCGGAGCGATGTTAAACGCTAACGAATTTGATGATAGCCGGCTAGCTGCTGCACAAGGGTAGAGGGCCTGGTTCGAGAAAAGGGTGATTAAATTTAATTCGGGACTCAACACAATCAAATAAATAATATCACTCAACCAAAATTTACGGGAACAAAACAAAATATAATTTATTCAAAAAGATAAAATTTCACATAAATAGTCTCGACACAAAAGAAAGAATATCCCTGCTAAAATTCTTCCCAGTTACTCAATTCGCCGGGTTGAATTTTTATTCGAATAAATCGTTGAAATTATTAAATTGCAAAAACACTAATTTTCCCTACTAATAATTATAATGATTCGTCGCTCGACTTTCCCGCTGTCTCGCGTACCGAACGGTATTAATTATCTAACCGGGGTGATTGTCACCGGCGCGATGCGTTCTGATATCCTCGCTTCGAGTTCAGCCACGGCGATACCTCACGGACAGCCGAAACTGCCGATCGGCCTACCGCTTAACGGCGGCGCGTACGGGACCCAGAAACGCACGCCAATCCTTAGGATCTCTCGCGTAGAAAATTTTACATAAGCGAACAAAAATACTAAGCGATCTCAAGAGCAAAAATTAATCGAATCGAAATATAAAAATTAAAAGAAAGAAAATAACAAAAGAGAATAATACACGACGAATAAAACGACACGCGGGACCGTCCAACTATCGCGAGCTGTATTTTTGCCCGGGACGATAACCGCCGTCGCAACGAGTGACGCGCACACTCAAATATGAAATTTACGCAAAAGAATAATAATGTGTCCGAGTAAAGAGACGGAAGCCTTACCGGCGAGAAACAGTTGTTAAAAGGAGAATTATCCGAATGTATGCTCTCCCACCAGCCCTTGGATAATCCTCCGCCGCGATCGATCCGGTATTGATGTGAATCCACACTTTGACGCGGAGTGTCCCCTGGCCATCTCGATCACTCGAGCACACGTCTTCGCACCACAAAAGCTACGACGAGAGTCCTCGAGTGATCTACGCTAATTCGTATCGCGGTCTCGCTCTCCCCTCCCTTCGCAAATATTTTCGATACCCCGGTACCTAGTGACGCCCTACGATTATCGCGAACTATTGCTCGCGCGAATTTAATATTCGAACGAAGACGGCGCTGACGCCCCGCTCGAATTATCGCACGACGTTTCGCTTAAAGAATCTTCGCAGACGTTGGTCCCGGGGTGCAGACATCCATGAAACGATGTTGACATCGCTAAGCTGCGACGTCTCCGATGTCGGTGCGCCTAGGGCGATGATTTTCGGTGTTGAATGATGAGCGAAGATACGAGTACCACGTAGCGGTACCGTTAGCCAGAAACGATGCTCCTGTTCGATTCGCCTCGAAAACAATAACGCGAAAAGAAATAAATAGGAAAATAAAGAAATTAATCATTTTGCTCGTTTAATCAATTCTGAACCCTTGAGATCGCTTGGGGACTCTGTCGGTGGAGAAAACGTGTGCTCGACGGGACCAGATCCGCCGATGACGCAATTCTTGTAACGCGCCAAAAAAAAACGCGTTACAATATATATTCATTTGACAATAAAATAGCGCCGATGAAAACAAAATTAGTAAATAAGAAATACCAAATAAATAACGAAAAGGCTCTGTCTCTTCTCTCTCGTCAATTTTTTTAGAACTCTATTGCCTGAGCGATTGATCGTTTTCGTGATCGGTAACACGGCGATTAGGATATAAATTTAAAAAAAATTAAACTTATCTTTATAAAGTTTAACGTTTCGATCTTGAAGAATCGGAGGCTGGCAATCGTCAAAAGAACGGTTTCCTTGTCTCGCCAAATGAATCCCTTCCGAGTTCCTCGAAATCCGAGTTCTCGTCCGTATGTCACCTCGTTTTCGATTTCTCAAGGCGACGTGATTCACGAGTCCAAACGTCCGATTCGTGTGACGGTTCGAAGAGGAGAGAGAGAGAGTTTAGCGTTCTAAATGAATGATTAGTCTATCTTTTCGCGAGCGAGTCTAACGCCGTACCGCGGTCCTCGTGCGTAATATTAAATACCTTTCGCGCGGTTATTACAATTTAAAATTATGCTGATAACCCTTACATTATTCCCCTTTTGTAGAGGATTTGTCTATTAAACCGAATACAAAATTGTGTTCTGTTCTCACGCATTCTTTTCTCTCACTCACGCATTCTCTGACTCCACTCCACTAAGAGTCTCGTCTTAACTTAATCTACTTTATTTTATATTTTTGAGATTATTCACATACATCGATTTTCGAATTGTCAGATCGGTCGTTCGTTTACATATTTTTCGCATATTATTTTATAAAAAATATTTACATTATTTACATTCATTTTTATTTTTTATTTTTCGCATGTTTTGTACGTCAATAATAATATACAAGAGAGTTGGAAGCGCTTAAGGCGTATCGAGGTTCGGCTTAATTTGTCTTATTGTTTTCCAATGGATCAATGGGTTCGTTATATTTGCGTAAACTTGTTCTATTATATGTTCCCACTTGTTTGTGTATGTTAGGGTGTTCAAGAGTGAACGCGTTAGCTCCAAAGATTTTTGTTATTATATACGGCCCTTCATACAAATGAAAAAATTTATGAGTAACGCGATCGCTGTTACTGGAAAGATGCGGTACTCGAAGCAAAACTCGATCACCGAGCTTTAGATCTTGCGGTGGCCGAACCTTTTGATTCCTTCGTCGAGTTTCGAAACTTCGTAATAAATTTTCGTTAGCGAGGTATATTTTTCGATTGTGTGGAATGTCGGTACTCGGTGGAAATTTAATGATTTTTTCTATTTCGTCACTAGCCGTGTTTCCATAGTGTAGTTCGTGTCGGATGAATTTAGTACTACTATGGGTCGTATAATTTAATAATTTTTCGATTTTTGGGATATGTCGCGCCCACCGACTATGTTGATCTGCGCAGAGAGTACGAAATAATCGACCGAGTTCCCTCATTATTCGCTCTGTGGGATTTGACTGCGGGTGTCTAATAGATGAATGTATCACCTTTATTTCTGCTTCTTCTAATTCTTTTCTCCAAGCGTGAGATGTGAATTGCGACCCGTTATCGGCAAGAATTCTCTTTGGTTTTCCTATTTTCGGAATATAATCGTCGAATATTTTTTTCAGAACTATACGTGTTGTTGCTTTTTTAATTGGGTATAAAAGGACTAATTTAGAAAACGCGTCGAGTGTCACGAATATATATTGTACGCCTCCGCTAGATTTCGGTAGGGGACCATAAAAATCGACCGTTACTAAATCGTTCGGATAGTCTGATTTAACGAACTGATATTCTCCTTCGGTAGGTCGGGAAAAATGTTTTACTCTTTGGCAGAGATCGCAATGAATTACTACCCTCTTTACGTCTTTTGTCATTCCCTTCCAATAGAAAAATCGCTTTAAGTGACTTATCGTTTTAAAGACTCCGAGATGGCCTAGCCGACTATGTTCCAAAATAACGATTTTGTTTTGGATGCCCGGGGGGACGATAACGTGCCAATTTTCACTTTGTGTATTTCGGTGGAACCATATTTCGTTATATTTTTCGTAATTTTCATTTCGATCGCTAGACATTTTTTCTACGAGATTCGTTATGAAAGGATCAGCTTGTTGTAGTCTTGTTAATTCTTTTAAATATTGCGACAAAACCGGATCAAGTTCGAGGTGGCAGATTATAGCCAATGCATTCATCGCACAATTATTGTCCGGAATAATAATGTGAGATTGAATGGCAGAGACTAAAATCGCTTCCACATCGTCTTGATGAAACTTCCGTTTGGGTTGCGACTAAAAAAATCGGCAACGACGTTCTCGGGACCTTTACAATATAGCACTTTAAAAGAATATTTTTGCAAGCAAAGACACCATCGAATGAGTCTCGCTGTCGAATAGATCGTTTCTCGCAAAAATGTCAATCCTTGGTGGTCGGTTATTAATTCAAATGTTTTACCTAATAAATATATACGGAATTTTTGGACTCGATAAACAATGGCCAGCAGTTCTTTTTCCGTTGTTGTATAGTTTATTTCCGTTGGAGTTAGTCATCGACTGACTATTGATATAACGCGTTGGTACCCCTCATCGTCGGTTTGATAGAGAATTCCACTGAGACCTTTGTCCGACGCATCGGTTTGCAATTTAAATATTTTGTCGGGACAATAATGCGCTAATTCGATTGTGTTTGCAAAATTCTTTTTTAATTCTTGAAACGCTTGAGTGTGTTCGCTTCTCCAGTTCCATGGAACGTCCTTTTTTAACAACGAGCGAAATGCATCTATACAACTTGAGTATAATAAGACGAATTGTCGACAGTAATTACATAGCCCCAAGAATTTTTGGAGATGTAACTTACATCATGGTTCTTCGAACCTTCTTATTATATCGAGTTTATGAGGATCTGGTGTTATACCTCGCGTACTCAAAACAAATCCAAGGAACAGAATGGATTTTTGACATAACAATGTTTTATCAAGTTTCAATGTGAAATTATGCTCTAGTAATTTTTTAAAAAGAATTTCAAGATGTTGTAAATGTTCCTTAAAATCTTTTGAAGTTATTAATAAATCGTCAATGTACGTCGTTACGAAATCGTTCATTTCATCCCCCAGCCCAAGGCTCAGGGCTCTAATAAAGCCGCTACCGGCTGTTTTCAACCCAACAGGAACTCTACAGAATTGGTAAAGGGTAAATCCGTGTAAAAATGCTGTATAGTGTCGAGAGTCTTCAGCAAGGGGTATTTGCCAGTACCCCGCGGTCAAATCGAGAGTTGACATTATATTAATTCCGTGATATTTTTGCATTAGTTCTGCGATATGCGGCGGGCATTCATTGTCCCCTTCTATTACATCATTTAAAAAACGAGCATCGAGGCAAATTCGAACTCTACCGTTTTTTTTTATCTACGATACATAAAGGATTGCAATAGGATCTGACCGAACGTTCTATTGCTCCCGCCTCAAGCATATTTTTTATTTCTCGATCTACGGCGTCACGTAGAGTTAATGGTATTGGATACGAATGTCGAACGAATGATTTAGCTGTAATTGGCTTAATACGATGTTCGTAGATTTTAACACAACCCGGTTTATCGGAAAACAAGGTGCGATATTTCATTATAAGATTTAATATTTGATTGCGTTGATTCGCGTCTAGTGCTATTAGCTTGCGCACGACAGACTCTAAATCCTCGGGGAAAACTTGCATCTTCTCGTAATCGTTATTTGTTGTTTTTAATTCCGTGTCATTATTCATGATATTTTGAGTGTTGACGCTATCGATATTTATTTCATGGGTTTCGGAGCGACTATAATCTTTCGCGTTAATCGTAAAGAGATTTTTTAATACCTGATTTTCTGTATTGTCTTTTATATTCGTATTATTTCCGACACTTATAGTACGTATAAAAAGCGGGTCTACGACTCTAGTGTCTTCAATAATTTCACAATTATTTTCCTTATACGGACAATTACTCGATTCATTGTCTTTTGTATTAACTGTGGTTATCCCGTTATTCGGTTCTTCCGTATTAACTGAAAGTTCATTCCCGAAACTACAAATTATTTTTGATTTTTCTTGCGCGGTTTTCGTGCTTTCGACACCGACACTACACTTTTCGACGTCGTTTTCAAGATTATCGTTTTTTACTAATTCACACTCGGTTATCACGATATTCATCGTGTTGTTTTCGACGATCGATACGATTCTCTCCGCGGATCCCGAATCAAATAGCACCATATCGCGACTCATCTTGAACCCGTTAATATGGATTTCTTTTAAATCATAATATATTCGCACCCTATTTCGGTCTAACCAATCGTTTGCAAGTATAACGTCCGACGTTAGATAAGGGACTACGAGAAACGAATATCTAATATCTAGTTGTTCAATCTTTGCTTCGATCATTACTTGACGCTTTACCGCAGTTTTCTTTTGTGTTACCGCCGTTGTAATATTTATATTCGTCACCGGTAATTCGCACATACGGCCTTTCGTCAATAATTTTCTATAGAAATCTTCGGATATACAAGTTATTTGGCTACCTGTATCGATAAGAGCTTTAATCGCTATCCCCCGAATCTGTATATTCAAACGCGGCGCAGATGCTATAGTTTTTAACGACTGATACGGTTGGCTATATTCGCCATCAATATCTCGATTTAGGTCCTCGATGAAATCATAGAACTTGCGACACGAAACAGGACCCTCATGAATCGTGTCAACATTTAGTTTAAAGGATTATCATTGGTATTCGGTATATTAGTCGACGGAGCACGTGAATTTACGTGTGATATATTATTCCGTTGATTTTCGCGAAAGTTCGGAGGAGGATATCGCACATCGGGTAACCCGAAATTTGCGCTGTAGTTATTATACGGGCTGTTATGATTTTGCCACTGATTACCACGACTGCGATTCTTACGACGCGAACCGTTATTTCGATCGACAATTTCACTCGCTTGCATGCTATTTACACCATTCGTATTATTATTGATTCCATTGTTTCGCCAATCTCATCTATCATTTTCATTCTCTCTAACGTTACCATCGAGCTGCGACAATGTTTGCGCCACGTGTTTCGTTTCAGAATAATTTACCGTAGCGAGAGCGCGTTGAATGCTATATGGAAGCTGTTGTATGATTTTATAATTAATTTCGTATTCGGATAACGGCGGCGTAAAATGCTTCGCCTCGTGAATCTGTCTTAAGAAATATGAATGTAACGATCCATCTTTCAACCGGTACCGACGCGTATTCCACTGTTCTTTAAAACGTACTTGTATTGGTATCGAATAAAATTCTTTTTTAAATTCCTCTTTAAAAGTCTCGAAAGTCGGCAAATTTTGCTTATTTATCTCGTACCACACCTTTACATGACTCTCGATAAAACTTTCTATTACAAGCATCTGGTGCTGAACGCGCACATTCTTGAACTTAAAATACCGTTCGATATCCCCGAGAAATTCAAGCGGGTTAATATCATCGTTAAATTTCGGAACCTTTATGTTGATATGTAAATATTGCAAATGACTTACTAATCCATTGACCAATTGGTCACCGATTTGATTATTTTGTCCATTCGCAACAATCGGATCATTTCGTTGCTCCGGACGAGCTTTGATATTTCGTTGCTTAGCTTTCATTTCGTCGATTTCCCGTCTCTGTTCTTCAAGTTGCCTCTGTGCCGTCCGTAAGCGCTCCCATTCCTCTTCTATATTCGCCGCTCTCGCATTATCCTTCTCACTCATTGTCTCCGTCGAATCTGATATATTATGCGAAATATTATTAGACTCAGTTACACCCTTCTTTCTTTTCGGGACTTTACTCGCACTACTACCCGAATTCACTTTTATTTTCGTCGCCTTTGACTTCGAACGAGTCGTCACCGGCGTGTTTTTCTTTTTTTCTATTGTTGACATGAGCGACTCGTCGTGCTCGTGCCCCACGTTGGGCGCCAAAATGTAATGAATTTAATATAATTTTTCTTTTAACAAACAATTTTCAATTTGATTTATTTTATTTATTGGATTTTATTCTTTTCTTTTTTTTTTGTTTATTTATTAATAACGCGGGATCGATATTTTAAGTATGAAAAGAATTTGATTTTAAATTGATGACAATGTGAAAATTTATGCACTGACGCAGATACGCGAAGAAAATTATAACCACAAAAATCAAAGCAAACAAATGAATATTCATATTTATTATAACAGATGGCATGTCGGTAAAACAGTCTCAATTATCAAACAAACGTTGGTAGTATATCAATTTTAAAAATAACGTTAAAATTGAATTTAATGGTGCCTTGCTGGAGATATAGAAAGTACATACAGAATGCCAATATTCACACATGAAATACTCCGATTGCGGTAATGCCAATCATTCTATTGTCTTTAATGGAAGCGAATCACAAAATAATTTGCCCTACTAAATATGATTTTTATTACATCCGACTTTCGACTTATCCTCGCGAGATACAAATAAATCGATATATTACGCATCTAGACCCGCAACACCACGTCTTATATATATATTCATTTGACAATAAAATAGCGCCGAAGAAAACAAAATTAGTTAATAAGAAATACCAAATAAATAACGAAAAGGCTCTCTCTCTTCTCTCTCATCAATTTTTTTAGAACTCTATTGCCTGAGCGATTGATCGTTTTCGTGATGGGTAACACGGGCGATTAGGATATAAATTAAAAAAAAAATAAACTTATCTTTATAAAGTTTAACGTTTCGATCTTGAAGAATCGGAGGCTGGCAATCGTCAAAAGAACGGTTTCCTTGTCTCGCCAAATGAATCCCTTCCGAATTCCTCGAAATCCGAGTTCTCGTCCGTATGTTACCTCGTTTTCGATTTCTCAAGGCGACGCGATCCACGAGTCCAAACGTCCGATTCGTGTGACGGTTCGAAGAGGAGAGAGAGAGTTTAGCGTTCTAAATGAATGATTAGTCTATCTTTTCGCGAGCGAGTCTAACGCCGTGCCGCGGTCCTCGTGCGTAATATTAAATACCTTTCGCGCGGTTATTACAATTTAAAATTATGCTGATAACCCTTACAAATGTACGCTCGATACCCGTAAGCGTTGTTAGGTGGCGCAACAAGTTTTTGGTTAAAGAACACGTCTACCTGATTAAAGAGACTGTGTAGAAAATTATTTACCGGTGCAACCTTGTATTGTGAGTCACCTGCAGACAATACTTTCAGGCTTACAGCAATCATCGTGTGCGCGAGGTCCAGGTATTCCTCCCCGTAGCCGGGTACGACAAATTCAATGGGTCCGTCGTCGGACAATGAAGAGACGGGTTTGTAGTGAACCCATTGAGACGTTTCCACAGATGTTTGCGTTGGCGGTATAGTGAATAAGTCCAGCTCGGACTTCATACACTCGCACGAGTGTGAATGTAGAAAAGACATCTTTAAGCGTTTCCGAAAATATCAACGGGCCTCTTTTTCTTCTTATTTTTCTGCCCCTTTGTCACTTTCCCCGCCGTAGTGCGATGCTTTGTCTTCTTCTGCCGTGATGTTGTGCTATTCATCTTCTTCTTTTTCTTACCGCGTCGCGTACGGATGGACCGCTTGTTCGCGGAGATACGCCGAGGTGCACGGCCGATCAGTGACTGCATCGTTCTTGCGGCGATCGCACTATTATAACCAGAACCGTTCATAAGTAGAGCGATCTTCTCGTCTGCTTTTCGCTTCATATTTTCTCCGGACTCAGTCGAGCCACGCCTCAGTGACTCTTTGAATGGGATATGATTACCGCTCACATCTTCAATAACGTGCAAGCCGGTGCGTAGAGCCTCACGCCCTATAGCTTTAGCGCCTTTTATAAGGAGCGGTAGAACACTCCTGAAGAGACCGCCGAGAAATCGGCCAATTCCGTGACCCCGCTGATAAGGCGCACCCGTAAATACACTGCCTATACGTCCGCCGCCACCGATTTGATTCTCGTAATATGCAGTGTATTGGCTCGTCATTTTGTCTATGACACACGCTTAAAGTGAAGCGTAAGCGTTAACGTTCCGTAGTCAAATGCGATTGGGTTACCCAGATTATCTCTTATATCTATCTCGATTGTGCGAAAACAGTTATTAAGTAGCGGTATGTAATTTGGCGGTGAAAAATATTTAACCTGCGTCGAACCATACGTATACTTTGCTGTATTCAAATTTACTATGCGCAATAGAGCAGTCTGCGTGTCACCAACTGTGTAGGGTACACACAGGTCCGTATACACAAAGAGTTGATCGGGTAAGGCTCGAGAGATGCAGGCAGGCATTTGCCTTTCGCGTTGTATCCCGCGGACGAAGCTTACGTATGAAGCCCCGGCGCTCTCCCAATCCTTGCTTGGCATCAAGTTAAAACCAAACACGCGCCTGAGCTTGTCGCTCATCTGCAGGTGATTCAGTGATTCCGCAATCTCTTCATCACACCTTTTACCCTCTATCGCCATGTAACCGTTTGCGATTTTAGCATTCACCAAATGTATACCTGCTTCGCTCATACCATTCAAGCTGTTTATACTTCTCATTAATTCTTCATGATTTTTATATATGCCGTACGGTATATTGCTGATCTTTGTATCTTTTTTGCCGCAACGTGTCTACTGAATTTCGGTCTCATCGCGTTGGATATGTATCATCGTACACGGTATGTGGATTTCCGTTAAATCTACGACCCAGTACCCGCTTAGGGTTATTTCACGCGATAGATGTGTAGTGAAATTTGTCGTAGTGTTATCGGGAAAGTACTTCATACTGCTATTGCTTGGGAGCACGAGAAAAAAGTTTTCGTCGTTGTACATGATGTGGGGCTTCCGCTATGTTAAACGCTGAGGTCGCGGGCGTTAGATGCTGGTATCCCAGAGTTGAATTTCGAGGGGTAGCCCACCCAGCTGACAAAAAGCTGTTTATTAGCACCGCGGCCTTTTGTACGTATTACACGGTCGATTTTGAATTCTTTATTTTCGGCCACTCGTTTCTTGTGTACAGGCGTTATTTCCTCTGTATAAAAGAACCCGTCGATTAACTCGCCTTCGAGATCGTGTAGCTCGTAAACGCGTATTCCCTGCCTGTTTACTACTTTTGTGACACGGAAAATTTCTTCACTCCAATTTCGTTCGTAACCCTTCTCGCAGGTACCTTTTGTTCGACTAATCCGAATATAATCACCGCACTTGTATTTAACCCCTGTGAGACGCCTTTTCTCGCGTTGTCTCAAAGAGGCGTTTGTCATATTTTCGAACGCAATATCAGCATTATGCAAAGTCACGGCGGCCGGTTCCATCTTAATTGACGAGTGTTTCGCATGATTGTATGCGTCAATAAGCTGCTGAAGAATATCGATGTAGCGGTGTGTATTACGATGCGTGAAATAACGCCACATTCGTTCTTTGAGCGTACGATTAAACCGCTCGACGATTGCTGCTTTTATGCCGGAATTACGCGTAACTCTAAAGCCGATATCACGCTGCTTCAGAAATTCTTGCAGTTCTTTACCGACAAATTCTTTGCCTTTATCGGTTTGTAGACGACCTGGCGTTCGGCCACCGCTTCGTTAAAAAATCCTTTTAAATGCGTTTGTTACAGCGTGTACAGTTTTGTCGTGCAACGCTTCGACCCAAGCGTACTTGCTCAATACGTCAATAACCGTGAGTAGGTAGGACGTATTGTCGTTGTAACTTTTCAATGGCCGTAAATCGACGAGGTCGGCCTCCCAAACATCATCCACGTTAGTAACACTGTAGTATAGTCTCGGGAAAAGACGTCTGACGGGTTTATGAATAGTGTACGCATCTTGTTGGGTTAACCAGTCATAAACATCGGATGCTTTATTCTTTCGTTCTATTAGACGTCGTGCGCCCCCGTAGCCGGCGGGGTGCGCCGGGGCGTAATATGTTTTTTCGAAAGTCATCCCCACCACCGCTCTTTCTCTCTCTCTCTCACAGCCGTTGTCAAATCTCTATAGACAGTGTGCGAGGGCTGTTTATAGTTTAAGCCAGTGCGCAAACCCCCGAGGTATTATAACGGGCCCGTCCTTTGCTTCAAATCTTGGAAATGGTCGAGGACCGTCTTGCATTCTTGCCGGTCGCTTAGAGGCATGTTTCGCTGTTAGTTCCTTCGGCGCTGTATCCTTCTTCTTTTTCGTCGTCTTCTTCTTCTTAGACGAGACCCTCGTCGGTGTATAGTCGACAGTTAACCCTCTACGATTGTTGATCGACTCCTCATGATTCTTTGGAGTCTTGCTACCGTCCGTGGTATGTGTGCCTTTAGCAACGCTTTTACCATTGACCCTTTTTTCCTCACCGTCGTCGTCGTTGTCGTCTTCGTCGCCGGTCTCTTTTTCTTCTACTTTTTCATTCGTCTGCGTTTAAAACTTATCGGTACAGCGGCTAGATTCCATAATGCATTGTTTCCGATAAATTCTTGTGGCACGGCTGTGTCCCTTAGACTCTTTATGAACTCTCGCCGTCCTGTGGCTTTAAAACCTTTTCTCGAGCGCACTGCGTCGTTAACAAGATCGAGAATGTTCGAATTGGGGACGAGCATGCCGTCTATAGTGACGCGTCCCTCGTTGTCCCATCTGATTCGTTGCGCTGCACCCGGCGAACCGCGTAGGAAATTCATGAGCAATGTAGCTTTACGATGATAAGCTTGAGGTACACTCTTTATGATTTTTGCATCATCGAAAGTTTCACTTGTCGGTGTTGCTTGTCGCTCGAGGAGTGCTGTCGATGTGGCTCTAGGAAGCGTTGAATCTATTGGTCCATTTCGTCCTTCAATGAGAAATAAATACCTCTATAGCACTTGTAAATATTGTTTCCACTTTTGAGCGTCGTCGCGATACTTGTTTGAATGCAATATCCCCGAAAGTTCCGCATCGAGTCGCGATACAGGATCGCCTGGAGTCTGTACGGTTGACGGTACGGCTGTAGGTGCGCGCTGTCCGCCACCGGTCATCGGTTCTTTCCAAGCGACAGCTTCCTCAACCGGTACCAAAATCATTTTCTTCGCGTGCTCCACATAGTCGTGAGTTTGCACTACGTATCCTTACTTCCACTCCCGTTGCCGCTAAACAGTCTACTAACCAAACTTGTGATAATGGGCGCTAATAAAAGAGGCAAAAATGCGCCTCAGCCTTTCTGTATCATCAGCCGTTTTTTTGCTCGCCAATTGAATTTTCGTCGTTTATATCCGGTGCCACCACCGCGCTGTTTAGCTGCAGACCATGGCGCTAGCTGTCGTAGTACGTTTTTATACTTTTTCAAGCGGTTTTTAACGCCTTTTTTCAGCTGTACTACGCCGTGTAAAATGTTCAGAGCGCATTCACATATACACTGGACCAATGTTTCGTCGGCGGTGCGCAGCAGAGCTCTTTGCTGCTCCTTACTAGCGTGACAGAGGGCGTTGAGGAGGGCTGCATGACGTTTGCCGATCGGCGATCGCGCAGAGCACAGTGCTCTCTTCTTCTTCTTCTTCTTTACCGTCATGATGTCGCTTCGATGTTTGCACAACTGACGCGCACGGTCTACTGTTCAAAAGACGCTGATGCCATCCTCTAAATACACTTTAGCTCGTCTTTCAACGATGTCTCCGCTACTGCCGATAACCTCGTTTATTTTTCGGCACGTAAACATGCATTTGCGCATCATCGGGGAATATATTTGTACGGCATCGGGAAATATCCGCTGTGGATTGCTTGAGATCGAGTAGCAGATACCCGTGTGGGTGCGACGTAGCGTCGTAATAGGCTTCGGTTAGAAATTTCGGGTCCTCCGGATATACTTGCCTGGCGAGGTGTTGAATTTGAGCACGATCTCGTGGGTTTTTGAATATTACAATACAATTAGCGTTCAGTGAAATATCTCGATGACCGTGACCTTGATGAAAAATATTCTGCGTTATAAAAATAACACTAATATTTTTATGATGGCTACCTTTCGTGAATAGGTTTACTATAGTATTATTCGACGATTCTCTCATTAAGTCATCGATGATGACCAATTTTTTGAAATTGTTGTCGCTCCAGTAATCCGTTGGTTGTGGCAACCCCTCGTGAAACTCGACCTTTTTTATTGGACCCTCTTGACTCACCTGAGATTTTTTCAATAAACTCGCAGTATCCGGATCAAGATTATCACCGTAGTAAAACAATACACGGTCAAACGTGACGTCGGACATCGCCGCTAGATCGCGTAAGAACCGTCGAACGAAAACAGTCTTTCCGCACCCTGTTGGCCCGCAAATCAACGAGGTCCATGGATGTTTCCATCGTACATCCATTTCACAGGTCAGTTGTTCAATCCTCTTCGATTTCCCCCATATTTCCGTTTGTCTTAAACCTATCACGCGATAAGCTGATCGCCTACGGCGGCGGCGGCGCGGAGGACACACGTCGCGGCAAGCTGATTCGACGTGTGCGCGGCGGTGGTTAAGTTAATACAGACCCGTTCGCTCGCTGCATGAGCTTATGAGTGGGCGAGCGCGCGGGCCCCCGCTGGTGAGCTGATATTCCGCGGATACATGCCCTCCTTTGAGCTTACATGGCGCATGTGGTGCCGCCTAGCCTTCAACGAATGAAACTCGGGACACAGTGAAAGACTATTTTTAAACGTTTTAATTAATATATATATGTTGTGACGAGGCGTTACAACGCTCTCGCAGGCACGCTATAGCATAGGTACGCGCGAGAGTCGTAGATAG